>OY829544.1:47413544-48804556 GCA_963691705.1 Viola odorata
CGGACTAAAAAATGTGGGGCACTACATTAAATGCAATTTGGCAAACGATTGAAAGGGATGCAGCATCCACCACCAGCCCTTCCTGCCTAACTAGCCCGGCCCATTGAATGACGGAGATTCACATGGGCTGTCATTGTCCCATATTAATATATGTTATACGTGTTTTTTTATGGCGGTCAAGTCTATTTTTGACTATCGGTACCCGATCAATATAAACACAACACATGTCTTAATAACATGTTGTAGCATATTACCCCATTTAGTGATACGATCCTTTAGCCAAGGATGTGTATGTCAGAGTCAATCTTTTGCTCAATTTTTTTTTTTTACTTGCTAGCTATTGAACGTAGCTAAGCCTTGCTTGACACTGTTTTTTTTTTTTTTTTTGACAAAAAGTAAACACACAAAAGTTTCAAATGAAACGCACCCACACGTGTTGAATTCGCACACACACTTGAGCTAAACCTAGCTCGACGCAACACGCACACCTAACACAAGTACACAAGGAGATTGGTAGGAATAATTTGAACGAAAACCAATCTCAACAAAGAAAACAAAACAAAACAGTAAAGGATAGTTGGGATATAACAAAACCTGTTGAACGCCTTGTGCTCCGTTACCACATGATACGATCCTATTAGTCAAGGATGTGTATGTCGACGATTTGGATCTAGTTCAACGGGTTATTGCTTGCGCGGAATATAGTTACTCACGAAACCGACCATAGACCTAGCAAGCGCTATGCCTTGCCCAACCTAATCGTAACTAAGTGAGTTTCTTGTATGCTTCCCTAGACCTAAACTCACGCACTCGGAGAATCAACGTAGGTGGCTCACACAATGGATGCAATTTTGGATTTTACTTGCATTGACTTGAGTATTGCGGACTCAAGGGAAACAAGACAATACAAGAGAATCCACTCTTGCCATACGAGAGTCCACTCGTAGACACAAAGGTTTAAAACCTCAAAATTCTATTATCACAAAACTGTTTTTACAATGGAGCCAAGCGGCTCTATAAATAACAAACCCTAGCTCGCTAACAAGAGTCCTAATCGAGCAATTACCTTATTTAACTTATGGAAAGTAAATAATAATAATAAAAAAAGTATCTAAATAATAAATATAGCAATCACACTAGCGGATTCTTCTTTGGCCGATTCATTTGAGTCGCAACGTACTTGGTGCGCGCCTTGGTCCGCGACAATGTCGCTCTTAGCCACTTTGAGATTGGCTCGTGATTTTGGGCTCAAGCTGGCTGCCTTGATGTGGTTTAGGAACCCAAGTCAGGTGCTGTCATTTGGCTCCAGTAAGTCCGACTTGGTTTGGATTTTGTTGTGGTGCGCGCTCGTAAGTCCTAGGCGGCGCCGGATTCCTATCAGCAAAAATGTAGGCATAGGCTAACTTTTGATTCCCTCGTCCGAATGTCTTCAAATTTAGGCCTAAAGTAGCTAATACATTGCACGGTCCAGTAGTGTCTTAAATTTCTTGTTTGGAGGTCTCCTTTGTAAAAAGGTTCATCGGTTCTGCCTGCGAATCCTTAGTGGTGTAGGATTCATGCCGATAGGAAAGTAGACTTGGGCCTTTGGACGGTCGGCTCGCTCAAATGTTCTTAAAATTGGTCTAGGGTTGGAGAACACAAAAAGGGGGCATGTGATGTTTCGTGCCCTTAGTTTTGGCACTCCTTGCTCTGAGTTGACTTGGGCACAATCGCCTTATGCGGTTAGCGAGGCCTTTAGGGTGGGCCTTGGCTCTGGCTGGCGAGGTGTTGTTTGGCCTTCTCAACCAACATCTTGAGGTTAAGCTCTATGTACTTGAGCTGTGTTAACCTCTCTTGGTGCTCCACATCCTCAGCTCGTTGTCTTGGCTCGATGGTCATTGGTGAGTGCGCGTTGGGTGTGCGTACTAGGCATGAGCTCCAAAGGCGTTGTGTAGTGGCCTTGAGCTCCAGTGTCTCCATGTGGAGGAGATGGGATTATGATAACCTCACCTGGTTATCCACAACCTTGTGTTCCATGTCTGCGGTTCAGTGTCTAGGGATAGTTGGTGCGTTGGGCATATGTGATGGGCCTAGAATCGCATCATTTAGGTTATATAAAAAAGATGTATATATAGAAACTTTTAATTTTATGTTCTAATTAAAAGTTTCTCGTTTTTTCTCTTTCTTTTCTACTGTAATATTAATTTCAATTACCCATGATATGAAAACCTTTATGCTTTGTATGGGAACTAAAGTGCAAGAAAGAAAAGAGGGGAAATTTAACGAGGGAAAGGAAAGGAAAGGAGAGGAAGGAAATTTCTAGAGAAATTTCTTTGTATGGCTGCATCTTTTATATACACGGGAAAATGAAGGAAATTTTAATATTTGTGTATGATAACGTGGATGGAAAGGAAAGGAAATTTAGTTATTTTTACCACTTTACCCTTATAACAAATTACTAGCTATATTCAATTAGATTGAAACTGGGTAACTCTATTTTGCACTTCTTTGTCAACAAACCTCATTATATCCTTTTCTTCCGTCGTCTATTAATTCATGTTGCCTCACATTGCCAACTCTTTGGAGATTAATTCTCCTTTTTCTTATGGTAACGGAATTCTATGTTTGGTTGATAGTTTATGAGATGAGCAAGATGAGAAAATAAAATAAAAATGAAGAACAAACAATCAAATTGCATTAATCATTTTAACAAATGTAATACATGATAACAGATTCAGCAGAGCTAAAATATTGATGACTAATGGGAAAAGGCACTCGGGGGTCCCTGCAGTTATTATTTTCATTTTAGTCTGTCCCCAAAGTTGATTTACGTTCAATTAGGTGCCTTCGGTTATGGCCGTTAGGCACACCGAGTCCCTACCATCAAATACTCGACTAACGGAGACAAACGTCCGTTAATTTCTATTTTTTTATTATTTGTCTAAAAAAGTCAGACTGTCACTGGGTCCCACAAGTTAGATTTTATGACTTAAAAATCTATTATCCTTTCATTTTTCATTTTTCAGATTATTTTCCAAAAAACTCTCCATCTGCTCCGTCATCGTCTTTTTCAACATTTTCGTTTCCTTAGCAGAGAAAGTTGAACTCTGAACTCACCAAACTTGTCGATTGCCTTTTATCATAACTTCAATTCAGTACCATTTCGTATCTCACATTTGCTTTGTTCCACAGTTTGGCTAACAAAACTAACCTTAAATTACAAGTTTAAAACTTTCAAGATTAATCAAACCTTTTGTCATTATCATCCCATTTTCAGAATGAAATTTTCTTTCCATCCACATATCTACTATTAACAAGAATTTACCTTTTCCACAATTGAAAGCTATACAAGATTATATCTTTTACTTCCATAAAATTTAATTTAAGATAAACCCAACCAATTTGGAGAACAATAAGAATACACAAGCCAAGGACACAAAAAAACATCAATCTCAAAGAAGCAAAAAACAATGAACAATCAAATAAATTCATGACAATTTCTTGTCCAATTTCCCTCTCCTTTCTCTAATCAATTTTGCCCACAAATTAGAAATTCACAGAATACTAATAGAGATAGTCATAACCACAACAACCATCCAAGAAATCCAAACCCATTTCGGTATAACTCCATCACCACCACCTCTCATAAAAAACACACCCATCTCATAAACAAGCCAAGGACCCAAAAGCCCTCTAACCACAATATAAAGCGCATAAAATGGTGAGCAGATGAAATCATACAGTTTCACGGCCAGCTTCGCATCACTCCTCCTCACTCCGACGAAGGTCTATGTGTTTTGGCACGCGTTGGTGACTTCAGCGAGGATTAGGAGTTTTAAAATTCTGACAGCGCCGTGTAAGGTGGTGTACCGGTAGGTGGCGAACACGAAGAGGATGACTAAGTGGTGGGCGATGAAGAGGACATCGCTAGGGGAGAAGATGAAGTAGTGGAGGAGATCGGTGAGGAAGTAAGTGATACTAAATTCGAGGACTCTATTTTGGGTTTGGGTGTTTGGGGAGGAGAAAGTGCGGCTCGGGTCGGTGATGATTGCGTAGGAGGCGAAGAAGACTGCGGGTGTGTTGTGGAAGACTGAGATGATGGAGGAGTAGATGGAGAGTGAGAGGGTAAGTTTAATTAATAAATTTGTATTTTTTAGAAAATAACATGGAAATTGAAAATGGAAGGATAATAGATTTTCAAGCCAGAAAATCTAACTTATGGGACCTAATGACAGTCCTATTTTTCCAGACAAATAATAAAAAATAGGAGTTAATGGACGTTTGTCTCTGTTAGTCGAGTTTTTTACGACAGGGACCTGGTATGCCTAACGGCTATAACCGAAGGCACCTTATTGAACGTAAATCGACTTTGGGGACAGACTAAAATGAAAATAATAACTAGAGGGACCCCCGGGTGCCTTTTCCCGATGACTAATGTTAATTTCCATTTAATTTAACTAGCAAAGTTTGAATAAAATCCCAAAGATAAAATAAGTAGCAAACAAGGTTTCTTGAACTAAGTCCATGATTGCAGTCTAGAATCTAGATAATTAATGGAATTGAAATACTTCAAATTGATGTACCAAACATTTGGTGCATCAAATAATCTTTGCGCTCCGGTATTGGACATCCAAAAAATTTCCTTACCCTTGCAGCATCTTCTGTGAGAAAGTCATAGGCTTTATAGCGAACATGAGCCTCAACTCCAATTCTCAGCAGTTATCCATACACTTCTTCCTCTGAATAAACACGCACCTGTATTTTTTTTGCAATTTCATTTCTCTCATCTACAACTATGTTCCCTTTTTCAAGTTGTTTAGCAACACTTTCAATATAAACTCTCACTTCTGAATAATCCTTTTGACTGGTCTTTCACTTTCGCTTATTTGGAGATGTCACCGATTGACTTTCTGTATTAACTTGTGGAGTGGGAGTTGGAGCTGGAGTCACCGGTTCACTTTCACTCCCAAGAAACTGATATTATTGATCATCCATAACGAAACAGAAGATAACTGCGGGAGAAAAGATAACAATAGCATCATCTATATACTGTAACATTGACAAAAAATAGAAGTTGATGCAGAAACTCTACGGCATACCAGGTACAGATTTCAAATAATATTCTTTAGAAATGGTTCTCTATTTCAATACTGTAGTAAACATCCATCGCAGTAAAACTAGCAAGAGTGCGACATATGAACCAAGTGAAATGTGCAAACGGAATAGGTTTTATTACCATCATGAGAATCACAACTTGCAAATCGTTAGCTTGAGATTATTGAAACAAGATGTACTAACCTGTTGGGAACGAAGATGAAGCGTTTGTTCAATATGGAGAGAGAACGAACAAAAGGAAGAGTTTGTTCAATATGGAGAGGGAACCAAGAAAATAAAACTCTGTAATAAAAAAACATGAAAACCTAGCAGGGATAATAATGGAATAATTTTTTATTTCCCTTTAATTTCTTCATTTTCCTCCCACTTGTGGGAGAAAATATTTTGTGGGCCCGGAAGAAAATTTTTACAATTTATTTCCTCCGTATTCCGTTGCATTCCTTTTGATTTCTTTGTACTTTTTTTTCCATACAAGTAAAAATTTCCTTTCTCTTTCTTTCCTTTCCATCCTAATCCTTGTTCTCATACATAGTTTTAAAATTCAAATTAATTAGGGTGTGTTTAGGAATGAGAGTTTTTTCGAAAAAAAGTTATAATTTTTAGAAAACTGGAGAAGAAACAGAGTTATGTGTTTAGGTAATAGCTTTTTGTAAAATGGAAAAGAAATAGAAAAAATTTTTTTTTTTAAATTAACCCTGAAAAATAGAGATGTTTAAAATGAAGTTTTCCAATTTTTGGAACTTTCTCCTCTCCAAATAAAAAAACTTTTTGATTTTTGTTTTCATCAAAACCTCTGCACAATCCCTTCCTTTATTCATCTTCGCCGACCTGCTCATTGATAGCATATTTCTTGGGCGTGATTTTATGCTCTTTTCTAGCCTTTTCGGGGGCATGATCATGCTAATTGACCTTTATTTCCATCTTTATTGCAGATAAGCTCCAAAAGGAGAAAAAGAGCGAAAAGATGCATTTTTGGAAGAATTCTTGGGATTTCAAGCTTCAAGGCCTAGAAGATCAGAATGTCGTCGAGCCCTCGACGCTAACCAGACCAGTGAGCAGTCTCTCGCCCGCGATATCTCTGCATCCATTCCTAATCGAAAGCCATAGAGACGAATCTCCAAAGATCCGCACAAGGTTCCATGCGCATCTAGAAGATTCCAGAATATTCCAGCACGCTCCATGTGCTGTCACTCTCTCCCCTTTGCTAGAATTTGTCTTTTTGTAATCCCTTAGCTGGAATTTGACTTCTTGTGGGATGGACACTATATAAGCCTCTAGTTTTAAGGTTTGAAGACATCTTGTAAATATTTTTCCACTTTCTTCTTTTGGGAGCCGCCTCCTTTTCTCTCCTCCCTCTTTTGGGTGATGGCTGAGGCATCCATTTCCATCATCCCCTGTATTTAACCAGAGCTTTGCTCCGGCCGGTAACATTTATTAGTTTTCTTCTTCTTGTTCTTCTTCTTTTATGCAATCTTCCTTTTCCTATTTTGTTTACTTGTTTTGTGGTATGAGTAGCTAGATTCTCCCTTCTTAGTAGAGGTATTTTGAGGGTTGCATGGGTAGTTAAGATGCCTAAATGTGTTTAATATATTCTTATTGTTGTATTCGATTGTTTATTGGTTTCTTGTTAATTCGTCTAGGGCAAGATTAGTAGTCTGGCCAACTAATATTTAGACCTAGATGATTACTGTCATTCTCTTGGTTATAACTGACGTGAATCCTTGAGTTAGCGTACACACCTAGTGGAGGCAGCGCGAGAGGCCTCTGTCTAGGGGTAAACGGTCGTTTAGGGTATGTGATACGAGTCTGACAAGCTGAGCTATCACGCCCTAGATCTGTCTTGCCCCCCCTTCATGGGCGTTCTAAGTAGTGCCTCCCCGCATTCATGCCTGGGAGGACGGCGGAACGTCAAGGCCACCTCATATGTGGAAACGGGCGGTGGCTTTTATCTAAGAAGGTAAGTAGGGGATGCGATGTGGAAACGCGGTCCTTATAGCATGTTTATGGCATAGGAATAGAATATTTCTGCGCCGATGACTTTCATGCCCTCGACACAACCCAAGAATGTCCTTTGCTAAGATTTCTTCTCTTCTGATTTTATTGCTTTTAATTTCTCTTCTGACTTTATTTCTTTATTTGATTTCTATTTGCGTGTCATGCCCTTGATTTCTGTTTGCATGTCTTGCCCCTGATTGTGTTTTACTTTCATGCCCTTGATTTCTATTTTTATTAATTATCTTGTTAGCAACCATCTCTATCTTGGTTAACTAGATTAACCAACCAAACGCCCCATTGTTTCTTTTATTGTTTCATTTTATATCTAGTCTTGTCTAGTGTATGTCTTCACCATTCTCTGTGGATCGAACCTCTTACCACTGTATTCAATCCTTTTTTGTTGCATGTGATAAGTTGTAATTATTTGATCGTGCCCTCGACAAGCACGTCATCACTCATCGAGCTCACCAACCCCACTCTCCATTCACCAAATCGCCTCCGATCATCCAAACCCGTTCCAAAATCCAAACCCGACCTAAGAAATTCAATCATCATCCATCGCCGTTCAACACCAATCCACTGATCCACCCTCACCGCCTCCGTTTCCATCATCGTTTATCACCTAGCCGTTCATATCCCGACCGATCACCACCTTCGTATCTCCGATTCAACACTAGCCACCAAAAACTGACAAAACAGACCCCGATCAGCCATCATCGATAACAACAAATCCAATCCCCGTCCGATCTCAACCCTAGAACCACCGTCATCTTGAAACCTCCATCAACCCAGAACATCACCGGTCACCTTTGTCCTCATCCTCGTCCTTCCTCGACTCCACCACTAGGTTGCCACCTCAAACTTTGTTCTTGTGTGATAATCCTTTACCCAGGGGTGAGGATAATTGTATGAATATGAGGTCTTTACCATCATCATAGCAGCTGCGGTACCTGCACAACGCCGGAGGGGGTTCCCGGCGCAAGAACTCCGATGCCTAAGTCACTATAGTGATGAATAGGGGGTAGGCAGGAGTTAAGGGAGTAAAGGGAAGTGAGAGAGTAGTGAGAGAAAGTGAGGAGTGACTCTGTAGAGTAGGTGTGGGCTTATGTGAGCTTATGAGTGCTTGTCCTCCTTACTTGCCTTAGGGGGGTATTTATAGGTGCTTGAGGTGGGTGCTTGGACATACTGGATGGTAGGATGTTCCGGGTGTGGGATAAGTGCCATTCCGGATTAGGTACCGGGTAGGGGCCCCCTCGCTGATATTGACCACACCGGAAGTAGAGCAAGCAGGATACCTGGTAGGTGCTACAGTGTCATGAGTTTTGCTACCCCGTGAAAAGAGTAAAATGCCTAGGGGGGTAGTTTTGGATTATCACGTATTTGTGTTTGTTTTTTACAGTGGTGGCAATCCATACCCATTTAAATACTTTTATCCAAGTATACTCATATAATTTTAAGTGCGTGTAAAAAAATTATCCTTTAATTTTTATATGGGTATAAAATTTTATAATATTTAGTTTATTAATGAAATATTAGTAGATTGATGATTTATTTTTAATTTTAATTTTTTTCAATTATAGTTATTAAACTTATTTTTAAGAAATATATTTATTAATTTATTAATCTTTTTAAAAAAAATTAATGATAGTATGATTTTTTAATTAAAATTAAATTGATTGAATAAAATTAGTAGTTTTCGTTTTTCAAAAAAAAAAATAGTTGTTAGGTGAACACGATTTTCAGTTTTCTAAAATTAAAAATTTTCACATTTAGTACAAATTAAACACGATTTCCATTTTTCTAATGAAAAAGAAAATCAAAAATATTTTTAAAAATTAGAATAGAAAAAAAGATAATTATCCTTCCTAAACACTTATATTGGTTGGCTTTGGAACATTGTGTTCTTGTTGCTTTGATTCAAAATTGGAGAACGAAGGGTTATGCTTATGCCGGTAGGAAAAGGGTAGGTCGAAAGATAAATGAATACATCAAATGCAACCATGTGATATAAGCTAAGGTAGCGTTTGGTTCACAGAATGTTACTCCCCCTTGAAATCACTCTCTTAGGAGAGTGATACCCGGGAGAGTGATTGAGGGGAATGTTAGTTTTTTATGTTTGGTTGGGATTTAAGATTCCCAGGAAAGTAACATTATTGTGTTTGTTTTGTATTTGGAAATCCTCAAGGAAAGTAAAAAAAATGACTACTATATCCTTTTATATTTGTGTTTTTTTCATCTTCTTAAGTGTCTAATTATTCTTTTCTATGTATATTGTGCTACACAGTTTTCTTTAAACACGTTAGACTTTCTCTCTATTTAATTGTCTATTTTTTAACAATCAAAATATCAAATGAGTTTGCTTTATGATTATGGTTTTTTGCAGGTTAAAGAACATGACAAATGACATAACCTTCATATTAGAGTCCTTGAAAATTATAGCAAAGTATGACATATATTGTTCTAGCAATGCAAAAAAACATAACTGCAATAATAGACAAGTCTTTGAAATCTAAAGTACGATAATATGATCTACTTCATCTAATTGATCAGTCATCTTGTGGATCAAAATCAAACGTTGGCCTATATCCACCACGTAGTTCTTTAAGTTGTTTGACGACATATCCTTTCCTGAATTTTTCTGGCAACGCAAAGAAAAAATCAAGCTTGTGACTTTCTTTCATGATCAACTCCCCAGCATCCATCATCTCTTCTTCCGACAATCCATCTATCTTCATGATCTCTTGAAACAATGTCATTTTTCTCTCATTATTCTCAGTCTCCTTTTTGAAAAATGTTGCAATCTCCCTAATATCATTCCTGGATTCTCTGTAAGCATTCCCAAAGTTTCCAAATTCTTCCAGCACAAATTCAAGTAAATTGCCATTACTTCTTGATCTTTTTTTGTCACCTTTTTTGCTTACTTGAGTCAACTTTGGTGGTTGGAAGCCTGGTGGAATGTCATTGTTTCTTGATAGTTCAACTTCCATAACTTCATTAACATCTTTATCGTCACTAATTTCTTGTTCATCTTTGTCAATTTCTTCTACAATTTCTTCAGGTCCAGCTGCACTTTCTCCATTTGCTCTATCTTTGCCATAGACAATAGCTAAACTGTCATAATGGATAAAAGGCTTGTTTCTCATACCAGTTGCATCTTTATGCCCCTGTACACAAAAGAAAAATTAAAATTAAAATTAAATTCTCATCATCTTATAAGTGGAAAAAAAAATGATCGTATGCATTTGAATATTACCTTTGCCCATTCATCAAAAACATATTTGTCATCTTCCTATGCTACTTATAAAATATTGATTATATTCTAAGATTATCTTGAGGCCATCCAATTATTGAACATTTCAGTGGCTTTGTTTTCCCTCCATAAACTCCAAGCATCACTGGCTTCTAAATATGTAATTCTGTCGCTAGAATCATCTACTTCTTGTGTGTAATTATCATCAACCGTGGCTTCCATAGGGTCTATACTCATCTCTTGTCTAATGTAATTTTGAAGGACACAACAAGCACTTATAATTCGACATTTGGTTTTCACAGGATAATGTGAACGATCTTGTAAAATACACCATCTGTTTTTAAGAAGACCAAAATACCGCTCTATAACATTCCTATCCCGAGAGTGCTTCATGTTAAAGAATTCTTGTGGTATAGTAGGTTGATTCCCTTGTCGTCATTCATTGAGATGGTACCTTTGTCCTCTAAAAGGGGCTAAAAATCCTTCATCATTTGTATACCCAGCATCACAAAGATAGTAATAATCTATAAAAATTAGATTTTATTTTATTATCCTAAAATGGTATACATTTAAGAGACGCATAAACTATTGGGGTAATAGTATTTTATACCCCTGTACTTTAAAACGTCCATGAGACATCCCTGAACTAACGTTCCCGTTCATAAGGCCCCTTCCGTCCATTTTGAGTAACGGAACTGTTAAGTTGACCTCCTACATCCGGTTGTCCGGTTGTCATCATTTTTTTGCCTGTTAACGTTGTAACTTAATTAAATTAAATTAAAATGTTAATTTGTTTTGAAAAAGAAAATTAACTTTTTAATTTGAAATCCCTTTCATTTGTTCGCAAAAGCAAGCAAAAGCAAATGGGTCAAAAAGGAAAAAATAGAAAAGGAAAACAACAGAGGCGAGAGAAAAGCGAAGAGAAGAAAGGCAAGTCTGATTAGGGTTTCTGAACAAATCAAAGAGAAATAGTTGGTAGAAGACGAAGAGCTTGCAGAAGACGATTGGGTTTCTGAACTGTTGATAGAAGACGAAGACTTGGTAGAAGATGAAGAGGAGTGGTTCGTAGTTAGTGATAAAAGTCTTTCCCCTCTTACTGACAGCAACGAAGCACTGCAGCGGTTGCGAGGTAGGCCATGGTCTTTCTCCCCCTTTACTGTCAACACAAACGTGACATTGAAATGTGTGTATGCATATTCAAAGCTATTAGGTTTGAATAATCAATTAGCATTGGATTGACTTTATTCTCTTTACAAATAGTTTTTGTATACTTGTCTGTTACTATGTTATTTTCTTCTAGTATTTTGTACTTTGTGGTGCTATAAAGGAGATTCCTTTTTGGTTGGTGTCTGGTGTTTGACAAAGTATAGACAAAGTGTTTTGTACTTTGTGGTCCTACTTCATATTCTGGATATTTTTATTAATTTACTATAAATGCATAGATATTGGTTCTACCATTACTAAACATATTCGTTATATTGCTTAAAAATTGGTAAAGATAATGTTGTATATTTCTGGATTTTCCATGACAGAATGCATAGATACTGGTTCTACCATTACTAAACATATTCGTAATATTGCTAAAAAATTGGTAAGCATAATGTTGTATATTTCTGGATTTTCCATGACAGAATGCTTCTTAATGTGAAAATCTTCATGGGTGGAACATGGATCCTAGTTCCAAAGTTGAAGTATGTAGATGCAGTGGAAGAAAGTTTCTTCATTGAACATGATGAGCTGACAATAGGACACATACATGAGAGAGTGTTAAGGTCAGGACTCCTTAATGCTATACATTATGATGTGAAGTATCCATGGGAGGAAATGGAGGAAGGGATTAAGGGTTTGAGGAAGGAGAAGCATATGAAGAAAATCATTGCAGAAATGCTAAGAAATGGTGAGGATACACTCGAAGTGTATGTGGAGCATGGCATCAACATCCCCATAATGGTTGTGAATCTTGACAGTAGTGATGATGAGATGGCAAATGTAGACCATAATTCTGCAGAAAATGAAGAATGGGGGATACCTATATTGCTAACATATGGAGATAATAATGATGAAAGGGCTGAAACAGTGCAAGAGATAGACCCTGAAAGGGAGCCTGCAGCTACAGAGTGTGATGGAGATGATGGGCCTGAAAATGAAGGTGGAGATGATGGGCCTGAAAAATATGGGCCTGAAAATGAAGGTGGAGATGATGAGCCTGATTATGACAGCCACGGAGATGATATGCCTGAAAATGAAGGTGATGGAAATGATGAGCCTGATTATGACAGTCACGCTGACAGAACGTACAACTGTGGTCAGAGTGAGGGTAGTAGTAGTAGTTCTGAAGAGCTCAGTGACTTTGTAGACTCTGAAAATGAGGATGAAACGTATGAAGGGTTTGATGAGGAAGTGGCTGAGGAAGTGACTGTGGAATTTGAGCAAGCATCTGTGGGGGTTCAGCAAAGAAAAAGTGACAAAGTTAACAGACCACCAACACCACATTATGGACCAAGTGTGCCTGATATTGAAACTGATGAAGAGGATAGTGATAGGTTAGACAGCCCCCCTTGTTCTGACAGTGAGGATGAAAGGGAAAGGATGAAGTCTAGGTTCCCAATATTCAATGAGAGTAGAGATATGACTGGAGAAATTAAATTGGAGGTTGGATTGAAGTTTGCCTGTCATGATGTTTTTAGAAAGGCATTGAAGGCTTACTCATTGCAGATTGGACATGATTATAAGTATGAGAAGAATGAGAAGAGTAGGATCACTGCCATCTGCAAAAACGAATGTGGATGGAGAATACATGCTTCACCATCAGCAGACAAGACCTCCTTCCAGATAAAAACCTTCATAAGCACTCACTACTGTGGAAAGGATATAGTGCATAGTAGAGCATCTGCCACCTGGATTGCGCACACATATTTGGCAGACTTCAAGGATAATCTTGATACTGATTTGGATATCTTAGCAAGTAGGGTGAGTAGAGAGAAATTTGTTACGGTTTCACGACATAAGATGGTGAGGGCTAAGAAAATAGCACGCAATATTATTGAGGGAGAGCATGGTGAGCAGTATAGGCTGTTGTGGAGTTATGCTGAGGCAATTAGAAGTTCTAATCCTGGCAGCACAGTCAAAATAACTGCTCCGAGTGGTATTTTCCAGAGGTTGTATATATGTCTTGCGGCATGTATTTGTAGCATTTGGAGTTCTATTAGACAAAAACTAATATTTTTGTTGATGTTGTTTGTGCTACGAAGTTGATGAATTTGTGGTCTGCATTCGTGGTCTGTATAATGTGATTTGGATTGAATCATTATATGAGTGGTAGCTGGATTTGATAACTTGAAGGGATGAGGTGTCTATAAATTAACTATAAGCATAATGGTTGTTACTTTTAGTCTACTTTTTATGTGAATTTCCAGTGTATGTTACTCAGCTATTGGTGTGCTTTATGTGTTCTAAGTGCTAACTAAAGGATTCAAGCATAGAGTATCTCATTGAAATTGCCACAGAAGGACCAAAAGACATCACTTAGAACATGTAGAATCAGCATGCATTCAACTTGTGTAGCACAGATAAAGTTGGAATATTCATAGGATGTTGGTTCTTTTTGGTTATTAAAAAATACTGCATTTCAATTGCTGAGTGCTATGCAAAAACAGGCAAAACGGGTCTGTTGTTCTACTTGATAGTTGGATGGAACTTGTGCTTATGTGGTATTTGGAATGCCCTGTCAAATCTCTGTTACTATTTATTAGCATGCTCTTCATATTAGCAGAATGCTGAATACATCAAGAATCATGAGTTGAAGACTAAATGAAGATGCCAATAAGTTACTTTGAAATGAAGGGAATTGATAGATAAAAGTTTGTTTCAATTCTTATGTCATCTGCATAGCATAATTCTGCAGAAAATACCAAGAAAGCTACATAAAAGCAAGAAGCTGCAAGAATCCACATCAGAACCGTTCTTCATTCTTATAACAGGAAACTAGAATGAAGAAAACACTACTCTGCAAACCAGAATCAAGAAAACACTGCTCTGCAGAAAGATTTTTATTACCAGAAATGTAGAATGTACAAAATGTGCAATAATAGAGCTTTGTTATATAGATTTCTTGTGAAAGAACATAAATTTGTTTAAAAGAATTTACCAACCAAGACCAAAATTAAACAACACTCTTGAGGTTTGGTGACTGATATAATAACTTTTACACAAACTGGTAAAAGCCTCCTTGTGTCCTAAATGATCAGATAGACATAAATATTAAGCAACATGGCAACTACAAACTGTAACCAACAAACTGTCAAATTTGATTCAACAGATGGCAAATTCAGAATTAAATGGTTCAAAATCAAGTCAAAAGGCAACTGTAATTTCATTCCAAGTTGCAGATTACAAAATTCAAACACACTAGGTGCTCGCTCCAAAAACCAAAATCAAACCCTACAAATTACCAAATTCACCAAATTCAAACCTAAACACTTACCAGATTCACCAAATCTAAACCTACAAACCCTAAAAATTATAAATTCACTAAATTCAAACCCTAAAAATTACAATAGTTATTAAGAAGAAATGGAGAAGGATGGCAAGACATAAGATGACAGACCAACAATTATTTCCAATAACCAGTGCTTCTGGTTTGCCAGATATTGCAACAATCTCCTTCAATTCCCTACGAAACACCTCGCATTCTTCCTTCAGACCATCCCTAATATCTTCCTTAATCGCATCCCAGTAATTATTTTCATCCCGACGAACATTCGCCGTAGATCCACCTTGCACATTACACCATGACCACAATCCACACTCACCAGTCGCACATTTATAGTACAATCTTCCTGGATTACTAGTCGATTCTGATATCTTAACCATAGCTCTTACCCCACACTTGCACAGTATATTCTTGAATCGTACGTAGGATGTAACACCATTTCCTTTGCCAGTTCCCGCGGAAGCCGTGACTGAGTGATTGCTTGATGAAGCCATGGCAGTGGAGATACAAAATCTCCTATCTTGCTGTCGCGACTTCCTTCTCAAACGAACCGCTCTTTTCTTCGTCTTCTCAGACGAATCGCTCTTTTCTTTGTCTTCTACCAGCTGTTTGAAACCCTAACCAGAATCGCCTTTGTTCTCTTCCCTCTTCTCTCGGCTCTGTTCTTTTCCCTTTTCTGTCTGTTCTTTTCTCTTCTAACCCTAAGTTTGCTTTTGCGAAGAAATAAAAGGAATTTCAAATTCCAAAATTAATTTATTTTTTCAAAACAAATTAACATTCCTTTTAATTTCAAACCCTAAGTTACAACGTTAACAGGCAAAAAAATGATGACAACAGGATGTAGGAGGTCAACTTAACAGTTCCGTTACTCAAAATGGACGGAAGGGGCCTTATGAACGGGAACGTTAGTTCAGGGATGTCTCATGGACGTTTTAAAGTACAGGGGAGGTATCTGTTTTTCGGCGATAGTACAGGGGTATAAAATACTATTACCCCTAAACTATTTTATGAGCATACTAATATTACCTTTCAGGACTTTTAACTCATTTCTCTTTGAAATAGTACTTCGTAATACTCTAGAATCTTGGGCAGAGCCTTCCCATCCTTGTAGAACATAAATAATTTGCATGTCTTGTGAACATACACCTAGGACATTGGTACATATATTACCCTTCCTTGATCTATATCTAGGTTTCTCAGTTTCATCTACCATGACATCAATATACGTTCCATCTAAAGCACCTAAGCAATCTTTTTTCAACAAACAACAAGAATGTGTTAGATAATTTCAATCACTCATTTTTTTTTCTTAAAATAGAAGGTTATTATTAAATCTAATCAATACCTTAAACCATTTCCATTTGCTATCCGTTGAATCCTCAAGGACAGGCTTTGTTTTCTTTAATAGCTTCTTACGTAGACGTAACACGACATTAAGGACAACATGACATTTTTTGCTAATTGTCTCTCCAGACTTTTGAACTTCATCCTGAACTACTCTATTCTTCTCATTGTGAGCAAGCATATATAAAAAGCAAGCAACCATCTCTTATATGCCCATATTTTTTGTCTCTTGTAATTTCCCATCAGTGACTAACAAATGACACAATTTCATAAATGCTCGCCTATCCATACGTACATTTTCCACACTCTTTTTATCACTTTTGAATGCAATTTCACACAAATTTAATTCTCGTATGTGATATCTAGCTAAGGTTCCCCTACCAAAAGCAATACTTGGTCTTCTCTGATTCTTAAGTATTAAAACTAATAGCAATAATAGGCAAGAATAATATGCCTCTAATATTTCTAGATCTTCTATCAAAATTATTGTAAGAATCTGAAATTTTCTTGATAAAGGTAATCGAGTCATCACTGCAATTACAGTACAAAAGTATTACTATATCATTCAAAATGCTCAAATTATATGTAACAAATAGCAATATATAGTAGGCAAGCATATAATTAATATAACAATATTTCTCTAATCAATTTTTAGCTAGGTGAGCTAGCATGTTTATTCTAAAAACCAATTGTTAAGGCACAACAACACTGATAACATAAAACAAATGTGTCAAGCAAGAAACAAGCAGTAACTATTATTTTGCAGATTTAAAAAAATGATTTTGCAGATTTAACAAGCTTCTAATTAACAAGCAGAAGCAGATTTAACAAGAATAAAAATTTATAGAGATTGCAACGATTAGCAAACACAAGAAAACAAATGTATAAAGACTTGGCTGGTACTCTTCATCTGACCATCATATTACATAGAAGATTCTGCACCATCTTCCTTTAAACTATTTTCCTTTTCATTACTGTAGTTTTGCCCAAACAACCAAAAGCCAACTAAAATTACACATGAATAGTAACAAACCAAAAATAAATCCTACTTTTCAGCTTTGACACTAATCGGGCGCAAGCGATTGCTTAACACTCGCTCTCATACAGTCACACCATTATATTAAGAATAAAATCGATTGATCAATCATTCTTTATATTTGATGCTTTAATTTCTACCATAGAAAAAGAAATCTAAATTCTACCCATGAAAACGAAACGTTGATTCGCAAAAGGTAGACAAATAAAAATCTAGAGCAAAGAAAACATAAAATTAAGTATACAAAATAAACAAAAGCGTACCTTATAGCTAGGACGGTCCGGGTCTCGGTAACAGTACTCGCTCAATAGCTGATGTGCTGATTTTTTCTTAAGATTCGGCTGACAATATTTTAGGAATGGAGAAGAAGAAGAGGATGAAGTTTTAGAAAAGAGACGCTTTATTAGGTTATTTTTTATAATTAATTTTGGACAAATATGTTATTTAAAAAAAAAAAACTTTCCCTGGGGAATCACTCTCCCCACCCCCTAGCCAAAGAATCACTCTCCCCCATTTATGGGAAAATCAAGGCAGTCAAGGAAAATTGGATTCAGAAGAAGAGTGATTCCTTGTCGCAAACAAATACAATAAAACTCAGAATCTCAGATTCTCGAGTCATTTTCCTGTCTAATTCCACCAACCAAAAAATTCATAAGCCAAGAAACTGATGCGTTTTTATTCTACGGGATGAAACATTATAAAAAGGAAAAGAGGAGACAAGAGAAGTTAGAAACAAATTGTTTTGTAATTGATGTTTAATTATAATACATACGTTTTCTACCTATTTCTTCTTTTGTTTAATTACTATATTACTATATTCAATTGCACGATTCTTTTTTCAATGACAAGAAATTGAGAGGAACCAAGTTAAGATTTCTTCTCAGTTTCCTAATTAAAATATAATTTGTTTATTTTAAGCATTCCATTAATTTGAATTAAATATAATAGTGTATATTTACTGTGCACCGGTGTTCAAAAATAGACTTGAATATCGTAAAACAACCCATTATACAGATAGCTGAAAGATTATTTAATCCACTGGTCGGTACTCCGCGTTTGTCAAAATCATTATTTTAACCTCAAATATATTTTTGATTTTATCTGGTCCATTGTTTTTTCCATCCATCGATTTAACCTCTACTATGACACTGTTAACTTTAATCCATGTCAAATTTATAAGAAAATATTAAAATTTAACAAATAAAAAATAAAAATTCATAATATTTTTTAAATTTCGCAAAAAAATGAAGATAATAAAATTTAAATTATTTAATATATTTTTTAAATAATTAAACAAAAACCCCAAAAAAAATTCTAGAAAAATTTTGCAAAATATCTTACTGCATATTTAAATTTTAAAAAAACAGAAAATTTATGAACTTAAATTTATATAAATAGGGTTAGAGCACCCGGGGGTCCCTAACGTTATTATTTTCATTTTAGTGTGTTCTTAACGACACTTTTTATTCATTTCAATCCCACACGTTATACACGTTAGGCGCCCGAGGTCCCTCTTGTCATAACGGTGACAAACGGTCGTTATTTTTTAATTTTTTAATATTAAATCTAAAAAAGTAGTCTAAACCAGACCCCACATCACATTTTCTGACATCTTATCCAAACAATATCTAAAAATAATAGTTTTATTAATTATTTCAAAAAATAAATTAATAAAATTATGTTAACAAAACCAAAAAAATAAATTATTCAAATTCAAAAAAAATTAATGCGGGACCCATAAAACACAAACATTACGATAGCGGCAAACAATGGCATTTGAAAGACCTTCAATGTAGCCTACAACGAACGGTATTGTGTAACTGATGCCCAGCAAAGGTTTGAAGCACAACAACAAACAAACACATGGCTCATTAAATTCTAGAGCTAATGCGTGCGACCTTTGGAGGGATGCATTTGTAATTTATTAGATTAAAACCCAGCAAGGTTTGAAGCACAAGAAGAAACAAACACAACAAACTAATGAGCTTACGATGCTCTTTGTATTAACAATTTGCATCCGAATTAAGGAAAAGCAAAAGAGACAGAAGAAGCTAGCGAGTAAGAGCAACTAACTTACAAACATTGAGGCAATGGATTCCATCTTGCCCGAGCATCTGCTAGGGCTTTTGTCAAACACGTGCAGTGCGATGGGCAGAAGGTGAATGCGAGGTAGAGTAGCGGCCCAGACTTTAAACACAACAGAGACCCAAATCCAAGTACAGCTTCCCATGACAGTGAGAGAAGCTCAAATCGAGAATTGACATGTTTGAAGTCGCCACCAAAATCCAAATGGAGCAAAGTGCAGAGCCACAACAAGCCATACAAGCTTGTCCAATAAGAAAACGATTGCAGCGAGAATGAGAAAAGAATTAAAAACAACGCATTTTCGGCGAGAGGATCACCCTCTGAGCAGTTCTGTAAAATTTGTTAAATCGAATTGAAGAAGAAGTAATATTTGTGTTTTGTGGCTCCGCATTAAAAAAATTGAATTTTAATAATCTATTTTTTTTGTTAACATAAGTTTTATTAAAAAAAATTTGAAATAGTTAATAAAATTATTATTTTGAGATATTATTTAGATAAGATGTCAGGAAATTGACATGTGGGTTGGATGAAGACAACTTTTTCAGATTTAATATTAAAAAATTGAAAAATAATAGTCGTTTGTCACCGTTATGACAAAAGGAATCTCGGGTGCCTAACGTGTGTGATTGAAATGAACAAAATGTATCGTTAAGGACACACTAAAATGAAAATAATAACATTAAGAACCTCCGGGTGCGCTAACCCTATATAAACAAATTAGAACTTTAATAACAATTTTAAAATTTTAAAGAGAATTTTGATGGCCTGTTAAAAATATTTAACATTGAAGTTTTTGTTTCTTATAACAATATTGTGGCAATCAAATTAATCGCTCGTTTGTATGTGTTTATCTAATACATCAACTACTCTATTTTTTTATTTATTAGAATTACTATTTTCATTTATTTTTACAGGTAGGCAGTAGGCTAGGTTGTAATCACCCAAATATAATTTACAACCTAACCTACCTGTAAAAATAAATGAAAATAGTAATTCAAGGATATAAAAATGTAAAAGGACGTGTTAGATAGAATGAAACACCCAACATATCGTACAAAAATTATAATAGGAAGATAACTAAACAAGTAAAAATGTTTTTAGTTTTTGTTTAATTTTT
This sequence comes from Viola odorata, assembly GCA_963691705.1. NCBI lineage: Eukaryota > Viridiplantae > Streptophyta > Magnoliopsida > Malpighiales > Violaceae > Viola > Viola odorata. The sequence continues at coordinate 47,433,958 of OY829544.1, forward strand.
GTATAATTCTTTAAAAAATATTAAATAATTTAATTTTTATTATCTTGAGTTTTTGCAAATTTTAAAATATACTTTTTTTGGAGTTTTCTGAATTTTTATTTTTTATTTGCTAATTTTTTTTATTTTTTATAAATCTAACGTGACTTCCTACATTGCACACCACATAAGCAAAAATATTTAGAGTTTATTTCCATTAACAATTATTATCACAATGGGAATCAAATCAATGGACGAAGAAAATATCTAAAAAACATTTTGAGTTAAAACAATTATTTTCAAAAAACACTGAGGACTGACAGGGTATTAAACCGCTAAAGAAAAAATTAGAAAAGGGAGAATCGTTGGAGAAGCAAACCCAGAACGACATTTAGATTCGCAAGGTTCCACTTGACTACATTTTTTTGCAACATTTCTCAAGTCCAATCATCATCAAACAGCGTCTACGAAAGTATCTTGTGGAAGAACAAGCATACAAAATGCAGCTCTGGTGAACAAGCAAGTTCTTATTCACGTCCTCGAGCTTCTAAGCGTAAACTAAATAAAGTCAATCCTACGTTACATTTGCTTCCTTTTAGCCATTTCCTAAGTTACAAAGAAGACAAAGGCAATAGGATCACCTACCTTACACACCCTCTATGCTTACACACATACTGAGAGAAGATGCATTTTCTCTTACCTTCTGAAGAACTATCCACTTCCATTTCTCAACCTTGCTACCAACTCATCCTGCACATGCAAAAATCATGCATCAGCAATGGCAGAATGGAATGAACATGAGAGTTTTGGAGATTCATGATTCAATATGATAAACAATAGATCATTGTATTTTAGTTCCATAGCATCTGAATTACTATGGAAGTGTGCTCCGACTACCACTGGTTCTTCATGTATAATGGCATTATAGCAAAGAAATACAGACTGTTTTAAACTGCATGCATATGTGACTTCTTTACTTGCCTTCTTTCCTTTGGTTGAAAGGCCTCTCTCTTTCAAAACAGCACGGAGCCTCTCCACTGTCAAACTGTACAAGTCCTTATCCAACATGCGGCTATCAGACCCCCCTGCATGCATATGTAACTTCAAAGTCAGAGACGGGGGCCTTAATCTGAATGGAACACAAATAAGTTGAACATGGACAACAAGTAACTAGCACCCCAAGCAAAGTTGGATGGATCCACTGAAGAAAAACATAGCTTAACTAACAGAGAAACCCCATGCAGTTTGATCAGTTCTAAATAATCCTTCATTTTCAAAAAAATAATTTATTAGTCCATTGGTTTTTTGCTCGGTAGGCTTTTGTCTCCGCTTTCCAAATACTTAAAATTTAGCGAACAAATTCAAAGTATACTCTCCATTCCATTGGATAGAATAGATCACTACCTTGTGATGCAATGCTAAGCTTATTCCCGTTCCAAGATCTCACATAAATATAATATGATTAAATTATGAGTTCATCTGTTTCCAATTGCAGCAAGGATTTTCAATCCAAACTACACATAGAAGCACTAAGGAAATAAAATTCTGGTATTGTCTGTGAAGCACGAAATAAACAGAGGCAGAAGTCCAAACATGAATGATCTGGAAAAAATCTAAAAGGTACTGTATGGGGAAGGAAGGAAAACATCTCTTCACCAATCCCCAAGCTAAGACCCAACAAAAGGCTAATAATATACTTTGCATCTGCCAACTAACATGGAAATCAAGAATCTACTGATAAAAGGAAATGCCATGGTAATTCCAAACCAACTCTTGCAAATGAAATCCAAGAAACTGCTTAGGTATTGTGGAATGTAGAGATGAAGGGAGAACTAATTACTGATTTCAACAAAATTAGACCATGAAACTATAAGAACACAAGTAGGTAAATGATGAAAACACCTTGTTGAGAAACTGTCTGATTATTGCTTCTCTTGGTTGAAGCCCTGCCATCTAAAGCCTTTTCTAGAGTCCTGAAAGAGTTAGGCAACAGTAAGCTATGAACACACTAGGCATTATCAAATGTGCACAAGTAACTAGGACTGCTTAACAGGGGTGTTCAATTTGAAAGGAACAAAAATCGAAAAGAAACCGTGTGTGTGTGCTGGTATGGATTGCCAAAGCCAGCAGAACCATGAACAAACAATGAAGTCTGTCGACATCCAACCAGAGAAAACAATGATACAAAACACAAGTCGATCATGTCAAAAAAAGACATGTTAGCTACTCCTCTTCCAAGAAAAATGTAAGCAATACCTCTTCCTGGAACCCTCAGCTGCAAACACACCCTTTGAACTGGAATCACCCTTCTGCTTCATGAGTTGGAGTGATCTGATCAGTATGTTTGTCTGGTTAGTCTTTATCTCTTGGTCCTCTGTTCATCAGTGAAAGGGAGTCAGTTCTTGCCATTATCAAGAGCACAAATGTCTCAAAACAGAACACCGTTAGAATGAAGGGTTTTGATGTCTAACTAAAAAGAAACATCATTAGGAAAAGACATGCAAAGACAGTGCATTCTTTTACTTCTTTGTGGTTCGTGATTTATTAAAATGGAGAGGAATGTGGATGTCACAAAAGCCATCTTACGAGTACTCAAAAGCAAATATGTAATCCACGTTAGTGATTTAGTGATGTTTTTAGAGTTGGTATAAGGATGGATTGCCGTATACTGCTTTACATACAAACAGATCTCCAATACTTAAGAGGGTTAAAGAGTTCATGAAATGCACTACTATTGACACACATAACAGATCTCCAATACTTAAGAGGGTTAAAGACTTCATGAAATGCACTACTATTGACGCACATAACAGATCTCCAATACCTAGAGGGTTAAAGACTTCATGAGATGCACTACTATTGACACACATTGACCTTTTCAAGTCGCTAGCTAAGTTGTCCTGCAAAACCCATTGAACTTGTGTCTGCATACCCAAGAGTGAAATTCCATTCACAACACAACTGGGACCCCTAAGTAAATCACATTTGTGAAACCCAGACCATAGAATGTCTAAGGCACATAATAACTTCCATGACACATCAGAAGTTTTTGAATTTCCCTCTCCAATAGCTTTTGTTTTGCTTTACTTCAAGTTTTGATTTTTTTTTAAATTCCAGCATAAACATTTCTCAAATGATAGAAAAATGGCACAAATTGTACAGCCACTGGATGGAATCAGGACAACTTTCTGTTTTCAATTCACAAAATTAACAACAAGGCGCAATAGAACAATATCACAATTTACTATTTCACACAATGTACAATTGCATAAAAGCCCAACAATTCACAGAATCTAAAAAGTGCAGGAACAAGGAGAAAAAAGCATACCTGGGGGTGAAGTATCGTGGTCGCACACATAGACTCGCATTCCACCCTGCGATTTAAGAAATAGAAATAAAATCAATCCCTTTAATAAACCAAGAAATCAAGGAGAAGATCAAATCAATCCCTTTAATAAACCAAGAAATCAAGGAGCAGATCAATCGAACATGGAATCAAAATAAGGAATTAAGGTTCACCGGATTGGAGGAGATGACGTTGGATGACAAGAAGCCGCGGAAGGGGAGGTTGGAGAGGAATTTGGCAGCGCCGGAAGCGGCAGGAGTGGAATCGGAGGAGCAACGGTCCATGGCGGTAAGATAAACCCTGGCCAAAACCAGAAGACAAACGTTTTTTGAGAGAGGACCAAGAAAGAAGAAGGCGGGGGCAGTAATGGTGGGAGTGACAGACAGTCAAAAGGGTTTAGAGTGGTGAGTCATGGGCGCGTAGAGTTCGTGAGACGGACAGCGGTTCGCGCTATGTATGTACTGCGGGGGGAAAAAACGCCGTGTAATAAGGGAAGGGCATAGAAAGTGGAGGAAACTGTAATTATATCCATGGTTATTGGAACTGAACCGCAATGGAATTGCTAGAGTTTTTTTATGGGTTAATGACAGTTTTGATACCTGCAGTCTAATTGATTGATTTATTTCATCCCTCCATTTAAAAAAAATAGTATTTGATCCTTCCACCGTATTCTTATGTCGGATTTCATCCCTGACCCTTACGCCATCCAAATTTGTCGTCCATTTGCTTACGTGGCACGCCACGTCAAGAGACACATCACTGGAAGCTGACGTGTCATGCCACGTGGCAGCAATCCACGTGTCTGCCCTTTTTGCGTGAAACGACGTCGTTTCGCAACGAAGGAGCGTAAGCCCCGTCGCTTGGACCGCGTGACACGTCGTTTGAACCCTAACTAACACTTTCACTTTCATTCCATCGCGATTTACCACACCATTTTCACAACCAAAAACCCTAGACCATTTCTTCAATCTCGTTCTTCTTCACTCTTCATCCATCTCCCGCTTAATTTCCAATAACCTAACTAATTTTTGGTTTCTAATGTTCGGTTTCTCCAGCTAAATTCCCAATCGCAATCCCTTTCTCGTTATTAGTTCCTCGCAGCGAAGGAAGAAGAAGGTGTTTTATGCAAATTGAATCACGGGTATGTGTTCCCTGTTAATAATTTTATCTGTATTAACCCACCGTATTTACCCTATTTACCAATGAAATGAAATACGTGCTTTAAATGACCCCTGAAGAACTGGTTTCTTTTGCTAACTTCGTACCTGCATTTCATTTAAAATTATTTTTCTGTATATACTTACTGTAAATGACAACTGTATTGAATTGTCTTATTGTGTTGGTTGGTTTGTCAGGGGAACAGTGTGGGGCTTAAAATGACTGGTTTTAGATATCATATTGGTGGGAGATTTGTTAAGACATTGAGTGAATGGATGTATGTTGGTGGGACTGAAGTTGAGGATATAGTTGATGCTGATATTGTATCATTTTTTACAATTCTGGATCGATGTCATGAGCTTAGTTTTACTAACATTACGAAGTTGTGGTATGTTGAACACTGTCCTGGTATGAGGTTAAGAGAAACCCTTAAAGTTTTAGATGGTGACAGTTCTTTCGGGGGTTTCCTTAAGTATGCACTTGAAAATGCTGCTGTGAACATATATGTAGAGCATGGCTCCTTACTGCATCCTTATTTTGGTGGTAAAAATCCGAAGACCATGTGTGATAGGATGGGCATATCAGAACATGGACGTACGGTAGGTGGTATAGGTGTGCAAGGTGGGTCCAGTAAAGGTAAACGTGTTGTTGAGGAGGGGGAGTTTGATGATAGATATGATACGGGTAATGAATACTGGGTTGATTGTCCATACCTGTCTGCTGATGAGGATGAGGAGTTAATTAACTCCCGTGAGAAGAAGATGAGAAGTGGCAAAAGTGGGGTGGGTGGTCCAGAGGTGCGTGGGCCAACAGAAGAAGAAGGCCCAAGTGGGGTTTGTGGCCCAAATGGGCAGTTTGGTAATTCTGATGATTTTGTTGAAGAAATAATTAGGGAAATGGATAGAAGAGATAGAGGTTGCCCTATCACTACTCCTGCTGATGTAGAAAACAATGAGGTGTGTTTTGACTCAGATTCTGAGGGAAGCTTCTTGAGTTCTAGCAGTGAGGAAGAAGAAGGCCGAAGAATTCCATTTAGAAGACCTCGATTCCAAAAAGGTGAGGACTTTCCCCGCTTTTCACTTTGTATGGTTTTCCCTAATAAGTCTGAGTTTAAGAAAGTTGTTGAACGGCATGCTATACACTTAAGGAGGGATGTTAGGTTTAATCAGAATGATGGAGTAAGGTGTAGGGCTGTGTGCACAAACAATGACTGTGGGTGGAAAATTTTGTGCTCCATTGATGGGAGATCTAGTCAATGGATGGTTAAAACTTTAGTTGATAACCATAGTTGTCCACAACTTTTTCACATCTCTTGTCTAAGCTACAAAACTTTAGCTCAGTGGTTTATTACTAATTTGAAGAAGTTAAGTTTGAAGATGAATGTGGCTGAACTGAAAGACCACTTCACTACCCAAACTAAGATCAAAATCTCTAGAGCGCAGTGTGAGCATGCCAGGAGGAAGATTGTTACTCATTACATTGGGGGTCCATTGGTGGAATTTGCAAGGCTTGAGGATTATGTTGAGGAGTTGAAGAGGAGTAATCCTGGTAGTACAATTGTCATGGAGGAGGAAGGTGGAGTGTTTAAAAGTATGTATGTGTGCTTTGCTGGAGTTAGGAAAGGGTTTAATGAGGCTTGTAGGAAGGTCATTGGATTAGATGGGTGTTTTTTGAAAGGACCATTTAAGGGGGAAATTCTGTCAGCTATAGGAAGGGATCCCAGTGATCAAATATACCCAATAGCATGGGCTGTCGTTGGTTATGAGTGTAAGGAAACTTGGAAATGGTTTTTGGAGCTGCTAATGCTCGATTTGGATGTAGCTGGTGGGGACTTTGTGTACGCAGCAAATAGTGCTCCTGTGAATGCTCGTGGTGAAGGATTCACCTTCATATCTGACCAACAGAAGGTATGTAATCACATCTTGTTTCATTTGGTGTCCATTGCTGAAATTAATATGTTCACATTATGATATTTGCCTATACATATGTGCAGGGACTGATCTTAGCAATTTCTGAACTGATGCCGGCTGTTGTGCATAGAAGGTGTGCTAGACACATATTTGCAAAATGGAGGAAGGATCACAAAAGTGATGATTTGCATCAACAATTTTGGAGGACTTGCAAAAGTTCAACTCAAGCTGACTTTCTAGATGAACTGGAGGTGTTGAAAGGTATGTCACCGGATGCAATGTCTGATTTCTTGGAGATTTCACCCACTTATTGGTGTAGAGCCTTTCAAAATACATCAAGTTGTTGTGATGCGGTAGATAACAATATGAGTGAAACTTTCAATAGCATGATTTGGGACTCTCGTGATAAAAGCATTATAAAACTTCTAGAATCAATTCGTAAGACTGTTTTCAAGAGATTCAAAGAAATGAAGAATTTCCTGAACCGATTCAAAGATGGTCTAGGTCCAAAGATTTGGAAGAAACTAAAAAAAACAGGGAAGACAGTGGAATTTTTTATGTTGACTCTAATGGGGATGATGGTTATGAAGTGCATCTAAACAAGGAAACTAGCTGGGTAGTCAGTTTAGAAAAATTAACTTGCACTTGTAGGAAGTGGCAATTGAATGGTTTACCTTGTGAACATGCATTATGTGTCCTAGAAAGTGGGGTACAAATTTCAGATATCACTCCCTTTGTGTCAAACTGGTATAGTAAGCAGATGTTTGAGCTTGCTTACAAGTACCCCATCTTGCCTGTCCAAGGAATGAAATTTTGGCCAAGAGTTGCAGTCACCACAATTAAACCACCAACATTCACAAAATTCCCTGGTAGACCTAAGAAAATGAGGCGAAGAGAAGGTTGGGAACCTGCTCAGTGTGGAACAAAGATGAGCCAAAAAGGAAGGAGAATGTCTTGCTCGATATGTAAGATTGTAGGACACAAGTCAACTACTTGCAAGAACAATCCATCTAACCAGGTAATGTATTATTGCAATTTGATGGTTAAAGAAATTCAATGGTCAGTATATTATGGTGAGATGCTTTATTTAATATCCATGCTGAAATTGCAGGATGCTGGACAAAGGCCAATTCCACCTGTGGCTGAACATGTGGATGCGTCATCAATTCCTTCTCATGCTGAACATGTGGATGAGCCATCAATTTCCAGCAAACCACCTACAAGGAGAACACACAAATGCTCTTTGTGTAAACAGGAAGGCCACAAAAAATCTACCTGCACCTCCAATCCTGCAAGCAAGGTAACTTCTTTTGATAAATGTGAAGGATAAATTTATGGACAAAGTATGGTAATTTAAAACTGTAATTTTGCAGGGGTTTACTAATTTATCAAGCACTCAAGATGTACTCCCACCTCCTGCACACATGCAACCTACATCAAGCTCTCAGGTATCGGATTCACAGGTGGAAGCTTCTCAACCTTCTCAAGCTTCTGATTTCACCAAACATCTCCTGCAACAACTTAGGCAAGAGTGTGGCACTGCACAACCTGCCGTAGGGAGGAAAAAAAAAGGAAAAAAAAAGAGTAAACTCCCACAAGGTCTTGGCTGCTTTGTTGCTGAATCAGGGTGGACATGTTACAATGTGGGTGCCTGATTGATTTTAATTTGTGGTCATTGTGGTGTGTATTGTGTTCTTTGCAAAAGAAATTCAATTATTTTTTGTTTAACTATTGTTGCTTTATTCTCCATTGCAGCCTAACACTCCACAACAAAGGGTTATTGACGTCCCTGCCACAAAGAAACGATCTACGGATGTTGCTGTGAGACCCGTACAAAAATCCACACTCGGAGCAGAAAGTAGTGTACTGGGCAGTATATGGCTTCCAACACCAAAGTAGAATGTATTATGGATTAATTTGCTTTTGAAGAAAACAGAGATTTGTTTGAATTAGCTTTTGAAGGATGATATGTAGGATGATATGCTTTTGAACAAATTTGTGTAGGATGGTTTAATTACACGCTAGAATGTTAAGTCCTTGTAGAAATTGGGAGTTTGGTTTTAATTTACTTTTGAACTTATTTGGGTTGGATGGATGCTTTTCATTTTAAGTACTTACCATTTGTTTATAAACTTGCAAAGTACTGGCTGAAAATGGTTACATTCTATTACCTTGTGCTTAAGAAAATGGTTACAAAATATATAAATTGAGAACTTGTTATACATTGCATCATGTTGCATTATTCTCTTACATAATATATAAATTTTGCATTATTCTCTTACATAATATATAAATTGAGATGTTGTTTTGGTGCAGCATACCATAATGAACAAAGATATCTTCCACCAGTAAACCAGTAATTCCTTCAATAAACCAGTTATACATTGCATCATGTTTATACAACTCCAATTCCTTCAATAAACCAGTTATACATTGCATCATGTTTATACAACTCCAATTCCTTCAATAAACCAGTAATTCCCAAATCAAATATCTTCCACCACAAAAACATGAACAAAAACCAAAACGATTTTAATACAACACAAAAACAGCAAACAATTACAACTAAAACATGAACAAATTCCTTCAATAAACCTGTAATTCCCAAATCAAATATCTTCCACCACAAAAACATGAACAAAAACCATAACGATTTTAATACAACACAAAAACAGCAAAAAATTACAACTAAAACATGAACAAATTCCTTCAATAAACCAGTAATTCCGAAATCAAATATCTTCCACCACAAAAACATGAACAAAAACCATAACGATTTTAATACAACACAAAAACAACAAACAATTACAACTAAAACATGAACAAATTCCTTCAATAAACCTGTAATTCCGAAATCAAATATCTTCCACCACAAAAACATGAACAAAAACCATAACGATTTTAATACAACACAAAAACAGCAAACAATTACAACTAAAACATGAACAAATTCCTTCAATAAACCTGTAATTCCCAAATCAAATATCTTCCACCACAAAAACATGAACAAAAACCAAAACGATTTTAATACAACACAAAAACAGCAAACAATTACAACTAAAACATGAACAATTGCTCTATTTATTCACACTTCAACATTCACCATCAATATCTTCCAACATAAATCTTCAAACCAACCACTAACATAATCAAATACAGAAACAAAAACACATAACCGACATCATTCCAATTATGTTGCATCATTCGAATTAATCAAACCAAATACAAAAACAACCAATATAAACAACCCTAAACAAAACCTTAATTTCCAAATCAGCTTAGACATTTTCTGCTTTTCATCCTTCAAACACAACATCTCATCCACCACGCCGTTGAAAACCATTTGACGCGACCTCAACTCCCTCATTTCTGCCTCTAATCTCTCAATCTTATCGGCTTTTTCCTTCTCACTAACACAGAGACCTCTAATAATGGCGCTAGCTCTGTCCGGGAAAGGATCATCAACAAAATGAAAATAGCTGCATCCACCTTCTGCGATGCTTAGCTTGCATTTGTTGAATCGACGCCCAGGATTATTCCGTGTCCATGAAATCCATCTCGCCGTCTTCTCCCCACAACGACAGTAAAGAGGAGGCTTGTATTCGAAATCTGGCCGCTGCTTCAAAACAGAACTGAATTTCTCATCTTCTCCGCTCTTCGCCATCGCGCTTGCGGTAGCAACTACGTTTAGGGTTAGGGTATTGGGAATTTAGCAACGTGTTTAGGGTAGTGGGAATTTAGCGAATAGGTTTAGGGTAAGGGTATTGGGAATTTAGTGTTCGATTTAGGGTTATAGCGGGAGATGGATGGAGAGTGAAGAAGAACGGGATTGAAGAAATGGTCTAGGGTTTTTGGTTGTGAAAATGGTGTGGTAAATCGCGATGGAGTGAAAGTGAAAGTGTTAGTTAGGGTTCAAACGACGTGTCACGCGGTCCAAGCGACGGGGCTTACGCTCCTTCGTTGCGAAACGACGTCGTTTCACGCAAAATGAGGCAGACACGTGGATTGCTACCACGTGGCATGACACGTCAGCTTCCAGTGACGTGTCTCTTGACATGGCGTGCCACGTAAGCAAATGAACGGCAAATTTGGATGGCGTAAGGGTCAGGGATGAAATCCGACATAAGAATATGGTGGAAGGATCAAATACTATTTTTTAAAAATGGAGGGATGAAATAAATCAATCAATTAGACTGCAGGTATCAAAACTGTCATTAGCCCTTTTTTTATCAATAAATCAATAATTTAACTAGATTCAATTGGAGTTGATTATTGGTTTAATAAATTAATAAATACATATTTATATGATAAGAATAAAAAAATTTGATTTTTTTGTCAACAATCCAGGTTCAACTGGTTGGATTGATCGATCCGACCATCTAATTTGCAGGATTTTGTCTAATTCAACATTATTTTCTCATATTTTACTAGACCAAACTGGTTAGGGTCAAGATCGCCAATTTACTGGTCAACAAATCTGGTTTAATCATATATTGAAAAGGTATAATGGAAAATTGTAATTGTATTTTCATTGTGTCAATTCACATCATATATTGTATCATTGTTAATGATGAATAGTCATTCTTATGGTAATTTATACTACTTATTTAGAGAGAGAATAAGGTGTGAGTTGTCACACTTACAGACGATACTACAAAATTACTCGTATTTAAGGGAAAATTAGCAATTTTTTTTAGTGAATCACAAATGATTAATAAAAACTAGACTCTAATATAACTCACATCAGTTATATCAACTTATAATAGAAAAAATAAATTTAGTAAAAAATTATACTGGTGAAATATAGAATTGATCTAATGCAAAAATACTGACTTATCGCGTTTGTTTTGGGAAAATAACTTGTGTAAGGAAAATATTTTCTTTAGAATTTGTTTTCCTAGAAAATAGATTATTTTATGTTATTTGGCTGTTTAGCTAGAAAATAATTTCTAGTGTTTGGATGCAACAGAAAAGTAATTTCCTGAAAATATATAGTATATTTTTTTGGGTAATTTATGAGATAAAAAGCTATGCATATTTTAAACAAATCTTTAAATCGAGCATATATTTAAGATTATGATTGCATAAATAATAAACCTTATAGGTTACAAAATTTCTACTTAATTAGTCATAGTTTAAAAAATTACAATGTGAACTTTATAGTTTTCCTAAAAGTTTCAATTTTAACCTTTATAATAATTTAAAAAATTAAATAAAATAGTAACATATAGTAAAAAATTATAAATACTAAATAGAGGAAATTGGTTTCCCTCACTTTCCATGAAAAATAACTTATTTTTCTGGGTCCCACACATTTTCCATTAACAAATACTGGAAAATAAAAGAAAATGATTTCCGATGAACAATTTTTTGTTATTTTTATAATTTCTTTAATCGTTCTTCCACTAATAGATGTGAATGAATTACGTGCTCTTACTTTGTGGTGTGTTTATTATTGCCATTGTATTGCATCCTTTGTTGTTTCAAACCTAAACGTGTAAGTTTTAGGATTCATGAGCGATTCTCGTCTAACAAACATTAGATAAAATGTTTTACGCATGAATAAATTTTACTAAATTCTTGTATACTAGTTGATAGGTTATTTCTTTTTAGAACGTGCATTTCTTATGTGCAACTCATATTAATAAAACCTCTCAACTTATTTTTAAAAATAAAAGGAAAAAAGATATAAAACAATCATGAATTTTAATATTTTATTAATCGCAACCCTTAGTTGTTTTTTTTGTTTAATTACCCTCCTGGTCTTCACGGGTATTGTTAATTCACTCCTCTCTCGTTACAGAAATTTGACGTGTCAGCGTCGACCGTCGTTATATCCCGTCATCCCATCGTTGCCACATTTAAGGTTGTTTTATGTTTTTCCTCCTTTTCTTCACTCTATGTTGAAGTAAATAATATATGATATTATATTAAGTTTTGATGTATCAATGTGACTACCTTTATTGAATGAATCTATTTTAAACACATCATTAGAACAACATTTAAAAAATGCACGTGAATATAAATCTTGACTTGAAAAACATGAAAATAGAAACTAATCTTGGCTCTGCAATCATTAGCTTTTATGAACATTAGACAATATACATGGGCATCTTATTTTTAATGACACTTGTATAGAGATTTGAGATGTTTTAAATTCCAAAACCTTAAACATCCCATATTTCATACTTAAATATATATTGTCATTAAAAGAAATAATTATGTAAATTTATTCATACTTCATTGTGATAAATATGATTGAATAATGGCTTTTCATATTCCATACTTTTGTATATATATATATAGATAAAAGGACATAAAACAACCATAAACTTTAATGTTTTAATTAATCGCAACCTTTAGCTTTTTTTTTGTTTAATTAATCTTCTGGTCGTCGTGGACGTGGAAACGGTGAGAGATGACTTGACATATAACGGCGATCAACGCTGCCATATCAGATTTCTGTAATGGTAAGGATGAATTAGCAATACCCGCGAAAACCAAAGAGGTAATTAAAAAAAGAATTAAGGGTTGTGATTAATAAAACATTAAAGTTCAGAATTGTTTTATGTCTTTTTGTTAAAAATAAAAAAAACATGAACAATATTTCTACGCTTTAAAGAAAACTATTTAATGCTAAAAATATATAATCCACGTCAGCATCCAGGTCAGCAAAGTAAACGTCAAAAGTGTGAGTGTGCGTCAAAGCAGGGATGGCCGTCTACTTTCAAGTGGCCCCCATTAATAACCGGATAAATTAGTATAACATACCCATCCGTCTCCAGTCACCACTCCGGATAAGCACACCGCATCCTTCGTCCTTTTTCGTCCGACACTTTGACCACTGCCCACCATGCTCCTCCACGCCTATCCACCCTCCACGTGTCATCCAAATCCTAAAAAACCCACCTTTAATGGCCAGGACACGAAAGCGCAACACGGGTCTGCCGCAGACGATCATATTCCTTATTAGTGTACAAATTATTTAAGGTGACTACGATCGTGAAAACTGGGTGTTGGATTTTGATTTGAGCACACAGTAAAACAAGGGTGAAGAAAAGACAAGTGATTTTGTGCATTTTGTGTCTGCTTTAGCAGTTTTTGTAAAGATGCAGGTTATTAGGGAGATGATAAGTGATTCGGTTATGCAAGAAAGTCCTAGGAGTCCAGAGGCTAGGCTGGGTATGAAAGTGGAAGATTTGTGGGATGTGCAGGAGCCACAGTTAAGCCCAACTGAGAAGCTCAACGCTTGTTTTGAAAACATGCATGTCTCTGCCTTCCCTGCTGCACCATCTTCTCAAGGTAATTTGTAGATTAAATCGTTGATCATGGTGATTCACTGAATTTTGGTGATTACCAACATGAAAAGATTAAAACTTTTTGAATACCCTTTTGTTGTCTGATTGCGTTTGTTGTTTTGGCCAATCCAACTATGGAAAACTCTCTTGTGTTGGAGGATTTTTGTCTTTTGGGTTGGTTTTGGTGTTTGGGTTGATGATTGTTTTATGGTTTTGTGTGCAGTGATTGAGATAAGATCAGACGCTAGCATAGCGGAGGCGGTTCAGATTCTAGCCGAGCATAAGATTCTTAGTGCTCCTGTGGTGAATGTTGATGCACCTGATGATGCTAGTTGGATGGACCGATACATTGGCATTGTTGAGTTTGCTGGGATTGTAGTATGGATCTTGCAACAGGTTAGCATTGCTCATCGACCTCTCCTGTTTATGTTTTGTTCTTAGGTGCAGCGAAGCATGCTTCTTGTGTTTTGGTTTAATCGCACTAGAAATGCAGGAGAAATTAAATAAAAGCAAAGGGCTCATCCATTTAATTGTGTTGTTCTATCCTTCATGTTAAGGATGGACAGAGCATGTTGCATATTGATGAAAATGGAATAGGATCCCAAAAATAAAAGGAAAACACTAGTGGTTAGAGTTAGGAACGGATCAAGAAATAGTTTTGTTGTAATTTTAGATAAAACGGGGATATATTAGAAGATTTTGCCTGACTTTAGAAAGATATATTAAGTCCTGATGAATAAGACCATTTGGAGTAATATGATTAATCATGGTCAACTCTATCACATTTGTGATTTTATCGACGTTACTGAGGAGGTCTCCTCATGCTTGTATATCCATGGGAAGAATTTAACTTAAAATCCAGTTTCTTGTATTCGCCAAAGTGTCCATGACTTTCGTAATTCTAGTTTTTGATATTTTCTTTTCTTCTGGTTCAATCTTGTGAATGCACAACTGAAATCAGCATTTTTATGTTATTGGCACGGCAGACAGAACCTCCTTCTCCTAGGAGCCCACACTCTGGAGCAGCTCTTGCAGTGGCAATCAATGGATTGACTAATGCTGCAGGTCTTGGGAACTTAGGCCCTGAAGATGCCACAGCAACTTCTGGAAACTTCTTTGAGGATCTGACTTCTTCTGAATTCTACAGAAACACAAAGGTTCTTCTTCTTTTTCATCTGATCATATAAGGCTTCATCTGATGCTTATAGCGCAACCAACAAGAAAAGCTAATTTTGGATAATACAGGTTCAAGACATAGCAGGATCATTCCGCTGGGCACCATTTCTTGCTTTACAAAAAGAGAACTCGTTCTTGACGATGCTTTTACTTCTTTCAAATTACAAAATGAAAAGTATTCCTGTGGTTGATCTCGGTGAGAGGAAGATTGACAGCATCATAACACAGGCTTCTGTTATTCACATGTTAGCAGAATGTGCTGGGCTTCATTGGTTTGAAAACTGGGGAACCAAGACACTATCTGAAATTGGTCTTCCCATCATGTCTCCTAATCAGGTTATCAAGGTGTGTTTGCTGCTTCCAGTTAAAATATTCTTTATGCAGTAGAGACAATATTTTGCATGGTCATCCTTAGTTCTATGGTTAATGTGATAGTTTTCGACAGTGCATGGACAGTGAATGAACAGTTGATATTTTGATGTTTGGGTAATAGGGAACAGTGATTTATTCCATCTTCTAAGCTAATCAAATTTTGAAACAGCCATGTGATAAAACTGATCTAGTATTCTCCCGGAACCATACTCCAACCCTCTTTTCCTCCTAACATTAGGATTTCTTTTTTACCCCAAAACCTTACCTGCTGCAGGTGTACGAGGAAGAACCAGTGCTCCAGGTCTTTAAGCAGATGAGGAGAAAGAGAATTGGAGCAATTCCTGTTGTTGACAGCAGTGGTACAAAGGCAGTGGGCAACATAAGTCTTAGAGATGCACATTTCCTTTTAACTGCACCAGAGATCTACCATGATTTTAGGTTTGTCGCTCTTTCTTTTTCATTGTTCTGGGTAGTTCAGTCCTTCGTTATGAAAAACATCCTGTGTGTTATGATTGTTGGAGCTGTTTTGATTGGTCAAACTGAAGTATTTTAGTTTTGGTGGGAGCGTAAGAGACGTAGGCATAACTGAATCAGTTAATAACTCTTGTGAATAAACCTTGTGGGGATCTTATTTCGTGCTGCTTTACACTCATTGAACCTATTGTGCCAGATCTATCACAGCAAAGAATTTCTTAACTGCTGTTAGAAGCCACCTGAATAAGCACGCTGAATACTCACCTATGGTTAGCGGCTTAGTGACATGCAGAAGAGGCAGCACAATTAAAGAAGTGATTCAGAGGCTCGACGCTGGAAAGATACATCGGATATATGTCGTGGATGAAGCAGGGAATATGGAAGGGGTGATCACACTGAGAGACATAATCTCAAGACTTGTACATGAGCCCCGTGGTTACTTCGGCGATTTCTTCGATGGAGTATTGCCATTGCCTGAGAATAGTAGAGTTTAACAACAGGTAATATCAATAATGAGACGATCTTGGACCATGTTTTTCAATTGATGTGTGCTAATTTTGTATGGATATTCGGCAACGGGATCAGTGTGGTGCTTGTAACATAGGTGAGCCCTTTGTAATTAGTTTCTTCTAATTGCACTGAGTTCCTGTTGTGTATTTGTGAACTCATGGGAAGTTCCTTGTGTATTAAAAAATCAAATAAGTTGGGAGTTCTTCACCTTGCCCTCCATAATGTAAAAGCAGATGCATTTGCCTTTCAAACCCTAATTTCTGTTATAAGGTTTAAAGGAACAGTCTGGACATTAGATGTCTCTCGGTAGTTCCCTCGTGGAAACTTCTTTTGTTCCATGTTTGGTTGGACATTGCTTGCAATATGAACAATGTTACGTGCGAATGGGGGTTTAAGTGTCGGATAGACTCTCACACCATCGATACACTGTTGGATAGAATACGATATGAAACACAAATGGTGTATGGGAAGTTGTAGAATCTTGAAAAAACAAGAAAATGAATCCTTTCTTGCATGAATGATGAGCATTGCTTTCATGCTAAGCAAACAAAATAACTTATTGTAATGATCCCATGAGGCAAAACAAAATTCATGTTATTTCCAACCTTAAAAGTTCTCTGGTCTAAGAGTCTCGGTGTCGGGACTAGTTTCATTCCCATAATTTCGATTAAGGGGGCGAGAGCGTTCAAAGTTCAAACACTTAAACACTAATCACGAACCAGCACGGACCCATTCGACGACCACCATGCCCACATGCGGCGGTGACGATAGTGGACGACAGATAGCCTACTGACCTCAGGTTTCAGGTTACATGGGCCTTACTGTGTAAGGTTTGGACAGACAACTGATGCATCATTGCATCTTGTCTCATGCAACCCCAATCAGTGATCAGAAAAAAGGGCCCATGAAAGCAAATAGCAGTAGTAGTAGTTCTCGCACGAATCTGATTCCCTGGCTTTTGACTCCAGACATGACACGTTGCTGGGTACACATGCTCCAGTTGCACAGAAACATTGTAGCCCATAATCTTCAGCTCAGGAACTATAGAGTTGTCAATTGTGAATAATCAACCCGTTACTTATAGCAGACAAAACAAGAATCTAGTGAAGTCTTGGTAAGTGACAAAAGACACCCAATTTCAGGCCTCATTAAACTATTCAATGGATCATTAAGAAAAAAACACTCAAATTTTGGGGAATTTCAATCTACGGAATTTGTAAAAATGCAAGTAATTACGATCGAATTATCATCGCCCGCTCATAAGGCGTTCCAGCATAGTTTTATCCATTCACAAGACTCCAACTAAAGACCTGGACTAAAAACGGACTAGACTTAAGACCATAGGATACATCAAACTAAACCTTGAATTCTCAGCCAGTTTGCCTTGTCATGCCATGATTTCTCCAATTGAATCACCCAAGGTGCAACAACTTCCCAAAGGATGTTTTCCTCGAGATCAACCGATTCCTAACCCTTTTTTTTAATCCATGACTTCACATCTCAAAGTACATCAAAACAGAGAAATCAATTTGGCAAAGAACACATCTAGAAGATGGAACAGCCTTCACAATCCGAAAACCAACAGAAACAACTTCAAAAACCACTTTTTTTCAATCAACGGAGACATTAGACGAAGCAGATAATAATGCATAAGGATCCTAACTGGCCATTTCAAGAAACTACATAAACGAGGGATGGAACGCATGAAAACTTCCAACCACTGGGACCTCCAAGATAATTTCACTTATGATGTAACATGATATGCATCCATCATCATCGGTCAATTTTCCGTAAAAGGTTCCTCAATCTTGTGATTAGTTTTCACTCAATTGAGTATTATCACTTCAGTGTACCAAACGGAGACGGTAATCAGTATCTAGGAAACGAGAGGGAGCTTGTAAAAGAAAAACAACAAATGAAGACAAAGCAAGCGTATTAACTTTCAAAAGGTTGATCCTCTATGCAAGATTAATATTTTAAACCAAGTCCCTAGTGTACAACTTTGTAACAGACCCTTCTACACAACTGAAGAAAATGACAAGAAACCAGATTACTGAGTCCCTGATCACAGTTGCCACTGACAGACATGATTCATCAAACTTCAAACTACTAAGTGAACTATTTCAATGATGCAATTGGATTACCAAAGATATGAACTCTACCCATGAGATGTTTCCTAAGTGCAATGTAGGATGAATTCATTGCGGAGAATACTCTCTCCAATGCCCTAAGAAGCAAGTAGCTTAAAATCACATACAGGGAGGAGAACGACATGTGATACCAATGATCATCAACTAAAAATACTAGCCCATATAGTCACAGAAGGTAACAATTACCACAACAACCCAGAGAAATTTAATAGACTTACAATGTAAGGAGCTGAATGTTTTACTTCAGGTTAAGGAAAACAAGTTATACCTATTCACTACAAATAGCTATAGATCAGCACTGAATGATATGGCGGCAAACGCTTGCAAGATTAAGGGATCATATGGGAAGTGAGAAAGGATCTTACTTACCCAAAAGTTTCCCACCATGCATGTTCCTGGGATATAGCTAAATTGATGATAAACTAATCAAATTGCCCAACAACATTCGGAAAAGTATAGTCACCACATACTTCAATGCTGATGGTCCAACAGAATACACAAGCCAGGAAAAATCCACAAATGCAAAACCTGTGGTCTATAATACATGTACAAAGGCTTACCATTCATATATTAACGGGGTTTAACTTTCACAGAAACTTGTGTTTAAAACATAAATACTAACAAATACAGAAAAAAGATCATCCAATAAAGTAAATAGGTGAACTCCATTCCTTCTAATCCATGATGATACCAAATGCTTACCTGTTAAAGATTGATGTATCCTATGCACTCTTTCTTCTTAGGTGGTGAATAACAAGAGGTGTCCCTTCAAACAAATCAATTAAATAATTCTCTAAATCCTCTGGCGTGTACTTGATGTATTTCCCAACATTCCTTCCACTCTCTAGGTGATTCCCAAATCTTCCCAAAAATGACCGGTATGCTGGTAATACCTTTTCAGATATAGATATACGAAGCTCTTCACGAAGCTGAGGATCAGGAACCTTCCAACCTGTCTGAATCCTGTAGATCTCCTCAAAGCAAGCATTGAAACTCTTGAACCTTTCTTTCAAAGCCACTTTGGAGGCATTACTGGAGCTTCCACCAATGCCGTCATCCTTCAAACAAGACAAGGCCCTACTCCATGCTGCCCTGAGATAAGCTGTTGCATATTGGCGTACCAGACCACGGCGTTTGCGAACCCATTGATCCCCCAGGCACTTAATAAGCTCGGAGCCCTTAACTTTCTGCACCACATACAGGATATTATTCATCAAGAATATGCACCGCATAGCACCATCCTCATACAATTTGGATTTCTCCTCAAGATTTGACTCCAAAGACGATAACAAGGCCAACAATCTCTTTGCAATTGGAGTCAAACCCTCTATCTGCACACCATTTGATTCATCATCATCATCATCATCATCATCATCATTTTCCAAAAGATAATTCAGAGTCTCACTATAATCCACAACTAACTTCACATAATTCATCACATAACGTGTGAGTGGATGAATCTCACCACCAAGCATTGGTTTCCTAGAAGTCTCATTCTTCACAGCATTCTCAAACTCCACAAAAGTTCCCTTTGCAGCTAACCCAAGACCATGCAAGACTCCCTTCGCCTCACTACATACAAACTCATCTGTAACCATCCCCTGCAAATCTGGTAAAACATCATTGAAAGCATCATACATATCCAAAATCCTAAACAACTTCTCAGAGGACCTCCTAGCAATTGACACAGCCTCCCCAAAGTTCAACAACTGCATCAAACACCCCTTTGCAGTCTCATTAAAACAAACCTCCTTGGCAGACTCTGAGGCATGAAAAATCTGATCACAAAGCCTCTTTTCCCCACTCAACAAAAGCCTAACAGCAATCTTGACCGCTTGTATCCATTTCTTCATTTTCTCGTCCAAACTCTTCCACTCAATTTTCTGGACTTCTTCAATACTCAGTTTCTCAACACCCAATATAATTAAACACTCGTCTAAAACATCCCTCCTAACACTACTGTATGCCTGAACACATTCTTTCTCATACCCGGAACGAATCATTCGATCTGCAATCTCCTTCAAATCCATAAGGACGTCAGCATGAATTAAATCCACAAATAAATCATCCCCTAAACTCCCTCCACGCTCATGAAAACACAAGCTAGCGGTACTCCCACTTTCATCAACTTCCTCTGCAAAGCTATCGCACTCATCCATCTCTCCCTCCTCATGCGCCACAAATGACAACGAAACCCTCCTGATAGATCCGTAAAGCCGCTCCGCATCCAATGGCACTGTATTCCTTATCAATATATGCCTAAACTCATCCTCCATCCTCGACATCGCAACCTGAACCGCAGTCTCCGCCCGGTCCACTACCTCCACATCAGACCGAATGGACAAATCATCCAAAAGATCAAGGACATCATCAATAGCTGATAAGTATTCCGTCACTTCATCAGGAGAATCTTCAAAGGAAGGCAAGGTGGAGTGGCGGGAGGACGCGTATGAATAATCCCCGGAGCCGCCGCCCGAGGTGGAAGAGTCGTAGCGGAAAATGATCTTCTCCGCAGCATCCAATCGAGACTGAGAGTTGGAATCATCCTTCTTGATTAAATCCGTTATATTAGACAAACGGTTATCGAAGGAAGAGAAGATCAATAGCATGTCTTCCCGCACATTCTTGGTCGTGTTGAGGCTTTTGACGATCTGTTGCGCGGTAGCCAACACACGATCGTCCGCTCCCGCGCCTATACCACCACCACCCCCGCTACTCGTCGTCGTCGTCGTTGCCGCCATGAGGTCTCGACGATCCCCCGTGGTGCTAGGGTTGGGTTGGCGATTTAGGGATTTGGGTGGGAGGGAAGGAGTGATTGGGAATTTTAATCTAATTCAGTGGAGATAATGATGAAGATTATTGAGGAAGGCATTTTTGAGTTTTTTTGCTTTGATTTTTTGTTTGGCGTTGTGGTTTTGTGCGAGTGAGGAAGTAAGGAGATGTTTGCTTCTGGCCGGCTTGGTTTTAGGTGATGTTGGTTTGAAGAGGAAGGAAAGATGAAAGGAAGGGAAGGCGTTGATTATTTGTTTGCTGGAAATGCTATTGCCACTCCAAAATGTACTATTATCACACCATTTTTTCTTCATTTTATTCAAATAAATCTACTAAAACAATACATGTATATAACATATATTTTATTTTCATAACTAAAAGAATACTAGTATATGTTAATATATACATCTATTGTTATGGAAAACATAACTCATTTGTAGGGACAATCATTTTAGGAACAACAGAGTTGTTACGAATTGTAATTCGAACTTAATAATCGATGATGATTATATTCGAATCGCAATTCGTAACAATTCTTTTACTCCTAAATTTAAACAAAAAATTATATTCGAGTTTGAGGAATAAAAAATATTAATTCCGTTATGTTATTAATTTTTCCTTTTATAAACGAACATAGAGGAAAAGAGAAATAATAAATTAAACTAAAGTTTGGTATGTGGTGGTTTGGAAAATTGAGGTTGACATGGAATGTGGTTGTGTACTTTAATTTTGAAATTCTTGCATCTTACGGCTTTTTTGTGTTGTGATCGGTGGGAAGTCTCTACATTACTTTCACATTGACTAGAAAAAAAGTTTTATTTTTTAAAAAAAAATTGGTTAATGTTATATACAGTACCATTTTAAAATTCCATCCTAACAGTCAAAAGTGAAAACAATTTTATTTATTTTTTGTATTAGAAGATGAGAAACGATAAGCGAAAAGAATAAATAATGTTTAATTATTTTAGTGATAGTAATTATTGAAAATAGAAGCAAATTAATTAATATTTGATGCGTGCATGTTGAGCCAATGTCAACTCAACACCACAAATAGCAAAAGGCTGACCATTTCCTAGCCAAAACAGAGAACAACTGTTCATCCAACCACACCACACCAGACCAGACCAACACAACACAACTTGGCAGCTGTTTCCTTCGGTTGGACTAACATAAACATATTGCATACATACGTGGGTGGGAAGTGGGAACAACTGAGAACTAGAATTAGAAGGATGCTTCATTTGTCAAATCACTTCTCCTACCCACCATCCTTGACGAGATTTGATTCACAAAATTATAAATAAATCCATTAATTAATACCATAACCCTCTAATTAGTTTTTAATTATGCTAATATTTGTAACAAAACCAACAAGTTCATATTCTAGAAGTTCATCTTTGAAGAAGAGAAAAAAATCATGGAAGTTGGGCTCTTTGAATTTTTGGGTTGGTGCCTCATCTATCAACTAAGTAAACGCCCCCTTCAAAAAAAAAAAGAACTAAGTAAACGCCATGCTTTTCCATTTTGTAATTGACAAATTGTGATCAACTGCTCCAGTTTTTAATTTAATAACATCACATGAGACTAATCCCGTTCTCTAAATTAGTTTATAATTAAATTCTTTGACTTTTCCTTATGCACAGGGACGGATCCAGCCCATGGCCAGGGTGGGCAGCCCACCCATCAAAAAAAAATATTAACTTAAAGATTTAAGTAAACTTTACCCCTTTATCAATCAATAGAATGCTTGGCCCAACGGTAGCGCGTCTCACTCCTGAACACAAGGTTGCGTGTTCGATTCTCGGAAACCCCTTTTGTTTAAATTTTTGACTTTATTTTTAATGTGCAAGCACAAAACCAACAAAATTATAATTGTCTAAGCCCTGGTTCGAACTTGTCACCTTCAGTGTGTGAGCATAAGTGATAACCAACTACACCGCCTAGATATGGTTGATATGCAATAACTTTTTATATAAATACCCATCCTCTTTCTCATCACAAGCATTTTTAAGGAATGATTATTTTCTTTTTTCTGATGAACCACAAATTATCTAAATCAGCCATGAATATTTAATTGATAAACAAAGAACTGATCTACGAACACAACATTACAAAAAAACATGAATTACTGATACAATATTTGAGACTTTATGGGTATTATTGCGTTGAAAGTACACATTTTACATATATAACCATGTACAAGTGGAAAAAAAACACAATACAGAAGAACGGAGACCTAAATGAAATTGTCCTAACTTTTTATACTTATTTACTTTTGGGTTCATATTTATAAATAGACTAAACTTGGTAATTGTGATCGCATTAATTAACTTCAAATTATATTATGGTCTCGAGGTATTAGTGTTTTCCAAACCTAATTAACAATTGTAAAAAGTACATATATTGTATGAATTCTAATGTATAATTAATTTTTATCTATATTGTCTTCTTATTTATCTTTTTGTTAAATTTATTTAAATATTTGTTATTTAGTGACGAATACAAATACTTTTAAGCATTTTTTCAATTTTTCGTTCAGTTCGTTTACTTTCTCTTTAAAATACTCCCCAAAAAAAAAATCAGGGCCGCTGCCTCCGAACCCCCGCCCGCCCCCCCTGAAAATAATTTCTGGATCCGTCCCTGCTTATGCAACCAAGTTTTTTCATGCGGAGCACTCTGACGTCGGTCGTTTTATCAAGAGAATCCCTGTCCCATTCTTCCAGCTTGTCACGCACAACGGCACAAGTCCAATACAGACTTACTTTCTTTCTTTCTTTCTTATCCTCTTTGAAAATAGCTTTGAAGCTTGAACTTGAAACTTCCTTAAATAGAAGTCGTACGAGCATTAAACCACTACAAGACTGAAATTGCATCATACCTGCTTCATGCTCCATCCGATTCCTGTTAGCATCTACACCTCCCCATCGATTCGTTGCGTCACCAATCGATGACAGTGAAGGATTTCATCCAATTCCAATCTTTCCTCTTTAAGATTGGTTTTGTCCTATCCTTTCCGACATAATCGGAACCAAATTATAGAATTTCAGCTTCGGAGAAGATTGACTCTGCCCCCATAAAGATCAGAAGAGGAAAACACATGGACTCTCACCAGGGAATGCATAATACAGCCCGAAAGTCTGATGCATTATGTGGGTCCTTGGAGGTTGAAGACTGTCAATACAGCTGTCCATTTGTTCTGTAACAACTATTGCTCAAACTTCACCAAAATCAAAACCAGCATCATCACCTGCGGTGACCTGCTGCGAAAATGCTCCTGATTCGTAAGGTGGAGATCATAAAATGGACCTGAAGAATCCCAAAAACAGAAAAAAGACTAACCATTCACATGACATGAGTGAAATTCAATTAGATAAATAGAACAATTGCTTGCACCTAAAAAACAAAATGAACATACAAGTCCCACTCGAGTAAAATCTGTAATGTCGAGATTCTTAATCCCCATACACTGTTATTCTACGTCATATCAAAGGGAGAAATAGACAGTCAAGACCATCAGCTGACCAAGTCCTTGGAGAGGTGGACATGAGCTAAGTCGCGTCTAAAACTAGCAATAGTTTTTGCATTTTTTGGTTGCGGCTGGATATCATATATGATTTTTTTTCCACCTCGAAGCGGTAATATTCATTGACAATATATAATTCCCACAAGCAAACATGCCCTTAGTCAAAACATTACACTTTTCTTCCTAATCAAACATTTTACTTTGCGCTCACAAATCTATGAAAATCACATTGCCACTGTCACCAAATCATCACAGCATTGGCACCAAAAACTATGTTTCCCTTAGTTTATAACGAGCATCAGTAGAAAGAAGTTTTCCAATGGTTGGTGCTCTCTAAAAAAGGCTTCTCTCAAGTGCGACGAGGGATACCACATCAGAAAAAAACCAGCAGACCAAGACACACATGACCTTACTAGCTTTACATGGTGAATAAACCACAATAGTAATACTTAGAAGATAGTGACCCCTGGAACAAAAGTAATTATATCTGTTTGTTAGCTGGCCAAGCTTAGTCACAAAAGTAATATACCAAATGAAATGTTAAAGGAAAAAGACACCTAGTCTAGCTACACCTTTCTATTCAGTCACATTGGTAAACAAGAATGTTGGTTCCCTGGTCAGTGCCTACTTCATCCCCCACCCTGCAAAGTAGAACACACTTTAATAATGATACAAACAAACTGCAAACAACAATACGCAGTTCCACATCTTGTTAAACGTTCAAGGAAATAGCACAAATTTGGATCATTGAACTTACTATATCAGACAGCTGTTCTTTTATGTTGTGCATAGACTTCACCATGCCTTCTAGAGTATCTTTAGCTACTTGAAACTTAACTTCCGTCTCTCCAGCATGAGGCTGAGCATCATTTTGAAGCTACACAAAAGGCAATAATAATAATAATAATAACTAAAAGGTGGATAAAATTGTATTTGAGTCATCTCAAGACAATTTCCAGTTACAATTCCAAATTACTTTTAAACTGCAGTGTAATTTTCGCCACAAACAAAAGAAATTTCAAGGCAAGTCCACAATCATCCAAATGCGGAACCATAATAATGCACTAACCTACACCCTAAAATTGATATGACACCTACATATGAACCTCACCCAACAACTTCATTTTTCTTCTTTCCCTATTCAGTAGTTCTTTAATCTATGATATATCATTAAAGAATTAGCCTAACAGTTCCAATGATCATTCTGGTACCTTCAAGTTGATAACAGCCACAGGTTCCGTCACTTCTTCAGTGTCCTGACTTCCCATATTCCATGTCAATGCCTTCAAGCGCGGGAAAGTAACCTGAACACCAATCATTTTCAAATAAAACATTAGACCAAATACCCATAGCGATTCATCTAAGAAAACCATAACCAAATACTTATTATTAGACCTGCTCCTTGAGCACATCTTCACGCCATTCCCGCTGAAACTTCTGCAGCAACAGCGTCAACAGTCTTTGCAATTCAGGCAAAACCTCAGTAGGAAACAGCTTATGAATCTCATCTTTGCTTATATTCTCGGAAACAAACTTCCGTATCAACATGCGCAAGCACACCAAGAGCTGAAAGCAACAGAAAATGTGAACATTTCATTTCATCTTAGGGGAATGCTAAAGGGTTAAATACAAAAAAAGTCCTTGCAGTCTAATTGATTGACTTTTTTCATCTCTCTGTTTTTTTTGAGACATTTTTAGTAATGTGAACATTTCATTTCATCTTAGGGGAATGCTAAAGGGTTAAATACAAAAAAAGTCCTTGCAGTCTAATTGATTGACTTTTTTCATCTCTCTGTTTTTTTTGAGACATTTTTAGTACTCCGAGTCAATAAAATACGCCGTCCACGTTTTCCGTCAGTTCGCTGACGTGGCATGCCACGTGTCGCTGACATGGCACTGACTTCTGACGTGGCATGCCACGTCAATGACTGCTAACGTGTCACGCCACGTCAGCAAAGGGCCAGCACTTAAAACATAATACCAAATCTTGCATGAGGTTGGGCTCGAACCCATGACCTCATGCTTGAGGTTGAGCTCTACCAACTGAGCTACACACATTTTGTGTCAACATGTAATACAATCTGACTATTACTTCCCTTGTTTTTCAACAATAACACTCAAACATTTTCCAACTTTTGTGCAGATCATCTCTCGACCCGAGGTTGTTTTAAATTATTAATTGATAATATTTGTCCATTAAAATTTAAATATATAAAAAAAATTGATAATAGTTTGTCCATTAAAATTTAAATATATAAAAAAAATTGATAAACTATTATAAAAAAAATTAAAATTTTTATGGACAAACTATTATCAATTTTTTTTATATATTTAAATTTTAATGGACAAACTATTATCAATTTGTCCATTAAAATTTAAATATATAAAAAAATGCAAATAAATAATTAGAAATTAAAATTTAAATTTTTTTATATATTTTAATTTTAATAGACAAACTATTATCAAACTATTATCATTTTGTCCATTAAAATTTAAATATATAAAAAAAATGCAAATAAATAATTAGAAGTACTAATAGCCCACCCATAATTAAATTTATATATAATAAATATATGAACAAAACAGATATATCTTATTTGAAAATTGAAATATTAATAATTTTATAATAAAATTTAAATATTTAACAACATAATAATTAATAATTTAAAACAACCTCGGGTCGAGAGATGATCTGCACAAAAGTTGGAAAATGTTTGAGTGTTATTGTTGAAAAACAAGGGAAGTAATAGTCAGATTGTATTACATGTTGACACAAAATGTGTGTAGCTCAGTTGGTAGAGCTCAACCTCAAGCATGAGGTTTGGGTTCGAGCCCAACCTCATATAAGATTTGGTATCATGTTTTAAGAGTTGGCCCTTTGCTGACGTGGCGTGACACGTCAGCAGTCATTGACGTGTCACCGCCACGTGTCATGCCTTGTCATCTTTTTGTGTGCCGTGGCAGGTCACGTCAGAAGTCAGTGCTGTGTCAGCGACACGTGGCATGCCACGTCAGCGAACTGACGAAAAACGTGGACGACGTTAGGGTGAGGGATGAAAAAAATCATTTTATTGACTCGGAGTACTAAAAATGTCTCAAAAAAAACAGAGGGATGAAAAAAGTCAATCAATTAGACTGCAGGGACTTTTTTTGTATTTAACCCAATGCTAAACAAGGGAGAGGACAAGAGGAGGGAACAAGAGGAATGACGTGGCACGCCACGTCACTCTGCCACGCCACGCCACGCCAGCTATTTACAAGTTTGCCATCAAGATGAGAAATTACGAAAATGCTACCCAACCTCCTTCTTCATCAACGTATACGAAATCTAGGTTTTCATTCTCTTCTCCTCCATAACAGCAGCCACTGCTGCTCTGCATCCTCTCTTCCCACACGTGTCCACTCTTCTCCTCTTCTCCTCTTCTCCTCTTCTCCTCGTCTCCTCCATAGCCACTGTAAAGGTTGGATTTGTTAGTTTATTTATTTTGCTGAAATTTTTTAGTTTTCTTTTCTTTTCTTTTTTTTGCGCAGGAAATTTTAACACATGAGCAAGGGCTAGTAGTGCTTTGTTTGGTGTGGATTGTTTGATTACAGTGTGCAGTTTGAACAGGCAAAGTGCGTGATCATGATAGAATTTTTAATTAAAATTTTAAATAGTTCTAGGAGCACGTTGGCTTCGTTAGTTTATTTATTTTGGTCAAGATTTTTAGTTTTCTTTTCTTTTCTTTTTTCTGTTTTGAGTAAAAAAAATTGAAATGTATACCTTAATTTTGTGAATGGTGTTTAGTAATTTATTAAAACTCAAATAGGTACAAATTCCATTCATTTGGTTCCTGTGTAACACAATTTGGTATCTACTGCTATAAAAAGAGAGTGATATTTATCTATATAATATATACTTGATGTTATAATTATGGCTCCACATGAATCTTATGTAAAATTTATAAATAATTAATTTAGACTATTTATTCATAAAAAAATTTCAATCAAAATCTTATTATTTTCTATATTTATAAATTTTGGCTAACTTATAAATCTTATATAATAACTTATTGTAATGATTTTTATATAATTTTCTTTAAATTATGAATGAAGTTTCATTGTTTTCACCATAATTTCCCGTCCCACTTTAA
Source organism: Viola odorata (assembly GCA_963691705.1). Classification (NCBI taxonomy): domain Eukaryota; kingdom Viridiplantae; phylum Streptophyta; class Magnoliopsida; order Malpighiales; family Violaceae; genus Viola; species Viola odorata. Next base: position 47,462,756 of record OY829544.1, read on the forward strand.
TCTCACTCCTATTTCAGCCATACTTCTGCTGCTGGATTAATTATAACTTTAGTCATATGATAATTTTTTCAGGAAATTCTATATTCACTACAAATCATTTTTCACTTTTCCCAATCAAGTCTTGTAACAATTCCCAAATCAACGAAATGCTTAATGAAATGGCAGTTGGTTTTTAAGTCACAAAAGTCATCCAACATTATGATAATATCAGTAAACTCCTTAGAACCATGATCCTATTTGTATCTCCTTAATTAATTTAGACTATTTGTTCATAAAAAAATTTCAATCAAAATCTTATTATTTTCTATATTTATAAATTTAGGCTAACTTATAAATCTTATATAATAACTTATTGTAATAATTTTTATATAATTTTCTTTGAATTATGAATGAAGTTTCAGGTTTAAAATTGTATTATTAAACCCTTGCATTTATCTGAATCTTATAATTTTTTTGCAATTTTCAGGCATTCTTCTCACTGTTATTCGGCATACTACAATGGAGTTCTTTCCACAAAGTGATGAGCATGAACGAGAGTCTTCACCTCAAAGTGATAAGCCTCAAATGTCAGAACCTGATGAGGGTTTGATCCCGATGTCAGGTATGGTCTTCAAATCAGAAGAAGATGTTTACAATTTTTATCTTGAGTATTCTTGTACATTCCAGGAAAAATAATATATGATAAATGTAAAAAAATTCATCCTTTTCTGTGGAGATTCATCATGGTATATAGGAACACGAACAACACAATACTATTAGTAGATATTGTAAACTCAGGGAGTCTTAGACACAGATTTATATCATGGTTGCCAAGTAATAAGCCAACAAATGAAGACTAATCAAACAATAAAATGAAAGCTCCTTTCATGGACAAAAAAAATAAAACAAAACTTACCTAGTTTGTCAAGTACAGTACAGGTTTTTGATCAACATCCACATCCTAGTGCAGCACCACATGCACAAGTTCACAACAATCTCACTTAAGTGTCAAAATACACCATAATCCCACTTAAAGTAGCTCAACTCTACTACCAGCCAGCCCAATGTTTCGGGGTTGATACTGGCTGGTTCTGGTGATTTCGAGACGGAGCAGATCCATTACGACAAGTTTGAACCCGTTTGAAAGTCAAGATATTGAATGTAGTTGATGTTGAACATCTTTTTCCTAGCCAGTAATAGTAAATCCACATGGGATTCTGATTTGTGGGTTTATTCCCCTCTATTTGTTTTGTAGTTGAGAGGTAAGTGCTTGTAGTCATCTAAACCTTGGAGCTATGATTTGGCTAATTTAAGGTGTAAAGATTTCCGTTTTTACTTTCTTTTCTGCAGCACCAAATGGAGGATTGGTGATTTTAGATTCCTAAGTCTTTTGACTGGATCAGTGTTTGCTTGCTTTGCTCTTTGTTCCAATTTCCTTTTGTTCCATGAGACTTGGCAGAAAGAGTATTGTAATACTTGGCAAGAAAAGTATATAATGAAGTCCTAATTCTAGATTGTTAGTTAGGGGTGGGAAAGCAATGGAGGAGTCAAGGCTTTCTTCAGTTTTTAGGCTAAGGATGTTTGAAAGACAGGAAGGAGATAAACAAGTAGTTTTGGGATGAGCTAGTTTAAGTTTGATGAGTTTATGAGGTGTCAGGTAATATGGTATATTCTCAAACTATAAATTGCCTGGTATATTCAATTATCCATGATAGAAACTCTTTCATTATCCATCAGAATTGGTACTTTCCTTGTCTCCCTAAGATTGTGAAAGTAATAGTAAATCCGCATGGTAATTAATGTTCAAGCAAATAGTTTCTTTTGTATGTACAACTTTAATCTGAATGCTGAGCTGGACTGTGGTTTCTCAGCTTGTTATCCTAGGTTGTCGACTTGGTTATGTCAAGACACAAACTTTGATTATCATTTTTCTGACATTATGATAACTGCAACTACAACTTTTCTTGCATCATTGTTAAGTTGGAAATTTTGCTAAACATCTTTTTCCTAGCCATGAATGACTGGTGTTGGTGGTTGATTGTGAATTATTTTTGCAGCTATGCACTCTTTGACATGGATGGGAACCAAGTTTCACAAGAATTGGTGACTAGGGTTGGTGAAGCGTTTGAGAGGATTTTAAAAGAAGTAAGTGTTTTATATCTTACAGCACGTTTCCCATCTCAATAAATGATTTTCTCTTCACCTACATCTGGTTGGATTTTGAGGTCAACTAGTAATTAGTAAGCGGATATCACCTAGAACCCAACACCAACCGCTTACTAATTAGTAAGAGGTAGACTAATGGCTTAAGGCTTTGGAGGAAATATATTAGAAAGAAAAAGCGCAAATGAAAAAAAGCAAAACTAGACCATATAATTATATGTATGTATAAAAAAAATTAAATTTAAATTTAATACTATGTATTAATGTTGGGCTATAATAAGCTATTTTTTATCCATAGGTTGTCTATTTTTATGCTCAAGTTGGATTTTTTTAGCTTTTATCAAAAACAAATCTTGTGGTTTATTAAAGTATAAGCTGATCTAAATAGTTTTATATTAATAATGAAATGTTTTATAGTTTTAAAAAACTTTGATTTCAACCCAATATTATGAAGCCACAATACATAATTTTTTTCCTTGAATAAATTGCGAAGTAGTATAAAATTAGCAATTAGAATTAAGATAAGAGGGGCACTTTTATTAAAACATGTACTTCCCTCGTTACTCCAACTAGCACCATAAATCTTTGATTAATTAGATAGTAATCTAGACACAGCAATTGGTATAGGAGAAGTGTTTTTATCAACTCTTTCATCATCCTACCTTTCAAAATTTTAGTTCCTTTCTGTGTAACTTGATTGGTTGAATTAGTTCTACCTGTCTTCAAATTTAAACCAATCTGGACTTTATGGTGTGTTCACAAATATTAATATGCAGATAGAAAATTATGTGATTTATTGGCTCCTCCTCTCCCTCCAATCTATTTATATGTGTCCAGGTTGGTTTTGGGAGGCAGACTTACTTGGAGCTGATTTTCCATAAAATCTGCCTCCTTTTCATAGTTTTATGGATATATCACAATAGTTTATTTTATAATTTTCTGTTAGTTTTGATTGATTAATATGTTGGTTTATTCATGTCCCAGTACAATTTTCTTCTGCCTATGGTATCTTAGTTTGGCACTGCTCCTCTTCCCATTTTGGCTTAAAGAATATGAGTAAGGAGTAACTTCTTGTCTGCTAACGCGCAAAAGCTCTTGTACAAGTTTGGTTTTTATTGTCATGGATTATAAAGGCACCTTATTTGGGACATTAAGTGGAAACACGAGAGAGGTGCTTCACAAATTTACCGTTGATTTACGAAGGTATTATGGTGGAAAAATGGGAGAATTGCTGCCAACTTTGCGGTTTTCTGGTAAATGGGACGAGTATTTTGTGAAGTATGCTGGAGAAATGCATTCAGCTTATTGTAAGACTGCAGAGCTTGCTACGCAGTTCTTCATCAACCCTGCTACCAGTAAGCCCAATGTTTCGGGGTTGATACTGGCTGGTTCTTCTGATTTCGCAGCACAGCTGATCCATTATGGCAAGATTGACCCCCGTTTGGAAGACAAGATATTGAATGTAGTTGATGTTTCTTATGGAGGTGAGTGGGTTTAACGAGGCTATTGGGCTGTCGGAAGAAATTTTGCCTAATGTGAAGTTCATTAAGGTAAAACGCTTGCTTGGAAAGTACTTTGAGGGGATCAGCCAGGGTAATTGGAGGTATGTGTTTGGTTTAGATGACACATTGGAGGCTCTTGAAAGGGGTTCTGTTGAAACTGTCATTGTCTGGGAAAACGTAGATATAAATCATTATGTGCTTAACAACAGTGTTACAAATGAAATTGTCAAAAAGAAACTCAACAAGGAGCAAGAGGGTGATTTGGAAAACTTCAAAGACCCTTTCACAGGTACAGAGTTGGAGATTCTGGAGAAAATGCCCTTTAATAAGTTTCTTGACGAGGAGTGCGAGCGCATTGGCTACACTATTGAGATTGTCACCAACAAATCTCAAGAGGGATCGCAGTTTTGCAGAGGGTTTGGTGGAATCGGATGCATCCTTCAGCCGGCTGATTGATTACATAGAGTCTAGGGTACTACGTCGTCTATGATATCCTCGGCGGAGGACTATGGAAGCCTGCGGCAAGGTTGATGCGTCTTTTGTGACCGGTGTTGCCTGAGATTTCACAATAATTTTAGATTTTGCTGCATCCCTTATTTGTTAGTTTCACGCGCTTCCATGTTTTACGTTGTTATCACAATGATCCTTGCTATGTTTGGGGTTTCTTGGAATGAGCAGCAATTGCCCTTTTAAGACAGATTTTTACTATAGAACAGTCTCTTTGGAAAAATGAAGTTTGTCAGAACAATCTTGTTGTTGGGTGCATATATTTAGAGGCTTTTTTTCTTCTGTTTTTGCATCTTAGATTTGTCTGGCGATGTTATGGTTTTGTAGGCATTGTCACCTACTGTGTTTCAAATTTCAATAGGAGTCCAGCAAAGGGTATGTGTTATCCGTGTTATTATTACTGTACGAATCAACAGATAGCAAGAGCTTATTGTGAGTTTGTCGTTTGGCATTTGCCCATGCGTTCTGCTGCTCCTTCGGAATATACTAATTTGCAACATTGGTAGGGAATTCATGTAATGCTATTTCTATAGCTGACAAATCATTTTAAATGTCCAGAGTGCTGTGAGTAATACAGATTATAGCATTAAAAATATTTTTTAAGATTGTAGGTTGATATGGAAAGTATTATATTGTTCTTCAAAAAAAAGGAATGTATAAAACTTGGGGATGGGCCGGGCCACCCACTCCCCAACCCTTAAATTAGCCCGTTTCAAAGGTAAATTTGATTTGCACCCAAGACAAACAAGGTTAGTGTTACATAAAACGATACAAGTGACTTATTTCCTGCCAGCGCAAAGCCTAGACCGTAGGATAGTCCATTGCTTGCTTCAGACTCCCATCTCTTCCTACTATTATTATTCTGATACAAAATTAAATAATTCAAAGGCTAAATGCATCTGAGAAAGCACACCCAAGTTCCAACCATTCATCTTCCGCAATTGGTCTTTGGTATAATCTCTTTGATATGGCTGAAGAAAAATGCTGCCAATGGGTGACGAAACCGGACTACACAAACAGGACGGACCTTTAGCGATCTGCAAGTTCAATCAGCTGCTCAACCACACCTGGATCCGCAAGTGTGCTCGTGTCTCCGAGCTCATCCAACTGCCTGGAAGCAATTTTTCTCAGAATCCTTCTCATTTTCTTGCCACTTCTCGTCTTTGGAAGGCCAGGAGCCTAGTGGATTCTGTCTGGTGCTGCAAATGCTCCAATCTGAAACAGGACCACAAGAGTCTAAAGATGTGTGCATATTTCGTACGTATTTGTAAGCAACCATGGCCATACACAGGGTTGGGATGAGCACAGCAAATTTAATATCTAGGTGATTTTAAGTTATCCGTTGCGATGCAAATTCAATTCCTAATGAAAGTCTTGACTACCGCTGCAAGATTTTAAGGTGTACTAATTACTATATATATGGGATCGCATCACATTATTCACAACTTTGTTACAAGACTAGAGAAGGTATTGGATTGAGTACAAACCTGCTGTCGTACAGTAAGTACAAAGACTTTTCCGAAGTTCTTCACTGTATGGAACACCCTCCACAAGGGTAACAAATGCATTATCCCTTGCCCTTTGACCTAACAATAGAATGCAAAAGTTAGCTGGGACATGCAGTTAAGTGCAGAAATTAACATTTTCGTGAAAATTCTCCCACAGACAAATACCTTATGCTCAACACCAACCACAGCAGCTTCTGCACATTGCGGATGTGAAACTAGAGCAGATTCCACTTCAGCTGTGCCAATGCGGTGACCACTGCATATAATATGGAAACATCACAAATGCAGAAAGAAATTGCATGCTTTAAGTAACTGTATAACCAAAGGATTATGTATATTTTAACTTGTAACAACAGGATATAATGACAACTACAGATTGATTTGAAATAGAGAGAAAGGAAAGTATAATTTGATGGCGATGTGTCTTTAACCTTGAAGTTATCTATACTTGTTCATATATTATATTATATACATACATAGTATTAAAAAAATGAAAAGGAAAAAGAACGCTTTATGGCATCCATAAGGTACCTGACATTTATGACATCATCAACTCTTCCAGTAAGCCAACGGTACCCATTCTTGTTCCTGAAACAAACTATCACACGCAGTTATAAAGTCTGACATGGACCAGAGTTCCTGAATGCAGTACAAATTTATTCCACCACCAACCCTCCCTCCCTCCACCGAAGAGGGGAAAAAAAACAACAACGTCAAAGTTATAGCCATAACCTACCTGCTATGCTACAGCCATCACCAGTGAAATAATAGCCTGGGAATGGCTTGAAGTATGTTGTTTCATATCTCTCATGATCGCCGAAAAGAGTTCGGAATGCTGAAGGCCATGAGTGTTTCACACACAAGTACCCACTGCACTCACCTTCAATTTCAACACCCTTCTCATCCACAGTAACAGGCTGCAGTTCCATGAAATGAGGATTGATTAGGCAGAATGAATGAACATGAAGCCAAATATAAAAGAGAGAAAAATTGAAGATGTTTACCAGAACGCCAAAGAAAAGGGAAAGTGGCAGAACCAGGCTTCTGTGGCCAGGCACCTGGTTCATGGGAAATTCAACACAATATGCAGCGGATAATAATTTCCCAGCTTACAAGAATCAGTGAGGAGCAATAACAAATAATAGCAGCAACTAATATATCGCAAACACGAAAAGACATCAAGATTTAACGTGGAAAATCCTGCTCAATGTGAGAGTTAAAAACCACGGGCATAAGCCAGTCAATCAAACTCCACTATGATCAAAATAAGGGTACAAGAGAGTCTCAAATCACAGCACAAATAGTGCTCAACATCTAGGCAAACAACAAAGCAAGAAACATAAAAGTAGACAACCAAAAACCAGAATTTCGCTGCTTTCATAACCTGGAAATCTTATACTTCTGTGGTATTAGACTTTTAAATTCTAAGTAAAATAAATTAATGGGATTAAAGAAAACTTGAATGAGGCCATCAATCCTTGCTGAAAGGTAAAATTGAGCATCACCAATAGTCCCCGCAGGAACAACTCCCCTTTTTAAAATGGTGAAATCTGCTGCCATCCTTGATGACAATCTCCCTTCCGGTGACCGTAGTTAGCAGCTTGATCGCACTGTGACAGTCATCGCATATCCGGTGACCCTGCACAATTTGCAAGGGCACCCAAGCTGGAGAGTTGATGAGGCCAAATGCGATTGCCAGTTTCTCGTTGTGGTACAACAATACGTCCGTTTCTTGTTCGTCCACATCCGGAAGCAAAGTTCTCTCCTCAGGAACATAACCTAGCTTCGAAATTTCTGACATCAAGCTGTCCACTTTTCGATATATCTCCTTGCTTTGGGGATGGCGTTTATCTCCGGAAAGGAACGTTTGCTGCTGTCTTCGAATTTCAATCCAACTGCAGGCAGGAAGCATCTTTAAACCTTTTCTTTTCAAGGTCTGTAATACGTCATCAGATTCTTATAACTTGCCAGCACTGTTATATATGTTCCAAAGCACAACATAGTTACTGAGCTTCTCTGGCTCGATTCCATAAAGTTTCTCAGCTGCGAATTTCCCCATCTCCAGGTTCCCATGGACCCGACAGGCTGTTAACAAAGCAGCCCACATGTTTGTTGTAGGCTTAAAGGGAGCACCTCTTATCAAAGAAAAAGCTTCATCCAAGAGTCCCTCTTTACCTAATAATTCAATCATGCATCCATAATGCATTGCCCTGGGCTTGGTCTTGAAATCCCCTCCCATCGACTGAAAAATTTCCCAACCATACTCTGATAATCCTGAACGACAACAAGCAGACAAAACAGCAAGAAAAGTAACATGGTTAGGTGTCGTTCTTTCTTGAAGCATCTGCTCAAACAAGTCGATGGCCTCAATTCCTCGACCATGATTACCATATCCAGCAATTAATGCATTCCAAGAAATGACATTCTTGCATGGCATACTGTCAAAAACATGTTGAGCATCTTCTATTCTTCCTCATTTGCTATACAAGTCCACAAGTGCAGTATTTGCTACTATATCCTTCCCGTAACCACGCCGAATCAGAGCAGCATGAGCTTGCTTAGCGTTTTCCACCGAAGCCAACCTTGCACATACTCTTACAATCATAGAAAACGTAAAATGATCCAGTCTAACACCAGAATCACGCATCTTATAAAACAAAATCAAAGCTTCCTCACTATAGCCATTAAGAGCATATCCTGCAATAATAGTATTCCATCCCACTGTAGTCTTCTCGGACATCACATTAAATACAAAATGAGCATCTTCAATGCTTCCACACTTACTATACATATCAATCAGTGCACATGAAACAAATATACCACCCTCTATTCCCATCTTCAAAGCACAAGAATGTAACTGCATTCCTGCAGATTTCAATCCCAGGCCAGCAGATGCCCGAATCATCATCGCAAGCATACGGGAACCACATTCATCAGACTCCTCCTCCCAGAACTCCCAGAAAGTTAAAAACAACTTAAATGCCTCCACGTAACTCCCTACATCTACAAGACCCGAAATCATTGTAACCCAAGAAACCAAATTCCTGTCACTCATTTCATCAAAACATTTCCGTGCATCAATCATCATCCCACATTTCACATACATAAGCAACACTCTATTCCTCATATACAAATCGAATTCAAACCCATTACTGACCATATAACTAAACACCCTCTTAGCTCCTCTGATCCATCTTAGTCCTATACATGCGCTCACTAACGCGTCAAAAGTACTACTCCCTACATCGATCCCACCTTCAATCTGAAACATCTCAAACAGATCAAGCGCCTCCCTAAATCTACCAGACAACACTAACTCCTCAATCTAACTACAAAGCCCTTCACTAGATTTGCTCACAAAACCAACCCTCTCTTCTTTCACTTCAATTTCAACTCTGTTAGGTTTGGGCATTGGCCTCCGCGGATGCAGCCCTTGGTTCAGAGAAGCAAAACACCGGAATTTGTAAAATGGGTTGCCCCATTTGAACACAATTTTATTGAAAAGCTTGTGATCGGGCAACGAGCAGGGCAAGCAAAGCGCATAATGACTTCGAATTTGATCGAACGACATGGTTTGGTAACGCAACAGAGGGATCCCCATCTTTCGAAACAGAAATTAAAATGGAAGCGAAGAACAGAGTGGTACCTTTGCAAGGAAACGATGGACGATCCGGCGAGGACGATGAAGAGAGAGCTGGAAGGAGGGAGCTGTTGTGACGTGGCAATGTTAAGGGTGTTTTGATTTGTGCATTGATGTTTCTTCGTACTACTAGACTACTAGTTTGTAGGAGCGCGTGACGTGGAGTTATGCAAGTTTAAATTCTGCGATGGGTGCGCATTGGAAGCTCCGCCGCTCTCTACTCGGGTAGTTGAGGGGTAGCTCACTTGAACTCGCGGTCAATTTCACACTCGTTCTCTCTGACGATCTCAACCTTTCATCCTCTCTCTGTCTGACGCTCTCAATCTTTCACTCTCTTTTTCTAACTCTATTTTCAAACGTAGCAGATGAGACCAAGTGGTGTCTTTGGTTCTTAGGCGAGTTTAGTTAATAAAAGTTTTAATTTTTTTTCCCCTAACATATATACTAATAATAACTGGCGTAAGATTTTCCTATCTTTTTTTATAAATTACTATTTCTTTATGCCTTATAATCATTATTCCTAGTGATAAAATAATTATACAATCCCTAACGTTTACACACAAGAAAATTATTATTTCTAGTGATAAAATAATTATTCTAAATTATGGTAATTAATTATGACGCTAATTGAGTTATAATTCCTTGTAATTTAACAAAAAAATAAGTCAATTGTAGACCAAATAGTACATATATAAAATATTAGAAATTTTAGAGTTAAATTTAATAACTACCAGATGGATTTGAACTTTACTCTTAATATTTTGACATAGTTTTTATTATATTTATGCAAAACTATTAATATTTATGTTTGCGTTAAGGTTATGAAGAATTTAACAACCGAATAAATTAAAATATTTACATATATAATTTCATCGGATAATCGGATTCAAGTACTGTCGGATTAGATTCCCAAAGAGATTTGACTTTTCAATCTTAATTTTTTTCGTTTTCAAAACTCAAATTCAAAATTTTAATTAAGTATATATATATATAATTTTATAGACTAAAAAAATAGAAATTTAAGGATACCTTGCTAGCTTTATTTTGGTTTAAATCATTTTTTGACACCTGCACTTCATTTGACTGACTCATTTGGCACCTCCTTTGGTCAAACGGTTTAAAAGGCACCTCCACTTGAAAGAAATGACTCATTTGGCACCTGCCCTTGACGCCGTCCGTCCTCCACCGTTAAATGCTGACGTGGCACGCCACGTGGCATGACATGTCATCATGTTGATGACGTGGCATGGCACATCTGAAAAATAATATAATTAATTTTAAAAATTCAGAAAAAATAATATAATTAATTATAAAAATTCAGAAAAATAATGTAATTAAATTTACAAATTAAGAAATTTAATTTAATTAATTATAAAAATACTTTAATTAATTTTAAAAATTAATATAATTAATTTAAAAATTTAGAAAAATATTTTAATTAATTTTAAAAATCCAGAAAAATACTGTAATTAATTTTAAAAATTAAGAAAATTAATTTTAAAATTCCAAAAAAATATTGTAATTAATTTTTAATTTCCTAGATAGATCTTCATATTTAGTTTATGCTTGGGTTTGCCGAATCGGCAGTGGGGGATGGTGTTCCCACTCCGATTTTGGCGCCAAATCTGTTGTGGCGGTGGTGTGGTGGTGATCAGCTGAGGAGCATGTGGTGTGGTGGTGGTGCGCCAGATCTGCTGCAATGGTAGAGACTATTGTGGTTGCCGGTTATGGTAGGAGATCCAGCGGGCTTGGGTTTCCAGCCGCTAGTCGTGAAAATTATTAATTTCCTAGGTAGATCTTCATATTTAGTTTATGCTTGGGTTTGCCTTCACATTTCCTGGGTAGACCTTCACATTTCTGCGTTTTTAAAATTAATCACAGTATTTTTCTATATTTAAAAAATTAATTAAATTATTTTTCTAAATTTTTAAAATTAATTAAAGTATTTTTTGAATTTTTAAAATTAATTACATTATTTTTCTGAATTTTTAAAATTAATAATATTATTTTTATGAATTTTTAAAATTAATTATATTATTTTTCTTAATTTTTAAAATTAATTAAAATATTTTAATAATCAATTAAATTAAATTTCTTAATTTTTAAAATTAATTACATTATTTTTCTGAATTTTTATAATTAATTATATTATTTTTTCTGAATTTTTAAAATTATTTATATTATTTTTATGAATTTTTTAAAATTAATTATATTATTTTTCAGATGTGGCATGCCACGTCATCAACATGATGACATGTCATACCACGTGGCGTACCACGTCAGCATTTAACGGTGGAGGACGGACGGCGTCAAGGGCAGGTGCCAAATGAGTTATTTCTTTTAAGTGGAGGTGCTTTTTAAACCGTTTGACCAAAGGAGGTGCCAAATGAGTGAGTCAAATGAAAGGGAGGTGACAAAAAATGATATAAACCCTTTATTTTAACAGAAAATGAAACAAAATTACCTTTATGATTGACGGCCGAAAGTTTGCTGATTAAACTAAAAAACGAGCAAATACAGGAAGAGTTGCAGACTAAAGTGATGGCACCACACGATGTACGGCGGCCTTTCAAAAGACCGGCGCTCTCTGACCAGCAGAGGCGGAGGGACCTGACATTGCAGCGGCAAGCGCAGCGTCGTCTCGACGCGCAAAACCAAGCTCGTTGCTTAGCTTCCAGCGTCCTCTCTCTCCAATCCCAACCCGTCGACCCCGACCAGGAACCCGACATCGAACTCGAACCCGTACCGGGACAAGAAGAATTCGATTCCTCATCTAAAGAGCTAGATATCAGTCAGGCTTCAAACCTCAAAGGACCAGAAGCTCGCAAATGGTTCGCGAAGCAGCTGATGCTTCCTGAATGGATGATCGACGCTCCTGATCGTTTGAGCCAAGACTGGTATCACTTTTCACCCTATTTCTCTCTTCTTTATATTTGAAATGCGAAGAATTAGCACTAAAACATGAATTGTACTGTTCTAATGAAACATTTAGCTGTTGCAATTTTTCTTACCTTTTTGTTATGATTATGTTGTCTGATTGTTTTGTTCTTTTTAGTGAGTTGTTTTGGGTTGAATTTTCTTTCTAGGTATGTGTTTGCTAGGCCTTCTGGGAAAAGATGTTTCGTTGTTTCTTCGAATGGAACAACTGTAAGTAGGCTACGGAATGGTTCTATTTTGCATCGGTTTCCATCTGCTTTACCAAATGGAGCAAGGACAAAACATGTATCTGGGCCTGTTCAGTCATATTCTATACTGGACTGCATATTTCATGAGGTACAGTAAAAGTTTCAAATGGTTTGCTACTTACCATGAAAACTGTTTTCCTGTTGGTCTTTAACATTGGGTAGTTATTAATTGCAGGCAGATCAAACGTACTATGTGGTTGACATGGTTTGTTGGCGAGGTTACTCCCTTTACGAATGCACTGCTGAGTTTCGTTTTTTTTGGTTGAACTCCAAGCTCGGGGAGACGGGGGCTTGTTACGGGGAGACGGGGGCTTGTGATGCTCCGTCGTTTTATCATAAGTATAGATTCAGCATGGTCCCTGTGTACAACTGTGACCAGAGTGGCCTACATTCTGCATATACAGAGGTGGCACCTTACGTTAAAGATGGTTTATTGTTCTACAACAAGTAAGACCTTTCCCCCCAACTAAATTGTTCCCGGTGGTGTATCTTCTCTATTGTTTCCTTGTCTTGCCCATTGTCATACAACAAACAATGTGATAGATAACTAATTGGATGACCGTATCCATCTAAACTTTTTTCTAATTGCTCTTGTATCTTATCCTCTTTGAAATAATAATTTCCTTTTAGTCACTTCAATTGTGTATGATAGTCACACACTGATTCTTTCCAAGGCACGCACATTATCAAACAGGAAATACACCTCTAGCATTAGTGTGGAAGGATCAGAACTGCAGTCAGTATGTCATTGACACAGACAGTAAGGGACAGGTGCCAAGCCAACAGCAGGTATTTTGACCTACATGCCAATTGCACCATGATTTAACTTTTACCTTTGACACCTGCATAATATGATCTTTTTGTTTTTAGTTTGGTTCCTTCTATGGATCTTGTGATTTGCAATTCACTGTTACCTATATTTTTGGCATGTCAGGTAGTTTTGGAACTACAAGATGATGGAAAAATCATTACCTCAGATGATCCTCCTGTGGTATTTGGTTGCTTGGATTCAAACTTTGTCCAACAGGTTTGGTTCATGCTAATACCTCTTGGATGGTTTTAAATATTTTTGTTGCTAATAATACAATAATTCCTAATTATTTATAATTTTGTCTTCTCTGATCCTCCAGTCAGGGTTGTGTTCTGAAAATCTTCTACGTTTTGCAATTACTGATGGAGGGTTAAGTTTTGTGGATGGGAAACTTGAAAAGGCTGACCTACATTATCTGGGCAAGGTCAATCGAGCACGCGCTTTTGCAGATAGTTACTCGAAGGTAGCAGAAACATTTACATTCAAGCTTTATAATGAATTTTCCCTTTTTTGATCTTAGTTTACTGGTTATTTTGATTGAAAAGGACACTAGGTCTCTTGATAAACTCCTGTTTGTAGGCTGGCAGGCATCGCTTTGTTGGGCTCTTAATTTGGTTTGCTTTCTCGTTTTTACTTTAATTTTTTGAACTGAACCCCCATTGCTGTGTTGGGTGCTTAGTGTAAGAATTTGAAGAGTAAGAGTATTCTTTTATTTCTTACTTATTTAGACTCATTACATTGGTACGTATATATACACATATGAGAGCAATTACAGCAATGAATTATGGAAAGAAAATAAGTCACTAATTAGGAAGTAAATCAAGGCTCATAATGTAGATCAGATTAGAATCTTCAACATCCCCTCTCAAGCTGAGGAATATATGTTTTCCATTCCCAGCTTGTAAATCAGACCATGGAACACCGTATTGGATAAGCCCTTTGTCAGGACATCTGCCAGTTGAGACATAGAAGGCACATAGGACATGCATATTAATCCTTCTTCTAACTTCTCTTTAATGAAGTGTCTATCCACCTCTATGTGTTTTGTCCTGTCATGTTGCACCGGATTGTGTGCGATGTTTATTGCTGATTTGTTGTCACAGTAGATTCTCATAGGACCCTCCAGCTTGATTCCTAAGTCATCTAGGATGATCTTTACCCACAGTAACTCACACAGCCCCTGAGCAAGTGCTCTAAACTCTGATTCAGCAGATGATCTAGCGACTACACCTTGTTTCTTACTCCTCCAAGTTATGAGATTGCCTCCTAGAAAGGTGCAATAATCTGTAGTAGACCTTCTGTCTATCTGAGACCCAGCATAGTCAGCATCTGTGTATCCTTCCACAATGAATTCTTTGCCTTTCTTGTACAATATCCCTCTGCCTGGACTCCCTTTCAAGTAGTGCAGTACCCTATATGCTGCCTGTAAGTGAGGTTCGCGCGGGTCATGCATAAACTGACTGATAACGCTTACTGAGTAAGCTATGTCGGGTCTCGTATGAGATAGATAGATCAATTTTCCAACCAGTTGTTGATACATCTTCTTGTCAACAGCTGGTTCCTCCTTCGCTTCTCCTAGTTTATGATTGACTTCTATGGGTGTAGCTGCTGGTTTACACCCAAGTTTCCCCGTCTCCTTGAGTAAGTCAATAACATACTTCTGTTGGGAAAGGAAGGTTCCTTGGGATGAGTAAGCCACCTCAATACCAAGAAAGTATTTGAGTTTCCCTAACTCTTTCAGCTCAAACTCTGTTAGCAGCTTCCTTTTTAATTCCTCCTTCTCTTTTTCATCATTTCCTGTCACTATTATGTCATCTACATACACAAATAAGGCAGTGATACTTCTTGTGGAAGAGTGCTTGATGAATAGGGTGTGGTCTCCTTGACTCTGTTTGTATCCAAACCCCTTCATGGCCTTGGAAAACCTCCCAAACCACGCTCTTGGTGATTGCTTCAGGCCGTACAATGCTTTCCTCAACTTGCACACCTTGTCCTTTTTCTCTTCATCAAAACCTGGCGGGATAGTCATATAAATCTCTTCCTCCAAATCTCCATGAAGGAAAGCATTTTTCACATCAAACTGGTGAAGGTTCCAACCAAACTGGGCTGCAAGTGCTAGAAGAATTCTTACTGTATTCATCTTTGCAACCGGGGCAAAGGTCTCTTGATAGTCTACTCCATATGACTGAGTGTACCCCTTGGCTACTAGTCTGGCCTTGTACCTCTCTAGTGATCCATCTGCCCTGTATTTGACAGTAAACACCCACTTACATCCTACGATGTTTACTCCAGTAGGTTTCTTCACAATCTCCCAAGTTTTGTTCTTCTCCAATGCATTCATCTCTTCCTTAATTGCATTTCTCTATTCCTCCTATCTTAATGCTTCAAAAACAGTGTTAGGAATACTAATAGCATTTAGACTCAAGATGAACCTCTTATGTGGGTCTGAAAGGTGTTTTAGTGAAATGTAATTTGATAGTGGGTATAAGGGTTTCGTTGTGCATTCTCTGGTTCCTTTCCTAATAGCAATTGGTAGATCAATATCATTGTTAGGGTCATCTGGTAAGTCCGTATTTTGATTGGATAGAGGTTGAGTAGGACTTACATTGGTTTCATTTTGAGGAGAGGGACTGGACTCTTGGTCTTGTATCAACTCAGGAACAATTCTTCTTGAGTATACCCGAGAGAATCTAGATAAATCTGTAGCCTTAGGATCTTCTTGTTGTGGTGCCTGAATTGGAGCTGCTGGTGGAGCTTCTGCTGGTGGATTAGGTGGAAGTTCCAATGGTGGGATAGGATGAGAATTTTCAAAATTGAGCTCTTCTACTTGGGGTGAAATTTTCTGGAAGAAGGGAACACTTTCTGAAAAAGTGACATCTATAGAAACGAACCTTTTTCTGGTGATTGGATCATAACACTTGTAACCTTTTTGAGTAGGAGAGTATCCCAAAAATATACACTTTACTGCTCTCGGTTCTAATTTATTCCTAAGAGGTTGATGAACATGGACATAGGCTGTGCATCCAAATATCCTAGGAGTAAGACCATTTGTAGTTCTGAAATGTGGATAGAAAGAGTTTAGGACAGTCATAGGGCTTTTGTTTCCCAAAATAGGAGATGGCAATCTATTAATCATGTATGTAGCAGTAAGAACTGCTTCTCCCCAATAGGCCTTGGGAACATTTCCTTGAAATAATAAAGCTCTAGTGGAGTTAAGAATGTGTCCATTTTTCCTTTCTGCAATTCCATTCTGTTGAGGTGTATAGACACAAGATGATTCATGAATAATTCCTTGTGACTGGAAATATGAGGAAAGAGTGTTATTAAAGTAGTCTTTAGCATTGTCTGTCCTAAAGCACTTAATCTTAACTCCAAATTGGTTTTGGATCATAGAATGGAAGTGAGGGATAATGTTACTGACATCAGATTTTTGTTTGAGTAAGAAAACCCATGTGACCCTAGTGCAATCATCAATCAAAGTAACAAACCAGCGAGAGCCAGAAATGTTTGGAATCACAGATGGTCCCCATATATCACTATGAATCAATTGGAAAGGCTGAGAACTTCTCTTATCACTTATAGGAAAAGTCACACGAGTATGTTTTGCAAGTTCACACACCTCACAATGAAATGATTCTGTATATATTCCTAGAAACAGGTGAGGAAACATAACTTTTAGAACTTTAAAGGATGGATGACCTAAACGCAAATGATGTAACCAAATGGTTTCCTTACTTGTCAAGCTTACTAAAGCTACGGGTTCTTTATTTTTGACCTCTGGAGTAACTTCTAGTTGATACAGGCCATACCACTCCTTAGCCAGTCCAATCCTCCTCCTCGTTTTTTGGTCCTGAAAGGTACAATGTGTGGGAAGAAATATAGCACAACAATTGGCATCATTGGTGAGTCTGTGGATAGAAATGAGGTTAGCTGATAGTTCTGGTACATGGAGGACATTTTGAAGAATGATAGTAGGTGTGACCTGTATGTCGCCAGTACCCCCCACAGTGGCGAGGGAGCCATTTGCAACAATTTTTCTGTTGCTTGGACAGGGTGTGTAGTTGTGAAAAGGTTTAGATGAGTAGGTCATGTGGTGTGAGGCACCTGAGTCTATCAGCCAAGTATTCTTATAACATTGCTTTTGAACACTTAAAACAGTAGGGAATGTAGTTATACCTGTCACGATTGAGGATGAGGCTGCTTCTACTTCTGTTAGCTTTGTATCCAGTGAATCCAATAGCTGTCTCAATTTTTCAACCTCTTCTGGGTTGAATCCTTCTGCAGTACCGACTTTGACTGCTTCTGTCATTCTGACTTGGGGCTTTTGCCAACCCCCTTTATTTCCGGCCTCTCTGTGTAGCGTCTTCCCATGCAGTTTCCAGCACTCTTCTTTAGTGTGCCTTGGTTTATTGCAGTAGGTGCACCAAAGATCATCTCTATTCTTCCTCCACTGTCCTTCTCTACGCTGATCACTAACAGTTGACATGATAAATGGGGGAGTAGGAGAAGAGAAACCAAATACGAACGTTCAGCAATGAAGGCTGAAGTTTTAAATAGATGGGAAATTTGCAGCAATGAAGGCTGCTCAAAAGAAAAAAGGATAATCCTCAAGGAATTTCCTATAGCTCTAATGGCTTTGTTTTTCAGGTTAAGAAACCTAAAGGTCCGCTACCATGTAAGAATTTGAAGAGTAAGAGTATTCTTTTATTTCTTACTTATTTAGACTCATTACATTGGTACGTATATATACACATATGAGAGCAATTACAGCAATGAATTATGGAAAGAAAATAAGTCACTAATTAGGAAGTAAATCAAGGCTCATAATGTAGATCAGATTAGAATCTTCAACACTTAGTTTGAGAACTAACTCACAAGCAGCTTCCTTTCTTCTATACCTCTTCTGAACGCACCAGCTATTTTTATTGTTTTCTTGTAATAGAATCTCTTTGGATGTTTATATTTTGATTACTACTATGTTACGAGTATGGGGAAGTAAATAGATCTACTTGGTGGCTTGTTTACATTGAAAGATTGTTACTTATTAGTTACTACCCAGATGTTATCGCAGCATGGGGGTGTTGCTTTGCGTCGCTTGAAGTAGATTATCTTATGACTCAAATACTGCAAACTAATTTTTTATTTTGTTGTATACTAGTTTTGATTCGTGTTATTGCAATTACACTTCCATTGCAATTACACTTCCAATGTTTTATGATGAGGAGTTGCATATTTCTGTGACAACCTTGCAGGTTATTTTTCAGTATTCTGTTCGGCATAATCCTTTGAAACTTGAGTATCTGCTCGCATCTGTTTCCTCATCAGATCTACAAAACAATCCTCCTGACGTTGAGATGGCTGGTTGATGGTGATTTTAATGACGGTGGATGGAGACTTCATTCCTTATGTACCTATTTCGGCATGATAATGCTTTGGTGCTTTATGCTTGAGAATGGTGGATTTTTTTTTTTTTTTGCGACATGCGGAGGTGGGTGGCTGTGCAACCTTTCTATACTGATTTGGTCTTGGGTGTAAGTCATATGCAGCCGCAGCAGCCCTCTTATGTAACTGACCAGAAAAAGAAACGTAGATTCAAATGGAAAAAAGGGCCATGTAGCCATTTTCTTTTCACTTGATCGTCCTTTTGAGTTTTGAATAATAGTTCAATGACCATTATTTGTCAAATTTTGTTCAGTAATGAAACTCATAAACATAACTTTTAAAAGTATCTATATCTATATATAAAAAGCACAAAGTTTTATTCTTTAAAAATCTATTATACCTTACATCTTTAATTTTCTTTTAAGTTTTTATAAATTTATTAAAAACTATCCAATAATAATTATCGCTTTTAAATTTGGGAAAAAAATAGTTCAACCAATTTACCTAAAGTAGAAGTTGTTCTCATATTAATTCAGTTGGTAGTTAAGTTAGATAATATATATTAAATATATATAGTATATATAGATAATAAAATACCTAAATACCCGGTCAGGTGCGAATAGAATTAGTATTGATCCACGAGATTTAAAGATACTAAAATAAAATATATAATTAGTTTTTCAGGTATGTAATAATATAAGTAACTAAAATTAAACACACAATTAGTTAATTTAAATTATAATCATAATTATCTGTTCTGTTTTGTTTTTTTTATAAATAATTTATTTTATTGTTTGTGTTTAATAATTAATATCAATTGGTTTTTTTTATTTACATTAAGTAATTCCTCGATCATAAATCAAGATATATTCAACTTCTGCATTATATTTGTTAGTGGTAATTAGATTTAGTATTGCTTAATTTTTAATTTTTTCTCCATAAGTAGCCTAACCTAATTAGCATATAGTCATATACAACGTTATATTCAATTTATTTTTAAAAAATAAAGCATGTACAACTCCTTGAGGAAATCCATGCTCGGGTTAATTTTTATGAATTAATTTTGAATATCCGGATTGATTTTAAGGTTTTTTTTCCTATTTAAAACATATGAATCCATATATATGATACTCAATTGAGTCAAAATTGGGAATATAAACTTAATAATTTTATGTCATGATTATTTTGTATAATGTTTCAATAGTATGTTTTTTTTTTTTAAAGATGTAGGTAGTAATGAATCTCATAAACAGAAATAAAACGTAAATAGCAATTTAAGTGAGCCAATTAGAAAATAAAACCCCGAGTTATTTTGTTGCTTACGACTCTGAATGTTGTACATGGATATCCAAGTTCTTATTTGCGAGAATTTGGAAGAAGGAACGATCAATCTTTATAATTAATATTTTGCACTTGTCTATGCATTTCCAACTAATATCAAATAAGTTTATCTGTTTTTAATTAGCTCAAATCAACCACTATATTTATTTAGATGGAAAAAATAAATTATGGTTATCGAAAATAATTTGAAGTTCATTTGCATGTTTATAATATGGTATTAAATTATTTTGACATGATTTTATTTTTCTTAAAAATAAGAGGATAATACATAATCAATAATGTCATTTATTAATAACTCTATTAATAAAATTAAATTTATTTTAGAATAATGTAAGCTCACGTTATTGACAACAAAGAAAACTTTAGTTTACTTGACGACATGAATGATTATGTTAGAATAGGAGACTAAAATTCTAAGAAAAAAATGAGATCATATTTATGCGAAAAAATGGAGGAAGAATAGAGAGGAATTAATCTAATTTGTAATTAAATTTTCTAAATTTGTATCATAAATGTCATAGTAAATTCCCTATGTTTTTAATTGGTTTGAATCAACATCACCCTTAACAAATTAATTAGTATATTTTAACAAATTAAAATAATTTGTGATTGATAAAATAATTAAATAACTTAATAATATTTTTATCATTTTTTAATTTTCTAACTATTAGAAAGACCAAAATTGCAATTTTATTGCAGACTTATATTGCAAATTTTAAGACTATTAGGTTCAAAGTGGGAGAATTTGTAAACTTTAAGGTTTCTTTATATAATTTACCTAAAAATATATTTAATTTTTTAATCAATAAAATTAATACTTTTATTATTATTATATAATAAATAAATAAAATGTTACAAAATAAATATTTTGAGTATATGTTTAATGATTATGTAAATTTATTTTCTTGAGATTTTTATATATATTTTTAGACAAAAACTAAATGATGTTTTCAATTTCAAGCTAAACAACAACACAGACTTTAAAAAAAAAAATATATATATCTTTCCAATATGGAAAATGTGGTAAGAAAATCGAGTATGCTACATTCGTTAGTATCTTAGAAAATCACATGGGAGTAGCTTATAATAATATTTTAAAATAACACTAATAATAGCAAATTAGAAAGTGAACAAACTTATAAATTAATTTTTTAATTAAGTAATGCATTTTTATTTTTATATTTAAATGACCATTTATTTAATTAATAAAGAATTATTATATATGTAACTTTTAGTTAGAATTTGAAATTAGTAAATAATTTATCATAGAAAAATATACTTAGTATTGTGAGTTAAAAAAGTTAGCAAAAATAAAATATATTTGTATAAACTATATATTATTTTTTACATGACTTAATATTAAAGTTATGAATAATGAGTGTATATTAAATTAATTCTTTAGACTTAAATTTACATTAAATATTTTTTTGATAGTATGAAAAATGAAAGAATGTGATTTTCTATTATGAAATATTCACATTATAATATTAAATTATAATTAACAAAAAAATTATTTAAATAATTTAATGATTGAAATTCTAAAATAAAAAAATAAAAAGATAATTTATTGAAGAACCAAAATATGTTAAGTACCGAAACTATCTTCCTATGAAATTATTCTTGCGACCTTTTACTTTTATATATTTTTAAAATTTATCATTCTTTGTGAAATTGGTACGAGGATAAAAATATTTCCTTGGTTGAATACCAACAAGCTCCTCACTATATTCAAAGAAGTTGTGGGAGATCAATCTATGTAATGTACTAGTGGAGCTACAGTGTGAGAAATATCATTAAAAGTATGGAATTGGAAAATAGTCACAATGAGTAAAATATAAGTTAATCTATTTTTAAATGTAAATTATTTGTTAAATATAATAAATATATCGTAAATTATTTTAAGTATTATTATATTATTTTTAAAATAATACTCTTTACTCAAGTTAATATTTTTTATTTTATTTTATTATTTTAATTTAGTAAAGGGATTGATTTTAAAAGTGTTAAAGAAACATAAACTAGATAAAAGTGACAAATAAATGGTAATATTTATACTTTTTTCTAACATAAATTATATGGTAAAATAAAAAAACAATATTTATGAGAATAATTAAGAAGTTTATTTACAAGTATTGACAATATTATTCATATATTATAAAAATAATTTACATTAATTTTATTTTTATGAAAGAAATATTATATATAGTACATGAAATGTTTTCTACATGGATTAATAGTATTTATTTTAGTTTAATTATTTAACTATAATTTGAAGGCAGTACATGGTTTATTTTTTCAGAAAAAAATATTTTTAAAGTTAAGAAAATCATAAAATAACTATAAATGACAAATAAAAAGAGAATTTATAGTTTTCCTAAAATTAATTAAATGACAAAAGTTAATTAATGAGTTTGAACAATATAAAATGATTAAGTAAGATAATTAAAAAGAGATACTGAAAATTAATATTTTATAACCTAATCATCAAATAATTATGGTTATACATTTTCCTCCAATATTTATAATTTTTTTTCAACTTTTTACCATTTATTTTTATTTTTTAACCACTTATAATGTTATATTAAAACGTTTTAGGATATTATAGGGTTTCTAATGTAAGTATTAAAACTATAGTGTCTCAAGTGAAATTTTTTTGAAACTATAAAACAAATTATGTAGTTTACGCTAAAATATGTGCAAGGTAAAGTAATAAGATTTTTAAAAAAAAAAATTGGGTATAGTGTTAGTTATCATTATAATATCATGGATCAAACACATGATGTACGTCAACAAGATAACATGCAATAGGTACATAAAATATATTAAATAAATATTTATTGTAAATTTAAAGTCGTTAGAACGATAAAGTTAAATTAACTTTGAGATATCGTTACAATGAGTAACCTTTTGAATCTTTAAATAAAAAATTAAAATTAAATGACACAAATTTGAATCTCACATTTGTCTATCCAAAAAACGTGCAACTCAATATGCCTGAGTCACATAAAAAAACAACAATAAAAGAAATTGATTAATAGGTAGTTACTATTTTATAAGTTATCATTATACCTAAAATAATTAAATAAATGTTTATGGTAAACTTAAATTCCTTAAACCTTAAAGTTAAATTAGTTTTTTAATTAATAACAAATGGATGAGATTAAATTTGTGTAACCTAATAGGCTGCTGTAAAAGTATATAGAAGATCTCACTCATGGATCTTTAATGTGAGTGACAAATGTTTATGAAGTTGATATAATTAAAAAAATTAAAAAAAAATCATGTTTTATGCCATAATTATAGCAAAAAAAAAAGCCAAAAGTTATTATCATTCTAATCTAATAAAAAATATTTTAAAATTGGAATAATTTATTAATTTATAAAAGTAATAATAGTTTCATGACTAATAACTATTACTACTAGTCTATTATTATTATTCTAATCCAACAGATTAAGAAATCATATTTTTTTCTTTCAAAAGATTACAAAATATGATATTATTACGAAAAGAAGAAAAAAATAAAGGACAAATACTCTAACAAAATTCTCCCCTTTATTAAATTATAATCACAATTATTTTTAGACTATTTTTTTAATTATTATTGTTGTTGTTATTTTCTATTTTATGCGTTTTCATTATTAAAATAAGAACTAGAAAAAAAATATGAAAGAAAAAAGAAAAAAAAACAAAGTGAAAAATGATGATTTTTTTTAGTTAAAAATAAAAAAATTATAAAAAAATGTAAAATAAACAAGAAATTATCTTGCCTCAATAAACTATTTTTCAATAAAAAATAAAAAAATTATGAAATTCATTTTATAACGTATTATTCTTAAAATATATACATAAAAGTTTGATTTCGTAAAATTTGTAATGATAAGGAATTATTTTTCCTTAGCTAATTATGTGATTTTTTTTCTCATACATAAACATGAAGAAAAATAGTTTGTACATTTACTTAAATCATAATTTTTAATTAAATATTAAACTAAATTTTTTATTGAGTTTAAATCTTTAAAGAAAAAATCAGTAGTGGTTGTTTTTAAATAATTACATAATTATTTACAATATTTGAAGAACTTAAATAAAAATAATATGAAACATCATTTCAAACATTTAAATTTAAATTTATAAAAGTAATTTACTTAATTGAGTTAAAAAAAATTAATTCTAAGAGCTTAAAATTAATTATTTCAGAATTAATAAAAGATTTTTCCGTCGACACCTGCATCAGAACATCAATAACAATACAAATATACTGCCTACAATATAGTTTAAGCACCATAGTAAAAATTTATATTAATCTTATTTTCGAAGACATTATTAAAAAAATTATATGATACCAAAAATATATTTATGTAAAATACTTTTTTGTATATAAATATTATATTTTAATATTTCTAAATAAATTGCCAAAATAACCTAATTTTAGTTAAAATACAGCGCCACGAAGTTAAATTTAAAGAAAACTTTTTATTATTATTATCAGAAAGAATCTATATCTAGTGACTCCACTGTGTGAGAAAACAAGTAACTGTGTAACAAAGAATGATCCTACTCTAGAATGTGGAAATCTAACATCTTTTTACGTGGATGTGGTTCAAGATGCCATGGTTTTTGGAGCACAAGAATCAGTCTCGCAGGCCAAGATATCCTTGTAGTCTCTGGAAATGGTGAAGGAATCGTGCACCAATCCGTCCGTACTCCTCTTGTACTCAAACAGCAGATAAGAATGGTTAAATGCTGTCATCTTCACGAATCCGTGGTACCGTTCTCTGTAAATGCTCCAGTTAGGTGACACTCCACTGAAATCTGACAATGCTGCTCCTCCACCGCCGGCAACAACATGGATTGTTCCTCCCAAGCTGCCTTGATAGCGATATTTCTCCCCATTCATGCATTTGCTCTACAAAAATCCGCACGAACATAGTGTTTAAAAATCGATATGTACGTCCATATGTCTGTTCAGATATTTGCTTTTTTGCATATTGAAATTTGGTGTACCTGATAAACGGGGCATGTTCGTTCGTAGTTGTGGACGTGGCCATAGAATGCAATGTCAACCTTGTACTTCTGCCAGAGCGCCTGCAAGCTTTCCCTCCCCATGGGCTCTTCAAACGAGCCCTCCTGACCGTACCACCAGTTTGAGGAATACCCAATGACGCGATGAGCTGCAAAGATGAGCCAAGGCTGCTTTCGTCTGTCTACAGTCGCGAAGCGCTTCTCAATGAATTTATACTGTTCTGATCCTTCCCTCCAGTCATGCTCGGTATCAGCAATGCAGAAGCGAAACATGCCATAATCAGTTTGGTACCTGCATATCGGATGGTTTTCAATTAAAATCCAGGTACACTACCAAGGTGATTGAACTGGATAAATATTCTGGTTGGGAACATTTATGCAACTCACCAAAACTTAGCTCTGTTCTCAGCAGGAACATAGAACATTGTCTCTGCAGGAACACCACATTCACCACCTGAATCAATTCCATCATAGAAGGACCCCGAACCTGGCCAGTCGCGTTCATGATTACCACTGTGGAAGGGAACAGGACAAATATCGTTAAACCAACCGCATAATCCTGAATTTACTGTCAGGACTCGGGATCACTAGCAATGTTATTTCATGAACCAACAAATACTGTTCAAACCTTCCGATCATGTAGGCTTTGGTAGATGTGATAGGCTGCACCTGTGCTGTGAACTGATCCCACTGTGAAACATATCCATTTGCATAGGTTATGTCTCCGATATGGAATACAATGTCAATGTTGTCCAAATCGCTGATTAGTCGGTCTGTGGTGTTAAGTGCAGCTGGTTGATAGTCACTGTACTCATTCGAACCATCTCGCTCTGCCTGAAAAATACTCACCAGAGATTAGCATACATCTTCATGTATATTGGCATAAGAAAATCAGTGGTTATACCTTTCCCATGTCACCAAAAATCACAACGCGCTGTAACGACTCCTGGCCAGGGAATGGGGATGATTTGAATGAAAATCTCTTGCTCCATACATATTTGTAATCACTCAACTTATGACCAAGGCGATACGTATATCTGAAAATATGAGATCATAGACTTGGTTAATCTATGTTTTAAGCTTTGTATTAAGGGAACATGAACTTAAAGATGCACGCATACATGGAGTTTGGCCATAAGTTTTTCAAGAAACTTGTGTGAATGAACCCAGGATCACGCCACCCAACTGTTCGTGCAGGTCCGCCTACAAAAGTGAACAAGACAAGCTTACTATCAAACTGGTTTACCAAACAGATTGAATATATTGGAGGAATGCTAGCTAGTAGGTGAATCATACCACACATGCTCTCTCGGCCATAGGTAAGTGTTCCAGCCGGTGAGCGCGTAGGACGTTCTCCTTTGAGACCCCACTCAACAAATGGAACAGCTTCATCAATGTTATAACCACTAGTCCAAGTTACAGTCATCTGCGCAATGTATCTAATGTCATTATTTACCACAGCATTGATTCTTCTGTTGCAAAATGTTTAACAAAATGCAACTAGCTTAGAGAAGCCAAAGATATAAAACCAACATTAGAACGTTAAAAAAACATTACATTTCCATGGTCATAAAACTCAATACTCCATTTCTCCAAGAAGAATCTATGGGTAGAAATGGCTTATAGATTACACATTAGTTCAAATGCACATCATGGAATAAGACATTATGAACAAAAACCAACCCACCTCATCCCAAGATTTTCCTTGAGCAAGGCGCGGATAGAGAGGAGCCTTAGGATTGTCAAATGCAACCGGCTTTGAAACAGCAACCAGCTTCGGCTGCAAACAAGCAAAGAAAAAATGAACTAAACTGTAAACTGTACAAAACCATGCACTTAAGTCTCCATCAAGAAGGAATTGGAATGGAGCATAAAAACAGCCAAGAGACTCAAAATCTCACGTTTCCCAATCCGCCTGAAAACAACGCGAAGGAGAAATCCGCCCGCTGGTTAATAAGCTGAAATATCAGTGTGTTTTTTCCTGTATGTTTATAGTCTGCATTATGATGATTTGCATATTTGTACTGCAACAAGCACATCCAGCAATACAAAGTTAGACGTGTTTATTTATACCAATAAATTGCAACAACTTTTAAATCATTACAAAAAATTACACTAGAAACACCTTTATTGGAGCTGTACAGATGCGTGGATCTTGTACTTTTGGACCAGATGGACAAGAGGATGAGCTTCAATATCAAACCATAATTCATTAGATACATGAAACAATCAAAATGCAAATGTCAATATCTAAGAGAAACAAGCATTACTTGAAATCAGCAGGAGAGAAAATTCCAACCCAATCATCATCAGCTGGTTGAGGGTGCTCAATAAGCACTGTTACCCATTTATAATCCTACAATCAAGAAAATGAAAAAAAGCTTTTTAAATCATATATGAAGATGAAAGTTACAACCTTTTTTATAAGGAACTTCAATTTCCAAAGCTTGGAGTAAATGCCAATGATAAAGATTTCAACTTTACATCGCTACTTATTCAGAGTTCTATCTCAGAAAAATTACAGGAAAAAAGAGCAGACAAAAAGATGGGTCACTAAAGCTGTTACCTTTGACCCAAGATGGTGAGGGGAGCTTTTAACAGAAGCAGAAGGATGAAGGGCAATGGTGGTTTTCTCAATATCAATTAGGGAAAGTGGTTGATGAACGAAATTAGGGTCAGCACAAGTCAGCATTACAAAATAGAAAAAACAGACAATTGTTGTAAAACTCAAAACTTTAAAACCCTTAAAGTTCGTCTTTTCTTCCATTCCCATAAAAGAAATTAGAAAGAAAACCTAATTTACTTTTTAGTGCAAATCCAATTCCTCCCAGGGTTGAAGGGATGAAGAAGAGTGGTGCAGCAGGGGAGTGGAAATGATGGACTATTTATATATGGAGAAGTATATTCGAGTATATTCGATGAGTGAAAAAAAGATGGAGGGATATTCTCAGCTGAAAAAACGAGAGAAACCAAAAAATAAAATATAAACAAGAATCAGTTAGTAATTATGATCTTATGGATTTTAAAAATGGTCAAGATTAAGCCAATTCTCTACTCCCGCCGAAGAATTATAGATTTAAAAAAAAAATTATTTCAATCTTTCCACCCTTCTTCTTCGCCGCACGCTTCTCTTGTACACTCCTAGTCCTACTCGTTTTACTCAGTCCACTTTTTTTTATATTTTTTTTTATATATATTAATAAATTTTATGATTAATGCTCCAAAAACTTATAAACCATGATTAAATTCATTTTCTCCAACTTTCTGCCACGTACTTGATTATTTTCCATGAAAACCTTAATCATCTTTCCAATTAGTCAGAAAACAAGTCTGAGACAATAGCTCTTAACATTTTTATTCAATACTTGTATCGATCGATACTCGAGGACTTGTTGTACAATGAAGGTATTCAAGAAGCCAAAACGACAGGTTCGCAGCTATCTTGAACACAGGCTAACACATCTTTGTAATCCCTTGAAATGGTGAAGGAATCATACACATTTCCATCACTGCTCCTCTTGTATTCAAACAGTAGTGATGAGTGGTTAAAAGCTGTCATTTTTACAAATCCGTAGTTTGAATCTCTTTCAAGACTCCAGGTGGGCGGTGTCGGTCCAAAATCTGTCAAATGGCTTCCTCCCCCACCAACCACAATATGAATTGTGCCATTCAGAATTCCTGAATAATGATACTTCTCTTTATTCACACACTGATTCTGCAAATTCAAGAGTAAAAAATGAGTACTTAGACCTGGTTATGAATAATCAAGGACTCGAAATGATTGTACGTTGTGTTTTATAAATCTCAAATAAACCCTCTACGCAAATCCGTGAGGTTACTTGGGATTTATGAAACACAGAGTGCTACTGTATAGGAAAAACAGAAACCAGAATGGAACGATTCCTGACCTGGTAAATGGGGCATGTTCTTTCATAGTTGTGGACATGTCCGAAAAAAGCAATGTCTACTTTGTACTTCTGCCATAGCTTCTGCAAGCTTTCCCTTCCCATGGGTTCTGCAAATGAGCCGTCCTGCCAGTAGCCAGAGCCCGACGAGTAGCCAAGAACCCTATGAGCAGCAAAGATCAACCAAGGCTGTTTTTGCCTGTCTGCTGAAGCGAGGCATTTCTCTATGAACTCGTACTGTTCTGAACCTTCTCTCCAATCGTGTTCGGTGTCAGCTATGCAGAAGCGGAACATGCCATAATCTGTTGAATACCTGCATTTGTAATAACGTTTCACAATTTATAAATTTTGAACCACAAAGACCGTGATTCGGTGAAGAACACTGGGAAACTGATTTTACTTACCAAAACTTAGCTCTATTCTCAGCAGGAACATAAAACATGGTTTCTGCTAGAACACCACATTCACCACCACAATCATTACCACCATAGAAGGATCCTGACCCAGGTACATCGCGTTCGTGATTTCCGCTGTTTGGTAACAACTATAGATGGTAAGCTTCTGAAGGTAGAGAAAACTTATATATATCGCAGAATAAAAAAGGATACAAATCTTGCAATCATGTATGGTACAGTTGATGCAATGGGTTCCACTTGAGCCGTAAATTGGTCCCACTGTGAGATATATCCATTTGCGTATGTGATATCTCCTATGTGAAAAACTATGTTAATGGCATCTAAGTCCTTGATTAGCTGGTCGGTAGTATTGAGTGAACCTGGCTGATAGTTGTTGTACTCATTTGAACCATCGCGCTCTGCCTGAATCATACGACAAGAGGCATTTATTCTTTATTACTACTGTAAACCTTCAATGAATGAGAAAAAGGAGAACAACTAAACCTTTCCCATATCGCCAAATATTACTACTCGCTGTACCGAGTCTTGCCTGGGATATGGTGATGACTTGAAAGAATAGTTCTTGCTCCAGATATACGAACCGTTAAATAGTTTATGACCAACCTTATAAGTATACCTAAATGAACATATATCACCAAACAGGAGAAGAATATTAGCCATGGTGCTTCTTAGCACTGTAATTTGAAATCCATAAACCTAAGATGCATACTTTAAGTTTGGCCACAAATCTCTTAAGAAACTAGTATGAAAGAAACCAGGATCGCGCCAACCTACTGTTCGAGCTGGTGGACCTGCAGCAAGTAAAATCTCAATTACTACAATGGTTTTTATTCTTTAGCTGCCCAATGCGCATAATCATGTTTTTCCTTACATGATTTACTAAAGTGATATTTCAAAGAACATAAGAGTTTCAATGGGATATGACTTATACCACACATGCTGTTTCGATGAAATGTCAGTGTCCCAGCTGGTGACCGAGTTTGAGTTTCTCCCACGAGCCCCCACTCAATCATTGGCACAGCTTCAGTAATGTCATAACCACTTGTCCAGGTAACTGTCATCTGAGTTAAACAACAAAGACCTTTATTTGTATTGTCTGGAGAAAATCCGGGAAGTTATTAACTCAAAGGTAATGCATGGTGAGCAGACAATATCCAGACTACAATCCAGGACAGGCTTATAATTATTTTTTTGTTAAAGAAGTAGAAGATGAAACATGGCTTTACGAGAGACCTAATAGCAAATGAATCAAGAAGAAATGTCACATCCTGTAGGTGTACAACAGATGCTCTAAGGCCACAGAATTCAAAAAACATCAGCGACCGATTCACAGCTTGATTAATCACAACCTCACTAAAAATGTATGGAGAATATTATTGATGTCATAAACTTACTTCATCCCAGGATTTTCCTTGTGAAAGGCGTGGATAAAGGGGTGCCTTTGGATTCGCAAACACTATGAAGTTTGAAACTGCCACTAGTTTCGGCTGCAATGCAGAAGAATAGATTAGCCGTCAACAATTCAGTTACCAGAAGCAGTTCTGCTGCTAAAGAATTAAGCAAGCAAGAATGAAGTAGTCGCATTTGGACAACAAAGATAGATAAGCCTATTAAGGATAGAAATGTAGGGTAACATGATAGAATAAACATCGAAACATTCATTTATGGTGACAATTTACAGGAAAATAATAACACAGACAAAACTAATGAAACTTGCACATACATTCAACAGGCCGCCTGAAAATAATGCGAACGAGAAATCTGCCCGCTGGTTGATCAACTGAAAGTTCAAAGATGCTTTGCCTGTCTTTGTGTATCCAGAACTAGATTCATTGGCAAATTTGTACTGCAAGAGGAATCAACAGTTATGGCACACTGTTCAACAAAACTAGTATGATAATGTACTTCCGTAGTTCATACCTTTATTGGAGCTGTGCATATGGATGGGGTCTCCTGCCTACTATCCTCAAGTGGACAGATTGATGAGCTGCGGTAATAGATTCACTCGGTGTTACTCAACAAGCTAGAGCCTTATATAAGAAGATACCATAATCACAATTATCAAAACATGGCCAGTGAGTGTAACAATCAAGGGGGAAAAATGGTGATTACTTGAAGTTTGCCGGAGAGAATACGGCAACCCAGTCATCTGCAGAAGGATGAGGGTGTTCAAGTTCTACTTTTATCCACTGCGAATCTCCCCCCTGCACATGAATCAACCCAGTTATTTCTTTCTAGTCAACCAACAAGTTCGATCATCGTTACATGAATCAATTTCTAGTTGCAGTGACAAGTTTCAAATCACAACTATCCTAAACCCGTTGGATTAGGACAATGATGTTAACACCAAGTTGACGCGCTAAAGGTAAATTAATGGTTAATTTCTCCATATAAAAGGATCGAACTGGCACACATTTTCCATGGAGGGCTGATGCAACAAGTTCAACCAAATAGTATAGCAGATAAGTCCATGTATGTGGCAACAACATGTCAGTAAGAACTGGAAGTTACTTACCTTGGTGGCGAGAAGAGACGGGTGCGCTTTGATTGAAGCATTGCCATTAATGGCGTAAACGGCTCGGTGGATGGCAATTTTAGACAGTGGCTGCACTCCAACTCCATTTTTGTCATGAGCTGCTACAAAAAAAAGACCCAAGTCTACACACAGCCATTGCAATTACAGTATTAGCAGAATTTGAAGAAGATGCATGTATCTCTCCATCAGTCAATCCAATGCTCCCACACAAAAGAAGTCCAGTATTTAAAGAAATATAAAGTCCACTATAGTATGTATCGGTTGAGAAAATTTCCTTATCTTTTCCTCTGGTCAACTCCTACCTCGCTCTGTGTAGTTTTCTTATTAGTATTTCCTTTTTATTCTCTTCGGCAGCATTTAATTTTTTAATTTTTTGTATTGACCAATGATACACCGCCATTTGTAGTTATGGCCGTGTTGGTAGCCATCTATAAGAGTTGGACCAGAACCATTGAAAACAAAGTTGTTTCTTAGAAACCAAGCATTTGGCCCATGCTTAGGCTTGCGCGTGCAGGAATAAAACACACCAGTGGGGATAATATCTAACTTCCACAGTTCGTCTTGTTGCTTCAGACTTGTTTGGTTGCTAACAAGACGAAAAGGTGCATTTTCTTGATCATCTAATATTCAATTCAACTACAGCATGTGCTCCAATTAAGTTCAGCCGCTCTGAGACACACAATGCGGATGACGAGATAGCTCGTTCTAACTGGTTCAAACATCAATTCCTCCAGATCAACAAACAAACACTCTAGCGTAATAAGTTTAGGAATACATGTGATTCAAACCTCACAGAAACGTTTACCCGCCAAGAAACCAAGAATTAATTTTTGCTCCCAACTCCAAAGAATGTCAGCACAATATTTGGAAACTGGGCCTTTACAAGTAGATCCTAACATACATTGACCTAAGACAAAAACCCATCCCAAACTTCAACAGTACACGTGTCGCAAAATGGCAATGCGCGTACTATTAACAAGTGGTAAATGGAAGGATATGTGAAGTAATGAACACTAGAAGGCATTGTTTTCCCAAAAACTTTTGGACATTTTTTATAGAATGAACCTGGCAATTGCTTACAAAGACATTCAAATACTTTGTAACACATTGTGACACCTGAGCTAATTATGTCACAGCTACCATTGAGAATTTACTACTCAAGGTTTTGCCTCAATTTTTCACTGCTTGACGTTTTGAAAAGTGAGGCAAAAGTACCTTCTCCAACTCCACCAAACTGAAAATTTGACAAAGATGAGAATAAATAATAGTAATGATAATAATCAGGCAATTCAAAACCACAAAAAATGACGCATACAACAGAAAATGAAACAACAGTTCACATACATCTCATATTTGCGAATGGCTTCATTTCTTTTCAACTCATACAAGTCACTTTCTTTGGGAACATTGACCAAAGCATTGCCTGAATGGATTTAAAGGAATAAATTAGCACATGGAGACACCACCTTAGCCAAAAATATACCATAAAATGAAATTCTAGCGTACAATTGAATAAAAGTGTTGTAAAAAATGGGCATCATTTGCATCAAATCGTCAATAATTCTAACACGAAGGAATGCCATTGCAGTCCTTTCCAATAATCTGGTTACTGCATGTAACATGTTCAAACACCATCGTCTTAAACCACAAAATGTGCCCTTAACTAGCGTCATCATTTCATTTTCTGCAAATACACAAAGGAAATTAGTGACTGAGCCATACTTGGAACTGGAGTTGGTTCTTTTATTGCCTGATTGCTCTGAACTTTTGGTGACATTGGCTGGTCAGTCTGTGGCAAAACCTGCTCAAAATTAACCCAAAATCAAGTGAGTGATAGTGACTAATAAAAAAACTCAGCGCCCACACACAACAACAAGGTATATTAGGAACAAGAAACAAGCATTTTTCACTTCTCAAGTTTACTGGTAAAAGAATTTTAGATACCATAATCACAACCTTAGAAAGAAATCCCATCCTCATTACTTGTAATTGTTTATCAATTATTTCTCCTTTCACGTATTAAATGGAAAATGCACCCAAGGTTTTTAATATTTTACAAAAGGTTCGATTGGGTCCTTAACGTATTCTGAGGTTGAATAAAACTCTTAACGTTTGTGTACTCGGTTCGATTGAGTTCTTCCGTCACAAAAATCCTACGTCGCACGAAATTTTCCATTAGTGTGTGTATTTTTTAATATTTTTCGTTAAAAAATAGCCCCAGCAAGTTTTATTTATTTATTTTTTCCTTCCTTTTTTCTTTTTTTTCGTTTTCTTTTATTTTTTTTGTAAATATATTTTTATTAAATTTATCTAATTTGCTTTATCTCTATATCACTTTCATACATTTAAATTCAATTCAACTCTAGAGTTATTTATGGTTCCTAGAAATAAAAGAATTTAATTAGTGAATATGTAAGATAAATTGGAAAGTTATTAACATGAAAACCTATTTAAGGAAATAAAAAATAAATTATACATTTTCTCTATTTGAGTAATTTTCTTTATTCTCTAAACCGAATAATCTAAAACGTAATTTAAGGGTGGAAACTTGCTCTTACTTGTCATCTACGATCAATGTTAACAAATCAAGCTTTTTCCCCCTAAGATATAATCTTAGTCCGAGCTCAAACTTATCTTAAAAAACTCTAGCTTAGTGAACAAATATAATTTTTTAACCAAATTAAACAGTATTTTCTTAATTATAATATTTTCTGAAAAAATTATAAATTTTAAAAGAAACAGATAAAAGAAAAAAAAACCTTTATTTATTTGAAACAACTGAAATTATAAGATTCTCTCTGCTCTTCTTTGATCTTCTTCTTAGACCATCCACAACGGTGGGTGTTAAATTTAACACTTCTCTCCTACCACATCAGCTTAACACCCAACCAAATCATCAAATAACACCCACTTTTCTTTTAACTTCACAGCAGGGTATTTTTCAGGGTGTTATTCACTTTCTCTCCTTTCCACATCATTTAATCATATACCCCACCATATTTTTCATTTCTTTTTCTTATTAAATTTATAATTACTATAATAATTTTTTTTTTATAATAGTAATAAATAATATTTTTTAATATAAATTAATTAAATTTCATAATTTCTTTTCAGATTTAAAAAAATCTATACTTTTTTAATACAATAAATAATATAATATTTTTTAAGAGTAACATACGATATTATTTACCACTCAGTAAATCAAACATATATAGATTATTGCAAACGAACAAGAAAATACACACAAAATAAACTGGTAAACTTGAGAAATAATTTTTTTAAAATCTAATCGAGAGTTGTTCCAAATTTATTCCAGATGTGCTCGACGAGATCCTTTTTCAACTGAATATATTGTGCTCTATCACGTAGCTCGGCTCTAGTATGAATATATGATTTGGATCGGCCTTGGACATGCACTTCATATTGAGGCAGCACTTGCGTTTGCACATTGAACAAGGAGCTAGATCCGGGACTATCCGACTGATCGAAGTCGATATTTTCCCAATTTCGTGAATATGTATCTCGTTCATCTTCCACAATCATGTTATGTAAAATAATGCACGCCCTCATTATTTTAGCTAAGACATCGATATCCCACATCCTGGCTGGTTGGCGAATAATGGAAAAGCGTGCTTGGAGTACCCCGAATGCACGTTCCACATCCTTCCTACATGATTCTTGTTGTTTGGCAAACAATTGTGCTTTGTTTCCTTGGGGCAATTGAATCGACTGGACGAAGACATGCCATTTAGGGTAGATTCCGTCGGCAAGATAGTATGCAAGATTGTACTGCTGGCCATTCACAGTGTAGTCCACCGTTGGAGCTTCACCAGACTCAATGTCGTCAAAAACTGGTGACCTATGTAGTACATTTATGTCGTTCAATGTTCTAGACAAGCCAAAAAAAGCATGCCATATCCACAAATCATAGGATGAAATTATTTAAAATAACACACAATTCGAAAATAAAACACACAATTTGAAAGTAAAACATACAATAACAAACTAGTTCTCAAACAACTCCTTCAACAACATCTTATACATATTTTCATCTACAGCATCTTATACATATTTTCATCTACAGCATCACGATCTTCTTTGGTCTTCAAGGACAAGAACATCTCCATCTTCCTAACACGTGTATACTCCAACATAGCTGATGCAGTACTAGCCTTGGATTGTTCAAGGTTTTCACGAGTACGGGCTAAATTAGATAGCTCCTCCTCAATAGCAACCTTTGATTTTCTAGATGTCGATGATTTGCTCGATGAAGCTCTAGCTTTTTTCTTTGTTGCATCCCTACCTTCTGGACGTACAATGGAAGGAGCTGAGGAATCAACGTCATCGCCACCACTTTTTCTCTTCGATCCGCTACTTGCAGATTCATTTGCTCCTGGCATATATCTGTGTTGGTCGCGAACCAACTTCCATTCTTCCAGCAAGGAAAACCTATTACCTTCGCACTCTTGATATAACTCTAGACCCTTGGCTATGTAGTCATCATCGGACCAACCACTACACCTCACTCTACATGCTCTACTGTAATAATCAATAAAACTACATATTTTTTTATTGATCATACGAAAATGACTTTTGCACTGTATCTCTGACCTCTGTTTTCCACCTTGGAAGTTTTCATTCACATAGTCTGCAATTTCCCCCCAGAAAGTATCACCCTTTTGATTCGTCCCCAATTCACTATCATTACTAACGTGAAAATAACCAATTAATAAAGATTTGTTCTCTTCCGTGCTCCAAGTGTCATAACCTGATATCGTGGCTGATTGTTGGGTTGGAGCAAGAAAACTGAGAGGGGTATCCCATCAATATTTCCTATAGATATTTGTGTGGAAAATTCTGGGAAATCACTTGATCCACTACTGAAACGGGGTGTGTTTGGCTCATTAGTTTGTTCACTGTTTGGATAGCACACAGGAGTGGGAACATAGCTGTTTCCAGAAACAGGTTGATAGCCATAAGGCATATAAGGATGATTATACGGGTATTGCATGCCAAAATTTGAAGGCATCCTATACTGCGATCGAAAATTAGGCTGCATCCCCGTATTCTGAGGATTTTCTGGGCATTGAATGTTTGGGTTCGGAGGTCGCATATTTGGATTTTGAGCTTGGTTAGGGAAGTTGTAATTTGGAAAAAAATTATAATTTTATGAAAGATCCATGGAAAAGCTTGAAGATTGAAAAAAACTCAAATTTTTTTTGGTGTCCAAATGACACAAACACAAACTCTATTTATAGATCTAAAAAAATAAAAATAATGGTATATTTTTTTAAATTATTTTGAGTAATTATTATGAAAAAAGACATTTAAAAAAGAAGAAAAAGAAAAAAAATGTAAAAAATTCTGGTTTTTTTTAATGTCCAAATAATACAAACCTAGTCTCAATTTATAGATCTCAAAAAGTAAAAAATAATGGTATATTTTTTATAAAATTATTTTCAGTATTTATTATAAAAAACCCATTTAAAAAATGAGGGAGAAAAAAAGAAATAATGGCGAGTCCCACTGTCAGAAAAATCCTACACGACAATAGTCCCTCCAAAAATCCATTGATGCACCAAATAATCCCTCCAATAATCCATTGTTGCTGATGGTCTTATGTTCTTTTCTCGCAGCTTTCTTATCAAGAGGGTCCACTTTCTCCCCATCAGAAAAGGAACCACTTCTATCCGAACCGCTGTCTTCGTCTTCACTTCCATCTGGCTCGGAGTTGGTTGCACTGTCACGAGAATTAGGAAGGTCGTTCTGGTCGACAGAAGACTCTTTTACTGGATGTGCATCCTCTTCATGCTCACTGTTTTGGGTTGCAGAAGATTGTACTTTAGGAAGAGCCTCCTTCAGTCCAGTAATAGTCCGATAGTACATGTCCCCAGTATCCTTGCCAGATGTTAGCCTTATTACATCCTCCTTGACATTCATGACATGATCTAATGTTTTCGGAATATATGACTAAAGAAAGGATGATGAAAAATTCATGTCAGACTCAACTTCATGCAACTCACGAACAATGAGATAGTAGCATTTTCAATCTCACTAGATAAATCATCTGAAGTGTTAACATGCATTCCGAAACAAGCATAAAGCATAAGAAAATAAAATCACAATCAGGTTATCTGCTAGATTTGAGAATAGAGAAAGAAGAGTCGTTCTCTTATGTTTGTTCCTTCTGTCGTGCCTTGTGACTGCTGCTAATATATATATACACCAAACTAGGTTAACGCTAGCTAAGATTAGTTAGGAAACTAAGCTACCAAAACCGTAAACTAACTATACAGCTGTATATATTCCTAAATAAATGGAACAAGATATTTATGAATAATATTAATAATATCTAGGCCTAATACTCCCCCTCAAGTTGGAGCATGAAGATTTCGAATGCCTAACTTGCGAAGAAGTACCAAAAACTGTGATTTGCCAAGAGCCTTTGTAAAGATATCTGCCAATTGATCACCCGTTCGTATGTATGACGTAGCAATAGTACCAGCCTTAAGCTCATCTCGAACAAAATGACAATCCATCTCAATGTGTTTCGTACGTTCATGGAAGACTGGATTTGCTGCAATATGTAAAGCTGCCTGACTATCACAATACAGGCGCATAGGTCGATCATGGCGTACACCAAGACAAACTAAAATAGACTTCAACCATTTTAACTCGCACGTAGTCGTAGCCATGGAACGATATTCTGCCTTGGCGGAAGAGCGTGAAACTGTGGGTTGTTTCTTTGTCTTCCAAGATATCGAAGAAGACCCAAGAAGCACAAAATAACCGGTTAAAGATCGACGTGTAAGAGGACAAGCAGCCCAATCACTATCACAAAAGCCATATATCTGCAAGTTGCACTGACGATGTAGCAAAATTCCTTGGCCGGGGCACCCTTTAAGATATCGAAGAACGCGAAGTGCAGCCTCCCAATGGGCGATCATAGGAGAAGACATAAATTGAGCCAATACATGAACCGAATAGGAGAGCTCAGGTCCAGTAATCGTCAAGTAGACCAACCGCCCTACAAGCCGCCTGTACTTTTCAGGTTCTGAAAACAACTCCCCCTCAATCCGAGCCAATTGATGATTTTGATCCATTGGCGTAGAGATAGGCTTGGATCCTAATAAGCTGGCCTCGCTTATGATATCCAAGACATACTTTCTTTGACTAAAAAACAAGCCGTCGGGACCTCGAGCCACCTCAATGCCAAGAAAGTACTTAAGGACCCCAAGATCCTTCATATGAAAACAATCACGTAGATAGGCCTTAAATTTGAGCACTGCATCATGGCCTGAACCTGCAATGAGGAGATCGTCGACATACACAAGAACGTATAATGACACATCCCCTTTAGTATAGCAAAACAAGGAGTAATCTGCAGTGGACTGTTTAAAACCAAACAACTTCAGAGCGGATGATAATTTGGCAAACCATTGCCGAGGGGCTTGACGAAGACCATACAAAGCCTTTCGGAGACGACAGACCTTACCCGTCGAACCCGAAGGTGCATAGCCAGGGGGAAGCTTCATATAGACCTCTTCCTCCAAGTCTCCATGAAGAAATGCATTGTGTACGTCCATTTGATGAAGCTCCCAATTCCGAGTGATAGCAACGGCCAAAAATATACGGACAGTCACCATTTTGGCGACGGGTGCAAACGTTTCATGAAAGTCAATACCAGGCAATTGTCTATTACCAAAGACAACAAGGCGCCCCTTCAGTCGTTCCAGAGACCCGTCCTGCATGAGCTTAGCCTTGTAGACCCACATACTACCAAGAGCAACCTTTCCTGGAGGTAAAGATTCCAATGTCCACGTGCCTTGTCGTTCGAGAGCGTCAAGCTCGGCTCTCATGGCATTACGCCATCCTGGGTGCTTGACTGCTTCAGAGTAGGATTTTGGTTCAACCCAAG
The DNA here is from genome assembly GCA_963691705.1 of Viola odorata. NCBI lineage: Eukaryota > Viridiplantae > Streptophyta > Magnoliopsida > Malpighiales > Violaceae > Viola > Viola odorata. The sequence continues at coordinate 47,502,572 of OY829544.1, forward strand.
TTGTCACCGCTGCCAAAAAATGCCTATGTTGCACAGAAAATTTATCACAGTTAACAAAATAAGCTATTGGAAAAGGCGTACCTGAGGACCGCTTTGGAGGAGATGAACTAGTGACAGTGACGGGAGCAATGGTTTGGATTGTGTTGGTGATGTAGCCTTTTAATCGAGTGGACGGAATTCGTATACGATGTCCTTTACCAAGGGGTTCTTCCACAATAGGTGGTGGAGTGATAAGTGGCTGCTGCAATGGGACTGGCTGTGGAGACTGCTGGTCAAGGGGACACCCAGGCGGTGGAGACTGCTGGTCAAGGGGAGTAGTAAGATGGTCGGCCGCTCCAACCTCATGGCCCTCACTCCTCCCCCGAACTCCACTATCTCTAGATTCTCATCAACAACAATTTGCGGTTGGCGATGAAAGAACTCATTTATACCAACTCCATTAATTTTCACAGGTGCATCCATGTCGTTGAAAGGAAAGTTATTTTCCAAAAAAATAACATCACGAGAGACAAAATAGACCTTCCTCTCCAAGTCATAAAGCCGCCAACCCTTTTGCCCAAATGGATATCCGACAAATATACATTTCCGAGAGCGAGGACCAAACTTATCCTGCACTCTAGGACGATAATTAGCATAACACAAGCTACCAAAAGTGCGTATAAGAGAGTAATTCGGAGATTTGCCAAACAAAACGTCGTACGGAGATTTTCCATGTAACACACGAGAAGGAGTTCTATTGATCACATAAGCAGCCGTCAAGACACAGTCACCCCAAAAACTCAAAGGGAGGTTAGCTTGAAAACGTAAAGCCCGAGCCACATTAAGTAAATGTTGATGCTTACGTTCTACCCTACCATTTTGTTGAGGTGTATCAACACATGACGTTTGATGTAACATTCCCTTTTCAGCATAAAAACGTCATAAACAAGTAAATTCATGCCCATTGTCACTTCTTAAAATTTTAACCTGTTTATTGAATTGAGTTTGCACCATAGAACAAAAATCTTTGATAATCTGTCCAACCTCACTCTTAGCACTCATTAAATACACCCAAACGGCCCGCGAGAAATCATCAACAATGGTGAGAAAGTAATAAGCACCGCAACTAGAAGCAACTTTGTAAGCACCCCAAATATCACAATGAATCATCTCAAACAAATTAACTGTTTTACTTCCACTAATCGGAAAAACACTTCTAGTTTGATGAGCGATCAAGCAAATACCACAAGGTTCCTTAGAGTCAAAAACATCATTGCTCTCACGATAAGCTTTATTGCAAGACATAAAAGGCAAAAGAGTCACCACTTTTCGGGAAGGATGACCAAGCCGACGATGCCACAATTCGTGCTGTCCAACCACAGTAGTTTGATTAGCTTGAATCCGCTTCGTGGACTTAAACCAATATACTCCGTCACATTGTTCACCTGCTCCAATCAGGGTCCTCGAATTGCGGTCCTGTATGATACATAGCTTATCAGTTACTGTGAGAAAATAATTCAAGGTAGCCAGTAATTGTGAAACAGAAATGAGATTAACATTCAAATCAGGAACATATAACACATCCGTCAAAATCAAACCATCACTCAAGACAATTTTGCCTTCCTTAATTGCCGTCGTTTGGTTGCCATTTGGTAACCCAACTGGAGATGGAGAAATATCATACAAACTTTCGAATAAAGAAAGATTCCCGGTCATATGGTTCGAGCAACCAGTGTCAATAATCCATTGAGTGGCTTTATACTTACCATCATGTGTAGGAGTAACATCATTGGATTGAGAGGTTTTTAGCATACCCAACAAATGATGCCACTGCGCATCCGACAGTTGCACCCCATTGCGATCGGGTGCGTGTATATATTGGCCTGAGGTGCTACCAGAGGATTGACCAACAGCATTGACCACATTCCCACGGCCACGACCGTTGCCCCTGCCACCACGGGTGTACTTGCCGCTACCCCTAGCTGCTGCCCTATTTTCAGAATACCACCAGTCAGGAAAACCCAGGAGCTGGAAGCAGTTGTCTTTGGCGTGCCCGACTTTGTTACAATGAGAGCATGTGCCGGTGAAGCGAGACTTGTCACCCTCCTTGGCAGACGCTGCGCCCCGCCCACGAGCAATGCCTTGCACCGCGAAACCCACGGCCTCAGCTTTCTTGTCACCTTGACGAACAATGGAATGATGTCGTTCCTCAGTCAATGCCTTGGAAAAGACCGTGTTCAATGGTGGAAGGGGTTCTTGCATGAGAATCTGAGAACGGACCGTACCATGTATGGCTGAGTCAAGGCCAATTAAAAATTGGTGAACCTTCTGATCTTCCCTTTCCTTCACCAATGCACCCTTCGCACCACACTTGCAGCTGCAGGTACACGCAGGGGCTGAATAGCCAGCTAATTCATCCCAAATCATTCGGATTTTGCCAAAATAGTCGACCACCGAGTCACCACCTTGTTCAAGACGAGTCAATTGACTCGTTAATTCATGTATTCGAGGTCCGTTTCCAACCGAGAAACGCTGTCGAATATCTTCCCACATATCCCTAACATCATCAGTAATAGGGACAGTAGAACGGATGGATGCATCGAGGGTGTTATGTAACCATGCCCCGAGCATAGAATTCACCTGCACCCATGCAGAATACATCGTCGATTCGGTCGACTTGGGTGGCTGAATCGAGCCATCAATAAACCCAAGTTTGTTGTTCGCTTTGAGAGCATTGCGGACCGATCGAGCCCATTCATTGTAATTATTCCCACGGAGCACCACTGGGGAGATAATTCGATCTGTGTTCGCGGAAGGGTGTAAATAATATGGAGACGAAGAATCCACACCCTTGTTAGTTTCAGTGTCGCCCATTGCAATGGAGAATACCACAAAGAGAAAGAAGAGAAAAAAATATTATCAAACTTGCTCCGCTACCATGCTAGATTTGAGAATAGAGAAAGAAGAGTCGTTCTCTTGTGTTTGTTCCTTCTGTCGTGCCTTGTGACTGCTGCCAATATATATATACACCAAACTAGGTTAACGCTAGCTAAGATTAGTTAGGAAACTAAGCTACCAAAACCGTAAACTAACTATACAGCTGTATATATTCCTAAATAAATGGAACAAGATATTTATGAATAATATTAATAATATCTAGGCCTAATATTATCAAACAATAAACTAAAGGAAAAAAAATTACCTGCACAAACACTGAGTCTGCGATTTCATCTTCCTGCAGTCAGTTCTCTGTTCAAATTTTTTTGTTGAACCTAAAACAAGATATGAATCAATAAAGCAAATATTTGGCAGAAAACATTTAGGAAATCGTTAGGTACAAGCAAGGAATAAACCTCTTCCAGGTAGCTATCAACAGAATCATCAGTTATAGTGGGATCAACTATGAAGTCAAATAACTCCCGAATTGTCATCACTGCCACCCCATGTTTCTTAAAGTAATCCTGCATGTCACAAAAGTTTGATTAACTCTAGTTAATGATCGTCACTTTCCTTTTCCTGATAGTAAAATTTAACAGGAGGAGGAGCTTCGCGTTCATAAAATCAAAAGCACTTACAGAAACATGAACACAATCTTCACGTAGGAAATCAAGAGCATGAGGATGGTCAAGGTCAACAAACTTAGAGACATCAATTATGTACAAGTGACCCTGCAAAAGATTAAAGAGGAGGCCATTCAAATAAATATTAAATACTTTGCTTATACGTGTGATCATTTTATCTTCACAGTCTTGTTCCAATATTTACAACACTGAAACAAGATATGAAGAAAGTGGTTTATATGCTCAGTTAAGAATTCACCTCATAGTAAAGTATGTTGTATTCACTGAGGTCTCCATGCACCAATTTGCACTTCTGGTATAATTTTTCAGCAAAATTATCTGTTGTTACTCAGCCACAAAGAATATTGTCTTTTTGAAATCCATTATGCAAACAAACTTTGAGTATGAGCGGTCAACAAGTCATTTTCCAAAATCAAGAAATGAATGATAGCAGGGGTATTCATCGGAATTTCTGAAGTTTAAAGTTCGGAATTTTGAACTTTTTGAAATTCATTCCGTTCCGTAGTTTCTACATTCTGAAATTATTTCGGAACAAAAGTTCAGAATTTCTTATCAAACTGCCAAAAAATTCGTTTCTTTACATAGCTGCAAAGAAAAATCATGTCACCAGTACACCAAATACCCTTTTCAAAAGCCTCCAATATGTCATCTACCCCAAACACATACCTCCAATAACCCTGGCTGATCCCCTCAGAGTACTTTTCAAGCAAGCGTTTTACCTGAATGAACTTCACATTAGACAAAATATCTGCTGACAGCCCAATAGCCTCTTTAAACTCATTCTCACCTCCATAAGAAACATCAACTACATTCAATATCTTGACTTTCAAACAGGGGTCAAACTTGTCACAATGGATCAGTTCCGTCGCGAAATCACCACAACCAGCCAGTATCAACCCGAAACATTGCGCTGACTGGAGTAATTAGATTCCTAGCTTATGTGTTAGTGTCCTGCATCTTTGTAGGGTTCTAGGGTTTACTGTTATTCAAGATGTCAGATCAAGAATCCAACCATAACAATGAGATATGGAAAATCGCAAAATTGATTAAGAAATTGGAGGTTGCAAGAGATAATGACGCAAGCACGATTGACCCCATTTATAATGTTTGAAGTCGTTCCAAATTCATCACCAAGCATCTCTGTGACCTGAGATATTTGAACATGGGGAGGCATTATAAGAGATCATACTTGCGCCATTACCTCTTGCAGCCTCCAATTCCTTAATCAATTTTGTGATTTTCCATATCTCATTGTTCAAGTTGGATTCTTGATCTGCCATCTTGAGTAACAGTAAACCCTACAACCCTACAAAGATGCAGGACACTAACACATAAGCTAGGAATCTAATTACTCCAGTCAGCGCAATGTTTCGGGGTTTATACTGGCTGGTTGTGGTGATTTCGAGACGAAACTGATCATTATGACAAGTTTGACCCCTATTTGAGAGTCAAGATATTGAATATAGTTGATGTTTCTTAGGGAGGTGAGAATGGGTTTAACGAGGCTATTGAGCTGTCAGCAAAATTTTTGTCTAATGTGAAGTTCATTCAGGTAAAACGCTTGCTTGGAAAGTACTTTGAGGGGATCAGCCATGGTAATTGGAGGTATGTGTTTGGTGTAGATGACACATTGGAGGCCTTTGAAAAGGGCATAATTTGGTGTACTGGTGACATGATTTTTCTTTGCAGCTATCTATTTCATTTGTGAAAAGTAAAGAAACGAATTTTTGGGCAGTTTGATAAGAAATTCCGAAGTTTAATTTTCCGAACTTCCGTTCCGAAATAATTTCGGAACGTAGAAACTACGGAACGGAATGAGTTTAATAAATGCAAGTCGCCAGTGTGTCTTATCTTGTAATCCATAATATGTGCCTACTAGCAAGAGTAGTGGTGCTTATTAAAAAAAAAAAGAGTAGTAGTGGTGATGGTAGCAGTAGTATAAAAAATCAGGAACACACCTCCACATAACCCTCACGTAACTTGTCCAAATGCAGCATCCTTTAGACGAGGTGCAGCCCAACCAGCCTTTCCTGCAATGTAGATAATCATGAAAAAGAAGGCCTGAGTAACTCCACATGGTACTGTATAAGATCCTAACATAGTTTTCTAGTGTTCCAACATAAGAACTAGCAGAAATAGATCGTGAAGTTAATGAGGTTCATCTTTCTCATAGGTATGCACATATTTTTGTGAACTGCTCGTAGGCAACCAAATGGAGGCATGTTAAGAGCTAAATTTCAAATAGAAAGACATGAGCAACACACAGAAAAACAACGACAGAATACCTATGAATTCCATGACCAGAACATGAAGTCTCAAAAGATATGTGGTAGGGCACTGATGGTTGCCGAAACCGTTCAAATATTAATAAATACAATTCACCAAAGCTCATGTAAATAAAACAGTAGTTAGTGGTAAAAGGTCCGTCCTCAGGGATTCGGTGGCAATTAATACTCTTTGTAAATAATCAGGAATGGTAACAAGTGGTAAATACCAATATTGGGTTGTTGTGAATAATTTCGAAAAGTAAGTAACAGAAAGAAATAAATGGAAGTAGTGTGTGAATTCAGTTGTGACAAATTCCCAGTGAGGATTCCGATGAGCTCATGCAATTAATTAATCGATCATTGATTCAAGTATTTTCAAAACCAAACTTGCAGGCGGCGATATAGATCAGGTTCTCACCTAGATCTCCTACTCTCTACCTATTCGAGATTCTTAAAGGTTCTCACCTATTAAGATCCTTGATATATCTTATGGCCTAAAGAAGTTATTCTATTAGGTCTAATAAGATAATCAAATAACTCTACCGTAAGAGACCTTCCCGAGTTCAGGAGAGAGAAGTGTCTACTCCTGTAAACCCAACCTTAATTGTTTTCCAATCTGATCCGTCGATCAGTTGGTTGCCTTCGTATCACTTTCTACAATGTAGACTCCAAAGTATCAAGAGAAGACAGTAATCATACAAATTCTAGTGTAGTTGATCAAGCTTCAAAAGAAGTATGCATAATTTGACAATCAATTAAAATAATTAAAGATGCAAGATGGGATTTAATAATTGCGTTTAGATCTCACAATTAATTAAGCATGGCTATTAATCCTCACAAGGAATAGATGTAATTTAGCCTATCATCATATGAATTAAATAAATAAATAAGAGGTAAGCATAAGAAGTAATTGAATTAATTTAAAGAAAGGGAATAAGCAACGACGTATGAAAGCTAGTTGCTATGGAATTGTTTTTCTGCCCAGAAGAAAGAAATTTGTTATTCAGTAAAAGATGAAGTATTGGTCCAGAGACACAACCCTCTCCTTTATCCTAAATAATAATCCTTAAGTGTTTTCTTCTTAATAAAAGACTTAAAATAATTATTATCTAATTAAAAGAAATTGTTTATATCTCCTAAACAATAGGAGATAGCCCTACCAATGAAGACTTCTAGCTGGAATTGGACTTCAGCAGAAAGAAATCTTCTAGAAGAGAAAGACAGTTGGCTCACGTTTGACAAATTCGGATCTCCTTGTCCCAGGTCTGGGGCAAGGAAGCTTCTGGTGCAAAACAACTCTAAACTTGGTGATTTCAGCTCCTAATAAATATTTTGCTTCTCAGCAACATAATCTGCACAAAGGAGTGGAAAACCCAAGAATTAGCAGTATCATCATCCTAAAATAGACATAAAAGGATGACGAAAACAAGACAATTTAACGCTCAATCAAATCCCTCACACTAACCTATGCGTGCCCTCAAGCATCAAAATTAAAAACAAAGCAGAACACATCAAAACATGACAGACACCAAGACCCAGATCTCTTCTTTTAGCTGCATACCTCACTGCTGAAACAACCAAGACACTTCCCTTACCGAGTCTATGTTGGACTACCAAGGACCAATCAATACCCTAAACATACCCCATCCACATGGTATCAAGACATCTAACTTTTTTAAATTATTGTTGATTATGGGACAAAGCTTACTACAAAGACCCCTGTGCCATTTAAATCACTTATTAGCAGATATTTTCTTTTTCTTTTTCAAATCTTTGCCCTTTGTATTTTTACAGGCATAATAAATAGCAGTGCTTGTTCTTTTTGGGTACCCAAAACTTCCACTTTTTGCTATCTCTGCTCTTATGATACTCCAACACATTTTTAATGGTACACATTCAATCAGACGGAATTTAAAGCACTCTCAAATTTATAGCGTAGCAAGCCTTGTTACCCTAATCGAAAGTTAAGCCCCAGCTAGCTGTCCTTTAGACCATGTGGATAGTTAATGTTTTGAGTTCATTAAGAAATATGCCCCTTAGGCATTGATCATGTTACGCTCATTCACTCCCCTGGTACTAAAGCATAGACTCGATCAAACAAGTGTCTAAAATGCGATTTCAGCAGTGAACTATACAACCTAGGTCGAAATCAGGATCTGATGCTATGCACTGATAAACGGCCTAGGGGGGGGGGGGGGGGGGGGGGGTGAATAGGCAAATAAAAAATCTAACACAAAATGTAAGGATTAGAGTGCGGAAATAGAATGTAAAAACACAAGGATATATAGTGGTTCCAATTCCTCAATGAATTGTACTCCACTACCTAAGAGTCCTCCTCTTAGGATTTTGAACAACGACCACTTCGTTATTTACCTTGAGTTTTTACTGATTCAACTCAAACCTTACACCTTGGTTTTTGCGGGCTCAACCAATAAACCTTACACCTTGGTTTTTCCGGGCTCAATCACAATCTATCACAATCAATAAACTTGACAAGAGAATTGTGAAATGGCAACACAAATTGGTGTACAAATAAACTATGTATGATTCAATAATCAACACCAATAAATGAACAATATTACCTCAAGAAGAAAGCAATCCAAACTCGAATTGAAAGACGCAAGAATGGTTGAAAACCGATATGTGAAGCTTGCGTTGTAAAACTTTGATTAAGAGAGTTTGTAAATGAAATTTGTATATGTGGAACTTGTAAAAATGCTTTCTTATATTCATATAACTCATCTTAGATGAGTATTTATAGTGTCAAAAGATTTGTGACCGTTTATAGCCGTTGGAGCCAAAAACTATCCGTTTGCTACAGTGAAAAACTATTCATTGCTATAGTGAAAAACTATCTGTTGCTACAGTGAATCTATCCGTTGCTACAGTGAACCTATCCGTTGCTACAGTGAACCTATCCGTTGCTACGGTGAAACTATTCGTTCCCGTTGCTACAGTGAAATTCTCCGTTGCTACAGTGAAATCAAAAACTCTTTTTCCAAAATTTGTTTTTCGTGTAAAAAATCTTTTGACACTTTTCTTGAGGTATTATCGAACATAAATCAAGTGCTAATTAGAATCATACTTACACGTTTAAAGTCCTAATGTACACTTGATCTTCTAGCTTGCAATATCTTGATTTGTTGCCTCTTATTTGTTCCATCGCAAACTACACACATTTTAACTTCAAATTGCATTAGTATTATTAATTAGTTTGTGTGTCTAAAATCATCAAAACAAGAGTAAGTTGCCCTTGGGCTAACAATCTCCCCCTTTTTGATGATGACAACCACAAACTAATATCAAACCATTTTTAAACTAGCAATTGAAATTGAAGTTAAATGGAGAAAACTTACATCTCCTATCTTTGCCAAATAAATGCTCCCCCTACATAAACCATTAGTGCACATATAGCATAGCAAAGATTTGAAAGATTTGCTCCCCCTTAATCTTACCTTTCTCCTCATTCTATAAGCTTCGTTACCAATCTCCCCCTTAACTTATTCTCCCCCTTTGTCATTAGTAAAAAGGGTTAATAAAATAAGGAAAGTCAATTAAGATCATATGAGAAGTAATAAAGGAGCAAGCAAAGATCAAATCCAAAAATACTTTAACAAGTATTAAGATCAAACAATTATCCAATCCAAAAGTCAAAATACAAATATGAATAGTAAGATTATAAAGATGGATAATCTAAAAGTGCATAATTAAAACAGAATTTTTATTCAACAAACATGTCACGTTACACGAAACGTAGAGAACATTTAGAACATTGAAAATACTCAAGAACCAAACCTAATTAAAATTCCTTCATAATGGAATATTACAACTCTCATTCAACCTAAAAGACCATTACAAAGTATAAGAACAAATACATTTAAAATATAAAATACACGATACAAAGATGTGATCAAAGATGGCATTGAGGTGAAGGGCAATCACATGGAGGGCAATGACACTTGAGACACATGAACAAATCGACATTTCTTGGACAATTTTTGAGCATGAGAAAGGGAAAAGCAATGAAAGAAATCATCAATGCCAAAATGGCCAATATCATCCTCATCTCAAACGAAAGCATTTTGAAGATTCGAAGGAATTGAAGGTAAAGCTTTCCGTTTTGGATATCTAGAGAGGTGTAATCTTAGGCTATTTAAACACAAAAATGACAGCTTAAGGTCTAAGAATTACAACTCGAGGATATGAAATGTCGCTGACTTTTGTGCCCAACGCATGCGTACGAAGAATCAAATAAAATTTGGTTTGATTTGGCCAAGATTTGTATGGATTTCGTAGAGAAAATCTTCTAAACACTAATCATTTGACTCATAACCAAATATATCACATCAATTTGATTTCCTCAATGATCAATCACATGAACAAAATCATACATGCATAGAAAAAATGATTCTCATTAAACACGTATATGCACAAACAAACAAAACAATTTACGGCAATTTATAACACATATGATTATAAATATTATTTACTAATAATAATCATGAAAAAAACATAGATATTCATCAATTTAATATAGGCATATAAATAAGAGTTCAAGAAATTTCGAATTCTTACTCAAATGGATTGCAAATACCAATTTCATGTCTTAGTTCCACAAAACGTTCTTTGGCAAGAGCTTTGGTAAAAATGTCTGCAAGCTGATTGTTAGTACCAACAAATTCAAGCATAATGTCCCCTTTAGCCAAATGATCACGAATAAAATGATGTTTTATATCAATGTGCTTGGTTCGTGAGTGGCAAATAGGATTCTTGATCAAATTAATAGCACTTAGATTATAACAAAAGATAGGAATTTTACAAAACTTAAGATCAAAATCTTCTAAGGTTTGTTTCATCCATAAAATTTGAAAAACACAAGATCCGGCAGCAATATATTCAGCTTCCGTAGTAGAAATAGCTACCGAATTTTGTTTCTTACTGGACCAAGAAACCATAGCTTGTCCTAAAAATTGACATGTACCACTAGTGCTTTTCCTATCGGTTTTAGAACCGGCAAAATCTGAATCGGTATAGCCAATTAAATCAATGCTAGACCCTTTAGGGTACCAAAGACCTAATTTAGATGTACCTTTCAAATATTTGAAAATTCTTTTCAAAGCATTCAAGTGAGACTCTTTAGGACAAGATTGAAAACGAGCAAATAGACAAACACTAAACATTATATCCGGTCTACTTGCCGTTAAATATAAGAGACTTCCGATCATACCTCGATATAGAGTAATATCTACATCTTTACCATCTTCATCTTTGTCGAGGTTGACGGATGGACTAAGAGGAATAGGACTCTCCTTGACATCTTTGTATCCATATTTGTTTAGGAGATCCTTGATGTATTTTGCTTGATTGAGAAAGATACCTTCTTTAGATTGTCGAATTTGGAGTCCAAGGAAGAATGTCAATTCTCCCATCATGCTCATTTCGAACTCACTATGCATACATTTCTCAAACTCCTTGCACAAAGAATCATTAGTAGCACCAAATATGATATCATCAACGTAAATTTGCACAATTAACATATGATTACCATCATGTTTAGTGAAGAGTGTAGAATCAATTTTTCCCATTTTAAAACCATTTTTCAATAAAAATTGACTCAAACGATCATACCAAGCTCTAGGAGCTTGTTTAAGACCATATAAAGCCTTTTCCAATTTAAAAACATGGTTAGGAAATATAGGATCTTCAAAACCGGGAGGTTGTTTTACATACACTTCTTCCATGATGTAACCATTCAAAAATGCACTTTTAACATCCATTTGAAATAAGCTTATGTTTTTAAAACATGCAAGTGCTAATAACATGCGAATTGATTCAAGTCTAGCAACCGGGGCAAATGTTTCATCAAAATCAATACCTTTTTGTTGATTGTACCCTTGGGCCACCAATCTAGCTTTATTTCTAATAACATTTCCCGATTCATTAAGTTTGTTTCGAAAAACCCACTTGGTGCCAATGATAGTATGGTTGCTAGGCCTAGGAACTAATTTCCAAACACAATTACGCTCAAATTGATTTAGTTCCTCTTGCATGGCAATCATCCAATATTCATCATGTGAGGCATCATCAAATTTCTTAGGTTCAAATTGAGAAACAAATGCATGATGATCATTCAAATTTCTAAGAGAAGAGTGAGTAGCAATACCTTTGCTATGGATATTACCTATGATTTGCTCTTGTGGATGTGCTTCCATGATTTTCCAAGGTTTGGAACTTGAGGGGCCTTGATCATTTTGATTTACTACATCATTTGTATTCTTAAGCACCTCTTCCTCCAGCTCTTTCTCCTCTTGAATTTCTAGAGTATCTAGTGAAGGAGGATTGACTTGAGGGCTTCCAAAATCTTCTTCTACATCACTATCTATCTCTTTCACACTTTCAAAAGGATTAGATTCATCAAAAGCAATATGCATGGATTCTTCTACAACTAGAGTTCTCTTATTATAAACTCTATATGATTTGCTAGTAGTAGAATAACTAAGAAAAATACCTTCATCCGACTTTGCATCAAATTTGCCCAAATTATCTTTGATGTTAAGAATAAAACATTTACATCCAAAGACTCTAAAGTATGCAATTGTGGGTTTCTTATCATGTCATAATTCGAAAGGAGTTTTATTAAGCAAAGGTCGAATTAGAACACGATTTAAAACATGACATGCGGTTGCAACAGCTTCGGCCTAAAAACGTTTTGGTGTATTATGCTCATTTAAAAGAGTTCTAGCCGTTTCTTGCAATGTTCTATTTTTCTTTTCAACTACCCCATTTTGTTGAGGAGTGCGAGGACAAGAAAATTTATGAAAAATACCATTTTCATTGCAAAAATCTTGGAACATGCCATTTTCAAATTCACCACCATGATCACTTTTAATTCTCAAAATTTTGGAGCCTATTTCATTTTGAATACGTTTGCAAAGTTGTTTGAATTTTTCACATGCATCATTTTTATGAGCCAAGAAGATAACCCAAGTAAATCTAGAAAAATCATCCACAATAACAAAAACATAACTCTTACCTCCCATACTTACCGTTATCATAGGACCAAATAAGTCAAGGTGTAGGAGTTGTAGTGGCCTTGAAGTTGAGACGGATTTGATAGGTTTGAAGGAGCTCTTAATTTGCTTCCCATATTGGCATGCATTACACAAACCTTCCTTCTCAAACTTCAACTTAGGTAAGCCTCTCACAAGCTCTTTCCTAGAAAGCTTTGCAATGTTTTCCATTTTTACCGATGCCCGAAACTTTACGTTTAAGGTTGTCTCCAAATCGAACGTTCCCTCTATCTTCTTCCTTCAAATAGGTGAATTTCGACTTATCACCCGTCATGTGCCTCGAACACCCGCTATCCAAGTACCATTTATTTGCATGGGGTTTTCGGCACATCTACAAAACAAACTAGTTAGTTTTAGGAACCCAAACTTGTTTGGGTCCTTTCTTAGCAAATGCACTTCTTTGTGCCCACATTTGTTTTGCATAAACATCACCTTTACGAATATAGCAAAAATATGACAAATGACCATTTCTTTTGCAATAGCTACATTTGTATAAAGGTCTATCATGTGAGTGATTAGAGGAACTAGCATTGTTATAATTTCTTTCCTTAACAAAGGTAGTTTTAGAATTACTCATGCTAGTAGAATGATTGAATCTGATACCTCTTCTATCACTCCTAATCTTTTGATCATTTAAACAATCTTGTTGACTTTTTGCACTTTGAATAATTTTAGCTAAAGTAGCTTCAAGAACTTTAATCTTTTCATTTAAAAGAGCTACTTCTTTACTAGAGTTTGCACATATTTCACAAATAGCATTTTCATTTTTGAGTTTATTGCATGCATCTTCAAGTAATTTGTTTTCACTAGTTAACCCTTTATTTAGCTCTTCTAGCTCACTAATGTCATTTTTGAGGTTATCTAGTTCTTTAACAAGTTTTGCATTTTTCCTACACATGTCTTGAAATTGTGTACCTAGATCATTAAAAGCATTTTGTAATTCATTAAAAGAGTAATTATTTTCACTAACCGAATCATTGTCGCTATCTTCCTTAGCCATGAGGGAGAATTCGGTTTCTTCATCGGAAGAGTCATCCTCATTTGCAAAGAAGCATATGTTGGATATCTCTTCTTTTTCTTCCGATTGGGATTGATTGCTTTCTTCTTCACTATCATCATCATCCCAAGTTGTAGCTTTTAGAGCTCTTTTAGGATATCTACGGGAATTCTTCCCATCTTTAGAGCCTCTTTTCTCAAACTTTTTCTTCTTCTCAAGGTTAGGACATTCACTCTTGACATGCCTTGACTTTTCACATCCAAAACAAACAACACTATCATTTTTAAATTTGGATTTAGAAGTGTTAGAATGCTCACCTTGATACCTTTGCTTCTTCTCGTTGTTGTGCCAAAATTTCTTGAATTTTCTAGCAAAAAGAGCTAAGGACTCAATGTCTTCCTCATCTCCTTGAGCCTTGCTAACAAATGCTACATTGTTGCTCTTGACTTTTTGCACTTCCGGTTCACCTATTTTGAGTTTGTACTCAAATGTCGTAAGAGAGCCAACAAGTTGAGAGAAGGTAGGTTTCTTTTCAAGTTCATCAAAAATGGAAGTCTTGGCATTCCAAGAGTTAGGTAAAATACTAAGAAGTTTTCTTACTATCTCCTCATCACTAGGAGTCCAACCAAGAGGTATTGCAAATATTTTGAATTCTAGTGCTTAAATCATAGATAGACTCACCACTCTTCATACCTAGTAATTCATACTCACATTTGAGTGTGTTGAGTCGAATGGTTCTAACTTGAGGAGTGCCTTCATATGCCGTCTCCAAAGTTTCTCAAACATCTTTGGACAATTTGCAAGCACTAACACGATTAAATTCATTTTGAGAAATTGCACAAAATAAAGCATACCTTGCCTTGTCTTCACTTTGTTTTCTTGAAACTGATCCAGCTGGCCACTTATCAAAAGGAAGAGGTTTTGTTGATCCATCTTCAGCAGCTGGTTCCATGGGAGTGGCAAATCCATGTAGGACACAATCTAGCATAATTTGATCTTGTCCACCTAGGAAGGCTAACATCTTTGTCTTCCATTGCAAGTAGTTATTTCCATCAAGAAATGGTGGACGGTTGAGTGCAACACTTTCTTTTGAAACATATAGTCCCTCTTGAGTCATTTGATCTTTCACTTGAGGCGATTAAACCTACAAAACAAGTACCTTGCTCCGCTACCAATTGATAAACGGCCTAGAGGGGGGGTGAATAGGCAAATAAAAAATCTAACACAAAATGTAAGGATTAGAGTGCGAAAATAGAATGTAAAAACACAAGGATATATAGTGGTTCCAATTCCTCAATGAATTGTACTCCACTACCTAAGAGTCCTCCTCTTAGGATTTTGAACAACGACCACTTCGTTATTTACCTTGATTTTTTACGGGTTCAACTCAAACCTTACACCTTGGTTTTTGCGAGCTCAACCAATAAACCTTACAAGTGATTTTTCCGGGCTCAATCACAACCTATCACAATCAATAAACTTGACAAGAGAATTGTGAAATGGCAACACAAATTGCTGTACAAATAAACTATGTATGATTCAATAATCAACACCAATAAATGAACAATATTACCTCAAGAAGAAAGCAATCCAAACTCGAATTGAAAGACGGAAGAATGGTTGAAAACCGATATGTGAAGCTTGCGTTGTAAAACTTTGATTAAGAGAGTTTGTAAATGAAATTTGTATATGTGGAACTTGTAAAAATGCTTTCTTATCTTCATATAACTCATCTTAGATGAGTATTTATAGTGTCAAAAGATTTGTGACCGTTTATAGCCGTTGGAGCCAAAAACTATCCGTTTGCTACAGTGAAAAACTATTCATTGCTACAGTGAAAAACTATCCGTTGCTCAGTGAATCTATCCGTTGTTACAGTGAACCTATCCGTTGCTACAGTAAGTCTATCCGTTGCTACGGTGAAACTATTCGTTCCCGTTACTACAGTAGACTTCCCGTTGCTACAGTGAAATTCTCCGTTGCTACAGTGAAATCAAAAACTCTTTTTCCAAAATTTGTTTTTCGTGTAAAAAATCTTTTGACACTTTTCTTAAGGTATTATCGAACATAAATCAAGTGCTAATTAGAATCATACTTACACGTTTTAAGTCCTAATGTACACTTGATCTTCTAGCTTGCGATATCTTGATTTGTTGCCTCTTATTTGTTCCATCGCAAACTACACACATTTTAACTTCAAATTGCATTAGTATTATTAATTAGTTTGTGTGTCTAAAATCATCAAAACAAGAGTAAGTTGCCCTTGGGCTAACATGCACAACATGACAGACTCAAACATTCATAAAAATTAAGAACTAAAATCACGCATCAAACTAGAAAAATCAAAAGAAATTTCAACTGACTCATGACAACTCGACTCAAACAGACTGACTCGATCAAACAAGCTGATTTCAATCACACACAGTCAATCAAAACAGTCATGCTCACACAAAAATTCCTCCCCCACACTAGACGACACTTTGTCCTCAAAGTGTGAGAAAGGAAAAAGACTCGAGATGAAAATAAAAGAAAATAAAAACAAGGAGGAAAGTACCCGGGGCAATCAAGATTGTGGTTGGTCGGGTGGTTGATCTCGAAGCAGAACAAGCAGTCTTGAGTGTAGAGCTGCGAAGTGCTTCTGTTCTTCCGATTCTTACTCCTGGACTCTTATCCCAGGTCTGGGATAAGGCCTGGTTCGGGTCTGGCTGTTTGATCTGGGACAGAGGCGTCTTGCGGTCTGTCTGTTTGGCATGGGGCAAAGGCGTCTCGCTGTCAAGAAAATCAGAATTCCATAAGAAAGTTCCCATTGACAGAAGTTTTATTGAAACGAAAATTACTAAATTAAAAGGCTTGGGTTGCCTCCCAAGAAGCGTCCTGATTTATTGTCTTTGGACTAGACATTGTTCTTGATCATTATTCAATCAGGTGGTTGGTTATTTCCTTGATCTTCCATTTCTGGAAAAATGGGTGGTGAGTTTTCTCCTGCGGATGGACCTTCTCCCAGGTCTGAGATAAGGGCATGTTGTGGTGTCTGGAAACTATTTTCTTGTTGTTGTTCTTCAGGAGCAGCCCTATGATTTTTCGCTTGCTTTCTGTACTGTGTTTCTTTTCTTATAATTTCTGGGTTGTACGGAAGCAATTCTGAACTAGAGGTCCTGGTTATACACAAAGAAAATTAATTAGTACCGATGAATCTCCGGCAACGGCGCCAAAATTTGATGGTTGCCGAAACCGTTCAAATATTAATAAATACAATTCACCAAAGCTCATGTAAATAAAACAGATTTGTCAAAAAAAAATGTAAATAAAACAGTAGCTAGTGGTAAAAGGTTCGTCCTCAGGGATTCGGTGGCAATTAATACTCTTTGTAAATAATCAGGAATAGTAACAAGTGGTAAATACCAATATTGGGTTGTTGTGAATAATTTCGAAAAATAAGTAACAGAAAGAAATAAATGGAAGTAGTGTGTGAATTCAGTTGTGACAAATTCCCAGTGAGGATTCCGATGAGCTCATGCAATTAATTAATCGATCATTGATTCAAGTATTTTCAAAACCAAACTTGCAGGCGGCTATAGAGATCAGGTTCTCACCTAGATCTCCTACTCTCTACCTATTCGAGATTCTTAAAGGTTCTCACCTATTAAGATCCTTGATATATCTTATGGCCTAAAGAAGTTATTCTATTAGGTCTAATAAGATAATCAAATAACTCTACCGTAAGAGCCCTTCCCGAGTTCAGGAGAGAGAAGTGTCTACTCCTGTAAACCCGACCTTAATTGTTTTCCAATCTGATCCGTCGATCAAGTTGGTTGCCTTCGTATCACTTTCTACAATGTAGACTCCAAAGTATCAAGAGAAGACAGTAATCCTACAAATTCTAGTGTAGTTGATCAAGCTTCAAAAGAAGTATGCATAATTTGACAATCAATTAAAACAATTAAAGATGCAAGATGGGATTTAATAATTGCGTTTAGATCTCACAATTAATTAAGTATGGCTATTAATCCTCACAAGGAATAGATGTAATTTAGCCTATCATCATATGAATTAAATAAATAAAGAAGAGGTAAGCATAAGAAGTAATTGAATTAATTTAAAGAAAGGGAATAAGCAACGGCGTATGAAAGCTAGTTGTTATGGAATTGTTTTTCTGCCCAGAAGAAAGAAATTTGTTGTTTTGTAAAAGATGAAGTATTGGTCCAGAGACACAGCTCTCTCCTTTATCCTAAATAATAATCCTTAAGTGTTTTCTTCTTAATAAAAGACTTAAAACAATTATTATCTAATTAAAAGAAATTGTTTATATAATAATCCTTAAGTGTTTTCTTCTTAATAAAAGACTTAAAACAATTATTATCTAATTAAAAGAAATTGTTTATATCTCCTAAACAATAGGAGATAGCCCTGCCAATGAAGACTTCTAGCTGGAATTGGACTTCAGCAGAAAGAAATCTTCGAGTTGGCTCACGTTTGACAAATTCGGATCTCCTTGTCCCAGGTCTGGGGCGAAGCTTCTGGTGCAAAACAGCTCTAAACTTTCAGCTCCTAATAAATATTTTGCTTCTCAGCAACATAATCTGCACAAAGGAGTGGAAAACCCAAGAATTAGCAGTATCATCATCCTAAAATAGACATAAAAGGATGACGAAAACAAGACAATTTAGCGCTCAATCAGGCACCATATGCCAGCTGCCTTGAGACTACAATTTACATGAAGTTCAAATCATAAATTTGTATAACATGAATAGAATAACATGATGGCAGAATCAAAAATATTCAAAGGACTATCATAGGGATCATCCAGCAACATGAAAAAATACCCCAGCTGATAACCAACAATGATGAGGTTTTCACACATGCATTCCGAAAAGCCACAATCAGCCAATCTCAAGGAACAAAAATTCAGGCAGAGTATCATTATGAAAGGCATAAAGTGAATGATTTCCCCTAATTTGACTGTTGGTCTCACCTTATAAGATTCCTCATTTCTTTTTCAGCCCATGTTTTCACCATTTTTCTTGGATTGTGCTTACAGTAACAATGTCTAAAACGAAAGTCACCCTGCACATACCGATCTCGGTCTCTATATAAAGGAGAAACATAAGCAATCACTTCAAACAAACAGCTACCAGGACTTATTTCTGACAAGCGAAAACAGCAATCGCACTTACTTAAAAACCAGAACTGAAGTTTTGTACACCTTGATAGCCAGCTCCTGGCCATCAGTTTTTGTTGCATGATACACATTTGCCTGCCCAAAAAAATCAAAATTTTAAAATTCACATGACCTTAAAATATAACTCACATATACAAAGGTCAATGCACCCCGGAGTTGGAGGCATGTTCAATTAGTGTTCATATCGTTGCGAAATGAAATGGTAGCACCTTGTATACCTCTTTACCAGTTGAAATGCAGCCATTCATATCATTAAAGATGGGAGTGGGACGGTTCATCATCTTGAACAAGACCATGCGAGTTCTAGGGTCAATAGCCTGGAAACAACAAAACTAATCAGAGAAATTCCACCCAAGAAAAAACCACTTCTTTCATAGTAAAGCTTTAGTTTTTGGTTTTTTCCCATTTAAGTTCAATTATAAGTGACACTCACCTGCTCAACTGTTGCACGATCAGCTTTCTCAGTAGTTCTAGTCTTACCAATAGCCATATCTCGAACACTTCCGCGAATGGCAGTTGTAACAGAATTGGACATGCCAACGTTCAGTCTCTCCTCCCACTCCTAAATAAGTAAACATATAATCAAACACGCAACATTATTATTTATAAAAAAAAAAAGAGAACAACAAAGAACAAAACTTTAAGTTCAAACAAAGCAGAGTCAGTGTCACACCTCTAAAGGTGAAGCGCGAATATGATGGGTGAACTTCTGGCTGCGGTTGGAGAGAGGTTGCAGGGTTGAAGAGTTAGGACGGGAGTGGGCCCCACCGTGAGCATTCGGACGCCGTGAATTGAGAGATATATCTCCATCTACGTCGTGGTCATCGTCTTTTGAATCCAACCAATCGAGGGCCTCTCCAATCTCGGAGTCCGATGACCATAGTTCCTCTTCTTCTTCCCCATCTTCTATTTCTTCCTCAGGAGTGTGGTCTAAGGCTACAGCTGCTACCTGCTCAGCTTCTCCTTGCTGCACAGACATGGTGGAGATACCTTTGGAGAAGATTGTTTAGCGGTTTTAGCTTCGAGTTAGGGTTTTAGTGAAAGGAAAAAAAGAATCAATTTTGACTGTTTGTAATACTACGGTGTCGTTTCTAGTTTTTATCTATAAAATTAAAAAAAAATTAAAAAGAATATATAAGCGTTCGAGGCTCTTTAGGGCTGATCCCTAAAAACCAAAGAGGATCATCCAACTCAGCTGGCGGCGGTGTCTCCTCTCTCTGCGCGTCACTGCCATTCAGTCATGGACACTAATCAAGCTGAAGCGAAGGAGCAGGAGCAAGAGCAAGAGCAAGAGCAAGAGCAGGTGGTGAATCCATGGGAAGTATCCGCCTGCGACGGCGGTAGGATCGACTACAGCAAGCTCATCCACCAATTTGGTTGCGCAAGGCTTGAGCAACCCATAATTGATCGCGTCGAGCAACTCACCGGCGTCCCTCCCAACGTGTTCTTACGCAGCTGCGTTTTCTTCGCTCACAGAGACTTCAAGGAGATATTAGATGCATATGAGAGTGGGAAAAAGTTCTATCTTTACACGGGACGAGGCCCATCCTCTGAATCTTTGCATCTGGGTCATCTTGTACCTTTCATGTTTGCCAAGTACTTGTAAGATGTGTTCAAAGTTCCTCTTGTTATTCAGCTGACCGACGACGAAAAATGCATGTGGAAGGACCTCTCCGTGGAGGAGAGCAAACGCCTGGCTCGTGAAAATTGCTTGTGGGTTTGACATTAACAGGACTTTTATCTTCTCCAATTTTGGCTATCTTGGCGGCGCCTTCTACGAGAACGTGGTCAAAGTTTCCAAGTGTGTTACCATGAACAAGGAGGCAAGGGGTATTTTTGGTTTCAGGGGTGAAGATCATATTGGGAAGCTTTTTTCCCCTCCTGTGCAAGCTGTTCCTTCGTTTGCCAATTCGTTCCCACACCTTTTCCCCGGCATGGTCCATGGATGACCTCCGGTGTCTAATTCCTTGTGCTATTGACCAGGTCAACCCTCCTTCAGTGTTATGTTGCTCAATGTATGTTTTATTGTTCTTTGCTGTACTTATCAGAATAGATAGACTTGTTCAGAAAGAGATGATATGCGAGTAACTTATCTCCGAGGGTTTAACCAACTGATAATTGATTGAACTTCTGTCTTTTATTTTTCAGTCACTTTCTGATTGTTGATCTAGAATGCTTTCACTGTTTTCGGTTATTGCTTTATGGGGTGTGCGCGTGTCTGAACCCTTCTGTTCTTACCATGGCCGTCTCCCTTTTGAATTGATTCGGGATCCATATTTCAGAATCACACGTGATGTTGCCCCACGGTTGGGATATCACAAGTCTTCACTGATTGAGTCTACTTTCTTCCCTGCCCTACAGGTACATTAACATTTATGCATAAAAAGGACTTATTTGAAATTGTCACAGCTCAAGACTTTTAGAATATGTAAAATGCATGTGGGAAATTTTGTTGTTATCTTTTCTAGTACTTTTTTTCATTTGATCCATTATTTGGTATCTTGAGATTTTTCAAAGAAGTCACTGTGATATCGGCTCCTAAGGGTATTGGATCTGGATTTGTAATGAAAATTTTGAAATGCATCTTGAAATGATCATTTTGAAATGCAAAATAACCTTAATCTCAATAATTCCATTGCCCTACCAGGAGCGAAACCCCCGAAAGGTATTGTCTCTGAAATCACCTGTTGACACTGAGGGCTGAGGGAGTTAACTGATGAGAAATCTAATGATAATTAGCCTTTTCTTGAACTTTGGTGAATGGCCTAACCAACAGTTTTATGCCATTCTTAGTGTATTTTTGGCAACTGAATGATCACCAAAATTCCATTATCCAGTATCAACTGTGTACTGATAATTTTTTCTGCCTCTGTATGAAGCTATATTTATTATTGGGTAGTCTGACCATCTTTATTGACCTTTGCTCGCTATTTGGATATCTTCAGGGAGATACAGGGAAAATGTCAGCTAGTGATCCAAATTCTGCCATATATGTGACTGATACTCCGAAAGTCATCAAGAAGAAGGTATTGGATCCTCAAAAGTTAGGTCATCTTGGGTGCTATGTATTCCTGTGTGAATTATTAAATTATCATACTTGCTATGGTAATAGAAGAACTTGTCTCTTTCGTAGACTTTGGTTTTTTGGGTTAAGTTTCAAACGTTAAGGAAGCGAGTGGGCTACAAAATTAAAAGTGGTCATCCCACACTTTTGCTTGTTCAATGGGTGCCAAACTCTTCTAGAGTGCATCACAAAAACATTTTTAAACCACTGTCTAACATTCAAAACAGCATTAGGAATAGCTGCATGTAACCTCGCGAACATGTAAAAGCTACTATTAAGATCTGACTGGCCTTGTTATACCTGCATTTTCTTTTTTTATAACTATTTCACTGCTCTGTATTTTTCTGTTCTCTGACCAGGATGGCTTGCCCCTTCTTAGGAATATGCATAAATGTTTTGCTGGTCAGGACTCAGAAGTATTCAATATTTTGTTTTGCTATCTTTTATGTACTGTTGTCCATTGTGGATCAATGGAAGAGAAGGCTTAAACTGTTAAATGAACTGTTCAAAATTTCAAATATGCATCACCTTGCAGTAAAGTTGGACTTTTTTGGTAGATGAATGAAATGAGCAACACTTCTTCAGTTTTGTGCATGAGTATTTCATAATTTACTGACATTACCTTTTGTTCATGTCTACAGATATACAAATATGCATTCTCTGGTGGACAAGATTCTCGAGGTTGTGAATCCTTTTGCTTTGATGAAACAAAGATCAAGTGATAGATATTATTGTAGATTCATAGTAGTTTTTTTCTTCTTTATTGTTTCTACTATATATTTCCCAGATTCCCGTTGAGTATTTAGGCATTGCTTTTTGACATAGTTGTTGGGGGTCATGATGTAGAAAAATATTCATCTACTTATAAGCTTGATGTAGATTGTAACTTGTGTCCTCTTTGTTGTTTGAGTTCTTCTGAAGTCCTGGCTGTTTTAAAGTGATGATGAATACTCATTTGTTATGGTCATTATTCAGGTAGATATATCAATCAAATATCTAGGCTTCTTCCTTGAGGATGATGCTGAGTTTGAACAGATAAAGACGGTGAGATTTGTGTTTCTTGTCCATTTATAGTCTGATGATATTTGGTGTGCTACCAGATTTTAGCATGTTGACTGATGTTAGTTTGCAACATTTACTGATTTTCTTTTTCCTTCCATTATAATACTCTTTGTATAATAGGACTATGCTGCTGGACGCTTGTTAACTGGAGACGTGAAGAATCGCCTTATTGCAGAATTGAGTAAAATAGTACAAAGACATCAGGAGGCTAGGAAAAAAGTGACTGAAGAAATAATTTTTTGTCATACCTTGAATAAAATTACGCCATTCCTCTGCATATCGTATGTTCAGTGGATTATGTGTGCTAAATACATTATTTTCTTGGCCCCGATGTTTTTCATTTTCAGGTGGTGGGTGAATTTATGAAACCTAGACCTCTTCCTTCCATGTTCGACTAAAGTGTAGATAGTTGTAGAACATCTCCTAATTTCAATCGAGACTAATTTTGTTCGAGCATTATTGAATTCGTCGAGACTTGCTTCCCTCCGTATAGTTTTCTCTTTCCTTTAATATTCGAACCTGAAATATGGATAAAAGGGGTTGACAAGTTACTTCCGCTAGACTACAAAAATAGAGAATAGCAAGGGAAATCTATGGCTAAAACGTCATGCGATTTGAAAGAATCCTTTTGAGTAGTTGTCACACTTGTCAGACGATAATGAAGCCGAGATAAACAAGCATTTAAGTCATGGTATAACTTAGTCATTATAATACATGCGTGCAGAATTAGAATTCAGGTCACAACATTCACTATTTATTTTTGTTTTTTGTTTCTAAACTTTATATTTACATGCAAAGAAACTGTACTATGGAGTAAGTATGTTTTTTTTTGCTTCTTTCTAATTTTGCTTGCTAATTAATTTGCCCCCTTTTATCCATCCACAGTAGCTGCTGCTGCTGCTTCCTCAACCTCCTCCTCCATCTCCACCATCCCTCCAATTCCATTCAAATCAACAACCTCCACATCCAAATTCACCGGCACACACTCCATCTTATGCTTCAACTTCCAATCCAGCGCCTGACACCCTCTCGAGCAGTAATTCACCCCGCAACAAACCGAACACCGCCGGAACTCATGCCGCCTCGTCTCCGGCCGTCCACACCCGCCGTGCGAGCACAACCTCAACCCATCCTCTAATTCCCCAGATTCAAACCACTCCCTCAAAAACTGATTCGCCGGATGCACCTCCTCCGCCGGCACATTACACCCAAAATCACTCAGCAACGAACAACCATCACCATTCACGCACGCGTAGTCCTCCTCAGCCGCACGACCACACTTTTCCCGGCGGCGAGACAAGAAAGAGTGGAGCGACGATGCCAGCTCCCGTGTGTTTGCCTGAATTAACAATCGACGACCTTCCGTTACGTTCTGTGGGACCCCGTAACCGTCTTGGAGGCAGTGGCCTAGCTCGCGAAGCGCGTTGACGTGACCCAAGAACGCAGCTCGCGCGCATAAAGCGACTCCGGCGCCAAGATTTTTGTCGTTTTTGGACCCGCCACTCCCGTTGAACTGTATCAGAGCAAGCGAGTACAGAGCCCGCGCGTGGGATTTAATCGCAGCTTTCGCCATTAAAGACGCTCCACTACTCCTGTTTTGTAAGCAATAAAATCGGATCTGAAACGGAAAAAAAGAAAAATTAAACAATTAACAACAAATAATAATTCATTCTAGAAGTTAGTAAAAAAAAGAAATAGAAAAGCAAACTCACCATTCCAAGACTATACGAAGCTTCAGGGCTGCCGGCGGTGACACACTGTTTTAAGAACTGGTGACCGGAATCTGACCAACTTTTTGGTTTAACTGCGAACATTTTTGGTCCAGAGTTCGATAAAACCAGAGGATTTAGTGCTAATTTATGCAGTCTTTTGCATCTGTTAATTACGATTACAAATCAAACCAAAACTAATTAAAATTTTAAATATAGTAGTATAATTAATAAAGAAAAAACAACACAGACGAGGAATTAAACAAACAAGAATACGTACGTTAATAGAACGTTGAAGAAATCTGATGGTCGAGAGGGGGAGGAACTGAGCTTGCAGAGTATGAAAGTGACGACGTCGTCTGGTAATTGATCGAACAGATGGGATTTTTCAGCAATTTTCCGTCTGGTCCTTGCTCTCTTCGATCTGTGGTGACCCATGTGTGTAGTAGATTAGATGATGCCTTCCTCTTCTTGCTCTCCCGGCGGTAGTAACTAGTAACAGAATGGATGAATGAGATTTGTTTGGAGTCTGTTTGAATATTTATCGTCTCATCTTTCAATATCTCTCTCTTTCTTGCTAAAAGTCTAAGTCTAATAAACGGTACGGTTTTTTGGAGTCTTGATTGATTCTCACACACGTCGTTTGTAGGGAATAATGGGACTTCATATATACGATGCAGTGGAACATGTTTTTGGAAAGGGCCCCACGTATAATTCTCCAATTCCAGTTCAAACCTAAAACTTTCAACTTCCAACTTTTATTTTAACTCTTACTATTAAAGAAACACAATAGTGGTAATTCCAATTTCATGGCTTACCATAAATTATTTATTGTCCAATTTTACAGGCCTAAGCATGCTTAACCAATACGGTAAAAAAAAAAAATCTATATTCTACACTCGTCTTTTATTTATGTTTCTTTTCTATTTTTCTATCTCTAATAATAAATTTTTTTTTGGACAAAACCATCTAATAATTCGGTTGGCATATTGGGTGTCAATTACTCAAGACTCAAGCCGAATAGAACCCCAAAAATAGTAAAATTCTATCTCACAATTCAATTTTTTAATATTTTTTTTTCAATTTTTCTATCTCCAATAATAAAACTTTTATAACATTTTTTTCTTCTTTTAGTAATAATTTTACTTATTCAAGACGTGATTAATTCTAATTTAACTCGAGTAGTTCTCATGAAAAGTAAAACTCTCTTAAATAAATATTTAAAATAGTTGTATTTTTCAGAACTCGAAATTGAAACATGTAAAGACTTTTGCTAATTGGTCCACTCTTTTTCGGCTTATGTAACCTTTTTGCTTTCAATTCCAAAGCTACAGTTTAACGTTAAAATTAGGTTAAAACAATCTTAATTAATCCCTAGTTATTATTATATTTATTTATTTGAAAGGAATTATTGTGTGATTTCTTGGTACTCAATAAACTACAAAAAGTAATGGTCAAAGTGGGCCCATGAGAGGAGCAGGCCTGGCCAGGCCAGGTCAGGCCATGCAATAGGGTTCAGCAAAAAGACAAAATAGTGTTTGAGTGTTGGCCTGGGGTGGGCGTGGAGGTTGGTAAGCAGCTCCAAAAATATACAAAAATCCAAAAAAAAAAAAAAGTTCTATTCTTTTAACTTTTAATTGGGATCACATTTAGGAGCAGTGCCGTTAAATGTGTATCACTCTAATTATTACTCCCTCCATGTTTTATTAATTGACGCACGCACTATAATAAATACGTATATCGAGAAAGTCGGATGACTCATTATTTGATCTCAAAAAATTTCGTATTTTTTGAGGTCAAATAGTGAGTCATCCGACTTTCTCAATATACGTATTTACAGTGCGGGCGTCAATTAATAAAACATGGAGGGAATAATTAACTATTTATAGTAACTGTCTATAAATAATAAAGTTATAATTTCGAATATATAATTAACCGTATTAAAAAATTTAATTGTGATTTTGAATTTTATTAACAGTTTATTAACCGCATCCATTTAATATTTATATATATTTTATAATTTATATATTTATAAATATATTTAATAAAATTAATAATTATAGTAATGGACAATAAATGAAATTTATATGCTATATGTAATTTCATTCATACTAAAATAATTAGAATAATTAACCGTATTAAAAAAATTTAAAGTATTTAGAAAAAAGTTAAGAGAAATAAAATTATTATATATTTTTATTTTACATAGTATAAAATGACCCATGTTAAATAGTAAATTACTCGTGAAATTGTTAGAGGTTGTGCCAAAATTCCAGAGATAAATATGGGATGTGGTCAATAATTCAATTTAAATAATTAGTTTATGACCCATAGTGATGTCGCTACCGCGTCTAAATGGAGAAAAATTATATATAGTATAAAAATGACGTTTCGAAAGTGGACACGGGCCGACGTCGGGTTAACTTAAGAAACAAAAAAAAGCTACTTTTGTTTTTGCCTAATTGGATCCAAAAGATAAACGTGGAGCTTGTCTATGCAAAGCTGTCTTTACTCTTTAGCTTTCCCATGGCCATGGATCCATGGATGGGTGATGCAGTTAACCCTAAAAATTATTTAAAACATGAGTTGTCGGGGGTCAAGTAAAGCTGAAATGGAAGTTATGTTAAAAAAATTCTAATTATTTTAGTATGAATGAAATAAAACATATAATTACATGCATTTAATTGGATATAAATTTTATGCATTATCTATTATTATAATTATTAATTTTATCAAATATATTTATAAATATATAAAAATATTAAGCGAACGCGGTTATTAAGCAGTTATTGAGATGAAAATCACAACCTAACTTTTTAATGCAATTAGTTATGTCCAAAATCATAATGATTAACGTAAATGGTTAATTAGCGGTTGTGAATGGTATAATTAACCGTTTTTAACCGTACCACGCTCATACCTACCCATGATCATATCAACCATATGTCATATGAGTAACGGGAAATTAAGCCCTCCCCTCTTTGCTTTCAAAAGGCATCACTCATAGTTAATTACTAAAAAAATGTTATTCAACCCTTGTCGACAATATTAAAAATAACAAAAGGGGAATTTACTTACATACATACCGAAACTCCATTTATATCGATATAATTGTAAATAATGGTAGAGTCACCATCCGACTATAATCAAAAGAGAGATTAGTCTCATTTACGGGAAATAGAAAGTACACCCCAATAACTAGACCAGAAAAAATACTTCTATTTTAATGTATTTGATTGATGTGGATTTTAATTAACCCATTAATGTTTAGCATAACTATTTTGGAGCACAACACAAGAAATATAATATGTATATACTTTTTCCGTAATGTAACAAAATATTTATTCAAATTCAATTATAAGTGGTAGTAAAGATTTATGGGTGATGAGGGTAACACTGTCTGATTAGTTAGTGTATAATTTCTCAATTAGAGTAAGTAATTTGGGATTCTCACATTTTAAGCAAGATATTATTGAATTACCATATATATGATTTGACTCGACTGCAAACACAAGGTGTGATTTAAAAATTTAGTACAAACGCGGGTTGATATATTATGATTTTTTTTTTGTAAAAAAAAAAGTAAGAACAAAACTCACAATACTAATTCTAAGCTTGTAACAGGGTAGGTAAGTGTATAAAATGCAAGTTGTGGCATATTGCATGCGAGGTAGGTTTGCAAATCAAGTCATTGGGGGACAGGTTTTTTTTTGGGGGGTCAGTTTTTTAATTGAATATAATGGGAAATTAGTTTTGGATAAGGTCTAAAGATAGATGTGGAGTTGGTGGAACACAAATCCTTTCCATTGATTATTTTTACCATCAAAAGAAGATGAAGTGATGAATCCTTTTAGCTTGGTAGAAAATGAGTGCTGCATTGCTAGCTACAAACTCTTTCTTTCTCTTTATAAAGAAAGAAAGAAAAAAACCTTTAAGGTCCTCTTCATAGTTCCATTCTTGTGAAGAAATCGGCTAAAAATAATGTAAGAAAACAATCATAAGATAACAAATGCATTCATTCTAGTACAGCACATCACACACTTTGCTCGCTAAACGACGAGAGTCGTGGATTCAATAGTTACTCTATGCTTTTGTTGATCAAATTCTCCAAGCAAACAATTATATATATATATATATATAAGGTTGCCAACACCTCAATCGTGGATTAGATCTCTCACCCGCTCAAGTTAACTACGCTGATTATGATTCTTTGATTCCTTGGGTTATATATATATATATATATATATATATAGGTTAATTACACGTTAAAAGTTTTGATAGTGAGTTAATCCAGTAAAAATGTGATTAGTTTGGAAGTAATAGTTGTGATTGATAAACAAAATATAAGAAATTTTAAAAATAAATGATTTTTTTATTATATTTTATTTTTATGTTCTAATTTAATATCACAAACATAGTGTGATGTAGTAGTTAAAGTTTTATCGGTCAATATGCTGAACATGAGTTTGAATCCTATATTTAGCATTTTTTCGGAATTTATTTTTTTGACTCAACCCGATTTAACCTGGACCGAATCGACTGATTTTCAGGTCAAACCAAAAAAGAAGATTTGAAGGCCTTTCAAACTCGGTCTGATAGTCACATAATTTTTCATTTAAACCAGCCAAGCTAGGTTTGACTACCTTAGTATTTCTCAAAATAATATTTTATAACATTATTTTAATAAAAAGCCGTCAAAATGATTTTCCATCCCAAGATTATGATTTCGTGCACTCCAAGCTGACAAATTTATGTATATAGTTTTTAAGTATAATTTTTTATTTAAATAAATAAATATAAAGTTAATATTCAAATAATGTGTATATTTAATTAAGTAACAAGCTTAAACAAATTAATGAATTTAAACCAAAAAATTAAAATAACAATATATTTATATAATAATTAATCAGAGGACTAGAATTTGAGTTCGAGTTCGAGTTTTCTATGACAATAATTAAAAATATTATGTCTTTCTATGACTATAAAAGAAGAAAAGCTCTGCAAGAGACGTGGCAAATTATCGATCCAGATCATTATTTTGTCAAGTTAGTAACTGTCAAAATTAGCCATGATCACCAGCCAAGGTTGCATCATCCGACCTTTTTATGTTTTAGTTTCCAATCCAACCTTTCTGTCGGTCAGTAGCTCCATTTAATTATTGTGATCATACAAAAATAATTTTGACAGTTATGTAAATGTGTGTTGCCGCCACTGACTAAAAATAAAATAGTCCCTCTTCTTATATATTTTTAAATTTTATCCCCATAAAAGTATTAATATTGGTTTGTTTTTTAACAAACTAATATATAAGTGGTTATGTAAATGTGTTAAATTTAAATTCTTGATTCATAAGTCGTACAATTAATCGACTTAAAATTATTTAGTATAATAAAAATTAAATAATAATATATTTCAAAATAAATAAATCTATATGAAATTACCCTCACTATTTTTCCCCTTATATATTTATGTATTTATGAAAATAATAAATATTCATGTATTTGACTCATAAAAATTATTTGTTCAAACACATACATATTATATATATATAAAAATGATGATTTGAATTATGTAGTGTAATTAAATGTTATAAAATCAAACAAAATAAATAATTAACACAAAATCAAGCAAAATAATTGTTCGAACTTCACTTCACTTTCTTCGAACTTGTAGGTTTCTAAAATACCAATAATTTCTATAAATATACGAAAGTGAAAAAAATATATTCAATTTTTTTTAATCTTAATAGGAATTATTTGCCCCATTGATAAAAATTCCAAGATCCGCTATTGAATGTAAACTGACTTCCCTCAAACTCTCGTTATATGTTCCGGCTGGTATGTGTCCTTTATTTTTTCAAAAATTTTGGTCTTTAAGTCAAATGTTTGTTCGAGTCTTTTAGATATTTTGAATAATGGTCAGGATCCTTGTTTTCTCAATCACACACAGTCTTGATTCCCAAAGTGTCAAAACCTGAAGCATGTCAACAACTAGACCTATTAGTCTGGTAATGTGCTATTCCAAATTCTTACTAAGGTCTTAGCTAATAGGTTTAAATTATTCCGTCCTAATATTGTTGATGAGGCACAGAGTGCACTTATTCCTGGTCGCTTGGTTACTGATAATGTGCTTTTGAGACTTTTCATTTTATGAAGAAAAAAGTTTCAGGAAACGCAACTTATATGGCACTAAAGCTTGACATGAGTAAGACATACGACCACATTGAATGGAGTTTTCTCAGGATAGTGATGGAGAAAATGGGCTTCTGTTCCGATTGGGTCAACCTTATCATGAGATATGTGACTACGGCTAGCTACTCGATCCTTCTGAATGGAGTACCAAGACATACATTTTATCCAGAGCGCGGCCTCAGGCAAGGTGACCCTTTATCACCTTACCTATTTATCCCATGTACAAAATGTCTATCTGCATTATTACGACATGCAGAGAGCAACAAGCAACTCCTTGGAATTAAAGTAGCAAGAAACGCACCCTCTGTAGGCCATTTATTCTTTGCAGATGATAGCTTATTATTTGCTAAAGCTAACTTAGTGGAAATAAATCAGCTAGTTTCTATTATTTCTACCTATGAACAGGCATCAGATCAGAGAGTCAACCTAGATAAGTCTGAAGTTTCATTTAGCCACAATGTTCAAGAACAGATTCAAATTCAGGTCCAGCAGCGCCTAGGAGTAACGGCAGTAGAGAAACTTGGCAAATACCTAGGACTCCCGACTTTTATTGGTAGAGGTAATAAAAGGTGTTTTCAGCTACATTCTGGATAGAATGAGCAAGAAGCTGAGTGGGTTCAAGGAGAGGTTTTTATCACAGGTAGGGGAAAAAGTATTGCTGAAATCAGTAGTGCAGGCAATTCCTACATACGTTATGAGCGTATTTGAATTACCAACCTCCTTGTGCGATGAAATGCAGGCAACAATGAGGAGGTTTTGGTGGGGCTGTGAGGAAGGACAAAAGAAAATTAATTGGCTAGCATGGGACAAAGTTTGCAGCAACAAAATGATTGGAGGACTGGAATTCCGGAAATTTTATGAATTTAATCTTGCTATGCTCGCAAAACAAGGGTGGAGACTTTTTCAAAACCCTCAGTCATTGATAGCAAGAATCCTTAAAGCAAGATACATCCCATGACAGAATTTTATGCAGGCACAAACCGGATTCCATCCCAGCTTCACATGGCGCAACATTCTTCAAGGTCGAATAGTTCTTGAGCATGGGGTCAAATGGAGAAATGGCAATGGAAAAACTGTTTCTATTTGACGGGACAAATGGCTTGACAAAAAAACCAATTTTCCATTACATTCGCCAAATCCTAATCTGCCTAATATGACAATGGTTGCTGATCTTTTTGAACAAAATTGCTGGGCTTGGAATATTCCTCTAATCAATAATCTCTTCATCCCCTCGGAAGCAAGTGTCATTACACTTCTATTCCACTTAGTTTCAGAGAGGTTTATGATAGTTGCTATTTGGAACACAATAAGAATGAAGTTTACTCAATTCGATCGGAAGGTAAAGAAAAAAGACTAATAATTTTAAAATGTAAATGATGATTATACTCGAAAGAAATGATTTAAAATTGTCAATATATAAGTTTACGATGCACATGGACCTTTTGAACTTGGATGATTTGCATTGATTTTATAAATAAAGAAATCGAACTAGAAATTAAAATGAAATAGTTAGCATATTTGTTTCATTTATTTCAAGTTTGCTAACCCGTATAAATTTTATTAAATAAAAGAATTGAATTAGAAGGTAAAAAGAGAAGGCCTCATTGAAGCAGACTTACCTGCATAAACGTTATTAAATAAAAAAAGTGAATAAGAAGGTAAAAATACTCGTTACATTTATTTGAAAATTGATAACCCACATAAACCTAAAAAATATCTTAATTAAAAGGAAAAAAAACAGACCTATTTGAAGTTGGTTTGCCGGCATTTGTATTTTGATAAAGTTCTAAAATAATATTTTTGAATTTATGTAAAAAGAAAAATTAATTTTTTCTTTTTCTGAATTTTTTTATATTATTTTCGGAATTTCTAGAAAAAATTTATATTATTTTTTGAAAATCTTATTTTTGGGATTATTTATATTAATTTTTATCTTATTTTCTTAAAATATTATTTGGTTTTTTCTTAAATATCTATATGTTTTCCCTATTTTTGATTTTTTTTTCTTATTTTTTGATTTCCTTATTCTTAAATCTTGAGGGGAAAAAATCGTTGCATTTTGTCCGGTATTTATATTTTCTGTGTTTTTTTTTCTTATTTTCTAAAAAAATTACTATATTTTTAAAGGTTAAGGAAAAAAAATGTGTATTTTGTCCATTAGATATTAAATAGGTATCATTTTATCTAAAAGCAAACTTTTTATCCAAGAAAGAAACTCTTTTACCTTAGAAATAATAACACGCGGCATTTACACACACTACCTGTCAATATCTCATTGTTCCTAGTGGTGCCTTATGCACAGGAGATAATGTGTAAAAAATTGGAGGATTCTAATTAATTATAGATCTCATAAAAATATTTAAACTATTTCTCCATAAAAAAAGTATACATTCTTTGTTGAACTATAAATTTAGTTTGAAGAATAATGGATAAAATAATATAAATAAAAAATTTTAAAAAATAAATTATCAAACAAACGCACAAATAAATAACATTATACAAAAGCTAATGCCCGTCAAAATGGGACTGCGGGTTCAGACCCGGCCAGACCCGAAGAATTCGGGACCGGGACCAGACCCGACCCGACAAAATACGGGTCCAGATTCCCAGTCCCGGTCCCGGCCCGGTGGGTCTGGTCCGGGTCCGGGACCAGACCCGGACCCGGGATTTTTCTCTTTTCTTTTTTTTTCTTTTTTTTCTCTCTTTTTTTCTTTTTTTCCTTCCTTCTCACGATGACCTAACCCTCCTCTCTTTCTTTTTTCTTTCTTTTCTTTCCCTTTTCTTTCCTCTGCCGCAAATTCTATCTTCTTCTTCCTCTCCATCAAAAACAAATAACACAAAAAATCAAACTGCCAATCAACCTCCTCATCTCCTCATCCCCTCTTCCAATTCAAACAAATCCTGCAAATCAAAATAACAAACAACACAGCAGCACAACAATAACAAAAACAAGGTTTAAAAGGAGGGGAGAGCGGAGCAAGGTTGAGTTCGGCGATGGGTGGCTGGATTTGGTTTGGTGGTGATGGGTTTGTGATGGAAAGGGATGGGTGGTAGCTGTGGCAGTGACGGATTTGGGTGGTGGTGATGGGCGGATTTGGTGGTCGGTTTGGCGGTGATGGGCGGGTTTGGTAATGGGTTTGGATTTGGTGATTGTTTGTGATTAGGTTTGATTGGGATGGTGGTTTGGGCTGATTGGGAACAGTTGAGGAGGTTAGGGATAAAAGGGAGGGGAAGAAGAACGAAGAAGGGAAAGTGTTTTTGCAGGAGGATTTGGGGTTAATTGGGATTCATTGTTTGTGGAGGGATTTGGTTGTTTTTGCAGGAGGATTTGAAGGATAAGTTGAGCAAAGCAGGAGAGGGAGAGGGTGAGATGGAGATGGGTTTTAGGGGTTTGGCGGGTCTCGGGTCTGACCCGTTCAGACCCAGCCTTAAACGGGCCGGGACTAGACCCGACCCGGATTCAATTCGGGACCAAAAATTTGGTCCCGGTCCCGACCGAAACCCCGGGTCCGGGACGGGTCTCGGGTCTTTTTGACAGCCCTAAATGCCCCTATAGTTTGTAAAGTTGCTATATCCACTCTATAATTTAATAAAAAAATACAATTTTAACTTTTATACAAATTAAAATGTAAAAAAATAATAATAAAAAATTAAAAATCGGAGGTTTATAAGTTTTTTTGTAAACATGAAGGTTTTTATGTAGTTATTTAGTTTTAAATTATAATTATGAGTTTTTTTTAATTTTCCTTTTACAATTTTTAATATGACTGGATTTTTTTATATAAAATATAATTATTGTTGATATTTTACCATGCAATATATATATATATATACATAAATTATTAATATATAATAATAATGTAATCAGGAACAAATAATAAAGCATAATTTTTTTTTTCGTCTTAGGGAGCACGTTTGGTAAGAGTTTGATTAAAACAAAACTCTAATTTCTCTTAGTTTCCCAAAAATTGGTTTCTATTTCATTTCCTTATTTTGTGTGCGCGATATTTTTCATTAATTAAGTGAAGATGAGGATTAAATTAATTATTTAGCGATTTGATTGAAAATATTTGATGAAGATGAGACTAAATTAATATTTATTTAGTAGTTTAATTAATTTAGTTTCTTTTTATTAATATGAGGTTGAATTAATAATTTAGAGGTTTGATTAGAAAACTTTTAATAACACACAAAGTAAATTAATGAATAAATAACTATTTTGAAAGAAGAAGAAAAAACAAAACAGTTGATCTCAATTATTTTATCTTGGAATCCAATTCTACAATAAAATTTACTATAAAAATGGGAAAGGGAGCTCACCTATCTCCTAATTAAGAAAGACAACACGATAAGTAGGGTTGTGCAAGAAAAAAATCAAAACTCAAACTCGAACTCAATTGGTATCGGATCAAACCAAAAAAATAAAAAATTGAATCGAACTGAAAAAATTAAATCAGGTCCGATTATAAAAATTGTCTAATATTGTAGGTCAAGGTCTATGTTTGACTCGTAGGTACCCAAATGATCTAAATAGAACTGAAATAAACACATATTTGTGCTACTTATATCTGACCCAAAATGACAAAGATATGCTACTATCTTAAAACTGATTACTTAGCCACAATTATTTATCATGAAATAATTTACCTCAAAATGTATTGTTTACTTTCATTTTTTTAACTCTATTTAATTTTTAATAAAGTTCATATTATTTATAGTATAAATTATTGAAATGGTTAACTATAATCTTTTTATTTTCAAAAATAAGAATTTAAATTCATATATTATATATTTATTGGGAAAAGAGAGTAAACAAATGATAATTGGTATTCGAAGAATATGCAAATGTCGTATCGTGCAACAAGCCACCAATCATGTCAATGCCAAAATATTGTAGACAAATTAAAAAGAAAGAAAGAAAATGCCAAAATGAAACTTCATAAACAAAATCACAAAATAAGCATTTCATTCTTTTGGTCGTTATATTTCATCAATAAACATTTTTGCTAGTGTTTTTTTTCATCTTTTTTTTGCCCACCATATCTTTCTTTTTAAACTTATACTTCTCATTTTTTCGGTTTAATTTCGCATAGTAAAAATCTGATTTCAAGAATTAATCAAATTTTTTATTTTACAAACCAAAAATAAATTATTTTATGACCCAAAAAATATGATTTTATTGAACCGAAAAGAACTAATTGACCGAGCTGAACTGATTTTTTAGGGTACTCGATCAAAAATATACCCATTTAAATTGAGTGAAAAAATCAACAACCCAAACTAAACTGAAAAAAATGAGTATTCAAACTGAAAATATAAATGAATCGATCGGTACACGACCCATGAATATCCCTAACTATAAGAGGCTATAAGAAGAACTAAAGAAAGACCTAGCGGGGATGCTCCCACATATGAGAATTCACATTAATAGAAACTTCTCTAGCAAGGAATTTTGTACACGAATTTCCTTTTAAAAAAACATGCGCAAGAGTGACACGCCAATGTCTTCAACAACTCGTGAATATCCATATTCATTGTCGCATACAAATAAGATACAATAATTGATGACCTTCTGGCTCTGAAAGCGTCCTCAAGAATCGATTTCAAGTTCTATTTGACGCCAACTTAAGTTAAGTGCATGAAGGAGGCCCATACGTGCGACTTGAAGCTCAACTATTGTATTTGATATGCAATACCTATAAAGGAAGAAAACCCCCAAGTCATTCCTAAAATGGTCCCGAAATATAACGCTACACCCAGCTCGACCCAGATTCCCACTGTTGCTGCTTTCCACATTAACTTTGATTCAATCCATTTACAACATGAGTTTATTTTTTAATTTTTTTGGAGAGTTTATTAATTGCATTTAGAATTACACTTCTTATTACTATAGTGAAAGAAATATTACTTATATGAAATTATAATATTTTTTAAAGAAAAAGATAATGTTAGACGCTCTTATCTAATATTTTTTGTCTGAAATAATAAAGAAGCTTTAAACCCTTATAAAACAAGATTGGAATGATCCGTTATCTCTGTTAAGAATAGTGGTATTCTAGCACTATTTGAGACACGAGTCATCATCCTAGATCATGATATATATACATCATGATGTACTCAAGTATTTTCCATCTCTGATGAGCAAAAACGAAATATGAGTACGGATATTAGCGATATTGTAAATTATGATTACATCTTTAGTTACTTAAATTTTTATTGTATTTTAGTTATTAACATAACATAAATACTCTTACAATAGTAAAAAGCTAGTGTGTATATATATATTGTTCCAAGTTCTAATTTTATATAAGATGGTCATCATTAATATAAAAGGGGAGGAGGGGTCACTAACTTCGCTTGTTGACCTCGCAACTGAAGCAAGCTTGATTTATGAAAACGACCTCCAATTATTATAAAGTAATCGATCATATGGTTTTAATAAGATGTGCGAATCAAAATATCGTATATTTTATTGGACCTCTGAATTAGACACATGATCTATTTCTAAAATGAATAATTTAAAATACAATACTACAAGCAACAAAATTAAATCTTTTGGAAAAACTACGAGGATTTTCTCTAACATGCATGATTTATAACCCAACCTATATAACTATTTTCCCTTGTATTTATTTTCCTTTGCGTATATAAATTACTACAAATTAGAAGATTCGAATTTAAAAATTAAGCGCTCCAGCTGTTTGGCAAAAAAGTACCACTCGTACTGGTCCTTTCCTTGGTTCTATTTAGTAAATAGTTTTAATTTTGCGAGTGCGTGTATAGTGCATACAGATGGAGAAAGACAAAAGCAAGAAAGGGACATGCCACCTTACGTATATGTGACATGAATAAAACGGTACATGTGGATGTATGTGACTACGCTTGAGTAGCATAATTGCAAGCACTAATGGAGTTTCACATGCGTGTGAATAAGAAACAAAAATGGCGCGTCATATGGGCTACCAGCTATCTTACCAATATAGCTTGTTAGCTATAAATATTATAAACACATAAGAAAAAGAAAACGCTAGTTAATTAAGGATTGTGAATTTGGCGAGTTTAAGTTTAAAGAATAAAATAAACTATATATGTTGCTACAGTCTTCTTCTTTTTTCAAAAAGAAATTAATAGTCTTTACTATATATATTTTTATTTTTTATTTTGGTTCAAATCAACTCATATACTATAATTAATTTTATGAATTCATAACTAACCACTCTACCAACTTATGGTGCATGGTACATCCTTCTTTGACCTTCATCAATTCATCAATCAACATGGCGATCAAATTAATCAATTCGAATGCTTATCAACTAATCGGGAGATGGAGAAGCAAACGTTTATATGTAGTAAGATCTCTAACTTAATTACTTACAAACTCCACCATGTCTTAAAGATGTCCTACTTATAAGTTCTTCAAATCAGCTTATAAAATAAATTGTTTTTTATAACTAAAATAAACTTTTTTCAAGCAAGAACTAAAAGAGTCTCAAAACTATAATTTGGACATGGATAGGTTGAAAACGTTGCACGCTGAAAATTACGTAGGGATGTGGATTGCAATATGGTGGCGGGTGCCGTATCAAACACCTTAAATTCCCAAAGAATTTCTTGGTTGCAAGTTAGACCCGACTTTTATTATAGTGGAATAATGTTATTTATCTTAGAACCTCTTGTGTTCTTACTTAATTCTGTGGGATCGATGATTCTCAACAATTATAATTTTTTTCAAGAACTCGATTAGGAGGATTTAGATATTTTGTAGTAGGTGTGCGTTTCCTGTAATTTATTTATTAGTAGTTTTTTTTTTGTTCCGGTTTCTTATATCTCCACTAGACTAAATTGATCCGGATTCGAAATTTATAAGACTCTTGCGGGTGACCCTGAATAAAATTTGGGTACATCATGATGTATGATGATGATACGTGTCCAAAAGTGTTAAGAATAATGGTATTTTAGTACTATTTGGGGGCACGTGTCATAATCTTAGATCATGATGTAGGTACATTATGATGTACCCAAAAAATTTCCGGGTGACCCTTCCTAGTTTATTTTCAATCAAAGATTAGTTACTAAACTACAATTTTATAGCATTGATTATTATCTGTTTTGGAATAATTTCAAATTTTAATTACTACGTAAGCCGCAAACAGAAGAAAAAGAAAAAATGTGGATAAGATCGAATGTTGTGGACTGGTGATCAAAATCAATGGGTGCAAATTGTTTAAAAAGTTTGGTGTGGTAGATGCACATGGGCTCCACCAAATGGGCCAGTGTTGGGCCTTTTTTCCAATTCCCAACTTGCAATCTTATCCAGCTTTGTTGGCCCTCTCGTCTTTACCCCTTTTGAATTCTTCTCGTCAAACTTTTGTTAGTTTGTTTTAATTAAGAATCTTAATTTATGTTTTTTATAGCTTAAATGGGTTGTTAGCCTATCATAAGTCATAACTTTGAGATAATTACGGACGTATTATTATTATTATTTAATTTGTTGCCTTATGTAGCAAGTTAGGTAATTAGGCTTTGTCCAACGAAATCATGCAACAAGAGAGATCGTTTGCCTTTATTTTTGGGGTGATGTGATGAGCATCTCTTCTTGTCTCTTTTTCTTGATTGAGATATGTGTCGTTTTTCTTCTTTTTCTAAAATGCTTAGCTCAAGTAGAAGGTGCTGCTGCTTTGCTTTACGTATTTGCAACCTCTGTACTTATTAACTTTTTGAATTCGTGTCAGCAATACATAGCCATGAGACTATTTTGATTTAAAAGGTTTTTTTTTTTGGAAAGAACAATAAGGACGTGCGCTATAATTAAAGTAGAGTTACTAACATTTTTATTAACTTTTGTAATAAAAATATAGTGTTATCTTCGCATCCACTCGATAGTTATTTATTTAAATAAAAATAACAATATAATTTAATTAGGAAGGGAAGAACCCCAATCATAACTTGACACATCAATTAGTACAAATTTATTAGTAAAATAATTAGTTTTCCAAACATTATTCTTATAATTATATCTAGAACACAAATTAATGTCTAACCTAAAAATGAGAACCATAGTCGTGCAAATGCAAAGTGGAAAAAGTTATATAGAAAGAATCATTTTATTTAAAATCGAATAATACTTAAATGAAATTAATTAGCTTTAATTACTCAATTAAATTCAAATGAAGTTAGCGATGATAAAAGTTCGAATCCGACATCCGTTTATAAAAGAAGAGGGAGATGAAGTTAGCATTGAAACGCCAACTGTAGTGCAGATCGGCCCGTTAAATATGGGCTTCAAGTGATTGATGGGCCGCGTGTTTTTGATGTGCGTCCTACTGGGCTTTGAAATTATTTGTACCGGTAGGAGGAGTGAGGAGTAAGGACTGGGCAGGAAGTGTGCTGGTTTTTGCTTTTCGCAATTCGCACCAAAAGAATAAAAATCGCCAAATTGCCAATAAAAAAATGCAGCGAATCTAGTGCAATAAAGATAGCGGATTGACAAAGAAATAAGAAAAAGAAAAGAGAGATTAGTTGTAGAGCGTGGGAGTGAGTGAAAGAAGAAAAAGAAGAAGAAGCAGAGCAGCAGCAGCAATGGAGGTGGAACTGAAAGAGCTGGTCGATGATCTGGAATCTCTCAAGCGATCATCACCCGATCCTTCAATTCACGCCTCAATCGATAAGGTATTGGACATCCTTTGGTAAGCATGTATTTGTTCAGGAATTTGTATACGACGCATTGGAAATGGTTTGTTTGGACAGTTGAGCTGGTTGAGAGAGAATTGAAATGCTTTTGTAGCTAGTTCGAATCTGTGATTCCTGATCCTGCTTCATTTCAGCTGCCGGTCGGATCGTTAAGACTGAATTTAATTTAACTTTGTAATAGTGTGAATTACAGGACTAGGATGTTTGTTCATTTAGGAGTGTTTGGAATCTTTGGATGGTGATAGTTTGAGTGATTCCCTTGTCTACGAATAGGAAAGGGTCTGAGGTATTAAGTAAGGCACCAGCCTAGGGATGTAGAGGTGCATTTAGATGTGCATTTCACGGAGAAAACCAATTGCATGCAAGTGTATTAGCTGCCTTTTGATTTCGAGAGCACCGATGGTTTTATACATCTTTCTAAGCCAAAAGCTCCTGGAACTGTTAGAGTTGCATTTTGTGCCAGGAAGTGAATTCGTTTTTTTCTTCTAATCAATTTCATTTTCTGAGATTTTGTCTGGATGTTGAAACGCCAACTTGTTTTGTTTGAGGAAGAGAAATGTTAATTTAGCGTTTCTGTGGGATACTTTTGCTATTTTATGACTTGTTTGGTGTTTTTTTTGTAGCTGCAATCGCATGTTGAGCATCTCAAGAAGCTGGCAATGTCCGTACCTACACGGCGCTCGAAAGTCAAGGTCTTCTGTCTTGTGTATTTACATGCATCTCAACTCGTTATTGTGGTTGATGTTTTTGATTGTGATGCATTTTGTTGCTGTCTTAGGATATGAGTGCTGAGGTGGTGGACAGCAATCCTTATAGTCGGCTTATGGCACTTCAGAGGATGGGTATAGTGGAGAACTATGAGAGAATACGAGGGTTCTCAGTTGCCATAGTTGTCTGTGTTATCTCCTCTTCTCTGTTTATTTTATTGTTTTTGTCATAAAATTTGATAACTCTAAATACACACTTTTAAGGCATTTAAGTATCGTAGTGGCATTACACATTAAGTAGCATGGAGACTGCTTTCATACGATTCCTTCATCCTCCAATATAACCTAAAATAATAGCAGGCATACACATGTATTGGTCTCAGTTTATCATTCTAGTTCTGTTAGGATGATGCTCATTCACTATTGCTTTCTGATGTCCTCTTTGTTGGGTACTTTGATTTGAATAGGGAATTGGTGGTGTCGGTAGTGTTGCAGCTGAAATGCTTACAAGATGTGGCATAGGGCGATTATTGTTGTACGATTATGACAGTGTGGAGTTAGCCAACATGAACCGGCTTTTTTTCCGGCCGGAGCAGGTATTTTTTATTATCTACCATTATACCATGAAAAGTTTGTATAACAAACGGATTTCA
Organism: Viola odorata; assembly: GCA_963691705.1. Classification (NCBI taxonomy): domain Eukaryota; kingdom Viridiplantae; phylum Streptophyta; class Magnoliopsida; order Malpighiales; family Violaceae; genus Viola; species Viola odorata. The sequence goes on from OY829544.1 coordinate 47,544,721, forward strand.
AACTAAATGCCACTCAATGCTAGCTTTTCTAAGGAATTTGGAAACTCTTTTCTGAGACTACCTCTTTATCCTTCCATATGTTTAGTGTGAACAATATAATATTCATTCCAATACCATGGAAAACGCTCAAAAAATTGTTTTGTTCATAGGTTGGCATGACAAAGACTGATGCTGCAGTTCAAACCCTTTCGGACATAAATCCAGATGTTGTGCTTGAGGTAAGTGTCATGAAAAAAAAATGTTTGCCCTTACTGTGCATAAGTGTGGTAAAAATGTCTTTTACACGTGCCACATTATATATTCTTAATGATTTCCCATACTGATTTTTTTCTTTCTTGTCAGAGCTTTACAATGAACATCACAACAGTGCAAGGATTTGAAACTTTTATGTCAAGCTTGAAAAATAAATCATTTTGCCCAAATAAGGAGGGTAATGGAGTAGATCTTGTTTTGAGCTGTGTAGATAATTATGAAGCAAGGATGGCTGTTAATCAGGTAAAGGGTTATTTCAATAGGCTGCCGTTTCACCTTCTTGTGGGTTTGGTGATACAACCCCTCTTAATACGCATTCAAGTGTTTTCATTCTGAAATTGATCAATTTCTGTTTTTTGTTTCACAATGACAACCTGAATGTCATTGGCTATTTCAAGATTGAAAATTGTAGTGCTTCTTCTTGACTTGGAATTCTTTTAGTATTGTAGATTTCACCTATGGTTTTACTGTGAATATGCAGGCTTGCAATGAGTTGAATCAAACATGGATGGAATCTGGTAAGCAACGATATTTTAGTTTTCAGTCCACTATTCTCACATCTATATTTATATCATGCACTAGAATCCTGTATTGATATGTTCAGAAATTTTGCTTTGAGATGTTTTGTTGGTTTTGGCATCCAGTTTACTCATAAGCCCTCTTTTCTCCAGTGCCAGCTTCTGGCTATTGTGTGATTGCTGAGCTGTCTTTATTATTCATCTTATGAGGATAGTGTTCGCATGATAACTAGATTATACAACCTGTTGCATGCATGCTTGTTTTTACTTCCTTGGTCCTCTACTTTCTTTCTTAAAGGTAGTATGTCTTGGATATCTCTTGTATAATGCATGCAACCTTCTGGATCTGTTGATGATTTTAAAGGAAGAGCCTCATGGCAGGTGTATCTGAGGATGCAGTCTCTGGTCACATACAACTGCTGATTCCGGGTGAAACTGCTTGTTTTGCATGTGCCCCTCCTCTGGTATGTTCATACGTTTGTGTTGATCCAGAAAAGAGCGCATGATTTCAATCTAATTTTGGGCTTAATTTGGTTGCAATTCCTGAGATTTCTGCAAACCGGGTCTGTTTTATTAGGTTGTGGCATCTGGGGTGGACGAGCGTACGCTCAAGCGTGAAGGTGTCTGTGCAGCATCTTTACCTACTACCATGGTGATTTCCTCACAACCTTTTTCAACAAAAAATTCAACTAGTATCATCTTCACTCTATTATTCTGCTGGAATGTGAATATACTGCAACCACATAAACCTTGCCAATCTTTTTTTTTTTTTAAATCACCCTGTGAATCTTTTTGTCAGTGTCTTAACTTTTTAGCCTGTTGGTGTAAGCTACATTCTTATTTATGTAGACAGAACATGGTACAAAATGGTAAACTTACCAATTTTGTAGTCAGGATTTAAAGTTTTTAGCTTATAGGCATATATTGCATACCGAGCCACATAGGTATTTCATGGTATGGAACGTTACTTCATTTTTCTTAATTTGCATCCAATGCACTTTTTTATGCAATTGTTTTTGTCTACTCTAAAATCTGCTGGAATTAAATTTCAGGGAGTTATTGCCGGGCTTTTAGTACAAAATACACTGAAGCTCCTTCTTCAATTTGGACAAGTTTCCCCTTACTTGGTTAGTTTCATGTTTATCCTCTCTCCCAATATAATGTGTGTGTAAACAGACAAACCTACAGATATTCAAAGGTCTGCTTTGTCAGGGGGAGATGTATTCAAGTTAGTCAGTGCACAGCGATTATCCTTGCTGGTAATGGCAGGTTTTTGCTTTTCTTGGTTTCAGGGATACAATTCTCTTAAAGATTTTTTCCCCACCATGGAAATGAGGCCAAATCCTCAATGTTCGAATTCTGCTTGTTTAGAGTGCCAGGTATATCAGTTCATGCTTATTTCACAATTATGAGCAGTTACTTTCTTGAAAAGTTTTTTTTTCCTTCGCCGTAAATGCCAAAAAATGTCATTCTACGCAGAAAGAATACATGCTTGCAAAGCCTGCCAGGGATGCTGCAGCTAAAGCCAAGATGGTGGCAGAAGCACTACTAGCACCAGAAGGCCCACTTCATGATGATAACGAATGGAACATAAGGTATTACTGAGGAAGAAAGATTGATGTTTATCATATTTTTGTCTCATTATGACTTGTACAGGACAAAATCATAATAGTTTTGGATACGTTTGTCAAGTACACTATAAACTGTTTCATAAACTGATGGGAGGAATTATTGGCATGTGTATGATGCTTCTTTGAAAGAAGTTACACTAAATTCACTGTTTTTTTTCTGGCTTTCAGCGTTGTCGATGATACTGAGCCAGAGAGGAAGGACATTGCAAGTTCAGGTGATCTCTATTTACTGTCTTGAATTCATTGACATTTTCTGCGAATGCACTCACGTTTCATAGGTCTCATTTCACATCCCTACCATGTTATAAATGCATTGCAAAAGCTAGATGTATACTTTATGTTATGTAATGATAAATAATTCTGGCTGTGTAGAAACATGTGGTTGTCCAATTTTGGCTGAAAAGATTATAAGAACTGTGGAACACAACTTTTTTCGGTAGACTTTTTTAGTTTTATATTTGACAAGTCTGCGGGTTGGATAACTTACTAGCCAAGTGACTTGAAAGTACACAATTAATACAAGTGTACAACATATTTTATTGTAATTTCTCTTGTATGATGACCTAATAGATGCACTTCAATCCAATCTGTCCTCTTTTGTTTAAACTTAATTTGTTCATTGTTATAGGTGCTCTTCCAGAAGGTCTTACTCATGAGCTACCGAGTGCAGACGAGTTCCAAAAGTATCCACCTGCAGAACCAACAACAACCACTTTTGATGATTTGGAGGAACTCCGGAAGCAACTTGATGCCCTTAATGGTTGATTAGGTTCGAGTGTTAGTGTCTACTACAAGATTAGAATACTCATACTTCTTATCCATGCCCTTCTGCATCGATGAGTCAAGCTTTGACAAGTCTTATGAGTGTTGTACCCTTTTTGTCTGCTATGGTTGTCAATTGAGAACTTGTGTAACATCACGAAAAGTACCACCATCTGGTGGTGATTTTGACAGCTACAAAATTTGGTTTTTACATAGCAAAAACTTTGAAACTGGCATCAACCTATGGACATCGACATCGTTATTAAGTCCTTGGCGGCCAGGTGAACGAAGTGTATGCACATTCATAGTTAGCGAACATACAAGAGATGCATAGAACGGAAAGCCTTCTTAAGGCTCATCAAACTTGATCAAGATTTTGTCCATCTGTGGTTGGAGTTTCCTGACCTGCAAATGCAATAAAAATTGTTAACTACGGAACAATCATATAAGTTGGAGGAATTTGACAATCTGTTAACATTTATTTACGCTAAATTCCAATATAACTGATCCTGGAAAAAGGCAAAGGATTACTTTGACACCAGCCATGGATAGTAGCTTGTGCGAAGCAACGTATGCTATATCGGAACTACTCAAGTTCTTCTCCACAAAGTATATGACTTCAGAGACGCCAGACTTCGAAAAAAGAAGGCAAACCTGTTTAGAAACCAAAGAGGATACGGAAGTACAAGAAAATAACATGCCCAAACACAATTTCAGTAGTTAGTAAATGAAAACATGCATCATATGAAGCTGTCAGCGATTGAGCAGGTTGAAATCTAGGGTGACATTTAGGGGGTAAAATAAAGTTACTGAAACCTTAACTACAGTGCTATGATCAGCCTGAACTCCAGGTTTTGTGTGCCATTGATACTTGCACCTTTAAAATCTATGGTGCTAGTGAAAGCAACAGCTAGTCAACCAGTGATGACTGATGACATATCTTAAACAGCCACATAACATATTCACGGCAGAGACGGAAATTAATGTTCATGCCCGAATCACGATGCCAATATAATGAATCGGAACTTTAGTTTACTCCCCTGGGAAGAAGAAGAAGAAAACATAGAATTCTAACCAATTTTCACAAAGGAGGGAAAAGAAGTTACAGGTTGTTTGATTGCAATGAGGTGCACCTATGCTTGATATCGATGTTAACATATGGCATAATGGAGCATGGTTATCAAACCTGAATTATTATCTTAGCGCATTCGTTGCAAGGGAACATTGTCACATAAAGCCTCTGCAAATATCAGTCAGGAAGACGAATTTCCTTAGTTCCCATTAGGCAAGAAATTACCAACTTGGCCAAAGTAGAAGGATCAAACAAAAATTAGCAAATAATAACATCAAGTGTTCAGTTTTGAGCCATGTTAGGACCAGAAACAACAGGGGACAAAAAAAATTATGCCAAGACTGTTCCTCACCTGCCCAGCAGCAGAAGCATGATTGGTGTTCAGGATAGCATTGAATTCAGCATGACAGACATAACTAAAAAATAGATTGGAGATATGAGCAACAGGCTGTAGGTATTTACATGATCGTACAATTGAAAAATTACACTGCAGCTAAATAACAGCTAAAAACTGTTGGATCCAGCTCATCATTATCTGGAGAAGAAGAAGATTGTAGAAATTTGTAGAAGAGAAATGAAAGGAAGAGTGTAGATGTGTGGTGAAAGGAAAGGTTTTTTCTAGAAAAAGAAAAAGAAATGTGAACGGTGCAGCAAAGCAAGGAAAGAAATGTGCAGGAGCCAAATTGGACCATTAATTGTCCAATTTGGACTTTGACTTTTCATGATCACACGGTGATCATGTGTTTTGCTTTGCCTATAAATAGATGCTAGGAAATGCATCAAATGCAGCATCAATTGAAGGCAAAATCAATTGAGGGAGAGAGAGCAAATTGCAACGAGTGCAATTTGAGAGAGATTGAGAGGGATACTATTGAGTATCCATGAGAGAAAAATAGAGAGTATTTTTCTTATTTGTGATTGAGAGAAAAATAATCAGTGAGGGTATTATTTTTCTAGATTGTATCTCCTTAATCTAGATGTGAGATTGAGTTGAGAGTGATTGTAAAACTACTAATTTATTATTAGTGGAAGATTGTTCGGATTTGGTCCCGTGGTTTTTCCTCGTTTGAGGTTTTCCACGTAAATTTTGTGTGTTGTATTTTTGTTGTGTTTGATTGTTCGATCCTGGGCGGGAGATTTTTCCCAACAACTGGTAGCGGAGCTGAAGGTTTGAAAAATGACAGACAACGCGAGGATTGAGCCTTTTGATGGAGAGAATGATTTCGCAGTGTGGCAGACAACTGTGATGGATTTGCTGACTATGAAGGATCTCGACGTCGCTCTTGATGATAAGAAGCCAGAAGGAATGAAAGATGGTGATTGGGCAACTGCCCTGAAAAAGGCGACCAGTCAGATCAGGCTAGCATTAGCTCCATCAATAAAGTATGCTGTGATGGGGGAGCAGACACCAAAAGGAATGTGGGAGAAGCTAGAAAGTATTTATGCTTCCAAGTCTGTGACAAACAAACTAAGTCTGAAGTTAGACTTGTATTCGTTGAAGATGGATGACGGCACGAGCATTCATAAGCACCTGTCAGATTTCAATCGGGTGTTGACGAAAGTGCTTAATACGGGGGAGAAAGTAGAAGATGAGGAGCAAGCGATACTTCTTCTTTCTTCATTGCCTGTGTCATACAAGTCACTGGTGCAGTCCCTTACAGCAGGGAAGACAAGTTTGAAGAAGGAGGATGTGACGACCTTCCTAATAGATAATGAGAAGCTATTAGGAGTGGAGAACAACAGTAGTGGTGACAGACTGTTAACTGCAGAAGGGTCATCGAGTGGACAGGATCAACGTGGTAGAAGCAGAGGAAGAGGTGCTTCTTCCAGCTATGGAAGAAACAGATCCAGGTCCAGACCAAGGGCAGATCACAGTGAGAAAGAGTGCTATTATTGTCACCAGAAGGGTCACATCAGAGCATACTGTCAGAAGATGATGATGGATTTGAAAGAAATGCAGAAGGGTAAAGAAAAGATTGATGATGCTGCAACTATTCAGGATTATGATGATGAAATCTTGGTAGTGCAGAAAAGTGAGGATCAGGTAAGAGATTCCTGGATTTTGGATTCTGCATGTTCTTTTCATATTTGTGCTAACAAAGAATTGTTTAGTAATTTTGGTGATTGTGATGATGAATCTGTCACATTGGTCAATAACGAAAAAATGGAGGTTGAAGGTATTGGCAATGTGAAGATCAAGATGCATGATGGATTGGTGAGAACTCTCGGCAATGTGAGATATGTGCCGAAGTTGAAAAGAAATTTAATTTCCCTTGGAAGATTGGATTCTCGCGGGTACAAATACTCAGCGAGAGATAGATTAATGAGGGTAAGTAGAGGAGCAGCAGTAATCATGAAGGGGGAGCTTGCTTCTAACAATGTTTACCGATTGATGGGAACCGCGGTTAAGAATACAGTACAAGGTACGTACAAAAGATTGAATGATTGTAATGGTCAGGTTAAGTTACCGAGGAGAAGAGTTAGCTTTGCAGTATCGACCGGTGAGAAAGCGAACTCGACCTCTACCCGGAGAGCATGAAAATTGGTGATCCCCCATGATATGAGCTGGAGGGGGAGAATTGTTGGATCCAGCTCATCATTATCTGGAGAAGAAGAAGATTGTAGAAATTTGTAGAAGAGAAATGAAAGGAAGAGTGTAGATGTGTGGTGAAAGGAAAGGTTTTTTCTAGAAAAAGAAAAAGAAATGTGAACGGTGCAGCAAAGCAAGGAAAGAAATGTGCAGGAGCCAAATTGGACCATTAATTGTCCAATTTGGACTTTGACTTTTCATGATCACACGGTGATCATGTGTTTTGCTTTGCCTATAAATAGATGCTAGGAAATGCATCAAATGCAGCATCAATTGAAGGCAAAATCAATTGAGGGAGAGAGAGCAAATTGCAACGAGTGCAATTTGAGAGAGATTGAGAGGGATACTATTGAGTATCCATGAGAGAAAAATAGAGAGTATTTTTCTTATTTGTGATTGAGAGAAAAATAATCAGTGAGGGTATTATTTTTCTAGATTGTATCTCCTTAATCTAGATGTGAGATTGAGTTGAGAGTGATTGTAAAACTACTAATTTATTATTAGTGGAAGATTGTTCGGATTTGGTCCCGTGGTTTTTCCTCGTTTGAGGTTTTCCACGTAAATTTTGTGTGTTGTATTTTTGTTGTGTTTGATTGTTCGATCCTGGGCGGGAGATTTTTCCCAACAAAAACAACTTACGGATACTTTGTCTCCAGGAGATCGTCAGCCTTAGATTTCTGAAACGTAACAGCAGAGCTTTTCAAAAATGTAATTTCCCTGTGAAGTGATAAAACTTGAACATCGATCAAATACAAACCTTTGCCCAAGGAAGCTTATCGTCTGAACAACCTCTTGGAAACCCATTATAACCAATGCCTTACCAAAGAAACAAGCAATATACCAATTCATCATTCATCATCTCTCATAAATATTACGACTCACATAAACGATAAAAACATACTTAAAATACATAAAACCAACATAAACCCTAATGTTACAGGGTGCAACGATGCTAGTTTGTAACTACCAAAGCCACTTGTAAATCGAGAACCCCAGTCCAGTCACATCAGGAATTGAAGAACTTCATGAAGGGTAGAACGACTCTAACTCTCTAAGAATGTAGCTCATTCCCCAACCAACCAATGAATACAACTAACAAAACCAAAAAAAGAGAAAAAAAAAACGTTCTGCCTAATATAGTTGCTTACCAAGAATTACACCATTTTGACTGACCAAGCATGCACCAACCTACAAAAGTAACATGAGCACCCATTCAGTAAATAAACTTCTTAACCGACTATAAACCAGATCAGGCAAAACTATTTCAAAAATAATAGCGATAGAGATACTAACTCTTATCTACTAACATTCTTACTCAGTAAGTATATGACAGTTATTTAATCACCTAGTAATTACTTTTAATTGCATAAATCAACAGCACTATTAACAACTCACTACACCAGTAATTGAATCAAAGTACAGTTAGTATCTTCAACCTTTTTCTTTCAATCAGATTGTTTACTACAAGAAGAACAATAAAAAGGAATTGAAAATACGACCTGCCTGTTTGGGTCTTTGGACCGCTCAGCTGATAAAAACGCAATCGCCATGAAATAATCGTCCCATGACAAATACCTGAAATCAAAGCAACCGGAAAACAATTAGGGTTAAGACGTTAAGTAATGCAATCAAGTCCACCAATTCAGATTAGGTTTTCCGTTCCACCTACCCTTGGCGTTTCGAGGGATCGTAGGGCGAGCGTTTCTTGGACACGTCGCCGTTTTGGACGGAGAGGGTTCTGGAAACGCGCTTCTTCTTGCTGGAGGAGAAGTAGTGAAGCGTAAGTGCAGATGCAATAGCACCGAAGACCGATGCCGTTGAGATGAGCACGAGATCGCGAGAATTCATCAAGTTTGGTTTTGCTGGAATTTATAAGATCTTAGTTTTCTATTTCCTGCGTTTTCGTGGGAACTGTACTTTTTTATAAATCAAAGGAGCACGAGAAAGAAAAACAGCGGGAAATTAAGAGGGGAGGCGGGAGATTTTTATGTCTATGTCGGCCGCTGGCGTTTCTTGCCGATAATGTTTATCTGATTTGTGGTAAAAAAATTAATATAAATTTGCATTTAAATTTAAATCTCATTCCTGCCTATATATGAAAATGAAAAAAAAGAATCATACAATTTTCGCTGTATATTTTCTTTTCAATTCTAACACAAGTTTGTTTTGTCTGTTTTTTATTTTATATTTAGTTCTAAAATATAAATCTCTACTTGAGTACAAGTATATAATTAATCATATTCTCTGTCAAGTTAATCCACTATAATCAAATAAAAAATAAAAAGTATTTTTAAGTATTTTATTTTGTCTGCTAGTAGACGAGCACTCCCGTTGGGTCGGTGACATAGTTGTTGTTGAGAGTTTCTTGACGCTCTATGAGGTGTCCACGAACAATCTGTTTGCGACATGGGACTATGGCTCAACGAGGTGTGGTGGTGGAGACTAGTGTGGCAGCGACCATTGGTAGAGGATGAGCAAGTACTTGCTACAGCTCTTCTGGATCGGATCACTCAAGTTCCGATTTGCAGGGACAAAGACGACGAGGTGGCTTGGCAACCGGCACCTGATGGTGCATACTCGGTTAAAACAGGGACATTCCAATTGCAGCTGGGTACCGTGATTGGAAGATCGGATATGGACAACAATCTTAGCAAGGTGTGGTGTAAACTGGTACCTCCGAAAACTCAAATTTTCTTATGGCTGGTCGTTCAAGATCGCTTAGCGACTCGTGAACTCTTGCGGAGGTGTCGTGTGCTGCCTGATATTGCGGAGATTTGTCCATTATGCCACGAAGAAGCTGAAACAGCAACTCACCTTCTGCTACACTACTCTCAGGCTAGGAAAGTTTGGAGTTTCTTCTTGGATTGGTGGGGGGGTTGCTTGGATTTTGCCCAGGGACATCGCTTCAGTAGTTGAATGGTGGCTGACTCTTTGTGGTACTAGGGAGAATTCCAACGGCAAGTGTGGACCATGTTGCTCTATGCCATCCTCTGGTCTATATGGCTTGAAAGGAATAGTGTGGTGTTCGAAGATAGAACGTTTGACATGATGCGGATTTGCAGGCTTGTTCTATCCCAAAAGGTCACGTGGATTAAAGCGCTAAAACCGGATTTCCCTTACGATGTGGTCACTCTCAAAATTTCATCAGTTGCGATCAAAAGTTGGTCGAACTAGCAATCTGCCCGGAGTGTTGGTCGTTTCTCTTGTGGTGTTTATGGATTCAAGTTTTTGTTGGCTTTTTGCTTCCTCTGATTGTACTCATGGGAGTTCATTTCTTATGTGCTCCGTGACACTCGTTTAAATTCTCATTAATTCAATCAGTTTAAAAAAAAAATTAGACGATAAATAAATATTTTAAAATAAAAAAGTTACTATCATACACTTTTATAAATTTTTCTAAAGAAACAAACCACAAAAAGAGATGAGAGGATTCGAGCAAAAAAATAGAAATTCCGGAAATCCAATCGAACCGACCGTAAAGCGAACTAAATAATAGGTTATTCTATCTGATCCGTAATTAAACCGAAGTTTTCTTTGGATGTTAAATATTCGAACCGAGAAGTATAGAATAACCAATTATCCGAACTGAATCGATTCGAAAATAAATCTGTTTCAATTTGATTAAAATAAACTCATAAAAATGACACATTTATCAAACTAGCACTTCATTTTCAAAATTACTTCATGTGCATTTACTTTTATATTAAAAAATATTTACAGTAGGCACTTTAATATTGCATTACATTAAATTATAATTATTATTGATCTAACTATTTATTTACATTTAAGTGATTAATTTATTTGAAATATATTTTTTTAATTCTTGTAAATAATCATAATGGTATATAAGTAGTGTTATATTTACAGGGAGTTTTTTTGTTTACAAACAGATACGTATATACGGAAATTAACACTTTTATATAATTAATTAATTAAACTGGTTTGATATTTTAAAATAAAAATTTACACTTTGATACACTTTGATAATTTTTCTAAAGAAACAAACCACAAAAAGAGGTGGGAGGATTCGAGCTTCAAAATTGTGCTATATCGAATCAAACTGGCCATAAACGAACCGAGAAATAGATTATCCGAACTGATAAAATAATATTTTATCCGATTTGTAACTAAATTGAAGTTTTCTTTCGATATTGGATATCCAAACCGGGAAATATAAAATAATTGATTAATCTGAACTGAACTGATTCGAAGATAAATCTGTTTCAATTTGGTTAAAATAAACTGATAAAAATGACCAAAAAAGCACAAAAAATAAATTAAAACGACCTAAATTATTTTATAGGAAAAAATTGACACACTTAATTTTCAAAATTACTTACTATGTATTTACTTTTACATGAATATTTTTTTTATAGTAAGCATTTTAATATTGCATTACATTAAATTATAATTGTTATTGATCTAACTATTTATTTATATTTAAGTGATTGATTTATTTGAAATGTTTTTATTTAATTCTTGTAAATAATTATAACGGTATATAAGCATGAGTAGTGCTATACTTACTAGGAGTTTTTTTTTTATAATTTACAAACGCATACGAATATATAGTAATTAACACTTTATATATATATATGATTAATTAAACTAGTTTTATAAACTTATAATTATTTTTAGTAAGAATTGATTAGCCATGTAATCATATTTAGTAAAAGGAAAGTCTAATTAGATGGGTTTGTATATAAAGATTAGAGTTTTAATCATTGGATTAGGTTTTAATCATTGGATTAAGTTTTAATCACATTAAAAATCTATCTTTTTAGATTTATGACATCACAGAAACTCTATCCGAGTGCTAAAATACTCATTTTTTATTATATATACATACTCATTTTTTAGACCATCCCTAACTCGATTTATGTTGAAATCTAGTATAAAGAAATCTCTTATTTAGTTTAACAAATGTAGTGTTGCTAAAGTTACACATAAATTGAGTTTCTCTTTTGAAGAAATCCTATTGAACTAAAATTTAATTTATAATAATCGACATAACTAATCAATTCGAATTAATTTAAATAGATGACTGATTTTAATAATTAACCGTTCAAACCGACTCATTAAGCTAAATATCCAAAGATAAAATAATAAATGGAGATATTTATTCGACCATTAACCCTCCTAGTTCAAACCACTACACTTAAAATCAAAATTTATAAGTTTGAGGAGGTCACCATTAACTGCTTTATATAACCAACATTTTTTCTCTTTATTTTAAGAATTAAAAGAGTTTTTCCTCTCTCTTTTTGGTGTGAACTACATGTTTGAAACTAATTGTGCTCAGCAATTAATTATAATGGCGAATCATGATTTTTGTAAAGTAAACTTATGATCGAGTTCCCTTTTTTTATTTTTCTTTTGAGAGTAAAATATGGCATTTCTTAAATCACTTTTGCAGTTTGCACATATTTGTCTCAAAACATTTTCCACTTATGGAAGAAATTAAAGAAGTGTGGTAAGATCAAAATAATACTTTTTTTTTTATATTCTGAACGAAGTGTATTCTTAAATTTACCTGTGAACACTAAATATATTGGTATCAGGTTGGTCAATTAAGGAAATAAAGTGTTCCAATAGGAAACTTTTTCATACACAAAAATCACACTTGCAATTTTATACTTAAAAGAAGAGAATATTAAATCACTCACACCAACTACTTATAATATTGAAAACAATAGTAGCTAATATCACTTCACTAAAAATGTAAGTGATTCCTGTCACTTGGTCACCAATTAGAGGAGCTCTCTTGGGAGACAAAAACCAGGCAAGACCTGCAGCAAATGGCAAGCTATATTCTCGGGTGGACGCTACTTTTCGGGTAAGGGACCCAAGAGAAGAATGGTGTCCTTTGAGACTTGAGAGGTCTTAGTTGGAGTCCATGATACCCAAATCATTCCCCTCAAAAGATACTAAGGAATTATCCTTTTGTCACCCTACTTTTATTTTTTCATTTTAAACTTACACTCAATTTTTGAAATTGGTATTTAATTTTTACTTCATTATTCACTTTAGTATTCAAACACCCAATTATTTAGTTAACTTTGACTAACGTCATTAGTCAACGTTATTTTTAGTTCTATTTTTGCTAAACATAACTATTCTAATTCTTCAATTTATTTAATTATTTATTCAAAAAATACTTATGTATGTACCTCTTTAACATTTTTAGTCTAAAATTCGAAATAAACTAAAAAAATCATAATTTTATTTAAAAATTATAAAAAGAACCCAAAATAATAAATAAGTGGCGTAATTATAAGTTATGAATTTTAATATTAATTTTGTTAACGTAGGGTTCCACATAAGAAAATATATTTCAAAAAATATGAAAATTAGAAAAATGTAGAAAAATAAAGTTAAAAATTCAAGAAAAAAATATTTAATATTCAAAAAAATACTCTAAAAAAATTAAAATTTTGAAAAATTCAAGAAAATAATTTTAAAATTGAAAATATTTATACAGATAATAAAAAATAAATAAAAATAGGGTAAAATTAAATGAATTGGAGAAAAAATGAAAAAAGTTAAACAAATTGAAGAAAAATAAGATTTTTTTCTTTCAAAATTGACTTTCTAAAACATTATGAAACCCTCCACATTTTAAGCATACCCCTCCCCTTCCTTTTTTCCCCATTGTATCCTCTTTTCACTTCACAAATTGAAATCAACCCATTATCACCGTCAAATCTTCATTGCTTTTGATTATTTCCCGTCAAATTACTTTTACCTGTTCATAGTCACTCTTTAAAATTCAAACTTCTACACTCCCAAAATTCAATATCTTTATGTAAGAACTGGAGAAACAACTCCTAAATAACAACAACGGTGGCCGAGACGATGTCATTTCAGTCATAAGAAACACAAACATCGAGTGAAATTAATGAGGGAGAAAATGGTCTTTTATTTTCCCCCCTATTTATTTTTTATTTTTATTATTATTATCAGTTTTTAAAATTATTTTCTTGAATTTTCTGAAAATTTAAATATTTTTTGATTTTTAAACTTTATGGAATTCTTATAAAACTGAAAAATAAGGAGCTAAAGTGCTAAAGTGAATAACATAGTAAAAGTTGGGTGCCAACTTAAATAATGGAGAAAAAATTGTGTAAAAATTTAAAACGACCTAAAAATTAAAATGAGAAAAAAATTAGAGTGCCAAAATGATATTTTCCCAAGATACTATATGATTATTCTATCACCAAAAGGGGTCAAAATTATAGGCAGCCATTGTCCTTTTTGATGCTAGAATATATGCAAAAGGTGTATAGGGCGGTATACAATAGACTGGACCCAAACACCATAACCTTGTCACATGCGCATGGAGCTAGAAGATAATGTTTTCACATGCCACATTCATACAACCAAGATCTAATTGGGTATGAGAAATCAACCACTAGAAGAGAAACTGTGACCAAATTTACAACATTTACGAAAAAATGTTTTTGAACAAATGGGTTACTTGGTATTACAAATTCCTTCTTCTAATTACGACCGAAAATGGTACGTAGCTTGGATGCATTCCAGTATATATAAATTGTTTTGAACGCTGTTTTGGGAATATAACAAATCAACCACCTCATCATAATCTTCAAGTTTACTATGAAGATTTAAAAACTCTGTATAATAACACCTTTAATCTTTCACTCAAAAATTATAATAAAAGAAATATACACCCATTTTTAATTGCTTAACAAGAGGGAAGAAGACTGATTCACATATTAGATTCTGTTCTGTAATCGGGTTTATACATGTCAAGATGAGATGGTGAAACAATAATGATAATAATATTTTAATAAAAATTATTCCAACAAATACAATCCCCCACTTATTTTTTATTAAAACAGAAGCCATATTTTCTTGAGTAAGAAAATAAATATAATGGCTAAGGGTGCCAATGACTTGAACTCTTAGTACTTTAGCAAAATTAGCTCTATATATGTCTTGAACTGTAGCTTATGAAATGAGACGGTAAATTGTTTGGCAACGAGTTTTTTTAGCCAGCACATTACGGTTTGGTGCTTGATACCAATTTCTAGAACATTTAGAGAATTTAATTACCCAAATTCTCAAAGGTAGCGACCCCACTTTCAAGTTCATATAAATGTGAGTCTATCAAGGATGCTCTCATAACTCTAACATCCCACTTGTAAAATATATAAACCACATTAAGAATTTAAAAACTCAACCTCGGATACATATACATGCACAAGTTACAACTACACGTATGATTGGTTTGTCCTTTTGAACCTAGTTCATGGGATCATTACAACAAAAATGGTCTATGACATTACTGTTTGAGCAACATAAACTCTCCCCGCTGCTACAAAACACGCGCACACGTTTTAATGAAAGTCGTAGCCGCGGGATTAATTATCGATTCTACCCGCTGCTACTCTAATTCGCTCAATTTACAATCTCTCCCTCCTAATTTCCTAAAAGTTTCGTTCCAATCCAATTTTCAATTCCTCAAACCTTTTCCCCAAATCTTTTGGTCTTTTTCCTTTAATCCATTCACAACCTCAAAACCCTAACCTAACTCATTCACGATTAATCATTCGCTCGATTGACGCCGAACTTAATCTCCTCCGTGTCCACGCTCCTTTCATCATCGACGTCCACCGCTCGGTGTTTCGCATCCTTTCATTCTCCTTTTTCCCGATATCTCAAAATCTTTCAGTATAAGTTGAACACCTTCAGGTGTTTGTGGATTTTAACTAGCAATTTGCTTACTGTATACAGTTAATATAAACTTTGATTTCAGTACTAGCATAGCTGGTTCAGTCCCTGAAGATTTGTCTGTTTACTCTGTCCTCTTTGCTGTCCAAAGATATTGGCTAAGTTGAAGCTATTGATTCAAGAGTAAGCATACCTTGATAATTGTCTAAATTACTATATCAAATGCAAGAACACATGTCTGTGTATGGTTAACATATATTTGATTTTTTAAATGTTGATTGAAATTGGATTTTTTTTTTTTTTTAATAAGATGACCGAACACGAACCAACAGACAAAAACAAGAAACACGGGCCAAACAAACGTCTAAAACGACAGCAGACAACGAACCAATGACCAAGCGGACACTAACAACAGGCTAACAACGAACTAACTACCCGAAACAGGTTCCAAAAAAAATTAGAACCAAAACAAACAATCGTCACTCAAGTGCCAGGCCCAGGCCCAGGCCCAAGAATGCACAGCCTTGTTATCAGAACCGGACCGGACCGGTCGGTCCGGCCAGTTCAACCGGACATTTTCACCTTTCCGGTCCGATTCAGCTATCGGACAGGATTTGCCTCTGACCCGGGTCGGACCGGTCGACCCGGCCAGTTTTTTTCGAACCGGCCGATTTTCTATCAAACCGGCTGGTTTGATGACGTGTCAAAACGGCGTCGTTTTGACACGGCTCATGGGCCCAAAACGACGCCGTTTTGACAAGGCCCACATGCCCATATCAAGGCCAAATCAAAACGGCGCCGCCGTTTTGATATGGTACTTTTTTAATTTTAATAATATTTTTTGATATATTATAAAAATGCTACAGTAAAAACCAGCCGGTTCAATCCGGTTTTATCTGGTTTTATCGTCTAAGATTTACCGGTTTAATGTGTAAACGGTTCCGGACGGACCAGCATCTACAATCCGGTCGAACCCGGTTCAACCCAGTTGAACCACCAAATTTTCGAAAACGGTTCGCTGTCCGGTCCGGTTCTGATAACACTGATGCACAGTAACCCAAACCTAAAACCTTAGATCTAGTTACTATTCACGCCGCCGCCATCGCCACCTCATCCATCTCTAACGCGACTACCTCGGCTACTGTTACTACGCCGACCACCGATCCAACTTCGGACTCCTCACATGACGCAAAAAAACCCGACCCCGTCGTCGCCGTCCACACCACCACAGTGGCCAACCATCAGGCCGGCCCACCACAAACAACACCACTACTGGGCAACCACCCCCACGCCATCGACCCACCCAAACCCTCGGACCGCCTCCAACCGGCGTCACCACGCTACCTCTGACCACAACAACACCACAAACAACCCGGCCACCAAGACCCAGCCGGGTTCCCCCATCGCAGGCTCAACAATACAATACCTCGCCATCACCGCGCCTCACCCTCCTGCAAAACACAAATCAAAACAAGACCAGCACCGCTGCCACAACCTCGGCAACCTCAGTCTCCACTGATCTCCCCAACCAACGATCGCTTCCCTTCCGGCCGTCATCACAACACAAAACATCAAATCGCCAACCACCGCTACAACTCAGATCAAGATTCGACCCCGCCAACGCCACAACACCACAACCACCGAACCAGCCACGCAACCTCGCAGCTGTCACTCTCGCCGTCACCACGAAAAAGCCAGCACCACAACCCCTAGCCGCTGGCAGAGGCGTCGCAACCACTGCATAAATGTATAAAGTTCAACTCAGTGCTAAACCACAAATTAAATGTAGATAGTGATGAGAGGATCGAATCCACAGGGAGGTAATCTTGAATAACTCTTATTTCTCTTGTAAAAACCAAATCGGAACAAAGTGGGGGGAAGTTTTACAATTATAACCAAATTAAAAACAGTACTGGAATGTAAATCAGTGGGTGAAAGTAGCATGTACAAAATACAACTGGAATAATAAGTGAAATCAGATAAAAGAAACAATCCTTGGTAGAGATTTTTACAAGGTGACTATCTTTTGCAATTGATCATTGACAAAACATTTTTTGAATGAATTTATAAAGATGTTATAGGAACAAGAGACACTCTGAATTCCCAAGTTTCCCCCTATACAAGTCAATTAAAAGAGACACTCTAATAATGACCCTAACTCTCCTAACAATTTCTCAAGGTTTGCCTAAGAGTTGTTGGAAAATTGTAAACACACGGGAAACCCATCCCAAGGCCTAGGGATGGACTTACTCAGCCCTGGACCTATTCTTTCCTTTCTCCTAGTTTCTAATGACAAGTTTTATGTCTATTAGTTACTAGTTGTCTACTAAATCTTCTCTTAATGCAAGAATCACGCTGACATTAGAGAAACTGACAATACCTATTCTAATTAAATCACAAGTTGATCAAGCTTTAAATTCAATAAGAATGGTTTTGACATTTAAATGAGAAGGAGAGAAATATAAAAACATTCATATTAAAACCAATAAAATCTCACAATAACATGGATAGTCAACCTCTAATCTCTACCAAGAATCAGAGGAGTTTAGCCACAATACATAATTAAAATCACAAAATAAAACTTATTGTTCAAAGTAGGAAATTGCTGGAAAATAAAGTGGAAAAGTGGTGCAGTTTTTCTGATCTCTTCTTCTCTGATCTGATGTCCTCTTGTTTGCGTTGCCGTCCTCCCTTTAATAGCCTTTCTTCTTCTCCTCTCCTCTGCTTCAAAGGTCCAGTCTTCACCATAAAATAATTGCAGCATGTGCTGCCATACCAGGCTGGTGCTGGGCACTACATCACTTTTGGAGAGAATAATCTTGAATAATACAAGGGGAATGTTTCATCATTCTTCTATTGATGTCCCCTTGGTGCTTCTGCAAGGTGGAAGAAGGAATCCAGGCACTAACACTCGTGCCCATGTCCTCTAGGTTCCATGCTGGCTGAACCAGCACTCACAAATAAAATACAAAAGTACGCTCAGTGCTGTCCAGGCTGGAACTCTGACAGGCCGCTTCATCTCAAGGCCTAGGGATGGAGAGACCAAACTCGGCAGACAGTAGGCTGAAATCAAAACTCCAACACCGATTGATTGTTTCAGCTCTAATCTTCAAGCTTTTTGTTCCTTTTCCTCATTTAACGATTATTAAGCCTAAAGAGCAAAATAGGAAGGAAATAAGCTCAAAGTAACATAATTATTATCTCAATTAATAATAAAAGAGACAATAAAACAAAGTAAATAAACAATCAATCAAATCCCCCTCACTTAATCCATGCTTGCCCTCAAGCATGAACCAAGAACACACAAAACACCCTCTGTACAGAAAATCAACCCCTGGACTGAACTCAAATGATCACTTCAAAAATCAACTCGTTCAAACAATGTTCAAACACTCCAAACACAACAAATGTGCAAATGTTCATATAGTGGTATGATAGCATGCTGTTCAACCTGGAAATACAAGCCTAGAACTTCTGACTTCTCTTCCTTCGACTCAATCCAAACACTAGATGCGACACTCATGCAATAAATATATAAAAATTAATAAAAACACAAACAACAAAATTAAAGAACACCGCCAATCTTTTCCTCTTCTCCATCTTCCTCCAACATCTTTCTTTTATTTAGGCCTTCGGCCTCTTATACCTCATTTTATTTTTTATTTCTTTTTCTTTTTCTTTTCTTCTTTCTTCTTCTTTTTTCTTCTTTTTTTTTTTAATTTTATTTTATTGCAACACTTCTTTTCTTTTCCCATGAGTTTCACTTCTTTCCACATTCCCAAATTAAACAGAAAGCTCATGCAGACATGACCTCTCACCAAGGGTGCTATGATCGGTCCAAAATAAGGAGTTAGCACACAACCGACCGGAAGTTTCTCCAAATAGGGATGATGGTGCCGAACCACCAACATCGTGCAATCCAGGAGGGTATGGTGAGAGACCAACACACAAGAAAATTAAATGGTACTCATGCAAACAGAAATTAAAAACTAGCAGCAGTGTAGAGGATAGGATCTTCATCCCAAGGCCTAGGGATGAGAAGACAGTGCAATTCTAGCAAAGTATTTCCTAGGACAGCAGTACTAATCATACAACTATGTGAATAAATATACAAATTGTAATATCAGAAGTGTTTAGCATTGCAAGACAGAGCTGATTGATCAAGTATTCACATAAGTTCAGTTTTTGGGATTTATTTTATACAAAAGGGGGGGTAAAAACAAAGGAAAAAGCAAAAACACATGCATGAATAAAAACAAGCAGTTGCGGATACACAATTAATTGAAATAAACATGCAGAGGAAATGAAATACAGAAAAAACAAACATACACAAAAATAAAAATAAAAATCATACATGCATTAAAACACACAAAAAAAAAAAAGAAACACGAAAGTGTCTCCCCCACACTTATTGGACACATTGTCCTCAATGTGAGAAAGAACAGCAACAAACAAAGAAAACAGAAACAATAAAAAACAGAAAAGAAAAGGAGAATAAAACCAGGGGGCAACGTTCAAAGATTGAGCGAGGCTGGAGCTGGGAAAATTTGCACTGGTCCGAGCATCCATGTCAAGGCCTTGAGATAGACCTGACTGAGATCCATTCATATTGCCTTGAACGATCAGAGGAAAAGGCATGAAATGACATGGGTTGCCTCCCATGTAGCGTCCCTGTTTATAGTCTCGGACTCGACTATGTGGTGTTGGTTCAAACGGCAACATCATGAGGTAATCCAAGTGTGGTGCTCTCCACGATGTGAGTTTGGAATCCTTCATAAAATGGCTTCAAGCGTTGGCCATTAACCTTGAAAATGGAATTTGTCTTCGGGTCTTGAATATCTATGGCACCATGAGGGTAAACATTAGTAATAATGTAAGGACCAGTCCAACGGGACTTTAACTTACCAGCCAAGATGCGAAATTTGGAACTAAAAAGGAGAACTTTTTGGCCAACTGTCAAGGCCTTGGGATGAATGCGACCATCATGGTACACTTTCGCCTTAGCCTTGATGATGGTTGAATTCTCATAAGCTGAATTTCTCAACTCTTCTAGCTCCTGGATTTGAAGTTTTCTTTGCAATCCAGCTGCACTCATGCTCATGTTACATTGTTTGATAGCCCAATATGCACGGTGTAACATCTCAACGGGCAAATGACAAGATTTTCCATAAACCAACCGATAAGGAGTGGTTCCAATTGGAGTTTTATAAGCTGTTCTATAAGCCCATAAAGCGTCTTCAAGTCTCTGACTCCAATCTTTCCTAGTTGGACCAACTGTTTTCTCCAAGATGGATTTGATCTCTTTATTGGACAGCTCGGCCATTCCATTGGTTTGTGGGTGGTAGGCAGTAGATACACGATGAGTGATCTTGTATTTGGCAAAAAGATTTGCAACCACACGGTTACAGAAGTGGCTTTCTCTGTCACTTATGATGGCTCGGGGGACTCCAAATCTATTGAGAATGTGTCTTCAAGAAGGAGACTATAGTCTTTGCATCATCAGCCCTTGTTGCCTTTGCCTCTACCCACTTTGACAAGTAATCCACTGCCAAAATGATGTAAGTGTGGCCGTCTGAAGTTGGGAAGGGACCCATGATGTCTATGCCCCAAACATCAAATATCTCACAAACTAGGATAGGATTAAGTGGCATTTGATTCTTTGCTGAAATATTTCTGATCTTTTGGCAATTGGGGCAAGTTTTGCAGAAACTATAGGAGTCTTTGAACAATGTAGGCCAGAAGAACCCTGCCTCCAAGACCTTCCAAGATGTCCTCTTCGGCCCAAAGTGTCCTCCACAAGCATATGAATGACAATGTTGGAGAATTGATGGAATTTCAGATTCAAGGACACATTTGCGGATGACTTGATCTTTTCCTATGTTCCACAGGTAAGGATCATCCCAAAGGTAGTGTCTGGAGTCTCTCCTGATCTTCTCTCTTTCGGCTGAAGTGCAGGCACCTCTGAATTTACCCGTAGCAAGGTAGTTTGTAATTTCGGAATACCATGGCTCTATCCCTAGGCCTAGGAATAGATGCTCGTCTGGAAAATTTTCCTTGACAGGTCTGGTTTCGTTGTCAGTTAGGAGTCTGCTCAGATGGTCAGCCACGAGGTTCTCCTTGCCCTTCTTGTCTCTGATCTCAAGGTTGAACTCCTGGAGAAGGAGTATCCACCGAATGAGCCTTGGCTTTGCCTCTTTCTTTGCCATTAAGTATTTCAAAGCTGCATGGTCAGAAAAAATTATCACTTTAGTACCAAGGAGATATGAACGAAATTTATCTAAGGCAAAAACAATTGCAAATAATTCTTTCTCCGTGGTAGTGTAATTTTTCTGGGCACAATCAAGCATTCTCGAAGCATAGTAGATCACGTGAGGTTCCTTGTCAATCTTTTGTCCAAGAACAGCCCCAACGGCTGTGTCACTAGCATCACACATGATCTCAAACGGTCTGGTCCAGTCAGGTGCTCTAATCACAGGAGCAGTCACGAGCTTCTCCTTCAAAAGGTTGAATGCCTTCTTACAAGCTTCATCGAAATTAAACTCAACATCTTTTTGCAACAGCCTACATATAGGCTCCGCAATTTTTGAGAAATCCTTAATAAACCTTCGATAAAAACCTGCAAGGCTTAGAAATGAACACACATCTCGCACACAAGATGAGTAAGATTGCGATTCAATAATATCTATTTTAGCTTTGTCAACCTCAATGCCTTTTTCAGAAACAACATGGCCTAAAACAATTCCTTGATTTACCATAAAATGGCATTTCTCATAATTTAAAACCAAATTTGTTTCTATGCATCTTTGAAGGATTTTTTTCAGATTTTTCAAGCATTCATCAAAAGAGTTTCCATAGACAGTAAAATCATCCATGAATACCTCTATACCTTTCTCTACATAATCCGAAAAAATACTCATCATACACCTTTGAAACGTGGCTGGTGCATTGCACAATCCGAATGGCATTCTTTGGTATGCAAACGTGCCAAATGGGCACGTAAACGTTGTCTTTTCTTGATCCTCCTTTGCCACCGGAATTTGATGGAAACCTGAAAATCCATCAAGAAAACAGTAGTGAGATTTACTTGCTAATCATTCTAGCATTTGGTCAATAAAAGGGAGAGGAAAATGGTCCTTTCGGGTTGTATTATTTAATCTCCTATAATCGATGCACACTCTCCATGAATCTTGTTCTCTCTTTTGAACTAATTCTCCTTCATCATTTGTTACCACAGTGATCCCTGACTTCTTTGGAACCATTTGCACAGGGCTCACCCAAGAAGAATCAGATATGGGGTAAATTACACCAGCCGCAAGGAGTTTGAGAATTTCTTTTTTCACAACTTCCATCATTGGAGGATTGAGCCTCCTTTGGGGTTGCCTTACTGTTTTGGCATTCTCCTCGAGGTGAATTCTGTGGGTATATATCGCTGGGGATATTCCTTTTATGTCTGCTATGGTCCAACCTATAGCTTCCTTGTATTCCTTCAAAAGTTGCACAAGTCTGTCCTCCTCCAACCTTGACAAACTGCTGGAAATAATTACTGGCAGACTCATCCCTAGGCCTAGGAATGAGTACTTCAGGTGGTCTGGCAGTTTCTTGAGTTCCAAATTGGGAGCCTAAAAAATTGAAGGTTTGATTTTAGTGACTTTATCTGATATCTCAATGGTTTTCAGAGTACCTTCAGGGACATGAGGCGTGTCCAGATCCATGACCAAGTCACCAATTTCAGATTTGACTTCAATCCGGCCTTGCAATTTTTCCAATTTTTTCTTGGTTAATCCCTTGCTAAGAACATACTCAAGAGGTTCAATGGAGTCAATATCAGAAACTTCATCAACATAAGGATCAATTATGTCTATAAAATTCACGGAATGAATTTCATTTGGATGTTTCATGGCATCATACATGTTGAATTTAATTGTTTCACCACAAAATTCAAAGGTTAAGCATCCATCATAGACATCAATTTTTGCTCTAGCTGTTATTAAGAAGGGTCTTCCTAAGATCACATCAGTAGTCTTAAGCACATCCTTATTCTTCATATCAACAATATAGAAATCCACAGGAAACACAAAATCATTTACTTGCACTAAAACATTTTCAAGCACACCAACTGGGTAGATGATGGATCTATCGGCAAGTTGGATTACTACTCTAGTTTCCTTAAGAGATCCTATATTCAAAGTTTCAAATATGGACAGAGACATGACATTAATACCTGCACCCAAATCACACAATGCATCTTCTATCTCTTTACTTCCTATTTTACAAGGTATTGAAAACGTACCTTGGTCTTTGCATTTTTCGGGAAGTCTTTGTTGAAGCATTGCTGAAACATTTTCACTTAAATTCACCCTTTCAATCCCTTCAAGATTTTTATTGTTAGTACATAATTCTTTTAAGAACTTAGCATATTTAGGTACTTGAGAAATTAAATCCAACAAAGGAACATTAATTGCAACTTTTCGAAAAACATCAAGAATTAGCTTGTCCTCCCTCTCCTTTTTGGCTTTTAAGGGCCTTTCTGGAAAGGGAAAAGGAATAACCTGAGGTTCTGCAGGTGCAGAAGGTTGCTCAACTGGTGCAGGTGCTGCTTGCTGAATTTCTGGTTGATTTTCTGGACTGGTTTCGAGTTTGTCCATCCCTAGGCCTAGGGATGGATGTTCCCTGGGAGGTAAATCTCTCCCACTTCGCAAAGTGATAGCATTCAGTCCGTGCCTTGGGTTGTCAACTGTGTTTGATGGCAGCTGTCTAGAAGTATTTTGCTGGTTCATTGCAAGCTGCGCCATCTGCTTCTGAAGGTCTGCAATGGTGGACTGGTTTGCTTGTAAAATGGATTGGGTTGCTTGCACGGTGGCTTGTAATGGTTGAAGGATTTGCTTGAGCGTTTCTTCAATGGGTATCTGTGGTGGTGCTGGTAGTTGCAAAGGTTGTTGAGGAGGTGATAACTGTGGTACTTGTGGTTGTGAAGGTTGCTGATTTGTTTGGTTGTTTTGATAATTTTGCTGGGGTCTAGGCTTGAAATTCCTCCACTCAAACGGAGGTTGTTGCTGATTTGATCCCCACCCATAGTGAGGGTAGTTCTTCCAACCTGGATTACTGGTATTGGGGTGCATATTTCCTTGTTGTGGCATGGCGGAATTGACTTGCTCAGTAGGGTCTGCAATGAGAGGACATTCATGAGTCATGTGTCCAATTTGACAGCAAACTCCACAGGGTATGACTTGTTGCGGTGGAATTTGTTGAAGTTGAGCTATGGTAGCTGGAAAATTCTTCATAAAAGCAGAGACTTCTTCCATGTGTCCTTCTAGGGCAGCTACGTTCATGTTGTGGGCAGGTGTAGAGCGTTCATCAGTATCATTTTGTTCACAATTATCAACCATTGTTTGAATGAGAGCTCTTGTTCTACTTGGAGTTAAATCCAGTAATGCACCTCCGGCTGATGAATCAAGATTTTTCTTATCTTTGATGCTCATTCCATCATAGAAAAATTGAATTAGAGATTGCTCAGCTATTCCATGCGTTGGGCATATCTCTTGAAGGTCCTTGAATCTTTGATGATACTCACCAAAAGATTCATCTCCTCTTTGTTGGATGGAAACTAGATTTTTTCTAGCTGCTCCTGCCTTGGTAGCTGACCAATATCTCTTGAGAAAGGTAGTAGCCATGTCAGCCCAAGTGTTGATGGAGTTGTGAGGTAAGCTGAAAAACCAATTCTTGGCTGAGTCCTCCAAAGACCATGGAAAAACTCTCAACTTGGCCCTTTCAAGAGTCACTCCAGTCGGTTTAAGAGCATCACATTCAAATTGGAATTTTTGGAGGTGTTTGTAGGGATTTTCGGATGCATGTCCTCTAAATTTGCTGAGGTTATGCATGACATTTGATTTCACGGCCCAGTCATTTGGTACTGGACGGTAATTGATACACAGGAAGGTCTCCTGCTCAGCTCCTTGGTTGAGCTCTCTTAAGGTGGGTTCAGGTTGATTAGCCATTTCTGGTTCTGCTGCAGGTTCTGCTTCTGGTTGGTTCGTCCCAAGGTCTTGGGATGAATCGACTTCTGCTTCTGAATCTGATCCGGATGAGGAAAACTCACTGAACTTTCTTTTTGACAGTCTGATTGTTGTTTCCGTTCTGGAAATCTCTGGAATGTATGGTAGTGGTTGCGAACTGCTGGACCTGGTCATGAACAAGAAAATTGAAAATTAGAACTCGTTACCTCCCCGGCAACGACGCCAATTTATGGCAGAGGCGTCGCAACCACTGCATAAATGTATAAAGTTCAACTCAGTGCTAAACCACAAATTAAATGTAGATAGTGATGAGAGGATCGAATCCACAGGGAGGTAATCTTGAATAACTCTTATTTCTCTTGTAAAAACCAAATCGGAACAAAGTGGGGGGAAGTTTTACAATTATAACCAAATTAAAAACAGTACTGGAATGTAAATCAGTGGGTGAAAGTAGCATGCACAAAATACAACTGGAATAATAAGTGAAATCAGATAAAAGAAACAATCCTTGGTAGAGATTTTTACAAGGTGACTATCCTTTGCAATTGATCATTGACAAAACATTTTTTGAATGAATTTATAAAGATGTTATAGGAACAAGAGACACTCTGAATTCCCAAGTTTCCCCCTATACAAGTCAATTAAAAGAGACACTCTAATAATGACCCTAACTCTCCTAACAATTTCTCAAGGTTTGCCTAAGAGTTGCTGGAAAATTGTAAACACACGGGAAACCCATCCCAAGGCCTAGGGATGGACTTACTCAGCCCTGGACCTATTCTTTCCTTTCTCCTAGTTTCTAATGACAAGTTTTATGTCTATTAGTTACTAGTTGTCTACTAAATCTTCTCTTAATGCAGGAATCACGCTGACATTAGAGAAACTGACAATACCTATTCTAATTAAATCACAAGTTGATCAAGCTTTAAATTCAATAAGAATGGTTTTGACATTTAAATGAGAAGGAGAGAAATATAAAAACATTCATATTAAAACCAATAAAATCTCACAATAACATGGATAGTCAACCTCTAATCTCTACCAAGAATCAGAGGAGTTTAGCCACAATACATAATTAAAATCACAAAATAAAACTTATTGTTCAAAGTAGGAAATTGCTGGAAAATAAAGTGGAAAAGTGGTGCAGTTTTTCTGATCTCTTCTTCTCTGATCTGATGTCCTCTTGTTTGCGTTGTCGTCCTCCATTTAATAGCCTTTCTTCTTCTCCTCTCCTCTGCTTCAAAGGTCCAGTCTTCACCATAAAATAATTGCAGCATGTGCTGCCATACCAGGCTGGTGCTGGGCACTACATCACTTTTGGAGAGAATAATCTTGAATAATACAAGGGGAATGTTTCATCATTCTTCTATTGATGTCCCCTTGGTGCTTCTGCAAGGTGGAAGAAGGAATCCAGGCACTAACACTCGTGCCCATGTCCTCCAGGTTCCATGCTGGCTGAACCAGCACTCACAAATAAAATACAAAAGTACGCTCAGTGCTGTCCAGGCTGGAACTCTGACAGGTCGCTTCATCTCAAGGCCTAGGGATGGAGAGACCAAACTCGGCAGACAGTAGGCTGAAATCAAAACTCCAACACCGATTGATTGTTTCAGCTCTAATCTTCAAGCTTTTTGTTCCTTTTCCTCATTTAACGATTATTAAGCCTGAAGAGCAAAATAGGAAGGAAACAAGCTCAAAGTAGCATAATTATTATCTCAATTAATAATAAAAGAGACAATAAAACAAAGTAAATAAATAATCAATCAGCCGCCGCTAATGCCTCCGGCCGCATCACACAGCGCCGCCGCTCACCGAACTTCACCCACCATCGCCATAACTCTTGCTTGGCCGAAAAGAACAAAAAGAAAACGAAGGGGAGGGGGTTGCCGTCGACCAAGGGAGAGGCCGGCGGCAGCCCAAGGAAACCTAAAAAAGAGAAAGAGATGAGAGGATTTGATTTTTAGAGAGAGAGAGTAGAGTAATTACTAATTATTGTATTGATTGAAATTGGATGAATTATTGGTAAGCAATTGGTCTTGTTTTTTCTGCAAAGAATTTAATTTTTTTATTTTTACTTTGCTTTTGGTCATTGTTTTGCCATGATAGATTCATTGAGTTTGCATTTCAGAATGCATCTCAGTGTGGAAAGATAGTATGTCCTTGTAATAATTGTATGGCAAAAAGGGGTTAGAAGACTCTAGACTTTAATGTTTTATTTAATGGGAACCCTCAACTATTTTTTTATTTAATCACCCCCTCAACTATTTCATTTTGTTTAATCACAACCCTACTGTCACGGTTTGCTGATATGACACCATTATGTGTCACGTCATGTACTCACTCGATGCCACGTCAACAAGACACATCAGTAACTTGCCACATCATCCCAGCCACATCAAGAAGCAAGTCACGTCATCAAACCAGGGGGGTAATTAAATAAAAAATTAAAGTTCAGGGTTGTTTTATGTTTTTTTGCCATATTTATTTTATTATACTTTCTATTTTTGTTTCTTTTATATTTTTCCTTCTTCAATTCATTCTTGCTGGATGGATTTTTTTTTAGGAAATTTAAATGAATGAGAATTTTCTAGATTCTCTCCACCTTCATTGTCTTTCTATTAATAATCATAATTAATCAGATTAATCATAATTACCTCTAATTGTTAAGTTATTTTGTAGGCAACCTTGTTCTAGATTAATCATAATTACTTCTAATTCTAGCAATGAAGCATTAATTCCATTTTTATTTTTAGAGTAATGCTATTTGGCTCACCCAAATAGCACACTCAGTTGGCTCACTTGACGTGGCAGCTGCCACGTCATAAAAAAAAATTAAAATAATTGCTCTCCTTCTCCTTACCCAATCAAATGAAGCAACTCCCTCACCCTCACCCATTCGACAAACCCAACTCCCTCACCCTCCAAACCCTCCGACGACGACGACGACAGCTCTACCAAATCGAACGAAGCAGGCGACGACAGCAGCGCCTCCTCCTCTCACCCTCCAAACCCTCCTCCGACGACGACGGTACCCTCCTCCTCCGGCCATCTCTCCTCCGACGGTACCTTCTCCTCTCTCTCTCCCTCACCGCGCTGCTTCGACACGCCTCCGACGACGACAGCCGGCGACAACAGCAGTGCCTCCTCCTCTCACTCCTCTTGGTAAGTTTTCTAAATTCTAAACTCCAATTTCAAATAGAAACCGAGATTAGATTAGATAAATTGGGTTTTAGAGTTTTAGGGGTCTTGTTCTTATTTGGGCTTGTGTTGATGGCTGATTATAAGTTGTTACTGTAATAGTAATTAATTAATGTTTAATTAAGGATTTGATTAGGTAAAATGGTCTTGTTAATTAAGGCTATTTTTAGTGTTATTATTGATAAATTAAGATTGGTTGCGTTTGTTAACTGGGTGGATAACTAATTACTGGACTATTTATTTCCTTATGGTAGTTGGTAACTGATTCGTCGTGGTTAAGTGCTTTAATGCTTAGCTTCCTTTTTGTTTTTCCTAAAACTTAAAAAAAAAAGATGAAAATCTTGCTAATGATTTTGATTCGGAAGGTTTGTAAGGAATTGCAAAGAGATGTATATTTTGGAGAAGGGAACAATGTTATATTTGGAATTTATCTAATCTCTTTAAAGTAAAAGGAAATTTGCGCTTTAGTTCTGAAGTTTCAGGAAACATTGGTATTAGCTATGGATCATCTATTTGGACTTCTAATCTGAAAAATTCTAATTCTCTACTTCTAAATTTTAGAACTTGTTAGGGGGTGCATGATATTATGTATTTAGTTTTTATTCTGATCTCCTTTTTGCTTATAATGCAAAGTTGCAAACATATGAAGAAAACAGAATTCTAACTACTGGCAAGTTCAACTTTGGAGCTTAAGTAGGAAAAGCCAGGTAACAGCGGCGACTTCGTAGATTCTTTAGAGCTGCTATTGAAGTTGTGCCAACAAATTGGAGTACAGATCGATGAGTTTGGAGCCTGTCTTTACCCACCGTAAGAAGTTTCTGGTATGACGGAAGCTTTGGAGGAAATATTAACCATCACCGACAAGGTGGAGGTCAAAAGTCTGACTAGCTCTTCTGAAGCTTTCTTCTAGGCATGCGACGGTTTGAGAAGTTCATCGAAACAAATGGAAACTGAACTAGCTTGCGCCAGTACAACTGATATAGAAACCAAGATACAGAATGTTGCCATCAGTGACTAGAGTTGCGTATGATACGTTTCTTTTTTCGCATCGACGTCATGTATATGTTTTTTTAAAATAAGCTTTCATTTTTAACCGTTTTCTTTCATTGAAATGTCATCTCATTGACATCTCTGTCAAAATACGAAGAGATTGAGAAGAGTGATCTGCTTTATGATTTAAGCAAGATTTTGAAGAGTACAAACTGAAAAGAGAGAAATGGTAGTGCAACTAAAACTCAAGATTTCATGGATGATTCCCCTTTGTTCCTTTGATATTGCACAATTATGGTATTACATGCAATTGGTAAATGGAAAATATACAGGGGCTATTCAGAATCTAAAACTCTACATTCTTAAGTTATTGATGACAAATATGGTGACTGTAGAACATGGGAATTAGTTGAATCAGTCATCGGCCAGTAAGCTTGACCATCCATGCGCCACCCAAGTAAAGACCAAGAAGTGGTCCAGCTAGAAGCACCTGAGTAAGAGGATCAGTTGATGGTGTGAGTACAGCTGCTGCAACAACAGCACCAACTACAACATATCTCCAAATCGACAACACATTTGGTCTCCTGTCACTATACCAACTTGGCAAAGTAGCACTTCGATCACCGGAACCTGCAGAAGCGATATCAGTTTGATGTGTAATCAAGTGGGGAAGAGGGCAGGGGGGAAATTGAGCCAAGAATTCAACAAGAAGATTTCAGTTATTTACTCATAATGCTACACGAAGATCCTTAAAAAGAGTAAATCAACAAGTCAAATGTAGCCCAAACACCAGAAGAACAGGACAACAAAAAAAACAAAACTAAAGAGGGTCTTGTATAATCATTAAGAACATGGTAGTAGGACTACTTTTGAATTTCAATGAGGAAAAGCCAAAACCATTAACCACAAAACCTTGCAATAATTGAGAAATGTGACGGGTCACTTTCTACAGGAATATAGGAGTATCAGAGCATCAATAGAATTAGATGACAACATATTTTGAATGATGTGATGGGTGCATAAGTATTGCTTCTAGGATTAAACATAGTCTCAATGAACATGAATCAAACGATAAATAAAGACATCACACATCCAACCAAAAGAAACTAAAAGGGTAGGGGACTGGAA
This sequence comes from Viola odorata, assembly GCA_963691705.1. Classification (NCBI taxonomy): domain Eukaryota; kingdom Viridiplantae; phylum Streptophyta; class Magnoliopsida; order Malpighiales; family Violaceae; genus Viola; species Viola odorata. The sequence continues at coordinate 47,575,569 of OY829544.1, forward strand.
GCATGTAGCATGAAGATATACCTGGAGAGACAAGTATGTGCTGAACATTAGCACAAGCACAAACTCAAAGTATTGATCAATGGACCACAAAGATTCCACCACCCCTTCTGCGTAAGTAACGAAGAAATTAAACGCCGCTGGTGTCAGAACCAAATAAGAAAAAGCAAGCCCGGCATAGAAAAGCACTGAGGAGCCTAAAACAATGGGTCCAAGGAACCCTCTTTCTGATTTTGTTAAACCTGGAAGAACAAAGGCTATAATCTCATACAGAATAACAGGGCTCCCCAATAGAATGCCACAGTATCCTGATACCTGCAAGGAATCGAAATTTGCCGTTATTGACCGTAGCTTAGGTCATAAGGAATCAAAAACAAATAGACTTCTAAAGGAAGAAAGTTGAACTTGCCAGTAGTTAGAATTCTGTTTTCTTCTTATGTTTGCAACTTTGCATTATAAGCAAAAAGGAGATCAGAATAAAAACTAAATGCATAATATCATGTACCCCCCCCCCCCCCCCCCCCCCCCAACAAGTTCTAAAATCTAGAAGTAGAGAATTAGAATTTTTCAAATTAGAAGTCCAAATAGATGATCCATAGCTAATACCAATCTTTCCTGAAACTTCAGAACTAAAGGCGCAAATTTCCTTTTACTTTAAAGAGATTAGATAAATTCCAAATATAACATTGTTCCCTTCTCTAAAATATACATCTCTTTCCTTACAAACCTTCCGAATCAAAATCTTTAGCAAGATTTTCATATTTTTTTTTAGTTTTAGGAAAAACATAAAAGGAAGCTAAGCATTAAAGCACTTAACCACGGCGAATCAGTTACCAACTACGATAAGGAAATAAATAGTCCAGTAATTAGTTATCCACCCAGCTAACAAACGCAACCAATCTTAATTTATCAATAATAACACTAAAAATAGCCTTAATTAACAAGACCATTTTACCTAATCAAATCCTTAATTAAACATTAATTAATTACTGTTACAGTAACAACTTATAATCAGTCATCAACATAAGCCCAAATCAGAACAAGACCCCTAAAACCCTAAAACCCAATTTATCTAATCTAATCTCGGTTTCTACTTGAAATTGGAGTTTAGAATTTAGAAAACTTACCAAGAGGAGTGAGAGGAGGAGGAGCTGCTGTCGTCGCCGGCTGTCGTCGTCGGACGCGTGTCGAAGCAGCGCGGTGAGGGAGAGAGAGAGGAGAAGGTACCGTCGGAGGAGAGATGGCCGGATGAGGAGGGTACCGTCGTCTTCGTCGGAGGGTTTGGAGGGTGAGAGGAGGAGGCGCTGCTGTCGTCGCCTGCTTCGTTCGATTTGGGAGAGTTGTCGTCGTCGTCGTTGGAGGGTTTGGAGGGTAAGGGAGTTGGGTTTGTCGAATGGGTGTGAGGGTGAGGGAGTTGCTTCGTTCGATTGGGTAAGGAGAAGGAGAACAATTATTTTAATTTTTTTTATGCCACGTCAAGTGAGCCAACTGAGTGTGCTATTTGGGTGAGCCAAATAGCATTACTCTTATTTTTATTATTATTATCATTATCATTATACTGTTGTATATAAAAAAGAAAGGAAAAGAGGAATTTGGGTTATTGATTAAATTAGGGAAAATGACATAAAACAACCTTGAACTTTAATGTTTTGATTAATCGCAACCCTTATTTTTTTTTGTTTAATTACCCCTTGACACTCTTCTTGACGTGACTGAGATGATGTGGCAAGTTACTGGCGTGTCTTGTTGACGTGGCATTGAGTGAGTACATGACGCAACACATAACGATCCCATGTTAGCAAACCGTGACGGTAAGATTGTGATTAAACAAAATGAAATAATTCAGGGGGTGATTAAATAAAAAAATAGTTAAAGGTTCTCATTAAATAAAACATTAAAGTTCAGGTCCTCTAACCCCTTTTTCTCATAATTGTATTAACGTCAACCTCCAAACTTATGGAGTAGCAAGGTCACATCTTATATGTGCAGGTTTTCTTAGTGGGTACACTAATTGGGGGTATAATGGAGAGAGACCAATGTGTAGTGCATCTCAATACTCTTCAATTCCTACTCACCAAAGTCATGGTACCACTAGTGAGTCTGCGGTAGAAAAAACCCAGAACTTAGTGTGTGATATGGATGGTTTGTTGCGTGCTGCTTTTCAACATGGTGGTCAAAACAATGACATAAAAGTAAACGATGTGGGTGGTGATAATATGAATGAAGATGTGAACCTAGAAGAAAAGGAAATTGGGGGGCAAAGATGGGGTTGAAAATTCCAAATTTCTACCAAGATTTTAATAAAGAGTTGTACCTTGGTTGTCAAAACTTTACAACTCTTTCTTTCATACTTCACCTTTACCGCATTAAGGTTTTGTGTGGATGGACCGAGAAATCCTTTACAATCTTGCTTCGACTTTTGCTTCTTTCTTTCCCTAATTGCTCATCATTACCCAAATCATTCTACCAAACAAAAAAAATCATCAAAACCTTTGGATTAGACTACACCAAGATTGATGCATGCATAAATGATTGTATGTTGTATTATGGGGATAAGGATAAACAAGAATCATGTCATACATGTGGAGAACCTTGGTGGGACTTAAAGAAAAAGAGTCCTCTAGATGCAAATAATATTCCTAAAGAAGTGAACAAAAATAAGGCTTGGAAAGTTTGTCGTTACTAGGGGTGGTAAATGGGTGGGTATGGATGAGTATGAATAAAGATTAAATGGGTATGTATGGGTATGGGTATCATACTCATTTATTACCCATATAATTTTTTGAATGGGTACTCATTTAAATCAACCCACCCATTTACACTCATTTATACTCATTTAAATCATACACACTTAATAGATATAATTTTTTATTAAATAAAATTAAAAATACTATGTTTGACCATTTATGCTCGAGTTTGACCGTTTAGACTCGGGTTTAACCGTTTAGACTCAAATTTTATCGTTTAGGCTCGATTTTTATTATATATGTTTGATTTTCAATATTTAAGCATTTGTTTACACACAAAAAAATACTTCACACAAGAAATTTTCAATAATTCCAAAAAAGAAACAAGTGGAAGAATTTAAACTGCATAATATTCTATATAAAATGATCTTTCCTTTTTCACTTCATATCTGGTTCAGTGTCTAGAACTATTACTACTTTCCAGGTTACTGTATCCCAAACATCTATATTAGTGTCCATGTCTCCACATGACTTGTCCAACTGTCCCAGGAAGAGGAACACAACACTTCATCTCTTCCAATCCACATAGATTGGGGACAAACGGACAGGACTTAACAATCTTGAACACAAAATGCACCATCAGGAACCATTCAATATTAAAGCAAATGATATGATGAGGCATGGAAAGCCCTATACCGTATTACTCAAGACAGCATTCCAAGGAGCACTCTGTTAAGAAAATACCAAACCTATGCTAAGCGAGCCAAATGCACAGGAACGCATCAATTCATTTTCCGAAAACAATAATTTCTTTCCCTTCCAATGCCTCTAAGCCACACTCTGCAAAACAAGAGCCCCCTAATTTCAAAACTAGTCATTAGACGAAGCACGGGACACATAATTCACTACTAGCAAATCAAATCTAGACTGCGTATGATATCTACCCAGAACTAGAGCTTACTGTCTACACATCCATCTAATTCATCAAACTACATATATGGGCATATTAAAGAGAGAAGAAAATGGGTTTAAGCTAGATAACATGATCCATGATTTCCTACAACATAAATTAGCATCATAAGACTAACATATCAAGTTGTCTGAAAATTTAGCTCAATCGATCACTACCACTGACTGGGATGAACTGAGTTCCTTGCAGAATTGCTCATAACCTTCTGGACCAAATCAGTCCTCTTTCATCTGTTAAATGGACAAAGCAGGGGAATATCGGACTTTAGTTGAAACTCGTACCAATTTATATAGGATACAATTCTAGAACTTACGAAATACGGGTAGCTTGCTTCGACACTAAAACTGTACCTGCATAAAACAATGTGTGTTTGTCAGATAAGAGGGTAACAAATAAAAAATGAATAAAAGATATAATTCATTAGATAAGAGGGTTGCAAATAGTAAAGTACCACACAGATTGCTTAAATCTTCAACAAGCAGATCTCCATCTTGATCATCTACCTCAAGAGGCTTCTCACATAACCAATCTCGAGTACACAATAGAACTTCTGTATTTTGTGGTAAAAGAGAACTCCTATATTTGCTAAGGATTCTACCACCGATGCTAAAAATAGATTCAGATGCAACTGTAGTGATAGGAATGCTAAGAATATCTCGAACCATCAGTGAAACATCTAAAAATCTAGCAGAACTACCCCTCCAATAAGTAAGGACATCCAAATCAGCATACTTATTCCTATCAAGCTTAGACTCTTCTAAATATAAATCTACTTGAAATTTTTTAACCGAACTAAAAAATTCACTCTCAAAATCATCAAAACCATCAACATCATCACTCTCCTGACTACTAAAACCATAAGTCTCAACGCTTGAAATTTTCAAGTACAGTGGATGCAATACACCATAAAGTGTAATTCCGTACATCCCACTAATCAAGTAATGAGGTAAGAAACATTTATTTTTTATTTTAATAAAAATCACTTTTTCATAAATGCACATCTTAATTCAAAGGAAAAATCAAGAACTTGCAATTAAAATATTTTTTCAAAGCTATTTTCCATTTGAATAATTGATTAAGGAGTTACAAATTTGTCCTTTATTACCTCCACTAATTTAAAATTTAAACATTTACAAAATTTCAAATTATCAAAATGCGTAAGTTAAGTTATTATTCTAATTATTATCATCCTTTAAATGTTTTTAACACCATGACACACTAATTCAAATTAATTAGTATTAAATATTATTTGCTAAGCATTCATACATAAATTTCAACAATCATTATCCTCAACCATTATTGAGTTTATTATAATATTTTTTTTAAATATATTAAGCTATAGTTATAAGACCACGTTTTCATAATCATTTCTTAGTTTAGAAATGATTCAAATATTTCACACATATATTTACTATTTAAAAAGCATAATGTATAACCTTAATTAAATAAGTATCATTTTAGATAATAGCACACATGCTTATTTAATAGACAACCAAAATGATTTTTTTCTTAAAAATATGATACATAATTTGGAGGATCATTTCATCCGAATAAACTCATTAGCCTTCAGAAGGAAATGGAATAAAATTCCCATGTTGCACAAATATTTATATAAGCAGCTCTTCCAAGACATTGCCTTTACCACAACTCCATGATAAGTAATTCTTTTAATTCATTTTTCATTATGTTCACTTTTCTTTAAAACTAACTTCATGATCATCATACGAAACCAACTCCCATATTTTATAATTAGTACCATAATAACAAAGAAGATAGTTTATTAGTACTTCGAACATTATTAATCTCCATGTAATAATGTATAATTGTTGGAAATTAATAGAAATAATTAAATAAATATAAAATAAAAATCATAGTAATTAGGCTGTGTTTGGGAGTCTGGGTACCCAATCCAGCATTTCCGGAATGAAATGACGAATTTGGTGTTTGGTAAACACCATTCCCCAAATGAAAAAATGCATTTTTGGGTGACCAAACGAAAAAAACAGGGGTTTAGGGAATGGAGCATTTCCCAAATGGAGTATCATTTGGCCTTCTCTCTTTTTTTTTTTTACTTTTTCATTTCATTTTAATTTTTTTACGTTATATAACCAACAAAATAAATTAAAAACTACCACAATAAAATCTCTATTTCAAGATAAGTAATTCTAGATCCATTTTTTCTATTTTTATTAATTTTTTAAAAATGGGTTTTATGCCTTTTATGGTCATTTTACCAAACACCTAAGATATCTCACAACACTTTTAATTTTTTTTACCAAATAGCACACTCCGTTTCCCAAAAGTCATTTTCCCACTCAATTTTTACTTACCAAATCGGAACGCCAAACAAACCCAAGAGATATTACCTCAATATGTGAATAAATAGATAACGAACAGAATTATCAAATTTTTCTGAATATGAAAGCAAAATGAGATGAGACACAACCAGGTTGCTCTCTAGAGATGATACGCGCCATCTACGATAGTTTAATGCAATAGATTAAATTATTTTGCATATCATTTTGAAAATACAACAGCTCAACCACCTCATTATAATCTTCAAATACTTAAAAATCCAAAAACTCTATATAATAACACCTTTAATCTTTTACTCATGAATTATAATAAAGGAAATATGAATCCACATATTAAACTCTACAATCGGGTTTATATATAGGTCAAGATGAGATGATGAAATATTCTCAAGAAAAAAAAGATGAGATGAAGTTTGGGGCCGCTTGGGTTTGGGTTGCCGACCCGACCCATTTTTAAATGGTTCGGGTCATTTTTTCTTGCGTGGCATGACACGTCAGCAAGGACATACGTGGCCGCTGATGTGTTATGCCACGTCGAACACTTAACGGTTTTCGATTGATGAACGACGTTAGGGTGAGATACCAAATGTAAACAACCTTTTGAGTGCGAATACTTTTTAAAAACAAAAAACAATACAGATACCAAATCAATCCATTAAATAGAGTACATGTGTTTTTTTTTTTTTGCATTTGTTCATATTCCAACAAGGAACAATTCCACGCAAGTACCGAAAATAAAAATAGAAAATCCATCGACATGACAGTTTATTCGAACTTGTTACCTGCATAGTGGTGAGTCTGGTGACACGACAGGAGCAGGAGCCGACAGAAACAACACCTGGTAGTGGTGAGTAGAGATTGAAAATGATGGGAGGAGGGTAGCAGAAAGAGGGATGCTCCATTGAAGAATCATGGGAAGAGGGTAGCAGAAAGATTAAGAGGCTAAGGCAGGCTTTTTTCAAGGCAAATTACAAGAAGATGGTTACGAGCTTTATGGAGAATCATGTTACTTCTTGTGGTGATTTCATGCAAGTTAGAACATTGCAAGTTATTTATGACGATGATGATGGCGGTGGTGATATATATATTTTTTTTAATAGGCTGAAATTATATTAAAAACACAATGTCATGAAGGACATGACCAGTCCGCAATATACAGAACCAAAAGAGCCCCACAGAGTAGCTCCAAGAACACGACCAGCAAAAGACTCACACAACCAAGAATCAGACAAAACCCAGCCAAAAGAATACAGAAACCCAGAAGAAGAAACTAAACTGAAGACCATACCGCAGAGCAATCAATTGCTGTCCGGACTCCAGTTAAGCAACCAAGCAGGTGACTGGTGCATATCCACCACGCTAAAGGCAATCCTACCATCCTTGCTTTTCATCCACCAGTGCCAAAGAGCAAAGATCACATTCAGAGTTCTTTGAATTGGCATCTCCGATTGTCTGAAAATCTTAGCGTTACGATTCTTCCATAAGGTCCATATAATCGCGTAAAACAAAGTTTGCCACATGTGACCTCTCTTCCTATCTCTACCAGGCAGATAGCTCCCCCACGTCCTCCACATCTCAGCCAACGTACCTGGTTGACACCAAACTATTCTCAACCAACGCATGATATATTCCCAAATACCTCTAGCTGTATCACAATGCAAAAACAGATGGTTTATGTCCTCCATCCCGTTGCTGCACATGGGGCAATTGTTATCCGCCTCAGACAGCATATTACGTTTCATCAAGAAAGATCGAGTCACAATCCTTTCCCTTAGAGATAGCCACAAAAAGTATTCCACACGGTACGGCGCTAGACCAGTCCAACACGAAGACAGCAGATTGTCTTTCATCAAACTACCTTCCTCCCACTTCTTATACCCAGAATTCACTGAGTACTTCCCTGTCATTTCCAATCCCCAGCGAAGGTCTGCTGGTCGGACCCCCCGATACGGATCAGGAAGTCGATCCCTCAAGAGGACCCACTCATCGCTTTCCCAGTCGAACAACCCTCTCCTCCATTCTCCATGCCATTCCCATATGTTTTCATTCCACTGCCCAAAATCTGTAACTTTACCCTCTTTATTATTAGATAAGTTATATAGACGTGGAGATAAAACAGCCAAAGGTTTCTTGCCTGCCCAAGTGTCCCACCAAAAGCTCGTATCACTGCCCTCACCAGCTGATAATGTGGTATGTTCATTCCAAAAATCAAAGAAGGAACTCCCTCGACCACAAACACTTAAGATATCACGCCATATCGGAGATACGCGCTCTTTCCCCTCCCTCCACATATCACCCACTGAATTTATCTTAAGTTGTCCACGAACTACCTCAGCCCAAATCTTTTTACTCCCCTTCATCAGATCCCACATCCATTTGAAAAGCAACGCTACATTTCGGGCTTCCAATTTACCGATTCCTAATCCTCCAAAATGAGTAGATCGCGTTACCTCCTCCCATTTAACTTTCGCCATACCTTTCTTACTATCACTACCACTCCAAAGAAATCTGCACATCACTCCTTCGCACTGTTTAATCACTGTCTTGGGCATCCTAAATATTGACATATTGTAAATCGGCATGCTCGTTAAGGCTGCCCGAATCAAAGTCACACGCCCACCCACCGAAAGAAGGTGACCCTTCCACGTAGCTAATTTCTTCCGCATTTTTTGAACCACAAATTGCCACCCTGACTTCTTCCGCGGGTTAAATCCCACCATCGATCCCAAGTATTTAAACGGGAGCTCTTCATATTTGCAACCAGCTCTCCTAGCTATCAAGCCTTCAATCTGTCTACTCATATTTATCCCTGCCAAAGTACTCTTGTGATAGTTGACCCGAAGACCAGAGTACGCGTCGAACCATCGAAGAGTTCCTTTCACACCCCGAATCTCTATTTCGTCATTGTTAACAAAGATTAGAGTGTCATCCGCAAACTGCAGATGGCTTAACTTCCACTCTGCAGCGGGGTTGCTAGTCCCCTTCAGGACCCCCACTTCAGACGCACGAACGAAAAGGCGGTTTAATCCTTCCGCAGCTATATTGAAAAGAAATGGGGACAAGGAACAACCCTGCCGCAGACCTCTCCCCACCCCAAATTGGCCCGATGGAGACCCATTTATTAGGACAGAAGCCCTGTTAGTGCTGATGCATTGCCTGATCCATCCCCTCCATTTCGCCCCGAAGCCCATATGTCTCATAACATCCTGAAGATAATCCCATTCTACTGAATCGTACGCCTTTTCAAAATCCAGTTTAAACAGGAACCCCTGCTGTTTCGATGTCTGCATATGATGTACTACTTCATTCGCCGCCATGACACAATCAAGAGTATTTCTCCCCTTAAGGAACCCATGCTGAACATCGCTGACGACGTCCTGTATCACCTCACTAAGTCTCCTAGCCAATATCTTAGACACTATCTTATAGTAACTACTAACCAAACTAATTGGCCGATACTCACTAAAACACTTGGCTTCAGTGCACTTAGGAATGAGAGTCAGGAAGGAAGTATTAGCCCCAAGAGGAAACCTCCCAATTCTAAAGAACTCTTGGATTAAGCTGCAATAATCTTCCCCAACGATATCCCATGCCTTTTGCAAAAAGCGTAAAGAAAAGCCATCCGGACCCGGAGTTTTCTGCCCATCACATCCTTTTACTGCCTCCCAGATTTCCAATTGGGAAACCCCCCGTTCTAGACCAGCTACTGCCTCCTCAGACAGTCTCGCAAAGCCTAAATTCGGTATACTAGGCCTATGCCAACTGACTGATTTGAAGAACTCTTCATAATGACTAGCGGCAGCCCGCTTTATATCTTCAGGAGAGGTATAGAAAGAGTTTGCAACCACAATTCCACTGATATTGTTCTTCCTAATAGAGCTCTTGGCCAATTTGTGGAAATACCCTGTATTTCTGTCTCCTTGAATATTCCATTTCTGTCTACTTTTTTGTTGCCAATACCTGTCAAAGCGGTCTTGTTCAGCCCAGATCTTAAGCTTAGCTTCCTGTTGTTCATTCTCTTCCTCCGGAGATAGAGCACGGTCATCAGCTAATCTTTCTAGCTCTTCATATCGACTCTGTAACTCCCTCAACCTACTCTCAACCTTCCCAAACACATCTTTATTCCACGACTGAATTTTCCTCTTAAGAAACCGCATCTTGTGAATCACCCTAAAATTACCTGGGAATGCAATCCCCGCCTCCACCCACCAATTTGAAAGCAACTCCTTAAAGTTGTTGTCCTCCCACCATACAGCCAGGTCTCTGAATGGCTTCGGGCCCCAGTCCAATCTGTCCTGATTAAGGAGCAGCGGCGCATGGTCGGATCCATTCCTATCAAGCGCAGTTAGATTACAATCAATGATGGAATCCATCCACCCCGCTTGTACGAAAATTCTATCAATCCGACTCCTGCTAATGGAATTTGACCAAGTGAATCTCCTTCCTATCAACTGAATGTCATGAAACCCACCCCTATCAACCCAACGCTGAAAAGCCAACATTCCCCGCGAATAGGATCCCCCTACAGACGATCAGCAGGGGATAAAACTTCATTGAAGTCACCGGCAGCCAGCACAGGAAACGCTGCATTCTCAACCTTATTCCCTAGAACCTCCCACAGCTGATCGCGGAGCAAAACATTATTAGGAGCGTAGACATTGAGGACCGCACACCTCTTATTATCTTTTAATAGAACCCCCTCCAACCAAATGAAATTAATACCCACCTCCACCTGGTCCATGTTGAATTCTCTAGAGTCCCACATAGAAATGAGACCCCCCGATCTCCCCCTCGAAGGAGCAAACGCCCACTTAGTTTCTCTGTCCCCCCCTAATTCGTGAATAAGGAAATCGTCAACTTCCTCACGTTTACTCTCTTGAAGCAGACAAAAAGCTGGTCTATCTCCTAGGAACACCCGCTTAATAAAACGCTTTTTTCTAACCGACAAAATGCCCCTACAATTCCACGAAAAAAACCCAACCATTGAGAACCGAAAAAACTCGCCAGAAATTCCTCCAATCAACGCATGTTACCAACCTCTACAGCAAATCTCTCTCTGTCGAAGGCCCTGAAAGCGCCTTCATTCACCTGGTCTGTGATTGAGAGAGTCCGATATATTGGAGCAAGGCTGCAAGAAGATGAGGAAGTCAAATTCCTCTTCTTGGATTCAACATCTCCTCAGTTGTGATTAATTTTGTGATTTTTTATGATATATCTTTTGATAGATGTAGAAGTTGAGAGTTAATTACAGAAGCCTGGGTTTCTGTGCGTGGAATTTACATTGTAGCTAGCTAGCATGCATTACCAGGCAATGTATATATATTTTCCCTTTTGGATATATACATATTGTGTTTCAGGATGTGCTAATTAATTGCTAAATGCTCTTGTTTGTCTTCCTTTTTTTGCTCATTCTTAAGTAGTTTCTGGTCTTTTGGGATTGAGCCTCCTTCTAATTTTCTTGCTGTCCAAAAAAATTGAGTTATGGAAGATAATTGGGGACAGAGGAGAATTTGGGGAGAGGAAAAAACGATTTTTCTTTCTTATTTTATATTTTATCTTTAATTATTTGTTTAGTACGAATTTCTTTATTTCTCTTAGGATCAATTTGTTAGCAAAAAATATTAAAATAATTAAATCTAATCGAGTTTGTTTTTATTAATTTTTTTTAACAGTTGAGATTATATTAAACTAACGTATAAAATATTTACGATCGATAAAATAGAAAAAAATTATTTAAAACTAATTAAAATAAAATGATAAACATTTAAACTTTACTACTTTTAACCCTGTTACACTTTCCTGCATATCTGCAATACTCGTTATTTCATTCATCTTCATCGGTCTATTGCTTGCGAAGTGAAAATAATATTAGTCTGACTTTTCAAACTTAACCCATGCGGGTGGAGGTGGCCGAGTGGTCAAATTCCACTCTCGACAATTCTTTATGATTTTTTTCTCTTTCAAAGTTAACTTATGAGTTATAATAAAATAAAATAAAATAAAAATAACATTTTTTTTATGAATTTTTTCTCTTTATTTTGAAAGTTATATGAATACTAATAAAAAAAAAACAAGAAACAGAGCATCTTGGATTAGGATCCAAAATCATGAGACTCGAGCAGGGTTCTCTAAAATAAGAATGGTAAAATATTGAGTTTGAGACTTCAAAATTATATTCTTATTTATGACAAAAAGATTAAAAATAAAATCGGTTAGAGAATGAAAATTTGAGAGCTCATCCAATTTAGTTAGGGTCAGTCCACTAATTATGCACCTCTCTACTTGTGCTGTCATCATACAATAACATTTTCTTTCCTTTTACTTTAGAGTAAAATTAACCAATACGATTGGATCAATAGCATTACTTAACAACTAGTGATGTAAAAATGATACGAGAACGTAGATAAATAGTGGAGAATAGTTAATTTTCTTTTTGAATATTTAGATGTTTCGTTAGAGATGCTAATCTAATTTCATTCAAAAAACGCTAATCTAATTTCATTCATAATTCGCAAATTAATATTTAAACCTCTTGTCCATGTTTAGATGTTTCGTTAAAAATGTATATATATGATTAGAAAACACTAACATGAAAAAATGAAAAAAAAATGGAGATTCTATAAGAGAGGGAAAAAAGAAGAAGAGCGCACACGATCGATCTTAAAATTGTTAAGTGTGGCGCAAAGGTCAGTAACCACAATCATGGTCCGAGTGGCCATCCCACGTGCCAGTCCTGCTCCGAGGGTTGGCTGCTGAGTTAGAAAGTGGAAAGCTTTTTGCACTCGGGCCCGACAACTGTATCCCTACCATAAAGCCGTATATGAACAATCCAAGTCCAAAAGAAATTTTAAAAAAAGAATTAAGAGAAAAAAGAAAAATCACACACACACACACACTCGTAACGCACGTGCGACTCCAATTATTACACACCCACTCCCCTCCATCCTCATCCCTAAAAAAAGGAACTAAAAACCAAAATAAAATAAATATCTCCAAAAAGTATTTTAATTACTTTCAATATATATATTATGAACCATTTTGTGGCCCTCATTATATTTAATATGTATAATATACCCTTAGACATTTTAGATTATATATTTTTATTATAAATAAGGTAACATAATTAATACAGAAAATTATATTTATACTATAAAGGTATGATAAATTTAGCAACGTTAAGTACAAAATTTGATTCATCATTTTTAGCAGATTGTATAAAAATTATTAGAATAAGTAATTAGGTAGGATTTAGTTGGAGTAAATTTACAAATGCGGAAGAAATATGAGATTTCATAATTGTAGAGTTTGATTGAAAATCTTTCACTAACATGAGGATTAAAGATTGAAAATCTTTTACGAATATGAGGACTAAATTAATCATATAAAGTTAGTTGATTTTTTTTTTTGCAAACACGTGAACTAAAATAATCAATACAAAAATAGAAAAAAAATATGAGATTATATAAATATAATGGTTTGACAAAAAAAGAAGAACACGAAGACTAATTAAATTAATTAGATTGAATATCATTTATGAATACGAGAATTAAATGAATCATATAGGGTTTGGTTAGAAATTTTGGACTAAATTAATCATAAATAATTAAATTAGAAAAAAAACCAAGAACCTAAAGGAACAGTGCGAGCACTATTTCAATAGATTAAGATTAAGATAAGATTAAGCTTAATACTCTTTTTTCCTTTATATAGGATCTTGTCAATATTGCCCAAAAATAAAGGGAGGGTGGGATCAAGTTACAAGTAGTCAACGTTAATTGTTGTAGGTTCGTCGTTTCTAGGCTTAACTTGTAACTAAACATTCAGCTAACATATGTACATATTAGTCAAGAGCATGCTAAATTAGCGGAAGAAATTGTTGAAATTCACAAGCGGAATGACGTTGTGTGGTAGTTTCGTAAATAAAATAATCATTTTATTTATAAAATTTCCACCATTTATTTACGAAACTGCCACACCACGTTATTCCGCTTGTGAATTTCGACAATTTTTTCCACTAATTTATCATTACTGATTAATCAAATTTCAAATTAAAATTAAAATATTTATATAAACGATGATGAAAGAAAAACAAAAGTAACCAGCTGCAAACATGTTTGATAGATGACGTGCTCTTGATATCTCCTAAGAGATTGATGGAAACAAAAGGGGAGAGGGGACGTGAATGAAGTATATTATAAATTCAACTCGAAAACCAAATCGGTTAATCTATCCGCTAAGAAAATTAAACATGAGCCACTTGCACAATATTGTTCAAATTATTTAATTAGTTGTTAAATCTCTTATTAATTACTTGATTAATAAAGCTCGTGATCTGTAATCCAGCACCTTTATTCACTGCACTATACTTTAATGAGTTAGTCTTATATAGTCCCTCCGGTCCGAAATGTATGACGTTTTAGCATTTGCTTTTACTGTTCCGGAATGTATCTTACGACGGTCGGAACAGTCACTATTTGACACAATTTTACCCATAATTTTTTCTCGGAAGTACGTTAAGGATTAACGTATGTTTGAAAAAAATACGGAATTTTTTGGGATCAAATAGTGCGTCATTCGACCTCCTCGATATGCGTTCCCTACTGAATATTGGGATGCCAGGAAGTCATACATTTCGGACCAGAAGGAGTATATATATTATATATATACACTATTAAACAAATATTAAAATAATAATAAATAAAAAAGATGAGAAAGTGAAAAAGGTGTGGGAAAAAGAGAGAAGCACTGCACTAGAACACAACAAAAGCTACTCCCTTACCTTCATAACGTGATCCATTATTTTTCTCTCCATACTTTTGGCTTTTTCTATAACGGAATTGACATTGTTCCTTCTTCAATTACCAAAAGAGCCCTCTCCCGACAGTAGTGTAGTGAGAGCTTGAAGGAGGGCTTTGTTGTCATTCCCGCGCGTGGAAAGTAGTTGAGTCATTTCGCATGGGAAGCAGGGTTGATTTGGTAATTATGCCATTTCTTGAGTGGTATATATGAGCAAGCAGCAGCTAGCAACTCTCCCCACGGGCCACGGCCAAAAAAGAAAACGGATCACACCTGACTCAATTGTAGTCCTTCCCTCACCTTAAAATTCCTCTTCTTTTTTCGATCATCATTCACTAATGGGAGATCATGATCATCATCAAGATCAGAAGGAGCTGCAGCTGCTTCCACCTCAACTGACATTAGATTCTAATTCCCTGAGATATCGGTCGACATCAGCCAAATCAACGGTACGGTCAGATTCGGATCATAATCATCAATTTTTCGGGGGAGGTGGGGCTAGGCTTGGGCCTGGATCATCCACGGTGGACTTGCAGCTTTCGATAAGCCTGATTAGCCCAATCCAGGCAGGAGGGAAGAAGGGTGGGGGGAGCATGTGCGAGGTGGGTGAGGTGGAGGCGGTGAAGTGGCAGGCGGCGGAGCAGATACGGCTGGCGGCGATGGAGAAGGAGTACGCGGAGAGGGTGAGGGAGATGACGAGGAGGGAGATGGAGATGGCGCAGAGCGAGTTCGCACGTGCGAGGCACATGTGGGAGAGGGCGAGGGAGGAAGTGGAAAAGGCGGAGAGAATGAGGGAAAGGGCGACAAAGCGGATAGATTCTACGTGCATGGAGATCACTTGCCAATCTTGCAGGCAAAGATTTCAAATCTAATTAATTACTACTCTTAATTTAATTAATTTTAATTAATTAATGCGAGCAACAGCAAGAACATTAATTAATTATATAACTACATGAGCAGCAGGGCTGGGCGGTTAATTAATTAATTAATTAGTAATTATTCTCTGTGGAGAGAGATGAGCTTAATTAGCCATGATGATGGAGTTCTGGATATGTTTGGGTATTGGATTCCTTCTTCTTCTTCTTTTTTTCCTGTTCTTTCAACGAAAAAACAAAAAAAAAACAAAAAATGTAGAAAGGGATCGATCGATAAGATAGAAAGGACACAATAACATTTAAGTGGGAAATGAAAAGATTGGCAATGATAATAATGCCCACTATATGCTTCGTTCTTTTCTTTTTTGCATTGTGATATTGTGATATTTTGTATATGATCATAATGAATTTCACCATATTATATAAATTTTAATTTGGTTTATATCCTCTCTTTGTTCTTTACTTGATTCGTAAGTTATGATTTTATCCCATTTCGCATTGTGCCTTGGAAGAGAGGAAACTTCTAGGAAGTTACCAAATCAACATATTTTCCTTGGTCGAGAATATACCAAAGGGTGAGAGATTTGCTAATTTCACAATTCGAGATATAATTTCACAATTCGAGATTTGCTAATTTCACAATTCGAGATCAGGTGTGTTGGTGTCTACTTTAATTGAGGTGAACAAATCAGTATAAATTAAGTTAAGTAGTAAAAGATGGTTATATTATATACTCCCTCAGTCTTTCTGAAACAGTAATTTTTAGTAAAATAAACATTAAAAAATTAAGTAAAATGTACAGTAACTTTCAGTACGATTAAATATACACCCAAAGGAATTTTTGTACAACTTATTTTAGTGCTTAAAATGCTCCAAAATTAAATTCCTCCTATAAAAAACAAAGCATTGCATTGAATTCAACTAATATTTTGTTTGTTTGTTGTACAAAAAATATGCCGACATTTTAATTTTAACCCGATTCTAAAATAATTAGATATATACATGTAATTCAGATTTTTTTTTTTTACCAACATGTTGTTATCTTTATTTATTTAATTTTTTTGGGGTAAAAGGCATGTTGTTAACTTTCGGCATATAGATAAGTTTTAGTATAAAGTTTATGTAATGTTTTTAAGATCTAGTCTAATATAAGAATCATAATTAGATGCATGGAAAGTGATCAACCTTGAGAAAGTCATTGATCAAATGATAAAACTCACGTGGAATCGTGGATATATTATTCCTCAAATAACATATAAATTAGATGCAACCAATCCTTTTCGGATATTGGTTTGTCCCGTTAGAGAATGACAAAACTTCTCAACTTCTTGTTTTTTACTTTTAAAAAGAAAGAAAAAGGAATTAAACTAGGATGAATTTGCAAATAAACTCTATTAATATGTGTTATTGCCCAACGATATGCATATATAGTACTAATTAGTAATTACACTTCGAATTAAGTATCAAGTTGTTCAATATATAACTCAAAGTTAACGAATCAATAGTTTGACCGGATTCAACTAAAGTTAATTAGTATTGTTAATTTACTTCAATAGACATATATATAAGGTTGTAAAACCCGACCCAGTCATAAATCCGACCGGAGAAAAAATTTCAACCGAGATCAAACCAAATTGAACTGTTAAATAAAATTTAATATTTGTGTAAAGTATAATAAATTTTATATTGTATTTATTTTATATGTTCTACTTTAATATCACAGGTGTAGTGGTTAATCTTTTGTTGGTCATCATGTTAAATATGATTCATTTTTTCAAAAATTATTTTCTTTGGATCAATCCGATTTAACTCGGACCGGATCAATCGATTTTCAGCCCAACTAGAAGAAAGAGAGTTTTAGCATTTTCAAACCCGGCCTAATGACCGGTTTTTAAATTTATCGGTCGAATCGGCTAGGCCAAACCCGATTTGACTACCTTGCATATATATGATATATTTTGTTATCTTAAAAGTTTTGAAAAAATTGTCAAAAAAGAAGATAATTAATAACCAACGAGTTCAATCAGTCCGAGTTAACCAATTCAATTATTTTATTGCCGAAATCAATTAATTTTTTACTAGTCCAATACAATAAATGGCCTCGGACCGAATTCATTTACTATCTAGTCAATCGGTGGTTGAACCGGCTGGTTTGATTGATTTAATTTTAAGAAGCAATCCTAGGCTAATGTTGCCAACCCCTATAGAAATCCTAAATCAGGAACATTATCATATATAATCTGTTATTTATTAATGCTAAATTCTTAATTAAAAAAGAAGGGTTAAAATTAATTTTAATACTATAAAATTGATTCAAAGTTTTCATCTCTCTTTTTTTTTTCCTCAGAAAAAGAGAGAAAAACTACAAAGGTGGCTATAAGGCTGCACCTGCCATACTTTTGACGAGTCACACCAAGCTGATCAAGCTTTTTAGTTTTAAAACCATATTTACTGTGGGCAGGCTTCGGTGGCCAGATATGACAACCATACATGCATACACCAAAGTAGACTTCACCCGCAACAATTATGCAGATCATATTGATTTATTCGCCTCTTTTTCATCACTTGAATCCTGCACAGTAATATATATATTTCGTATGTGCTTTCAGTAATATATATTTCAGTTTTCTCAACCAAGTTCCCATAAATTTTTCAATTTTTAATTTAATTATAGTGTACTATTTCTTAATACTAGGTAGTTAGGGCACGTGCGTTGCACGTGCGGCAAATTTTTATATGAAATTAAATTATTTAATTTAGATATTATTTATAAATTAATTTTGGTTATTTAAAATAGATAATGTCACTATTTAAATATTGTTTTAAAATAATATAACCGAACATATAAATCATTAAGCATACTAATAATTATTATTAATATATAATATAGCTTAATAGTATTTAAATATTATTTTAAAGTATTACAGCCAACCATATAAATTGTTAAACATACTAATAATAACTATTAATTATAAAGCGTTTTTACAATTTTTCTTGCTTGATTTTTTTGATTATGGGCTCATACTTATATAATTCATCAAATTTCTTGTTCTTGAGTCTTGTTCCCTTCCTTGTCTCTTTTTTGCCTTCAGCTTCTTTGTCAATGAGTATCGGTGTGGGCAAAATAATTACTTCCTCATCTTGTTTTTTGTCTCTTTTCTTTTTCGGCTTGGCTAATTTTTTAGCTTGTTGTTGATTATCTTCTTCCTTGATTTTCTTGATTTGCCTTCCTTTTTTTATCATCTTATTATTCTTGCTTTCATCCTTGTCGTATTGTTCACATTTTTTTCCAGTTGCATTATTCATTTGAACTTTATTTTGCTGACTCCTTTTCCAAACTACCGCTAATGACTCCTCGTCTTCATCAGTTTCTTCTTCAGTTAGTGTGCTCTTTTTAGTTGCATGAACCTCTTCAGCGATAAATATATTCCTCTTTCGTTCGCTCTCATTTTTTTGCTGACCTTGACTAAGAAATCAAATTCCTTGTCCTTGCAGGATATTATTTTTCTATAGTGTGGCGAGTTCTCTTTTTCCTGTTACATTGAGAATAATATTAGTATTTTTTTCTGCAATAACATAATTTTAGTATCACTATTCCAAAAGAATTACCTTGTCGTTAACTGATTCTTTGTATTTCTTGATGTCACAACCAATTAGTGTTTCTGTTTTGTCAAAAAGAACAATCGTTGCTTCATTCTCACCATCATTAACTTGTAACCTCAGCATGTACCTAAAATTGTAAATTGAGTCTTAGTCATCTTATTTTATGTTTAAAATAATTAAAATTTTAATTTGTTTGGAATTACCTTGGAATTGTCTCAACGCAATCGTTACACCTGTCGCATGTTGCTTGACCCTCACCCATGTCAAATACTTTTTTCCAGCACTTTTTACATGATTCATACCAAGGTTGTCTTTTATTGATGACTTCGGTAATAGTTGTTGTTAGGACGTAGAAAGACTGCAAAATAATAATAAGAGTTAATGTTAGTTTTTTCAGTTATGCTCATAACTAATTATTTTGCTTTATGATTGCTACCTGTTGTTTTGATGATGCAATTTTGTTAGCAATTTGTTCTACAGTTGCTTTGCTTGCATTGTCCATTCTCTTTGAAGGTGATCTGATTATCTTCTGGGTATCTTCTTGTTGAGTATAGGTCAAGCTGTGGTTTATAAATATTTGTAAAGTTAAATGGAAAAAATATTAACTTAAACAATGGATAATGGTAAAATAATCTTATATTATATTTAATATATATACATGTATTCTTACCATTGTCGGATATCTGCTTCATATGTTATGGGATTGATCATCACTATTGTCGTTCTTGTAGTTGATACTTGTAAAATTCCTAATTTGAGCAATTGCATTTTTATTATTATTAGATAGCAATTGACTCGAATTTATATTTTATAGACTTACCTTGATATTTTGATGCCATTCCGTTTGATAAAGCAATGATAGGCTTTTCTTCTTTTATTTCATAAAGGGCTTCTCCTTTCTTTTCAGCTAAGTCTTCCCACAAGATCAATTTCAACTCTTCACCTCTAATTTTAAAATTTTAAGTATTGTTAAATAAAAATGCAATTATTTGATTTTATATATAGGGAAAACTGTAATTGAACATTAGTAAATAAATATATTACCTTTTGTCCATTAATAGAATTTCTCGAAATTTACCATTGAATGGTTTTGCGCTAATGACGAAACCAATAATATCTATCATTAAAATAATTAAAATTAGAATATGAATTATCAATTTAAAATAATGATTACAACATTTTATAAATTTAGTTGCTTACCGATTTGTTTGTTTTGGTCACAATGAGGAAGATCTTGAAAATCCATGAATTCATAGTTAATAACATCAAGGGGGATAGGGATTGATGATTCTTGCACCATGGTTGAGTTTGTCAGAATCAGTTCAATGTCGAGGTTAATATTCGAGTAATTTGGATTTGGTTTCTTGGCAACTCCATTGGTAATAATATATGTGCATCCCTTTTCTAAGGTATCCTTGAGCTTTTGCACCGCTTGCTTGAACTTTTGTTCCCTGATATAATACATATAATTTAATATTATAAATAATATTAAATATTCAGTAAAGGAAAAAATAATTATTAATGTAATGCTTTAATTAATACCTACATGTTGGCCAACTGTTATTTCTACATGTATGACATTGCGTTCAAATCCTCGACAAACCATTCTAGTCCCATTGCATAATCCATTTGATGGATCTAGATTCCGCAGCAACATTATAGGGCAATTCTTTTTGAGTTTTAGTATGTGTGGCGGCAATCCATTTGGCATCAATGTATTTAGGAATTCTTCTTGGTAACAATTGTTTTCATCATCAGGTGCGATTTCAAAGCTCTTAAATATTGTGCCATTTCCGGGGAACAATGATATCATTCTATTATTCAACTCATCAACATATTCATTCTTGGTAGCCAGTATAGCAAAATTTGTTATGTACTCAGGTAATGTTGCATTTTCTCGAAGTGAGGGGTAGACACTGTCAATCAAACGGTTAATGGAAGATTCATAGTTGTCATACTTAATTATCATCTCTTCTGGTAAAGATATCATGTCATCATCTATTGTTGGCTCTTCTCCATTTCCTATTCGGAGTAAAAGTTTGCTGAATTCTAAATCTGAGCTAGCCCTCATATTTCTAGATAATTTCAGTCTTCTCATATAGTGCCATAAGTATGACCTTTCCACAGTTTTTGATCTTGTCCCTCGTGGTACTACAGGTAGTACTTGCGTAAAATCACCTCCAAAAACTACAATTTTACCACCAAATAGTTCATTGTTGTTCATTATATCCCTTAAGAATCGATCAACCATCTCTATTGTGCATCGTTTTGCCATTGGAGCTTCATCCCACAGAATAAGTCTTGCCCTTTTTATTAATTGAGCCTTGGGTTCTTGTTTTGAATAGTTGCTTTCACTTGATTCATGAACATCTATAGGGATACCAAATCGTGAATGAGCAGTACAACCTCCTGACATGATTGCAGCAGCAACCTCACATGTCGCAATTGCAAGTCCAATCATCCCACGTGATCGAACATTAGCTAGCAATGCTTTGTATAAATATGTTTTTCCTGTTCCTCCTGGTCCATCAACAAAAAATACCCCACTGGAATTTGAATCAACTTTTTTCTATAATTGCCTTAAAAGCCTCTTCTCGTTCTGGATTTAATTTTGATTGTGTCTCTATATCTTCCAATGTGACTTTAATGGATAATTCATCTGCAATCTCCTTTGGCAATGTCGAATCATGTTCCAAACTTATCTCCTTTAATGTAGGTAAATCATAGTCCTTAACACTTTTCCCCATACTTTCTAAATAAAAATTAATACTCTTGAGTGCTAGTGCTACTACCTCCTCTGCGCTTGAATTTCGATGGGTTCTTTTATAGTCTTCAGATAATGCATCACAATAGAGATCCCATAACTTCCTTACATCTTCAGGCTGATAATAAATTAAATAAAAAATATAAACGTTAATAAAAAATGGCTTAAATTAATATAAACATAAACAAAAATATTCGGGGAACAACGCAGTTGGTTTAGAACTCTTGCTGCATCTTAATCTTAATATTTATAAATTAAAAAGGCATTTGACAAAATATAGGCTATACGGAAAAAATGGATTTAAAAGATGTAAAAGTGAGGATAGTAAATTCTACTAAATTTTGTTTTTTAGTGACTTAATTTGAAAATTACCTGACAATACACCAAAATAGTATCGAATAGTCTGCGTAACTACAATGGCACTTTAAACATAACTGCTTCACTTAGACACGCTGATATACTCTCGTCAGATTCAAGAAGTCCTCTCTTTTGTGCTGATTGTTTGAATGTTTTGCATATAACTTCATTTACTGTCAATAAATCTTCAAAAGATTTTGGCCCTCTAACATGATTCAATAATAACCTTAGAAAATACCTTTCTCCTTCTTTTGGATTTGCAGTATTTACACGGCCAATCACACCCCTCGTTGATTCTCTTTTCTTCCATGCTTTTTCTTTAGATTGCCAGACAAAATGTACAGGAAATTCCCTGTAGTAAAAATATAAGATATAATTATGTGAAAGATATCATATTGGAACATTAATTAATGTACTATATCTACAAATATAAATAAATAATATAATATATATATATATATTAATAGTGACATTGGAAAATAAATAAGCAAAGAAATAAAATTTTAAGAATAAAGTTTTTTTCTTGCCTGTATAAATATTGTCGTGCATTTGGATTCTCAGAACATGTTGTAAAGAATTCTGTAAGCATTGTCTTCGATACATGCTCCCAAAATACCATTTCTTGCAAATTTTGATTTTCCCAATAATAGACAGCCTGTTTATTAGGCAAATGTAATTGCTAATTTATCACCGGAGGATTCATCTCATTTAAATTGAATTCATATATCCTCCATGCAACTTCTTGTGGAGAGACAAATCTCCCATCTTGAAATTGTTCTATCTCATCAACCAAATTATTCCCATCATTTGATGCAATGTATACAAATATTTTGTCATGCCCTTTGTATACGTACTTATAAAGATATTTCACTGATTTAATGCTGGAGCAGATCTCAACATTTATGTGGCAACCATATCTTGTAAGCAAGTAAGAGTTATACGGCACTACCCATCGGTTATCAAGCTCTTTGTTCTTCTTAATTATTTTTCGCCCATTGTCTCTTCTTTGATATATTGGATAACCATATTTTCCAGCCACAGTTGTAGAAGAAAAACCTCGTAGATAGTGAAATCTCCATTTTCCATTTTCCATACAACCACATTTTTTATTACTTTCTCCACATGGACCATGCATCATATGTTTGGTCACTAATTGAAAAAGTAAAGGTTCTTCATCCTCATCTGGTATTTCAGCACAAATAAATTTGTCAAATTGATCAGAACAAACAATTTTGAAACCTTCTTCGAGTATGACTAACATATGAACGTGTGGCATTCCCCTTTTCTGAAATTCAATAACATGAACATGTGCAGCTACTTTTCCAAATACTTATTTCTTGATAACTTGATCTTTGAGATCTTGAACTTTTGCTCGAAAGACCCTTGCAACTAAATCAGGACGGTCTTGTGCAAGTTCCCCTTCTGTAAGCTGATCTTGAATCTCTTTCCAATCTGGATTACATGTCATAGTAATAAACAAATCAAGCTTCCCAAAATGCTGGACCAATGATATCGAATCAAGATATCGTCGTCGCATATCTCGTGACCTTCCAACAAAAGAGGCAGGAAGGATTAACTTTTTTCCCACTTCACTTCCTCTAGTTTCTCCTGACATGACACTATCAGCAATACCTTGGTACAATTCAGATCGGATTTTTGCTTGCTGATGATGGAAGAAATCAAGTCTGGTAGTCTCCAATTTAATGTACATGTCTACAACATATTGTTGGAATAGTCTACCAGATAGTAAAAGTATCGATTGTATGAAAGCTCTAATTTGAAGTTTGTAACAATAGTACTCTCTACACGATACTTTTGATATTGTAGGTCTATGCACACCTATATGTTAAAAAAATCATGTGAAAATTTTAAAAGACACATGAAAAAAAATAGAGCTAAAAATGGAAATAATATCGTATTAATTAAAAGCTTACCTTCTGTTTCTTGATCAAAAATATTTTCTGCAGAGGTAAATGTCAGAATAGTTGAAAAGTCTTCTGTAGTTGTTGTATTAGTATTGGAAGACCTTCTGCATTGTTTGTAAATATTCTGATGCCAACCAACTTATCCTTTAGGGCATAAAAGTGGGTATTGGAGAGGATCATAACAACTAAAGTAATGTTTAATTCTATGGCTCTGTCCCGAATGTGCATGAACAACTATATCTCTTTCAAATGGAACATTAGAATTATTTCCTTCAATCCATATAGCAGCAACTTGATCAACAGAAGGTGAGTTATAAACTCTTTGATCAATATTAACACTTGTGTTGATATGGATTTGTAAATCGTCAAGTGAGGAAATATCTTTGAAGCCTTTCAAAAATTTAGCATATGGGTTGTTTTCCAAAATCTTCATCAATTTCTTCATAAGGCTTTCATCCAAGTTAGCATTCTCCATAATTCTCATCCTATTGTGTAGCTCATTATCAGTATCATAAAAATAAAGTTGAAAATACACTGGATTATTCTCTGCAGGCACCAATCCGGGAAGGTTGTGGTATGCCTGACCTTGAGCTTTAAAGGTATAAACTCCTTTCCTCGATGAAGCAAGTTCTTTGTCATACTTTACACCAAATTATGTAAACCCAAATATACTGTTATATTTTCTAATCTTTCTACGAAACTCTTTCGCTTCTTCTGATTGTGACGTATAAAGTTCTAGCAAATCATTATCATAATGTGTATGCGTCAATTTAACTTGTCCATTTTGACAACAAAATGTTGGTGGCTCGAACTGAAATCTTTTTGCACCACAATAGTTACAACTGGGAACATCCTTTAACGTATGTAGAGGTGAAAGAGATGGTTTAACTTCTATATGTCCTACATATTAAAACAAATAAAAAATTTATTATATAGTTTAGTATTAGTCACTCCGAATTAAAACAAATAAAAGATTTATTATATAGTCTAGTATTAGTCACTCAGAATAATTTTAAACATTGAATCAAATTATTAATTAATCACATAAAATATTTGACACCATCAAATCAAACATTGAATCAAATTATTAATTTTAAAATATTAAATAATCACATACCTTGATATTCATAAAGAAATGGTTGAGCTTTAAGCAACCAATTTCGTTCTCTTCTTTTAACATATGGAACCATCAAACCATTGGTCGCTTTTCTTTTGTTTGTAGACATTTTCCTACAATTGAAATAAATTTAAAACATGAATTTGCAAGTAAGTGGTAATTTAAGTAATTTATTAAATAGTGTATGAAATTGTATAAACATACATATATGGATCGAACTAAATAAATACAATATGAATCTATTGTGCTTAAAGGAAAAGGTTGAAATAGCACGAAAATACAAAATCGGGTGGAATGATGTTATTTTCAACGCATGGTGCACCATTTGGGTGTTGATGAACATAGAATTAAGTTTCAAACGTAAACCAAAAACCAGAAAGAAATACATGAAATCAGACAGTTCATGAGATGATTTCATTAAATCATTTATACCTCTATGCTTTTTGGCAATTCTTTGCAATGAAGCTGTGCAACGTTGAAAAAGTTGATCAAGACTTTCTCCACCACCCTGCGCACACACACAATCATCAGGATACGCAAATAACTAATTTAAGTTAGATGGCAGGTTCCACCTTTATTATAAGGTAAATCAGAAAAAATAATGATGATAGTTCAAACAATTTTGACAATCATAAATACATACACATATAGACCGAGCTAAATAAATACATATATATAGGACTCAAATTAATTAAATATAGGATTTATATAATAAATATATAATTCATACCATAGGATCTATTGTGCTTAAAGGAAAAAGTTGAAAGCATAGCGATAAAAAGTACTTTCGACTTAGTTTATTTCAGTTACCAAAGTTGTTATAATAGACAAACTCAATCCCTTGACAATAAAAATGAATCCAAACGATGCAATCATTACCCATAACATGCGCATTTAAAACATAAAAAAGAAGAAGGTTGATGTTGACAGCAAAATAAGTTACTAACCTTGAAATCGAACAAAACCTTGGGTTGAATAGATCACTCAACCTTTACATAGCTGCATAGTTGTCGACTATTGACAGAGATGAGAATGTATCAAGCTCATTCTTTGTGACTTTAATAAGTACTCAAATTAATTAAATATAAGATTTATATAATAAATATATAATTCATACCACAACTCGATTGATAATTGGAGGAATTGCCAAGCAAGCTGCTACCAAAAACACGAAGGATCTGTGAAGATGAAAACACAATTAGCATGTTAAATATATTACTAAAAAGCTATTCGTGACATATAGATCTATTTCAATTGAAGAAATTAATTATTCAACCAGCTTAAAGAAATATGAAGAAACCTTTGAAGAAATTAATATTAGTAATTTAAAGAAATAAAGATGAAACCAATTAAGATTAATTAGATGAAAGTGAAACAGAGGGAGTGCATGTTTCTAATTAATGAAGTAATCGAAGAATAAAGAAATATTTATTGGCTTAATTACCTTGCACTTTAGTGGTGGTTCTGTACAGTTCTCTTCTAGAGCTGCTGTTGCTGCTACAACAACTTCTTTAAAAGCATCTTGTGATTTTGGTTCTGCCAAGCTCATTCTTTGTGACTTTAATAAGTACTCAAATTAATTAAATATAAGATTTATATAATAAATATATAATTCATACCACAACTCGATTGATAATTGGAGGAATTGTCAAGCAAGCTGCTATCAAAAACACGACGAATCTGTGAAGATGAAAACACAATTAGCATGTTAAATATATTACTAAAAAGTTATTCGTGACATATAGATCTATTTCAATTGAAGAAATTAATTATTCAACCAGCTTAAAGAAATATGAAGAAACCTTTGAAGAAATTAATATTAGTAATTTAAAGAAATAAAGATGAAACCAATTAAAATTAATTAGATGAAAGTGAAACAGAGGGAGTGCATGTTTCTAATTAATGAAGTAATCGAAGAATAAAGAAATATTTATTGGTTTAATTACCTTGTACTTTAGTGGTGGTTCTGTACAGTTCTCTTCTAGCTGCTGCTGCTGCTGCTGCTACAACGACTTCTTTAAAGGGATCTTGTGATTTTGGTTATGCTATTTTAACATCAACGCTATTTCTACAATTGGAAGGTGGAAGAAGAAGGTCGTGAAATTTAGGGTTTAATAGGGTTAATTAATTAAATAAGTGATTGAGTAATAGATTTATTCAATTTTAATAGGTAAGTTAATTAATTAAATAAATAGTTGAATAATAGATTTATTCAATTTTAATAAGTAGGTAATTTTAAAAATTAAAAGACTATTACACCCTTAAGTTTTTTAATAATTAAAGGGTATGATAGTAATTTAAGGAAATAAGCCTTTTCGTGCTTTTTATATAGTATAGATTGAAATAGTGTTGTTTTTAAGTAAACGAGTAAAGACTGATTATATTTGCACTGTCAGATAGTACTCATAGTAGTATATATGATCAATCTATAACATACTAGTAGTTTTTTCGATTCGTAAGAATCAAACAATAACCTTTCGGATAACGCGTACAATAAGTAAGAATGACGAACTACTTACACCCATATAACACACAGCAAAGCATCTATCAAAAGTTGAAAGGGATAATTGGGAGCTACATGAGTCAAACATGATGTTGGTTGAGAACCCATGATTTTGATAGAAAGGCAAATGAATCAGAACAAAAAGCAAGTAAATTCAGCAGCAAAAAGACAGAACCCACTTGTTTTCAGCTCCTTAACTTTTGTCATCAGAAACCAAACACCCACTACCCATGTCTGGGATCCAACACAGAAACAAAAACACTTGTGTGTGAGATTATACATATAGATAGATAGGAGTACTGATGATCATCAGATCATGACTCCATTGACAAGCATCAGTCATTGAACAGTTCCTCCCCTTTCAAGATTTGTCACCAAGAATCAACATATATACATGAATTATTATTTCTTTTTTCTTCTTAATTATTATTATTATTATTATTTTGTTTATAAAAAAACTAAAATTATAGACATCGCACATCATTAATTAATCAATCATAAATTCCTGGGTGGAATCAATAATACACTGACTTGATTCTTTGATGAGCTCAAAACAAAATCTAGTGGGGGCAGTGGATCTTCAAGTTTCAAATTTAAGGGCCTCCATGGAAGTACATGTTTCAGGGATATTAATCCATTTCAAGAAATAACCATAATGCTAATCCTCTCTTTAAGTACCTATCAGTACTTGCTATCAAAATCTTTTTATTAAACCGTGTACATCTAATTACCTAATATTGGATAAAACATTAATCAAACCCACACCCTTTCTTATAGATAGTAATGCAAGAGAAACAATTTATTAAAATTGAAATCATAGACTTAAGTACATACATATTTTACAAGATAAAATAACCATTAAAGTAATAGGTTTTACATGCATGTAAAGCTTGAGCTAATACCTTACCTTATAAAATTATGTGATGTACCGAAGATTTTTCTCCTACATTACCAGCCAATGATGAGGTTAACATTTTTGGGGCTGGAAACTAACAAAAAAAAGAAATTATATTGTTGTTTGACTATATCCTAATAGAGTTAATAATTAATTGATGATGATCACATATAATCATTATGTTAATCAAAAAAAAAACGTAATCCCCGACACATGACCACTTGCATTATAGGTTTTTGTCTTTTATCTTTTATTTTGTTACAAGTTACAATCAGGAAAAGAAATTGAAGAGCTAGCTCTACATCAATCCCCTTCATCATAATATAATCCATAAAAGTCGATAAGCAATGAAAACAAGAAAAAAGAAATGAAAAGTTTGTGTAGGGCATGTTTGGCTAAACCATCAAACCAAAGTCCTTATGACAAAACCTTAACATTTGTCTTTTCAGATTGTCGACATCTAATTGCCAATTGATGCTGAATAGTTAATTTTCCTATTAAAATATCATAATGTGGATATATCGAGAAAGAATTGATGAGGATCCAGCACTTAACATGAATGGTAAAGGAGAATGGTCCTTATCTCTAAATTAGGGCCATAACAAACCATACTCCACTGTCTTTAAGTGTTTCCTATACCAGGTTTCTCACAACCCTACTGTTCTTAATCCTGACAAGAATGTCTTCATCATCCATTAGGGTTTGTCTGCGGTAAATCTTACGAATCTAGCAGCTTCTACTGAACGGTTGCAATCAGTAGGTAGGAATTGGAATTGGAATTGGTTCTTTTTTTCTTTCTTTCTTGTCATGAATCTTTTACCATCTAAGTTATCAAGAAGAGCAGGATGTGTGTGTGAAATGTTGAAGATTCAAGATTGATAAATAGTTGGTTCAAGAAAAAAGTGATATCTAATTAGACCAATCAAGAATGAAAAAAGAGGTTGCTATATAGCTTTAGAAGTTAGGGAGGTTTTTGTCTATGGTGGGACTCATGCATGTCGGACTGAATTCCCCATTACAACAAGATTACTAGACCATATATATATGCTAACACAGCTGGTAGATGAAAAGTATTCCTTTTCAATAATCAAACTTTTAAATTTTAAATGAAAAATATGGATAAACACCGATTTATAGTGTGAGTGATTTGACATTTTTCTTAACGAGTTAAACGAAAAAGATTACTCACTTTTATCAATATATATTAAAAAATATTACGAGTTAGTTTTAGACCTAAAGAAGCTCACCTAAAGAATTTCCAAATTATAATTCCTTAAAATCTCTAAGTCTAAACCCATTAATTGACAGGGACAATAGTTACATTAAAATTTCATTTTCCTTTCCCATTTCTTAATTTTGAAAACTATATTTATTATTTACAAACAGGATATAAGTTGCTTGAACTTTAATCTACTAAACTTGCAAAACTATAGCATTAGACATGGGCCTTGCACATTATAAGCCAGAGTACTTTTATCTTAGGCCCATGTGACATCAAGTTTGCCTATTACATGATGATAACTTATGAAAAGTCCAAGATAACACCAAACACCATAATCATTAACACTTTTGCCCGGGGAGTTGGAAGTTGGCGGGAATCAACGAAACGCGTCGTTTTCCTACAACAGCATAAACGGTGCGTTTTCTCCGAATACACCATGGCTGAAACCTAGAACCTCTCAACCTAACCCTAATCCCCAAAATCAACACCATGAAGAAGGATAACAACAGTAAGAACAAGAAGCAAAATCAATTTGAATTCTGCGAAGTGTGTAAGCGAAACCATGACGATGGCGTCCGCCACAAATACTTCCCCAACCACAAGAAAGCGCTCTCCACTTTCCTCTCTCGTTTCCAGTCGAAACTCACCGACATCCGCTCCTTCCTCAAAAACCCCACGGCTCTCCGCCTAGAACACGCGCCTCTCACCCGCCTCTGTTGCGTATTCTGTGGCGTCGATATTCACGAATCTCACGGCAGCTCCTTTGTCTGGTAACACCAGCACCAACATCAATTTTGGTTAATTATGTTTTAAAGGAAATGCTACGTGTGCCAATTAGCTGACTAATTAGTATTTTGATCTGCAGCGAGAATGTGATTAAGCACTTGGCTAGCGCGGATCATTTGAAGGAATTGAAACATTTTTTTGTGGAAGTATGGCAGTGGGACGGATCGTGCTGACAGTTATACTGTTTTTCAAGCTGATTTAGTCAAGGTATTTTTGTTCTCGAGGCATTTGTTTTGTAAATTTTGAGTGGAATACTAGGGTTGTTGTGTAATTTGCTAATTGATAAGTTGTCTGGTTTATTTTTTAGTGGCAAAAAAAGTGTGAAGCGTTGGAGAAGGTAGCTGTTTCATCTGTTGATGATGCAACACATGGAGATCGAGTTGGGACTCTGAATGATATCCATGATGAATTTAACAGTGACAATAGAAATATGCTTAGAAATAACCATAATAGCTTTGACAATGTTAGATTTGATATTCCATGTGGTGATGTTATGCCTTTACAGTATTTTACGAATGAGAATCAGATATCCCCTTCAGGAAGCTTGGCTGCTACAAATGTTGGCCAGTTTGTACATGATGGTACATATTCACTGCCCTTGGAGGCGCGTGCCAGTACAACTTTAGGAAATACCAGCGATGTAAATGGTTTGTATTATATATCTTTGTTTTATGAAATAATCTGTTCACTTTCCTGTGGTGCCTTATTTGATGGAGATGATACTTATACCATCCTGTTGGCATGTCTTTTGTGCTTTGAATTATACAGGTAACTGGCATAGGCAACATTTAGTTCCGTATAACAGTCAAGTTTACTCCAACAATCTCAATAATGGAGGGGTGAGTTTTGTCTCCAATTTACTTAGTCATTTTTCCAATTTAACTTGGTTCCTCAATCCTTCCTTCTTCTTTTTGTGTGTGTGTGTGTGTGTGTGTGTCATGTCTGTGTTTTCATTTCTTAGACCAGTGTTCATATGAGTTGCGCCTGTGGAGTTGACTAACATGGAGGGGTTAGGCAGACCTCTTACAAGGTCAGGGGGGTTCAAATCCTTGTAAACCTAGAAAAAATAGTATTTATATGAGTTGCTAGCATTTTTATTTTGCACAAATAATTCTGATGCTGGATGGAGTTCCTTTTGAACTAAGGTGTTGTTTTGTTAATGTCCATTTATAAGAGTAACAGTGCTGCCTTTGGCAGATAAGCTAGCTTATGATAGGGTTATCTGATGTTGAGGGTTTCCAAAGTTTAGCATGCCTTCTTTTTGTTTAGGATGATTGTTATGGGCTTGTTAGGAAGCTAAGATAACCTAATACCATTTATCCTTGCATCATTCAAGATCTTCTACTCTCTCTTTTATGCATTTAATGTTTGTTATATGTGAAATGATGTCCAGTCATATAGAAAGCTGTAATGCAGCTATTTTTATTATGTCTTCCTTATGATTTTTTGCATTAAATTATGAAGTATTTATCTGTGAGCATTATGTTGTCATTTTGCGTACTTGTTCTTGATTACTTCAGCGTTCTTCTTTTTTCTTCCTCTGTAGTGCCAACTCTTAAACTCTGCATGAGCTATATTATATTTCGGTATATTGTTTTAACTCGTGGTCTGAGAAGTAATTATTTCCAGCATATATATTGTGGAGCTAAATAAGTGTACACATGTAATTTGTTTGGCATAGCTGCAACAGGTTTATCAGGGAAAAAGTATGTCAGGCGAATCAAGCAAATCACAGGGTAATAATCCTTAACCATGCTTGATTTTCTGTCATATATACATGATACATATGCTAGTCATTTGAGATACTGGGTGGATACATCATGGAAGAGGTTAGTGCGGTGGTTCACTTGATTCAGTGATCATCGTTATTTATCTTGTCAGGTATGCCGACTATCACTCAAATTATTGCCACTACCCCTGAAGGAGCTGGAGGAAATGTGCATACTGGAGCACCTCCTCCTTGGTTTGATGCAACTGAAGGAAATCAAATAAATTCCAAACAAACACAAGTTTCATCCAGTTCTGTTTCACTTCCAAATAAGCCGGGGAATGCTCATAAATTGAATCCTAAAAGAGTGGGAGCTGCTTGGGCTGAAAGGAGGAAGATTGAACTGGAGATGGAGAAGAGAGGAGCAATTATCAAGAGTGACAGTGATGCTAACTGGCTTCCAAATTTTGGTAGAGTTTGGCAGCCAGGTAGCCGGAAGGATTCCAGGAAAGAATTTGATAAGGAGAAACAAAAGTTACCCAATGTTGGAAGCCATTCTGAGATGCCAATTACATTAAAGCCTTACGTCAGCAAAAGAATGGTAGGCACGCGCTCTTGCATAACCATGCTGCAAGATACTCTACTTTCTGGTTAATGTCTTTTGATGTTATGTCTCGTGTCGCTAGCAGTACTTTGCTATTTTTTTTAAATCACCTGATTGTCAGTTACATTGATCTGCAAAAGCACCTTATAGCAGCTAAGTTATTCCCTTTGTTCAAGCCTTGAAATAGGATGGGTCACAGTGTTGTATGATAGGGTTCAGTGCCCTATGAGTCTATCCTACTGGAGATTTGATTTGTGAAACACTGGAACTAACTTCTAGATTATTGTGCCATCGTTGAGCTCTTGTATGCCAAGGTTTCATGTGGTTTGCTGCCGCTATACTTTTAGTTTCCACTTGCCAACAGTTAGGTTTTCCATCAGCTAATTGTTAATTGCAGTATGAAGCCTTTAGTTTACTAGAAGCTGACCAGCACGAACATGCAGTCCTTTTCTGGTATTAGCAGTAGTTCAGTGCCCTTCTACTTTGAAGTGAAACTCTTTGTTTTCTTGGTTTTCACCATTGTCACAGCCAATCTCCATCCGCAATGCATTGCATTAATTTGAAGAACCTTGTGTTGTCATTGGTTTGTGCTAATGAATCTCCTTGGCCTCTGACATTTGTATTTTGTTCTGACTCAGCGACGGGATGCTAGTGGATGAAGGTCGGGATGATAATCACACAAATGAGAGATGCTTCTGGTGCTAATTTTGTTTGAGAGAGCCACTTTGTATATTCTGCTGCTGCTTCTCCTAATAGTGCAGATATTTTATCACAAATTCACAAAAAGGCTGAAGGATCTACAAATTGCTTTCCGAAAATTGTACATGGTAGTTTGTTATGTCTGTATCGTGGGGATGACAATGTTAGATTTTCGGGCCGTTGGTATCATTTCACCGTACCCATAATGCATGTATTGAGTCTGAGGTTAGTGGAAACTGGAATGTAATGGATAGGTCAGTTTCTTTTCGGTTGTATGTGATCTTATCAGCTTTGCCGCAGGAACCCGCTGTGGCGCAGCGGCAAATTATGTGGATGTGAATCATGATGTTTCAAAAAGATATGCTCATATCACCAAAGGAAGAAACTGATCGAATTAGTTTGCACAATTTTTCATTTCATAGTTGTCATGTATAAACTCCTTTTAGTTCTAGTGTGGGAAACTTGGGACGATGGTTCTTTCTACAGACTAATTTTTCCATGCTTTTTCCCCGTTTATAACTACGCTTCACTGTACAAGAACTGTTTTATCTGAGCAGAAGCTTATGGCATTTGCTTTACCTATAATCCTGAAGTTCCAGAATTTCCCTTTGGAAGAGACTAAGTTCTCATCACACAAGAACTCCCAAGAAAACCACTTCTCGATCGTCCTATCCACATCGTGCACTACAACATTCGTCGTGTTTCCACTGGTTCTAGCTATCAAACTAGCAGTATATATTGCGGCCATTCTGCCTGGTGCCTCTGGTGAGTTTCCGCTCGGACCATCCACCACCACTACATCCCACTTAAGCTTATATACCTCTTCTGGCAAATCTCTCGATGCAAGTTTGCAGGTTGAATTTTGAACTGTTCCGAATGTAGGTGCACAAGCTGGACTACTCCTTGCATGCCTCAGTAGCTTGTAAGCCTTCTTAGAAGGAACTCGATAGTCCACCTTGTAGATTCGAGTGTTGTTGATTTTTGCGATATCAGTTGCTCTTATTTTATCAGGATCATCCTCTAAGAAGACAGTGACGCCACCTGAGTTGATGGATGCGATTTTTAGGTACTGGGGCTCCAACCCGAAAATGAGGAGGTTGCAGGGAGCTTTATGGCTAACAATACTGGATAGAAGTTTGAATTCCTTTCTTGTGAGAGTTGAGGCACTGACCGAGGTTTGAAGGGGAGTTGTTTGCTGCAGAGTTGGATGCGATTGAGGTGCGGAAGATGAAGTAGTGATCGCGATCCTAAGTAGTCTGAGGATGGAGATGCTTGCTAAAATGAAAACAAGCATTGGTATGATTTTTCTTACAGGAAACATTGTAGTAGTTTTACCTCCCCTGAAATATTTACATCTGGCGGGTGGACTGGATTCTGATTCAGGTGAGCTTGGAGGCGAAGACCTTAGCAGAGGAGATGCAAAAGATCGGTAGTGAGGTGCTTCAGGGGGCATTTTTCGTTCTCTTCTTTCAGGACCAAACTGCTTAAGCAAACTCTCCTTTTTGCAAGGTACTGGTGAGTTATCTATGATGCTTTTTTCTCTCTTTCTTGAGTGAGCAAGAAGGAAAATGAGCTTTTGCTTTTGTTCCAAGTCTTGAACTTCTTTACTTTTTTTGTGCTGTCAGTTAATTACCTAATTGCTGCTGCGGGTTAGTACCATACAACACTTTTACTCTTCCAAGTATGTCAAACGTGTACCTCTTTTATGAACAAGAATAAACTGATGTTGGTGTGTCAATCATTTTTGAGTATATGCTGATACGGGTCTAATGTGTAGTTGCAATGCTGCTTTCAATCAATTTTGACACTTATCACATGGGCATGAACTAGTGGAGTGAGTGTAACAAGTCACTCACACCAACTGCGTGCGATCATTAGTGCATATGCTAGGATGAATCAAAATAGCGACTTAGTATTGTTTAAAGAGTGACGAATTACTCATATCAGTCATCTATAACTATACAATCGTATATAGATGAAATTAAGTTTATTTTTTCCGTTAGCCATTTTCGAGTTAATTAATAGAAAACGGCACCTCAAATTAATTCTAAGATGCAAAAAAGAAAGGAATTATGAGTGGCAAATGAGAAGTGGGAAGAGATTTTGGTTAAGCCAAGGCTGTCCTTGTCAAGTTGCAGCGAAAACTTCAACAACAAGGTAATATTATTAGTTTTTTTTCTCTTTCTTTTAGATGAAAGCTACCGCTGATTGCAGTGTAAAACTCTTAAATTCAACGGAGATTGAGGATCTGGGAAGTTTAATAAAATTATGTTTCCCACTAATTTCATAAGTAAGATAATAAATAAAATATTATGTTAATGCCAACTTGCATATGCCACCTGCACAATGTATACTATACTATACACAAGGAATATGCCGAATCATTAAAAAAAATAACACAGAAAAAGAAGAGAATACTGAAGTGTCTAATTCCCCTCCAACAACCTAGAATTCCCCCGTGCTTTGCCAAGTACCCTGAAATTCTTTTCTTTCCGATCTCCTCTTCGAGTATTTTCGGATTTTAAAAAAAGTGACTTTTTTTCATTCGTCATATTCGAAATAAGTCCCTAACAATTCGAGTTATTTGTTGCACTTCTATCTATGATGATTGATGAATAATATAGAGCCATTATTGTTTTTGTATAAAAACTCCAAAAAGTTAGTCTACCTTGTAAATTTTCCATAAAATGTCACTTTCAAACTTCAAGATTTTATATTCAGAGGCTGATGT
The DNA here is from genome assembly GCA_963691705.1 of Viola odorata. Classification (NCBI taxonomy): domain Eukaryota; kingdom Viridiplantae; phylum Streptophyta; class Magnoliopsida; order Malpighiales; family Violaceae; genus Viola; species Viola odorata. The sequence continues at coordinate 47,612,123 of OY829544.1, forward strand.
TTCGCTTCGCCCCCAAAGGAAATATATCCTGGAGTGCCTGCCACTTCATATATTTGTCTATCATTGAGTCGGATTGGTAGAGGTTGGTAGTTAAGCCAAACCAATGGTATAATCAAGGTTTATTCTCAAACATTAAATCAACTAATAATCAATCAACTTGTCCTAACCTTTTCATTACATCATCTAACCATGGTTAAGAATTTAAACAACTTAGGACCGTCATGTTTTCCAGTATTAAAGCATTGCTAATGGACTAACAGAATCAGACAACGAACTGAAAATTAATGGATCATTGATTCAACTAAGTTCAACCGAATTGAACCATTGAACCGTTCCATTATTAAACCGTTGCGGTATTGCTCATTAAACCAAATTAAACCGGCTGATTTTTTCAAAAAATAAATATTTATACATAGTTTTATTAAATTTTTTTAATATAAAAATTTATATCTAAATAATATATTAAAATTATCAAGTAGTTCAAGAATTAAAAGCATTTATTCTCCAAAGAGTCACAATACCGGTTCACTAGTCGGACTGACCAGTCCGGTCTAGTTTTGAAAACACCGGCTAATATCATTGTCGGCGTACTTTTGTTTATTATATATATGAACTCTCATTATTTCATTTTTATTAAAACCCTATTGGTACTTAGCTATCAACAGAGGAGTTCTAATTTGTTTAATGCCTAAAAATCAGTTACAAGTTTTGCAACAAGAAATTTTAGTCAGTCTGGCCTGGTCTTCCCTTCACACCTGCCTGTGTTTCTTCCTTCAAGCTTCCTACTTGCTCCTCTCCCCTATTCGGACTTTTGATTTCTTTAACACCACAGCTCTTATTTATTTTGTTGACATTTTTGAGGGTTTGGTCATTAATCCAAGAAGTTTTTAAATTTCTGCAAAAAGAGGGTTTTAACAAACATACTTTTTTTTTGGTCTCCAATGTTTTGATTCTGTCTCTTCAGGTATAAAAGTGTTTGCTTTTTTTGTTTCTATACCATAAAAACACAAACCTTTTTATGCAAACAAGAGTGGTGTAGAGAATAAGGAAAAAGATGGGGAGGAATACTGAAGAAGCAATTGTTTTACATGGAGGATCTGTGGTAAGTCATTACAGTTCAAAAACAAAACCTGTGTTGTTGTTGTTTTTCTCTTTTTTGGTACAAAAAATATAAGAAATTCTGATTTTTCTGATTGAAAAAATAGGGCAAGAAGGAAGATCAACAAAAGAAGTCCCTTTTTGCATCCATAGCCAAGCCACCACTAGATGGCAGACCAACCAGTATGGTTATGAAGGTAAAAATCCAGACATATCTAGACAATCTTTGCAACATTAAACAGTATGACTAACAATCTAACTAGAGTTTCAAATTTGGTTTTGACAATACAGAAAGCACATACCGTAATTCCTGCACATATCGTAGCAGAAGCCATATCCACGATTCGCGGTCTCGATCTCAGATGGTCAGGTCCAATCACACCAACAGAAATGCAATATGTTGAGCAGTATGTCATGGCGAAATACCCTCAATATGCTGGACTTGTTGGAGAGAAGATAGATCTGTCCACCCTTTTGATCCACGAAGAAGTACCAGAGCCTGCACCTGATGACAAGCTGAAATCGCCTCGAGGTGGTTATAGGGAGGTTTCTTCTCCTTCCTCTGGAAGCAATCTTCCTGATCTGGACAGAACTCAGCTAGAACTATCAAGATTGCTCGACATCCTCACCAAGAAGTCATCGTTTCCAGGAAGTTTCATCTCAATACCTGAAATCCAGGCTCGAAACAAAGTTCTGAAGCATTGTGGATTACCTGATGAAGAGTACCTTGTCCTTTTCACCCCAAACTACAAAGATGCAATGATGTTAGTAGGAGAGAGCTACCCTTTCTTCAGAGGAAACTTCTACATGAGCGTTATAGCAGAAGAAAGGAATTACATACGGGAATTCGCCAGTTATAAGGAATCAAAAGTGATATTGGCACCTGTGACGTGGTTGGATTTGAGAATCAAGGGATCACAGCTCAGCCAGTACTTCAGGAGGAAGTGTAAGCACACTCCAAAGGGACTATTCTCTTACCCGGTAGATGTGAACGGGACTCGGTATTCGATGCATTGGGTTTCCGAAGCTCACCGAAACTCGTGGCATGTTCTGCTGGATGCAACCGGGCTGGTTGTGGGAGAGGACAGGTTGAACCTTGCACTTCACCGACCGGACTTTGTGCTGTGCAGTCCTGACAGCACACATGCTCATCCTTCTACCATTACCTGCCTTCTTGTAAGGAAGAAATCGTTTGATACTTCAGCGGCAACATCTTAATGTCAATTTAGAGGTAACAAATGTGTGAATATTGAAAATGTTTAGATGAAAATTTGTGACATCTTTGTGCTTGAGTGAAACCAGAAATATTATCGTGGCTATTTACAACCTGCAAATTAAAGCATCTTTCGTGGAAATAAATTCCAAACAGAATTATGAAGAAGAATGCTTTTTACTGGTTTCCTTTCAAGTTTTTAAGTTGGGTTGATTCCTCAGATGTCAAAAATAAAATACGTTGATGATTCCCAGCCAAGAGGGAGAGTAGTAATAGTTTGTTCATATAGATTCCGACAGTTATCAGGAAAATGAAGAGGAGAGCTAAGAAAAAGGGACAAACTTTTGTTCCAAGATTTTTAGCGCTTTGGATCGATGAGTAAAAAGATTACCCCATCAATTTGTAAAACTTCCACGAGGTCATAATTAATTTGTAAAAGATTATAAAATCATGCTACAATGTAGCAAAATGCAGAACTTATGGCAGATTCCATGAAGTAAAAAGTACTAGTATATTAGGAAAATGCTTTTGCGAAACAACAGTATATACCGCGGCAGTCAAATAGTATAGTCGAGACCAATGAGCTACTAACTAAACGAAGCTTCTTGCAAAGCAAAGAGGGTTTATGACTCGAGTACAAGTTCCACAACAGAAAATCCTCTTCCCTCGAAGCATCCAGTCAATGGCAACAATCAGACAATTTCCTGTTTTTAATTTAAGAATTAGACAGAACTGGATATAAGTGAATTTGTACATTTCATTGAACATATGATATGACATCATGAACCGAACCAGGTTAATCAGCACAGTAGCAGATCAGATTTACAACTGGACCAGGCAAAAAGGGATGCTGTCATACAGAAAAAAAGTGCGAGAATATCCAGCAAGACGAACCAAAAATCCTGGTTAATAGCTCATGTGATGCAATTTGAAGGGAAGTTTGTTAAACGTCCAATCCCGTTATGCAATAGAAGTTGGTAACTGAAATCTCAATACATTCTAAGTATTAAACTTGCAATGCATTAAATATCCTTACTCGCACATTACATACATTACTAACGAAAAACAGATAACATACAAGTTCAAGTACCATAGCATAGGAAAAGAACATACTACATAGTGCTACTAGCAAAGAAACTAGAGGTGGTTGTCCACGCATCAAAAGGCAGTAACAATAAGTAGCTAACTTTAGAACAAAGATAAGAACCTGCTACAGATTAGGGCTTAGCACGTAGTTCCATGGAACACACAAATTCCTGTGAAACTGTGTGATCAATATTTTCTTCTTCCATCACCCTCGGTTATAATATCTTTAAAAGCACCACCACTTGGGATCATAGGCAAGACATGCTCTTGATGAGGAACAATCACATCCAAAAGGTATGGCCCAGGAGTGTCCAACATTTTCTGAATTGCTGCTCGAACATCTGCCTTCTTTGTTACACGAGCAGCAGGTACGTCACATGCCTCTGCAAACTTCAACATATTGGGATAGATCTCAGATTCTCTTGATGGGTCCCCCAAATATGTGTGTGCCCTGTTAGCCTTGTAGAAACGATCCTCCCACTGTACGACCATACCCAAGTGCTGATTGTTCAAGATCATAATCTTAATAGGGAGATTCTCCACACGAATGGTTGCCAACTCTTGGACATTCATAATGAAACTACCATCACCATCAATATCCACAACAATAGCATCAGGCTTAGCTGCGGCAGCCCCCATAGCTGCAGGTAGGCCAAAACCCATGGCTCCCAATCCACCTGATGTCAACCATTGGCGTGGTTTCTTGTATTTGTAAAACTGTGCAGCAAACATTTGATGTTGCCCAACACCAGTACTTACAATGGCTTCTCCATTTGTCAACTCATCAAGAACCTGAATCGCATATTGAGGAGGAATAGCATCTCCAATAGTCTTAAAACCTAAAGGAAACTTCTGTTTTTGATCACCCAATTCCTCCCTCCAAGCTGCAAAATCCAATTTACCCTTTTCTCCTCTGCTCCTTAAAATACTGTTTATCCCTTCCAATACTAACTTCACGTCTGCACAAACCGAGAGATGAGGTTGTTTATTCTTACCAATCTCAGCAGAATCAATGTCAACATGCACTATCTTTGCTCTATTAGCAAAGGCTTCAATCTTCCCTGTTACACGATCATCAAACCTAACTCCAAAAGCAAGCAACAAATCACTATGATCCACTGCGTAATTTGCATAAACCGTGCCATGCATCCCAAGCATTTCCAAGGACAACTCATGGCCTATTGGATATGTCCCTAAACCCATCAATGTACTAGTCACGGGAATCCCAGTCAACTCCACAAATTCTCTCAACTCCTCACTAGAATTCAAACATCCTCCTCCCACATACAACACTGGCTTCTTGGCCTCAGAAGTCCACCTCACAATCTGCTCCAAATGAGCCTCACAAGGTGGCTTCGCCAACCGAGACATATAGCCAGGCAACTTAATAGGCACATCCCAATTAGGAACAGCTAATTGCTGCTGAATATCTTTGGGCAAATCAATCAACACAGGGCCAGGACGACCGGAGGTTGCTAAAAAGAAAGCTTCTTTCACAATTCTAGGAATATCATCAACATCGAGAACCAGATAATTATGTTTAGTAATTGAGCGCGTTACCTCCACGATAGGAGTTTCTTGAAAGGCATCAGTACCAATCATCCGCCGAGGCACCTGGCCAGTAATAGCAACCATGGGCACGCTATCCAGAAGAGCGTCGGCGAGGCCAGAGACCATGTTAGTAGCACCTGGGCCAGAAGTGGCAATACACACGCCAGGGAGACCAGATGCCCGCGCATAGCCTTCAGCTGCAAACACTCCGCCTTGTTCGTGGCGGGGGAGGATGTTGCGTATCGTTTTAGAGCGCGTGAGAGCTTGGTGGATCTCCATTGATGCGCCTCCGGGGTAAGCGAACACATGTTTCACGCCTTCGCGCTCTAGAGCTTCCACAAGAATGTCGGCGCCTTTTCGAGGCTCGTCAGGGGAAAATCTGGAAATCTCGGTTGTAGCAAGAGCGGGGGATGGAGCAGTTTGGGGAGAAAGGGAGCTGGAGATACGGAGGGAGCGGTTACTGGCGGGCTTTCGGAGATTAGCGGGGAAAGGGAGGGTAAATTTGGAAATAGTGGAGTGGGACGAGGGAATGAGGGAGGGTTTCGCAAAGGTGGTGGTGGTGGCAGGGGTGGTGGCCGCCGCCATTGTAGAAATTTGAAGAGTAGAGATGACGGAGGAGGAGGAGGCGGCGCGGCAGGACAAAGTTATGACGTGAGTGAGAGGTGCGTGCGGGTTGTATGTGGCTGGTAGAGAGGGCGCTTAGAAGTAGGGGTGTCAAAAAGTCCCGAGACCCAAAGACCCGGTCTCGGATCCGGGTTTTTTTTCCGAAACCAAGACTAAAATTTTGGTCCCGTTTTTTTGGGACCGGGACTAGTCCCAACCGGAATTGTCTCGGGTCCTGACCGATCGGGACCGGGACCTGTCGGGTCTGTCTCGACTAAAAATGGTCCCGGTCTATTTAGGGCAAGGCCCGCACCCTCTCCCTTAATCCTCTCATTCAGTCACTCTTCTTCACTAAAAATATCTCCCTCACAGCCGCACAACCCGCACCGCCATCATCACCACCTCACCGGAACCAACCACCACCACCACCGCACCGCACCACTCACGCCGACTAGCCCACCCTCTCCGACTCCGGTAAATAGTCACGACTCACGGCAGTCTTTTTCCTTGTTGTTCCTTTATATTTTGATGGTTCTTTGTTTGACTCTTATTACCAAAAATGGTTCCTGATCTAAGCACATTTTGCTTTATAGAAGAGTTTTTATAGGTTTGTTAAATGATTTGACTTTTATTCACTAGGATCCAAACTAGGTTTTGGAACTTTGATTGAGTACCTAATATACTTTTAGTTTTTTTATTTCCAAATCTTACTTGTTTGCCTCGTCTTTTTAATTTGAGGTCAAATCAATAGTGTAGTGTGCATCCTACTTAAAAACACAACCAGTAGTACTTCACAAGGTTTGAAGATCTCATTTTCACATTTGATTGAAATCAAGGGGTTGGATTTATTTTTGTTTGCTTTGGCACAATATGTTGGTCTGATTTGTTGTTATTTGTGTTGTTCCTGGATGATCAACCAAGTAATCTATGTCATCTCGCAAATCTGCACTTAACCATACACAAAAGATAGAATTAAAACAACTCATTAGGGAAAAAAAGGAAAATATTCAAACTAAATCAATGTCATTTCCCAACTCTAAATCTTGATCCTAAAAGAAAAAGTTCCAGCTAAATGAGCATACATGTCTTTCCTACTGCTCCATCTCCAACAATTACACACTTTATAAATCTTGTTGTACTCATTTTCGTTTCTTGGTTTTCTTGCAATTGGATTTCTTGAATTCAATTTTGTTCTAATATACAAAATTTATTCCAAATGTAGATGGAAGATCAAGGTGACTCATTGGAAGCTACTTGGGTCAATATACTTACAGAGGAGGAAAGGGATGACATAGATATCCCTCAAGAAGATGTTCCTGAAAATGACGATGATGGTTCATCTACAACAACTCTAAGTAATAAAAGGAAGAAAACTCTCACTTCAAAATGGTGGGAATTTTTTGATTTTTTACCGGTTACTAGCGAGGACAAGTGTAGATGGTCCAAATGCAAAAAGTGTGGAATAAAGTACGAGTACAAGTCAAGTAATGGAACTAACATGATGAAGAAGCATCATCGAGCTTGTGAAAAAATTAGTTCATCTCAACCCGAATCAGGTCAGTCTCAAATAGTAGGACCACATACGCAATTGAGCCACATGATAAAACTTACTTTTGATAGTGCTTTTTTTAGAGATTTGTAGGTACAATGTGTTATCAAGCATGATCTACCATTTCAATTTACTGAGTGGGAGGGTGTAAGAGCACTTTTACGTTATCTCCGGGGGCAACATTTGATTGTTTGTAGTAGAAATACTTGTAGAGCTGACATTCTTAAAATGTATAAAAGGGAGAAGAGTAAAGTTTTAGCTATGTTACAACAAGCACCGGGTAAGATTAGCTTCACTTCTGACTATTGGACTTCTATTACCACTGAAGGATATATTACTTTGACAACTCATTTTATTGATAGTGGAAGATTCAGAAGAGAATTTTAAACTTTAGTTATTTGCCACCTCCTCACAATGGTATATGTTTGTCTCAAAAACTCTTATAATGTTTGACTGCTTGGGGGGGTAGACAAAAGAGTTATGACACTTACTTTGGATAATGCTTCATCTAATGACTCGTGTGTTAATTTGTTAATTGACAAGTTGAAGATAAGAGGAGTGAGTTTTTTTAATAAAAATTATTTTCAAATTCGATGTTGTGCACATATAATTAATCTCTTTGTTAGAGGTGGATTGAAGGAAAAAGTAGTGGATCCTGCTATAAAGAAAGTTAGAGAAATTTTTCTAGATTTTCTAAGCATTCATCAAAGGAATTTCCGTAAATTGTAAAATCATCCATAAAAATCTCTATTCCTTTTTCAACATACTTAGAAAAAATACTCACCATACAACGTTGAAAGGTTGCCGGTGCATTACAAAGTCCAATAGGCATTCTCTTGTAAGCGAATGTCCCAAAAGGGCAAGTGAATGTTGTTTTATCTTAATCTTCTTAAGCAACTGCTATTTGATGGAAACCAGAGTATCCATCAAGGCAGCAGTAATGTGTCTTACCTACAAGACGCTCCAACATCTAGTCTATGAAAGGAAGTGAAAAATGATCCTTCCTTGTAACTGTATTGAGCCGATGGTAATTTATGCAAACTCGCCATCCATTCTAGACTCTTGTGGGAACTAGTTGACCTTCACTGTTCTCCACCACCATGATCCCTATTTTCTTGGGTACAACCTGCATAAGACTAACCGAAGAGTTATCAAAAATATGATAAATTATACCTGCATCTAGGAGTTTCAAAACCTCTTCCTTTACTACTTCCATCATGGGAGGATTTAGTCTCCTTTGAGGTTATCTCACTGTCTTGCTATCTTCCTCAAGGTGAATCTTGTGTGTGTAGATGGAAGGGAAGATTTTCTTTATGTCAGCTATCGTCCATCCAATAGCCTCTTTGTATTCCTTCAGTACCCTTACAAGCCTTTCTTCCTCCAATTATGCTAGCTTGCTGGAAATGATCACTAGTAGGCTCTTCCCTATGCCTAGGAAAGAGTACTTTAGGTGGTCTGGAAGCTCCAAATCTAGTGCCTGCAAAATTGAAGGCAGAAGTATGTTATGTGTTTCTGGCAGTTCTAAAATCTTGGAAACATCAGTAAAAGACTTAGAAACATCAAGTTCAAACACAACTTCTTTAATTCCTTCGTTGATAATCAAATCATTCTCCATTTCTAACAATTTCGGCTTGTCAATACCCCTGCTAAGAACAAATTCCAAGGGGTCAGTAACATTAATTTCATGGATAATGTCAACATCTGGATCAATAACATCAATGAAATTAACATTATAAATGTCATTTGGAAATTTAATGACGTCATACATATTGAATTTAATAATTTCACCACTAAATTCAAGAGTTAAACATCCATCAAATACATCAATCTTCGCACTGGCTGTCCTAAAAAATGGTCTTCCCAACAACACTTTTGTAGATTTAGCTGAGTAGTCGTTGTCCATATCTACAATGTAAAAATTAGCTGAAAAGACGAAATCGTTAACTTGAACTAATACATCTTCAATGACACCCACTGGGTAAATAATAAACCTATCAGCAAGTTGGATTACAACCCTTGTTTCTTTTCAATTCACCAATGTTCAAAGATTTAAATATTGTAAGTGACATAACATTAATCCCTACCCCTAAGTCGCACGATGCTTTCTTTATGCTCTAGTCGCCAATTTTGCAAGGAATGACAAAAGCCCCTCCATCCTTGCATTTGTTAGGAAGTTTTTTCTAAAAAAACAACTAAAATATTCTCATTTAAATTGATCCTCTCTATGCCTGCAAGCTTCTTTTTATTAGTGCACAACTCTTTAAGAAATTTAGCATACTTAGGTATTTGAGAAATCATGTCAATCAAAGGAATATTAATAGTTACTTTTCGAAAAATCTCTAAAATTTCCCTCTCTTCCCTTACCTTCTTTGTCTTTTCAGACCTTTCTAAGAAGGGTAGAGGGATAATGTGTTGCTCCTTCTGGACAGGGGTTACTAGAATGTCATTGGTCTGGGTTGGTTTTTCTAGTGTCACTACTGCTTCTGGTTCAAGTTTTTCTGGGAATGGTTCTGCCTCTAGGGGTCTCTTCCCTAGGTCTAGGAGAGGTGAGTTCTCTCCTAGTGCAGGATTTTTCCCTAGACCTAGGGAAGGGGCTTGTCTCTCTAGTATATTCGTTCCACTCCTTAGTATCATGACGCTAACATTATGCTTTGGATTATCAACCGTGGTTGCTGGTAGTCGTCCTCCCTAGTCTTGCTTACTCACGGACAATTGTCCTATATTCTTCTCCAAGTTTGCTATGCTAGCTTGAGTAGATTGCATAAATTATTTTAAGGTTTCTTCAATAGGAACGCGTGTGATTTGCAAAGGTTGTTGTGGTGCTGGCAGCTGGAGCGGGGCATTTGAATGATCTGGTTGTCTCTGCTTGAAGTTCTGCAGGTTGAATGGTGGTTGTTGTTGTGGTGGCTATTGAGTCTGTTGAGGAGCCCAATTGCAATTTGGATGGTTCTTCCACCCCAGATTGTACACATTCAAGTAAGGATTGTTGTTGTTGTTGAACTTCCCTTGTTGCTGGTAGTACTGCATTGCTGAATTCACTTGTTTTGTATTTCGTATCACCAAGATACATTCGTGCGTCGCATGTCCTTGCTGGCTACAAACTCCACAAGAAGCGACTTGTTGAGGTTGAATCTGAGCTTGTGTTTGGCATGTATAAATGCTCTCTACATGATTAGAGATTTCAATCAATTTTTATTCAATGGAGGCTACCTTTATATTGCTTGTCAGTGTGGCCCTCTCTCTTGAACCATTTTGGTGGTAGTTTTCTGCCAAAGTCTGGATGAGTGTCCTTGCCCTGGTGGGAGTCAAATCTTGCAAGGCACCTCCAACAGCTGCATCGAGCCTCTCCTTATCCTTTAAACACATACCATCATTAAAATATTGGATTAGAGATTGTTCAGGCACTCCGTGTGTAGGACAAATCTCTTACAAATCCTTAAAATGTTGATGGTATTCTCCAAGATTCTCATCATCTCTCTGTTGTATGGCCACTAAATTCTTTCTTATTGCACATGCTTTGCTCGCTGACTAGTATTTGTTGAGGAAACCTAGTGACATCTGAGACCATGTAGTTATTGAGTTGTGTGATAAACTCAGAAACTAGTTCCTGACTGAATCTTCCAAAGACCATGGAAAAGCCCTGAGTTTGGATCTCTCAAAACTGACTTGTGGAGGTTTCAGAGTGTCATAGTCCCAATGAAGTCTTTGGAGGTGTTTGTATGGGTTTTCTGTGGAGTGGCCACGGAACTTTTTGAGGTTGTGGATTGTGTTTGGTTTGATTGACCAGTCATGTTCTACTGGCTGGAAATCAATGCAGAAGTATGTGTCTTGTTCTGGTCCCTGATTTAACTCTTTAAATGTTCTTTCTGTTGCTGCTGGTTGATCACCTATAGGTGGCTCCATTCCTAGGTCTAGGGAAACAGAACTTCCTCTGAGTGTAGATGCGCTCTCTCCTAGGCCTAGGAAAGAGCCTACAAGACTTGATGCTGATTGTGATGAAGAGTTGAATTCTGGCTCTGTTTCTTCCGACTGAGTTCTCTATCTTTTGACTTACTTTCTGTATTAGGTCTCTATTCTAGTAATCTTTGGGTTGTACGAGATTAATTGCGAACCAGAGGACCTGGTCATAAAATAAAGAAACTAAGATTAGTACCGAAGATCCCCGGCAACGGCGCCAAAATTTGATGGGTGCCGAATCCGTCAAAAATAAAATTAATACAACCTATCACACTGAAATAAAGAATATTGCAGTAAGCGATAAGAGGTTCATTCCATAGAGATTTAAGATTAATTTCAGTTTCCAAGTATGACCAAATTGTAGCAACTATCACAATGGTAGTAACCAATAAAAAGGGGTTTTTTTGTAAAAACTAATTAACGGAACATAATGCAATCAAAATAATAAACAAATAAATAATAAATAAAATCAGATGATAGAAAATTTCCAGTAAAGATATAACTAAGGTCATAATTCTCATGTATTGATTATTGATGCAAAGATGTTTAAAACTGAGTGTCATAGAGTGGCTATAGAAGTCAGATTCACTTAGACTTCCTACTCTTTTCCTAATCAAGTTTCTTAAAGAGACCCACTATTAAGAACCCTAACCTCCTTAACAATCGTAAGGTTCACTTATGGGATTTAACCAGTTGGTTGATAAAAATAGGGAGAGACCGTCCCTAGACCTAGGGGAGAGACCCCTCGCCCCTATAAGCCTAATTCTTCTCTTTTTCTAGTTGAGTCCCGGCTAGCCACGATTAGTTTCCTACGGATTCCTACTAACAATGTACACCCAAATTTATTAGGAAAAATAATAATTATTCAGGTTTAAAACTTAAGTTGATCACTCTTAAATTAAACAAGAATAAATTGACAAGAAATCAAAAAGAGAAGAAATATGAAATTCAGAATTTATTGAATGCATTTATATCTCAAAATACTAGAATTATGAACCTTAGAGTCTTTACTTGGAACGAATTATTTAGCTAGACAAAGACATAGTAAAATAGAATAAAAGTAGTTGCATAAAATCGAAAAATCTCCTCGTTTCTAGGAAGAAGACGAGGAGAGCATAAAACAATAGAGTTCCAACTACTGCCCAGTTACAGAGAAACAAAAACAGAGAAAATAGGAGAAGAAGCGATGCTCTCGATCTCTACTGTCTTACCCTCTAAGTAGTTTTGGAAAAATAAAAATAAAATGTTTATCTTCCTAGAATTCTAGATAAAATAGAAAAGCTACTTATTCTTATCCCTTGGGGAGTTTTACAAAACTAAAACTCTTCTGGATAATTATCCATTGAATGCAGAGATGTTGTTGCATTGAGAGTCTCTCTCTGGGAGCAGAGGTACTGATTGTTCTCCTTGACTAGCGGTCCAGGCCCATTGTGTTGATTCCCAAGCCTAACTAAAATCGTCCTAGGCCTAGGAAAATCGTCCTAAGGGAGTCGTCCTAGGCCTAGGGAAGAGACACTTTCCATTGATGCTGAGTGATTCGCTCCTAGGCTTAGGAGCATTGCGCTCCCTCTTGGTGCTGATGAACTCTCCCTATGCCTAAGGAAGAGACACGTTCATTCTGATTGGGTTCGTTTCACCACTATTTTTTTTTTGCTCTTTTCTTGGCGTTTTTGTTCCTTTCCTTCTTGTTTGGTTATTCTACGTAGTTTTTGCAAAAAAGAAAAAATCACAAAATATCAGCAATATCATTATCTAAAAACGACGAAATAGATAATAATTTTATACCAAATAAGCGATCAATCAAACAGCTTGTCTACAAAATTCAAAATATTTGACAATTATCCTATCCAAATTAAAACAAAATTTAGATCACGAAAATGCATTGGAGGTTTTTCTTCTTTTACTATCTCTGCAGTTACATTTAGGATTAAAATGAGGACAATTGCGTCATTTTCATTTAATCCCAACACGACATTGTCCCCTGAACATTTAGACACATTTACTAAATTACTACAATCCTTTGGCATGTTTTAAGGGTAGAAAATGACAATATGATAAGAAGTGGCGATGGGATTTCCTTGTAAAAATGGCTTCGCCTTGCCAACGATAGAAGATGAAAGGGAGTTGCGTTTATCTTTTTAATTTTTAAAGTAAAGTAAGAGTATAATTGCAATTAATAATGGACCTCTCTTTTACCTCTATTTTCCATCCTATTTTGTGCCCAATTTTGGGCGGAAAAAAAAAAAGTGGGTCCCAATGCTATTTTCTTTCATTTCTATTTTCCTTCCTCAACCAAACGGTGGAAAACATTTCCCCTCCTCCCTATTTCCTTCCTCCCCCATTTTTCTTCCAACCAAACACAATGTAAGTGTGAAATGCTTGTAAAAGTCTAGAAGATAATTTTCTCATATATGCGATCTCTTAATTACGAGAAGTAAGTGTCAAATTGTTTACACCAACCAGTTATTGGTTTCCTTTCATCTCAATTAATGATTCCTGCATATTGATAATGACTTTTTAAAAATCAAAATAAATTATCACTTGATTGAAATAAAAAGATATTGGGTCATGTTAATGAACTTGGCCCAAATAAAACGTTACCCCTCTTCTATTTACTTAAAGAGAAACCCGAGCATGCATTGCTATCTGTTGGTTCGTACAGTAATAATAACACTGGATAACACATACCCTTTGCTGGACTCCTATTGAAATTTGAAACACAGTAGGTGACAATGCCTACAAAACCATAACATCGCCAGACAAATCTAAGGCAAAAACAGAACCATAACATCGCCAGACAAATCTAAGATGCAAAAACAGAAGAAAAAAAGCCTCTAAATATATGCACCCAACAACAAGATTGTTCTGACAGAATTCATTTTTCCAAAGAGACTGTTCTATAGTGAAAATATGTACAATTGCTGCTCATCAAACATGTGAAAAGCAAGGATCATTGTGATAACAACGTAAAACATGGAAGCGCGTGCAAAAAACAAATAAGGGATGCAGCAAAATCTAAAATTATTGCGTGAAATCTCAGGCAACACCAGTCACAAAAGACGCACCAACCTTGCCGCAGGCTTCCATAAACGACGTAGTACCCTAGACTCTATGTAATCAATCAGCCGGCTGAAGGATGCATCCGATTCCACCAAACCCTCTGCAAAACTGCGATCCCTCTTGAGATTTGTTGGTGACAATCTCAACAGTGAAGCCCATGAGATCGCACTCATCTTCAAGAAACTTACTAAAGTGCATTTTCTTCATAACCTCCAACTCTGCACCTGTGAAAGGGTCTTTGAAGTTTTCCGGATCACCCTCTTGCTCCTTGTTGAGATTCTTTCTGACAACTTCACCTGTAACACTGTTGTTAAGCACATAATGACTTATGTCTACGCTTTCCCAAACAAGGACAGTGTCAGCAATACCCCTTTCAATAGCCTCCAATGTGTCAGCTAAACCAAACACATACCTCTCATTGCCCTGGCTGATCCCCTCTAAGTACGTTCTAAGCAAGCGTTTTACCTTAACGAACTTCACATTAACCCTAAGCAACATTTCTTCCGACAGCCCAATAGCCTCGTCAAACCCACTCTCCCCTCCATATGAAACATCAACTACCTTCAATATTTTGCTTTTCAAACGGGGGTCAAGGTCAATCTTGACACCAAAGATCAGCTGCTGCACGAAATTAGACGAACCAGCCAGTATCAACGCCGAAACATTGAGCTGACTGGTAGCAGGGTCGATGAAGAACTGCGTAGCAAGCTCTGCAGTCTTACAAAGATATTCCCGCCTTTCACGATTAGCCACATCAGCTAAATGCATTTCTGGACCATGCTTCACCAAATACTCGCGCCATTTACCAGATAACTTCACAGCTTCCATCATTTCTCCCATCATTCCAGTATCATACCTTGGTAAATTAACGGTAAATTTGTGAAGCACCTCTCTTGTGTTTCCACTTAATGTCCCAAATAAGGTCCCTTTATAATCCATGACAATAAAACCAAACTTCAAATCAGATTGAAAGTTGTTGGATTCTTGATCTGCCATCAGTAACGGTAAACCCTAGAAACCCTACAAAGATGAAACAATTAAATGACCAGTGAAGAAAAAGAAATCCACAGCATTTCTCAACATCAGGGTTTACCATCCAACCTAAACGTAACATTTCCAAATTACTTCCTGCAAAAGGCACAAACAGGCTGCAAGCTTCTAACTATCTGCAAACATACAATAAGGTGAGCCTCTTGGCTCTTGCCTAACTCTTTCATATTATGAATTGCTATTTGTTTATAAACCTCTACAAAGCCTAAGTACAAATATAATATGAGGAAAATAAACTCGAATGCACATAGAAAGTGGAAGGAAGGGAAGAGAATACCTGGACTGAAGTTAGGTTGAGAGCGGCGATGGAGGAGGAATGAAGGAGAAGGAAAAGATTTTGCCCTAATTGAAACGTAAGATATAATATGATGAATATGAGCGAGTCAACAAGTCATTTTCCAACAAAATCAAGAAATGAATATAGAAAGAGGAAGGAAGGGAGGAGAATACCTGGACTGAAGTGAGGTTGAGAGCGGCGATGGAGGAGGAATGAAGGAGAAGGAAAAGATTTTGCCCTGGCCTTATATTTTAAAAGGGAAACAAATTTTTAACACTGAAGCAAAGTTGAATGTTGATACTTGTATTTGACAGTAACATTTCATTTCTCTCCACTTCTTAATGTATGTTTTCGACATTTAGAGCTCAGGATTGTCCTGCTGTTTGTATTTTCCGGTAGACAGACCTGTCAAGGCTAGACTAGGGCTAATTCAGCTTATAGATGGGTCTACTTACTAGGCCCAAATTTCAGTTGTTTCAAATAAATAAAGGTTTTTTTCTTTTATCTATTTCTTTCAAAATTTATAATTTTTTCAGAAAATATTATAATTAAGAAAATACTGTTTATTTTGGTTAAATGATCTCTAAGCTAGAGTTTTTTAAGATAAGTTTGAGCTCGGGCTAAAATTATACTCCCTCTGGCTCGTTACAATGATCGTTCTAGCACAGGAAGCTTGTCCCGAAACAAATGTCGTTCTGCGATCCCGAGGCTGGAGAAGACGAGGGTGTTCCTTACCTGCGCTGGTGACAACGACGGCTTCGACTTCGGCTTCGACTGCCTTCCTCGATTCCCTCTTTCTGTGTTTGAATCTGAAAATTTGGGGGGGAACGGAACCTTTTCCTTTTTCAATTTTCATTTTCCCCCTTTCTTTTTCAATTTTGGTTTAGGTGCCTGTTTGGTTTGGGTGGATCTGGTGCGGCTGGGGTGATATTTTATGATGGTTTGGATGAATTTAATTGATCGAAGAGAGTTGAAATTGGAATTGGAATTGGAATTAATTTGGAAGGGGGCTTGGAATTGGATTTAATTGAGGCATAGGATTGGTGGTAGGATGATTTGGTTGAGTTTGTGTGGAGGAGAAGAGGAAGAAAGTGAACGGAGGAGGAAGAAGGTGAACAGTAACTTGTACCAAATTAATTAATAATGGCACAATGGTAAATTAGAGTTTTCTATTTATTTATTCGGTTCGAGCTAATCGGGACGAGAAATTTTACTCAAAATTGATAAAAATTCGAACAGAAAATACCAAAATGTGAAACAAAATAGAAAATAAAATGTTACGAAATAAAAATAGAAAAAATACTATATTATCAATTTATAAAAACTTAAAAAGAACATGAGAAATAAATAAATTATTTCGGGTTTGATCCGAATTTTTTATAAAGTAAATAAAGTAAAATTTTAAGTGCATAATCTATATTTAATGGCCTATTATGATTATTCACGCGTGTTGATTATTTATCAAATAAAAACTCGTTTGGAAATGTAAAAGTAGAAGCAACTATATATGGAATTGCATTGATACTCAAATCTGCTAGGCCAAGCCAGTGACCTAGCCAAGCTGAGTCTCCGTCTTCCATCTCCCCAAGCCATCAACTTGCATCAACCCAGCCGGTTTCAAGCCATCAATATGCATCAACCCAGCCGGTTTCAAGCCAGCAACTCTCAGAATTGAGCCAACCATCAGTTGTAAATAGCAAGGGAGGTTGGGGGTAGTATGGTCAAAAAATGCCTCGTTTTCTTCCCACCAATCATTGCCTTAATCCACATGCTCAGTAGAAAAACGACGTTTATTTCGGACCGGAGGGAGTATCTTAGGGGGAAAAAAGCTTGATTTGTTAACATTGATCGTAGATGACAAATAAGAACAAGTTTTCACCCTTAAATTACGTTTTAGATTATTTCGGTTTAAAAAATGAAGAAAATTACTCAAATAGAGAAAATATATAATTTATTTTTCATTTCCTCCAATAAGTTTTCATGTTAATAACTTTCCAATAATAAAATAATAATAGAATAATTTATTTCGTTTTGTGCCATTTCATTTTATTCCATTTTATTCATATTTTGCTGTTTTTTTCGTTTAAATTTCTATCGGTTCCAAGCGAGACGTCTCGGACCATAGATCGAACATTTTTGTCTATTTTATATTTATTATTTATTTGGTCTATTTTTTGTTTATTATTTGCTTGGTTCGTGTCGTTTAATTTTATTCGGTATTTTTAGTATTTTTTCCGTTCGATGTCAAACGAGGCTTCTCGTGCCATTAGCTCGAACCAATTAAATAAGCACTAAACATTTTCTCCTTCCAATCTCATCTCAACCGTTGATCAAACTTTTGACTCTCCTTTATGCCAAAAATATTATAATTAAGAAAATACTGTTTACTTTGGTTAAATGATCTCTAAACTAGAGTTTTTTAAGATGAGTTTGAGCTCGGACTAAGATTATATTTTAGTGGAAAAAAAGCTTGATTTGTTAACATTGATCCTAGATAACAAGTAAGAACAAGTTTTCACCCTTAAATTACGTTTTAGATTATTCCGATTTAGAGAATGAAAAAAATTACTCAAATAGAGAAAATGTATAATTTATTTTTCATTTCCTCCGATAAGTTTTCATGTTAATAACTTTCCAATTTATCTTACATATTCACTAATTAAATTCTTTTATTTCTAGGAACCATAAATAACTCTAGAGTTGAATTGAATTTAAATATATGAAAGTGATGTAGAGATTAAGTAAATTAGATAAATTTATAGAAAACACCTAAAATTTAATACAAGGAAAATACACTTAAAGGTCTTCAACATTTTACAAAAAATCATTGAATCTCAATCATATTCTAAAGTTTAATAAAATTCATAATGCTATATTTTTTGGTTCATTAAAGTCTCGGAGATGTAAAAAATTCAACGTGACAATCCATTTTATTATCTTTCATTTTTTTATTAATATTATCTAATAAGTGACCCAAAATATTAAAACAAAAAAAGTAAAAAAAAATAAAAAAAAGTATATTTATAAAAAAATAAAAGAAAACGAAAAAAAAGAAAAGAAAGAAAAAAGGAAGGAAAAAATAAATAAATAAAACTTGTTGGGGCTATTTTTTAACAAAAACTATTAAAAAAATATACACACTAATGGAATATTTCGTGCGACGTAGGATTTTTGTGACGGAAGAACTCAATTGAACCGAGTACACAAACATTAGGAGTTTTATTGAACCTCAGAATACATTAAGAACCCAATCGAATCTTTTGTAAAATATTAAAACCTTGGGGTGCATTTTCCATTTAATACATGAAAGGAGAAATAATGGATAAACAATTACAAGTAATTTATTTAACTTCGGAATATTAAATTTACCTATTTGGATTTAATTGAACCGGGAAAAGGCACCCTACTTTTCGAATTTGGTTCAATTGGGTCCTAACCGTTAGCTCCGTTATCCACCCCAGGTCCCTTCCATCTAAATCGACGGTAACAGACACTTTTTACCGTTAACTACCATTATTTTATTATTATTTATGACACGTGTCAGTTTATTATTTAATTAATTAAAAAATTCAGAAAAAAATTTAATTAATTAATTATTTTTAAAACAATGTAATTAATTTAAAAATTCAGAAAAATAATATAATTATTTTTTTCTTTTTTTATTTTATTATCTAATTAATTTTAAAAATTCAGAAAATAATATAATTATTTTAAAAATTCAGAAAATAATGTAATTAATTTAAAAATTCAGAAAAAATATAATTAAATAAAAAAATTAGAAAAAAATATAATTAATTTATAAAAAGCAATGTAATTAATTTAAAATTTTAGAAAAAATATAATTAATCAAAAAATTCAGAAAAACAATGTAATTAATTTATAAAAATTCAGAAAAATAATATAATTAATTTAAAAAATTCAGAAAATAATTTAAAAAATTTATTAAAAAATGTAATTAATTTATAAACTCAGAAAAAAATATAGTTAATTAAATAAACTCAGAAAAATAATGTAATTAATTTATAAAAAATAATGTAATTAACTTAAATTTTTAGAAAAATAATATAATTAATTTTTTAATTTTTAATTTTTAATTTTATTATCTCTTATTTCCTTTATTTTCACTTCTCCTCGTCTTTTCAAAAATATCTCAAACATAGTTTTATTAATTATTTCAAAAAATAACATAAATTAAGATTTCTTTTTGCAGCATAGGAGAGATGATGAAGAGAGGGCGACGGTGTTGGGTTTGGTTGACGATCTGGGCAGTAGCGCGTGGCAGGCGAGATGAGTGGCCATGTAAAGGGGGCTCATTGTTTTATGTATGGACATGAAATAAACACTGTTTACATTATTTACATTTGACTAGGGAAAGAAAGAAAGAAAAAAAGAAGAAATAAAAGAAAGAAAGAAATAGAAAGAAGAAAAGATAAAAGGAGGAGAAGTGAAAATAAATGAAATAAGAGATAATAAAATAGTAAAATAAAAAATTAATTACATTATTTTCTGAATTTTTTAAAATAATTATATTATTTTATGAATTTTAAAATTAATTAGATAATAAAAGAAAAAAAGAAAAAAATAATTATATTATTTTTCTAAAATTTTAAATTAATTACATTGTTTTTTATTTTTTTTAATTAATTATATTTTTTCTTGAATTTTTTAATTAATTAAATAATAAAACTAACACGTGTCAGAAATAATAATAAAATAATGATAGTTAACGGAAAAAGTGTCCATTATCGTCGATTTAGACGGAAGGGACCTGGGGTGGATAACAGAGCTAACGGTTAGGACCCAATTGAACCAAATTCGAAAAGTAAGACTGACTAAAATAAAAATAATATCCATAGTGACCCGAGGGTACCTTTTCTCTAATTGAACCAATCAAAATCTTGAAAGCAATTGACAAAATGTTTTAATATGGGGATGTTTTTATAATTTAGGAAAAGTATAAGGAGTAAATAAAGGTTGAGAAAATAAGGCCTTTGATTTTAGCCCGTGAGTGTTTGAATGCCCTTCCTCAAAATTGCGAACCATCACTCGAAAAAAAAAACTCTTTCGCGGCACACAAATCTTAAGATCATAAAATAACCAGAAGAATGTCGAACTCAGGAAAACAAATCCTAGAGGAAAACAACCCTTTACCCTCCACTGATCAAAACCCTAACCAATCTCGAGAATGGGAGACCATGGCTAAAGCTTGGGTCAGCGTGTTCGCCGGAGCTAAAGACGTCAGCATCTCCCAAGTTGAATCATGGATCGATTCCAATTACTCCTCTCTACCCTCCGACCTCCAATCCATGCCCCGTGCGGACATTATCGACCGCCTCCTTTCCATCCAAAGATACTTCTCATACCCTAATCAGGTACCTTTTTATTTTAAATCATGCTCATAGCAGTCTGAAACTCACTGCTTATGGTTAAATTAGTCAAGTGGGTCTGCACACTGTAGTCTGTACGCAGTTGTACGAGCAGGTCTCGGTTGTTGTGAATGAGGGTTTTCATAATAATTGCTCTGGCATGTGAGACTGTTCATGATTGTGAGATTGTATACACACCAGGGGTAGTGAATTGATGTTTTTTGTGCTTCTCTTTTCTTTCTATAACAGGCGGTTGGAGTGCATCAGGTGGATGCTCCGCATGCCCGGTTTCAGCGTACTGATCAATGGTTGCCAGTGTATTCGTGGTTAGAATCTTTGGATAGAGATGAGGCGGTTAAGTCCAAAGATATTTCTGATTGGTTGACGAATAATCCAGATATTAGGGAGCAGTTATGCTTGAAGCATTCCCGGTACCATTTGATGCATTATATCAAGAAATGTCATTTGAAGATACTGAAGAGGAGGGACAAGAAGAAGGTATCGTCATATACTTATCTTAGGTTAAGCTATTAGACTTCTCACCGTTTAAATTTTAGCTCGGCCTTTTGATTGTGTGTGTTCACTTCGTTGATACTTGGACATGTTTGCTTTGTGAGTCTTTTTCTAATGTTTCTCGGAGTTGAGTGGAAAAAGTAGGTAACTAAATGAGGATGGGATTTCTTTCTAAGGTTGTGATTATGGTATCTAAAATTCTTTTACTGGTAAACTTGAGAAGTGAAAAATGCTTGTTTCTTGTTCCTAATATACCTTGTTGTTGTGTGTGGGCGCTGTGTTTTTTTATTAGTCACTATCACTCACTTGGTTTTGGGTTAATTTTGAGCAGGTTTTGCCACAGACTGACCAGCCAATGTCACCAAAAGTTCAGAGCAATCAGCTAATTTCCTTTTGTGTATTTGTCAGAAAATGAAATGATGACGCTAGTTAAGGGCACATTTTGTGGTTTAAAACGATGGTGTTTGAACATGTTACATGCAGTAACCAGATTATAGGAAAGGACTGCAATGACATTCCTTCGTGTTAGAATTATTGTCGATTTAATGCAAATGATGCCCATTTTTTACAACACTTTTATTCAATTGCACGCTAGAATTTCATTTTATGGTATATTTTTGGCTAAGGTGGTGTCTCCATGTGCTAATTTATTCCTTTAAATCCATTCAGGCAATGCTTTGGTCAATGTTCCAAAAGAAAGTGACTTGTATGAGTTGAAAAGAAATGAAGCCATTCGCAAATATGAGATGTATGTGAACTGTTGTTTCATTTTCTGTTGTATGTATCATTTTTTGTGAACTTGGATATTATCCCCAGTTGTGTGTTTTATTCCTGCACGCGCAAGTGTAAGCATGGGCCAAATGCTTGGTTTCTAAGAAACAACTTTGTTTTTAATGGTTCTGGTCCAACTCTTATAGATGACTACCACCCCGGCCATAACTACAGATGGCGGTGTATCTATCATTGGTCAATACAAAAAATAAAAAAATTTAATGCTGCGAAGAGAATAAAAAGGAAATACTAATAAGAAAACTACAGAGCTAGGTAGGAGTTGAGCAGGAGAAAAGATAAGGAAATTTGCTCAACCGACACATACTATAGTGGACTTTATATTTCTTTAAATACTGGACTTCTTTTGTGTAGGAGCATTGATGATTAGTCAATGAATGGACTAGAGGGGGGTGAATAGTCCCTTCTAAAAACTTCAAACTTTCTGCACAAATAGAGAAGAGAAGAATAACAATACACAAATATGTATAGTGGTTCCAATTCACACGAATTGTACTCCACTACCTAAGAGTGCTCCTCTTAGGATTTTCGAATGCAACACCTTGCTATTCACTAGAGCTTTTCACGGGTTCAGCTCAACAACCTTACAATTGGTTTTCCGGGGCTAACCAACAACCTTACAATAGTTTTCCAAGGCTAAACTATAACCTATTGGTTTTTCAAGGGCTCAACCACAACCTATCAATAGTTTTCCAAGGCTCACTAACAACCTATGGTTTTTCCGGGCTCAACCACCAACCTAAGTTCTCTTTCAAGGGATGAGAACACTACCCTTAACCCAAAAGTGTTAGGTACACTTTTCAAACCTTAACAAAGATATTATCTCAAAATGCAACAAACAATTGGTGTACACAAAATGAATAATAGTATGATTAAATTCAACACCAATAAATGAACAAATTACCTCAGAAAGAAAGCTTCAAAAGAACTCCCAAAATGACACAAGACAAGATTGAAATCGTTGAGGACAGCTTGTGTAAAGAGTGTTTAGATTTTTGGAGTTTGTAAAATGGAATTTTTATGAATGAGCTTTCTCAAATGTTCTCTTGTTGTTCTATATGTTCATCCTTACTATCTAACTCATCTAAGATGAGTATATATAGTGTTTGGCAGAGGGAAGGTCGGACAAGAGAGGATGGGAACAAAAATGACCGTTTTAAGTGGACAAAGTGACTGTTGGAACTTGTCTGCTTCTAACCGTGATCACGGTTAGGAGTAACCGTGATTACGGTTAGGACGAGCTCCTCAAGCCTTTTAAAAAAACTAGCCGTTAGACTGACGTGATTCACGTTTAGGTCTAACCGTGATCACGGTTGCTTAACCGTGATCACGGTTGCTTAACCGTGATCACGTTAAACCCCTTAACGTGATTCACGTTACTCTCGGAAGTAAAAGTTTACTTTGATATCCTTAACCGTGATTCACGGTAAGGCTTACCGTGATCACGGTTAGCTGAAATTGCAAACCGTGATTCACGTTTGGCCACAACCGTGATCACGTTTAAGGCCTGATTTGAAATCCTTAAAACGTTTTTCAAAACTTGTTTGACACAAAACCTTTTGACCCTTAATCTCTGAGGTATTTGAACACAAACCAAGTGTTAAAATAATACATACTTACATATAAATTTGATCTTAAATAACACTTGATCTTGAGTTTGCGAGTTCTTGAATTCGTTGCTTCCATTTAATGTTCGTCGCAAACTACACACATTCACACTTAAAATCCAATTAGCTATCTAATTAATTTACGAGTCTTGACATCATCAAAATAGGTTCGAATACCCTTTGGGCTAACAATCTCCCCCTTTTTGATGATGACAACCATAAATTAACTAAAACACAATTAGTACATAATTTTAAGTTGAAATGTGAAAAAGGTGAGTTAAGAAAATACTCCCCCTATATCTTTGCCATAAAAGCTTCCCTTACGAAATGCATAAAGAGCATTAATGCTCCCCCTACATAAAATGTTAGATTGCACAAAGAAGCATGACAAAGAAATAAACAAGCTACCAATTGATATCAACACATTTGCTATCAATTCCAACCAAGCTTGCACACAAGCAAACCAATACAAACAAAATGCTACCTATTGATATAAAGATCAAAACAACAAATTCTCCATTCTCCTCCATAGCATATACTTCTCCCATTAGATACTTCTCACATTTCCTCCTTACTCCATTTTTCTCCCCCTTTGTCATCAACAAAAAAGGAGGCACAACACGAAGGAAACCAAACTAGGAGAATATAAACATTCAAAAATAAGAGAAGGTAAAGGAGCAAGCATCCAAACAAGGAAAATAAGCAACTAGAATATAAAGACAATCCAGTTATCATCTCATAGAGTGCCAACAAAGCACACTACAAATAATAACTAAATATCCTAAAAATATCCAAAAATAAGAGTTAGTTACTTAGACATGCCAAAAGAGTTTAAAAACAGAAATGCTAACCAACATAAGTGACTACAAATCACTGTGGTGGAGGAGGTGGAAGACGAGCCATGATAGCCTGAAACATCTCTTCACTCCTAGCATCTCTAGCTGCTTGTCTCTCATCGAGCTGAGCAAGACGAATCCCAAAGTGGCGCATCGACGTCTGAAGATCAGCCACATCCGAGGAGAGGTCAAGCATCCGCTCCCCCAAGGATGTAAGGTCCACATACTCTTGATCAGCACCATCTTCATCCTCAGCATCAGCATCAACTTCTATCTCTTCTTCTTCTTCCGTTTCAGCATCATCTTCTAGAGGTTGGAAAGCACTTGCACCATCACCAAGAGAAGAGAGATCCCTAGCCACCTCAAAGCGCTTGCCTGACATCTTATCAAATCCATAGGCAAGTCGACCATTCTCTAAACGAAGCTTCCATCGAGAAGTGATGTGTGTCATATCATAAGTCACACAATCCTTCGAAAACTCGTCACAATAAGGGATGCGGATGTCATGAGCCTCCAAAATGTCCATCACCAAATGTGGATAAGGAAGATGAACCACAGACCCATGACTCTTAAGGCGATCCTTAGCCATGTGATTTAGCACCAAAAATCCAAGGTTGAGCTTCTTTTTCGTCAACAAACAAAACAGAATCCAAACTTCGATACCCGGAATTGTGCTTAAATCACCCACCCTAGGAAGAACTATCTTGGACACTAGGTGGTACAACAAAAAACACAAAGGATCTAAAGCCTTAAGGGGAACCGGCTTACGAACGAGCTCAGTAGGAGCTACTGTCTTCCATTGCTCAAAAGTCAAAAAATCAGGATGATCAATTGTACCCCGAGACTTGTAAAAACACATTCCCTCATTCGGCACACCCAGAATCTTGCATATCATCTCCATATCAACTCGAATATCTTTCCCAAAGATTCGAGAAGTAATCACACAATGGTCCGCAAACTTAATTGCTCTATTGTACTGAAGATTGGCATAAAAATTCTTCACAAGCACAGGACTATAGAATCTAGACCTAGCAACCACTCCAGACCAACCTTGAGTATTCACAAGCATAGGCACATCACACTTAATAAAATTCTTGAAATTGAATAAGTGTGGCTTTATCAACTGACCCTTCTTAAAGACATTGTGATAATTTTCAAAAGCATCCTCATTAACGAAAAACCTGGAGTCAAATGCCGTAGGAGGCACGTAGAATTGAGGATCCACTGCTGCTAAAGCTGCATAATCTGGTTCCACGGAAGAAGTTGTCGCGGCAGCTCCGGTTACACTCTTGAGTCGTATTCTCTTTGGTGTAGTAGCTCTAGGACGCTTGGAGGAAGATCCTTTAGCCATTACAAATAGAAGAAATCGAAAATAAACAGTAAAAATCCGAATTTAGAGAGTTAGGGTTTCGGATTGGGGAAATATGAGGAAAACTTGATTTTGCGGATTAAATCCAAAATCAACAAATGGGTTTTGTTTAGAGGTGTGTGGGTAATGTTTTGGCAAAGTTTGATCGAAATCAGAGTAGATTTGAGTGTAAAATCGGCGAAAAAATCGAGTTGAGAAGAGAGGGTTTTCGGGTTTGAAGAGAGAGAGTAAAACTGAGTTTTTGGGAAAAAGAGGGAAAACACGCGTTTTAAATTCCCAGTGCCTAACCGTGATCACGGTTAGGTCTAACCGTGATCACGGTAAGCAAAAATTGCCAACCGTGATTACGTTTAGACTCTAAACGTGAATCACGCTAGGTGCTGATGTGAAATCCAAAATTTCGAAATTTCAAGTCCAAAAATCGAACTTTCAAACCGAAAACGTTCAAACACATCTCAAACTCATTTAAAACAAAACAAAACAAGATTATCAGTCCTGAAACAATTAACCACATGATCAAATACATTTAGTAAATAATCACATAATGATTGAATCAAAAAATGACATCTCAAAATTACCACGAGGGTGAGCTTCGATTCATCACCCGAAATGTGCCACGAACACCCGATAAATATTATCTTTAACCTGCACTGGGTTTTCGGCACAACTACAAAACAAATCAGTTAGCTCTAGGAACCCAACCACGTTTGGGTCCTTCCTCATTTGCATAAGTACCCTTTGGTACCCAAATTTGTTTCCAACCAACAAATCCTCTACGAATGTAGCAAAAATAAGATAGATGACCAAATTTTTTGCAATAGCTACATTTATAAATCGGTTTAGCATGTGAGGACTTGGTTTGAACTCTAGATGAACTAGCATGATTATTAGAAGAGTTTGCTTTGACAAAAGTGGTTTTACCCATGTTCATGCTTGTGGAAGATTTAAAACCAATGCCATGCATATTACCAAGATTCTTTTGATCATTCATGCATTGATAATGGCTATGATTGCTACGCACATATTTAGCTAATGTGTTCTCAAGCGTTTTAACCTTTTCTTCCAAAATAAAGATTTCCTTAGAGGAATTCTTACACAAATTACATTTGCCATTTTCTTCCTTAAGCTTACCACAAGCTATGTTAAGCAATTTATTCTTATTAGTCAACTCTTT
Organism: Viola odorata; assembly: GCA_963691705.1. NCBI lineage: Eukaryota > Viridiplantae > Streptophyta > Magnoliopsida > Malpighiales > Violaceae > Viola > Viola odorata. The sequence continues at coordinate 47,639,221 of OY829544.1, forward strand.
GTTAAGCTCTTCTATTTTACTAATCTCATTCTTAAGGCTTTCTAGTTCCTTAACAAGACTAGCATTCTTTTTATTAGCATGATCATACCGATCAGCTAGTTCATTAAAAACCTCTTGCAATTCATCATAATCACGTTCATCACAAGTAGAGTTGCTAGAACTTACCTCATCATCCGTTAGAGCCATAAGGCACAAGTTTGCCATTTCATCTCCGGATGAGGATTCCAAAGAAATGCTGCTTGAGGTTGCATCATCATCACTCCATGTGGATGTAGCTTTAAATGCTCTTTTGTGATGCTTCTTCCCCTCTTTCTTGTACTTAGAGCTGTGCTTCTCATATCTCTTTTTCTTTTCCAATCTAGGACATTCGCTCTTAATATGTCCTGGTTTGTCACACTCAAAGCACACAACATCAGCATTAGAATTTAACTTTAAATGGTTAGAAGACTCACCTTGATATTTGTTCTTCTTTGATTTCCAATGCTTTTGGAATTTCCTTGTGAAGAAGGCAAGAGTGTCTTCATCCTCTTCAGCCATTTTACTGGCAAGGGCAATGCTCTTCTTTTCCTTGACATTTGCCTCCTCCAAATTGTACAAACCCAACTCATGCTCAAAAGCTGTAAGAGAGCTCACAAGTTGAGTGAATGATGGCTTCACTTCCTTCTGCTTAATAGTGGTCTTGATAGCTACCCACTTGCTTGGAAGAATGCTCAGAAGTTTCCTCACCATTTCAGAATCGCTTTGAGTCAATCCGAGATTATCCATGGCACTGCACAGATTTTGCAATCTTGTGCTGAGATCATAGATAGACTCTCCCTGCATCATCTTGAAAAGCTCATACTCAGTCTTGAGCTGGTCCAATCGAAGATCACGAACTTGGGCAGTACCCTCATGCGCCATCTCCAACGTTTCCCAAATCTGCTTTGCTGTCTTGCAAGAGCTGATGCGATTGAACTCACCAAAGGAAATTGAGACTTGAAGTGCATACATGGCTTTAGCTTCTAAAGTCTTCCTTGTCTTCTGTGCATTAGTCCATCTCTCAAAATCAAGAACTCTTGTAGTTCCATCTGTCCCGGCTGGTTCAGTTGGAGCCACAAAACCTTTCTCGACACAATCCCACAATTCACAGTTGAGAGACGTAAGGAAGGTCTTCATTTTGATTTTCCAATGAAGATAGTTGTTGCCATCTAAGTAAGGTGGTTGATTGAAAGCTCCTCTATCTGAAGTGCTGGAAATACTTCCTCTATCCATTTGAATCTTTCACTTGAGGTTGCTGAACCTTGTTCCAAGTGACCTTGCTCCGCTACCAATTGATGATTAGTCAATGAATGGACTAGAGGGGGGGGTGAATAGTCCCTTCTAAAAACTTCAAACTTTCTGCACAAATAGAGAAGAGAAGAATAGCAATACACAAATATGTATAGTGGTTCCAATTCACACGAATTGTACTCCACTACCTAAGAGTCCTCCTCTTAGGATTTTCGAATGCAACACCTTGCTATTCACTAGAGCTTTTCACGGGTTCAGCTCAACAACCTTACAATTGGTTTTCCGGGGCTAACCAACAACCTTACAATAGTTTTCCAAGGCTAAACTATAACCTATTGGTTTTTCAAGGGCTCAACCACAACCTATCAATAGTTTTCCAAGGCTCACTAACAACCTATGGTTTTTCCGGGCTCAACCACCAACCTAAGTTCTCTTTCAAGGGATGAGAACACTACCCTTAACCCAAAAGTGTTAGGTACACTTTTCAAACTTTAACAAAGATATTATCTCAAAATGCAACAAACAATTGGTGTACACAAAATGAATAATAGTATGATTAAATTCAACACCAATAAATGAACAAATTACCTCAGAAAGAAAGATTCAAAAGAACTCCCAAAATGACACAAGACAAGATTGAAATCGTTGAGGACAGCTTGTGTAAAGAGTGTTTAGATTTTTGGAGTTTGTAAAATGGAATTTTTATGAATGAGCTTTCTCAAATGTTCTCTTGTTGTTCTATATGTTCATCCTTACTATCTAACTCATCTAAGATGAGTATATATAGTGTTTGGCAGAGGGAAGGTCGGACAAGAGAGGATGGGAACAAAAATGACCGTTTTAAGTGGACAAAGTGACTGTTGGAACTTGTCTGCTTCTAACCGTGATCACAGTTAGGAGTAACCGTGATTACGGTTAGGACGAGCTCCTCAAGCCTTTTAAAAAAACTAGCCGTTAGACTGACGTGATTCACGTTTAGGTCTAACCGTGATCACGGTTGCTTAACCGTGATCACGTTAAACCCCTTAACGTGATTCACGTTACTCTCGGAAGTAAAAGTTTACTTTGATATCCTTAACCGTGATTCACGGTAAGGCTTACCGTGATCACGGTTAGCTGAAATTGCAAACCGTGATTCACGTTTGGCCACAACCGTGATCACGTTTAAGGCCTGATTTGAAATCCTTAAAACGTTTTTCAAAACTTGTTTGACACAAAACCTTTTGACCCTTAATCTCTGAGGTATTTGAACACAAACCAAGTGTTAAAATAATACATACTTACATATAAATTTGATCTTAAATAACACTTGATCTTGAGTTTGCGAGTTCTTGAATTCGTTGCTTCCATTTAATGTTCGTCGCAAACTACACACATTCACACTTAAAATCCAATTAGCTATCTAATTAATTTACGAGTCTTGACATCATCAAAATAGGTTCGAATACCCTTTGGGCTAACAAGCATTGGATTGACTGATGGAGAGATACATGCATCTTCTTCAAATTCTGCTGATACTGTCATTGCAATGCAATGGCTGTGTGTAGACTTGGGTCCTTTTTTTGTAGCAGCTCATGACAAAAATGGAGTTGGAGTGCAGCCACTGTCTAAAATTGCCATCCACCGAGCCGTTTACGCCATTAATGGCAATGCTTGAATCAAAGCGCACCCGTCTCTTCTCGCCACCAAGGTAAGTAACTTCCAGTTCTTACTGACGTGTTGTTGCCACATACATGGACTTATCTGCTATACTATTTGGTTGAACTTGTTGCATCAGCCATCCATGGAAAATGTGTGCCAGTTCGATCCTTTTATATGGAAAAATTAACCATTAATTTACCTTTAGCGCGTCAACTTGGTGTTAACATCATTGTCCTAATCCAACGGGTTTAGGATAGTTGTGATTCGAAACTTGTCACTGCAACTAGAAATTGATTCATGTAAGGATGATCGAACTTGTTGGTTGAATAGAAAGAAATAACTGGGTTGATTCATGTGCAGGGTGGAGATTCGCAGTGGATAAAAGTAGAACTTGAACACCCTCATCCTTCTGCAGATGACTCTGGGTTGCCGTATTCTCTCCGGCAAACTTCAAGTAATCACCATTTTTTCCCCCTTGATTGTTACACTCACTGGCCATGTTTTGATAATTGTGATTATGGTATCTTCTTATATAAGTCTCTAACTTGTTGAGTAACACCGAGTGAATCTATTACCGCAGCTCATCAATCTGTCCACTTGAGGATAGTAGGCAGGAGACCCCATCCATATGCACAGCTCCAATAAAGGTATGAACTGTGGAAGTACATTATCATACTAGTTTTGTTGAACAATGTGCCATAAGTGTTGATTCCTCTTGCAGTACAAATTTGCGAATGAATCTAGTTCTGGATACACAAAGACAGGCAAAGCATCTTTGAACTTTCAGTTGATCAATCAGCGGGCAGATTTCTCGTTCGCATTATTTTCAGGCGGCCTTCTCAGCACTGTAATTTGAAACCCGTAAACCTAAGATGCATACTTTAAGTTTGGCCACAAATCTCTTAAGAAACTAGTATGAAAGAAACCAGGATCACGCCAACCTACTGTTCGAGCTGGTGGACCTGCAGCAAGTAAAATCTCAATTACTACAATGGTTTTTATTCTTTAGCTGTCCAATGCGCATAATCATGTTTTTCCTTACATGATTTACTAAAGTGATATTTCAAAGAACATAAGAGTTTCAATGGGATATGACTTATACCACACATGCTGTTTCGATGAAATGTCAGTGTCCCAGCTGGTGACCGAGTTTGAGTTTCTCCCACGAGCCCCCACTCAATCATTGGCACAGCTTCAGTAATGTCATAACCACTTGTCCATGTAACTGCCATCTGAGTTAAACAACAAAGACCTTTATTTGTTTTGTCTGGAGAAAATCCGGGAAGTTATTCACTCAAAGGTAATGCATGGTGAGCAGACAATATCTAGACTACAATCCAGGAACATACCTTATAGTTATTTTTTCGTTAAAGTAGAAGAAGATGAAACATGGCTTTACAATAAAATAATTAAATAATTAAAAATATGGGAGAAAATATGTATCACTACTAAAGTCATGCTACAATTTTTTTTTTTGTTTTAAAATAAAGTATCATATGATTAGTGATATTTAAAAGATTATTTTTTGTTAAAATCTAAGTAATTATTTTTTTAATAATTGAAGCAACTAAATATTTTGAAGTGCACCTAAATTTTATGTATAAATAATAGGTAAAAGATAAAGTGAAAGTGATCAATTAAGCAACTAGAAAAAAAAATGTTAGAAAAATGTAATAATAAATGAACAATGAAGATGAGAAAAATAAATGGAGGGAAATAATCTGCAAAATATGGTGGGAAACAAATTGTTTTAATGAAAATATATATATATTTACTACTGAAGTCATGCTGCAAGAAAAAAACTGTGAAAAAAAATTTTATGTAATGAATATTGGCGTTGAAAGAGTAAAACAGTTAAATTTTTAAATAAGGTAATTGAAAATGTTTAACTTAACTTGTCTATATGTATAGATAATAGGTAAGAAAAAGAGAAAAAAATGAATAAGTGAGGAGATTAAAGAAGAGGAAAAAAGAGATGAGAAAATAATAAAATAAATTAAAAATTAATATGAGGGAAATAAATAGAGGAAGGAGCTTGCACCGTATAATATAAACAATTTAATTTAATAAGTTAAAAAAATTATATTACTACAATTTTTTGTTGGAGCAATAATTTGTAAAAAAATTGTTAAATAAATTCTCAAATGATATTTAAAAGAACTAGATAACTAATTTATTTAAAATGAAATGATTGATTTTTTTTTTTAATATAACTTAGCTATATGTAATTGTATGATTTTTTTTTTTAATATAACTTAGCTATATGTAATTGTATACATAATATGTAAATGAGAAACATAAAGTAAAAAGTCTACTAAAATTATGTGGTAAGATCAATTTGAGTATGAATGTAGTTAAGTACGAATGACTATAATTTAAAAAAATTAAGATATTAATAAATGGAGTATGATGAATTAGAATGTAAAAAAATTAATTAAAAATTAAAATACAGAGAAAAATAAAAATTAAAGAAATATAAATAGAATAGAAATGTAAAAATAAAAATAAAAAATAAAAAATTAAATAATAAAAAATTTGGGAAACAAATATACTGCTAAAATTATGATGCAAGAATATCTTTTAATTCTTTTAAAAAATCAAGAGTCATACAAATGGTTAAATATATTTAAAGGGTTAAATAACTATTATTTTATAATTGAGGTATTTAAATATTTTTTAATATAGTATAACTATGTGTATAAATAATAGATAAAAGAGAAAGTAAAAAATGAAAAAAATAGAAAAAAATAAGAGATGGTAAAAAATTATAGAAAAAATGATAATAAACAAAGGAAAAAAATTAGAGAATAAATGACGAGAAGTGATTCACACTATATTGTGAGAAGTGATTTATTTTAACTAACAAAATATATATTATTGTTAAAGTCATGTTGAAAAAAAATGAGAACAAAAATATTTATATAAAATGACAATGTTGTTTAAGGAGTTAGAGTAATTTGTATGAGTGAAAATATATAGTAATGATAAATTCATGCCGCAAGAATAATTTATATATTTTTTTTAAGAAATAAAGAGTTAGATAAATGATTATTAATAATCTAAAGGGTTAAATATTTAATTTTTCTAATTGGGGTTATAGAATATTTTTTAATATAACTTAGCTATGTGTATAAATAATAATAGATAAAAGAGTAAAAGAAAGTGAAGAATTAAAGAATTAGAAAAAGAAAAGAAAATTATAAGAGATGAGATAACTCAAACAATTCATTTAATTAATCCAAAAAATAATTAATTTTACTTAATTATAAAAAAATACAAATTCAGTAATTATAATTATACAAATAAAATTTAATTTAATTGGTAAACTCACTCAACTCAATTATAAATCAAAGTATAATAAAATAAAAAATAAAAATTGTGATAATCCGAGTTTCACGGTCAATACCTTATTGGAAAAATTATATATAAAAAAATAAAATTTTAATATGTTGACGGGTCCACCCACGTCATGTGACCATATCATTCGGTTAGTTGGTTCGATAGGACTATTCGGAAGAATTAGCATTACTTTTTTTAGAATAATCATCAATTTTGGAGAAAAGAATAATGCAAAAATTGGTACTTGTACAATGATTGTTTGATTGATTTCGTACCTGAGGTTTTTTTTGTTTTTAAAAGATACTTGTATATTAACAAAACGTCACATTTGGTACCTCGACCTAACGCCGTCCAGCTTTCACCGTTAAGTGTCCTACGTGGCATGCCACTTCGGATGCCACGTCAGGTACTGCTGATGTGACGTGCCACGTAGGACAGATCGTAGTGCCACGTAGGAAGATTTATCACCCTCCCATCAAGGGAATTCCAAGAATTGAACTCGAGATCTCTCGCACCCAAAACATCAAGGAGAGGGCTGCAGCAGCCAAAGAGAGGAAAGAAAGAAAAGGAAAAATAGAAAAAGAGAGAGTGAGTTCGTGGAAGAAAAGAAAGGTAAATCTCCAAATGAACGACGCGTCGCTCGTTTTAATGAGCTGAGATGCCAGTGACGCGTCGTTCGTCCTGAACGACGCGTCGTTTTATTGTTTCAAAAACGACGTCATTTTAAGCTTAATTGGTAACCCACTTATCCGACTCGCGGGAAAAGAAACTGGTCGGATCTGTCCTACGTGGCATACCACGTCAGCAGTACCTGACGTGGCATGCCACGTAGGACACTTAACGGTGAAAGTTGGACGGCGGTAGGTCGAGGTACCAAATGTGACGTTTTGTTAATGTACAAGTATCTTTTAAAAGCAAAAAAACCTGAGGTATGAAATCAATCAAACAATCATTATACGGGTACCAATTTTTGCATTATCCCTTGGAGAAAACTAAAAAAATAATTTAAAACTTTATTTTGATGTTTGTTACTCCCTCCGTTTCCAATTAAACGACGTTTTGAAATAGTAAAAATTCATAGGATAATGATCTTTGAGCTTATTTTATTCCACACTATTTCATTTTTACTCCTAATTTCCACTCAAATTACCACACCATCATCAAATTGGGTTGATTGCATAAAAAAAAAAAATCTTTTGCACAAAATATAAGTTTCGGAAAAGATAAAATGACAAATATTATAAACAATAAGAATCCGTAGAAAGTGACAGTTAATTGAAAACAGAGGGCTCCGTTTCCAATTAAACGACGTTTTGAAATAGTAAAAATTCATAGGATAATGATCTTTGAGCTTATTTTATTCCACACTATTTCATTTTTACTCCTAATTTCCACTCAAATTACCACACCATCATCAAATTGGGTTGATTGCATAAAAAAAAAAATCTTTTGCACAAAATATATGTTTCGGAAAAGATAAAATGACAAATATTATAAACAATAAGAATCCGTAGAAAGTGACAGTTAATTGAAAACAGAGGGAGTAGGTGTACTAGTTATGGGAAAATGCATTTAGTGGCACCTGTCAAACAATTGATTGACTCTTTTGCAACAACTCCGTCCACTTTCAACCGTTAAGTGTCCGCATGACACGTGGGTCAGATCCGACCCGTTTCTTTTCCCGCGGGCTCTTTTGCAACAACTCCGTCCACTTTCAACCGTTAAGTGTCCGCATGACACGTGGGTCAGATCCGACCCGTTTCTTTTCCCGCGGGTCGGATAAGTGGGTTTTCCAACCTGGTATGAAACGACGTCGTTCATCATATGCTTAAACATGCTCCAATCAAGGGGATTCCGAGATTCGAACTCGGGACCCCTCACACCTTAGGTGAGAATCATACCACTGGACCAAATGCTCTTCATATGTTATCATTGATTACTACTAAAATATATTGTATGATTTCTGATTTTTGCTGAAAAAATATATTACTCCAAAATCCTATTCTAAAATAATATAATTAAATAAAAAAAATCAAAAAATCAAAAAAAATGTAAAAATTCACAAAAATAATTGTAAAAATTCCAAAAATAAATGGAAAAATGTAAAAATTCTAAAAAGATGTAAAAAATTCCAAAAAAAATTTAATAAATCAAAAAATCCAGAAAAAATGTAAAAATTCTAAAGAGATGTAAAAAAATCCAAAAATAATTTAATTAATCTAAAAATAAAAAAATGTAAAAAATTCTAAAAAGATGTAAAAAAATTCCAAAAAAATTCTTTTTAATCTAAAAATCCAAAAAGATGTTAAAATTCCAAAAAAAATGTACAAATTCCCAAAAAACTTAAATATCTACAATTAATTATATTTTTGCAATTTTTTGGATTTTTAGATTAATTAATTATTTTTTAGAATTTTAACATTTTTTTTGGAATTATTACATTTTTTGGAATTTTTCAATTTTTTCTAGATTTTTAGATTAATTAAATTATTTTTACAATTAATTTTGTGAATTTTTAAATTTTTTTTATTTTTTAATGCAATTATATTATTTTGGAGTAGGGTTTTGGAGTAATATATTTTTTCAGCAAAAATCATAAATCACACAATATATTTCAGTAGTAATCAATGATAACACATCAAGAGCATTTGGTCCAGTGGTAGGATTGATTGGAGCATGTTTAAGCTTATGATGAACGACGCGTCTTTCATTTTAATCCTGAATGACGCGTCGTTCGCACCTGGCCAAAAACGACGTCGTTTCGTACCGGGTTGGAAAACCCACTTATCCGACCCGCGGGAAAAGAAACGGGTCGGCTCTGACCCATATGTCATGCCACGTCACGCGAGGCTGATGTGGCATCCGACGTGGCGTGCCACGTAGACACTTAACGGTGATTGTTGGACGGCGTCAGTCGGAGGTACCAAATGTGACGTTTTGTTTGTTTAGAGGTACCTTTTAAAGACAAAAAAAATAGAAGTGCCAAAAATTCAACCACTTGTTTGACAGGTGCATTTTCCCTACTAGTTATCTACTGCAACTCTGGACTTGCACGACTCGTTCTGCTGTCATCTTCAAGTTCTCATCTTCTTGTACTTTTGCTCATTAACCACCAAAACAATCTGAAAAGATCCAAACCAGAAACAGAACTCCCTGCTAACAATCCTTACTTGCGTGGAAATTAACGACCACTACTCTGATCATGGTTTTGGCAACCTGGGCGAGGAGATGCAGAAAAAGACCCCTTTATTCCATTTCCAATATCAGAGAGTTCTCCACAACTTGTGGAAACCAAGCTATTCAAGTTCAAGAGCAACAATTACCACAAGAAAATAGCAAGTCAATCAATCTGTATACTGCCATCAATCAAGCTCTCTTCATCGCTCTGGAATCTGATCCTCGGTAAATCTTTTAAAGATACCCACATCCTATTTTAATATGTTCTGCATTTAGTCATTAAATTAATCACATTTCCTTCGCCTCACTTTCTGTTCTTTTTCCTCTGTTTTTTTTTGAGTCTTCTATGTCGTACCGCATCTCGTTTTGGTTCTGTTTGTGTTGAGTTTGGAGTAGTGATTTGTTTTATTGTTATTGTAATCAAAAGTCAAAACAAATTGTTTTCGAATTTTGTTGTTGTTGTTTTTTTGTGTGGCGTGGAATCATATATATCCGATGTTTGAACTCATTATTTTCAACTTCTTTCAGTTCTTATGTGTTTGGAGAAGATGTGGGCTTTGGTGGAGTGTTTCGTTGCACAACTGGACTTGCTGAGCGCTTTGGTAAACAAAGAGTTTTTAATACACCTCTTTGTGAACAGGTACTTCCTTCTTTCATCCTTATATCTCCAAGATTTAGGTGGATGTTGTAGATGGAAACCTGTGCCAGTGTATTGAGAACCTTCCTGTTGATAGGATTTGCAAATGTCAGTCTTTTCTTAAATTGTTAATTTCTTGTTCTAAGTTTCTTGAAATTCAGTATCCTACTCTCTTTTTTATGAAAGATGACTTATGTGTTACGAGCTTGAACTTGTAGGGCATTGTGGGATTTGGCATAGGTTTGGCTGCAATGGTAAGTCTGAGTATTTGGGTGTTATAGAGATTGCATAAATTATGTATACATGTAAGACATCTCATCAGATACCCTATCACTTGTGCTTCCGTCTCACGTGGCAGGATAATCGAGCCATAGCAGAACTCCAGTTTGCAGACTATATTTATCCTGCATTTGATCAGGCAAGTATCCTTACCAATGCTAATTGTCATTTCGCTCTGTATTTCCTTTGGTCAATACTTGAGAAATTTCCCCTTCATAGATTGTTAACGAAGCAGCAAAGTTCAGATACCGGAGTGGGAATCAGTATAATTGTGGAGGTAAACTTATCTTCATTGTTTTAGATAAGCAATGCTTGTCCCCATTCTGTTTCTTTCATTCCTTTTATGACGAGGGTTTACATTTCTCTCCAGGTTTAACCATCCGAGCTCCTTACGGAGCTGTGGGACATGGAGGGCATTACCATTCACAGTCCCCTGAAGCATTTTTTTGCCATGTTCCTGGTATCAAAGTATACTTCCTTCTTTATGGCATTTGGTTCATTTGAGCAGCGTTGTTTGCCTTTTGTTTTGGTGTGTTAGAACGGGGTAGCTAGCTTTGATATCTAGTAAGTCTAACTACAAGTTTACAACATACTTTATAGGTGGTTATTCCTCGAAGCCCTAAGGAAGCAAAAGGATTGTTGTTGGGATCTATACGTGATCCAAACCCTGTTGTCTTTTTTGAGCCAAAGGTACTTCATTCATTATCCTTAGAATAAACAATTGGTGTGTTATTTATCAATTAACTATTTTGGTACTACCATCATACCGTTGGATTTTCAGTGGCTTTATCGTTTGGCAGTAGAAGAGGTTCCTGAGGGTGATTATATGTTACCTTTGTCCGAGGCAGAGGTACGCTTCTCCTGGCTTTTCATTCTAGATTTTAAGAGTTTTACATCTCAAGAAAGTTTCATTGGCAATACTCAGGTGATCAGACAAGGAAGTGACATAACACTTGTTGGTTGGGGAGCCCAACTGGCTGTTATGGAGCAGGCCTGTATTGATGCTGAAAAAGTAAGCGATTTTACTCCCACCAAACTTCCTTTCCTTGATTTAAATCATAGTTTCTTCATTAATCAGATTCTGTTATTCACAAATATTTGCTATGTTATGACATGGCAAGTTCTGCATCTCCAGTGTTGCACCTTTTAGCCTCTAGATATAATTTAATAATTATTGCCAAGAAGCCAAGTCTATCTCAGTCAGCTTCAACTTGGACTAAATGTCTTTGCGTAGGGTTTTTAATCATCTCGAGAATTCTGCTATCGCACTTTCCTGCTGCTAAGAAGTACTTTTGCTATCATTTTTTGTTTCTCACTCCTAGAGCATTGGGATTTTGCAGGATGGAATTTCTTGTGAACTGATAGATCTCAAAACTCTATTGCCTTGGGATAAAGAAACCGTAGAGGCTTCTGTCAGAAAGACCGGAAGACTTCTTGTAAGTATAATACCTCTTGCAGATTGTGCTTCCAAATGAAAGGGTGGTGAAGTAATTAGTGTCACCTTCTTGCATTTGTGTAGATTAGTCATGAAGCTCCAGTTACTGGAGGTTTTGGCGCTGAAATCTCTGCATCTATTGTTGAGCGGTGCTTCTTAAGGGTAAGCATTGAGTTGCAGAACCTGAAACTCATCTTTGAATACACATATTTGCAAGAAGATCCTAAAGTTTTTCCTATCAGTTTAAGATCTTGTTGTTAGAAGAAAGCATGACAAGGTTTTGTCTTTGGTTTGGCAGTTAGAAGCCCCCGTAGCCAGAATTTGTGGTCTCGATACACCTTTCCTTCTTGTTTTCGAACCATTTTACATGCCTACCAAGAATAAGATAAGTTTAGATCAAGTACTGTTCAGTTGGTGTATTCGCAGGAACAGTCCTGTCCTAACGCAGAAAGAGTTTGCTTTGTTATTTGGATGCAGATACTCGATGCCATCAAATCAACAGTAAAATATTAGCATTTTAGTTAGCAATGCGATTGACTCTACTTCTTGGAGCTGTGGATAAATAAATGCCAGCCAACTCAACAAGCAAGGTTCATAACTCCACATTCAAGTTGGACGATAAGGTAGACGCTCCAGGATTCTCTCCTCTTCATCGGCTGGGATATTTTGACGACCTTGGAAACTATGATTTGAGGCCATGGCCGGTTGATGAATAACAAAGCAAGCTGAGGAGAGACTAACCCAGTGCGAGTAACAATAATACTATTACGTTTCATCTCTCATCTCTCACGCTGTTAGTTGCTGCTCTGCTTACCTTGTTGTACATACTGGTTCAGCTGTCAATAAATTGCAACTCGTGTTCTTTATCAAAGCAGAAGAAATTAATAATCCAGATCCACTCACTTCCAAACTTAAACAAGTTGGCTGAAATCTGTGATTTTCATTAGAGAATGGTACCACATACACCACAAATTAAAGGCCTTTCTTTATACCAGCACCCCAATATCATTTCTACCACTTTCGAACAAGATTATTTATTTAATTTGAGCATTGTATTCTCAGGCATAAGCTTGAACTGGAAACCTAGGTTAATTAAGGATAAACAAGTCTTTTACTGTCTGAAATCCTAATGCTGCATCTCAACCAAAAGCATAACTTGCTTTTGACATTTTCATTAGTCAACAAAAACCAATGCTAAGAAGCTTCTAACTAAAAATGGAAGAGATATTTCTGCTCAAGTTCTTTTCTTTTACCAGGAGAAACGAACAGGATTAGTATTACTAACATGGGTCTGTTTCTGTTACCCTAACTTACAAAGCACGTAGCCTTCCATATACAGGACCTTCTTGTTTTCTATACATCCATTCTTGTAAGATCAGATTAGGTACTCATAGTACATCAAGAATAAAGCATCAGGGATGTCCCTTGGCAGTGCAGGCTGTTTATGTATAGATAGAACCGCAGCATGTCCTCGTTTAACACGGTTTTCGTGTCGACCACATCGTTACTGCAAGTGAGGACCCATAAGTCACTCGAGTTCACTCGTTTCAAACTTCCCCAGCAAAATGGGCATGACTCCGATCTCATGTTCCTGCAAAATACGAGGACAAGGTCTGAGTTTGAGTCCCCTAACACACATTCTTATCTGTGACGAAAAGAAAGAGAAAAAGGAAAGAGTTGATGCCTTATATACCAGTCATGATAGCAGTTATTGCACATTTCATGGCAGCAGCTTGGTACAACAACTTTTGTGCAAGGCTCCAAGCAGATCCCACATTCATCTTCCCTCTGTACGTCCAAATCTGAGAGTTTCTTCCCATCCTCCAGTGGTCTCCTACTCACACTCATCTCCAAGAAATGACCTTCTTCCCATGTCGTGTCCAACTCCAACGAATCGCTATGACGACGCTGAAGTGATGGTAATATTATGGCTGCAGTGTCGATTTCGAGTTAGTCAGACATTGCGCACACAAAAAAAACAGCTGATCATCAAGAACAGAAGCAAATCTTTTTACATTCAGTATTTCACAGCTCACACCATCTTGAAAGCAAAAGTCTTTCCTTGAAAATGCAGAGGGGTTAAGTGATGATATGGTGTTACAGTACTCGAATTCCAGAAATGCTAAATTCGCAAACTTTTACAACAAATGCAAAAAAAAATCCACTTTCCATAAATGTATAATTTTCCAAAAGCACACTCTAGTAGATGCTAAAGATAAAACATCAATATCAGAATTAATGAAGATGATAACAGCAAGTTACCCACCATAGAATTCCCTAATGGTTGATTTTCTTCCACATGAAGACATCTTTGGCTTTCCATCTGAGCATACCTGAAAAACAAAGAATGATCCATCACCATGAATTTTAAGAACTCCAGTCTCTCATTCTTCCAAAAAAAAACTACAAACCAGAAGGAAGCCATAAAAAAGCAGAACAAACCTTATATATGACAATGTGGAAGAGGTTTAAATAACTTGAAAGCAGACATGTGCATGAACAATCCATCCATTGGAGTAACAACAGAAAAAGGGGTGCCAAGTGGTTATAAACCAGTTTCATCTGAAGGCAAGAACCCCCATTAGCTCTCGGTATCGATGCCGCCCTGCAAGTGTAACTTCAAAATTCAGCCCACAAATAATCTAGCAACACACATAAGAATTGCATCACAGTCCAAAATTTCAGTCATACATTACCATTACCTAGCATCTAAGCAGGTTTAGAAACTAAATTATTGACAAGAAAAAGGCTAACTTATTGTTGGGGTGTGCGAACTAAAGTCCCACATCGGAAAGAAAAGAGAAATAAAGACTAAATATAAGAGGAGTGGATCTTCTTAATGGAATGAGGCCTTTTGTGAAAACCGTGCGGGCTTAGGCCCAAAGCGGACAGTATCATTCCATTAAGAGAGATTCGGGCTGGTGTTTATTTCTCCAACAAATGGTAGCGGAGCTGATGGTTCGATGGGCTTGTAGAGTAGATCCGATGGATTGGTGGGACGAGTATGTTGGTAGATCCGATGGATTGGTGGGACGAGTATGTTGATGATGGCCCAGACCTAGTGCACGGGGTCTGGTTCAGTAGCGGCACACAACGAATCTCCAAACTGATGGGCCAATAGATTGAGCCCGAAGTATGATGGGTGATTTCCATACTTCGTGCAAGTTGATTGGTGGGCCAATAGATTGAACCCGAAGTATGATGGGTGAATTCCATACTTCGTGCAAGTTGATGGGCCAAATTAGTGGGCTTACTCAGTTTGAGGTTGAACTTTAAGTACAGTGGGCTTACTCAGTTTGAGGACTATGTAGGGCTTCGTTCGAGAGGGAGATTGTCGGGCTCAGATGGTGGGCTTGGTGGTACTTAGTTCGAGGGGGAGATTGTTGAGGTGTGCGAACTAAAGTCCCACATCGGAAAGAAAAGAGAAATAAAGACTAAATATAAAAGGAGTGGATCTTCTTAATGGAATGAGACCTTTTGTGAAAACCGTGCGGGCTTAGGCCCAAAGCGGACAGTATCATTCCATTAAGAGAGATTCGGGCTGGTCTTTATTTCTCCAACACTCATTTCCTCAAATGATACACCATGTACAATACAATGTATCACTTTGGCAAAAACACCCAAGCTTGAATTCATCAAACATATTTGAACAGAAACTATAAGCAAAACAGGGTGCTACGAATATAGATTCTCAATTTGCCCAAATGAGCTTTGAACTCAAAAGAATCACTTAAATGTCAAAGTCACGAAATTGAAAGAAGAAATTGGCCTTACAAGTTAGTTTCACAGCAAAAAGATTCTAACTTTTACAACTAAGAACCACATTTTTTCCAGTAATTCCAGCAAACAGAAAACAAACAAAAACGCAAGATTTTTTTTCAAAAAAGAGAACACTTACAAGGCATTAGCATGTTGGATATCAGCCTCAATGACCTTAAGTGAGTCTTGGCAAGATGACCTAGAAGCCAGCTCATAATAATACTCCCTCATCTTGCTTTCTGGTTCACCCCTCTTTACCAAATTTCCACAAAATGATCAAAAGATAAAGAAGAAGAAGAAGAAAAAGAAGAAGAAGAAGACCCACAAGAAGAAAAAGAAAATAAGAAGTGAATTGAATGGGAGTTGATGGATTGGACTCAACTCCCTAACAAATGCAATTAAAGCTTGTTCTTTTGTTGAACAAACAAAATGCTGATCAAGAAAGATGTGACCAGTTTAAGCACTTAATGGATTGTCAAATGAGAGAGATAAATAGAGAGGAAGGCGAGGAGATGGGGGATTTGGTGGTGTAAAGGATTTTTGAAAGTTTGATTTTTAATTTGGTGGCAGTTAGGATTCTTTCATGGTTTGACTCTTTTTTGTTTTAAATTTTCATATCTTTTTTGTGTTCTGTGTTATGCTTTGGTTTGGTTTGTGCAGTTTTAAGGACAGTTGCTTACTCCCCAGTTCTCTCCTCCAATCAGGACCTCTGTTTTCTGGGGTCGAACTTTTCAAGGATATGGAAAAACATATGCACTAGACCAGGGATAGATCCAGGAATTATTTCTACGTGGAGAATTATTATTTTTTTGGAGTATTTTAAAGGGAAAGCAAGCGGACTGAACGAAAAATTGAACATATTTTTCAATTTAGACCAACATTTGATGATATTGATGGTGCTTGAGTATATGATTTAATCAAACATTTGTCCACATTTACAAAAAAATATATTAATACAATGAGCATACATATAATAATTGTAAACATATATAAAAATGTACCCAAAAAAAATCTATGCAGGAGCATACATATAATAAAAAAAATATCATTCTACCTCCGCATTTAATTTCGGACCCTAAACTATATAATTTAATACACTGCTCTTAGTCAGATGGATGATGCATCGACTCAGCATCCATTTTTACTTTTATTCCTCTGCTTCTTGCACCTCCTCTGATATATGGCATACAAATTCCTGCTTCAAAAACAGTTCTGCTCTCCCTAACCGAATTGGCCCAAAAGCCCAAACCCATCACCCAAAAGCCATTTTTGCTATTGAATAGGCTTAGTAAAAAAAAAATTGATTGGGTCAGGGTGGGCGGTTGTCCCTACGTAGATCCGTCCCTGCACCAGACCAAACCTTAATTTATCATTATTGTTAGAATTTGTTTTTTGAAAAAGATATTTTGAGTGATTGCTTATATGATTATATCTAGTTAATTAATATCCTAGTAGTAGTACCAAAAAAAAAACATAAAAATAATTTTGATTTTGATTTTTCACACATTTTTTTTCTCTTTTATCGGTAAACTGGATAGTATAAAAAAAACAACCACGAACTAAAATCGACCCTATAAAAGCCAAAATTTTAGGGACTCATACATCTTCTTATTTTATTTTACAAATAGTAGAGTTCTAGTAATAATCCCTCCGGGATTTTTTATATGACGTTTGACTACGTTCGAAAAAAAGTACAAAAATTTTTAGGGTCAAATAATAAATTATCCGATTTTTTTAAGATGCGTGTCATAAAGTCAAACGTCATATAGAACAAGTCTCTACATTTAAGACTACATTCGAAACGTGTGTAGCTTTGGACAACAATGAATTATGGTAGGTTGATTATAGGCGTTCCAAAACTAAATCTTTTTATAAAAAAATATCTAATTTTTTCCAAAGTATTTTCTAGATTTTCATATCTATTTAACTTAGACATTACTAATAAATTTGAATTCTTAATTTTTGAAAAGTGATTTAGTGGGTGCTAATTTGTTGCTACAGAAATTTTAAAATAGAATTTAATTCTATTTATTACAATAATTTAGAACCATTTTTTGGGACAACAATTGAATTGAGCTATGCTAGTTTTAATATATTTGAAACTTTATTGTTACAAGGTCGTGCTAATCCCATCATCTCAAGTCTCAATAGATTCGCTTATGTCTTTTAAAAAAAAAAAAAAAAGATTCGCTTATGGGCCTGAGCTACTGAGCTCGGCCCATTAATTGGCTAAAAGCCCACTAATGCTAACCAAGCGTAATCTTGTCGTCTTTAATTCAGTCTTTTTTATTTTTAATTTTTGAAAGGAAATTGCGAATTTTATTAATTCACGTTTGATGGTACAAAAGGCGCGATCTCCTTGGGGCATTCCCCTACCCAAACATTTTCTAAACCGGAATTCAAAACCAATTGACCTAACTCATGTGCTACGACATTTATGGTCCTCGTTGTGTGCGTAAAAGAGAAACTGTGGAACGTAGACCCTAGCTGTGCGATCTCTTCCAGAATCAAGCCCGTATAGTTCAGAGGGAAATCCCCGGTAGTCAGGGCTTTGATATTATGAAGGCAGTCCAACTCAAGGATGATCCTATCAAACCCCCATAGCCTTGCCTGCGTGAGGGCGTCTCGCAGCGCTAGGGCCTGTGTTGTTGGCGTATCTGTCTTATAATGGAGGAAAATTGCACCTGAGAAAATCAATTCTCCCTTCTCATCTCGAGCTATGAATCCCAGACCAATCCCCGAGTTCCCAATGGCTGCATCTGTATTAATCTTAACCATTCCAGCTGGAGGAGCTTTCCACTTGGGGTCTGTTGGTTTGTTGGTGGATGATGCCGGCGGAGGGGACCTCTAATTTGAATGGCAGGCCTCCTTAAAATTTAACAGTAACTTCCCACCCCGTATAACCACCTCCTGGACTTGTTCTTCGTATTGGCAGAAAATCTTGCGGTTCCTAGATATCCATAACGAGCATAGGATTGAGATCATTTTTTTTAGGTTCGGTTCATCCAAAGATATCCTTGTCGCTGCTAGCCATTCCACCCAATTTCCACCTTGTTGCCTCGGAACCCTGTTCTAAAAGTCAAAATTCGCCCATACCCCGATGGCAAAAGGACAAGACAATAGTAGGTGTGAAGCCGACTCAACCTCCTCATTGCAACAGGGGCAAACCGGTTCTACCAATAAACCTCTTCGCCCTAGGTCTAGCCTGGTCGGGAGGGAGCCATGCCCCAACCTCTAAATGAAGTTTTTAAACTTTGGTGAGATAGTTAACCCCCACAAGTATTTCCACCAACCTCTAGTTAGACCCGGGTCCTCAGGGGCAGTTGCCGACGTTAGACTATGGTACCCACTACAGACAGAATATCTCCCATTCGTAGTTCCCCTCCACACAAGAGTATCATTCGCCTCAATCCGACTAAGCGGTAGGCTTAAAAATTCTGATATCTCTTGCTGTGAAAAGAGTCGATCCACCAGATCTACTTTCCAACAGCGCCCCTCCCGGTCAATTAACTCAGTCACTGTTGCATCCTCATCCAGTACTGACACAGGCCCCAAGACCATCCCGTTTGCTACCGAAGGGAGCCACGAAACCTTCCAAATTCGTATTTGCTCCCCATTCCCCACCCGCCAAAAGCAACCTTTCTGAAGGACCACCAGTCTACCTGCCAGGATGCTCCGCCAGACATAACTAGGATGTGATCCCACTCATGCCACCAGGAAGTCTGAGTGGGGGTAATACCGAGCTTTCCATATTTTAGATAACAGAGAGTTCAAATATTTTTGCAGTCGCCAACCTTGTTTAGCGAGAAGCGCTAGGTTAAATTCTCTCACTTTCCTGAAGCCGAGTCCGCCCACCTCCTTTGATTGACATAATTTATCCCAGGATACCCAGTGCATCTTTCGTTCTTCCGCGTTCCCCCCCCACTAAAATCTTCTTGTAGCTTTCTCCAACTCTTCACAGATGGAGATTGGGATTTCAAAGTAGCTCATCATATATGTTGGTATGGACTGGATGACTGATTTAATCAAAATTTCCCTTCCTACCTGGGATAATTTCTTCTCTTTCCACCCCCCTAGTCTCTTGCAAATCCTATCTCGAATCGAAGTGAACATCCCCTTTTTGGCCCGACCAAAGGAGACTGGAAGCCCCAAATACTTCTCATGTGACTCTGTCCCCACTATTCCTAATCTCTCAGTAACTCGCGTCCTAGTATCTTGGCATACATTCTTGCTGAAGCATATTTCTGATTTGTCCAGGTTGACCTTCTAACCAGAAGACTCCTCATATTCCTTCAGGATCTGACCGATGACCCCTGCCTCCTCCTCATTTGCCTTTGAAAAAATAAGACTGTCATCTGCGTAGAACAAGTGGCTAACCTCCGGGCTACCCCTACAGATCTTGTAACCATGTATCCTATTGGCCGAAGTTGCAGCTTGGAGCATTGCCGAGAGGCCCTCTGCACATAGAATGAACAAATAGGGGGACAATGGGTCTCCCTGCCGTAGGCCTCTCTTTGGGTAGAATGTCGGACTTGGGGTTCTGTTTAGCAGAATGGCATATGATACCAACGTAACACAGCGCATGACCAGCGATGTCAATCGAGATGAGAACCCCATACGGGACATGATTGCCTCCAAAAAACTCCACTCAACTCTATCGTAGGCCTTACTCATATCCAACTTGACGCTCATCCATCCCGGTCCAGATTTTTTAGTATTCATTCCATGGAAAATCTCCTGGGCAATCAGGGCATTATCCGTAATGAGTCTTCCAGGAACAAAAGCACTCTGGTTATCCGCTACTACATTCGGCAGGATCTTCTTCATGCGGTTTGCTAGTACTTTGGTAATCAATTTGAAAATGACATTGCATAGGCTGATTGGGCAAAACTGGGAGCATTTCGAACGCTTGGCTACTTTAGGGATTAGGGTGATGAAGGTGTGGTTGAGGTAGCTGGGGTCCTCCCCATCATTTAAAATTCCAAGCACCACTTTGCAAACAGGATTTTCTAGAAAAGACCAAATTTTTAAAAAAAAGAGCGGAGGCATTCTGTCCGGCTCGGGGGCCTTCGTGGGATGCATCTGCTTTAAAGCTTTAAAAACTTCGTCATTGTGAAAATCTGATCGAGACATAAATTCATAGAATGGGAAACACGAGGAGTTATGGTTTGTAAAACAGACGTAGAAGGGTTACTACCTCCCGAAGAGAATAACGACTTATAGTACTCTAGGAATGTCCCCTCTATTTCCTCCTGAGATTCCCTCCAACTACCCGAATCATCCTGAACTCTATCAATGGTGTTTTTTTTTTCTCTTTCGCTAGCACGTGCGTGAGAGAATTTTGTGTTCCTGTCACCCTCTTCAAGCCAGAGAACCCGTGATCGTTGCTTCCACATAACCTCCTCCCGATAAATTAATTCCTCGACCTCTTTACTGACTTGCTCAATTTCATCTAGGGTGGAATCTGTCACTGGTTGGTTCTGCAACCATCCCAACTTATCTCTCTTGTCCACGATAGACTTGTGAACATTCCCAAAGACCTCCTGACTCCACTGTTTTAGCTTCAACCCACAGAGCTTAAGGCGTTGGTCAAGCGAGTAACTAGACCCCTGAAACTCTGCCCCACTCCAAAGCTCCCTAACTAAATCAAAACACGTTTCCTCCCTAAGCCACGCCGCCTCAAACTGAAACACTTTACCCCTACGTACCCTATCGACTGCAGGTTTTAACTTAATCATGATCGGGCAGTGGTCTGATCCGAAACGGGGGAGATGTTTGACTGCCGCTTCAGGGAAATAACTCATCCACTGCTCATTCGCCAACCTCTATCGAGTCTTTCCATTATAGTTCCGTTGCCACGTTGGTTATTGTACCAGGTAAACTTGGGCCCTGAGAATCCGAGGTCGATAAGATCACAGTCGTTAATCGCGCAGCGAAAAACATCCATCTCGTTGAATTTTTTTATTTATGCCGCCCAGCTTCTCATGACCCCACAACACCTCATTGAAGTTCCCAACACAGAGGCACGAGAGGGGACTTTTATCCTTTATCGATCGAAGCATTTCCCAGGTTTTGTGTTTATCTACGGTAGACGGCTAGCTATAAATGCCCATAAATCTCCATGGGGGGCTATTCGACAAGTCGTTCAACAGTTCAATGTCAATACAGTGGGCATTGCAATGTAACACATTCACAACAATATCCTTTCTACACACTAAAGCCAGCTCACCCCTCCTGGTAGCCCCTTCACAGTCAACAACAAGCACATAAGGAAACGAATACTTATTAATAAAATTTCGAAACTCACTTGCAAACAGTTTTGTTTCTGACAGAAAAACTAAAGTAGGAAACTTTAACCCTAGCAACTTTATGAAATTTGCCCCTGCTTGGGGATTCTCAAGCCCCGACAGTTCCAAAATAAGAGACTCATGAGCAACCCCCGCCGGACCAATAACATCGTCCGCATCCCAATGCACTACTATTCTCTTCCTGTGCAAAGTGGACATCGGACCACCACTGTCACTATAGTTTGCCTCATTAAAGAGCCCCGGGGTAGGCCCAAATTTTGTAAAAGGGGTCTGAATCGCAATATGGGCTATTGTTTGATCCATTTGGGCTCCCAGGCACATAGCTTGTCTTGAAGAAGCTGAAAAATGGCCCATAATCTCAGCTGCCCAGCCCACAAATGAACCAGCCCGCGTCTTGGGCCTTGGACAGCCCCGGCCCATGCGTTTTCCTTCTTTTCTTTAGCCCAGCTGCTACAAGCAGCCCGCCTACAACACCCATTCCGTCCGGCCCATTTGTGGTTAGCAGCCCAGCCTCATCCCCCCTGCTGTCCGGACCAGCTGCTCCTTGCGGCCCAAGCCCGGTGACGCTCTCCTCCAGCCCAGGCGCGTCATGCAGCTCCAGCGTGTCACGCTGGTGACCTCTCCTCCCGAGCCCACCCTTTATCATCAAGCCTTGTCCATTCCTGTGCACCACATGGGCCCCAGCCTCCTGACTAAATCCAACAATCACATGGGATCCTATCCCATTAATCAACCCAATTAATTCTATCTCATTTTCCTTCCGTCTATCACGCATCAAACCTGTCTCATTACCAACCATTATCAACGGGCTCTTTTCAACTTTGGCAAATTTTTTGACTGAATTAATAAGCATTTCATCAAAATTAATCAGATCCCTTCCTTTTTCCATTAATTCCGTTTCTAAAAAAAACAGAATTGGCTCAATCGTAGTGGTTTGCATCTCTTTAACGATGCACCATTGACTATGCATCCGATTGATGAACGCCCCCAGCTGAAGAAAATTATTATGCTCTACTTCAGTCTCCAGTACTACATAATCAACCCTCTCTTCTCCTGCAGACCTTATTTCATCCAGAAACTCCAGGCTATCATTCAGTCTTGAACTTAGAGATTAATCCAATTTGGTAGAATATGGACCGATCTGCGTCTCTGTGACCCTATCCCCCCCCCCCCCCCCCCCCCCCTTAAAGTCGAATCAATGTTTCTTTGTAAGAATACTTTTTGTGTATTTTTATAATAATATTCAGTTTATTGGAAATAAAAAGTCTTCACTTTTTAAAATGTGTTCACTTTAACGGTGCATTAAAAAAACAAAAAGAAAATAAAAAATTATGAAAAAAATCATTAAAATGGAGATTGGTTTTATTTTTGATATTATTTTTTTAATAATTAAAAAATAAGAAATACGATAAAGTAAAAAAAAATTATAGAAAAATCTTTAAAAATATACAAAGGATTTCAAAAACTAAAAATTCAAAAGATTGGAGATTGATTTTTTTCTTAGAATATTTACCCATAACTAAATAAACTATTAAATCTCCATTTTTATGAATAATGTTCTAAAATATCATAAAAAATTAGTGACTAAATAAAATTCGAAAAATTATGAAAACCCCAAAAATATATAATCTTCAATAGTGTGAATTTTTAATAATTTTTAATGATATTTTAAAGCGGTTAATAAATATTCTTATAAAAAATTCAATCTCCAATTTTTGAATTCTTTATATATCTTTTATGGTTATCAAAGTCTTTTACAAAATCAAAAATGATTTTGAATCGTTGGATGATTTGAACGCAGGTTTAGTCTTTTTATTTTCATAATTATTTTACTTTCTCCTATTTTTCTTATTTTTTAATTATTAAGAAATATTATCAAGAAAAAGAATCACTGTTTCTGATTTTTTCATAATATTTTAATTTATAAAAAAATTATTTTTTAATACACCCGCATGATTAAAGTATGATACTACGTTTTGGTATATCAAGGGCTAAGTTCGGAGATTCAAACGCCAGGGAGTAAAATACATAATTATCTATACCTCAAGAACCTTAAAAAAATTTACCCTGAAAAAAGTTAGTACATGTAACATTATTCTATTTTCAAACCGTAAATTATTAATTAATTTTAAAAGAATCCTACAATATTTAAATTTCATCTTAAACAACTAATTATTCACTTCTCGTTTAGGTGTTTTTTTTAAACATTTGATTATCAAGAACATAATATGAATCATTAGTAATATTTTGTTTCTTGAGAAAAATCATAAGCCCGCGCATCTCTTGTTCAACTGTTCAACTCTTTTTTCTTTTTGTCGAAACATCTCTAGCTCAACACAGAGCTGCAGAGATCGGATATTGCCTTAAACAGAAAAGAAGGAGCTAAGTTCAACTCAGTTCAGTACTTTGCTAGTACGAAAGTAGAAACAAAGCAACGATGAAAGACCAAGCAGGTTATTACAAGGAAACCCACTTCCCTTTTCAGCCAAAAGAGGAGAAAAAAAGGACTCCACTTTCTCCTTCAACACCTCTCAATTGGGTTCTTCTTCTTCAATACCTTTATCTCCATTGCCATTGGTGAGTTCTTACCTGTTACCTTATTTCCTGCTAAACCTCTTCATGCCTGTCTTCCCTCCCTTCTTTCTCCAAGCTTAATTTGTCGGTCTTGCCATTTGTCTGTTCCATTTCTGGGTAATTTCATCAAACATGAATTTTGGTTTAAGTTATGGAGATGCCCTTTTAACTAGGAACCTTTAATCTGCTCAAAAGTCTCCATCTTTATTTGCTTCTTGAAAAGTAGATCATAATTTGTACGTTTAATCTGCTCTAAAGTCACTACCTTTATAGTAATGTTTACAGGTTTGTTTTGTTTCATGAAAAAATTAGGTCATAATTTGTATCTTTTTATCTTATTTTGTGTTGTTTTTTTCTCATCTTTTAAAGCAGGATAGTTCAGCTGAACTTTACTAGAGATGGTTTCCACCCAAGAAGCGTGTGATGAGTCTACAGGAAGATGCTTGCTAGTTCACCAGAAAGGGAAAAACTCAAAATCTCCAATCTCCTCTTTCTTTAAAGTCATGATAGGCGCTCGGTTTTCCGAATTTGTGGTAAGATCACTCTATCAACCTAGAAATCAAAGACCTTTACATGTTACAAGGGAGAAAAAGGGGGAATTGTAATTTATACCTTTTAGGGTTTGACCTTGCTTGATGAATGTGCCATTACCATGTTTAGATTAACTTGCTATGCAATGTTTTCCGAACTAACACCTTATTTTAGAAGCTAATTGCATGGTTGTTGTATAGGAGGGGCTGAGGGCTATTAACATACTCTCAGTTTCGACCTTAGTTTTGGATGTCCTTGTACTGCTTTGCTTGATGGTGTCTAGCCTACCTTTTTGCGTAAATCGTCTCATCTTGTGTGCTTCTCGAGGATGCATTAATTGTTAGCAAGATCATGTACTAGCAAGTCTAGCACTCAGCAGATAGTGCAGAAACTCTGCATTAACATTTTCAGCAAAATAAGTGCATTTGTAAACAAATGCTGAAACAGATGGCAGTGTTAGATTGAATTGTCACATTATTTTGTTAGTTTTAACAGAAAGATGTTACTCTCTATTGTTAATGGTTAGAGCTGTTCTTTTCTGGTTATGGAGAACTATGAAAAGGAGTGCTTATTTTTTCCAGAAGGATCTCGTTAGTTTGCTATTTGTGAGAAAGGGAGTTATTTGTTAGTTTCAGAATGCTTTTGAAATAGAAAACCAAAATTCCATGTATTCTGTCTTCATAACTCGCTGCTTTATTCATCTCATCTGACAGTCAAGCGATTCCATTTGTTTCATTTCCTTTATTGACAATCTTGTTTAGTTTTGAAAATTTTCCATCTGCATTAAAAAGACATTCTTGGTGTGGCATTATGAGCTAATTACTATAATCGTTCCGTCTAAAGTAGGCTAATTAGGGCCTGCAATGATATTGAAGTTATTTGAATAATGCTAAAACAAGTGGTACATTCTTGGCATTCTTTTGCAGTCCCTTCCTCCAAGATTTGCTGCTACCGTGCGAAAACTGATTGGCCAAGAGACTTTCCTTGAGAATTCAGGTAGCCTACGATGGAAAGTGAAGTTGTCTAAAGTGGAAGGTTCACTTGGTTTCCAAGAAGGATGGAATGTGTTTGCAGCTGACAATAAGCTAGAATTTGGAGATTTTGTGGTGTTCAAATACATCAAAGGATCACACTTTTTTGTCCAAATATATGACAACAGTGTGTGTGAAAAGCCAGACTTGTCCGAAGCGGAAATCAGAAGAAAGGGACTAAAACTACAGAGAAAACTCTTACTGCCAAGAATGGCCCGCACCCTTCAGCCGATAAAGGTACACTGAAGAAACAAGGATTGAGCAGATGTGATGTGTTATGCCCAGGCCAGATTCTGAAGTTAGGCAACGTCACAGCAAAATGAAAGGCTTGAGTAAAGTTCAAGAGGTCACAGAAGACACTTTGAACAATGAAATTAGTACCGGAGATGATGATTTTACCGAAGAGCCATTTTACGCAACCAAAAAAGATGTTGCTGGTAAAAGTTGAGAGTTTCAAAGTGATGAATTTGACTTGTCTACATTGGAGAGGTTGATAAATAACCAGTGCAATGGTGGAAGCAAAAAACTCACAGTTGGAGGCAAGAAATATCCAAAGAAGGTTGTTGCATCATCTAAATCTTCAAGGGCAGTTGGCTTCTACGATAAACCGCCACTTGCGGAAGAAATGATCTTAAATGCATCTGACTTATGAGTCATGGGAGGAGTCTGATGATCCAGAGAAGATGAGGAAACTGCAGGTAGCTGTTTCTGATAAAAAGTTGCGCAATAAGGAGATTACTAAACATGGGTCGTCTACATCAAGGTGTATGAATGCAAAAGGATCAGAGGAGAATATATTGAAGAACCCTAATGAAGTACGCAAAGGACACCAGATCACTGAAGGTACCGATGACATCAAACCAAATTAGTTTCTTCTGTTTGCAATTTTCATTTGTTCTGTTTTTTTTCCGGGTACATGACTGTAATTGTTGAAATGCAGTTTTAGCACCAGAACCTATCAGAATCGAGCGAACTTTGGGTTTATTTTTTCCAAGTGGATGCACCTATAACATTCATAGAGTTGTGAAACCTGGAGCTCTTGACATAGTTTGTCATCCTTCAACAAGATACAAAGTCCCCTGCTCAACAGAAGCCAGTGGCCAACCTTTCCTTGTACGTTTCAGTTTCTCTAGAATTTCAGCTTTACTTTTGCTGTCACTTCCTCAGGTTCTTAACTGAATTCTATGTCATCATTTTTGTCCTCGATAGGCAAATGACTTCTAGGAGAACTATAATATAATCTGTTAACAACTTTGCATGAATGACTTCTAGCATTAGTTCCCGTACCTAGCTAAATCTGGAAATTGTAACTGAACTAACTGATGAGAATTGTAGATACTCTTCGATCGTATCTAATCTCTCTTTGCTTATCCAATTCTCGCTCTATGTGATACGTTGTAGTTAGGAATTACTGGTAGCTAATCCACATTCCTTTCCGAGTTTATGCGGGAGTTGCCAATACCATTGCCAGTTTCTGATGAGGACGAGAAATCGAGAAAGGGTAGCGAAAGCAGACTTGTGCTTCTTAGGGATCAATGCATTAGACTGTGATGCTTCATCCCCCAATTCTGATGAGTGGATGGGAAGCTTTCCGCGAGGCAAACGAAATTCAGCCTAGAGACCTGTGCACCTTCGATATCGAGGATGGAGCGAACAATATATACGAAGTCTGAATTGACCGGAACTAAGATGAAGAAGAGGATCCTATTCCTATCAGTTTCCATGCATCAGCCTGTCTTCATTAGGTTAATGTATAATATCCAGCTAAGTTGTAGTAGTGTATGTAACAGAAGCAGCCATTTGCGCGTAATATTACTGTTATGCAGCTAAACTCCTGGTCCTCAAACATGAGTAACCATTTATATAATGCATCTAGCTAAACTCTAGTCCTTGGTTTGAACAATCTTTAATTTTTTGTGCTTTCAGAAATGTTTTGAAAAATCAGAAAATGGTTTTTTTCCCAGTTATATATAGATTATTAAGTCTGGGTCTCACTCAACCTGTCATTCTCTTAATAGAAAAAATATAATCTACTGAAATGTTTTTTTCGTAAAGACAATTTCGGAAGTGCAAAATTTAGTTTTCTTTTTATCTTTTTTTATAAACAAGAGTTTTCATCTATTGTTTTTAATTCGTAATTCAACGGTGTCCGGGCCTATTTTTGGGCACCGGTACCCAACCAATAAATATATGTTATGGTGATTTGTTGTAGTAGGTTGCGAGGTTATAATATATATAGAAACTTTAATTTAATGTAATTTAATTTTTGTTTTGAATGCCAATCAAGCCGTACTCACTAATTCTCAATCACATTCCAGTTTGGGGGTCATCGTAGTTGACATTAATCGTCTGGCCGCCGACTTTACCTTATGTAACTTTATGCATGTCCGTAGAATTGCTAATGTAGAGGTTCATATTCTTTCTAGAAGAGCTTTTTCTCTAGGCTTGTCTGATTGTTGGGACGGTTTGTGTCCTGAACAGCTCGATTGTTTTTTGAATCCTTAATAATGAAAAACTCTCATTTTATAAAAAAAAAAAAAAAAACCAATAAAATTATTTCTTACCCAAAAAACTCTATTTCTTTATTTCAATCATCTCTTTCCATATGTACATTGAAAACCTTAAAGACTTTACATTATTATTTCAATCATCTCCTTCCATAGGTACATTGAAAACCTTAAAGACTTAGTAAAATGCAAGGACATAGACCAAGATGAAGAATTAAAAATTATTTAAATATGTTTTTTTAAATAAAAATAAAAATACTTAAATATCATAGCAAGATATGCACACAACAAATTAATCCTGAGGTGGGCAAATTAAGTTTAACGAGGTTGATAATGACATTGAAACTTGAATAAATAGTTAGTAAATTAAGTTCAAGGATGGTTGTAACTTTGGTTGGTACAAGCAAATTAAGTAAAAAGAGATCCTTGAACTTGAACCGAGCCGAACTTTAATTGTTGTACTTAAACTCGTCTCATTCATTTCTAAAGCAATCTAACCTTCAACGAGTCAAATTTGGTATGGCTCATGTTGACTCGAACCAGGGGCGGAGCCAGGATTTGATGATTGGGGGGGCGAGATTAGTGATGAATTTAGAATCTGTATTCAGGGATGCGGGGGTTCGGGGGCAGCGCCCCCGAAAATTTTTTTTTTGAAGTATTTTAAAGAGAAGACAAACGAGCTAAATAAAAAATTAAAAAAATGTTTAAAAATATTTGTATCCGTCACTAAATAACAAATATTTAGATAAACTTAACAAAAAGATAAATAAGAAGACAATATAGAACAATATAGAGCTTGGACTACATCATTTTTTGTATGATTTTTTTCTATTAATTTGATGCAATTAGGTTAGGAGCTGCTTGCTGGGGGAGTTGCTGGGCTGGGCTATTGATTCCAAGAGCTGGGCTGATTAATTAAAAAATTTGGGTTGCTGTGGTGGGTTAAAACCAAAGGCTGGAAACATTTATTAAAATGTTTGCGGGGGCTGTAAAAAAATTTGGGCTGCTGTGCTGGGTTAAAACAAAGGCTGGGAACATTTATTAAAATGTTTGGGGGGGCTGCAGCCCCCTCAGGCCTAAGCGTGGCTCCGCCCCTGACTCGAACCTAATTCTAGCCTAATTTATTTATTTATTAAACGAGTCACTAAGCAAATATAGTTAAATTTAATCAATTAAATATTTTTATACTTTGATAATTTAACAAAGTAACAAACATGCTAAAATAAAACGTGAAACTTATTATTATATTTTTCTAAAAAAACTATAGTTTATATGTTTTGAAATATTATTTTGTAATCCCAACAATTCAATTACTAAAATTTTCTTACATGTTGCCTCATGAGTTTAAATACGACGGCTCATGAGCTTTAGCATTATGTATTTGTAATTTATATCTTATAAAGTCCCTCCGTAGAGTTTCACCCTATGACTAAAAGAAAGTTTTTTAAAGGAGACAAATTTCAATATTGTTTAGAATTTATTAAATATATAGTATTATATGAGAAAAATGGATTAAAATAAGTTCTAAAAATAAAAATAAATTTAGATGTGAATAAAAAAACACTCTTTACCAACACCATAAAATTGGAAAAAAGCTAGGTAATTATTTTTTCTATTATTTTATAAAAGATGTTTTCTTTTTTTACTTTTAAAGTATGAAAGTTTTTTTTATAAACATGTATGAATGTTTTTTAAATATTTTATGTAAGGAAACAATAAATTAACTATTGTGAATTTAATTGAAACTATATAACAACAAGATGACCTCTTCCATTACTTCACTTGTTAGTTTAAAACTATGCATGCGAATTCATACTTTAATTGTAAATAAAATTTTGGCATCTTTTTTTTAATAAATGAAGAATGTATAATTTTAACTTTCACATATTTTAATTGCGCATAGATATTTCTATTAAGGTTATAAAAGTTAATGATTATGATTTTTCTTAACATTTTGAAATTTCTCTAGATATACATAATGATAGAATATAAAGAAAAAGAAGTGTAAAATATTTTAGTTCGTGAGCAATGGGCATGCACCCGAGTAATTGTCTTCTCGTGGTAACATACAACTAGAAACTTAGATCGAAATCCTACTTCCACGGTTCCACTCATAAAATAAATTTTAAATTTTTTAAAAACTAAATGAATATATTCACATGATCTAATGGATACTTCGTAACTATTATAATATGGATTTTTGATGAATTGATAGATCAATCCAATCTTGTATTTTTTTCAAAACAATAACGAATATATATATATATATATATATATAAAAGTACGAACTCTTTATCACTTTTTATGACTTTTTTTACCCTTTATAAATTTTTAAAACACTATTTTATCCTCCCACGCAGATACTAATATTAGTTTCCTTCTCTTATTAGCTACTGGAGTCATATTCATATTAATCTTCTAATTTTAATTGTACGTTTATATTAAATATATATAGTATATACAGATAATAAAATACTTAAATACTTTTCAAAAAAATTTCATTCCCTTTTATCTTTTCAATGATATGCTAGTTTTTAAAAAAAAAATATAAGTGGTAACGAATCTCATAAAAAAAATGAAAAGTAATTAGCAATTTGAGTGAGCCAAGTAGAAAAGAAGATCCTGACTTATTTCATTGCTTATGGCTCTGAATGTTGCCCATGGACATCCAAGTTTTTATTTGCGAGAATTTGGAAGAAGGAGCAATCAATCTTTATAATTAATGTTTTGCACTTACCTACGTGTTTCCACCAAATATAAAATAAGTCCATTGATTGAACGCTTATTTTACTGTTTTTAGATAATGATACTGCTAATATTTGGTGGATTTTCTTCCTTTTTGCCGAAACTAATTAGAAGAACCAAACAAGAAGAAAAGGAACAGAAAAACCAAAAAAATAGAGTAAAAAGAAGATAGTGGTGAAAAGGACTCAACCGGAGTGAACATACCTCTCCCCTAGGCCTAGGGGAGAGTCCATCAGCATCTAGAGGAAATGCCTCTCTCCTAGGCCTAGGAGAGAGTAGATCCGCATCAGTGAAAAAAGTGCTTCTTTACTAGGCCTAGGACGATTTCAGTTGGGCCTAAAAATCAATACAATCAAGGAAAAACGCACCAACACTTCTGCTCATCGAAAAAGATTTTCAGAAGGTATTTCAAAGTTGTAAAACATCCTAAGGGATGAGAACAATTAGCTTTTATATTTTATCTAAAACTCTAGGGAGATAAGAGCGATTAGTTTTTTCTAGTTTATTTAAACAAATGAATTCGAAATTAGGGATATCATCTCTTCTTCTCTTCTTCCGCTTCTATTTTTCTCTACAACTGGATAGAAACTGCATTGCTTTCCGCTCTCTTCATCTTCTTCTTGGAGACAAGGAGATTTTCGATTTTATGCAATTGTTTTTAGTTTATTTTATTATATCTTTCTCTAGCTAAGTAAATCGTTCCTAGTAAAGACTCCAAGGGTTATGATTCCAATATTGTGAGGTCAAAATGAATTTAATAAGTCTTGAATTTCGTATTTCTTCTCATCCAATTTCATCCCCAAAATTATTCTTGTTTTATTTAAGAGTGATCAATTTAAGTTTTAACTTGAATAAATTACAGCTTTCCAAATAACTTTGGGTCTACATTGTTAGAAGGAATTTGTAAGCGACTAACTTGTGCCTGGTCGGAACTCTTAGTGAACGACCTGGACTCAGTTAGCGATAGAGAAGAATTAGGTTATAGGGGCGAATGGACTGATCCCTAGGTCTAGGAAAAGTTTCTCCCTGTTTTTATCAACCAACTAGCTAAAATCTTATAAGTGAACTTTAGGATTATTAGGAAGGTTGTTAGGGTTCTTAATTAGGAGGAGAGTAGGAAATTAAAGTGAACCTGATTTCTATAGTCATCCTATGAAAACTCAATTCTGAACATTTTTGTACTGATGATCAATATGTGTGAATTATAACTTTGGTTGTCTTTACTAGGAATTTCTTATTATTTGATCTTATTCACCACTTGTTTGTTTACTGCTTTGATTGCATTCCATTTTATCAATTAGTTCTTATAAAACCCCCAATAATTGATTATTACTGTTTTCATCCGGTCTTCGTCTTATTTTAAGCCTATCCATTATCTGTGAATCAAACCTCTTACCATTATTTACAAATATTTGTGGTTAATTATAAGTTAAATTTATTTTTGACGAATTCGACACCCATCATCCATGTATTTTTAATTAGCTCTAATCAACCACTATATTTGTTTAGATGGATTAATCTATTTTGACATGTATTTTTTCCCCATAATCAATCATATCATTTACTACTGAATCTCTTAATAAAATTAAATTCATCTAATAATAATTTAAGCTCACGTTATTGATAACTAATAAAACTTTAGTTTATTTGATGAAATTAATGAATTTGTTAGAATAGGAAACCAAAATTCTTAGAAAAAATGAGATCATATCTATGTAAAAAAAATGGAGGAATTAAGAGAGAGGA
Source organism: Viola odorata (assembly GCA_963691705.1). Lineage (NCBI taxonomy): Eukaryota > Viridiplantae > Streptophyta > Magnoliopsida > Malpighiales > Violaceae > Viola > Viola odorata. The sequence goes on from OY829544.1 coordinate 47,672,199, forward strand.
ATGAATCTAATTTGCAATTAAATATTTTGAATTTGTACTATAAATGTTACTCCCTCCGTTTTCAATTAATTGACACTTTCTCTTGTTACTCGATTTTTAATTTTTCGTCACAATTTTTCTCATTTTTATTGTCAATTTTTCAAAAATCGTACATCTACTTATTTTCGTACATCTATTGTTTATTTTTATGCCTCATGTCATTTAAATTTTATTCTGTAATTTTTTCACATTTCTATCATTTTTTTGTTCGAACTCGTATCAGTTCTGAGTAAATTTTCTCAAAACCAATGATCGAATATTTTCGTTCCTTAGCTACTTATTTTTTATTATTATTTTAATTCAGTTTCGTTTCACTTAATTTATTTCTTTGCAATTGTTACGTTCGAACTTTTATGGCTTACAAGCGAAGTTTTATCGAACTATACAACGACTTTTCATCGTTTACTGTGTACTAATTTCTTTATCTCATTTTATTCTACATTTTAGCAACTTTGGTTCGAGTTTTTATTCATTTTCAGGCGAAATTGCTCATTCCACCGGCTCGAACCTGAAAAATCAAAGGGAGTGTCAAATATCAATCTCAACCATTGATCTGGTTTACTAAGAAAGTCAACCCAGATTAAACGGTCCTTGTAATTAACACGTCATTGGACGTGTTTATTACTTTGGTTCATGCACAGGTGAAGAACCAGGCTGCCCCCCATCCGTTCACGATCAAATCACTCCTCGATCGTCGTCCCCACGCTACCAGCCACCTCGAAGCTTCCATTCTCCCTCAACCACACAACGCGACCCTCGTCATCCCTCCTCGTCATCGTTCCGACGTCATCGCGTCGACGCCATCCTCTGCTCCACCGCCTCAAACAGCTATCAATAGTGAGCTCCTCACACTCTATTCCTCACCAATTCACGAACGAAAACATGCGCAAATTCTCTCTTAAAGTTTCTCTCTCAATATTTGTTCATTTTAGCAAAAGTTGTAGCTTGTTTCAACCTTTTTAAAATTTCATTTTTAACGTTTTTCTGCCAAATCTTTCAAAGAAAATAATCGTTCGTGTTTTGAGGAAAACAATTGATGTTTAGCTTTCAAATAATTTGTATTAATGTTTTAGATTAATTACGTCATTTCGTATCGCCGAATTTCTGGCCAATTTGGGCGAATTTGAAGCTTTTGTTTAATTAAAATTCAATTCGTTTTAATTAAATTAGCTACTGTTTTGATTGAATTTAATTACTATGATTGCATAGTTAAATTTATGCTGATGTAAGCACTGTTTTTGGAACCGGACCGGACAGCGAACCAGAAATGAAAATTTCATGGTTCGACCGGGTTCAACCGGAAAAAACCGGATTGAACCATTGGACCATTTTGAACCGGACACATGTCGAACCGTTCAATCTTAGATAATTTAACCGGATTGAACCGGCTGATTTTTAAATTTTGATGGGTTGACCCATGCCTGTAATGGGTCGGCCCATAAAATTTTCAAAAAACAAATTAAAAAAATAACCAAAACCAAAACGGCATCGTTTTGGCCAAACCAAAACGGCGCCGTTTTGGTTAGGCACATAATTTTTTCCATTTTTTTAAAAAAAAAAATAAAAAAACAATATTAAAAAATATTTAAAAAATTAATTAAAAAATCAAAACGACGCCGTTTTGGATTTTGGGTTCAAAACAACGTCGTTTTGTATTGAACCAATCGGGTTGCTATCGAACCGGGCGGTTAGTCCGTTGTCAAAAAACCGGCCGGTTAGTCCGGTCCAACCCGTGTCACATGCATTTCCGTCCGATAGGCCGAATCGGACTGGAAACCCAAAAAATCCGGTTGAACCGGACCGAACCGGCCGGTCCGGTCCGGTTCCAAAAACACTGGATGTAAGGATTATTTTGTTCACAAAATTTCCTATTTTCGCCTCAGTTGGCCGGACCTTGCTGCCTGGAGAGGCGCCAGCGAGCCAAGGTTGAAGATGAAGCCAAGTGGGAAGAAGAAAGGCGACTGTTTGAAGGAGAGGGGACGCGGGCTGTCTTGGTTGGTTAATGGGCCGGAGCTGTGCGCTTGGCCCAAAGTAGAAAAAGAGAAGCTGGGCTGGTAGCCCACGCGGAGAAGAGAGGGAAGGCTTTGGCCCTTGGTCTTGGGCCTGCAGTGGGCCGAGCCCAATTTTTGTTCCATCGCATTATTTTTGTGCCATTTAATTGTATGCTTGTATTGTTTATTTAATTATTTTCGTATACTTTTGCATGTTTAAATAATTATTATGCTCGCGTTTGATGTTTAAATTAATTATTTTCGCTCGCGTACAATAATTGTCAAATATTTAATCATTTATCGATTATCCTTTTCTCGTACTCATAATCTCAACTTTTTAGGGTAAATCGATCGGTACCTACTCTCAACTCAAGTATACATTTATCACCTTTTTATTTATTTCAACGTTTTTTTCGCATATACACTCGTATGCATGATTATTTAAAAATGTTAACATTTAATTCGCGTAATTCGAATGATCACTAAATTAGGATTTTTTATGTCTTTCAAAAATAATTTTTGAATACCTCTTTTATCCGGTAACCTTTTTGGATGTGACCCGGGTGTCTAACACCTTCCCGAGTCCATAATACAACCCTGATCTACTGTTCTTGGGTTTAGACCTCTTTTTTGCCTTAGTTTTTATTTTATTTTTATGTCATGACAATAGGTTTCCTAAACTTTAAACAAAAATAGGGTGGCGACTTCATTGCATTATGTGAGATGAGTCCGATTTCGTCTCACATCTCGTTCTGAACCGCGTCGCGTAAAAATTTAGTAGAAGGCTAACAACCGACGTTTCAAAGCCAGGGTTCAATCTTTTGCAGCCATACAACGGCCGGGCTCGAATCGGATTGTCTATCTATCTATTATTATATATAAAATTGATACAAAATCAGGGTTAATGTAGTGTTGACACGCGTCATTTTAAGTAGTTAATATAGAATTCACATGGTGTAGAGTCCTAAAATCAACTACTCAGAGTAACCGTAGTGTTACGTAACAAAGTCGCAAGGTTTTGTAATATCAGGTAATGATTTAAATTAATTATTTTGAGACTTTGGAATCTCAAATGTTATTCGAAAATTAAAATTTAAAATTTTAGAATAAGTTTATGATAATTAAATTCTTTGCATCAATGATATTATTTATTTACATGGACGATAATTAATATAGTTTCCTAAAAGTTATAATCTTAACTTTTTAAATACTTAAAAATTTCAAAACAAATAGTAAAAGTTTGAAAAAATATAAAATTTGGACAAAAAATGTAACTAATATGGAAAAAATAATTAAAATAAAAATTTTAATTAATTTATTCACAATTTTTTTAATGTATTCCTTTTTATATATATATTTTTTCAAAATAAAACTCATTATTTTTTTTAAGTGGAGTGAACTCTCTATATTTTTCATATTTTCTTTCAAATTTGCATACTTTTTAATTTTTTTACCAATTATTTTGAATTATTTAACCACTGGAAATGTTAAGATTGCAGATTTTAGAGAACTATAGGTTTGCATTGCAAGCTTTTAGACTATAGGTGGTTAAATGAAATATTTTACAAACTTTAGGGTTTCGTTTTAGTTTATCCTTAATAATCTTTAAGATACTAACTATTTTATTAATAAAGTTATATTAACTGATGCGTCAAAATATAATTGAGGTTTATCCTTTCCTAATTAGGTTATACTCCCTCTGTCCATTTTTAATGAACTCTAGAGAGTCTTTCACTCTTATTAAGGCAGCTGATGTTTTGTCTGTGGGGCCCACAGACAAAACTTAAATTTTTTCTTTTTTTTTAAGAAATCTGTACTATTGTTCGCCCAGCCCAGCCCATGTTAAAATTCAAAATTACAATTTTTTTTCCATGTCCAAAGAACATCCAGAGCTCCATCAAATTTACTCTTTCTTTTCTTCCATATCCAAAGAACAAAGCTTTCAAGAACTACTCAACACAGAAGAAAAAACCTAGCAAGAAAGGGGGTTAATTTAAGGTTGTCTGGTTTCTCTAACTGCTCTTCGGTTTTTTACCTGTAATAAAGAAAAACAAACAAAAAAGAAAAGGAGGAAGATGAGTTTATTAAGTTCAAACAAATGGAGGAAGAAGATAAGGTCATGATGCAATAGTAGTATTTTTTTGTTTGTTTTATATTTTTGCCTTGCTTTAAAGTCTCTGTATATTACTTTTGTTTTAGCACTGTGAAGAAATGCAAGTCCCTTAGCAGCTAAAATGAGCTGGCAAAAAGATCTTCAGGATCAAAGTTTTCATTTGTTTGCATGCAATTTGACAGCAACCAACTAGAGCATAATCACAAGCTACATCCATTAATTTTCCAAGGCTATCTAGTTAAGCAGAACTGGAGTTATAACAAAGTGTGCCTACCCAAACTTAGGAAGAATCTAATGTCTAAAACAAGGCAAAAAGAAAGAAACAACAATCTCCAAACAAAGAATGGCACAAATGAAAACTATAGGTATATTGCAAACCAACAAACCATGAAAGCCTCTTACTCCATAACAACGAAATTTGGAGATTGAAGAAAACCTAAGTCTGTAGTATGTCCTAAAATGAGAGAGTGCACAACAAGAAATACAAAGGCACCAATGCACTGAAACTGGAAACCAAACTCACATAATTTCTTAGCTCTTCTTGCAGATGCTTAACCAAAATACCGCTATCAGTAGAAGAACCTTCTTGAACTGTGAAACTTAACATTTTCTTCTCTAATTCACTTCTCTGCTGCAAACACTGCAAACAAAAACATCCCAGACATGAATTCTTGGGGTAAGAGCAATCCTCGTGTCATACATTTAAACATAACAGAAATTTAACTGTACTTGAATTTTGAGCTTATAAAAACATAATTATAAAAAATAAACCTCATTGAGTTGTCTTCTGAGATCTTCCTGCTGCCCCATCAGCAGCTCTGATTCTTTCTCTGCATGTTTAGCTCTGCATTCCATTTTCTCTAGCTAAGAGTAAGAAAATGTGCAAGTTAAGAAATATATAAGCTCATTGGCGAGGCTAATTACAAAGACATTCCAAAACTTAGCATCTCACATCTGCACCAATTCTGGAAATAGAAAATTTGGATTCTCTTTTCAACAGTGCAAGTTCATTATTGAGGCGTATTTTCTCTCTTTCAATTTCACAGAGCTGATTAAGGTTCCCATCTAAAACTCTTGCTTTATCCTCAGCAGAAGCTGCTGATGACTCGGCTTTGATACGAAGATTCTTTTCATTCTCAAACTTCACCTAGAAAAGCAACACCAGCAAGAAATGGTTAAATACTTCCATAATTAACAAGACAAAGCAACATAGAAGTAACCATTTGCCTTGTTTGCACTGAAATTATCAAACACTATAGGTATATAATCCTGAAAAGCACAAATACCATTATGATTCCACCAAAATAGGGTCTATGATAACATAAGTATCAATTTGGTGGGTACGTTTGCATAAATCAACAGTAGAGAGAAGAAACACCTAAATGGAGAAGGGAAAATTAGGCAAACTCAGCTGCTTTCAGTGACGGAAGAGGAAGAAGAAGAGGGAAAAACTGATCCTTTCTTCTTCCATGGAGAATCCAAGCTGCGGCGGAGAAGATTCTTGACGGCGAAGATCAAATCCTGAGTAGGATTTTTAGGAGGAGTTGAAGATCTGAACTGCTGGCAAAACTGCATGTGCTGCTTCAACGCATCAAGCTCAGCACCATCACCATCACCATCACCATCATGTTTCTTGTTAGATCTAGAAAACCCATAATCTTTGACCGCCTCACTGTAAACCCTAAACAAATCCAACGGCCGTGCACTCTTCAGTTAACCCACAACACTTGCATTTCGCACAAACAACTTCTGCCTCCACAACCACTGCAGCCAATTGCGTGCTCTATTTCGCTTCTTTCAAAACCACATCAGGACCTCGCGTGGCCCTGCTTTGCCTCTCCTCATTGCAGACGATATTGATGGCAAAAAAACCCCAATTTTTCACAGATGCTTGGCATCTCCACGCCGAAATAACATTTTTAAACCCTAATTTTATTGATGAAGAAATTTGGGAGAAGGAGACCGATGGGTGTTGAGGAGAGAGAGAAGATTGAGTCTGTGTTGTGCAGACTGAACCCCTCACCCCGTGTCCCCTTATTTGTTCGCTCTTCCAATTTTACCCATGTGCGACTCAACCTTCACTCAATGACGTTGAGGGCATTTTGGTCATTATTACCGAAGGCGTCCATTAATAATGGACAACGTAAAGACTCCCTCGCGTCCATTAAAAATAGACAGAAGGAGTATTATTTTTTTATTTAAATTAATAACTATCAAATGAATGTTAAGCTGTTTTCTATTTTTCTACTCTATTTGGCCTAAGTTCCCTCAGTTTGAAAACACGCTTCTCAAACTGAGGATTAAATGAATTTTTCATTAATACCATTATACCCCTCACTCTCTTAATGCAACCTTCTTCATCTTCTTACTCTCTTCTTCGTGCCTGATCGCGTGTCGAGGGCATCAAATTTAGTTGTAAAAAAGATATAGAAATGGGGTAGGAATACAACTTATCACTCGTCCACAAGGGACTCGTAGGTCATGATAAGAGGTTCGTCCATAGAGATCTTGTTGGGGTTTCGTAGTCTTGACTCGACTTCCTCGTCACTGGAGTTGAGGGGGTTTTGTTCCTGCAATTAAAGTAAACAAAGCAAGCAATAATAAAATAAATAAAAGCAATCTTAAGAAGAAGGTGATCTTAGCTAAGATTGCAGATGGAGGTTGGTTGCGAACTGATGTGAGGTAGATTCCTGGTAAGGGCGAATACGTGAGCACTTAACTAGTTTATTCGATCATTGACCTTAGATCTTCTCCTTCTCTTTCATAACTCTGCTATAGATTGGGAGGAACTCCTTTCCAATCCTGCTCTCCTCCTATTGAAACCACCTGGGAGGAACTCCTTTCCAAGTGATCCTAGCCAGTGGACACCTTGCTGGTTAAAGGGTTTATCCAATTGGCTGCTGGCTTGAGGCACATGCATTTTCTCAATGGCGTAGGAAAAGACAGAGTCTAGGCCAAGCTACTCCCAACTCAGAGTCCTAGATTGTCAGTCTGGTTAGGCCTATATTGCTTCAAGTCCACTAACCTCCGCGAAGCTAGCTGCCTACTTATGTCACTCCAGTTTCACTCGTCCCCTTCGTGAATGGCTGCAAATTCGTCGTCTTACCTAAGATTGATCAAATCTTAGTTAAGATTGGAACCGGTTTGTTAAAACAAGCCTTAAATCAATTACGATGAGAGGATATTAAGAACAGATCGGTCTCATGAATCAAACAAGTGTACTCACTCAACCCTTACCAAGAATTTGGTGTTTAGCTACTAGACATAGTAATCAAAGAAAGGAAGAAAAATAATTGATGAACATAAAAGATGGAATTAAATGCGATATTCCCAAAGAAATTATCACAGCCAGTTTTTTTACAATAACCAGAAGAAAAGAAGAAGGAAGAATGCCGTGATTGGCAGCCTTCACTAACCTTTAACAAGGTTAGCGTCCCCACCAATCACGTTTCTTTCCAAATTCTAAACTTCAAAATACCTAAAAGATAGGGATAAGAATCCCAATTTGTTCGAATTCAAAACGGGAAATAAAATAAAATAATTATCTAAACAGATTTGTTTCTTGTTCAAAAAGATTACATCCGAGAATCATTCAAATGGACGCAATCAGCCAGCTGGCTTCTCAATCCAAGCGCATCCTCCGTGAATCCATGATCAGCACGCCTCTATCTCAGCAATCTTGGCCAAGCCTGCGGCCAAGATTGCCGCATTATCGCTCAAGCCATCCATTTCCTCCAAATCTCATCTAGCCCAAGACTTCCTTCAAAAGACAGCAAATTGACGTGAAAGAGATTATTTTTACCATAAACAAAGTAGTTTAAAGCGGTAAAAATACATGAAATTTAGCGTCAATCAAACCTCACCACACTTGAACAATGCTTGCCCCCAAGCATACTGGACTCTTAACTAAGAAAGGAAAAAGCAGACTCAAAACAAGAGAACACACAGTGGCAAATTTCTGGACAGACAACCGTCAACCAGTCTCCTTACACCTTCATACCTGTGACAGTCAGCATACTTCTCAACGGATCCCAACCCTTATGAACACGACCTATTCAACACCCCAAATATCCGAATTCCACATAACCATAACATCTTCGCATTCAACAACAGACTCAACAAGACAAGACATTCACCGACTTGGATTTTCTCCCCCTAATTCTACTGCTCAACATCATCGTTCAATTACCTTGCCTGAAGTTTCATTTTTTTTTCTATGCCAGAATTGCTAAAAAGTTTCTTGAGTATTTCTGCTTAGTGAGGCAGAAATATCAAGTCATTTGCATACATATATTTTTTTTTCATTGCTCTAGTTGAAGTTTCTTGAGTATTTCTGCTTAGTGAGGCAGAAATATCAAGACATTTTATTCATCTTTTTTTTTATTTTTTTAGAGCATGCAATTTACTGGGCATAAAAGTAGTTCTCTTTATAAGAACAATTTCAGCTTAATTACAAGGCATCAAACTCCATTATCCACTTAGCAGTTTTCCTTAAAGGGATATTAAGTATATTTGGTGAAAGCCTACCAATGTGTCAAGTCTGTTACGCAATGCTAGACCCTATGATTATGTACAATAAGTATGTTTTAGGCGTTGAACAGACCTTGCTCATATGTTATGGGGTCGCAAGGTGAAGGATGCTAAAGATCAAGGTTAAGACACTAAGGGGAAAGGTTTTAGGCATAGTCCAAATTTTTGCTGACACTCAATCAAAACACATAACACACATTCCTAAAAACACACAATAAGACGCGAAATAATCATGCATCAGACTCGTCTAGACAATCTAGGCCAACTATCTTAGCCTAGATTCACAAAAAAATTCATGCGATTAGAGAAAATCACGCAAAAACACATCACAACCATGTATATACAGACAAACTTCCTAGAAACACCCTCACCACACTTAGAGAATGCATTGTCCTCAGTGTGTAAATGAGAGTAAAAAGACTCAAAATATGTAAAAAGAGAAGAAAGAAAGACACGACCTGGGGGCATTTACTGTGATGTGGGAGGTGGAGGTGGCTGCTGGGCATCTTGCACAGATGGTGCTGCATCGTCGTCTCCATCAGAGGAGTCATTACTGCTACTGCTGAAGTAGTTTTCCACTAAGTTTCTTATGCGCGCTACAACCTTGTCTATGGCTCGGACGAATTTGAAGGTAACATCTAGATGGGTCTGGATCTGTTGGAACTTGATCTCCTGCTGCTCCAAAAACTTATCTAGCCTCTCCTGCTGGTTCCTCTTAATGCTTATAAACAGTGCCTGCTGCTGATCTATAATCTGCTGCATCTACTTTTTAGCGTTGTCTTGTTGTTCATGGAACAACTTCTGGTTGGTGGTGAAGAATAAGATTTGGTCATTGATGACCTGCACAAGGGTGTTAGCCCACTCGGGTAGCCTTGGATGGTCTGGATCCATGCCAAATTTGTTTGTAAACTGCTCGACATCTTGCCCAAGATTGGGCTCTTCGTCTGCACCGTCTAGCTGGATTGGCTGAATCTTGAAGTTCCCATTGATCCTCTTCCCAAAGAGGTGATCTGCTACTTGCGTAAAACCTGTATTAAAACAGAGATAGCCTTTTTCCTCGTGGAAATGGACCATTTGGTCAAAAGCTTTAAGATCCATGATCTTAACGACACAGGATTTATGCATATTCAAAGTGGATAAATCAATACCCCTAGCAGTAGCAGTAATATGGGAAATGAGAGTTCCTAGGATCAGCTTAGGGAGAGAATCGCATGCCTTTATCTGCCTAAAAATCCAATAACCCAAATTAACCTTCCTATTATGAAGCATACACCTAAGCAGAAAAACTTCTAACTTAGAGATGTTGCCTGAAATAGTAGTTTTGCCAGAAAGGTTAATGGACAAGATCCTTTGGAGCATCCTCAAGGTAGGATCTCGGATCTGGTGGGCTTTGGCATTTTTATCCAGATTTCCATTAGGGTCACCAATCAGTTCTCCATAAGCTACTGACTTATCCCAATCGGGGGGATAATCAGTAAAGGCATTCTTATAATCATCAGAATTTAGTCCCTCCTCAGTCACAAACCCAAGCAAGAGATTAAATTCATCAATGGATAAATGAGACCACATATCAAGCAATCTAAAATTCACAACATCAGACGTGTCAAGGTCAGGATTGGCTCTACCATTGGCATATAATTTGTCCTGATCCAACCAGAAAGAGGCATGAAATTCCAAGCACAATTCAGCATAGACAGGCAAATTAAGGTACATAAAACAATCCCACCCTAGATTGGTTATGCACTGCCTAATTCTATTACCCACACCCAAGGCATCAAGAAAAGAGAAATCAAGATCAGCATAGACAGGCAAATTAAGGTACATAAAACAATCCCACCCTAGATTGGTTATGTACTGCCTAATTCTATTACCCACACCCAAGGCATCAAGAAAAGAGAAATCAAGAACAGCAAATTGAGTAATCTCGCATGCATGCTTCTCATTCAGTCTTACCCTAAGTTCAGGGGTATTAGGCCTCAAACATCCATTAAGCGAGTTAAAGGGGGGAATGAATACCTTGGCAGTCTTGGCCGCAGGCTTGGCCAAGACTGTAGCCACTTCAGCGCCTGAGTCATCTTCCTGCTCAGCCTCCTCGACCTTTCTTTTTCCTTTCGCAGCCGCGGATCGAGTCCTCTTGGCTGGGGCTGATTCACTGCCCGCTTCTAACTTCCTCTTCCCTGCACTTTTCTCCTTCGCTGAACCTTCTTCACACTTCGGTTCGGTCTCAGCTCCCTTTCTCCCAGCCTGCTTGCGAGCCACTTTCTTAGCTCTAGCAGAGGGTTTCTCTTCGGATTCAGTATCCGAAAGTACCTCTACCTCTGAATCACCAGGCTGGCTAACCCTAGATTGGGTTATCGACTCTTTTGGGAGATCAATATTCTTCTTGGCCTGGAGGGAGATTTGAGGGGATTCAGTGGTAGAAACTAGGGGAGGAGTGGAAAGTCCTTGTTTTTGTGTACCAGAGGGGGTCGCATCGATGGACATGATTGTCCTTGCTATGCTAAGCACCTCACTGAGATTTTGAGGGAGATCCTGTTCTGGATTTGAGAGAGAGGGAGATTGCGAAGGCATGGGAGATTCTTGCCTAATTGGGGTAGATTTTGGTGTTGCTAATTTCTTTGAAGATTTCTTTGAAGATTTTCCCATGTTTAAAGCCGAAAGATCGTGGATTGAAAGTAGGAGAGTGGAGTGATTTAGGTGAGGATGGTTTGAGAGATAATCGGGTGAGAGCGAGATTTAAGGGATTTGAGTGATTTTGGTGTTAGTGGGAGGTAAGGAGTCTAACTCTTCAAAAATATCTATTAATTAAAATCTGAAAAATTAATTTCCAAATCAAAATTCGAAATATGACCGTTGCTCCTACTTTTTCTCCTCCTTCTCACACGCAATCTGTTCTTCTCCCCCTTTTTCTCCGCGTGTCACTCAATTCTTGGCCGAATAAACGCATCCTAGATAAAAAGGCTTAGCCAAGATCCCTCACCACACTTAATTCCTCGCAAACTCTCTAGGAAATTCCACAAAAGATCCTGAAATTCCCTGCCAGAAAAAAAATCTGTAAGTGGTTCTGGATTATTTTGAACAAACAATTTATTTTATTAAAAACAAAAAAGCATGGGTTGCCTCCCATGTAGCGCCCTAGTTTTAGTCCTAGGCATGACTTTTCTTATGATTTTTTTTCTTCTAAATCTCAGGTGGGACTTCAACCTCCTGACTTTCTTCATAGCTTGGAAATCCCTCCAAGAACGGTTTGAGTCTTTGTCCATTGACCTTGAACTCAATACCTATTTTTTCATTCTTAATATCCACTGCACCATGAGGGTAGATGTTAGTGAAAATATATGGACCTTCCCATTTAGTCTTAAGCTTACCAGGAAAGAGTTTGAATCGTGAATTGTATAGAAGAACCTTCCCACCAATCTGGAGGTTTTTCTCAACAATTCGTTTATCGTGATATATTTTCATCCTGATCTTAGCTAATAGCTGATTATCATACGCTTGATTTCTCAGTTCTTCCATCTCATGGATTTGGAGCTTTAATTCCTCGCCCGCTAGGTCGTACCTTAGATTGCACTTCAGGATTGCCCAATAAGCCTTATGCTGCATACCTACAGGCAGGTGACATGTCTTCCCATACACCAATTTGTATGGAGTCATTCCAATGGGAGTTTTATAGGCAGTCCTATATGCCCACAATGCATCATCCAACCTTTGGCTCCAGTCTTGCCGATCTAGGCCAACTGTCTTAGCTAAGATCGATTTGACCTCTTTGTTTGACACCTCCGCTTAGACATTTGATTGAGGGTGATAGGCAGTGGAAACTCTATGCGTCACACCATATTTCCTGAAAATCGAAACAATAATCCTATTGCAAAAATGTGTTCCACGGTCGCTAATGATTCCCCTAGGCACACCAAATTTGTTCAAAATGTTAGTTTAAAAAAATGAAACAACAGTTTTAGCATCATTGGTCCTAGTTGCTTTTGCTTCTATCCACTTGGACATGTAATCCACAGCAAGCAATATATATTGTTTCCCATTAGACATAGGAAAGGGTCCCATAAAATCAATAGCCCATAAATCAAAAATTTCGCAATTTAGTATAACATTCATGGACATTTGATTTTTTGCACTTATGTTTCCTATCTTTTGGCATTCAGGGCATGTCTTACAAAATCTATAGCTATCATGAAATAGAGTTGGCCAATAAAATCCTGACTCAAGGACTTTTAAGGTTGTCCTCTTAGCTCCAAAATGTCCACCACATGCGTAAGAATGACTAAATCTTAAGACTGAGGGAATTTCACTTTCAGGAATACACCTCCTAATCAATTGATCAGATCCAATTTTCCAAAGATACGGGTCATCCCAAATGAAATACTTACTGTCATGCTTAATCTTTACCTTTTCTTGAGCCGTTAAGTCTCCATGATGCTTACCCGTAGCTAAGAAATTGACAAGATCAGCGAACCAAGGTCTTACCGCTTGGATAGCAAATAGGTGTTCATCTGGAAAGTCGTCTCCGCTCGGTTCTGATTTGTCTTTCACAAAGCACCTGCTCAGGTGGTCCGCGACTAAGTTTTTCTTTCCTGCCTTGTCCTTAATCTCCAAATTATGTTCTTGCAAAAGTAAAACCCAGTGGATCAATATTGGCTTAGATTCTGCTTTTGTCAAGAGGTATCTTAAGGCCGCATGGTCAGAAAAGACTATGAGTTTTATTCCTAACAAATACGATATGAATTTGTCCAAAGCGAAGATTATTGCGAACAATTCCTTCTCCGTTGTGGTATAGTTCTTTTGCGCATCGTCAAGCATCTTAGAGGTGTAATAGATCACGTGTGGATCTCTACCATTACTCTGCCCTAGAACCGCACCAACGGCTGAGTTACTAGCATCACACATCAACTCAAATGGAAGGTTCCAGTCTGGTGCTTGCATGATTGGAGCTGTAGTAAGTTTCTCCTTGATTTTATCAAACGCCGCTTGGCAAGTTTCGTCAAAATTGAAGTCCATTTCCTTTTGCAACAGTTTGCACATCGGCTCCGCTATCTTCGAGAAATCTTTGATAAACCTGCGATAAAATCCTGCATGGCTAAGAAAACTCCTAACCTCACGCACGCAAGAGGGGTAAGGCAAGCTTTTAATAACATCAATCTTAGCCAGGTCAACCTCTATGCCTTTCTTAGAAACTATATGGCCTAAGACAATACCTTGTTTTACCATGAAATGGCATTTTTCATAGTTAAGAATAAGATTAGTTGTCGTGCATCTTTTCAAAACATTCTTTAGATTGGTTATGCATTCATCAAAATTATCACCATAGATGGTGAAGTCATCCATAAATACTTCTATACCTTTTTCCACATATTCTGAAAAGATACTAACCATACACCTTTGAAAGGCGGTCGGTGCGTTGCACAATCCGAATGGCATTCTTCTATACGCAAAGGTTCCGAAAGGACATGTGAATATCGTCTTCTCTTGGTCTTCTAATGCCACTGGGATTTGATGAAATCCCGAATAACCGTCCAAGAAATAGTAATGGGACTTCCCAGTCAGTCTTTCTATCATTTGGTCAATGAATGGTAATGGGAAGTGGTCCTTCCTCGTGACTTGGTTAAGTCTACGGTAGTCTAGGCAGACTCTCCATCCATTCTGAATTCTTGTAGTCCTTTTTACTCCATCTTCTCCTTTAGTTACGGTAATCCCTGTTTTCTTGGGTACAACCTGCACAGGGGAAACCCATGAACTATCAGAGATTGGGTAAATAATACTAGCATCAAGCAACTTAATAATTTCTTTCTTGACAACTTCCATCATCGGAGGGTTTAGCCTCCTTTGGGGTTGTCGGATAGTTTTCTTATCCTCTTCCACATGTATTTTGTGGGTACAAATAGTTGAAGATATGCCCTTGATGTCTGCCAAGGTCCACCCAATAGCTTCCTTATGTTCCTTTAACACATCTATTAATCTGGCTTCTTCCTCGCTGGAAAGCTTAGCTGAGATTATTACTGGCAGAGTTTCGTCTTGGCCTAGATAGGCATACTTAAGGTGTTCTGGTAACTCCTTAAGGTCAAGCTCAGGTGCCTGCACAATAGATGGTAATGGTTTAGAATCAGAAACACTCAATAATGGACAGGTTAGTGCTTCCTTCAATGGTTCAGTCTCATGGAGATCTGTTAAGATCTAACAGATCTCCCTAAGATCTTCTCGGTCTCCCACTCGGTCTTCCAATGTCTTTGCTGAGATACTTCTGCTTAAGACAAAATCAAGTGGGTCAGTAGTATTTAAATCTGCAGTTTGTTCTTCAATAGGATATAAAATATCAATAAAATTGATACTATGCATTTCATTTTGATATTTTAATCCTTCCTTCATGTAAAACTTGATCGTACTCCTAAAGAATTCCAAAATAATACTACTTTCGTAGACATCTATCGTTGTTCTAGCAGACCTAAGGAAATGTCTACCTAAGAGCACATCCGTGGTACACGAAGGCAAGTCATTATCCATCTCAACAATATAAAAATCCACGTGATATATCAAATTATTAACTTGAACTAGAACGTTCTCTACCAAACCCTTAGGATGAATTACGGTTCGGTCAGCCAATTGGATCACCATCTGCGTGTCCTTAATCGGTTCCATTTGTAATGTCTCATATTCTTTTAAGGACATTATGTTGATTCTAGCTCCTAAGTCACAAAGGGCCTTTTCTACCATTTCGTTCCTAATCTTACAAGGGATGGTGAAAGTTCCTTGATCTCCACACTTCTCCGGGAGTTTTCTTTGGAGCACTGAAGAAACATTCTGTGTAAGATTCACTCTCTCAGTACCTGCAAGTTTTCTTTTATTAGTACAGAGTTCTTTCAAGAATTTTGCATAATAAGGTATTTTAGAAATTAAATCTAGCATAGGAATGTTCACTGCCACTTTGCCGAAAATGTTCATGAATTCTTTAGCCTCGTCTAACTTCTTCTGTTTGGAAGACTTGGGAGGATAGGGAGGTGGAATCTCCACTGGTTCCATAGGTTTTAAACTTTGATCATCAGTCTTAGCCACTGGCTTGGCTAAGATCGGTTCTTCTTTTTCGGCTTCGACTGGGATGTCAGTCTTAGCTTCAGCCTTACACAAGATTGGTTCTGGCTGAGATTCTGCTTCGATTTCTTCATCCTCAAATGAATGTTTGTACATCTCCTTATCTGATTTTGCACCCTTCCGTTCAGGTAAAATGCTTCCACTCCTAAGATGAATGACATTCATGTTGTGTCTAGGGTTATCTTCAGTTGTGGAAGGTAACTTGCCAACTGTCCCTGGTTGCTGTGTCTGTTGGGTAAATTGGCTGATTTGTTTTTGCATTTCAACGTTCTGTTTCTGCATCTCAACGAGACTGGATTGTGTCGCAAGCATAAATTTCTGCAACGTCTCATCTATAGGGACTCTAGTAATCTTAAGCGGTTGAGGTGCAGGGGATAACAGTGGAACATTTTTTTGATTCGCTCCAGGTGGTCTGGGTATGAAGTGTTGGAAATTTATGGGAGATTGTTGTGGCTGTTGTTAGTATTGTTGTTGATTTGGTTGGCTAGGCTGAGGTGTATCTTGTCTCCACCTTAGATTGGGATGTTGTCTCCATGAGTATTGGTTACTCTCATGTGGGAATCTAGGTTGTCCACTAGATTGTCCTTGATTGTAGCCATATGCTGCATTTACTGGGATTGGGGCTGGATCACCCGGTTGTTCCACTATGTAACAACTATGGGTTAGGTGATCTAGCTGTTGGCAGATCCCGCAAACCGAAGGCATAGGATTAGTTGCTGTTGCTGTAGTTTGTACCTGAGGTGTGGTACCTGTAGAAAGATTCATCAAAATGTTAGTAATCTTATCAAGCTTATTTTCCACATTTATAGCATTCAAAGAAGAAGGTGTAGTGATAACAATCCGCCTAAAGACAAAGGGTATTTTCGTCTCTTACCCAGTACGGAAAGAAGAGATTACTGTTTCCCACCTCCGAGGTAGGAAACAAGGTCACCGTCTCCCCCGGAAGCTAACGCCGTGAGGGCTAACGTCGCTCAAGAGGTTCCCCTAGCGGACCTTCTTGATGGCTCGAGGAGCTATCCCACCCCAAGGAAAACCACGCGTCAGGAGGAACACTCCGGCCACTATCTTGCCAGGGTAGCAACTACCCATACACCTACCGCCATGGTAACATATCATAACAGGGGCGAACCACGATCCCTAACGTTAGCGATAGCTCCTTACTGGTCTATACACACAGAAATGCTCAATTCTTCTATAAATACCTCCCCCTCGAAGGAGGCAGGTAAGCTGAATTCACTGGCCCAAGCTCTGCCAATTTCACTACATATACTGACTTAAGCATCGGAGTGTTTCCGCCGGAGACCACCTCCGGCGTCTTGCAGGTACATAGGACCGCCGCGGGCACTGAACTGGAAAGAGCAATTTCCCCATGCATCCTTCGGCAGAAGACAAATTCTTATTAAATTGGTGCTTTCATTGAGAGTTTTGGTTTTATTAAGTGAGCATCCTTAATAACCAAGCTCCTTTCTTCCCGAAGCTAGAAGGATTATGGCCTCAGAGTCAGACCCCACGCTGTCCCAATCCTCCAACATCCCGTACAACACCCGCCGATGACTTTTTGCTTTCGCTACCTCCGATATCTCTACCTTAGTGCAAGACATCACTACGGGAGGATCAGATCCTCCTTCTGGGCAAATTACAGAAGAAGTTGTATTCCAAATTTGCTCCCCTTTTCCCCACATAGCGGGACCCAATTATTCTACCCCCAAGCGAGGGGATCCGTGATAGGCGAAGCAGACAACCCTCTCGCAAACTCAATAGCAGCTCTCCGAGCTCAATTGGATCAATTGACAGAGGTGGCTGCTGGATTTACTCCTCATGCCTCGGGACCTGGCGTGTCCTCCCAAATAGTTTTCACTCCATCCATTGTCAATGAACGACCGTTGTCACCTCGACAATCTAGAGGGCTCCCGTTTTCCCTACCTTTCTCATCGGCCCCCATAAATGTCCCGCCGCTTACGCGTGGACCTGTTGAACTTTCTGGACAATACAGGGGAGAAGTCCCTATCCCTGAAGAAGCCCGCCGACCTGATGAGTGTTGATACCCGAATTTTGACGCCATTTTTAATCAATTTTAGCATTTCTGTTATTTAGTTAATCTACAGTCATTTTCAGTATATTTACTGTCACCAACATTTTTAGGTGTTTCGTTGCATTTTAGCATCATCGTTAGCATCGTCAGCTTTCGAAATCGCATTTTTAATTTTTCGGCACATATTATCATTATTATTGTCAATATTATTTTTAGCCTTAAAAATCACGTTTTTGACTATCCGGCAGTCGTTTGCAAGTTTTTTCTGCATTTTTGATCATCTCGTGAATTTTAGGATTTTTAATGTTTTAGCACATTTTTTAGTATTTTTATTATTTTATTATTATTTTTATTCGAGCTTTTATTATACCCTAGCTCGACTTTAAAATGTTTTCCATCAACTAGTTGCTAGATTTTTTTCCGGTCGCAACGGTCTACAGCGTTTCATGTAATTTTCGGCGTAACGTTTTTATTTTTCCGTTCCCGCGTTTCACGCTTTTGAACGAGAAAATAAACACGTTACACGAGAAATTCTCATTGTTCGCTGTATACAGTTGGACTCGTCGCATTTTTCTCTACGCGCAGGTACCTTCGGTTCGAAAAATATGAACGATTGCCCGCGAGACTCGGCTCGAGGCCATTTAAATGAGACTTAAAGGCCTTTGATCTCAACCGTTGATCTGGTCAACCAAGGAAAGTCAACCAGATCAACGGTTGACAATTTAATGTGCATAATTCACATGCACAGTGCACGCACGAGCAAGGCCACGGAAGTCCTCGCGTCTAAGCCCCTAGCCCGTAGCTCCCTAGCTCCGCCATCATCACGGCCAGTCCTCCTCCACGCGCAGCCCGCGCCCGGCCACCACGCGGTTCCTTCGGCTATAAATAGCCATCATTCACGACGAAGAACGGGTCCGAAAATTTGAAAAAAAACAACACTCTCCCTCTCCATTTCTTCGAGCCAATCCACGAACCAGCTGAATCACCCCCTTGCGCAATCCACTCCTCGCCGTCGTCCGCCGGAGCAGTACCACTGTAAGCGTTTCTTTCTCTTGTTTTCTTTAAATTTCATTCAAGCTTTAGTCAATTAATTAGTCATTAAAACTTGCTGCAATCGCCTTATTTTCAACTTAATTTCATCATGCTAACATTAGTTTAAATTATTGTGGCTTGGTTTAATTATTTCATTAATGGACGTAAATATGCATTGCTTCGGTTCCTTAAAAAATCCGGCTGTTTTCGTGTCTACGTTCTTGCTGTGATTGCGTAGCAGTGTTGTAGGAAGAGAGAGGCTTCTGTCGGGCCAAGAACCAGGCGAATTGGTCGCCTGGTTCGTCACCTCCGTCGCCGGCAGTGGCTCCGGCGACGTGAGGTTGAAGATGATGTCTTGGGCCATTTGGCCCTTCGGGCGAAATAAAGGAAAGGTGATGGGCTTGGCCCATCACCATTTAAATTAATTTCCTTGGGCTAGGAAATGTTCCTGGCCCATTTCTTCAAATTTTAAGTAGGGCCCAGCCCATTTATATTTTTCCGAGCCTTCGAGTCGTCATTTTTTTACGTAAAATGCTAGCATGCCTCGTATGATTATTATTTGTGATACGTGCTATTTTTCTTATAGTTTTATACATGAATTGCTTAGTTCACTTTTTTCGTAAAATATTTCGTATGCTTATTTTTGCGTCAAGTTGTCTATTGAATTGTTTTTATACGTGAATTGCACATTTCTTATCGTGATATTTATTTTCACGTTATCTAACTTCAGTCATTTATATTTAGCAATTTAATTTCAGTCATTTAAAATACCGCCTATATGGTCGGTCGCTTTTTTTTAATTTTCGTAAATATTCAACTGCTTTAATTTTTCGCAAACAGCTGGAAATCCTTCCGCAAATTATCAACTGTTTACTTTCCCGCACTTTAAATTTCAGCAATTTACTTTCCGCTATTTAAATTCAGTTATTTATTTTACCGCCTATATGGTCGGTCGCACTTTAATTTTCCGCACTTTACTTTTCCGCACTTTACTTATTCGCACTTTAATTTTTCGCAATTTACTTTCGGCAATTTAAATTCAATATACCGCCTATATGGTCGGTCGCACTTTAATTCTCGTAAATACCAACTGCTTTAATTTTTCCCAAACTGCTGGAAATCCTTCCGCAAATTATCAACTGTTTAATTTTCCGCACTTTAATTTTCGCACTTTAACTTTTCGCAATTTACTTTCAGCAATTTAATTTCAGTCATTTAATTTACCGCCTACATGGTCGGTCGCATTTTAATTTTCGTAAATATTCAACTGCTTTAATTTTTCGTAAACTGCTGGAAATTCTTCCGCAATATCAACTGTTTTGTCTTCTGCATTATCAACCTGTTTTATTTCCTGCAAATTATCAACTGTTTTAATCCCCTGTAAATCATCAACTGTCACCCTTTAATTTTTTTTTTTACACTTATCAAAACAGCATTTAAATTCTCGTATGCGTAAAATCAATCATTTTTCACATGCAATCAACGTAATATTTAAATTCTCGTATGCGTAAAATCAATCATTTTTCGCATGCAATCCACATAGCATTTAAATTCTCGTATGCGTAAAATCAATCATTTTTCGCATGCAATCAACGTAGCATTTAAATTTTCGTATGCTTAAAATCAATCATTTTTCGCATGCAATCACGTAGCTTTTTAAATTCTCGTATGCTTAAAATCAATCATTTTTCGCATGCAATGACGTAGCTTTTAAATTCTCGTATGCTTAAAATCAATCATTTTTCGCATACAATCAACGTAGTATTTAAATTCTCGTATGCTTAAAATCAATCATTTTTCGCATGCAATCCACGTAGCATTTAAATTCTCGTATGCTTAAAATTAATCATTTTTCGCATGCAATCAACATAGCATTTAAATTCTCGTATGCGTAAAATCAATCATTTTTCGCATGCAATCAACGTAGCATTTAAATTCTCGTATGCGTAAAATCCATCATTTTTCGCATGCAATCAACACAGCATCTAAAAATTCGTAGGCGTAAAATCCATCATTTTTCGCATACAATCAACTGTCATCACTTGTTTATCAAACTCAGCATCTCATTTTCGTATGCGTGAAATCCATCATTTCTCGTATGCAATCAACTGTCATTTAAATTTTCGCACTCATAAATTTGCTTATTTATTTTTCGAGCTATCACTAACACGCTCGTTTTGTAGGTTTTAAATTCAAGCTTCGCTCGAAAGTACGCCTCACAAGTCCTTTTTATTTAATCAATGCTTTCTGCAAATATCAACTGCATGCATGATATATAGAATCGCTAGAATTAAAATCCACCCACATGAACAACGTGTTTAAAGAGTCGCTTAAAATGCCATGTTCATGTGATTTTAAATTCTCGCGTATATTGACTGCATGTACATGGGGACTTTCAATCCCACATCAGTTTTTCACTTCAAAATTAACATTCAAATCTGTACTCTGTTAGCAACCCGTGATAGGATCACGTAGTAATTAGGTTAATCATGCATGGCCCGATGATGAAATAAGAGGGCGCTCATTCAGTCTTACGGAAAATCCTGTCCCATCACGTTACGGTCAGGAATAATCAATCGGTCTTGATAAACGGTAACCCCGTCCGAAAGACGATCAAATGGTAACCCCGTTCAACGATTAATTATTCCTGAACGTCACGATCATAAAAAGACTAAAGTGACGATTCCTCTGAGGGCCCCCTTTTCAAAACAAAACGCATTTTATCAAACACCTTTTTAAACACCTCTCTCATCAACCGGTAACCGTTTTCGGATGTGTCTCGGGTGCCTAACACCTTCCCGAGACCATAATACGACCCCGAACCTTTGTCTGGGGTCCAGACCCCTTTTTTGTGCCTTTAGTTTTTTTACTTATTATATTTCCTATGCCATGACGATTAAGGTTCCCTAAACCTAGCAACCAAATTAGGGTGGCGACTTCATTGCATGTTGCGAGGCGTCTGTTTACGCCGAGCATTGTAAGGTCCCAAATTTCGTTGCACACTCGCGAATTTTTTGTAATTTTCGTGGGGCGCGACAGTTTGGCGACTTCACTGGGGACACTTAGGGTCGGAGCCGGTTTTATCTTTTTAGAGAGGTGTTTTATTTGTTTATTTATTTATTTACTTTGATCAATTGCTGGTCTGTTTATTTATTTGCTTTATCAATTGTCATATGCATTCCATAGCGCCCTACACCTAAGGGACAATCACCAAATTAGGAGGGTAGTAGTGACGCCCTAGGACACATGTCCTGGGTAGTGTTCACCAATCCCAACTCGGATGAACCCCTAAAGCCAGTCGAAAGGTTATACGATTTCGCAAGAAATCGGGAGACTGGACGACACTTTAGGGACCTTTTCATGGTATCATCCGGGAACCTTTCAAGCCAGTTAGAAATGTCAGAATCAGAGCCCCAGTATGTGCATCATGATTATAACTGTTTGTCGTGGCTCTATTTGTTCTGATGGCATACTGACGTAATTTTGTTTGTTATACGAACTGCGGATTTCTCACACACACAGTTTTCTTAGCACTCAAAATTCTGATGTCTGTCCCACAGGGCCCCATTTTGCTCATTCGCTATGACAGCACCTACATTACTTTCATTTGATATTTTCGGGGGACGAAGCTTCGACGATCAAGCTGCCCGAGGAGATCTGTTGGAACGTGGGTTCGCCCCTGACATCACCACTAAGATCAAAGTAGAAGTCGTGGACTTTGACTTAACTAGGATTCGGATGTTGAGAAATGAGCTGACTGAAGACGAGGAGGCACAGTTTGAGGGTAGTTATGGGAAGCTACTGACCCTAGTTGACGTAAAGACTGATTGGGGTTGCATCCGGGCAGCCCTAAAATTTTGGGATCCCTATTATCGGTGCTTCTCTTTCGACAAAGAGGTAGACTTGACTCCTACGCTAGAGGAGTACTCAGCTTTGATGTGCTTCACCCTCCTATATCAGCCATATACCAGAATGTTCGACTCGATTCCGTGAGTGTCAAAATAAGGCTCGATAAGTTGTTAGGAATCACTACTCGCGTCAGAGAGGGTGACTACTTTTGGTGCTGGTCAGACATTGAGGCACGCTTTCGATTGTCCAACGGAAAGAAACGCTTAAGGATTCTGGCTTTCGCCATTGTAGGATTTGTCCTCTTTCCAAAAATGAGGAATGCCATCGACTTTGCAGCAGCCAACATCTTTTACGAGATGGAAACAAATGCCATCAATCCTACAACAACCATTTTGGCCGAGACCTTTCGCTCCTTGGACTTTTGTCGAAGAAAAGGGAAAGGGAGACTTACCTGTTGCACCCAGTTATTAACAGTATGGTTGGTCAGCCACTTCAAGCAGGTTCCTGAGCAGACCATTTTCTTCGCAAGCTACATAAGGTCATGTCCTCTACTCAGGGTTATCAACGCAATGACCACGGATAGATGGGAGATGGAAAATAAGGATGTATGGATCAACCGATTCATAAATCTCTCAGAAGAAGACTTCAGTTGGCATGCCAAGTGGCTGCAGACCTCCGATCCCATCGTCTGTTGCGGACCCTTACCTTGGGTTCCTTTGATCGGAGCATGGGGATGCACTCACTATTGCCTCGCCCTCGTCCTCAGACAATTCCGTATCACGCAAATAATTCCCGTGACCTTCAGCATGACAAAGTCAGACCTGCCACACACTGGAGAAAATCAGAACATTCAGCTGTACGCCCAAGATTGGGCCCACCCTTTTTGCCTCAAAGGACACGGTGTCCATGCAACCACAATACCGGAATATCCACAGTGGAGGTCGAGACGAGTTAACGGCACTGTCTTACCTCGCCTAGAAAATCAAAAACCAATGGAAGAAGAAGGGGAATCACAAGTAAGTGGAGGAATGGATGCCATGGCTTACGCACAAGCGGTAGAGCAAATGCGAGCAGCGCAGGAAGAGAGAGATCTGATGACCGAGGAAAGAGATGTCGCCGAAGCACGTCAATGTGGCATGGAAGCCCAGAAGAATGAGGTGGAACGGTAACACAGGGATTTTGTCCGAGTACAAGCAGTAAAATAGAAGGTGGCCTTCAGGGCCTTTAAAGAACGCTTGATCAGCGAAACCCGCAAAAGAGAAGCATCTAGTGCCATAATCGAAGAAAGGGATTCAACGATAAGGGTCTTGACTACTCGAGCAGATTTGGGGGATAGGAAAAACCAAGCACTGCAAAGCCGAATTACCGCGTTAGAAGCTGAGATAGAAATGCAGAAAGGGGAGATGGCTTCAATGGAGTACTTTTGGCAGAAGCAAGAAGACTCTGACGCCCAGGATTGACACCTTCAGGGAAGGACTCGAATATCGGCAAATCTTTTCTTTTAACTAGGACCCCTGATTTCATCTATCTTAGCCAATTTTGATGAATTTAGGTTGTTGGCAAGTTTACCATACTTTTGTAAACGCTTTTAATAAAGTTATACTCTTTCGGGATTTATTAAATCACCTCATCTTTTCCACATCAACTATCCATCCAATACAACTCAAAAAAAAAAAAAAAAAAAACATCGCAAAATGAAAGAGAAAATCCCTCTAGGATAAACACAATCATTTCACTAAAAAACCGAAAAATCAGACCAAACATCCGAAAAACAGCCAAGTAGTGTTCGCTCATGGCCTTGTCCTCTTAGTTTACCACAAGACACTCCATGTTCATCATCGTCCCTCCCCTCGGCTAAGTTCACCAGGCATTAGGCCTTGCATCGTTGGAAGTATAGTGTGAAAGAGATCCTCCTAGCATGGCGGCATTGGTTACCCCTGCTGATTTGGATTTCGCTGTTAGCATCTCAGATTTGCTTCATAACGTTGGAATGTATAGAGGCTTCCTTTGTATCTTGTCAACAATTGGGGTTCATCGCCTTTCCGACCGCCCTGGAAATATCAAATGAAAGTACCACCGGAAGAGCGAATGAGCAAATGTGGAGACCTCGGGATTGCACATCACCTGTGTATGACTTGTGCTCACCCTTTCTGTGTTTTTCCTTTTTTTCAGGTTCACGATAGCTCCTCGGAAACAAGCTACTCCGCACAGGCTCCCTTTAACTCGACTTCAAAAACGAAAAATGGCTGAACCAGCTAAGACCGATGAAGCACTAGCAGCTAGAGTCGCTGAGTTAGAGGAGCAAGTTAGGATCACTACAGAAAGGGCCACCAGGGCCGAAAAGGAAAGAGATGAAGCTGTCGCCGAATTGCCACCGGGTTTTGATCCCCCTCAAACAAAAGGACCTCCTTCTTCGCTCACCGTCACAGGAACTTCCATGCTCCCACCACTTTTAGGCCCCCCGGGTCATTGGAGATGGGTCAGTCCCTTCACTGTACCCACCGCTGCAAATCCTACAGTTAAGGCAGGTGAAGAGATCTCCTCGTCGCTTCAGCACCTGTCAATCAACCCTGCTGTGGACCCCAGCAAGAGCCAGACCCACCTAGAGAACCTGTATCTCCCTCCTATTCCTCCGAGCACGGTTCCCGGACCTGTGGGAACTCAGCTCCTCACTTTCAACCCAGCACAACCCCAGTTCTCCTCAGAACCAACGCTACCCTTCGGTTTTAACCCCATCGGGGCCGAGCCACCGAAAAGCGACCGACTGAATCTGCTTGAGGAAAGGCTCCGAGCGATTGAAGGGGATGATCCATTCGACCCTACCGGCCCAGCTGATATGTGTATGGTCCCCGGGATCGTCGTACCGCCGAAGTACAAAATCCCCGACTTCGAGAAGTATACAAGGGTAGAGTGCCCAAAGACCCACCTCAGGGCATACTGCAACAAGATGGCAGAGATGATCCACAACGAGCCATTATTGATTCATCTCTTCCGAGAAAGCTTGACCAAGCACGCCCTAACATGGTAAATGGGGTTGGACAGAGCCAGAATCAGGACGTGGAGAGACCTGTCCGATGCCTTCTACCGACAATACAAATTCAACATGGAGGTGGCTCCCGATCGTGCCGACCTGCAAAATCTGGAAAAGAAAATCGGCGAGTCCGTGAAGACTTATGCTCAGAGATGGAGAGAGTTGGCTTCCAGAATCTCTCCTCCTTTAAATGACAAGGAACTCTTGTCGATTTTCTTGCACACCTTCAAAGCTCCCTACTACACTTACCTGATCTCTAATCCCTCAAACAATTTCTCCGACATGGTCCTAATTGCCGAAAGAGTCGAGCAAGGGATTAAGTCTGGACGAATCATGCCTGCGGCACCAGAGTCTGCACCAAAGACAGCACCTGTCGTGAAAAGGGATGTTGGATTTGTCGCTCCCCAAGCTAATCACGGGCAATCATTTCCACCACCACCACCGTATTTTTTGCCACCGCCTTATCATCCGCCATCGCTATATCAACCCACCTCCTTTCCTTTTGCTTCACCACCAGTGGCTAATATCGCGCCTCAAAATCCTGCACATTTCCCACCACCTCCAGTACAAACATCACAACCCATGCAACCCAAGCCATACAACCCACCAAAGGACCCAAATAGCCAAAACACATCAAACAGTCAGTGGAACCGAGAACCTTTACCTCCTCTCCCTCTGCCCGCGGGAGAAATCTACAAACATCTACTGGCGGCCGGACAGATCGTACCAGTTCCTGCTCAGCCTCAATTGCCTCCTTACCCGAAATGGTACGATCCTAACGTGAGATGCGAATATCACGCTGGAACCCCAGGTCACACTCTGGAAAATTGCTTCGCATTTAAAGCAAAAGTCAATCACTTGATCAAAAGTGGATGGGTATCTTTCGAAGGATTAGCAAAAGGACCCAACACATCCACCAACCCTCTCCCCAATCATTCCCAAGGAAAGGGAGGGGTGAATGCCATCTTGGCAGGAGAAAGCCACGACCATCTCTCTTCAGCATCAAGCTGGCCACAAGAACAACTTTTCCAGGCCTTAGCTCGAGAGGGATATGTGCCATACACGGAGAGCAATCCAAGTCACTGCATGTACTGCAAGGGAAGTGACGGTCATAAGATCCAAGGTTGCGAGTTGTTCACAGGAAAGGTGAGACAACTCTCGAGTCTCGGAGTAATACAAACCCGGAAAGTAACCCACGGGGAGCAATTCATCAACATGATCGGAGAAGGGTTTCCTACCCTGCCTAATTCCAAAGGAACCCTACTCCAAAACATCCAAAAGAAAGGATTGACTTTGTCAGGCAAACGGTTCTCCAAACGCCGCGACGAGGGCGACCGCGAGATTGATACCTTGGGCCAGCCTTCTGGGAAATTCGATTATCTCGTTAGGTATTCGGCACCACCTTCCCATGCTAGTACAACACCTTTGCTACCTTCTTGGGAATCCTCGGACTCCGAGTCGTACCCTTTACCGATGTGGTCACCTCCTTTGTTTCCTTTGAAGGAAATCTACGCAAGCCTCCTGGCAGATGGACAGATTACACCATCCCCACTCTCACCTCAATCCACTCCGTACCCCAGCTGGTATAATCCGAAGGTTAGCTGCGAGTATCACGCCGGGACCCGAGGGCACTCCCTAGAAGACTGCTACACCTTTAGAGAGAAGGTCGAGCACCTGACCAGACAAGGACGAATCTCGCCCAAAGGTTTAGTAAAGGAGCCTGATATGATAACCAGTCCTCTACCGCACTATGATCCTAGGATGAGTGACATCGCTTCCATTGGAGTCAACGTTCCTCGCCCTCCGATGGAGGAAACGCCCAACAAGGAACTATTCTTCGCTCTAGCCGACAACGCCTATCTACCATTCCCGGGGAATAGTCAGGCCCGATGTCTATTCTGTCAAGGGGAAAGCAAGCACGACATCCAGGATTGCGGACTTTTCCGGCAGAAAGTCAAGCAACTCGCCACATTCAGAATCATCCAAACCGAAGGGGAAGCCCGAGGAACAATCCACGCCATCGAAGATCACTCTCCAGCACCATATTCCTTTGAATATGTAGCCCAAGCAGGGGATGCAGCCCCGACCCCACGCAAAGTAGTATTCACATTAGCTGTGAATACTCCTAGCTCGGACTTACACGCGGTCCCATTCAACTATGGATACACGGTGGTCACCACCCCTCCTGCAGTCGCACCAACAAAACTCACCATCGGCGAAGCCTCTCATATCGGGGGCATGACCCGCACCGGAAGATGTTACATCTCGGAGGAAGTAGAAAAGAAACGACAAGCCAAAGGGAAAGACCCTGTGATCCGCGAGGAAACGATAGAGGAGACACAAGTTTTGAGCAAACTTGTAACCGAGGACGAGACAGCTAAGTTCCTCAAGATCATGAAGCAGAGCGAGTTCAGCATCATCGAACAGCTAAAGAAAACCCCAGCTCGCATTTCCATCATGGAGCTGATCCTTACTTCAGAGCCGCATCGCCAAGCTCTCTTAAAAGTCTTGAAGCAAGCCTTCGTGACCAAAGATATCACCACGGAAGGGGTGGAAAACCTCATCGGAAGAATTCAAGCGTTAAACAGCATTTCCTTCTCTGAAGGAGAAATCGACCCCTCGGGAAGAAACCACAACAAGGCCCTATACATCACGGTGGAATGTAAGGGACACGTCATAGCAAAGGCCCTAATCGATAATGGGTCCGCACTTAATGTCATGCCCAGGCATGTCCTCGAACAACTGCCGATCGATTCCTCTCTCATGAAACCTAGTGGAATGATGGCTAGGGCTTTCGATGGCACCACTCGAGAGATCATTGGGAACATTGAGTTGGACATGGTCATCGGGCCCCACACGTTCGCCTTGACATTCCAAGTCATGGAAATCCAGCCCGCTTACAGCATGCTTTTAGGGCGGCCTTGGATTCATTCAGCAGGAGCCGTTCCCTCTTCCTTGCATCAGTGCCTCAAATACGTCAAAGACAATGCCCTCGTCACAATAAAGGCAGAAGAAGCCTTGATCTTGGGCAAGCATTCATCAGTACCTTACATCGAGGCTGCTGAAACCTTAGAGAGCTCATTCCAGGCCTTCGAAATCGTCAACGCGGATTGGATCGAAGAAGGATCCCTCGCCGGCGAGGCCTCCAAATCTGATATAGCTGAAACAAC
The DNA here is from genome assembly GCA_963691705.1 of Viola odorata. Taxonomy (NCBI): domain Eukaryota; kingdom Viridiplantae; phylum Streptophyta; class Magnoliopsida; order Malpighiales; family Violaceae; genus Viola; species Viola odorata. The sequence goes on from OY829544.1 coordinate 47,701,081, forward strand.
CACTAAGTCGACGCTAGAGGGAAGTTTCCAACTGGGAAAATGGCTCGGCACCAAGCTACAGGGATCCAAAGGCTGGGCACCTCCGAAGAGCTTCGGGGACCGCTTTGGGTTAGGGTACCAACCCAGCAAGGCCGATTTCGCCAGGATTGCCCAAGAAAAGAAAGAAAAGCAACTGGCTAAGCTATTTGGACGTTCCGCGCTAGAGGGCAAGATGCCAATCCCCCATATCAGAACCACGTTCCCCTTCGTAGCCGAGACCGTCAATGAAAGTCCAGTCAGGATGTCGGACCTCCGTATCTGCACTTTAGGAGAAGAAGAATCATCGCCTGGTTTAGTCATTTTCGTTAAGAAGTTTGGGGAGTCTGTGCGCAACTGGACCATCACCATGCTTCCGGATGTCTCTCCGTAATTACCTCTTTTAGGAAAACACATTTTGGCACGTTTTCTTACGAAAACATTTTTGTAGGGACTCAAGTTCCCTTTTGTTAAAAATCAATATATATGCAAATTTCCATTTTTACACATCTCTCTTTTTTCGCATTTTTCTTTAATTTCAGGATGAATGATAGTTCGGATTGTCATGATAAAACCTGTCTTTACTGGCAAAGAAATCATCGCTACAACCGAAGACAAGGCCGAAGTCTCCGACGAACTAGCCCGTCTACTAGAAAGATCAGAAAAGGAAATAACCCCTCATCAGGAGGAATTGGACGAAGTAAACTTGGGGGCAAGTAACGAGAATCAAAAAATGGTCAAGATCGGAACTACCCTGGATACAACTCAGAGGGAAAGGTTGATTTCTCTCCTCAAAGACTACTCCGATGTGTTCGCATGGTCATATGCCGACATGCCAGGTCTCGATCCCGGGATAGTCGAGCATCGAATTCCATTGAAGCCCGAGTTTAAACCTGTCAAGCAAAAGCTCCGGAGAATGCATCCAGACATCCTCCTAAAAATCAAAGAAGAAGTTACCAAGCAACTAGATGCGGGTTTTTTGAGAGTGGCCGAATACCCATAATGGATCGCCAACATAGTACCAGTGCCTAAGAAAGATGGGAAAGTTCGCATGTGCGTGGACTTCCGGGATCTCAATCGAGCCAGCCCTAAGGACGACTTCCCTCTTCCCCATATCGACATCTTGGTAGATAGTGCCGCTGGAAATGACATGTTCTCCTTCATGGATGGGTTTTCGGGTTACAATCAGATCAAGATGGCACCAGAGGACAGTGAAAAAATGACTTTCATCACACCCTGGGGAACCTTCTGCTACAAAGTGATGCCCTTCGGATTAAAGAAAGCAGGAGCCACGTACCAACGTGCGGCTGTCACCCTCTTCCATGACATGATGCATAAAGAAGTGGAAATATATGTCGACGACATGATAGCCAAATCACGCGGCAAGCAAGATCATGTAGACATCCTGAAGAAGGTGTTTGAAAGATTGAGGCAGTATCGGCTATGGCTAAACCCAGCTAAGTGTACCTTTGGGGTGACCTCAGGGAAATTGTTAGGATTCATCGTCAGCAACAAAGGCATAGAAGTGGATCCTGATAAGATAAAAGCAATTCAAGAGCTACCCGCTCCCAGCACCGAAACAGAAGTGCGGAGTTTCTTAGGACGCATCAACTACATCGCTCGCTTTATCAGCCAGTTAACACTTACTTGCGAGTCGATGTTCAAAATGCTAAGGAAACACGGAGATGCGGAATGGGACGAAGACTGTCAGAAAGCCTTCGAGAAAATCAAGACATATCTGCAAAGCCCACCGGTACTAGTTCCCCCGACGCCAGGATGTCCCTTGCTCATGCACATGACAGTAACGGCCAGTGCCATGGGTTGCATTTTGGGACAGCATGACAAGTCTGGAAGGCGTGAACAAGCCATCTACTACCTCAGCAAAAAATTCAACGAATGTGAGATGCGCTACTCTATGTTGGAGCGAACTTGTTGCGCCCTAGCATGGTGCGCCCGAAGGCTACGACAGTACATGTTGTATTACACGACGTGGCTAATCTCTCGCATGGACCCCTTGAAATACATTTTCGAAAAGCCGTACCTGTCAAGTCGCATTTGTAGATGGCAAGTCTTATTAGCTGAGCACGAAATCATCTATGTAACCCAGAAAGCGGTTAAAGCGAGCGCCCTTGCCGATCACTTGGCCGATCATGCCTCGGACGAGTATGAGTCGTTGAACTTCGACTTCCCCGATGAGGACATCATAGTGATTGAAGAAGAGATTGCAGATGATCTCCGAGAAGATGACTGGTGGACCATGTTCTTCGACGGTGCTGTGAACCTCTCGGGCAAAGGAGTGGGAGCCGTGGTCATAGCCCCAGATGGCCGTCAATTCCCCATAGCACGCAGATTGAACTTCCCATGCACCAATAACATCGCCGAGTATGAAGCATGCATCAGCGATCTGACAGCAGCCCTCGAATTAAAAGTAAAGAAGCTCCGAATCTTCGGTGATTCAGCACTCGTCATCTACCAAGCCCAGGATCTATGGCAGACTCGGGATTCCAAGCTCATCCCTTATCAAAAGTTACTCACCCAGCTCACACGGGAATTCGAGGAAACCAAGTTCGACCGAGTCGACAGAGAAAAGAATCGCTTCGCAGACGCATTGGCCACATTGGCATCAATGTTCAAGTTAGAGTGCGGAATAATGCTTCAACCTTTGAGGGTAGAAGTAAAAGAAACTCTGGCATGTTGTGTCGCCTTAGAAGAAGAACCTGACGGCAAGCCGTGGTTCTACGATTTAGTACAATTCATCAGAAACCGGGAGTACCCACCGGGGGCAAGCCGGGGTAGCAAAAAGACCCTCCAGCGCTTAGCGCTAGACTTCTACCTCGACGGCGAAGTTCTGTATAAAAGGAGAGCTGATGGAGCTTTGCTTCGTTGCGTCACCATAGCGGAGGCAAAGAGAATCATAGCAGAGATCCACGAAGGAGTTTGTTCCACACACGCAAGTGGGCACATGATGGCCAGACAGATAATGAGACAAGGTTATTTTTGGCTCACCATCGAACGAGATTGCATCAGCCATTTTCGGAAGTGCCACAAATGTCAAATCTACGCGGACCATCTCCACGTCCCTCCAGCCCCTCTCTTCAACATGACATCACCGTGGCCTTTCGCGATGTGGGGAATCAACATCATCGGCCAAATTCATCCAACAGCCTCTAATGGCCATCGCTTCATCCTCGTAGCAATTGACTACTTCACCAAGTGGGTGGAAGCCACCTCTTACTCCAACATCACTCAGAAAATGACCATGCGTTTCATTGAGAGGAACATCATCTGCCGTCACGGCGTCCCAGAAACCATCATCACGGACAACGACTCCAATCTCAATGGAAAAATGATCGACGGTCTTTGCCAACGATGGAAGGTGAAGCACCGAAACTCATCTCCATACCGACCAAAAATGAATGGCGCAGTCGAAGCAGCAAACAAAAACCTGAAGAAGATCATCCAAAAGATGGTAATCACTCACAAGGACTGGCATGACATGTTTCCCTTCGCGCTGCATGCTTACCGGATAGCGACCCGTACATCTACAGGGGCAACTCCCTACTCATTAGTTTACGGTATGGAAGCCGTAATTCCCCTCGAAGTAGAAATCCCTTCTCTAAGAATCCTGGCGGAGTCTGAAGTAGAAGAATCAGATTGGGCAAGAGTTAGGTACGAGCAGCTGAACCTCCTTCTTGAAAAACGTTTGGCCGCCATCTGCCATGCTCAATTATATCAACAAAGAATGGCCAACGCTTATAATAAGAAAGTGCGACCTCGCAAGTTCGAGGCTGGGGATTTAGTGCTGAAGAAGATTCTCCCTCATTAGGAGGCTAGTCAAGGAAAGTGGGCCCTGAGGTACGAAGGCCCATATCTAGTCAAAAGTGCATTCTCGGGGGGTGCCCTAGTGCTAACCAACATGGATGGAGACGATCTCCCAAGACCGGTAAATGCCGATGCAGTCAAGATGTACTTCGCCTAAAGCGTCGCGAACTGAGCGGTCGGCCAGACCAAGGCCATAGGGTTTTATCATGACAATCTAGCACAAACATTTGTCCTGAAATTAATAAAACAAGTTTTTCAGGAGATGCGTATTGTTTTAAAATTTTGTTATCCTTTTTCTTTAAACTTGTGAGATGACAAAAGGAGGTATGGCATAGATGGCTCCCCAGGAGTAGCTTGAGACGTAAGACGCGTCACTTAGACTAACGCCACTAATCAATTTTAAGTTTTGCAGGGACGTAAGGTCTCAAACCTCAGCTGGTCATCACGAGAGGACCAGGGAGCTCCCGCTCGTAGCAGCTCTTGAATTGCCACAGCATGCCACCTTCAAGAGCGAATCAGGAAAGATTTTAAGGCAAACTATCGCCATCTAAAGCAAAGGTTCTTTTTCCTGCAGTGCTACCAGCACAACCGGCATCGCAAACAGCCTGTCTCCAAGGACTGAATGCTGGACCAAAGTCACAAAGCACAGCCTACGCCGGCCGAGCGATCGGAACATTAGCAACATCGGCTCCCATCTCTGTTCACCTATTCGGAGGAGCTCACCACCAAACACCGTGGTTGCCCAGCGCACCCTTACAGGCAACAACTCCTGGAAAAAAAAAAAAGCACGACAAAAAGCTGTCCTCCTAGGGCCACCATCAACCTGCTTAATGCGGACATGTTCAAGAAGGTCCCAACATTCGCCTCATGATCAACACGGTGAAGATCAATCCTTTAGTTGAGGGACAGCCAAGCTGCAAGTATCACCCACGCCGAGGCAGGAGCTGCGGCAAAGCATCTAAAAACGAAGCTATCATCAACCAACATCCGACACAAGTCGCATTCAGTGACCCACGGACGGCCCGACCAAAAGGGAGAGATTAAAAACTTATCAATCACATTACTTTTGCCAAAAATCATCTTGCATTTACTCCTCATTAGTTCTTGCCATATCGTTTTTCAGGAACTAGGTCACCCCATTCGTTGCCGGCATAAGAATGGTAAGCATATGCCCTTGTAGCCCCGCTGCACATTTCGGGGACAGAGGATTTCCCCTTTATCCCCGAGCAATCACGAAGCCCACCAACAAAGGTCTAGCAAGGACCGGTAAGTAAATGGACCAAAAGGGGATCTCATCATCCCTTCGACCTGGATCGGCGGTTCCCGCGAAGCAGCTGAAAGAGAAACCGATCAGCACATCTAAGCAAGGCGTTCCGAAGCTGGGACCGCGTCCTAGACCCTCGAAAAGCCGAGTTAAAAGAAGGGAGAATCCCTGAACTTATCTCATTTTTATTTTCAAATTAATTTCTCTCTCTGTTGTCCCCTCGGCATCTCACAGGGACTTGAAGCACCTCATTGTCATTTGCGTGGAGCTTGTGGAAGACGCCCGTGCAGCCCCGCTGCACGTTTCAGGGGAGTCATCGTTCTTTCCCCTTATTTAAGTGTGTTTTCATTCCTGCTCGCTTTGTTAGCTTTAAATCGAGTACGATCGGCTGGCCCACTGGGGGGCAACCTTAGATTCTCGTTAGAACGTTGTAAATAAGTCGTCCCCTCACATTCTAGCAATCTAACATCTAGCAATCAAAGCCGTCTAGCAATCAAAACCATCTAGCAATCAAAACCATCTAGCAATCTAACATCTAGCAATCAAAGCCGTCTAGCAATCAAAACCATCTAGCAATCAAACGTCTAGCAATCAAACCGTCTAGCAATCAAACGTCTAGCAATCAAACCGTCTAGCAATCAAAACCATCTAGCAATCAAACCGTCTAGCAATCAAAACCATCTAGCAATCAAACCGTCTAGCAATCAAACCATCCAGCAATCTAACGTCTAGCAATCAAACCATCTAGCAATCAAACTATCAATCAGCCGAACCATCAATCAATCAAAAATCAAAAATCAATCAAAATCCCTTTTTAGCCCGGCTAAAACAAAAGCATACTACTCTCATAAACATTTTCATGCATTGCATAGGTCAGAAATTTTCAATCCCTCTGTCGAACCCAGCATCTACCCAAATTACGTGTCATGCATGATATTACCTGTTTGCTCTTATATCCGCGGTTTGCTTCGATGTAAGCAATCACAAACAAATCCCGGTAAGCATTTTTGAGCCACCGCGGCGTATCCTTCATGAGTGTAAGGGCCTGACTAGATACTAGTTGAGTTCGCATAATATCCAGGGTACATGCGCGATTAGACATGGGATAGCTATAAAATGACATGGGACTTTTACGATTTTCTCCACTTTTTTTCGTTTCTTCCCTCTTTCCACCATGTATGTCATCACTCCCCAAACCGTCAACATCACTCATACCCTGGGAGCCAAAGAACAGTTTCAGCTAAAATTGCCAGCCGGAAGTAAAAGCACGCCAAGTTCAAATTCACGACGAAGGAGACGGAAAAGGTCACCAGGAGATCGCTAAGGACTATCACCGAAGAAGCAACAATGACGAAGGCCGAGGCCTCAAGACAAAAGGGGAAGAGATCAAGACGAAGGCTGTGCTTGCTCTGCTCTATTGCATTTCCAATCAAATCAAAAAGGGGAGGGATAAAAAAAGAAAAAAAAATGGAGAGAAAAAAAGAAAAATTGAGAGAAAAAGAAAAGAAAAAAGAGAAAGAAAAAGGAGAGGAAAAGGAAAAAGAAAAGGAGAGAGGGGAAAAAGGGAAAAGAAAAGAAAAGAAAGAAAATGCTCAGAGACCTTCGAAGAATACAAACAATCGAAGAGCCGAAGCAAGCACAGCCTAGGGACAACTCAATTCGAGAAATCTCGAAGAAAACTTTCCCCAGTGAGCTCGAGCCAAAAAGGCCCAAGGCCGACTCGAGAAATCTCAAAGCAACCTTCCCCAGTGAACTCGAGCAAAAGAGGCCCAAGGCCGACTCGAGGAATCTCAAAGCAAGCATCTCTAGTAAGGACACGAGAAGAAAAGGGCCCAAGGCCAACTCAAGTAGTGAGTCGCGAAAAGAACAGGGACGATGCCCCCCAATGAAGACTCAAGAAAAGGGCCCCTGGCCGAACGAAGAGCACCCCAGCAAGGATCCCAAAGCTCACACACTCTGTCTAGAAAGCATCCCCAGCAAAACATCGCCCACATCAGGGCCAATCAACAAAGCATAGCCCACATCAGGGCCAATCAGCAAAGCATCGCCCATATCAGGGCCAATCAGCAAAGCATAGCCCACATCAGGGCCAATCAGCAAAACATCACCTTCATCAAAAACTCCCCAGCAAAGCATTCTCTTCCAAAACAAACTCCTTTTCGGACTTTTCATGTCCTTTCATTCTTTTTTGTAAAAGTCCCATCGATTATTAGAACGCCCATGCATGTGCATCTTCATTCAAAGTCTATTCACTCGGATTGACATTGCGAACTGTAAATTACGTATCATGTTAGTGGCATCTTTATGAGCGTAAAACACTTAGCATTGTTTCAGAGCATGAGTATAAACACTAATATAAGGTGAGGACTGCTTACGACCGCAAATCATGGGAAAGTCTTGCCCTTGGGGTCGTTACCTCCTGGGCAGAATGCAGACGCATTCTAGGATCGTATCAACGCCACTGGACAGCACAACATTTTTTTCCTCCCAGAGAGTCAGCATGCATTTCCTTCCTCCTAGAGTGTCATTAGCATTTCCTTCCTCCCAGAGTGTCAGCATTAGCATCTCCTCCTCCTAGAGTGACCTTAGGTTAATTTCCGCATTTCACGTCTTCTCCTACGGGAATTGACGTTGTTTACCTTTCTGTACTGTATTTCCTCCTCCCAGAGTGTCAGCATGCATTTTCCTTCCTCCCAGAGTGTCATCAGCATTTCCTTCCTCCCAGAGTGTCATCAGCATTTTCCTCCTCCCAGAGTGACCTTAGGTCAATTTCCGCATTTTACGTCTTCTCCTACGGGAATTGACGTTGTTTACCTTTCTGTACTGTATTTCCTCCTCCCAGAGTGTCAGCATGCATTTTCCTTCCTCCCAGAGTGTCATCAGCATTTCCTTCCTCCTAGAGTGTCAGCATTAGCATCTCCTCCTCCTAGAGTGACCTTAGGTTAATTTCCGCATTTCACGTCTTCTCCTACGGGAATTTACGTTGTTTACCTTTCTGTACTGTATTTCCTCCTCCTAGAGTGTCAGCATGCATTTTCCTTCCTCCCGGAGTGTCATCAGCATTTCCTTCCTCCCAGAGTGTCAGCATTAGCATCTCCTCCTCCCAGAGTGTCATTAGCATTTTCCTCCTCCTAGAGTGACCTTAGGTTAGTTTCCGCATTTCACGTCTTCTCCTATGGGAATGGACGTTATTTGCACTTCAGCTTTAGCCTTCTTCCCCTCCGAGAGTGACATCCTTCACATAATTCTACATTTCTGCATAATTATTCTCATCCTCTTAGAGAGACATCATTAGGACAAGTCATTCACACTCCTGCGAATCGCGCATTATCTTTCCGAAGCAACGTTAGTTACATATCAAGCAATTATCCCCCCAGTGGAGCCGTCATTTATGTTTCATAAAATTATCCGCGATTTCTGGTAGAATAGTTATCATTTACATTTCCTGCAACTTATGTTTCTCGCGATACCCGAATAGATTCTAAGCTTATATCTTTACAGGGTCAACAACCTATCTTCTCCCGGAGCGACGACAATCTCCTCCTCCCAGGGCGACATCAAGCAGTCACCTTTTATCCCTAGTGACGACATCAATCAATCTCCTCCTCCCAGAGTGACATCAATCAATCTCCTCCTCCCCGAGTGACATCAATCAACTGCCTCCTCCCAGAGTGACATCAATCAAACTACCTCCTCTCAGAGCGACATCATCACTGTAAGCTTGAGGTAAGACCTGCGGTGTCGCCAAAATTCGGATATATAGGGGCAACTGTCTTTACTGCTTATCAAATACTTCGATAAGACAGTAAAGAGGGGGCAACTGTTGATACCCGAATTTTGACGCCATTTTTAATCAATTTTAGCATTTCTGTTATTTAGTTAATCTACAATCATTTTCAGTCTATTTACTGTCGCCAACATTTTTAGGTGTTTCGTTGCATTTTAGCATCATCGTTAGCATCGTCAGCTTTCGAAATCGCATTTTTAATTTTTCGGCACATATTTTCATTATTATTGTCAATATTATTTTTAGCCTTAAAAATCACATTTTTGACTATCCGGCAGTCGTTTGCTAGTTTTTTCTGCATTTTTGATCATCTCGTGAATTTTAGGATTTTTAATGTTTTAGCACATTTTTTAGTATTTTTATTATTTTATTATTATTTTTATTCGAGCTTTTATTAGACCCGAGTAAGTCTGCTCGGACAATAGCTCGACTTTAAAATGTTTTCCATCAACTAGTTGTTAGATTTTTTTTCAGTCGCAACGGTCTACAACGTTTCATGTAATTTTCGGCGTAACGTTTTTATTTTTCCGTTCCCGCGTTTCACGCTTTTGAACAAGAAAATAAACACGTTACACGAGAAATTCTCATTGTTCGCTGTATACAGTTGGACTCGTCGCATTTTTCTTTACGCGCAGGTACCTTCGGTTCAAAAAATCTGAACGATTGCCCGCGAGACTCGGCTCGAGGCCATTTAAATGAGACTTAAAGGCTTTTGATCTCAACCGTTGATCTGGTCAACCAAGGAAAGTCAACCAGATCAACGGTTGACAATTTAATGTGCATAATGCACATGCACAGTGCACGCACGAGCAAGGCCACGGAAGTCCTCGCGTCTAAGCCCCTAGCCCGTAGCTCCCTAGCTCCGCCATCATCACGGCCAGTCCTCATCCACGCGCAGCCCGCGCCCGACCACCACGAGGTTCCTTCGGCTATAAATAGCCATCATTCACGACGAAGAACGGGTCCGAAAATTTGAAAAAAAAACAACACTCTCCCTCTCCATTTCTTCGGGCCAATCCACGAACCAGCTGAATCACCCCCTTGCGCAATCCACTCCTCGCCGTCGTCCGCCGGAGCAGTACCACTGTAAGCGTTTCTTTCTCTTGTTTTCTTTAAATTTCATTCAAGCTTTAGTCAATTAATTAGTCATTAAAACTTGCTGCAATCGCCTTATTTTCAACTTAATTTCATCATGCTAACATTAGTTTAAATTATTGTGGCTTGGTTTAATTATTTCATTAATGGACGTAAATATGCATTGCTTCGGTTCCTTCAAAAATTCGGCTGTTTTCGTGTCTACTTTCTTGCTGTGATTGCGTAGCAGATTGTAGGAAGAGAGAGGCTTCTATCGGGCCAAGAACCAGGCGAATTGGTCGCCTGGTTCGTCACCTCCGTCGCCGGCAGTGGCTCCGGCGACGTGAGGTTGAAGATGATGTCTTGGGTCATTTGGCCCTTCGGGCGAAATAAAGGAAAGGTGATGGGCTTGGCCCATCACCATTTAAATTAATTTCCTTGGGCCAGGAATTGTTCCTGGCCCATTTCTTCAAATTTTAAGTAGGGCCCAACCCATTTATATTTTTCCGAGCCTTCGAGTCGTCATTTTTTTACGTAAAATGCTAGCATGCCTCGTATGATTATTATTTGTGATACGTGCTATTTTTCTTATATTTTTATACATGAATTGCTTAGTTCACTTTTTTCGTAAAATATTTCGTATGCTTATTTTTGTGTCAAGTTGTCTATTGAATTGTTTTTATACGTGAATTGCACATTTCTTATCGTGATATTTATTTTCACGTTATCTAACTTCAGTCATTTATATTTAGCAATTTAATTTCAGTCATTTAAAATACCGCCTATATGGTCGGTCGCTTTTTTTTAATTTTCGTAGATATTCAACTGCTTTAATTTTTAGCAAACTGCTGGAAATCCTTCCGTAAATTATCAACTGTTTACTTTCCCGCACTTTAAATTTCAGCAATTTACTTTCCGCTATTTAAATTCAGTTATTTATTTTACCGCCTATATGGTCGGTCGCACTTTAATTTTCCGCACTTTACTTTTCCGCACATTACTTATTCGCACTTTAATTTTTCGCAATTTACTTTCGGCAATTTAAATTCAATATACCGCCTATATGGTCGGTCACACTTTAATTCTCATAAATACCAACTGCTTTAATTTTTCGCAAACTGCTGGAAATCCTTCCGCAAATTATCAACTGTTTAATTTTCCGAACTTTAATTTTCTGCACTTTAACTTTTCGCAATTTACTTTCAGCAATTTAATTTCAGTCATTTAATTTACCGCCTACATGGTCAGTCGCATTTTAATTTTCGTAAATATTCAACTGCTTTAATTTTTCGTAAACTGCTGGAAATTCTTCCGCAATATCAACTGTTTTGTCTTCTGCATTATCAACCTGTTTTATTTCCTGCAAATTATCAACTGTTTTAATCCCTTGTAAATCATCAACTGTCACCCTTTAAATTTTTTTTTACACTTATCAAAACAACATTTAAATTCTCGTATGCGTAAAATCAATCATTTTTCACATGCAATCAACGTAATATTTAAATTCTCGTATGCGTAAAATCAATCATTTTTCGCATGCAATCAGCGTAATATTTAAATTCTCGTATGCGTAAAATCAATCATTTTTCGCATGCAATCCACGTAGCATTTAAATTCTCGTATGCGTAAAATCAATCATTTTTCGCATGCAATCAACGTAGCATTTAAGTTTTCGTATGCTTAAAATCAATCATTTTTCGCATGCAATCACGTAGCTTTTTAAATTCTCGTATGCTTAAAATCAATCATTTTTCGCATGCAATCGCGTAGCTTTTAAATTCTCGTATGCTTAAAATCAATCATTTTTCGCATACAATCAACGTAGTATTTAAATTCTCGTATGCTTAAAATCAATCATTTTTCGCATGCAATCCACGTAGCATTTAAATTCTCGTATGCTTAAAATTAATCATTTTTCGCATGCAATCAACATAGCATTTAAATTCTCGTATGCGTAAAATCAATCATTTTTCGCATGCAATCAACGTAGCATTTAAATTCTCGTATGCGTAAAATCCATCATTTTTCGCATGCAATCAACACAGCATCTAAAAATTCGTAGGCGTAAAATCCATCATTTTTCGCATACAATCAACTGTCATCACTTGTTTATCAAACTCAGCATCTCATTTTCGTATGCGTGAAATCCATCATTTCTCGTATGCAATCAACTGTCATTTAAATTTTCGCACTCATAAATTTGCTTATTTATTTTTCGAGCTATCACTAACACTCTCGTTTTGTAGGTTTTAAATTCAAGCTTCGCTCGAAAGTACGCCTCACAAGTCTTTTTTATTTATTCAATGCTTTCTGCAAATATCAACTGCATGCATGATATATAGAATTGCTAGAATTAAAATCCACCCACATGAACAACGTGTTTAAAGAGTCGCTTAAAATGCCATGTTCATGTGATTTTAAATTCTCGCGTATATTGACTGCATGTACATGGGGACTTTCAATCCCACATCAGTTTTTCACTTCAAAATTAATCATTCAAATCTGTACTCTGTTAGCAACCTTTGATAGGATCACGTAGTAATTAGGTTAATCATGCATGGCCCGATGATGAAATAAGAGGGCGCTCATTCAGTCTTACAGAAAATCCTGTCCCATCACGTTACGGTCAGGAATAATCAATCGGTCTTGATAAATGGTAACCCCGTCCGAAAGACGATCAAACGGTAACCCCGTTCAACGATTAATTATTCCTGAACGTCATGATCATAAAAAGACTAAAGTGACGATTCCTCTGAGGGCCCCCTTTTCAAAACAAAACGCATTTTATCAAACACCTTTTTAAACACCTCTCTCATCAACCGGTAACCGTTTTCGGATGTGTCTCGGGTGCCTAACACCTTCCCGAGACCATAATACGACCCCGAACCTTTGTCTGGGGTCCAGACCCCTTTTTTGTGCCTTTAGTTTTTTTACTTATTATATTTCCTATGCCATGACGATTAAGGTTCCCTAAACCTAGCAACCAAATTAGGGTGGCGACTTCATTGCATGTTGCGAGGCGTCTGTTTACGCCGAGCATTGTAAGGTCCCAAATTTCGTTGCACACTCGCGAATTTTTTGTAATTTTCGTAGGGCGCGACAATGAGTATAGAGAACACTGGGATGATAGGTGAGGGGAGATGTTCAGGGAACCATCTCCTAGATACAGTGAGAGATCTAGCAGCAGAGGTCGACGAGCTCGAACTCCAAGAAGCCGCAGCCGATCTCCCAGACAGCATCAGGAGTATGACCCTCAGAATCCCAGATATGATGTTGAAAATTCACACCCACATCGGCCTCGCGGGGTCCCTGATGGTAACGCTGGCCATCCGTTCAGTTACCGTGTCAGACATCACAGGGTCCATCGACATGTGAAACTCCCTGCAGAATCATATGATGGCAATTCCAAACCCGCAGTGATGCTGCACTGTGCCAAATCTTCGTAATGACGCTGTCAGGAGTGGCACGTCTCTGGTTCGAGGGACTCCCGGCCGGATCTATTGATAATTTATCTCAGCTGGAAGAAAAATTCAGAAGTCGGTTTAGCACGGCAATTCCTATCAGGAAGTCAGCCGCTGCGCTATTCGATATCCATCGGAAACCACAAGAATTATTGAATGACTTTTTAGGTCGATTTGATCTCGAAATGTCCCTAACGCCAGGGGTCACTATTGATTTTGCGGTTGAGGCCCTGAAACACAATTGTCGATACGGAAAATTGAGAGACACGTTAACGGTGGACCCACCATTAACCCTGGATGCGTTAAGGCTGAAAGCGCATAATTATGCGAGAATGGAAGAGGAGGAAAATAGAGAACGGATCCGAGTCATGCCAACGGACCCATACTTGGCCCCTAACGCTCCGCCTAGCAACGCCCCTGATACGCGACCCACTGATGATTATAGCCAACGAAAAGAGCATACTGCCAAGGCCTCTAACCGGCAAAGAGGCAATTTTTCGAAAGGAAGACCCGGAGGGTCCCCCACTCGGAAACAAGCAGATCCGCCAAAGGGCCGGATATATGACCCTGACCTTCCATCACTCATACTCCCAAGGGCGGAAATCCTAGCGATAGTCCAGCAGCAAAATCTGCCCATCCGTTACCCAGCTCCTGTGAAACCAGGAGTAATCATGGGGGGAAGAGAGAACGCATACTGCAAGTTCCACAAGGTCAAGGGACATTCGATAGATGTGTGCAGAGAACTGAAACTGGCCATAGAACGATTGGTTGAAGAAGGCTAGCTCGGAGAATTTACCACCAAGGCGAGAGAAGGGGCCAGAGGCCACCCAACTGAAATAATAACTGATCAGAGGCAAACGCCTTCCCACGCCACCGGGGCTAACGTAATTCCCCTCGGACAAAATAGAGAGGCTCTCGTTGTTCACAGCGATCATATGCCTATGATTAATATCATCGCAGGGGGAACACCCTACTTCGAAGAAGCCATACCGCAAACGCCCAATCCTGGGGAAAAGTGCAAACGAGAAAACGCACAGGTGAAAATTGAGGCAATAAGTGCTTTAGACAGAATGATATTGTCCTTCTCAGAAGAGAACGAGAAAGGTATTGTTTTCTCGCATAACGACCCGTTGGTAGTAACACCCGTCATCGGGAGCCACGGGGTAAGAAGAACCCTTATCGATAATGGGAGCGCAGTGAATCTATTTTCGCTAGAAGCGTACAACTTGATGAAACGCCCTGACGGTGAGTTAACACCGTGTATGAGGCCAATTGTCGGGATCGATGGGGTACCAATCTCGGTAGCTGGAATCACGTCCTTGTCAGTGTACTTCCGAGAAGACACATCCAAGCGTTCTGAAGAACTATTATTTCTGGTCGTAGACCTGATGTTACCTTATAATGCCATATTGGGGCGGCTGTTACTCAATCATTTTGGGGCAGCGATATCCCAAAAACACCTGCGGATGAAATACCCCTTATGGGACGGCGTGGTCTCAATCAAAGGAGACCAGAAGCTAGCAGCCGAATGCTATTTGCTTATGACTCAAAGGAGTTGTGACCGCTACGTTTGCATGGCAGACGATCCTTTCGACAATAAAGAAGAAAAGCGCACTCAGCCGCTAGATCAGATGATGTCAATGCCTATCGGTGACGACAGCGAAGCAAATCTCTTGGTCAGTGAGAAACTGAGCCCCGAAGAGAATGTGCAATTAACCCGACTGTTAAGAAAATGTAAGGGGGAATTCGCGTGGAAACCAGCAGACATGCCCGGAATCTCGCGAGAGGTTGCGGAGCACCGGTTAAACGTTAGCCCTGACGCCAAGCCTATTCAGCAAAAGCGACGCACTTTCTCATCAGAAAAGATAGCAGCCATCGAGAAAGAGTTACTAAAGCTCATGGATGCAGGGTTCATCCGAGAAGTCCAATACCCGACTTGGCTAGCTAACCCTGTGTTAGTTCCAAAGCCTAACGGGGATTGGCGCATGTGCATCGATTTTACTGATCTGAATAACGCTTGTCCCAAAGATTGTTATCCCCTTCCTCGAATCGACCAATTGGTCGACCAAACCGCTGGATATGCTTATCTAAGCTCCTTAGATGCTAACTCCGGGTATCATCAAATTCCCATGGCCACAGAAGACGAAGAAAAAACTGCCTTCATCACCCCAAGGGCTACCTATTGCTACACTGCAATGCCGTTTGGGCTGAAGAACGCCGGGGCAACGTTCCAGCGCATGGCAAATAGGGTGTTCGAAAAACAAATCGGGAGAAACGTAGAGGCTTACGTGGCTGATATCCTGGTCAAAAGTCGAAGCTTCAGAGACCACCTTGCTGACTTAGAAGAAGTTTTCAGTGTGATGAAAGAATACAAAATGAAGCTGAATCCACGGAAGTGCATGTTCACGTTCCAAACGGGTAAATTCTTGGGCTACGTGGTTAGCCGGAAGGGTATCCAACCCAACCCTTCAAAGATAAAGGCCATCTAGGATATGATATCCCCTCGGACTATCAAAGAAATACAGAAGCTCACCGGGCGTATCATCGTATTAGGGCGGTTCATATCTAAGCAGGGTGAGAGATGCTTGCCTTTTTTCAAAGTCATTCGAAACAAGGCCCCCTTCGGGTGGACAGAGGAATGTGAAAAAGCGTTTGCAGGGCTAAAAGCCTACCTGTCATCCGATCTAGTGCTAACGAGGCCTGAATCCGGCGATGAGCTATACCTATACCTGGGTGTAGCTGACGAAGTAGTCAGCGCCGTCCTTGTGCGAAGTGAAGGGCATATACACCGTCCTGTGTTTTTTGTCAGTCACATATTGAAAGATGCTGAACTACAATACGCCCGCATCGAGAAGATAGCACTTGCCCTAATACAGGCAACCCGAAAGATGGACCGATACTTCCAAGCCCACCCCGTCACCGTACTCACTGATCAGCCGTTGAGAAAAATCTTTAGAAAGCCTAAGTCTTCGGGGAGAATGTTGATTTGGGCAATCGAGCTCGAACAATATGGGCTGCAGTACAAAGCCAGACCGGCCATCAAAGCCCAAGCGTTGGCAGACTTCATAGCGGAATGCACATTCACCGAAGATGCGGAGATAGACCTGTCAGAGGAGGAATCAGAGAATTCATGCCTATCGTCCCCGGAAACGTACGCAGACTCATGGGTTATTCACGTCGATGGAGCGAAAAATCAAGAGTTAGCAGGTGCAGGTGTTTTCCTAGTTGGACCAAACGGCATGGAGATACGATACGCCATCAGAATCCTGCAACCGTTGTCCAACAATGCGGCTGAATACGAAGCGTTGCTAGCAGGACTCAGAATTGGAAATAGCTTCTCCATTGAAGCTACTCCCGTTTCGGAAGAGGAACGCGGCCTACGTTTAAAGATACGTGGGGATTCTAAGCTAATAATGGATCAAGTTCTGGGAAATTCCCAAGCCAGAGAACCCATCATGATTCAATACTTGGCCAAAGTAAAGCGTGAGCTGTCGGAGATGCAGAAAAAAAGGCACTCAGGTCACCTATGAACATATTCCCAGAGAAAATAACGAAGAGGCCGATAGCCTCGCCAAGATGGCAGCCAACTTGGAAGCCTCCATACCCAACGATGTGTACTACGGAGAACTATCCATACCCTCTTTCATGGAAGAACAAGCATCGCTTTGTGTGGAGGAGATAGAAAGTGACTGGAGAATCCTAGTGATAGAATATCTGAAACATGATAAGCTACCGGAAGGAAATGCAGAAAGAAGGAAAATCCTGAAACGGGCGGCGTGATGCACATATTACAATGGGGAGTTAATACGGAGGTGCTTCTCCCATCCAGCTTCTAAATGCATAACGGAGCAAGAAGGCTTGCATGTACTGCGAGAAATTCACGAAGGGATATGCGGCATGCACGTCACCAGTGACACTCTGGCATCTCAAGTCTTTCGGTCAGGGTTCTACTGGCCCACCATTCGAAGAGATTGCCATAACTTCGTGAAAACCTGTCAGAAATGCCAGGAATATGCTAAGATTCCTCGAAAACCGGTCGTGCAAATCTCAGAAATAGTCGCTCCATGCCCGTTTGCCAAATGGGGCATTGATACTTTGGGCCCGTTTCCAAAAGCCCGATCTCAGTTAAAGTTCATGGTCGTGGCGGTAGATTATTTCACAAAATGGGCCGAAGCTAAATTTTTTTGGCATTTCTTCAAACACCAAGTCATCATGCGATTCGGGGTACCGCGCATACTGGTTAGTGACAATGGAACACAGTTTACAAGCCAATTCTTCAGAGATCGGTGCGCGGAGTTCCAGATCGAACAAAGGTTCTCTTCCGTGGCACACCCTCAAACCAATGGCCAGGCGGAAGTAACCAACCGCAGTATCCTTAGTGGCATCAAAAGAAACATGGAAGGTTCCAAAAATAAATGGCCAGACGAACTGCCATATGTATTATGGGCCTATCGCATGACTGTCAAGGCCAGCACGGGAGAGACCCCGTTCGCGTTGGCTTTCGGAACCGAAGCTGTCACACCGGTAGAAATCGGCACTATGAGCCTTCGGGTGGCTCATTTCAAAGAAGAAACTAATGAAGAAAGGTTACGTGCTAACCTTGACGCGCTACCGGAAAAGCACAAGGAAACTCTCCTAAAAACCCTGCATTACAAAAGGAAAATGGCACAATACCACAACCGGCAAGTGAGAGAATGATTGCTTAAAGCCGGAGATTTAGTGCTCAGAGATAAACGAGCGGCAGGGCAACGCATGGGAAAACTTAGCCCAAACTAGGATGGACCATATCACGTCACCCGTGTTGTGGGAAGAGGAGCTTACCATATGGAAACGCTCGATGGAATGCCCCTGCAGAACTCTTGGAATATAGCTCGGCTGAAGCTATACCACGCCAGGAACTAGCCTACCTTATCTGGTAATATCAACGTTATTCTAACAAGAAATATTCTCTGTGCATTTGCAATTGATAAAATACAGGTAGCGAAGAATGCCAGGAGTGAAAATCCTATCCTTGTGATGGCTGGTCCTGATCAGACAGCTCACTAAGACGAGGCACGCCCTGGCATAACAAAGCGTTGGGAGTGAAAATCCTATCCTTGTGGCAACCGTGCTCACATAGACGACCCATTAAGACGAGGCACGAGCCCAACGCCCCCGGGAGTGAAAATCCTATCCTTGTGGCAACTGTGCTCACATAGATGACCCATTAAGATGAGGCACGCCCCGGTATCCTTGGGAGTGAAAATCCTATCCTTGTGGCAACCGTGCTCACATAGACGGCCCATTAAGACGAGGCACGCCCCAAGGAGAGACCAACTCCGTCCTGGAAGTGAAAATCCTATCCTTGTGGTAACCGTGCTCACATAGACGACCCATTAAGACAAGGCACGTTCCAGAGACGCGAGGTTTCAACGCTTGGGAGTGAAAATCCTATCCTTGTGATGTCCGGTCCTGATCAGACGGCTCACTAAGACGAGGCACGCCCCAAGCCAATCTTCGACATAAGGAAAGAAAGGATACCCCAGCTAGTAACCGAGCGGTTGATACCCGGTGAAGTAAGGCTGGAGAGACATCCATACCGCAGCAACACCGTCGCGGCAGGCCTAGCAAGGCAGGAGAGTTCCCCCTAACAACAAGGGGCGGCATGAATTTGAGCGCAGCATGCGCAGAAGTAACGCTGATTCATTCTCGAAAATGCTATCAGAAGACACAGTGATAAGGCCATTAAAAATGCAGCTGAGGAACCTGTATGGAGAGTCATACAAGCGCAAAATGAGCATATCTATAGAAACACGACAGCAAACGCCACGAGTGAGCAATTGCTCAAGCAGTATTATGAAACAAGGCAGATAAAGAAATTCCATTCAAAGTGGTGGCTTAATCAAGGAAAGAAGTGACATTGTCAATATTACAAAATAAGGAAGGGCTCATCAGCCGCAAAAATCAAAAAACATCTAAACTTCAAAGCCTAAGGAGTGGGCGGTGCATTGACTCCTCCTTGTTGAGCAGATCTCCAGCGGTAGAAGCCCTCATCAGTAACGGTTGGGATCTTCCCATCGAAATACTCGGCAAGAACATCAATACGAAGTTTCTCTACCCCATAATGATGCATAAAAGCGTCCGACATGATCCCTCCGCCTTCCTTTAAATACCAAAGGCTCTTCTCAGCGGAAAGAGCAAGATCGGCAGATAGCTCGGCATTTCTCTACCTCTCCTGACGCAACTCATTCTCCTCTCGAGAAAGGCGTTCGGTCAGAGCGGCACTCTTTTGTTTTTCCTCCTCCAGAGCGAGCTTGACAGCCTCCATCTCTTACTTAACAGTCGTTACTTCCTGCCTGACAGTCTCCGATTCTTGGTTGGCAACGTTGAGAGCATCTACGAAACTCTGGCGCTCAGACAACAGCCTATTTATCTCTCCCTGCCCGTTTGCTGCAACTCTAGCATTCTCCTCATCCATGTAATGGAGATGGCAGAACGTAGAAAATACTTGAGAGCGAAGAAAGTTTATACGCTCCTGCTCACTCCTAGCCACGAAGGCATCTCTCTCCCTTGGAAGAGACATAATCTCGGCCGCCAGATAAGAGGTAGCTGCGAGGACAGCATTATGATCAGCATCGGCAGGAAACTGCTGAATGTTGTCCCTGAAGGAGCGCAAGCTAAGCTGATGAGTAGGCATGAGGGGAGGACTATAGTGAGAGGCACCGACCATCAAAAGGGGAGCGGGGCCACCTCTCGCGACAGTAGGATGAGACATTGGAACAAAAAGCAGAGCAGCAGGAGAAGGGGGTCGACTGTTGGAACCTCCCGCGTTAGGCACAAAGGACCCATTTCCCCCAAGCGCTTCAAGATTAAGGACACCTGATTATAGCCCGTCGCGGTGGCGGTAGAGTAGATAGGGGAATCACTTAAAACGTGAGGACCACCACTGAAATCAGCACCCTGCGATTGCTCAACAGGCATACCCCCTCCATCAAGGATATTCAAAGGAGGATTAGCAGTAGATGACGATGGACTATGCTGCAGCTCATAGCGAGCCTTCTTCTAACGCTCTCGGAGGGTCTCCGCGATAGACATGTCACCTTGAGAGGTCGAATAGGCAGAAACAGTGGTGGCTTCCTAGATAACACAGAGCATGATAAGAAAATTGCACGAAGAGGAAGAAAACATTAGAAAGAAATAAATGCATACCTGGGTGACTGAAGAAACTAGAGGAATCCCGGTGGGAATTGGATCAGTTGTTGCCTCTGAGGAAACTACAGTCTGGGAGGAAACGGGTTACGTGGCACACGTTTTCCTAGCCCTTTTCTTTCTTACAACACGAGTGCGAGGAGGCGACGATTGGGCAGCGTCCGTAGCGGTAGCAGTGGCTTCCCCTTCCGTGGCGGCGGCGGCAGCGGCTGCGGCAGCCCTAGCTTCGGCTGTAGCGGTTGCGGCAGCCCTAGCTTCGGCTGCAGCCTTCTTCCTTTGCTCCTGTTTCTTTTTCCTCCAGAAATATTCAGGCTCCCAACCGGGCGAAGGGACTGCACAGTTACAAAACGTTAGCGTTAGTACTTCTTGGCAACGCAAAAGGAACAGGTCAAACGCTCACTCTTTTTGCACTGTTCCATATCCAACCCGTTAGCCACTTTACGGGCATCAACGCTGAAGTCTAGTTGAAGCAGCGTCTTCAACCAGCCGTCTTCTGGGTTAGAAAGGGGTTTCCGATGACCCCAAGCCCCATCTTTAATTTTCTCATTGAAGCCGGCCCTCCATAACGGCTCGGGCAGATCAATAATAAAAAATTCTTCTTTCCAATGAGGAACAGAAGACTCGATGCCCATAAGCTTCCAGGTAAAGGGCTTCAGAGAGCCGTCTTCATAACGAGGGGATATTGATATCACCCCCTTACGAGAATATAGTTGGAAAATATCATGAAGCAATGCCAAAGTGGGAGATTCGATCCCTTTGAAACGACACAATGCGGCAAAAGCGCTAACAACGCAAATCGCGTTAGGGCTCAACTGAGCCGGAGCCAAGTCAGAATCGGCCAACAACAATTTTACAAGCGGGTCAAGGGGAAGACAAAACCTATGATCAAACAACTTAGCATACAACATTCTACTATTTCCGGGCAGAACGCTGTTCAGGCGGAGTGATTCAGAAGCAGTGCGCACGGGATAATCTTTGGGAAATAGTGCATTAGACTCAGCGAGCTTGCGATGAACTAAGGGTAGTGTATAAAGAGAAGTGAGGGTACTATCAATTTTTTCTTCCCCAGCGGACCTTTGAGGATCCCCTTCCTCGGAAGATTTTTTAGAACGAGTTTTAGCCATGCCTAACAAAGGAGAAGTGAGAAGGAAAGAAAAGGTGTGTACCTTTGCGAAAAGAACACCAGGAGTCTCAAACCAGAAAGAGAGAGAGGCGTGGGTTATTTGCCCAGAAGGCAACAACGTGCAAGAAAGAGATTAAAAAAGAAAAAGGAGACAGAGAAAACATTATATATAACCCTGAAAGGGCACGACCAATCAACAACGGACACATGGCGAAGCAGCGCGTCAAAAAGTAAGGCACGCGCGAGAAGGTATAAGTTTTAAAACAATGATGAAACGCTTCAGCATTCGCGTCTCCCTAGAAGACGCTTGCTTCAAACGCCTCTCCGTGGAAAGACACATGTCTTTCTTCATCATTACTTTTCAAATCGCATTAAATGGAGGGACTGCGGCATTTAATTGATACGATCCTGGCTAGGCCAAGACGCGCATAAGTGACGATCTTGTTCTTCTCTCTATTTGGTGCGCGAAATTAAAACAAATCCCCTTCACAATACTCCTTTGATCCGACTAGTATCCCATACTACTAGTGGCTAGAACACCCGAAGTGAGGTTAATAGATAAGAGTCACACTTGCCTATTAAACACTCGATAAATACCAAGTAATTGACTGGCGCCTAAGGTCCAATTCGCAAGCGTCACACCAACGAATCCTCCTTACCGAGATTGAGTCCGTCCAATCCCCAAAGAAATCGAATCACACGATTTCGAAGCTTGAGTCACACAAGCTTCAACGAAACGAATCCCTCGAATCGCTAGTACGCCCCTTGAGCACCTCCCACAACCGAGTCACACGGTTGCCACTCAATGAACACGTACGCGTAGCTCACGCACCTTCCACAACCGAATCACTCAGCTGCCACGCTTTGTCTACGCCACGCTCCTTGCAGAACTACGCTAGAATCCCTCAAGCGCCACACAAGTCACGCACACGCTCCCAACGCACCTACACTCGAATCCCTCAAGCACCACGAAGGTCACGCCCTAGTCGAGTACCCAGTTAAGCGACTAAGTTACACAATTAACGGATTGCACCGGAGATCGAGATAATAAGGTGGTAGAATTGGGGAGCAGGAATTTGGTAAGGTGTTTGTATGGAAAATCTGATCTAATTTTATTAATAACAAAGCAAGCCTTTATATAGGCGTTTTACAATACAAGTCTTAGAAATAGAACTACTAATAATAGATAGTTACCTAAATAATTAATTCCTAAATAAAATAAATCCTAAACAAAATAAACTCCTAATTAAGCCGAAGCTCTACATAGTAATTAAAGAACATAAAAATAGGAAATTTTAATCCGTGCTCTCTTTTGCCATTAACGCACCCTAGGATTTGGTGCGATCCTTGAACCGTATCATTCCCTTCCCCTTGAAGGCGATTCGTCCTCGAATCAGAATTTATAGAGTCAAACCTCAAATTCAGATTGCGCAATAAGTTCAGCGTTTCTTGTAGCAATTCCTCGTTCCCTTGATCAACCATATCAACCACCGAATTAAATCCAAACAGAGGAAAGTGTGAAAACTGTTTTTATGAACACAATTTAGTAATTTCGGTGCAACTTTTTACTCCGATGTCGAAATCACGCGATTCGTCTTGATTTAGAACCCTGACAAACTCAGCTTTCCAACGAACTTGATAACAATTGGAACTCTTCTGACAGCATTATTGCGGCTATGATATCTGTCCTGGTCGAATCTCTACTAACTTCCTTGGGGCACCTACTTATCGCCCGGACCGGCAGGCGTTTCCTAGGATGGTCGACTTCAGCGGAGGGGGATCTCACGTATCTTTACATACACGGCGCCTTCCCATCCTAGGGGTCCTACAAAGATATCGCTCCCGATAAACCTCACATGAGTATCGTCCCCGATGACGCCTACCTATGTCGCTCGTAAGCGTTACCTCCAGACTTTGCCCACCCCTATCGCTGTCAGGTATCGCCTATTTCGGCCTATAAATACCCCCATAATTCCAAACAAAGGGGAAGATCGAGATCATCTTAGAAAACCTCTGCTCCATTGAAAACCTGAACTAACTTAAGCATCGGAGTGTCTACGCCGGAGTCCCCCTCCGGCGCTTTGCAGGTACCTCCGACGCCGACCGCCTCCCTTCCGGCCAGCTGTAACCGCCGTTCCGATCAGACGAGATCTCGAATCTTATCAAATGGTGCTTTCATTGAGAGCTTTGGTGTATTAAGTGAGCGTCCTTAATAGCCAAGCTCCGTTCAGTTAGGAGATTGGAACGGTTATGACAGCAAGATCGAAGCCGGTCCGATCATCATCCTCTAATATTCCTCTCTCAACACGAAGACGGTTATTCCCTTTTGCTACTGCCGATCTCACTATGACGTCGCAACCAACTGTATCGGGATCACTGGACCTCTCGGTCGGGATCGCTGGAGGATCTATCTCTTCGCAGACGACCATTCTTTCATCGCAGATAGCGGGATCTGACTTTTCTACTCCTCTTTCAAGAGGACCCGTACTTAGTAATGAACATCCCTTTGCAATAGAAATAGCGGCCCTTCGTTCCCGCTTGGAATATTTGACTGAGATGGCCGCAAGAGTTACGCCTGGTGCTTCTGGATCTAGTGTTCCCCCTCGCGTCATGTTCACACCGTCTATTGTCGCTGATCAACCTTTGCCACCGTTGTTTCCAGAAAACCTCCAAATGCCTTTATCTGCGGGAGACCCCCCGGTTAGTTTTGTACAGCTCGCTCAAGGAAGAGTAGAGGCTTATGTACCGTAGATGCCGCAAGGTCTTTTTCCGCAGGAAGACAGGCAGCTTGAGGAGGTAAGGAACCGTTGGGTCGGACGGAGGGAAGGAACCAACAGGAGTTTGTCTCCCGAGTACAGTGGAAGATCCAGTAGTCGAAGGTATAGAAGTCGTTCGCCCAGGAGTCGCAGTCGATCTCCTAGGCGACATCATACACCTGAACCACGGGAAAGGGGGCGCCGAGCGGACATGTCTCCCCCGCGTCATGCACGTGAGATTCTTGACAATACCTCGGGTCATCCCTTCAGTCATCGCATAAGGCGTCATAGGGTCAGCAGGCGAGTGAAGCTTCCCACTGACACGTATGATGGCACCAAAGATCCCATTTCGCATATCAATAAGGTGAAGGACTTCGTTCAGTTTCAGACCCACAGCGATGCCATTTGGGCTAAAGAACGCGGGGGCCACATTTCAACGAATGGCAAATAAAATTTTCGAAGAACAAATAGGGAGAAATGTGGAGGCATACGTTGATGACATACTGGTGAAGAGTGCCAATTTTCATGACCATCTACGAGATTTAAAAGAAGTCTTTGACGTGATGCAAAGATACCGCATGAAGCTAAACCCCCGGAAATGCATGTTCGCCTTTCAGACAGGTAAATTTTTGGGCTACGTGGTCAGCCAGAAAGGTATCCAGCCTAATCCTTCTAAGGTTAAAGCCATACACGACATGGTATCGCCAAGAACCGTTAAGGAAGTACAAAGGCTAACGGGGCGTGTTATCGCCCTAGGGCGATTCATCTCCAAGCAAGGAGAAAAGTGCCTCCCCTTTTTCAAAGTCATACGCCGGAAAGCCACGTTTGGATGGACCCCAGAATGTGAGCAAGCGTTCGTCGACTTGAAGGATTATTTATCATCTGATTTATTATTGACAAGGCCTGAGGCAGGCGATACCTTATATTTGTACTTGGGCGCCGCAGACGAAGCGGTCAGCGTCGTCCTCATTCGCGACGATAACCACTCTCATCGCCCGGTCTATTTTGTAAGTCACGTCTTGAAAGATGCAGAGTTGCGATACGCCCGGATTGAAAAGATAGCGTTCGCCCTTATACAGGCCGCTCGCAAGATGGACCGATACTTCCTGTCTTATCCCATCATCGTGCTTACAGACCAGCCCTTGAAAAGGATATTCCGAAAAGCTGAATCTTCAGGAAGAATGCTGATCTGGGCGTTAGAACTCGAACAATATGGATTGAGGTATCAATCCCGACCATCCGTAAAAGCCCAAGTCTTGGCTGATTTTATAGCGGAATGTACCTTCAAAGAGGACCCTTTGATTGGCGTACCAGAAGCAGAATGGGACGATATGGATCTCCCGTTCCCGGAAACGTATACAGACCTTTGGATCATTCATGTGGATGGAGCCAAAAATCAAGAACTGCCGGGGGCAGGAATCTTCATAAATGGGCCGCATGACATGCAGATACGATATGCCATTCGAATTTTGCAGCCTTTATCCAATAACACGGCCGAATATGAGGCGCTGTTGGCCGGACTCAGAATAGGGAGAGAATTTTCTTCCAAAGAAAGGCGCGATACCGGCCAAACAGGAGACCTGCGTCTAAAAATTTGCGGTGATTCCAAATTAATAATCGACCAGGTCTCGGGGCACTCTCAGGCCCGAGAACCCATCATGATGCAATACCTGGCTAAGGTAACGCGAGAGCTGGTGGAAATAAAGAAAGAAGGTATGCAAGTCAGCTTCGAGCACGTTCCCCGGGAGGAAAACGCTGAAGCCGATTATCTTGCCAAGCTGGCCGCGAACCCGGAAGCATCTATACCTAAAGGTGTATATTACCGAGAGCTATCGGTGCCGTCTTTTACGGAAGAGCAAGCCTCCTTATGTGTGGACGAGCTTAAGAACGACTGGCGAGTTCCTGTGATTAAGTATTTGAAACATGAAGAGCTGCCCGAAGATAACGCTGAAAAGATGAAAGTGTTGAAACAGGCTGCTCGCTGCACGTATTATGACGGAGATCTGATTCGGAGATGCTTTTCCCACCCAGCCGCCAAATGCATAACTGAACAAGAGGGTCTTCACACCCTACGGGAAATCCACGAAGGGGTATGCGGAATGCATATGTCAGGCGGCACCATGGCGGCACAAGTTTTCAGATCCGGATTCTACTGGCTCACCATACGGAAGGATTGCCACAATTATGTGCAAACTTGCCCAAAATGTCAGGAGTTTGCTAAAATTCCTCGACGACCCTTGTCCTTTCGCTAAATGGGGGATTGACATCCTAGGCCCATTTCCAAAGGCAAGATCCCAACTGAAATTTGTGATAGTGGCTGTGGACTATTTTACGAAGTGGGCGGAAGCTGAAGCGGTTGCCACAATCACGGCAGAAAAGACATGGCGTTTTTTCAAACACCAAGTCATCATGAGATTCGGGGTGCCTCGTATCCTTATCAGCGATAACGGAACCCAGTTCACCAGCCAATTCTTTAAAGACCAATGCTCGGAATTTGGGATTGAGCAGCGATTTTCCTCCGTGGCACACCCGCAGACCAATGGGCAGGCGGAAGTGACTAATCGGAGCATCCTCAGCGGTATCAAGAAAAACCTAGAGGGGTCTAAAAAGAAGTGGGCTGATGAGCTACCATACGTAATGTGGGCATACCGCATGACCGTAAAAGCCAGCACTGGAGAAACGCCTTTCGCGTTGGCCTTCGGGACCGAAGCCGTTACGCCAGTAGAAATTGGAACCATGAGCCTACGGGTGGCTCACTTTCGAGAGGAACTAAATGAGGAAAGGTTACGCGCTAACCTGGACGCGTTACCAGAAGTCCGAGAATAAATCCTTCTGAAAACGCAGCACTATAAACGAAAGATGGCCCGTTATCATAACAGGCGTGTCAAAGAGCGATTGCTGAAGGTTGGTGACCTGGTGCTCAGAGACAAGCGGGCAACTGGACAACGTATGGGAAAACTCAGTCCTAACTGGGAAGGACCATATCGCATCACCCACATTGTCGGGAAAGGAGCCTATCGTCTAGAGACACTTGATGGTACGCCCTTATCCAACTCTTGGAATATCGCTCGTTTGAAATTATATTATCTTTGAATCTAATTTTATCTGCACTATTTGGATTATGACAACCCTAACCGTGGCTAACGCTCGATATGAGAGTTTTCGTGGGTTTGTGGTTGCTCTTGTGCAGATAAGAAAGGGGGGTGCCTTGGGAGTGAAAAGTCCTATCCTTGTGATGGTCGGTCTTGATCAGATGACCCACTAAGTGAGGGCACGACCCATCGTACCTTTGATTAGCGTCGGATTGAAAGATCCTTGACGCCCCCGGGGGTGAAAAGTCCTATCCTTGTGATGACCGATCTTGATCAGATGGCTCACTAAGTGAGGGCACTGCCCGGTATCTTTGGGAGTGAAAAGTTCTTTGCTTGTACTAACCGTTCTCGTGGAGACGGTTCAACAAGACAAGACACGCCCCAAAGAGATAGTAACTCCGTTCTAGAAACAAGAATCCTATCTTAACGGTCGGGCTGTCGCAGCCGGGCCATTAAGTAAGGACACGGTTCTAAACGAGAGGACAACGCCTAAAAGTGAAAATTCCCTAGCCTTGTGATAGCCGTCCCGATCCGACAGCTCACGAGATGAGGCACTTATGAGGCCGAACGAGGAATAAGGGAAACGTAAAGAATCGCGAAATTCCAGCTAGTAACCAGATGAGTAATCCCTGGCGAAGTATAGAGCTAAGGGGGAACGCGATTCAAACGGGTTCCGTGATAAAATCCTATGACGGCAGCAGAAAGGCTCCTACGGGTAATCACTATTCCTCGTAACTCGTTTTATCACTGATGATTTACAATTAGAACTGTGCAGAATACTTTTGAGCAGTGAAAGGAGTGGTGGTCACGATATCGTTAGACTCGACAGAAGACCAACTCGATATAGACCTTAGTCATTTCGGTGGAAATGCTAAAGGCCTGCCCAATAAAGTAAATGCACTATGAGGATGAGGTGATCTCGACGCCAAAAGAAGTCTCGCGATGAGACAAGTGAAAAGGAAGAATATCGATAAGAGATTGTTTGGATATATTAAAGGCACATTAGTGATTTACAAAGCCTCAGTGTTCAAAAGGACTATGCCGTAAAGACAAAAGACAAAAAACCAAGCGACGCTTGATCGCTGGAGGAACGACAATGTGTCTTAACACATCAGCTCTCGGGGTTCCTTCGTTTCCAACCCGCTGCCTTAGCCTGGCGATAGCCTGCTTCGTTGAGGT
Organism: Viola odorata; assembly: GCA_963691705.1. NCBI lineage: Eukaryota > Viridiplantae > Streptophyta > Magnoliopsida > Malpighiales > Violaceae > Viola > Viola odorata. The sequence continues at coordinate 47,729,842 of OY829544.1, forward strand.
GGGCAGAATTCTGCAGGAAAGCCCTCGAGACATCCTCACCCTTATATGCATCCACTCCGTGGATTTCCTCGAAACACTTAACCAGAATACTTGCAATCTGCTCGGCATACCACCAGCTCATATCGGCTGACTCTTCCGCCAGGGCTATCTTCTCCTTTTCCAAAGAGGACTTCTCTTTTTCCAAAGCGGTAACCTTGGCCTTCTCCGCTGTCAAAGCTTCGTCCAGAGCGGAATGCTATTTCTGTAGATCATGATGATCCAGTAATATCTTGGAGCGCTCCTCCAGCAACTTTTCTTCTCATTCCGCTCCTGGGACAGCTCCGCCGAAACAGAGCGGAGGGACTTAGTCTGATGCTTCACCTCCTCAGCCCAGTAATGGAAGTTCATCATATCGGAGAAGAGGCCAGTGCGAAGGAAGTTCGCCTTATCGTCATGTGTCTTGGAAAGGAAAGCCTCATGTTCCGTAGATGATGCCAAAATTTAAGAAGTCAATAGAGCCGAAACCTCATTCGAATCGTCACCCCCGATAGCTGCCAAACCATGGGTACGGAAATCATATAACCCGACTTGATGGGTCACTCCGCCAACCCCATTCAGCGGACAAAGATCCGCCACAAAATTGAAAGTGGTTCTGCCTTCACCATAGCGTTGCCGCCAAGGAACGCTTGAAGGAGCGAAAGCCAGAGGGGCGGGAGCACGAGCCTGTGAGGAAGAACTGCCCGGGGCCAGAAAGGCACCATGAGGTTGGTAGCCCGAAAGATCCTGCAAAACCTCTTGATAACCCAAGTGAGATGTATATTGGTGGATAGGCCCACCAAAAGAACTGGGCGAGGCACCAAAAGGGTCCGCAGCGCCTAGGTTCTCCAGAACTTCTGTGGAATGCCCCCCCGGAGGAACCATCGTGGAATCAAGGGCATCAGTAGGACCACTTTCCCCCCTGGCGTTAGAAGAAGACACGTTTTCGCTCTCACCTTCTAGCCGTGGCCTTTTCCTAGAACCAGCCAACACGTAAGACAGATTCATATCGCCTGGAAGGGGAGCGGAGGCAGTGACCACAACAGTTTCCTGCAAGAAACATCAAGTGAAACACAGAAAAGAAAGATAAATCGAATAGTGGCAGGTATCGAGGCACGATATATCGCGACTAAAAGACAAGCTTACGGTGGCAGTATTAAGAGGAGGAGGTGCCTCTGAAGAACCCGCGTCGTCGGGAGAAGGAGTAAGGGTGGCAAAGCTCCGTGTTCTTTTCTTCTTTTTTCCTTTGGCAATGGCCTTAGGAGCCTGGGAAGATGAAGGCTGAACAAAAGGAGCAGCGACGGTCACGACGGGAACACCTATAGGGATATCAATATTCCCTTCGCCAACTGAGGAAGAGGATACTTGAGCAAGATTTGCAGAAGTAGCCGGCAACTCAGAAGGATTATCGGTGGCTTCTGAAGTGCCTCTCTCCCTTTCTTCTCTGTCTTGAGCCCTTCTCAAACGTCTTCTTACACTCTCGGGTTTATAATGAGGATCTGTCGCTGCAAAATCACAAAATAACGTCAGCGTTAGTATCAGCGATAAAAAGAAAGAAGTAACGCGACACTCACGTTTAACACAAGCTCGAATGTCCATTCTACAGGCCACTTGACGAATGTGAACGCTGATTTCCAATTGGAGCAGTTTGTCTAACCATTCTTGTTCACGAGAGGGAAGGGTCCCTGGTCGGCTCCAAACGCTATCCTGGACGTCTTGGTTAAACCCAGAGCGCCATTCGAGACCAGGAGCGTCAGGAAGATCCACTAGGAAGAATTCTTTCTTCCAAGCCTCAACGGAAGACTCGATATGGAGTAATGTCCAAGTAAAAGACTTGAGAGAATCATCGTCAAGCGAGGCGATATAGTTATCACACCCCGGCATTTCATCAATTTAAAAAGAGATCTAAGCAATAAAAGAGAAGGGGAAGTGATCCCCTTATATCTACAGAGTTCCAAGAAGGCATAAACACAACAATATGCATTTGGGGCTAACTGGGCAGGATTGAAATTGCCGACTATAAGCAAATCTTTGACGAAAGAATCGATAGGAAGCTGGAAACCATAGCGAAACATTTGGGCATATAAGACCCTACGATTGCCGGTTAGAACGCTGTTTAAACGCACTGACCCAGGGGCAACGATGGCTTTGTAACCTTCAGGGATAATGGCATTATGAGCGGTTAAGTGCTCACGGAGAGCGGCCTCAGTAGTAATAACACTAACCGTGGTATCTATCTTCCTCTCATCGACGGACTTTGACTCACAACGGTGAGTCTTTGCCATGGCAGAAGCAAGGAAATAGAAATGAAAAAGATGATGGGAAAGGAAGAAAATACCTTTAGAAGAAAAGCACTCCGAAAAACCTTGAAGGGGAGAAGAGAAGAACAAGACGGCTAAAAGAGAGTGTGAGAAAGTAAAGTGAAAAAAGGAAAGGAAGGAAATAAGATGGTTTATAACCCTAGTAATTAAAGGAAATGGCAGAGGCTACAGTCGTTGTGTTGAAGCGTCATAAGGAACAAAGTAATGAGTACAATTCTAAAAAAGCGCTACAAACGCTTCGATTTTGTTAAAATTCCTAAACACGCTGGTGCGAAACACGTGCAGAGAAGAAAGAGACACGTGGATAGTCATTTATGCCTTCTGAAAGAAGACAGTTTACCGATTAGAAGTTGAAAGCAGTTATTCGTAGCGAAAGGCACGCCTCCGCGATAACCCGAGATACTCAAAAAGGGAAAGAAAGCGATGAGGAGCAAAAGAAGAATAAAGCATCATTTTATTATTGGAACGCCGTACGACATCTACAAAGAGACGGGCTATACCCTACTATTCGCCGTCAGACCAAGAAACGCCGTAGCAATAGACCACATCATCTTCGTCATCGCCACCCCAGAGTGATGAATCCCCGTCGGCAGGAGGAAAAAGCTCATCGACCTTCCTACCCGCGACAGTAGGCGACCCAAATGGTTCCTCTTTAACGCTTGGCGATATTGTCCCCACGGCTGAACAAGCGGAGGGAGCCCACGGAGGCGAATCACTCGGGGGGAGAGACGGTTCTTTCTCCTTTCGAGCCAAAGAAGCAAGAGAGTCGAAAAACGACTTGGAAGCCTTTGCGGCTTCTTTCTTCCGCCTTGCGGCTTCTTTCCTCCTCCTCTTGAGACCCCGCCGGCGAACGGACGGTCTCCAAGGAGGTGATGGTGGAGGATTATCTGAGTCAGGGGAAGTCGGAGGAGTTGGCGGAGAGTCCCTCGAAGCCATATCTAGAAAAGGGGAATCAGCCAGGAGATTTGCAGATTATCTGTTGAGAAGAAAAATGAGCAAGAAGGAAATGAATAAGAATGGGAGAAGAAAGGCCCCATTAAATAGCCAGGAAAATGGGAAAAAAGACTCTTTGATCATCCAACCCAACCCTTGAGAATAGGCACGTGTACAGCCTGAAGTGTAAGTATGGATTTGCAGTCACGCCTGTTGAAATCTCGCACAAATCAAGAATAACCGCAATTTTCTCCAATCAGTTGTCACAATGATGACGGCGCGGAGTTAAAGCAGAGCGGCTTTTCCTCAACCGCTCAGTAGCAAGACTGTTTTCAGTTGGGCTAAGAACATCTTCATTGGAAAACAACAAAGGGCGCATTAAAGAAGAAGAACAGTCGCAAGACGGAATGATAAAAACAGTTTATTTATTATGGCCTAGTGGCCGGAAGGTACATTTACAAGATAAGAAGGAAAGAGAAAAGGCCTAAAGGGAGCCACCGCTATCAGGCATCAGAACCAGCGTCCTCAGGCACTTCGGGAAGGTCCCTCAGGGAATCCATGACCAGAATTAGATCATGGGAAGTGGCTCTCATCCCCTTCAGGCAGCACCCCAGCATGTCCTTGCGCTGTTGTAGCATAGCAATCACCACCTGAATCCGAGCGATGGAGGCAATCAGCTTCGACACGCTCTCCAAAGGACTGAAGTCCTCTAGAGAGATGACTCCCAGCCTAGAATGAAGTGGGGTCAGCATCCCTTGCAGCTCCAGGATATCCTCAGAGGTCTTGACCAACATGTTCTCCAGGAACCCAATGTCACCATCATTGAGGTTCTTGAGAGAATGACCCTTGGAAAGAAGAAAATTCTTAGTCAAATGATCCATAATGCTAACTGGTGGAGATGAGGAGAACGTGGGTGGAGAGAATTCTCCGATTTATAGGCTCCAAGAAAGGGAGGCCTGGGAAAAGGAAAGGGAGGTCCTCAACAAGCGAGCCATCCCGATAACCTCAAGGACTGATGAGCCTAGAGCGGAAGGAAAGTGTGACATTCGTATGCTGTCTGCGACGCAGATATTGGAAGGAGTACGAGACAAAGCCCGGAAAAACGCCGAAAGACACGATATCACTAGTGGCCATGATGCAAAGTCCACATGGTTATCGGTATCCATAGTGTAAGGCCGCGTTGATGTCACAGGTAGCCCTAGATGCGTAAAACCACGCTGACATCACAGGCGTCTGGTGGTATAAAGCCGCACTAATCATAGGGAGCTTATGGCGTAAAGCCACGATGATATCGCTGTTTCCTCGGGCGTAGAAGAAAAATTGGGCCCGCATGACCTCAAATCTCTGTGAGTATTAAATTTGCTAACTTCTCTATAAATATCTATCTCCTCCCTGTCTCTGCAGTACACTTGAAAAGGCAATGGACCCGAAATATGTGCCAGTCCATGGCATGGCCTGGTTGAATATCCTTGACGGCACCACGAGTGACCCGTCAGCGGCTCTTCCACGACTCGATCAAAGTTGAAACTTCGTAAGCCCTGCCAAGAGACCAAATAGAATAATATCGCCGTTCGAATGTAAGGCCCTCCGAATTACGAGCGTAATAGCGGCTTTCTAGTGGAACTCTTAACGCCTCAGGAAGACAGGTCTCTCGACAAGAATTAAGGACGGAATCGACTTGACCGGTGGAAAGTTTCGGATCTAAAACTCCAGTCCAACACTTAAATCGATCAGCGTTGAGCAACTTGAGAAGCACGGACGCCCTACAGACATATCGCCTCACGACAGAACAAAACTTTTATCTAAGGTGTCAGACATGGACAACCCTTGGTAAACACTCAGGCTCGTTTTCAGTTGGGCTTATGATAACAATTGGAACTCTCCTGACAGCATTATTGCGGCTATGATATCTGTCCTGGTCGAATCTCTACTAACTTCCCTGGGGCACCTACTTATCGCCCGGACCGGCAGGCGTTTCCTAGGATGGTCGACTTCAGCGGAGGGGGATCTCACGTATCTTTACATACACGGCGCCTTCCCATCCTAGGGGTCCTACAAAGATATCGCTCCCGATAAACCTCACATGAGTATCGTCCCCGACGACGCCTACCTATGTCGCTTGTAAGCGTTACCTCCAGACTTTGCCCACCCCTATCGCTGTCAGGTATCGCCTATTTCGGCCTATAAATACCCCCATAATTCCAAACAAAGGGGAAGATCGAGATCATCTTAGAAAACCTCTGCTACATTGAAAACCTGAACTAACTTAAGCATCGGAGTGTCTACGCCGGAGTCCCCCTCCGGCGCTTTGCAGGTACCTCCGACACCGACCGCCTCCCTTCCGGCCAGCTGTAACCGCCGTTCCGATCAGACGAGATCTCGAATCTTATCAGAACTCTTTCTTGTTGAAATCAGACACTAGATGCTATCGATAGAAATATAATTTCGACAAAAATAGAAACTGAAAAACAGTAGGGATTTTGTTACCAAATCGTGAACTCCCTTGAGCTCCGCTACCAACTGATACGATCCTGGCTAGGCCAAGACGCGCATAAGTGACGATCTTGTTCTTCTCTTGATTTAGTGCGCGGAATTAAAACAAATCCCCTTCACAATACTCCTTTGATCCGACTAGTATCCCATACTACTAGTGGCTAGAACTCCCGAAGTGAGGTTAATAGATAAGAGTCACACTTGCCTATTAAACACTTGATAAATACCAAGTACTTGACTGGCGCCTAAGGTCCAATTCGCAAGCGTCACACCAACGAATCCTCCTTACCGAGATTGAGTCCGTCCAATCCCCAAAGAAATCAAATCATACGATTTCGAAGCTTGAGTCACACAAGCTTCAACGAAACGAATCCCTCGAATCGCTAGTACGCCCCTTGAGCACCTCCCACAACCAAGTCACACGGTTGCCACTCAATGAACACGTACGCGTAGCTCACGCACCTTCCACAACCGAATCACTCAGCTGCCACGCTTTGTCTACGCCACGCTCCTTGCAGAACTACGCTAGGATCCGTCAAGCGCCACACAAGTCACGCACACACTCCCAACGCACCTACACTCGAATCCCTCAAGCACCACGAAGGTCACGCCCTAGTCGAGTACCCAGTTAAGTGACTAAGTTACACAATTAACGGATTGCACCGGAGATCGAGATAATAAGGTGGTAGAATTGGGGAGCGGGAATTTGGTAAGGTGTTTGTATGGAAAATCTGATCTAATTTTATTAATAACAAAGCAAGCCTTTATATAGGCATTTTACAATACAAGTCTTAGAAATAGAACTACTAATAATAGATAGTTACCTAAATAATTAATTCCTAAATAAAATAAATCCTAAACAAAATAAACTCCTAATTAAGCCGAAGCTCTACATAGTAATTAAAGCACATAAAAATAGGAAATATTAATCCGTGCTCTCTTTTGCCATTAACGCACCCTAGGATTTGGTGCGATCCTTGAATCGTATCATTAATGACCTAAAAAGCAGCGCTGGCCTCGCCAAACGGCGCGACGATACAAAGAGAATAACGAAGAAATAACGGTAGCATCACAAATGAATCACACAACACGATAAGGGCTACATAGCGTCAACATTATTACAGAAGAAATAATGTCAAATGATTTTCAGGAAAAAACAAAAGGAAAGCAGATAATAATGAAAATAGCAACAAAGGAGGGCCCAGAAACCCGTTATGGCACTCGAGACACCCCTCGAGAAGCAAAGTCGCGCACCACCGTTACCGTCAGCCTCTTTCCCCCTCAGGGGCAGAAGAACCATTCCCACTTTTGCTAACCCCATCCATCACGGTAGAGATGTAATCAGCAACCTGGGCTGGATCAGAAGAGTTACCTTCGAAATGGGTTGCGAATCTAGAAGTGAAGGCTTCCAAGACCTTCTTCTTCCACAATTCCTCCTTCTACGATGCCCTGGAAGACTCCTCATCTCGAGCAAGCATTTCTTCGTGAAGAAGGAGATTTTTCTTCTTTTCCAGCGCTAATTCTGCCTCCAGAACCTCCATCTTTGCTTTCCCGGTAGACCTCTCTCTGTTCAATTCCTTTTGTGACTCATCGTGAAGACGCGATAGCAACCTCGCATGGTCCCTCATTTTTTCAAGCTGCACCTTTTGAACACATATCGCGCTAGAGAGATTTCACGACTCGCGATCGTGAATTTCGAACAGATAGTTCAGATAACAGAAGGTATCCAGAGAATCATTCATAACATGACGGAGGCGGGCCGTTGGAGGAAGCTGAAGAAATTTCTCTTTCTCCTTTTGGGAGCCCAAAATCTCTCCTATCAGGGGCGTAGTAAATTCATCTCTGGAAAAAGGGTGGGGAACTCCGACAGCACGAAGACCATTAGAGCAGAACCCTGTCAGGTTCATACGATAGGCTGGGATCCCATTAGGGCTGCCGTAGGCAAGATTGATTGATGGAGCTGAAGAAGAACTCTCGGTAAAAATATTCGTGATGGGAGTAAAGAACAGCTGTGGAAGGCCTCTAGGCGGCAGCCCAGCAGCTGAATCCGCAGCGGAAGACGTGGCCACTACGTCAGGAATGCAGTGAGAAATCGAGGAATCAGGAGCGTCAGCTGTAGGAAGAGGACATGCTGTCGGTGGGGCCTCCGCCTCAGTAGAGCAAGTAGCAGCCGGCGCCTCAGTAACCTTTATTGGTTGAGAGGCACTCGCCTCAGGCGAAGCGGCAGGTATCGGTAGCCTTTTCACTTATGACAACGCGAAGTTTTTTCCGACGCAAGGAAGAAGCATAGGAAGAAGCGTGGCAAAGGTCTGATTTAACATCCATATCCTCATTGTCACTATCAATCGCCCTTGTTGCGGTTTGACTGGAGTTTTTCCTCTTGCGACGATCTGGTAGCCAATTCTCCATGAAGCGAGAAGCTCAGACAGAACCGCCAGGCCTTCGCCCTCCCCGGGCAACCTTCTTGGTTCGCCTCCTCGGGGGTCGAACGCTTTCCTGATTGGAGCCTTCGGCAGGGGGGGAGGCTGGTAAAGTTTGAAGCGGCGTTACATTCAAAGGAGCACTAGCGTCACCTGGGGATTAACCGTTAGCATCTCCTACAAAAGAAACGTGCAAAGACAAAAGTAAAGAAAGCATGAAAGGAGGCAGACTCACCCATAGCGCACTCCTCCAGAGGTTTGAACAAAGCAAAGTCGCGGATGTGGTAGTGGGTAGCCTCGTCTAACAGAGCGTTAGCCTGCTCTAACTCAGCTCTGGTCAGTATCGCAGGATTCGTCCAAATGGGGCATATCAGTTCCTGGTTGAAATTAATGCGCCACAAACGGGACGGTAGCTCGAGAACAAAGAAACCGCTTTTCCAATCAGCCACACCCTTCTTAAAGCTGTGAAACGCTGCCAGAATGACTGCACGAACGCGTCATCCCATCGAGGAGTAATTTCGATTAAACAATTATGGCAATTCATACTAAAGAATTTGCGAAATAAATTGAGAGATGGGGTAAAAATGTTCTTCAACTCGCAAGCACGAAGAAAAGCATAAACCGCACACCAGGAAGAGGGAGTTATCTGGGCAGGATTAAGGTTGTACTCCCGCAGCAGCGTTAGTATTGATTCATGAACAGGAAAGCGGAAACCATAAAGGAACATCTTAAAATAAAGAAGCCTACTGTAACCCCACGCTGGATTATGAAGCCGCATATCACTTCCAGGGATAGAAGGCTCATACCCAGGAGGAAAGGTAATACTGTGTTCCTACAGTTCGGCTTTTAGAACCGCGTCGCATGTAAAAATACTGGGTGATTGCGCGACCTCTGGATCCATAGTTTTCCAGATAACCTGGCGAGGTCTATTCCTAGCCATAATAAACCAGTAAATAGGAAATCTGAGAAGGATTGAAGTGGTACCTTAGAAGGGAAGATTTATAGAAGAATCGGCGGACGAAGGCAGGCGGCCAGAAAGATATTCGGGGAAGAAGACAAAGGAAACATTCGAAGCAAGGGCAAAAGTTTTAAAAAAAGAAGATGGTCGTTCTTAAAGGATTAAAATGCCACCACATTAATTGAGCCACCAATCGTGCGGAGACGAGTGTAAAAAGAAGTTGGCCACGTGGAAGCGCATTAAAGAAATTTGAAAAGAGAAGTTATTCGTCGTGATTCCCCAAAAAGGGCGACAAAGTTGACCCAGTCAAAGTAACCGCGAAACGGTTGCCTCGGCAAGGCTAACCGCTTGCGTCAGCTATCAACAAGACCAGCATGCTAACGGGAAAATAACAACAAAGAAAAAGACAGAAAGCATTATTTTATTCATAAGATGCCAAAAGGCATTTACAATGTGCCTAGCATAAAGGTGTTAATCCTCATCAGCCCAGTCCATGTCGTAGTAGTAATCATAGTCCTCTGGGGACGATGGTAATCCACTGCTGTAGGAAAAGGAATACTCGGCAGGTTTTGGTACAAGCTTTGTCGCGAGGGCTACCCTCTCTTCATAACGGGCACGGGAACTCTCCCCGATGGTAGAAGCTGTTGGCCTCAAATCAGTGCTCTGAGTAAAAGCCTCTCTCTCGGAAGGAGGAGGAGGGGCAGACGGTGATGTTTCATCACCTTTCGGTAGTGTCAAGTAGTGAGGCACAAAACCGGCAAAGAAGGACTCAAAGGTCTGCTTCTTTATTTTCATTAGCTTCTTGCGACCCTGGCGTTTAGCAAGGTGTTTGGTAGGCCTCCACGGTGGCGTCGGAGGAGGATTATCTGAGTCCGGCGAAGTCGGAGGGGTTGGCAAGGAGTCACGATCAGCGGAACTCAAAAAGTAAGAATCTGCCATTTGACCTGCAAAAAGCAAAGAAAAGGAAAAGGATGAAGATGAACAGGAGAAAGGGAGAGCAACCCCCCTTAAATAACCAAGGAAGCGCTCCGATCCTTGCGCAGATCCCTGAAAATTAGTTAAGACGCCTGGGAAAAATAACCGTAATTGCAGAATCCGATCCGGCACAGGCATATCTGCTCGTTAAATGCGCCAATCAAAAGGCACCAAATAACCGCCCAACCATCTACCCCTGGAAAAACGGCCCTGGAAACAGTTAGGGCAGAACATTCATTGCTAATTTCCGGAACACAACCACTGCAATGTTATGTCCCGAGGAAGACCCATTTTTAGTTGGGCTTGCGACGAATATCTCCAACCAATGCAGCAAGAAAATAAGCAAGAGAAAAGAAGATTTGAAAAAAGCAAAAACAACCATTTATTTATGGCCTGAGCGGCCTTAGCGTCTAGATATGTACATAGAAGCATAAGAGAAAGCAACAAGAGGAAGCAAAGGCAGCGGTCAGGCGTTGGACCCAGCATCATCTTCCCCTAGCACGACGGGAATCTCCCTCAAAGCATCAGCAACGGAGGTCAGTTCAGCAGAACAGGCCCTCATACCCTTCAAGCAGCAGGCCAACAGGTCCTTCCTCTGCTGCAGCATCGAAACAACCACATCGAGGTGAGCGGTGGTGGTGGTCAGCTTCACCAAACTCTCCAGAGGACTAAAATCCTCCAGAGATATCCCCAGCTGCCTAGACAAAATAGGGGTCAGTACCCCCTACAGTTCCAGGACATCCTCTGAGGTCTTGGTGATCATCCTCTCTAGGAAGCCAATGTCACCTTCAGTAAGGTTCTTCAGGGTCAAAGTTTTGGAGATCAGGAAATTTCGGGTCAGCTCATCCATGGTGAAATATGAAAAAGGACGTAAGAATGCGAAGAAACTTACGCAGGAGAAAACTTCAATTTATAGACTCTGACAATTACCGTCAGACCCACCTTCTGACGCTCCGGTATATGGAAGAACAGCACGTTAGAGAAGGGGCGTTAGCCCTTGGTAAACACTCCGCCTAAAGACAAGGGTATTTTCGTCTCTTACCCAGTACGGAAAGAAGAGATTACTGTTTCCCACCTCCGAGGTAGGAAACAAGGTCACAGTCTCCCCCGGAAGCTAACACCGTGAGGGCTAACGTCGCTCAAGAGGTTCCCCTAGCGGACCTTCTTGATGGCTCGAGGAGCTATCCCACCCCAAGGAAAACCACGCGTCAGGAGGAACACTCCGGCCGCTATCTTGCCAGGGTAGCAACTACCCATACACCTACCGCCATGGTAACATATCGTAACAGGGGTGAACCACGATCCCTAACGTTAGCGATAGCTCATTACTGGTCCGTACACACGGAAATGCTCAATTCTTCTATAAATACCTCCCCCTCGAAGGAGGGAGGTAAGCTGAATTCACTGGCCCAAGCTCTGCCAATTTCACTACATATACTGACTTAAGCATCGGAGTGTTTCCGCGGGCACTGAACTGGAAAGAGCAATTTCCCCATGCATCCTTCAGCAGAAGACAAATTCTTATCATGTAGAATTTCTCTCGGATGAGGCGTTGTTTTGGCTGTTGTCAGCCATTGTTTGGAGAAGTAGTTTTTCTCTTGTTGGTGTAAGATCTTGGAGTGCCCCTCTAGCGGCTGCATCTAACCTTTCCCTATCCTTCACAAACATTCCATCATAGAAATATTGGATAAGGAGATGGTCTACCACTCCATGGGTGGGGCAAATGTCTTGAAGGTCTCTAAACCTTTGATGATACTCGCTCAAACTCTCTCCTCCCCTCTGCTGAACGGAAACTAAACTTTTTCTTGTTGCCCCTGCCTTAGTCGCGTTCCAATATTTATTCAGGAAGGCAGCGGACATGTCTCCCCATGTTGTAATGGTATTATGGGGCAAGCTATAGAACCAATTCTTAGCTGAGTCTTCGAGAGACCAAGGAAATGACTTCAGTTTGGCTCTCTCGATTGTTACTCCTACTGGTGATAAGAGTCTGAGATGTACTGAGCAGGATCGGCCTGATCTGGGCTGGTCGGGAACACTGTTCTGGGGTCTTCGTCACCTGCAAAACGCCGGAGGGGGTCTCCAGCATAAACACTCCGATGCCAAAGTCAGTGTGAGTAGTCAAAGTAGCAGGGGTTCAGTACGCTATCTTAGGCTTACCCCTTGGTCGGAAAAGGTAGGGGTATTTATAGGCAAAGGAAGTACTTTACCAGCAGGGGGTAGGGATACCCCCTGGTGGATGTCGCTGGGGTGATAAATGTCGCTTGATGTGGCAGGGAGTGATGTCATGCGGGGTGATGTCATACAGAGCGACGTCATGGATGACCTGGGATGGGATGCCGCCGTGCAGGTGTCGCGTGAGAGCCCCCTCCGCTGATGTCGGCCATCCCAAGGTCGGCCGCCAGGCTAGGGGTGGTTAGAATAGGGTCTCGTCTCCCACGGCGAGTACCTCATGGTGGCCGGGTCACTCGGTGGGGAAGTGAGATGCCGCTTCTGTGGTATTGATAGTTATCATATGCCCAAACGAAAACTAGCCCGAGTGTTTACCAAGGGCTACCACCGCGTCTTCGGTCTGGTCCCTTCAGAGGGTCTCTGCATTAATGAGGGCTCGACAGTCAATAAAAGTGTACCTTTAGAGCGCCTTTTTCCTGAGTCTATAAATAGGCCTTTCATTTTGCTCCGATTTTATCAGTTTCTCAACCCTTTCATCTCTCTCTTCGAACTTCTTCATCCTTCTTCTTTCCATGGACGAAGTCACCAAAAACTTCCTGCTCTCCAAAACCCATGGCCTGAGAAATCTAACTCAGGCAGACATCGATTTTCTCAGTGCGCTGACCACTAAGACTTCGGAGGACATTCTGGAGCTCCAAGGGATGCTGACTCCCCTGCAGGCTAGGCGATCTGCCGTCACCATGGAGGACTTCAGTCCCGTAGAGAAATCGGTGAAGCTGTCTGCAGCTGTTTCCCTGATTCAGCTACTCATGGTCATGCTTCAACACATAAAAGACTTGCTGGGGTGCTGCTTGAAGGGCATAAGGGCCTATTCCTCTGAACTGACTACTCTCGCGGATGCCCTGAGGGAAATTCCTTTCCTGGAGTGGGAGGACGATGACGCTGGGTCGAATGGCTGACCAGCAACGGGGATCCTCTTGGCGTGTCCTTCTGTGCTTTTCTGGGGCCACCTTTTGTAATCCTGGGCCGTTAGGCCTTTTTGTAATATCAGGCCGTTAGGCCCCTTAAATAAATAAATATGCTTTTCCTTACTTGCTTGCCATGCCGTCGACATTTTTCTTCTTTCTCATGTCGCTCTTCTTAAAAAGCAACTTCTGTTCTCATTAATTTCGAGCTTGATGTCCCTTAGGATCCCGTAAATTTATTTGCCTACCAGGCTCATAATGACGATTCTCTCATATCCCAAGCGCTCTGCGTATATCTTTGCGCCATTTTTTCAGTGTTAACAGATTGGGCAACGATTTCGGCGCCTTCCGGTTGGTGCAGACTTTCAACAGTTGCAAAATCAGATCTTTTTACCAATAGTTGTTATTTCTGACAGTATTAATTGCCCTCGAAATCATTCTAAGAGGAGGGAGCACGCTTCCTCTCCTTGGCTATATAAAGGGGGGCTCTTCCTTTCTTTTCCCTGTTCATTTCTTCTTTTCTTCCTTCTTCTTACTCTTACTGAAGTTCCCATGGCTGACTTTCGTTTTTTGTATACCGCTGCCCGCGATTCTCCTCCGACACCTCCAACTTCTCCCGACTCCGACAATCCTCCTCCCTCGCCTCCTTCGAGGCCTGCCAAACGTCCTGCGAAGCGCCAGCGTCGTAAGAAATTGAAGAAAACAAAGAAACAGTCCTTTGAATCCTTCTTTGCCGACTTCGAACCTCACTATCTCTCACTGGGGTGAAAGGATGAGGCATCTCCATCCGTTCCTTGTCCTTCTCCCAAGGATAGGACTCCTGTGCCAGACGCCGCTCCAGGGCTGGTTGCCTCGACCCTGGAGGAAAACTCTCGTGTCGCTTCGAAGGAGGACACTGCCCCTACGATGGGTTCCGTGACTAGGCTTGGTAAGAGGCCCTTCAGAGTTGACTAGCCCTTCCCTTTCTACAATAATGGGTCGTCATCGTCTCCGGAGGATTACGACTATGTCTACGACGTTCACTGGATGGACGAAGATTGACAGATGCCGCACTTGTTGTAGATGCCGCTTGGCTTTGTTTTTCAATGAATAAAATAAAGTGTCGTTTGTCTTTTTCTTTTTTTTTTCTTTTTATGCGATGCCGCTTTATGAGATTATGGCCGCTGAACAGCGGATTACCGCTTCATAAGATGACTGCCGCTGGACAGCCAATTACCGCTTCGTACGATAACTGTCGCTGGACAGCCGATTACCGCTTCATACGATAACTACCGCTGGACAACCAATTACCGCTTCATACGATAATTGCCGCTGGACAGCCAATTACCGCTTCATACGACCATCCTTCTGGGGTTTTTTTTGTAATTCACGGGCCTTTCCTTTGCGAAATTCGAGGCGAGCGCTTGACTTTAATTTTCCTGTCAGGGTCTTTCCACGTGTCCCACTTGTCCCATACGTGTCCTGCTGCGATAGGTTGCCCTTCTGTCTGACTTTTCCACTGTCTCCTTTAAAAGGAAAAACGCTCCTTCTTTGTACCCTTTTGCTTCTTTTTATACTTCACAATTCTCTTCGCTTTTCGCTCGCTCCGAGGAAATTCTCTCGTTCGCATCCAGACGATTCGCCCGTTAATTTCAGTCTTCTCTCTCTCAAGGTACTCTGCTCGATCTTGCTTTGATTTTCCTTTGCTGCTTATCTATCATGCCTCGCACGAGATCTCAATCTAGTTCTTTAGTTACCCCTAGGCCAATTTCCCAATATCCTGAGCTTGAAAACACCCCTAGCGTCTTTACTTGTCCTACTATCTTACGCCTTGAACTAGAAAGCAATAACATTACCTTCCCCAGCGGTTACCGCCCCAGTATTCCTTCTGACACTATAAGCCTGCATAGCCGGCCCTGGGGAACTCGTAGGATTCTTTATTTTAAAATGTTTCAGTATGGGTTTCGCCTTCCAGTTCATGACACGCTAGAGCGTGTGCTACGCGAGCACGGGCTTAACCCTGCGCAGATCACCCCTCCCTCATGGAGTTACACCTACGCCTTCCTTCGTGCTTGCGAGCTAAAAGATATTCTTACTCCCTCTGTGGCTCTGTTTCGCAAGTTCTTGACTCTGGTTTTTCGCGACGGCTTCGTTAATATCATTCCGAGGTGGGATGATGCCCTAGTGAGGCCTTTTTGGCAAAAATTTCAAGGATTTGAGGGGAACGTCGAAGACTGGAAGAGCGGTTTCTTCGTTGTCGAGTTACCCTCTCGTCTGTGGTGTTCTGACTTCAACCTGGAGGTGGTTAACTGGGCGAAACTCGTGCCTCTGTCTAAAGGGGAGTTAAGCCAAGCCGACGCTTTACTGGAGATGGAGTCTTCTTTCCAGATCCGAAACTTTGCCTTGTACAGGCCTTTAACTGAATGTACCATAGGTGAGCTTTTAAGCTTCGTCGCTGCCTTACTTACTCCTTGTTTACTAACATAACTTCTTACAGGGGAGGTTGTCGCTCGTCCGCTCTTTGAGGGTGACACTTCTCACAAAGTTGGTGCGCCTTCAACGACTGCTCCCTCTACTTCCGTTGGGTCTTGAGCTGATCGTCGTATGCCCATGAAGAAAAGAGCGCTAGACGAGATTCTTTCCAGGGAGAGCAACTCCTCCCTCCGCACCTCTCACTTTGTGGAGAACTGGTTACCCAGTCGGAAGAAGAGGTCCAAATCTGGTTCGCCGATGACTGAGACGCAGATTTTCTCCTACGGAGCCGAGGACATGGAGGACATGGATACGGAACTGAGCCTCCGCCCGGCTTCTTCAGCTCAACAAAAGAAAATGAGGGAGGTGAGCAACACTCAAGTGGCAAGGGCGGCTGCTCGATTCCCTTCTGCCAACGCTACAGATGTCGTCGCTCCCAGGTTGTCGTTTCTCCCGACACCGCTAAGGAAGGTGCCGCTTCACTAAGTGGGACTTCCTCGACCCTGGGGTCGCCTGCCCCCAACAAGGCCTCCACTATCACGACAATGCCGCCGCCTGCCACAGACTCCACTCCTGTCATGGAGCCTCCACACTCGCCCATTGGCTCCTGCATTCCTGACGTGGATCCATCAGTCTCGAGTGGACCTGGTTCTTCTCACTCTCCCCCGAAGGCCCCTGGTCAACTGTTCCTTACTTCAATTCGAGACATTGGGGGTTCAGGCGGTATCTCCTCCCCTTGCTTTGTTGCTGATCTTTCCTCTGACGGGCCTCAAGGAGCCCCTTCTTATCGGCTAAATTTGTCAAAATTTGGGACCGACGGATTCCGCGCCATGGGTATTCCAGACCCCTTGTCGCAAGATCAGCCTACGGCTGTCTTGGCCTGCGAGATGTTTCGCACCCCTGAGGATGAGAGTAAGCTACTAGAGCTTCCTCCTGAGGTTCAGTATGCGCGCGTTATGAACAGCTGCCTCACTGCCTTTCGACAACTTCATTACTATATCAAGGCGCGTAGTGCACAGTCTCGAAACTCTGATGCCCCGGCGAAGGTAGAGGAATTGTCGCGAATCCACAAGCGCGCTCAAGCGGAACTGCATGAGTGTCGCGCTGACCTTGCTCGGGAAAGGTCTAAAGGGAAGGCCCAGGTTGAAGCTTTGGAGGCTGAGTTGGTGGCTGAAAGGAAGAAGAACTCTTTCCTTCTTGAAGAGATATCCTCCCGCGATGCCGAATTGACGAGGGCTTCCTCTAAGGTGGCTTGGTAGAAGAAGAAAACTGAACAAGCCTTTATCGCTGGGGTCACAGATCAGCACAGCGGTAGAGCTACTGATCCCGCTGAGGTCGCCAAATATGCCTCCGCAAGGATGAAAGAGATTGATGAGCGCCAAGAAGGCTTCCTCTCCTCCAAAGAGGAATAATAAATCAGTGCCTAGGGAGGGCCTATTGGATGCCGCTTGACTGGTGGTGTCGCTTCTTTACTTACTCCCTTGTTGTAATATTTTTCTCATTTGGACTTTAACGTCGCCTCCTTGCTTGTAATAATTAATAAATCTTGTACTTTTGATCAAATAATTCACGTTTCTTGGCGATGTCGCCCTTTATCACGCGCCGCTTGACTACTTTTCTCTCTTCGCACTCCACCTCTCACATGCCGCGGCACTGCAACTTGCCGCTCCTTTCAACTGGGTTTGACTGCCCCTTTTTCAGAGAATTTAATGCTCTGACTCTTTTAGCTCGATACGGAGGAGACAGTCATGATGGTATAAGTCCACGTGTCCAAAAAAGGGGAGCGCTAGGGGACTAGCGGGCTGAACGCGTCTTTTCTCTCCTCAGAGATTGTACCCGCTTCCCGCGCCTCTCGTCCTTGACACGTCACACACAACAGTCGCTTGACCCGTCGTTCCCTTTAATCCTTAGGGTTATAAAAACCCTCACATGCTCTCTTCTTGTCTTTTGTTACCTCTCTCTTTGGGAAACAAAAAGAAAAGAAAAAACACATTTCCTTATCTTCCTCTCGCGATCCGCCACCGCCCGGGTGCTTCAATCCTCCTTTTACCGAAGGTACCTTCCTTTCTATCCTCCTTTTAACCTTTCCCATGGCTCGAAATCGCCGCTATCCCCGCTCTGCTGGAGAAGGGGATATTGATACTACCATGTCCACCATCGCTTCCACCGCCGTCCTTCGACGGCGCTTGCGAAGTTATAATGCCGATCTCGACCAGTTGGAGGGGTATTCTACTGAAGTTGCCCCAAGGTCGCTTCGCCTCAATAGTGAATTATCTGGCAACCGTAGGGTTCTTTATGCCAAAATGTTTCATTACAGTTTTCAGCTGCCTTTAGATCCTTTAATTGCCGAATTACTCTCTGAGTTTGATTTGAATGCCGCCCAGTTGAGTCCAAATGCCTATTGTGGCATTTATGCCTTTATAGCTCTTTGTAGATACATAGGAAATGAATCTCCTTCTTTGTTGTTGCTTCGCTCCCTTTTTCAATTGTACCATCATAACAACGGCATCATAGCGATATCGCCTCGCTATGATGTTGAGGCCCTAAAACCCTTTACTTGGAAATTGTTGTTCCTCAAATCTTCTGTCGATGCCTGGAAAAAAGGATTCTTCATCATCAATCTGCCCGAGCCCTTGTGGCGGAGTGGATTCAATTTGGTCGTCAGAGATGCTGCCTGGGGTGGTAGACCACAGTTAGGACCAGATGATCAAAGCTGGCTAGACAAGCTGCTTAATCTATCGGGGATTCCTGGTGTCCGCACCCGCGAACTAGCGTGCCGGGCAGACATCCGGGGTTGCATTCAAAGTGAGCGCCGTCCCTTCATTCGCTATTCCCCATCAGTACTAACTCTAACGTTCTTTTCCTATTTCTGCAGATCCTCCCGCCGAGTGGAAGCCTGAGTGTATCAAGAAACGGGAAAAAAGAGCTCAACAAAAGAGAGGAAAAAAGGCTCTTTGTGCCGCTTCGACCGGTGCCGCTACTGACACTACTCACGCGTCCACTTCTACGCCTGAGTCCTCTTCTCTTCCTCAAGCGGAGACCACTGTCACATCAATGACTGAGCCGACTTCTTCCCCCAGCGTTGCTCCTACTCAAGCGTCACCCTGTCGTCCTCCTCCTACAAAAAAGAGGAAGAGGACTATCCGCCTTCGCGTTAGCGCTCCTACTCGTCCTCCTGTTCAGGTGGTTCTTTCAAACTTTTCTCTATCCACTTGTTTCATGGATTTCTTAACTTCCTTTTTCTTTTATGCGTAGGATACCGCTGCTATCCCTTCTTCTGTTACCTCTCCTCGCGACCGTATGGCCTTGTCCGACATCCTTGGCCCCAAGCGACCGCGTCTTAATGAAAATATCCCTTCCGCGGATGATTCTGCTGCTGGCCAAGAAGTACGGAGCGGCATGACCAATGCCGGCCCCTTGATAGATAATCAAAGCTTTGGTCCGCCAGGGAACGGAGTTACCTCGGCGCTGTCTCACTCCTCTTTTGCCGCGTCATCTCCTCCACCCCACAATCCCTTGGGTTTTCTGGAGGATCTTGTAGAGGAGGACTTTCCAACCCTACAAACCGGCGGTTTTAATGTTGACGCTGGACCGTCCAACCGTTCCCTGGTTCCTCACGGAAGAGGGTTATCGCCAAGCGAAGAGGCCGCGGCATGATGAGGGAGACAGCAGCTTGCCCAGGTCATGAATGTTACTTCTCTTTTGTCCCTTGAGCGCTTTCACTTCTCTGCCCTTTTGGTGTTTTTGGGGCCTTTTTGCTTAGCAAGTGTCCGCCCTTGTATAAACAGTTTGCATCATTATTTGCTGCCATTTTGCCTTATCAATGATCTATCTTTTGGGCATCCTGCCTTTTCGCAGCATCATTGCTTTCTCACGTGCTTTATCACTTTCACGCTTTACTGAATTTCCTGCACATTTTACTTGTAACTTTCGTTAGTAGCGACATACTCCAAAAGGTCTTAGTTACCTTGGGTCATTGCCGCGCGTGTTCCATACTCATATAGCGCGATCCCACCAGGGTGTCTCTTGTGCCAATTTTTCTGCACATTTCCACTTATAGTTTACATTAGTAGCGACATATGTTAAAATATCTTAATTACCTTGGGGTGTGGCCGCACATTTCCCCCGATGTCGCTTGTGTCACATTCTCATCCAGCCAAACTTCACTGGGTTTGTCCCTTCCGGTTACTAGCTGGGGTATCGTGACCTCTTTCATTTCCTCGATTGGCCGGGAAGTGCCACCTCTCAGTGAGCCACCTGATCAAGGTCGGCCACCACGAGGATAGGACTTTTCACTTCCTCAGCGTTGCCCTCACACCTCGGAACGTGCCCTCTCTTAACGAGGTGCCTATGTTAGCGCTACCCTCATAAGGATAGGATTTTCACTTGCAAGGTGGAGTTTTTATCTTCCCTAGGGTCATGCCTCACTTAATGATCATCCGCCTTTGTGAGCACGGGCTGTCACAAGGATAGGACTTTGCACCCCCAAGGGAGTCGGGGCGTGCCCTCTCTGAGTCTCCCCAGGATAGGACTTTTCACTCCCGACAGTGCTGGAGCGTGTCTCCTCTTGGCGAGCTGCCTGATCAGGCCCGACCTCCCAAGGCCAGAATTTTTCACTTCCAGCACCATTCTTTCCTTGTTATCTGCACATCACACAGACAGCCAACAAGGAACAAAAGATATTTCCACAACAATTGTTAGACCATGCCACACGGCATGTCACATTTCATCATAACACAATTTCAATTCCTAGACCATGTCACACGGCATGTCACATAGCATTATTTCAATTTCTTGACCATGCCACACGGCATGTCAACATAGCACTATTTCAATTACTTGACCATGCCACACGGCATGTCAACATAGCACTATTTCAATTACTTGACCATGCCACACGACATGTCAACATGCACTATTTCAATTACTTGACCATGCCACACGGCATGTCAACATAACACTATTTCAATTACTTGACCATGCCACACGACATGTCAACATAGCACTATTTCAATTACTTGACCATGCCACTCGGCATGTCATATTTCATACATCACAATTTCAATTATCAAACCATGCCACACAGTATGTCACATTTTCATATATCACAATTTCAATTATGAGACCATGCCACACGGCATGTCACATTTTCATATATCACAATTTCAATTATCAGACCATGCCACACGGCATGTCACATTTTCATATAACAGAATTTTAATTTCAGATCATTCCAGATCATGCCACACGGCATGTCACATTTTCATATAACAGAATTTTAATTTCAGATCATGCCAGATCATGCCACACGGCATGTCACATTTTCAATTTCAAAACCATGCCACACGGCATGTCAATATTTCATCAAAACATAATTTTCATTTCAAGACCATGCCACACGACATGTCACATTCTAGCATGATATAATTTTAATCGAGCAATATTCCAAGAGTTAGGTAAGGGAGTACCGTCAAGCGTTTCGAGGTGATATGCTCCCTTTCCAATAACACGAGTGACGCGGTATGGGCCTTCCCAATTTGAGCTAAGTTTCCACATTCGTTGGCCCGCCGCTCGCTTGTCCCGGAGCACCAGGTCTCCCGCCTTGAGCAGCCGCTCCTTAACATGTTTGTTGTGATACCGCGCCATTCTCCTTTTGTAGTGCATTGTTTTCAAGAGGGCTTCCTCGTGCACCTCAGGCAGCATATCGAGGTTAGCTCGTAACCTCTCCTCGTTTAATTCCTCTTTGAAATATTCCACCCTTAAGCTTAGGGTGTCGATTTCGACCGGCGTTACCGCTTCAGTACCAAAAGCCATCGCAAAAGGCGTTTCCTCCGTACTAGTTTTAACAGTCATGCAGTAAGCCCACATTACATAGGGTAACTCATCTAGCCACTTCTTTTTCGACCCCTCAAGATTTTTCTTGATGCCGCTCAGGATACTTCAGTTGGTCACCTCCGCCTGACCATTAGTCTGGGGATGCGCCACGGAGGAAAACCTTTGTTCAATCTGGAATTCCTCACATTGTTCTCTGAAAAAGCGGCTGGTAAACTGTGCCCCATTGTCACTGACTAGCACACGGGGCACCCCGAAACGCATGTTCACTTGGTGCTTAAAGAAGTGCCATACTTTCTCTGTCGTAATGTTGGCTACCGCTTCCGCTTCTGCCCATTTGGTGAAGTAATCCACCGCCACAATTACGAATTTAAGCTGGGACCTCGCCTTAGAAAAATGGCCTAGAATGTCGATTCCCCACTTGGCAAAAGGACAAGGTGCCACAATCCGAGATATTTCAGTGGCGGGCCGTCGCAGAATTTTGGCAAATTCTTGACACTTGTGGCATGCTTGGACAAAGTTGTTACAGTCCCTGCGAATGGTGGGCCAATAGAATCCCGACCGGAATACCTGCACGGCCATGGTACCACCCGACACGTGCATGCCACAGATCCCCTCATGGATCTCTCGCAGGGTATAGAGGCCTTCTTGCTCCGTTATACACTTTGCCGCTGGGTGTGAGAAATATCTCCAAATTAACTCCCCGTCATAATAAGTGCACCTTGCCGCTTGCTTCAGCACTTTTCTCTTCTCTGTACTGTCGCTCGGCAACTCGTCACGCTTTAAGAATTTTATCACGGGGATCCTCCAATCTTTTTCAGTCTCTTCCACACAGAGCGATAGTTGTTCCTCCATGAAGGATGGCAATGATCTCTCCTCGTAGTACACACCTTCTGGTATGACAACCTCTTGATTGGCTGCCGCTTTGGCAAGATTATCCACCTCAGTATTGCTCTCCGGCGGAATGTGTTCGAAAGTGACACGCACGCCGCTTTGTTCCATTTCTGCCAACTCTCTTTTCACTTTCGAGAGATATTGCGCCATGATTGGTTCTCTAGCTTGGGAGTGTCCCAAGACTTGGTCAATTACCAACTTGGAGTCCCCTCGTATTTTCAACCGTGGGGCTCCTGCGATCAGGTCATTCTCAGCTTTGGTGAAGAGATTTCTTCCTATTCTGAGCTCTGCCAATAACGCTTCATACTCTGCTGCGTTATTGGATAACGGCTGTAGGATTCTAATGGCATGTCGCACTTGTACATCGTGTGGCCCGATCATATATATGTCAGCTCCTGCCAGCTCTTGATTTTTAGCGTCGTCCACATAAATGACCCACGAGTCCGCAGGGGCCTCTGAGGGTAGGATTTTTACATCACTCTCTTCCTTCTCAAGCGGCTCCACCGCCTTGTCCCCCATAAAAGTACACTCAACTATGAAATCTGCCAAAACCTGAGCCTTTACGGATGGCCGAGCTTTGTATTGTAATCCATACTGCTCAAGCTCAATCGCCCAAATCAACATCCTTCCCGAGGATTCTGGTTTCCTAAAAATTCTTTTCAAAGGCTGATCCGTAAGCACTACGACTGGATGGCCCTGGAAGTATCTGTCCATCTTTCATGTGGACTGTATCAGGGCGAATGCCACCTTCTCAACGTGGGTGTATCGCACCTCGGCATCTTTTAATACATGGCTAACAAAGAAAACGGGCCGGTGGGCGTGATTATCCTCCCGTACCAAAACGGCACTGACCACTTCATCCGCAACGCCGAGATATAAGAATAGAGTGCCGCCTGGTTCCGGCCGTGTTAGCACCAGGTCGGACAACAAGTAAGCTTTCAAGCCCACGAACGCTTCTTCACACTCTTGCGTCCATCCGAAATGAGCTTTCTTGCGTATGACCTTAAAGAACGGCAAACACTTCTCGCCTTGCTTAGAGATGAATCGTCCTAAAGCGATGACGCACCCTGTTAACCTCTGGACTTCTTGGAGGGTCCGCGGCGATACCATATCATGGATAGCCTTAATTTTTGACGGGTTCGGCTGGATGCCCTTCTGGCTTACCACATACCCCAAAAATTTCCCCGTTTGAAATGCAAACCCGCACTTGCGAGGGTTCAATTTTATCTGGTACCTCCTCAACGTGTCAAACACCTCTTGCAAGTCCGCCAGATGGTCGCTGAAGCTTCTACTTTTGACCAACAAATCATCTACGTACGCCTCTACGTTTTTCCCAATTTGCTTTTTGAACACTTTGTTAGCCATACGCTGGAAGGTTGCCCCCGCATTCTTTAAACCAAACGGCATTGCCGTGTAACAATAAGTGGCCTTCGGATTTATGAATGCCGTCTTTTCTTCTTCTTCCTTGGCCATAGGAATTTGATGGTATCCGGAGTTGGCGTCCAAGGAACTCAAATACGCGTACCCTACCGCTTGATCAACCAGCTGATCAATCCGAGGAAGCGGATAACAGTCCTTAGGACAAGCGTCATTCAAGTTAGTGAAATCAATGCACATGCGCCAGTCTCCATTGGGCTTGCGGACTAGAACGGGGTTGGCCAACCAAGTGGGGTATTGAACTTCTCGGATGAATCCTGCGTCTAACAGCTTCGCTACCTCCTTATCAACCACCACCGCCTTTTCCGCGGAGAATGCTCGCCGCTTCTGTTGAACTGGGGTGGCTTGCGGGTCAACGTTGAGTCGATGCTCAGCCACTTCCCTGGACACGCCAGGCATATCCGTCGGTTTCCACGCAAACTCTCCTTTGCACTTGTTCAACAGCCGTGCTAATTGCGCACTCTCTTCAGGGGTTAACTTGTCACTGGCCTGGAAGTTCGCCTCAGCATTGCCCTGGACGGGGATGGGTACCATCGCGTCCACTGGTTGGGTTCTCCTTTCATCCCTTTGCTCATATGGATCCTTTGCCACGCACACATATTGATCACGACTTTTTTGAATCACGAGTGAATAACATTCGACAGCTAGCTTTTGATCACCCTTGATCGATACCACTCCTTCCTAAGAGGGGTACTTCATCCTGAGATGTTTCTGAGATACCGCCGCCCCGAAGCGATTGAGGAATGGCCGCCCTAGAATGGCATTATACGGTAGAATGAGATCCACGACCAAGAACATCGACACTCTTCTGATCGTTTCGACGCGTCCTCTCTGAAATACACAGGCAACGCTGTGATTCCAATTACTGGTATGGGGATGCCGTCCACTCCAATGATTGGTTTCTTGGAAGGTGTCAGTTCGCCGGCAGGGCGTTTCATGAGGTTATATGCCTCCAATGAGAATAAATTTACCGCACTGCCATTGTCAATGAGGGTCCTTCGTACCCCATGGCTCCCAATAACCGGTGTGACTACTAGTGCGTCATTGTGAGGAAAGACGACGCCCTTCTCACCCTCTTCCGAAAAAGATATTACCATTCGATCCAGTGCATCGATCGCTCCCTTTTTTACAGGCTGGCCTTCCCATTTTCGCTTCTCTCATGCCGCGGGTGTCGCTGGAGTAATCTCGTCTAGGAACGATGCGCCCCCAACGATAATGTTGATGATGGGAATGTCCTCATCATACATCATTAACGCTTCTTTCCCCCTTGCGCCAGAAGTCTCGCTGCTTCCAAGGGGAGGAGGCAATTCGTGGTCGCTTGGCGGCCCGTGGGGGAGGTCGCTTCTAGTGTCTTCTCTCATTCGGGTGGCGAACTCTCCATGGTAGCCTTCTTCCAATAGACGCTTTATTGCTAACTTCAATTCCCTACATGCCTCTGTAGAGTGTCCCTTGACCTTATGAAATTTGCAGAAAGCATTCTCCCTTCCTCCCATGACCACCCCTGGCTTCACAGGAGCTAGATAACGAATTGGCAAGTTCCGCTGCTGAATGATGGCTAGGATTTCCGCTAGGGGGAGTGTAAGGGGAGGAAGGTCGGAATCATATATTCGACCCTTATGCTGATCCGCCTATCGCTGAGCATTCGAACCACCACCTTTCCCTCTGGAAAAATTACCCTTCTGACGATTCGACGCCTTGGGAATGTGATCCTTTCGCTGGGCGTATTCATCGCCTGGACGTGCATCGTGGGTCACACTAGCTTGAGCCGCGGGAGCAGGAGGGGCATTCTGCGGCATATCCCGTATCCTGTTTCTATACTCCTCTTCTTCCATCCTCGCATAATTGTGAGCCTTGAGTCTCAACATGTCTAAAGTCATTGGGGGGTCCACCATCAGTGTATCTCTAAGCTTTCCATATCCGCAATTTCGCTTCAAAGCTTCTACAGCAAAATCAATGGTGATACCGGGCGTTAATGACATTTCCGTATCAAAACGACCAAGATAGCTGTTCAACGACTCCTCTGGTTTTCTACATATATCAAACAAAGCTGCCGCAGACTTCCGAATAGGAATGGCTGTGCTGAAGCGACTTTTAAACTTGGCCTCTAGTTGCAGAAAATTATCAATTGATCGAGCGGGAAGTCCTTCAAACCAGAGGCGGGCTACTCCTGACAATGTCATGATGAATATTTGACATAATGTCGCGTCGTTGTGCATCTGAAATTGGACGAAATCCTTCACCTTGTTAAGGTGCGAAATGGGGTCCGTGGTGCCGTCGTATGATTCCTTGAGAAGCTTAACGTGTCGGCTGACCCTGTGGTGCCTTATGCAGTGAGTGAAGGGATGACTAGCGGTGTCATCCAAGATCTCACGATCATGACGAGGAGGTGACATATCCAGGTGTCGTCTGTGCCCTCGAGGCTCTGAGGTACGATGCTGCCTAGGAGATCGACTACGACTCCTAGGCGAACGAGATCGACACCTCCTACTGCCTGATCTTTCACTCCGCTCTATAGAAACCTCTCTACCAGCTCCCTCTCTCCTGCTGTCCCAACGCTCTTTGAATTCATCTTGCGGCCGCTCCACTTGAGAGACAGGAATCCGCGGTATGTAGTGCTCCTCCGCTCCGTCTGCCAGCTACGCAAAGCTAAATGGCATGCTTACCGCAGGTGAGGTCAAAGGGACACTCACTTGGCGTCGAGGCGATACTGGTCGATCAGCGACAATAGACGGAGTGAAAATAACTCGAGAAGACACACCTGATGTCGCGGCGCTAGAAGTAGAGCCCGCGACCATCCCAATCAAGTAATCCAGGTGAGCGCGGAGGGCTATCATCGAGCTTACCGAAGGAGTAGTAAGACTGTCCACTCCAGAACTCGCAGGTGGAGGGACAGAGTTGCTAGGTCCGGCCATGTGAGAAAACGAGGCGCCTATTGAAGAAACAGGAGAACCCATTTGAGAAAACGGGGTGCCCGTTTGAGAAAATAGTGTGCCAGTTGTCAGTCCGTAAAGAAAGTCTGACTGCGCAGAAGAAGTTGCAGGTGATGTGACATAAGTACTGGATGAAGACGTGGAAAATAGTTCCCTACGCGCGTGAACGCTACGCGTATGAGGGGGTGTAGATTCTGAATCTGAAGCCATGATCCTTCGACTCTTTAAGAAGAACAGAGCTTGGTTATTAAGGAAACTCACTTAATCAACCAAGACTCTCAATGAAAGCACTATTTGATAAGAGTCCGAGATGTACTGAGCAGGATCGGCCTGATCTGGGCTGGTCGGGAACACTGTTCTGGGGTCTTCGTCACCTACAAAACGCCGGAGGGGGTCTCCGGCGTAAACACTCCGATGCCAAAGTCAGTGTGAGTAGTCAAAGTAGCAGGGGTTCAGTACGCTATCTTAGGCTTACCCCCTTGGTCGGAAAAGGTGGGGGTATTTATAGGCAAAGGAAGTACTTTACCGGCAAGGGGTAGGGATACCCCCTGGTGGATGTCGCTGGGGTGATAGATGTTGCTTGATGTGGCAGGGAGTGATGTCATGCGGGGTGACGTCATACGGAGTGACGTCATGGATGACCTGGGATGGGATGCCGCCGTGCAGGTGTCGCGTGAGAGCCCCCTCCGCTGATGTCGACCATCCCAGGGTCGGCCGCCAGGCTAGGGGCGGTAAGAACAGGGTCTCGTCTCCCGCGGTGAGTACCTCATGGTGGCCGGGTCACTCGGTGGGGAAATGAGATGCCGCTTCTGTGGTATCGATAGTTATCAACTGGTTTTAGGGTATCACATTGGAGGTGAAGGTTCCTCAAGTGGTTATACGGATTCTCGTTTGAGTGGCCATGGAACTTGGTTAAGTTGGCAATGATGTTTGTCTTGATAGACCAATCATTAGCCATCGGGGGTAGATTAATACAGGAGTAGGTCACTCGTTCTGCCCCTCTATTTTGTTCCCTCATCGTCTGTTCTTGTTGGTTTTCCTCCATGATTGTTATTGGGTTTTCAGCTGGGCTTGAATCTTGGCCTAGATTGTTGCTGGGACCAGATTCTGTTTGTGTCCCTGAAAATTCACCGTTAGTCTTTCTCTTGGCTTTCTTTCTGTTTTGTGCTTCAACTTTTGTAAGTTCCGGATTCAAAGGTAGTAAATCTTCCTTTGAGGACCTAGTCATCAACTGCAGAAGACAAAAATAAAAACAAAACTACAAGAAACACCGTCAAAAGATCCCCGGCAACGGCGCCAAAATTTGGTCGCGTGTCGAGGGCATCAAATTTAGTTGTAAAAAATATATAGAAATGGGGTAGGAATACAACTTATCACTCGTCCACAAGGGACTCGTAGGTCATGATAAGAGGTTCGTCCACAGAGATCTTGTTGGGGTTTCATAGTCTTGACTCGACTTCCTCGTCACTGGAGTTGAGGGGGTTTTGTTCCTGCAATTAAAGTAAACAAAGCAAGCAATAATAAAATAAATAAAAGCAATCTTAAGCAAAAGGTGATCTTCGCTAAGATTGCAGATGGAGGTTGGTTGCGAACTAATGTGAGGTAGATTCCTGGTAAGGGCGAATACGTGAGCACTTTACTAGTTTATTCGATCATTGACCTTAGATATTCTCCTTCTCTTTCATAACTCTGCTATAGATTGGGAGGAAATCCTTTCCAATCCTGCTCTCCTCCTATTGAAACCACCTGGGAGGAACTCCTTTCCAAGTGATCCTAGCCAGTGGACACCTTGCTGGTTAAAGGGTTTATCCAATTGGCTGCTGGCTTGAGGCACATGTGTTTTCTCAATGACGTAGGGAAAGACAGAGTCTAGGCCAAGCTACTCCCAACTCGGAGCCCTAGATTGTCAGTCTGGTTAGGCCTATATTGCTTCAAGTCCACTAACCTCCACGAAGCTAGCTGCCTACTTATGTCACTCCAGTTTCACTCGTCCCCTTCGTGAATGGCTGCAAATTCATCGTCTTACCTAAGATTGATCAAATCTTAGTTAAGATTGGAACCGGTTTGTTAAAACAGGCCTTGAATCAATTACGATGAGAGGATATTAAGAACAGATCGGTCTCATGAATCAAACAAGTGTACTCACTCAACCCTTACTAAGAATTTGGTGTTTAGCTACTAGACATAGTAATCAAAGAAAGGAAGAAAAATAATTGATGAACATAAAAGATGGAATTAAATGCGATATTCCCAAAGGAATTATCACAGCCAGTTTTTTTACAATAACCAGAAGAAAAGAAGAAGGAAGAATGTCGTGATTAGCAGCCTTCACTAACCTTTAACAAGGTTAGCGTCCCCACCAATCACATTTCTTTCCAAATTCTAAACTTCAAAATACCTAAAAGATAGGGATAAGAATCCCAATTTGTTTGAATTCGAAACGGGAAATAAAATAAAATAATTATCTAAACAGATTTGTTTCTTGTTCAAAAAGATTACATCTGAGAATCGTTCAAATGGACGCAATCAGCCAGCTGGCTTCTCAATCCAAGCGCATCCTCCGTGAATCCATGATCAGCACGCCTCTATCTCTGCAATCTTGGCCAAGCCTACGGCCAAGATTGTCGCATTATCGCTCAAGGCATCTATTTCCTCCAAATCTCATCTAGCCCAAGACTTCCTTCAAAAGACAGCAAATTGACGTGAAAGAGATTGTTTTTACCATAAACAAAGTAGTTTAAAGCGGTAAAAATGATAAATCAATATATGGACTAGAGGGGGGGTGAATAGTCCCTTTTAAATCCTTTTAAAATCTTCAAATTTTCTGCACACAAGGGAAGGAAGGAAAGCACAACACAAGATGTATAGTGGTTCCAATTCACAACTGAATTGTACTCCACTACCTAAGAGTCCTCCTCTTAGGATTTCTGAATGCAATCCTTGCTATTCACTAGAGCTTTTACGGGTTCAGCTCAACAACCTTACAATTTGGTTTTCCGGGGCTCACCAACAACCTTACAATAGTTTTTCAAGGCACAACTATAACCTATCAATAGTTTTTCAAGGCACAACTATAACCTATGGTTTTTCAAGGGCTCAACCACAACCTAAGTTCTCTTTCAATGGGATGAGAACACTACCCTTAACCCAAAAGTGTTAGGTACACTTTTCAAACCTTAACAATGGAATTGTATCAAGATGCAACAAACAAATTGGTGTACAAAATATATGAATATATGATTCCAAACCAACACCAATAAATATTCAAAGTTACCTCAAGAAGAACCCAGAAGACAAGCTTGACAAGATGAAGCAAGATGGATCAAATCGTTTTTAGAACACTTGCTTTGTGAAAATCTGATTTGAGTGAGCTTGTAAAATGTAAAAATGTGTTTGAAGGTTTCTAAAGTTTTTCTCTTGTTCAACTCTTTGTTCTACTCATCTAGGA
Source organism: Viola odorata (assembly GCA_963691705.1). Taxonomy (NCBI): domain Eukaryota; kingdom Viridiplantae; phylum Streptophyta; class Magnoliopsida; order Malpighiales; family Violaceae; genus Viola; species Viola odorata. The sequence continues at coordinate 47,760,083 of OY829544.1, forward strand.
TGAGTATTTATAGTCTTTGATAGAGGAAGAATCGGACAAGAGGGTATGGACACAAATTGAGCCGTTTTAAGTGGACAAAATAGCTGTTGGAACTTGTCTGCTTCTAACCGTGATCACGGTTAGGAACAACCGTGATTCACGGTTAGGACGAGCTCCTTCAGCTTTTGAAAAACTAGCCGTTACAAACTGACGTGATTCACGGTTAGGTCTTACCGTGATCACGGTTGCGTAACCGTGATCACGTTAACACCCTTAACGTGATTCACGCTACCCTCGGATGTAAAATGGTGTTTTGACACGAGACAAACGTGATCACGGTTAGGACCAACCGTGATCACGGTTAGAGAAAATCTCTCACCGTGATTCACGTTTAACCCTAAACGTGATTCACGTTTAAACATCTGATCCGAAATACTTAAAACGTTTTTCAAGACTTATTTTGACCCAAAACCTTTTGACACTAAATTCTTGAGGTACTAGAACATAAATCAAGTGTTAGAGTGAAATCATACTTACAAGAATAAGCTCAAAAACACTTGATCTTCACGCTTGCGATTTGATGAATTGTTGCTTTCTTAAAGTCTTGATCGCAAACTGAAAATACATTCTTACTTAAAATTGAATTAGTAGACTAATTAATTTGTGTGTTATACATCATCAAAATAGGTTCGAATACCCCTTGGGCTAACAATCTCCCCCTTTTTGATGATGACAACCACAAATTAACCAAAACAAAATAAGCACAAATTTTAAGTAGAGATGTAAAAGAGGTGAGTTTGAGAAAGAACTCCCCCTAAATCTTTGTCTTGAAGGCTCCCTTTATTGAAAAGCATCAAGAGCATTTATGCAAATTTTAAGTAGAGATGTAAAAGAGGTGAGTTTGAGAAAGAACTCCCCCTAAATCTTTGTCTTGAAGGCTCCCTTTATTGAAAAGCATCAAGAGCATTTATGCTCCCCCTACATATAACGTTAGTTGTACAAGAAGCATGACAAAGAAAAAAAATAAAGCTTGCTTAAAGCTTTGATACCAATGTTGCTACCAATAGCCACAAACTGCACTACCAATAACACATATTTCTCCCTTTACCTTATTCTCCCCATAGAGACTTCTCCCCCTTTCTATATATACTTCTCCCCCTTTGTCATCAACAAAAAGAGAAAAAAAACAAACCAAATAGGAGAAATAAAAAGCAAGCACAAACAGATGGCACAAAAGGTATAAGATAGAATTAGAGTGCCAACAAAAGTAAACCACACAACACACTCAATACATACACACTTAAACATCCCACTCTTTCATATCCCACACTTAATACCATGCTCCCCCTAAATTCATTCCCCCTTTGTCAACAAAGGTAAAACAAATTCATAAGAAACAAGTAAGTAAGTACAAGCAATCAAGAGTAGTTCAAATAATAAACAAACAAATAGACATTAAAGATGGAGTGTATAGGAATACCGAATGGAGATCTATTCAAAATGGATAACAAATGCCGATCTCATGTCTTAGCTCCACGAACCGATCTTTTGCTAGAGGTTTAGTAAAAATATCTGCAAGCTGATCATTAGTACCAACAAAGTGTAATGAAATATCCCCTTTTGCTAGATGATCACGGATAAAATGATGTCTCACATCTATATGCTTAGTCCATGAATGACAAATAGGATTCTTGACCAATTTTAATGCACTTGTACTATCACAATAAATAGGAATGTCACTAAACTTTAGATCAAAATCTTCTAAAGTTTGCTTCATCCATAAAACTTGTGCTACACAAGAACCACATGCAACATATTCAGCTTCCGTAGTGGAAGTTGCAACCGAGTTTTGCTTCTTACTTGACCAAGAAACCAAAGCTTGTCCTAAGAAATGACATGTACCACTAGTGCTTTTCCTATCAATTCTACAACCTGCAAAATCAGAATCGGAATAGCCAACTAGAGCGATGCTACATCCTTTTGGATACCAAAGTCCTAATTTAGATGTGCCTTTCAAATATCTGAAAATTCTTTTCAATGCACCTAAATGAGACTCTTTAGGACAAGATTGATAACGAGCAAATAGACAAACACTAAACATAATATCCGGTCTACTTGCTGTTAAATATAAAAGACTACCAATCATACCTCGATAAAGAGTAATGTCTACATCTTTACCATTTTCATCTTTGTCTAGATTTGTGGTAGGACTTAGGGGAATTGGACTCTCCTTGATGTTGTCATATCCATACTTGGTGAGGAGATCCTTGACGTACTTTGCTTGGTTGATAAAAATGCCTTCTTGAGATTGTCGGATTTGAAGTCCAAGGAAGAATGTCAATTCTCCCATCATGCTCATCTCAAATTCGCTATGCATACATTTTTCAAAATCCTTGCACAAAGAAACATTAGTGGCACCAAAAATAATATCATCGACATAAATTTGCACAATAATCATATGTTTTCCATCATGTTTAGTGAAGAGTGTAGAATCAATAGTTCCCATTTTAAAACCATTTTTCAATAAAAATTGACTTAAACGATCATACCAAGCTCTAGGGGCTTGTTTAAGACCGTATAAAGCCTTTTCCAATTTAAACACATGGTTGGGAAATTTATGATCTTCAAAACCGGGAGGTTGCTTAACATACACTTCTTCCATAATGAAACCATTTAAAAATGCACTTTTAACATCCATTTGAAATAGACTCATATTTTTAAAACATGCAAATGCTAACAACATGCGAATGGCTTCAAGTCTAGCAACTGGGGCAAATGTTTCATCAAAATCAATACCTTCTTGTTGGTTATACCCTTGGGCTACCAATCTAGCTTTATTCCTAATAACATTTCCCGATTCATCAAGTTTGTTTCGAAAAACCCACTTGGTTCCAATGATAGTATGGTTGCTAGGCCTAGGAACTAATTTCCAAACACTATTACGCTCAAATTGATTAAGTTCCTCTTGCATGGCAATCATCCAACAATCATCATGCGAAGCCTCATCAAACTTTTTAGGCTCAAATTGAGACACAAAGGCTTGATGATCACATATATTTCTAAAAGAAGAGCGAGTAGACATACCTCTACGATTTAGATTACCTATGATTTGCTCTTGTGGATGGGCATTCATCATTTTCCAAGGTCTAGAGGTTGAGGGGCCTTGATCACTTTGAATGACTTCATCATTTGCATTTTCAAGAACCTCTCCTCTAGTTTCTTTTTCCTCTTGAGTTTCTGGATTTTCTAGAGATGGAGTGTCATCCTTTGGATCATCAAGAATCGACATAGGAGGATGAACTTGAAGACTTCCAAAATCATCAACAACATCACTAGCAATCTTTTGCACACTTTCAAAAGGATTAGATTCATCAAATGCAATGTGCATGGATTCTTCTACAACTAGAGTTCTTTTATTATAAACTCTATAAGCTTTGCTAGAAGTAGAATAACCTAAAAAGATACCTTCATCCGACTTTGCATCAAATTTTCCCAAATTGTCTTTGATGTTTAAGATAAAACATTTGCAACCAAAGACTCTAAGATGTGCAATGGTGGGTTTTCTATCATGCCATAATTCATAACACGTCTTGTTTAAAAGAGGACAAATTAAAACACGATTTAAAATGTAGCATGCGGTACTAACGGCTTCGGCCCAAAAATATTTTGGTAAAGAGTGTTCGTTTAAAAGTGTCCTAGCCGCTTCTTGCAAAGATCTATTTTTCCTCTCAACTACTCCATTTTGTTGAGGAGTGCGAGGACATGAAAAATTATGATCAATACCATTTTCATTGCAAAAATCTTGAAACATGCCATTTTCAAATTCACCACCATGATCACTTCTTATATTGGAAATCTTGAAACCTTTTTCATTTTGAATTTTATAGCAAAGTCTTTTGAAGTTATCACATGCATCATGCTTATGAGTTAAAAACAAAACCCAAGTAAATCTAGAATAATCATCCACAATCACAAAACAATACTTCTTACCACCCAAGCTAGCTGTCCTTATTGGTCCAAAAAGATCAAGGTGAAGAAGTTGAAGTGGTCTTGAAGTTGACACAGTCTTTATGGATTTGAATGAGCTCTTGATTTGCTTTCCATATTGACACGCATCGCACAATCCTTTCATCTCATACTTCAATTTTGGTAATCCTCGAACAAGCTCCTTCCTAGATAGCTTTGCAATATGGTCCATTTCTACATGCACAAGTCTCCTATGCCATATTGAAGAATTATCTACTAAAGCACTTAAACAAGTATGATCATTGGAAATGTCATTCAAATCAATCATGTAAATATTTCCAACTCTATTACCAATGAAAACAAGTGATTGTGTGTGTGTATTTCTAACCTCACAATGTGTAGAAGTAAAAACCACAAATAAATCTCTATCACATAATTGACTTATACTTAAGAGATTAAATTTCAGTTCTTGAACAAATAACACATTTTCAATAGAAGGAGAATGACCAACTTTACCGATGCCCAAAACCTTGCGTTTTTGGTTATCGCCAAACGTCACTCCTCCTTTGTCTTTCTTCTCCAAATGGGTGAATTTTGACTTGTCACCCGTCATATGCCGTGAACACCCGCTATCCAAATACCATTTAGTTTCATTGGGTTTCCGGCATTCCTACAAGACAAATCAGTTAGTCCTTGGAACCCAAAACTTTTTGGGTCCATATTCATTTTCAAATGTACCTTTATGTACCCAAACATGTCTTGTGTTCACAAGCCCCTTTCTAATGTAGCAAAAATAGGATAAGTGTCCAAATTTGTTACAAAAGCTACATTTATATCTAGGCTTATCATGTGAATGTTTGTGAACAAAATTTGATGAATTATCATGCCAATTTGAAGAGCTACCATGGTAATAAGAAGAGCTAGCATGATAATTGGAAGAACTAGCTTTAACAAAGGAATTTTTTAAATTCTTTCCACATGAAGAATGTTTAAAGCCAATGCCTCTCATGTCACCTTCTCTCTTGAGATCATTTATGCAATCATGGTGACTTTTCTTACTCTTGACAAACTTATCTAGAGTGATCTCAAGATGCTTGATCTTATCTTTTAACTCTATTACTTCTTTGGTAGATTTTGCACAATCATTACAAGTAGAGTTTTTATCTATGGCCTTTCCTTTAGCATTATCAAGCAATTTATTCTCCATTGTTAAACCTTTGTTTAACTCTTCTAATTCACAATTCTCATCCCTAGTTTTAGCCAAAGCACCTTTCAAATCAGCATTATCATTTGTCAAAAAATTATTCTCATCAATCAAACATTTATTAGACTTTTCTAGCTTGCTAATTTCATTCTTAATGCTCTCTAGTTCTTTAGCAAGTCTAGTATTCTTCTTATTAGCTTTACTAAAATGTTCAGCAAGTTCATTAAAAGCTTCTTGCAAATCATCATAGTCACGTTCATCACTAGAAGAATTACTAACCTCATCATCGCTTTCCCCATGAGCCATAAGACACATATCTTTGCATTCGCTGGATGAGGTGGAAGTTGGTGAAGAACTCCTTTGATATGCTCCACAATTTCCTTGTCTTTTGAGCTCGGAAGAGTGTTCACATGTACTTCTCCACTGCTTCTGTCTTGAATCCGAATTTACGAACTCACGAACAGTACCGGTGAAGAGAGCAAGAGATGCGTTGTCTTGAACACCAAGAAAGGTTCTCAACCTTCTCTTCCAATGTCGGAAATTGTTGCTGTCAAGATATAGTGAATTGTTGCGCACAGCACCCTCTTTTGCCATATCTAATTCTTGCACTTGAGGTTGTTAAACCTTGTTCCAAGTGACCTCGCTCCGCTACCAATTGATAAATCAATATATGGACTAGAGGGGGGGTGAATAGTCCCTTTTAAATCCTTTTAAAATCTTCAAATTTTCTGCACACAAGGGAAGGAAGGAAAGCACAACACAAGATGTATAGTGGTTCCAATTCACAACTGAATTGTACTCCACTACCTAAGAGTCCTCCTCTTAGGATTTCTGAATGCAATCCTTGCTATTCACTAGAGCTTTTAGGGGTTCAGCTCAACAACCTTACAATTTGGTTTTCCGGGGCTCACCAACAACCTTACAATAGTTTTTCAAGGCACAACTATAACCTATCAATAGTTTTTCAAGGCACAACTATAACCTATGGTTTTTCAAGGGCTCAACCACAACCTAAGTTCTCTTTCAATGGGATGAGAACACTACCCTTAACCCAAAAGTGTTAGGTACACTTTTCAAACCTTAACAATGGAATTGTATCAAGATGCAACAAACAAATTGGTGTACAAAATATATGAATATATGATTCCAAACCAACACCAATAAATATTCAAAGTTACCTCAAGAAGAACCCAGAAGACAAGCTTGACAAGATGAAGCAAGATGGATCAAATCGTTTTTAGAACACTTGCTTTGTGAAAATCTGATTTGAGTGAGCTTGTAAAATGTAAAAATGTGTTTGAAGGTTTCTAAAGTTTTTCTCTTGTTCAACTCTTTGTTCTACTCATCTAGGATGAGTATTTATAGTCTTTGATAGAGGAAGAATCGGACAAGAGGGTATGGACACAAATTGAGCAGTTTTAAGTGGACAAAATAGATGTTGGAACTTGTCTGCTTCTAACCGTGATCACGGTTAGGAACAACCGTGATTCACGGTTAGGACGAGCTCCTTCAGCTTTTGAAAAACTAGCCGTTACAAACTGACGTGATTCACGGTTAGGTCTTACCGTGATCACGGTTGCGTAACCGTGATCACGTTAACACCCTTAACGTGATTCACGCTACCCTCGGATGTAAAATGGTGTTTTGACACGAGACAAACGTGATCACGGTTAGGACCAACCGTGATCACGGTTAGAGAAAATCTCTCACCGTGATTCACGTTTAACCCTAAACGTGATTCACGTTTAAACATCTGATCCGAAATACTTAAAACGTTTTTCAAGACTTATTTTGACCCAAAACCTTTTGACACTAAATTCTTGAGGTACTAGAACATAAATCAAGTGTTAGAGTGAAATCATACTTACAAGAATAAGCTCAAAAACACTTGATCTTCACGCTTGCGATTTGATGAATTGTTGCTTTCTTAAAGTCTTGATCGCAAACTGAAAATACATTCTTACTTAAAATTGAATTAGTAGACTAATTAATTTGTGTGTTATACATCATCAAAATAGGTTCGAATACCCCTTGGGCTAACAAAAAACACATGGAATTTAGCGTCAATCAGTGCCCTACCTCACGCAGCCGTTCCTCTTCTTCTCCTTAGCCTCACGTTGGCCTTCTTCTCCTCAATCGCCTCCGTCCGACTCCTCTCTCGCCTCCGGCCTTCTTCTCCATCGCGATTCACGTTCTCCTTCTCTTCGTCCATCGTTCTTCGTCCCGTGGTAGCTATTTCTGGGATTTGTGGGCTTCTTTGTCAAGCTCATTTTCATCACAATAAACCATATCATCGTCGGATCTGGTTAGGTAAATCCATGGAACTCCTGTCAAACTTTTTGCTATTTCGTAATTTTGCTCTGTTGGTCTCGACTTGTATATTTGATTCTTTTTTTTTAGTTTAGAGCGTTGATTCTCTAGTTTTAGCTTGAATTATTGATTTTAGGTTGTTCTGTTCTTGGGTTGGCTCCTGGAATCAACTTGCTCAAGGGGAATTGGTGAATTTGTGTGTAATTATGTGTGTTATTCGTGTTATTGATCTAATTATTTGTTGTGGTGCTTTCCTTTTAAATCCTTCTCCCTTAGCTGTGTTTACTGTTTTAGTTGTTAGGTGTTATTGTTTCTGGTTTATTCTCAGTGACGGTAAAATGGATTTTAATGGTTTTAAAACACTTGGATTGATGGGGTCTGGTCCTCTCGAGGAGAAATAGGCTACTTCAGGAGCTGGTTTTGTACCAAAGTTTGTGGTTCCAAAGCTAATGCTTTCGACCTTTGGAGTAGTAACCGTAGTAGTATACTCCTTGACCAAAGCTCCCGAGGAAATTGATAGAACCATCATAGGAATGGTGTAATCTTCTGGATCCAAAAGTGACAAATCTGTCATAAATATCCCAGTGTATGTGCAAGCTATCTCAAGGACTTCTTTTTGTCTGATCATTGGTTATCTAGGATAGGCTTTTAGAATGTGTTCTTCAACTCCACTGTACATATTGAAATGCTAGTAAATTTATCAATTCTAGTGCCTTTTTTTTTGTTTGCTTGTGAAAGACGTTGGGAGTGGTATTGTTTCCAGGGTTGCAACCGGTAGCATTGCATTCCTGGAATTGTTATTTCCGCCAATCACATGCAAAATTTTAAGTGACGTTTTGTACAAAATATCATGGAAGTATCCACATTTATGTAGATATTTGGTTGTTGAAGTCATATATGTGTCTGCTTACTTATGGTAAAATACAAGTGTGTAATTTGTTGTTGTGGACTTGGGCTGTTTACATGTCATATCTAATTATTGATGTACACTCAACAATCTTGTTACCGCCCTCCCTAGCTCTTTGTAACCACCTTTTAGGCAGCATTATTATTGGAACCTCAAACCTATTCTTCTAGGATCTTGAATAAATGTACAAGCACTATCTCAATGCATTTGTTAATTAATTGGTTAGGTAAATAAAATTAATAGCCTCTGTAGTTGCAATGTTTGGTTAATTAGAACTCTTAAATATCCAAAATTAACAACTGCAGGGTTCAGAAGTATAAGTTGAACATATTGGGGTTTTGACGGTTAAACATTTTTGTCATCTTCCTTTTGAACTATTGACTTTGCGTGAACATGCATATCATGTGTTTAACATTCTTAATACTCAGTTAGTCATGACATTTGTCGATGAGCAATTTACGAAGAAAAAGGGTTATGCGATTGTTTGTAAGGTATCACTCTCTTACTGTAAGAACACCTATCCATTCTCAAGAGGAAAACAATGGTCTATAGTGTCGGTCATGTTGTCTCGATTAATACTTTTGCATGTGCTTTATATACTTTCAGATTTACCATTTTCGGTTTCTCTTCGTAGGACATTGTCGAGGGCAAGGATTTTCTGAGGAAAAGAGAAGTTGATGTTGGTTCGGATTGATTGAAAGGTCATAGTTCTGCATTGCCATGGGAATGGTGCGCGGGAACACAATTTTTTTTCTCTTTGACCAAATTTTGTTGAGGCAGTGTAGAAGCTGATTTGATTTACAGAACATGAGATTTTTTTCACTTTATATTCTTACTTCGAATAGTTGGAAACACACTATTGTATAAGTTGTATACTATTATCTTCTAATCTATATCAAGCTAATTTCAAAATAATTGAAGCCAATCAAGTTAAGAAACAAGCTAATTTCAAAATTATCTCCTAATATAATGACTTATCTGCCTTCTAACTCAAATTTTAGGTTCAAATTTGGATAAATATAGAAAAACCATGCTTCAATTCTCCAAGTCACCTTTGGAGATATGGTTGCTTCTGTTGCTTAACTCGTTGATGATAGGTTGCACAACAACTTTTGAACTTATTATTATGCTTTCTGAGTTCATTTGGATTGAGTGTTTAAATTAGTAGATGTCCATGGTTGTTTGTTGAATGAGAAGTATGAATGTGATATATATCATCTTTGCATAACCTGTTTGGTTTTTGACAAAACCGTCAAGGTCATAACGTCACTATAAACATCAAGGTTTTAATAATGTTAATGTGAATATTAACACCAAACTATATAGACAAAAGACATTATCTCATGGAATACCATTATGCAAAAAAATGCAGCAAATTTGTGCAGAAAATGTTGACATAATTATGCAGAAATGAGTATGAATTTAGGCAACAAAATTATGCAGAAAAATGCAACAAAAGTATGCAAAAAAAATTATGCAGAAAAATTATGCAGAAAATTAAGCAGAAAATTTAAATAAAAAATTAGTAACTCTTAATACATTTATTATAATTATTAATTTTTCATTTTTTAAAATTTTGAAAATTAGTGTAGAGTAAACACGTTTTCCAGTTTTCAGATCAGGAAAATTTTCCAGTTATTGCGAAGTAAACATGTTTTCTAGTTTTTCAGATCAGGAAAATTGTGCTAAGTAAACACGTTTTCCAGTTTTCAGTTTGAAATAAAAATTCTCTAATTTTCGAAAAACAACAAATTAAAAATTAAAAATTCTCCGAAGTAAACGCGCCCTAGTACTACTAAAATAATAAATAGTGATTAATATATATGAATTGAGATGTATTCATTAACTAAATTTATTCGTGTGCCATTAAAATTTTAATAGTCATTTAATCTAATTATTATAAAAAAAATTAAGATTATATTATGTACACTTAAAAAAAATTGACAATACACTAAAAAGTTTCATATATTAAGAAAACTTATGAAACATAGGAAGACCTGTTTAGCTGATAATCAAGAAAGTGGGCCCTTAGCACTAATTAAAGTTGCTATTACTTCAAAGGGATTTTTTTTATCTATTTTTTCTTTTAAAACCATATACATTTCTTTAAAAAAAATAAAAAGTATATTTGACATCTTATATCATGTATGATAGATAACATGTAACCCTCTGGTAAATTTTTATTGGTTATTTAATATTACTATTATATAATGTTTTATTTTTAAATTGAGATTATATTATATACACTTACAATAATTGACGATACCCTAATAAGAATAATTCTGACACATTATATTAATATAATAAAACATAAATATTATTTTTTTTTAAAAAAAGACTTTAATCTTATTATGCTAATAATATATTTTAATTATATGACGTCTTGCATTTTTTATTTATTAATAAAGTAATAATATATCCACGTATAACATGAGCACGAAACTAGTATAAAGGTATGACCATAATTGTTTTATGATATGAATTTAATTACACATTAATTTTAAGACAATAGTGCATGTATTTAAAGGGATTAATAAATTTGTATTAAATAAGTCGATATTTAAATAAAAAATGGAATTTGAACTCGTTATCATTTCAACATTCAATTTTGTATAGTTCCTAAAATAAATACATTAAATCGTGTATACATATTTGTAAAAAAAATCGCATAAAGTTTTATATAATTGGTTTATTATTCTAAAAGCTCATTTTTACGGTAAATATATTTAACTCGAAAATAATACATAAATTTCCATCCAATGTTTAAAATTAATACTTAGACTATTTGTTTGAATGGTGATATTTATTCAGAAGAGAAAAAAAGAAGAAACAATTATTATCTCATAACATAATTAATAACTAGGTACCAATTCCATCATGTTTAACTCCTCTTCTATCTTCCCAAACGTGTTTTCTAATTTAACTAGAAAACACCCATATTTGGAAGGGTACCCTTTCGGAGGTATAGCCCTACAATTCCTTATCTATTTTTTCCCCGCAATGATCGAACTAACTTGCAACCTCTTGCTCACAATGATCCACAATGATCGATCTTTCATTTGATTACCGCTAGTCAGAATATCACAAAAGGTTTTCATCCACCAAATCAAAACTCTATTTTTAACTTCTAAACTCGATCAAACTGCAAACTCGCAACAGTTAATGCACTAGATCACATAAGTTATACAACAGCAACAAGCGGCAAAATTCTCATTCCACTGTTTTCGGTTCGGGTTGTTGATTGCTTTTGAGAGTACCTACTTGTTTTTCTTCTTGCCTCTCTTTCTTGTACTACTACTTTCAGGCCCTTCTTCTGCTTCTTCAGCCTTCTGTTCTGCTTCTAAAATAGCCAGCTACATTATGCACAAAGAAACACAGGTAAATATTGACAGTGCAATTCCTTTGGCTTTATAGATCTCTAGACAGACATTGAGAGGATTTACCTCATCGAGAATCGGTTTAAGTTCCCTGTATCGAGCCTCAGCAAGATCAAAACCATCCTTACGAAGCTCCTGTGAAGTCAATATCAATCACTATGTTACACATACACGGAGGCAGATAGATATATAAGGATCTAAATTCATCTTAATGACAGAGCGTGCCAGACAGAAAATCAACTGTTTACTAAAGAAGTAAAAGTAAAGCTCACTTGAAACACTTAAAGAAATGGGAACAAACCTTCCCAGTGTGCTGAGTATGTTCGTGAGCAGCCATTTGCCAATACATATTCGTACGCTTATAGAAATCCCTTAAAGTTTCACCAGGCTTCACAAAGAGGAAATATAACAAGAATCAGTCAGTGCTGGGAGCTTGACTAGTGCATCATGAATGCAAAAAACAAAAACTTCTAAATTTGGCGGGTGTATCCAATGCTCATTCATCAATAAACCCTCTTTAAATTAGAAATCTATACAGCCCAAAAAGGAGGGAAAGGGAAAAAAAGGAGGAGACTGTAGGGGTTCTCTGTGAATCTGAAAGGCCAAGGTTTGCTCTGATCTGCTCTATCCTTGCACGCTTCTCCTTCCTCCTGAGATTTTTCTTTGCACCCTTTATTATAGCAACAGCATCTCCCACTTGAAGCGATCCAGAAGCACCATTTTCAGCCTATATTCACAAGAAATGAAAAAAACTCAAATAAACAAACCGACCTGAAAGGAAACGAGAAGGCATATTCTTGAAGAGTATGCCTGAGTTTGCTGAAAGGGAAAAAAGGCCAAGGAGAAACACCCCTGCTTCATCATTGCCCTCATCATCAGTTTCATCACTGTTACTATCACTATTCTCCTCATCATCATCATCATCCTCATCCTCGCTCTCTGAGGCTTCCACCCATTCACTTTCAGATGCCTAGGATAAAGAGAAAAACCATAGAAAAAATCCCATTAGTACCAGTACAAAGCAAGACATGGCTCAGACTTAACTACCTAACAAATAAGAAGTAACAATATTTGAATGAGGCAATACTATTATGATTTCCTAAAGTGCAAAGCAACAAGAAATTGACAAATAGAACGAAGCATGGAAATGAAACAAACCGGTATTATGCATTTCCACTCATCAAGTTTGCTGAGATTAAGAGAATACAAATCATCTAGTGTAATTTCCTGGTATTTAATCTCCATCATGCCCCCATATATGTACAGTGTATCTTTGCCGACAACCATGCAGGAATTTATTCGTCCACAGGGCTTCACAATCTAAAAGAGCAAAACAAATTAATAAATCAATAATTTAGTGGAAGTAAATGCACAACCCAATCAACTGTAACTATGACAAACCTCTGGTAAATCAGAATTTTCTTGAACCACTACAGGTTTAGGTGCACCAGGCTTTTCATCAGATTTGGCAGCTGAAGAGCCATCATCGGAGGACAAGTTTGTTGTCAAATTCTGTGACACTTGATCGATTTCCATGTCTTCTGCATCTTCATGATCTAGGTTCTTATCATGGTCATCTGTGTTACACTCCTCTGGTTCAACTGTAATTACTTTACCTTTATCAAAACTATTAGATCCTTGTTCAGAGCTCTTTTTTAACTGCAAAGCACCGACAAGAAACCAATATTTCAGGATAAAAAAATTAAACCTATCATAAGGTAACTAGCTATAAAATGTCTCATGGTTAACGAGGGAACAAAAGAAATCCAAACAAAGAAAGATGAAAATTATATTTGCAAAAAGTGGAGAAAATGTAGCCAGAAAATGTCCACGTGCATAGTAAACAACCTTATCTTTAGTTGACTTTTGCTTCCGCAGCTCCAAAGGGTACCTGCACCAAAAACAAAGATATGCATCATTCCACAAAAAAACATTTGCTGTGAAAATGCATTGTCAAATTGTACTTTGCAGATAATCACAGAGCAACATGAAAACATAGGGTGAAAGGGGAAGAATCTAGCAACAGACATCATTCATCTTCTTAAAGGTATTGGGCCTATTGGCAGTAAATCTCAACAAAATGGGATGTAGATTAAGGAGTACCAGCGCTGGTTGTCTAGTTGGAAGCCGTAAAGTTCATTCAAGAATAAGCTCATCATCACATCACCTACACCAATGAATAAAATAAAAAGAGGAACAAGATAAGGCATACAGAAGAAGAGCTAGAAAGTACAAGTTTTAGGTTAAAGTAACTAGGAACATAACAACAAAGTTCAAGGGCGTAATCCTCCTGATCAGTACAAACTTCTTCACTTGGGTAGGAAATGAGCATGTATACATATTCACACACCCAAAAAAGGGGCTGACTGATAGAATCCAGAAGACCATATGCATAAGTACCAATTGCAATGTTTTGAGGCTATCTTTTAAATGTCAAATTGGTGCATAAGTGCATAAATGAAAATGCTGAAAGTTGTGAATGAGCATCCATGGGGAGACTTGATTGGATGGGCATTGCTAATGAGAGTCATGAATCCAGTGAAACTACAACATGTAAAAATAAAACGTTGCATCTGTTTCATTTTTATTCAAAGGGGTGAAGAGTTAGAGACATTCCAGGATTAGGTGGTGAATAGTACTATCAAATAACCTTGATATAAATCGAAAAAATGAGCTCCAATAAAAAAAAAAGGAGTGGCATGCAATACAAAAAGGAAGAAACTGACCTTCCATTTCCATATCCACAACACCTCCTAATAACATAGCACGCTTCTTATGAACACACATGGAAAACCCAGCACGAGGCCCAGGAGGCATCCCACTTTTCTTAACCTACCACCAACAAATGTACAACAGGACAGAAAAATCAGTTAACAACAAACAAATCTCATGAACTAACACAAGCTGTAATATATGCTCGAGAAAAGAAAGACAAAAGAACCTTGTTCCATTCCCAAGTCCTAGGATCCAGGGACCACATGTCCGAGTGAACATTTCCTTTCTCAGAGCTACCCCTCTTTCGAATAGCCACCATACAAAAATATCTGCAATATATTTTTTTTATTGAAAAAAAATACAACAAATTTTTTAAGTAGGCATTAAGAACAACATACTTCAGACACAATATCATTAATGCAAACAGGAAGGGCGCAAGCAGCCATCTTAACATCCATCGATGTGTTCATTATGAGGAAATAGTACATGATTAAACAAACCATCTTTCCAATCAAAGTTGTTAGCAAAGATGCCCACACTGCCATGGGCATAATCTAGAAGACTTACAAACAGAAACAACATTCTGAGACCTATTGGCTTACAGAACATAAAGCTGCAACGTAATGATTTGACTTACCTCATCTTGATACACAAAAAACTGAAAACCACTCCATGCACTAGGCCACAAGGCTCCAAGCTTTGGCTTTATTTCTTGCCACTGCAGCACACAACCATATTACTGTTAGTATAAAACTGTTATATTCTTGACAGAGGACAACAGAAGCACGACAGTCGACCAGTAAAAATTAGGGGCCACCTATGTTCACCTTGAACTGATCTAGGTCAAAGATATACAGATCATTATAATACCTGCACATCAAGAAAGAAGAGCATCTAATTATCAAATTCAAATCTCATCAAGTATTCAGTTTCGGACAATAACTAGAGTCAATAATTACAGAATAAAAAAGTTCAATAGTTCTTTTAACAACCTCGCTTCTCTAAGAGTGTCATAGAAGCCGCCAAAAACAATAATTTTATGTTTGTACAAAACCTGCAGCAGAAACCCAACGAGTGGGAAAAGAGAGCACATGAGATAAAGACTACAAATACACAATTTCATGCAGGAAAGGAATCACCAATAACATATTCCTCTCGAACTAACCATTCGATGACCTGAGCGCGCCGTAGGGCAGCCTTTTAAATTTAGCTGTTCCCATTGATTGGTTTTCAAGTCTAACACCCAAAAGTCCTGAAAAGGTAAAAAGTCCAGAGCACCTAATTAGCCTTTTGACAAAAGCACACTTTCGAGCATAAAAAAACACTAACATCACAAGACATCACCTTGTAGTGATGGAACCTCTCTTGATTGGGGGAAGTGAATTCACCACCTATGAACAAAAAAAGAAACACAACCATTAATAGGCACAATGCAAAAATTCACTGATCAATATTATACTTCACTTACTTCTTCTATTCAACATATCAAAAATCTCATCTTCTTACCAAATATATAAACATAATTCTTCCAAGCAACTGCCTGGTGCGCACTGCATGGAGGAGGACTGTTAGGGCTCGAAACCAACTTCCATTCTTGCTTCTCCACATCAAACCGATAAAGATCACCATATACATAAGTCTACAATCAATCAATACACATTATAAAAACGTAATAAAAAAGTAGAAAATACACAATAAACTAAACTCTAGAAACCAGTCCCCCTCACCCCAACCCAAAAGAAGGTTAAAAAATATAACCTTGTTCCCATTGTAGAACTCGCCACCATATAGGATAAGCTCTGTATCTTTCAAAGGATTGATGGTGAGCTGAACATAAACAGAACAAAAGACAATTAGTTAACAAAAAAATGAACCCTCCTAATCAAATCAAATAAAGCTACTGGTGAATTGTCTCACCGTACAGTTGGACCGAGGAGAGGGTGTGGGTGCGGGGACATTATCTTCCACGAGGATTTCCTTCTTCTTCGCTTCTTCTTTTTGTATGCTCAACTGCAGAACCGAAATTAACGTATTCTTTTTTAATGAATTCATATTAAAGGACGTAAATGGGAGGAATTGACATTCAAATTACCAAAATGGCATCGATATCGTCTTCGGGAGAGAGCTTCTTTGTATCTCTACGAGCTCGTTTCTCTTCAGCTTTGGCGGTTTTCTTCTCCGTTTTCTCTTTTCCTGCCTTCTTCGTTTTCTTTCCCATTTCTCCGGCGCCGATTAGCTCAAGTTCAAGCCTACTTACTCCGTTTTACTTTTCCGGTACAGGCTGCAGTTCAGAGTGAGGTGTGCTGCTTGAAGTTGCAGGTTTGGAAGGCATTGGTGACGTTTGGAAGAGAGGCTTTTAAATGATTGCGGGGCAGCCAAAACGACGCCGGTGCGATTGTACGGAAACGCACCGTTTATTCATTGGATTATTATCGGACAAAAAAAAAATAGTAGAGTTAACTTTCCCCAACAAACAACCCTATAGTATTTGCATATTTCAAAATTCTCAATTTTGCCACTCAACTATCACTAATTTCTCAATTCGATCACAATTTTACTACTAAAGTGACTGAAATGTGACAATTTGGATATTCATCAACTAACAATTACCAAAAAATAACATTAAATCCCGCATGAATGTTAACTCCATCGTTGTCCCCGATGCAATGGTAGGTTTTCATGTCTAGATTAACGTACGAATAGATTAATTAAATTGTTAAATTTTGATAATTTTATGGTATATTTAATTACTTGTAATAAGCTATAAGAAATGAGAATGGAGAGACATTTGTGAATATGTTCGGCGTTTGATTACTGATTGAGTTTTAATTGTAGTGATTTTTACCACATGTTTTCTTGCAATTTTGAATAATATCCTACTGATTTCAGTGTGAATAATTCGATTGTTATAGGAAAAAACTTTGGAGAGGAAGGGAGCAGAAGAAGGGAAATTAAGCATGATTTTGGACAAATTTTTGGACAAATTGGGAGCAGACGGATTCTTGGCTACCTTCTTGACCAAAACAGACTCGCTTGGCCAATCCATTATCCTGGAGAAATTTACGGGACAGACGAGCGGACTAAAGGCACTGGCAGATGATTCTTTTCTGCCTTGACGATTTGAAAGCGTTAATCACGGACGAATTGTAGATGTGCCCCGCTATTTTGATTTGATAAGATTCTTTTGAGGGAGAGAGAAATTCAAATACAATTTAGAGTTGATTAGGATATGATTTTCCTTTATTTCCGCCGTTAGCTATTTTCTAGGAAGTATATATAGGCCCTGTTTGGCCCCCAGGTTCTACCTGGGGTAGAGCTTTTTGGATAAGTGCCTTGTGAAAATCACTTCTGTAAAAATCAGTATGCTGTTTGGTAAATATTTTTTAAAAGTGTTGTGAGATATTAGAAGCTGTTTATGGTGTTTGGTAAAAACTGCTGTTAAAACTATGGTTGGTATGTAAAATGACTATAAAGGGCACGATGCATTTCAAGTATTATAATCAATATTTTTGAGTATATATATAAATTGAATTAAAACTTTATTAGTAGAAGGAAAAGAAGTTAAATATTGAACAGCTATTTTAAAGTTTTACATATATAAATCACAATTAACTATTCATTAAGTTATATACAAAATTAGAAGGGTTAAGTTTATTTTCATAAGTACTTTAATTGATTGACTCATTTGACACCTCAATTATTTTTATGGTTTAAAAATCTGAAATGACCAAAATGTCTCTAAATTTAATGCTGATTCAGCTGTTCGAACCAAATATTCGACTAATACACCCACACAATTTAATTTGATAAATACAATATTTTAGTTAATTAATAAAAAATCAAAAATTCGAGCAAACTATTAATTGGATTATTAAATTGAAGACACCTAATTAATCTAAAGGATGAGTATGAATTATTAAACAACAGATAAACTAACAATTTAAGCAAATTGATTAGCAAATTGATTTATGAAGAGTTTGGCTTAAGAATTATTTTTTTTCCAGTTTCTTTTCTCAATTCCAAACAGCAAAATCATCTCTTTTTCCTCCGCCAAATCCAACCATCTCCCACAGCCTCACTAAACCAACCAAATCTACCCGACCAAATAATCACCTGTTACCACCTAGTCAACCAACCACCATAGATCTGCTACCACCCAGTCAACCAACCACCACAACCCACAGATCTGCCACTACGCAGAGGAGGTCGGAGAAGAGGAGAGGAGGCCGCAGAGGCGAGGAGAAGAGGAGAGGAGGCCGCAGAGGAGGTCGGAGAAGAGGAGAGGAGGCCGTAGAGGCGAGGAGGTCAGGTGCGATGGTTTTGTCGGCAGAGAGAATGAGAGAATTTGTGTGGGTAAGGAAATGAGAGGATGAGAGAAAAAATTGAACATTTTATACCTGGTTTATTTGTAATTAAGAAGGATACTAGGGGACATTTTTGTCCAAAAATAATAGAATACCTGCTTCCCGTGTTTCTCAGAAAGCTTGGTTTTGAGAAAGCAAGTATTTCAAGCTTCTTCAAAACTAAGGTTTTCTAAGGTTTTGGAGAACTGCTTATCAAGAAGCTTGGTTTACCAAACACCTTTATACTCTCCTTGGGGTTTTGGAGAAGGCGGCGTTTTTTAGCTCTGAACATTTTCTCTCTGATTTTCCATCGTCATTTTCACGTACACTTTGCTCCTTCGGCAACGAAGAACTTTTATATATTTCAGTAGGGCTATCCATTAGTTAACCGAAACCAAAACCGAAATCAGAAGTTTGAATTTTGATTAACCGAACTCCTTGAAATTGCTAGCCGAAACCGAACCGAAATTTCTAGAAACCGAACTTCCGAAACCAAAATTATTTCGGTTCGGAAGTTCAGAAAAACCAATCTTCCAAACTTTCAAAATCAAACTGAACTATTGCATAAACACTCACTTGGGCATTTTTACAAACACATGGTATGCGTAGTAATGGAAATAAGCCACAACAACAAATTAACTCAAGGCAACCCATTAATTTCAGCCAAATCAATCAACGCCTCTCACTGCCACCCCTCTCCCAACCAAACAATCAACGCCACTCTCACAACAGTGACCATCATCACCGCCATCCTTCCACTAACAAAAACCCATCACCGCCACCAACACAAACACAATTGTCGCCGACCATCAACACAAAACCTTTCAATTATAATTTCTACCAGAAGAATAGCACAAAATGGAGGAGAAATAAGCACAAACCTAGTCAATTGCAGATGGGTTCTTGTATGGTTGAAATTACATGGTAGCCGGCGAGAGCAAGAGGGAGAGAGCGAGAGGAGATTGGAGAACGAGAGTGAGGCTGCGATTGATAACAATGACTATGAAAATTGGAGCTGGATCTGATGGTGGTGATGATGGGTTTGGTTCGCTAGAGATGGGAAGGTGTCATCAGGGATGGTGACAAAAGGATGGTGTGTGGGTAATTGGATTTGGGTTTGGAAATTATATATTGGTAAGCAAAGTTCGGTTAGTTCGGTTAACCGAACTTTGCTTATGGAATAACCGAAATCGAACCGTAGTAAAGTTCGGTTTCAGTTCCGAAACTGAAATTCTAAAACCGAACAATCAAAATTCCGGTTTCGGAATTTCGGTTATTGATAACCGATGAACAACCCTATATTTCAGTACATTATTTATTTTACTTTGAATTATGAGTATGAGTAACTAAGTACATCCTTCTTAGTAGAGGCACTTAAAGTATGAGTATGCATGGGACCTAGCTGACCTTATTAATCTTTGAATCTACATTTAATCAATCTCGCAATCATTTCTAACGTGTTTCTATTTGATGTTAGATCTGGCCAATTAAGTGTTAAATAGATAATGCAGTAGTAATTTCTCTTGGCCATGGATTATTAACTAAGAGAATCGAAGTAGACACCTACGCGCTAACGGAACATTTGTGAAAACGGTAGGGTGAAAGGTTAATCAGATTCAGTCCCAATTGACGCCCGAGGATACTAGTTTGGAGTTGTCTTCCCCTAATCGTTCATCAGCCAACTCAGTAAACCCTTTAACCAGTAAGGTGCTAGTTGGTTAGGCATCATCTCTAAGCGTACTTAAAGTGGTGTTGATACAGGAGGGAAGCAGGGGTCATAAGCGTATCTTGATCCTATAGCAACTCTGTAGATTGAAGATGAATACTCCTGCGTCAATGATTGTAACTCTTGTCTCATAGTTGCCTAGCCTCTACTAGAAATCTCTCTTATAGTTGATTCTCATTTGTTTATCTGCGTCTTGACCAAGAGCATCATTCTTGGCCAAGACAATTACTTGTTTCATTTATTCTTCAGTTTTAAGTTTTTACAAAAATCATACCTTTGCTCCCTGTGGATCGAACCTCTTGATGCGATCACGGACCCTCCCGAAGCCAATGTTGACATTCGACAAGGCCCGATCACCCGAAGCAAAGCAAGATCATTGTCCTTATGGTTGGAAGGCAAAATGAGAGAGAACGGATCCACCAAAGTCAAGGAAAAGCCGGCCTATGTGATTTTCCATCGAACCAAGGAAGATGCATAACCGTGATCACGGTTCGCTCTAACCGTGAATCACGCCTGGAGAGTTTTGGGTAACGTGATCACGGTTAAGTCTAACCGTGAATCACGCTATCTTCTGATGTGGGAGCTGATCCTTGGGTGCCTTACCGTGATCACGGTTCGTTCTAACCGTGAATCACGGTAGGAGTTGTGCCGAGCGTGATCACGTTTAGTCCTTAACGTGAATCACGATAGTGAGTTTGTCTAACGTGATCACGGTTAGGCCTAACCGTGAATCACGTTAGCGTCGGATTTTTTGCCTTTTTGCTTACTTGTATAAATAGCTCTTGTCTCATTTCTTTTAGTTAGTTTTTGACTTTGAGTGATATTTTGTCAAGTGAGAATACTCCTTCTTTTTTATCACCTAAGCCTTGAAACTCTTCACATTTTCCTTGAGCAAGAATCGTTTAAGTTGAGATTACTCCTTCCGATTATTGCTCGGGGATTCCTCGAATTTGTATGTGTAATTTTGGCAAGTTTCTTGAATGAATGAAGGTCTATTAAATACTTATTCCAAGGATCGTGGATGTCTACTTGCTTGGATTAATTCTTGGATGCTCATGTGATCAATTTCAATCCTTTATCAATCCTAATCATTTCCGGGTACATATTTCCTTAATTCTCCGCTAAATATTACTTGTTCGTGTCCTTTCTTTCCTTGTGATCTTGTTGTCACTAGGTAATTCGATTCGGCTAGATCCTCTATAAGCTCCATTGTAATTCGGCCTACTTACCCTAGGCAGGATCGCATCAAGTGGTGTGGCTGCTGGGATCCTGCCTAGGGTAAGTAGGCCGAATTACAATGGAGCTTATAGAGGATCTAGCCGAATCGAATTACCTAGTGACAACAAGATCACAAGGAAAGAAAGGACACGAACAAGTAATATTTAGCGGAGAATTAAGGAAATATGTACCCGGAAATGATTAGGATTGATAAAGGATTGAAATTGATCACATGAGCATCCAAGAATTAATCCAAGCAAGTAGACATCCACGATCCTTGGAATAAGTATTTAATAGACCTTCATTCATTCAAGAAACTTGCCAAAATTACACATACAAATTCGAGGAATCCCCGAGCAATAATCGGAAGGAGTAATCTCAACTTAAACGATTCTTGCTCAAGGAAAATGTGAAGAGTTTCAAGGCTTAGGTGATAAAAAAGAAGGAGTATTCTCACTTGACAAAATATCACTCAAAGTCAAAAACTAACTAAAAGAAATGAGACAAGAGCTATTTATACAAGTAAGCAAAAAGGCAACAAATCCGACGCTAACGTGATTCACGGTTAGGCCTAACCGTGATCACGTTAGACAAACTCACTATCGTGATTCACGTTAAGGACTAAACGTGATCACGCTCGGCACAACTCCTACCGTGATTCACGGTTAGAACGAACCGTGATCACGGTAAGGCACCCAAGGATCAGCTCCCACATCAGAAGATAGCGTGATTCACGGTTAGACTTAACCGTGATCACGTTACCCAAAACTCTCCAGGCGTGATTCACGGTTAGAGCGAACCGTGATCACGGTTATGCATCTTCCTTGGTTCGATGGAAAATCACATAGGCCGGCTTTTCCTTGACTTGGGTGGATCCGTTCTCTCTCATTTTGCCTTCCAACCATAAGGACAATGCTCTTGCTTTGCTTCGGGTGATCGGGCCTTGTCGAATGTCAACATTGGCTTCGGGAGGGTCCGTGATCGCATCAACTCCTTCCCCTTCGAAAGGATTCGTCCTCGAATCCAAGTCTTGAGGGTTCTCTTCATCTCCAGGCCAAAGGGACAGATCATTGACATTGAAGGTTCGGTTGATCCCTCCATATTCACTGGGAAGATCCAGAACATAAGCATTGACGTCAATACGACGGAGGATTTGAAAAGGTCCGTCCCCTCGTGGACTCAGCTTGCTTTGTCTTTCGCGTGGGAATCGATCTTTGCTCCAATGAAGCCACACCCACTGACCCGGTTCAAAGGAAGTAGGAATCTTGCCCTTATTACGTTTGGCTATTTCCTTTTCGTTCATGCTCTCAATACTTTTGCGGACTTGCTCATGGAGTTTCTTAACCATTGTAGCTTTGGCATTCCCATCTGCACACTTAAGAGAACTCAAGGGCAAAGGTGAGAGATCAAGAGGGGTCAAGGGTTTAAACCCGTAAACCACCTCAAAAGGGGAATAACTAATAGAGGAATGATAAGCATTATTATAAGCAAATTCAACAAAGGCCATACATTCTTCCCATTTTACTCCATATTTAACAATCATGACACGAAGTAGTGATCCTAAAGTCCTATTCACCACCTCCGTTTGGCCATCCGTTTGAGGATGACACGTGGTGGAGAAGAGGAGTTTAGTACCTAACTTCCCCCAAAGAGTTCGCCAAAAATGACTTAGGAACTTAGTGTCCCGATCACTTACAATACTCTTAGGCATACCATGTATTCTCACCACGTTTTGGAAAAATAATGAAGCAATGTGTGCAGCATCATGTGTTTTCGAACATGGTATAAAATGTGCCATTTTGGAGAAACGGTCCACCACAACAAATATAGAATCATGGCTATTCTTAGACCTAGGCAAGCCTAACACAAAGTCCATTGATAAATCGAGCCAAGGATGTTGGGCAACAGGTAAAGGCATATGCACTGCATGATGTTTAGATGTGGACTTAGCAGTCTTGCACACAATGCATCGATTCACAATGTTAGTCACATCTACTTTCATTCGTGGCCAATAGAAATGAGACTTCAAGGCATGCAACGTTTTAGTAATGCCAAAATGGCCACTCAAAGCCCCTCCATGAGCTTCCAACACAAGCAATTCTCTAACATTAGAACGAGTCACACATAATCTATCATATTTGAACAAAAAGTTATCGTGCCTGAAGAAATGCATGTGAGATCCACGAGCACAAGCCAAATATATATCACGAAAGTCCTCATCATTCTCATATAATTCAGTCAAATGAGAAAATCCAAAGACTTGGGCATCGAGAGAGTTCAAGAGAGCATACCTTCGAGAAAGGGCGTCGGCTACCACATTATCTTTACCGCGTTTGTATTTGATAGTATAGGGAAACGCCTCAATGAACTCCACCCACTTGGCATGTCTCTTATTCAACTTGGCTTGCCCCTTTAGGAATTTGAGACTTAGATGGTCGGTGTGGATGACGAATTGGTTGGCTAGGAGATAGTGTTCCCACACCATAAGTGCCCTTACCAAAGCATAGAGTTCCTTGTCGTACGTGGAGTAGTTGAGTTGGGCTCCGTTGAGTTTCTCGCTAAAATAGGCGATGGGTCGACCCTCTTGGGTTAGGACCGCTCCAATACCAACTCCACTCGCATCGCATTCCAACTCGAACACTTTGGTGAAATCCGGCAAGGCCAAAATAGGGGACTTTGTGAGTCTCTCCTTAAGCTCGTGGAAAGCCTTGGCTTGACGCTCTCCCCACTCAAATGTGACATTCTTCTTGGTCAACTCGTTAAGTGGCGCGGCGATGGTTGAGAAATTAGGCACAAATCGTCGATAAAAGCTCGCAAGGCCATGGAATGACCTTACTTCACCTACATTGTCGGGAATAGGCCAATCTTGTATGGCTTTCACCTTGTCTTCATCAACTTGAACGCCCCCTACACTCACAACAAAACCCAGAAAGTGTACTTGTTCCAAGCAAAACTCGCACTTAACAAATTTAGCATATAATCGGTGTGTGCGCAAAGTGTCAAATATGGAACGTAAATGGAACACATGTTCCTCAAGAGACGAACTATACACAAGAATATCATCAAAGTATACAACAACATACTTTCCAATGAAATCACGCAAAACATAATTCATTAACCTCATGAAAGTACTAGGAGCATTGGATAGACCGAATGGCATTACCAACCATTCATACAAACCATGCTTGGTTTTGAAGGCGGTTTTCCATTCATCTCCTTCATGCATCCGGATTTGGTGGTATCCGCTCATGAGATCAATTTTGGAGTAGATTTGGCTCCCGCTTAACTCGTCAAGCATATCATCGAGGCGTGAAATGGGATGTCGATAGCGTATGGTGATCTTGTTGATAGCTCTACAATCAACACACATCCTCCACGTCCCGTCCTTCTTAGGCACGAGTAACACGGGCACGGCACAAGGTGACATACTCTCTCGGATGTAGCCTTTGCGCAACAAATCTTCCACTTGCCGTTGAAGTTCCTTCGTCTCCTCGGGGTTGCATCGGTAAGCCGGCCTATTGGGCAAGGCCGCTCCGGGTATCAAATCAATCTTGTGCTCTATCCCTCGGATCGGAGGAAGGCCACTTGGCATTTCGGTTGGAAAGACATCGTCATATTCCTGCAAAAGAGAAACAATGGGACTAGGTAGAGAAGCAAGAGGGTTAGTGTCGATTTCCAAGCAATGTGCCTTGTACCGAAGCACAAGACACACTTTATTAGAAAATAAAGCTCGCCTCACATCCTTACCCCTCGCTATCACACTCATGTGTTTAGGTTCACTCCCTCTACCATGCTTGCTTCTTTCATGGCGTGTATTCGACTCTCCCTTTGTTTTCTTTCCTCTCCTCTCTCGTGTTTTCATCTCATGACTCACATTTTTCTCTTCTCTTTGTGCATGCTCACTTTTTTCATGCACGCTATTTTCCTCATTCACACACCTTACTTTCTTCTCTCCACTCTTTTCCCTCATTTTCTTCATAACTTGGAACTCGGCACTTGCCTTTTCCATATGCAATCTATCCTCAAGAACTTGAGTGGGTGAAAGTGGAGGAATACTAAACTTCTTCCCATTGTGAGTGAGGTGAATTTTGTTGGTTCGGTCGTCATGCACTACCCATCGATCAAATTGCCATGGCCGACCAAGGATGAGATGGCTAGCATCCATGGGAACTACATCACACAATCTCTCATCCTCATAACTACCTATTCTGAAGGCAACAAGGACTTGTTCCTTCACCTTTACTTCTCCATCATCACTAAACCAATGTAAGGAATAAGGGTTGGGGTGGGGTGTCGTGGGCAACCCAAGCTTGAAAACTAACAAATAGCTTGCCACATCCACCACACTTCCATTATCAACAATAAGAGATGCGACCTTACCATTGATTTCACACCGAGAATGGAAGAGATTCTCCCGTTGATCTTTGTTGGCAACCTCCTCCTTCGCATGAGCATTCATGCTCCTTCTCACAACTAGGGTCATTGTGGTTGCCGGGACCACCTCTTCTTCACTACTCTCTGGCTCTTCCTCCCTATCTTCTTTCTCATCCTCACTTGCTTCAACTTCACTCCCCGTTTCATAGTGGCCCTCTCGGATCACCACTACCCTCCGATTTGGACATTCGGATGCAATGTGACCCCTTCCTTGGCACCGAAAACATTGGACATTAGATGAGAATTTTCTTGGTTGGCTAGGGTTGGTAGGGGGGTTAGGATTTGCTTTTGGTGGGGGTTTTGAGAGATTGCTTTTGGTGTAGGGCGTGTAGGGTTTCGGAAGAGGTGTATCGGCTTTGGAGTCTTTTGGTTTGAAGGGTTCTTTGGGATAAGATTTCCAAGGAGTCTTTGGGGTTGATGAAAAGGTTTGGGTCTTGCTTGGGTAGGACTTCTTCTTGGCGGCTTCATATGCTTCCACTTTTATGGCATAGTGGAGCATAGCTTGGAGGTGATCGAGCTCTTTCAACTCAAGCTTGTGCTTAAGTCGATCATTAAGGCCATTGAGAAATCTAGACATAGTCACTTCTTCTTCCTCCTCCGTGTTGGTCTTGATTAGTAGCCCTTCTAGTTCATTGAAGTACTCTCCCACGGATCTAGACCCTTGCTTGAGACCTTGTAACTTGTTTTGCAAGTCTCTCTTATGGTGTGCGGGCACAAACCTTGCTCTCATCACCCTTTTCATCTCCTCCCAATCTTGAATAGCATCAACTTCTCCTCTCTTCTTACACTCTTTCTCCCACCAACTCTCGGCATAATCTTCAAACTCCATTGCCGCTAACTTGATCTTCTTCTCCTCCGAATACCGATGACAATTGAAGATTCGTTGAATTTTCCCTTCCCACTTAAGGTACTCCGAAGGATCGGTGGAGCCCCTAAAGGTAGGGATTTGCACCTTGATTCCACTCAATTTGTCATCAACCCTAGGCTCTTGTGGCCTCTCTTCATGTTCTACAAACCGTGACCCATGACCTCTTTGGCGTCTCCCCCTCGTTCGGGTTGTCACCTCATCACACTCGGCATTCACTTCCTCATAAGGATCCTCATAGTACTCTCGAGTGTGACGGGGTGTGGTAAGGGCATGGAAATGAGGGGCTTTGGGTCGGCTACTAGAAGCATGAAAATCTTCGGGTCCTCGGCTGCCTTGCTCGTATTTCTTCCTTATCCCTTTCATTTGTTCTTCCGAAATGGCCAACCCCGGAGGGGAGACAAATGGCTTTCGGGTATCCTCCTTCCTTGGGGTATTTTCAGCAACCCAACTCTTTCTCCTACACTTTGATGACCCTCCGATTCAGTTTCAATGTGTACATGTTCAGTGAGAGGTGTTTGGTGAGCCTTAGACGGAAGGCTCTTTGGAGGTGTTGCATGAGGAGGGACATTGGAAGGCTTCTCATCCTCTCTACCCCGAGACTTAACAGTCTCCTCTAACAAAGTGAGACGGTCCTCCGTTCGAACCATAGTAGCCTTCAATTCACCCAAGGCTGCCAAAACTCGGTCAAGTGCTTCGGCACTTCGGCTACCACTAGAACTAGGTCTACTCCTTCCGGACATTTGGTATGTACAATTACTATATATACCTACAAAATGGGAACAAACGAGATATATATAGGCGTTAGTAATAAAACTCTCCCTCACGTGTTTAAACTCTCGTGTTTAGGTGTTTTCCTCTCGAAAAAGTTGTGCTCACAAACACTCAACTTCAAGTTATCCGTGTACCTGCACACTTAAACAAGAGTTAGAAAATATTTCACTCCCTCACGTGTTTAAACACTCGTGTTTGATCACTCGAAAAAACTTGGCCTCACAATCACTCAAGTTTAGTATTTTATAGTTTAGGACTTGAGTGTTAGGATGAGTTTAGGACTTAGGCAATTAGAAAAAGGCTGCTGGACACAATGGTAGAAAGGAAAGGACGGGCTCAGCTTTTCTTTTTAGGAGGAGTGGGTGTATTTGGTTAGATTGGAACTTTGGTTAGGACTAGTTGGTTGCTTTTTGGTCAAATTGTCAAAGAAAGGGTGAGGTGTCTTAGGGCATTTAATGCAAGGGATGGGTGATGTTACCCTTGATGATGGTGTTGGCCGGCCAAGTGGAGGGATTTTAATTAGTTAATTGGCACAAACTTGGCTATCAAGTATTACAACAATTATTTTGGATCAAAAAGAGCTCTAGGCCAAGGACACCAAGAACATATGATGAACACCAAGAACACACCCAAATGATTTTCTCAAGATTTCAAAATTTTAATTTTGCCAAAGTGATCACAACCAACAATCAAAAGCCCGCTTGAAATATTTTTTGAAAGTATCGGTTGAAACTCAAGATATTAAGAAAGAAAGGTTCTAACCCTTTTGAACAAAACTAGAAAAATTCGATAGGCGGCCAAAAGCTCCGCTACCACTTGATGCGATCCTGCCTAGGGTAAGTAGGCCGAATTACAATGGAGCTTATAGAGGATCTAGCCGAATCGAATTACCTAGTGACAACAAGATCACAAGGAAAGAAAGGACACGAACAAGTAATATTTAGCGGAGAATTAAGGAAATATGTACCCGGAAATGATTAGGATTGATAAAGGATTGAAATTGATCACATGAGCATCCAAGAATTAATCCAAGCAAGTAGACATCCACGATCCTTGGAATAAGTATTTAATAGACCTTCATTCATTCAAGAAACTTGCCAAAATTACACATACAAATTCGAGGAATCCCCGAGCAATAATCGGAAGGAGTAATCTCAACTTAAACGATTCTTGCTCAAGGAAAATGTGAAGAGTTTCAAGGCTTAGGTGATAAAAAAGAAGGAGTATTCTCACTTGACAAAATATCACTCAAAGTCAAAAACTAACTAAAAGAAATGAGACAAGAGCTATCTATACAAGTAAGCAAAAAGGCAACAAATCCGACGCTAACGTGATTCACGGTTAGGCCTAACCGTGATCACGTTAGACAAACTCACTATCGTGATTCACGTTAAGGACTAAACGTGATCACGCTCGGCACAACTCCTACCGTGATTCACGGTTAGAACGAACCGTGATCACGGTAAGGCACCCAAGGATCAGCTCCCACATCAGAAGATAGCGTGATTCACGGTTAGACTTAACCGTGATCACGTTACCCAAAACTCTCCAGGCGTGATTCACGGTTAGAGCGAACCGTGATCACGGTTATGCATCTTCCTTGGTTCGATGGAAAATCACATAGGCCGGCTTTTCCTTGACTTGGGTGGATCCGTTCTCTCTCATTTTGCCTTCCAACCATAAGGACAATGCTCTTGCTTTGCTTCGGGTGATCGGGCCTTGTCGAATGTCAACATTGGCTTCGGGAGGGTCCGTGATCGCATCACCTCTTGCATATTATCTACAATTAATTTGTGTTTAGCAGTGAGTTATAATTTATATTTATTTTTGACACATTCGACACCCATCAATTACCAAGAATAAAGACAATAAATGGAAATAAGTGAGAAATAAGAATGAGATTCAAAGGTTAATTTTAAAGCTAGACCCCCAAGATATTATAAGGAATGGAATGAGAGGTAATATGTTGGAATTCTTTTTATGATAAATACATTTTTTTTTAAACTACACTCTACGTCATTATATAAACCCTATGTGTTTGTTATTGAAAACCCTAGCCACATTACTTGGTTTCTTCTCAAAGGTATGGTCGTCCTCTCTAGTGCATATCTCGTATGCATGACATCATAATACATATTGCTCACTTTTTCTTGATAACTACGACAATTTTGATACTTTTGTTTTATTATCAATGAGCAAAAAATACATTGTAACTCACTTCTTCTTAATTACAAAGTTGTTAAATTAATCTATTTATTTTTTTAAATTGTTGGGTCGAATTTGCTCGAAGAAAATCATTCATTGATAAGGAACCCTGAGTTTTTTTTTTCGATATTTCAATCAACCTTTCAATCACTGTGTTTCAGTTTTCGTGTGGTATTATTGTTGTAAAATTCATTATAATATCACATTTGATTAATCTGTAACTTTTTTTATTGGCAGTCATGCCTTTACCAAATCGTAGACTTGAGTTTTTATTATTGTAGCATGTAATGAGAAGACGTAGGATTAAAATGATGATAATATCCCTAATGTACTTAATCATGAAAAGACGTAGATTAAGACTATTGAAAGAACCTATTAGCCATGATCCACTCCATAGAATGGCCAATTTAATGGGATGATTGTCTACAGTAACACATGTACGGAGCAATTTAGGATGGATAGATGCACATTTCATGTTCTATGCTCAATGCTTCGTGATATTAGTAGGCTCAAGGATACAAAAAAATATGTCATTGGAAGAGATGATAGCCATATTTTTACTTTTGATAGCATACGATGAGAGAAATCGATTAATCAAATAGATAACATTCAGGGAAGACTATAAATAGATAATTTCACAATATTTTGAGAAGAGTTCTTAATCTTTGGAGAGTCTTGTTTAAAACTTCGGAACCAATCACCCGATGATTGCAATAATAAATAAGTTTCTCTTCAGTTTTGGCGGTTTTCTTCTTTCCTTTTCCCATTACTCCGGCTCCGATTAACTCAAGCTCAACTTTTCCGGCGCTGACATAGTTACACTATATGATATGCATCACTTTGTTCATTGGATATTAATTATCAGGAGTAAAGACAGTTAGTCATTATACTATTACAAAATTCTCATTTTGGCCATCAAACTTTATTTAGGACATTTACGTCACTGAATTACCATTATTTTCTCAATTTTAAGACAATTTTACAACTAAAATTACTAAATTTAACAATTTGGACATTCAAGTTTGTAGATCAACTAACAATTGAAAAACTTAGCAAAAAAAAAAAAACTAATAATTGAAAGATGAATTTTAAGTGCATTATTATTCTTCAATGCGACAACATATAAGTAGATTTTCAAATTCACATTAATATATAAACAGATTGATCAAATTAATTTTGGCAACTTCAATGTCAAATTTCCATTGAAAAATTAGTGATAATTTGGTGGTAGAATTGTCCCAACTTTCAAATTAAGTTTTACCCTTATTATTAGTAATGATTTGCATTAATAGTCCACCTCTATTTTTTTTTGGCAAAAGACAGATTGGCACCCAACATTTTCTAACAAAAATAATTTAGCCACCAATTTCAACTATTGATAAATTAACCATCCATATTTTGGCCGTTAGACACGTTAACCACCCATGTTTTTACCGTTAGACAAATTAAATCTGTCTTTTGCCCTTTTTTTTTTTTTAATTTCTCGTTCGAGTCCCTAAACCGGAGTAGGAGCATCGGAAAACCACTAGCCAAACATAGCCAATAATCTCTCCACAAGAAGAAGCTCGAGCTACCACTGGAATCGCACTCCTGGCTCGCCGGAATGAATAAAACCGCCGCAGTTACTCTCGTCCTTATCGCAATTTCTCTTTTCCATCAATCATTATCTCAGGTACCAATGTCTCTGATAATCCGTCGAACGGGGTGAGGGCCTTTCCGTCAAATGGCACGCCGGAATGTGATTTTCGAAGCTTCCTTGAGTGACCTGCAAAGCGCCGGAAGTGTTTTCCGGCGTAGAAGCTCCAATGCCAAAGTTAGAATATGGATTAAAATGCAGAGAATGTGTGTGTTTTTTCTGTGTGTTGTTCTTGGGATCTCCAGACTTGTCCTTCATGTCCTTCCCTCTAGTCCTTATGTAGGACTGGAGTAGTTGGACCTGCTCCTACTGACCTGTCCTCTCTGTACTACTCTAGTCCCTATGTAGGGCGGGAGTAGTTGGACTTGCTTCCTCTGTTTCCGTAAGGTGGTCAGTGAAGTAGGAATTGACAATTGTCAAGTGGAGTTAATGCCATAAGGGAAATAAAGTATTCCCTTTGTCTAGTTATTAAATAATGGGTTAGTGGGAGTAGAGAGGTTGTCCCCCACGCCAACTTTGACTAAATATATACTGGGAATTATATAAAATATACCAGTGAATGGAGCTTAACATTTGTACCTAATCGGTACGGTGCCGTTGGGGCTGTATCGGCCAGGTGCCGTTTAGGGTTGAATCGGCAAGGCGCCGTTCCGTTCCTGCGCGGCCACGTGGCAAGATCGGACATGCGCCGTTTGCGAACAGCTATCTGGACTGGTCCTTTAGGCACTTATTCCTGTTGACCTGGACAATCGGTCACGATGCCGTTTCATGTGTTTGGCTTGGTCAAACCGGTCATGTGCCGTTTTGACTGGTCAACGACGCTTTGTGAAGGTATAAAGTCCATTATGCCCTTCTGATAATTTTATGTATTATCAGAGGCCCAACAACAAACGAGCCCGAGTGTTTACCAAGGGCTTGTCGTTTCTTGCTTGGTGCTTGGCAATCGGTGTGTTGCCGTTTTGATTTATTTCCAGGTATTTGAAAAGTTTTTCTTTGCTCCTGCAAATAAACAATAAATAGCACCAGAGTTAGATTTAACTTAAAAGTGTACCTGTGACGTGGCGCTTTAATAGCCAAGTGTTTATAACCGCTTGTTTCTTTTGAGGAGAAAACGTCTCTTCATTTGTAAAGTTTTTTGAATTTTGAAATTCAAAAACCCTTTGAGAAATGCACGCGCCGTCCCTCCTTAAATGCCTGGCTCAGCTTTATTGACAATTTGCTGCCTTTTCAGAACTGACTTGCCACTTGTCAGTGACCGATTGGACATGTTGTCGGATGGAGAGATGTTTCATTTAAAATGGGTTTCTCATTGGAAAACCCTAAATCATTTTCATTTTCCCAAGCGCCGCTCTCACTCATCTTCTTCCTCAAAAATTTTCTCTCTCTCTCTCCTTCGTCCGTGCAACCTTCTCCTGCGTTTCTGGGGCTTTATTCTTCAAGACGCCTGCACTCCCTGGTATTCCTTAACTCTTTCTTCTCTCTTGTGCGGTTTGAGATATAGCTCCTAGGCGCCCCGTTGTCACTACTGATGAGCAGCTTGACCAGACTGCTACCAAACTTAGGACTGTTGATGATTTAAATTTAGAGTTGCAGAAATATGAAATTGATTTGCCAATAGGATACAAACCCACTGTAGCTCCCCCAAATGTTAGGTTGAATAGTGCTTTTACTGATAACCATAGGGTTTTATATTCTAAGATGTTTGCGTATGGTTTTCACCTTCCTCTGCATTCCATGGTGTCGACTCTCTTGAAAGTGCATGTTTTGAATCCTGCCCAGATTACTCCCAACTCCTGGGCTTCGATTTATGCCTTTATCAACGTCTGTTCCTTTCTAAAGATCAAGGAACCTTCCATCCAGCTTTTTAGGTATTTCTTTCATTTGAGTACCCGTAGCAGTTTAGTTACCATCCGTCCCCGTAAGGATGATGACCTTCAACCGTTCCTGAAGAACTTTGATAAGTATGAGTCTTCCATTAAGGGATGGAAAGATCATTTCTTCCTGGTTTCGACTGTCACCCAGCCCTAATGGATATCTGGGTTTAACCCAGCGATGACTGAAATGCAGTGGGTGAGACTAGAGGACCCTTCTGGTCCGTTGCAGGCTCAGATCGACATTCTGCTGTCTTTTGACACGAAATTCCACGTGCAAAAGATGGCAATGGCGCGTGCCGTTGCTGGACTGCGCCATTGATGGTAAGTTATCAATTTTTTCGTAAAAGATGGCATGTACTTCCTTGCAGAATTCTGATGCCGATTGTAATTTTATGCAGGAGCGGGACGACCAGCCAGAACGGTCGCTACCGCAAGAACGGCCTCAGTCCGTTTGCATATTGCAACGGCTGATTCCGATGATGAAGATGCGATGGAGACAGAGGATCCTCCATCTGTCGAGACGGCCGCCGAAGAGGCCGCGGCCGATGAAGCCGTTGCTGAGGGAGAGGGCCGCCCGGAGGGTCCAGAGGTGGATCAACCCGTTGCCGATGAGGGAGCTTCGGGACCCTCTCTCTTTAGACGAAAAAAGATCAGCCGGAACACCTTTGAGCAGTTTCCCTTAGAATCTCCCGATCCTCAGATTCTTGAAGCGGCCAAAAGGGTGGCTAGGAAAAGGAAAAGGGCTGCTGAGAAGAAAGAGAAAGCTGCTGAGGCCAGACGGGCTGCTGCCGTTTTGGCAGAGAATGAAGCAAATCAGCCAGTTGCCGTTTCAGAAGAAACCGCTCCATCTACTGCCGTTCCTCCTCAGCCTGAACAAGCAAATCGGCAAGATGCCATTTCTGAACAGGTTGGTAACAGTCAAACTGATGCCGGTTTGGAGCAATCTGATGCTCATCGGGCGGATGCTGCTTCTGAGCCGATGGTTGGCGAAGGTTCTTCCGCTCCTCCT
Organism: Viola odorata; assembly: GCA_963691705.1. Classification (NCBI taxonomy): domain Eukaryota; kingdom Viridiplantae; phylum Streptophyta; class Magnoliopsida; order Malpighiales; family Violaceae; genus Viola; species Viola odorata. Next base: position 47,794,625 of record OY829544.1, read on the forward strand.
TCAGGAGCTTCACTCGAGACTCCTTTGGTTCTAGAAGATCGGGCAACTGCCTCAACAGATGTCCCTCCTGCCGGTTCTTCCCGCTCTACTCCTGCCATTCTTCATTGGGTCGCTGGTCCGCGCTTGCCCGAGCCGTTTATCTCAGATGACCATGCAGTTGCTCCCCCTTCTGATTTCAAGGGCTACCTTTCCAGCGAAGGTCCTGACGGGGAGGTTACTCATACTATCAGTCTGAACAATCTTGGAGACAGCTGCTGCCGTTCCCTTGGCTTGAGAATTCCCGGGAGTAAAGATTATCGGACAGGTCACCTGTGTGGTGAAATGCTTGCCAACAAAGCCGATAGAGAGCACTTTGGTCGCTTGGAACTGAGCTCCCACTTCGCCAACATGCAAAGCATTTTTTACAATGGTTTATGTGCTTCCCGTTATGCTGCTGAAGTCGTTGAATCCAAGTTGGAGGAGGCCAGGGAGGCACTTCGGTGATCAGCCGCTGAGAGCGCTTCTCTTCAGAAAGAGAAGGAAACTCTAATGGCCTCTCGGGAGACTGACAAGAAGGCTGTCATTGAAGCGCGCAAGAGGCTGGCCGATAGTCTGAATGAAAGAGACGGCCTTTCGGCGAAGATCAGGGAAGAGCAGGTGCGGATCGGGGAACTGATGTCAGACAGGTCTGCTTTGTGCGATTCCGTTACCAAGCTCTCAGAAGATAAGACCGCTTTGATCAATAATGTGGCCGAGCTTACTACAGAGCTTGGGGCGGCCCGTTCCGATTTAGAGACTAGAACAGCAGAATTGGAGACGGCTAGAACCGATATTGCTGATAGGGATGCGCAGCTAGCACAAGTTCCGGGAAAGATTGGCTGGTGGCGGCAGAAGATGAAGGACATAATGATCGACAGCTACATGGAGTTCTATGGAGAGATTAACTTTGATGCCACGAAGATCGGCACATATGTTACTTCTTTGGAGAGAGAGGCCGAAGCAAAAGAATATCAGTCCTCCTCAGAAGATGAACCATAGAAGCCTGCAGCTTAGATTATCTTTTTCCACATTTTGATTTCTGCCTATTTGGCATGTTTTGTAAAAAACAAATATTATTCGGAATATGATTTTGCAATTTTTAGTAATTGTGAATGCTTAGTCATTTCTGTTGTATATGTATTACTCCAGAAAATTTTTAAAAAGATGAAACAACAGCAACTTGAACTTATCTTTATTTGTGGAATCGGCTACTTGCCGTTTTGAGCAAAATCGGCTGTCAGCCGTTTCACTATCTGGTTTACTAAGACACAGATAGGTTTGAATCTTTATTACCTGGTTTACTAAGACACAGGTACTTCTATCTGATTTACGAAGACACAGATAGGTTTGAATCTTTATTACCTGGTTTACTAAGACACAGGTACTTCTATCTGGTTTACGAAGACACAGATAGGTTTGAATCTTTATTTTAGCATTCTTAAGCATTTGTTACTATCTGGTTTACTAAGACACAGATAGGCCTAAGAATACTTTGTAGGACTTATCAGGCTCTCGCTGATCAAGCCGTCGGCATCCTTAGGCAGCGCCTTAGGTAGCCCTGGTAGAGATTGGAACCAATCGGGCTGGAGCCGATTTGGTTGTCGGCATCCCTAGGCAACGCCTTAGGTAGCCCTGGTAGAGTTAACATTGCTGTTTCTTGGATTTTGGTAACATGGTTCGGTTTAAAATAACCTACGTCCACAACTCTTATTTTTAATCTGCGACCATACAATAAGCATAATACGAGCAAGTATATACTTTGGACATGGTTAGTTGCAAATAACTTTGCATCAACAACATTTTCATTATTTATGAGTCAGGTGAAAATAACAGATTCACTCTGGAATGATATAGCTTTAAATTGGAAATATTCCAAGAGTTGGGTATCGGAGTACCGTTCATTTTTTCAAGATGATATGCTCCTTTACCGATGACTCTGGCTACGCGGTATGGTCCTTCCCAATTCGGCGTTAGCTTTTTCTTCTCTCGGCCAGTTGCCGTTACGTTGCGCAGAACTAAATCTCCTGCTTTGAGTAGCCGTTCTTTGACACGCCGATTATGGTATTTCGCCATTTTGCGTTTGTAGTGCAACGTCTTGAGGATGGCTTCTTCTCTCATTTCTGGTAAGAGATCAAGCTGCTCCCTTAGCCTTTCTTCATTTTGTTCTTCGTTGAAATATTCAACTCGAAGGCTAATTGCTCCGATTTCAACTGGAGAGACAGCTTCAACTCCATACGTCATGGCAAACGGCGTCATGCCGGTGCTGGTTTTTGTTGTCATCCGATAAGCCCACATGACAAACGGCAATTCTTCTGGCCACTTCGTTGGTTTGCCCTCAAGATTTTTCTTTATTCCATTAAGAATTGCCCTATTTGTGACTTCTGCTTGACCGTTTGTTTGTGGATGCGCGACAGAAGAGAACCGTTGTTCGATTGAATATTCCGCGCATTTCCGTTTGAAGTAAGCACTGGTGAATTGAGTCCCGTTGTCGCTGACAAGAATTCTTGGAAAGCCGAATCTCATGATAACATTGTTCATGAAGAACCGCCAGGTGTTGTCTGCCGTTATCTTTGCCACTGCTTCTGCTTCAGCCCATTTTGTGAAATAATCGACAGCAACAATAACATACTGGAGCTGATTTTTGGCAATCGGGAAAGGCCCCAAGATGTCAATTCCCCATTTTGCAAACGGGCATGGGCTCACCATATTTGTCAATTCGGCTGCCGGCCGCTGTGGTTCTTTCGCAAACTCCTGGCATTTGTGACAAGATTTCACAAAATTATCCGAATCTCTCCTGATTGTTGGCCAGTAGAAACCTGTTCGAAGAACTTGGGCTGCCATGGTATTTCCCGAGGCATGCATTCCACATATTCCTTCGTGGATCTCCCTGAGGGTATACAAACCTTCTTCTTCCGTAATACATTTCGCCGCTGGGTAAGTAAGACAACGGCGAAGAAGTACCCCGTCATGATAAGTGCATTTAGCAGCTCTTTTAAGAATCTTCAACTTCTCACTCGCATTTTCTGGTAACTTGCCATGCTTGAGATAGTCGATTACTGGGATGCGCCAATCATTCGCTGCTTCTAATACACATAACACTGGCTGTTCTTCCATAAAAGAAGGAATGGAAATTTCCTCTATTGTCACATCGGGTGGCATTAACGCTTCGGAGTTCGCTGCCAGTTTGGCAATCTCATCAGCCTCAACATTCTTCTCCCTAGGAATATGGTTGATTTCAACATCGATCCCCATATTTCTGATTTCGGCGAGCTCTTTTTGTACTTTCTTCAAGTACTGAATCATGATAGGCTCTCTAGCCTGAGAGTCGCCGTTGGCTTGATCAATGATCAATTTTGAATCTCCATAAATGACCAAACGGACATTGACCGTTTGTGCATTACCGATCAGATTCCCTCCGATCCGCAGTCCTGCCAATAGTGCTTCATATTCGGCAGCATTATTTGACAACAGCCTCGAGATTTTTAAGGCGTACCTCATTTTAATCCCTTCTGGGCCTGAAATGATAATGCCAGCTCCTGCTTCACTTTGGTTCTTGGCGCCATCTACAAAAATTGTCCACTGATCTCCGTTCATATCAGGAAGCGGTAAGCAAGCTTCCTCTTTGCTCTCTGGCAAAGAAATTAGCTTCTGAACAAACGTGCATTCGGCAATGAAATCGGCCAGTGCTTGGCCTTTGATAGCGGGCCTGGACTGATACTGTAATCCATACTGCTCCAATTCGATGGCCCAAATGACCATTCGGCCAGACAATTCAGGTCTTCTAAAAATTCTTCTTAAAGGCTGGTCTGTTAGCACAACCACCGGATGAGCTTGGAAATACCTAGACATCTTTCTGGCAGCTTGCAACAGAGCGAAGGCAACTTTTTCAATTTGAGAATATCTCAGCTCAGCATCCTTCAAGATTCGGCTGATAAAATGAATCGGCCGATGTATGCTGTTTTCATCGCGAACCAATACGGCACTGACCACCTCATCGGCCACTCCCAAATAAAGGAAAAGGGTGTCTCCGTTTTCAGGTCGAGTCAGCAACAGTTCGTAAGACAGATACTTTTTTAAGTCGTTAAAAGCCCTTTCACAATCGTCCTCCCATCCGAATCGTGCCTTCTTCCGAATGACTTTAAAGAACGGGAGGCATTTCTCACCTTGCTTGGAGATGAATCGGCTCAAAGCAATTATTCTTCCTGTGAGTCGTTGAACCTCCTTCACATTTGTTGGCGAACTCATGTCTGCAATTGCCTTCAACTTGGCGGGATTAGGCTGAATTCCTCTTTTGCTGACAACATAGCCAAGGAATTTCCCCGTCTGGAATGCAAACATGCATTTTCTAGGATTTAATTTCATTCCGAATTTCCGCATTATCCCAAATACTTCTTCAAGATCTCGCAGATGCGCCTCAAAATTCCTGCTTTTTACCAACATATCATCCACATATACCTCCAATTTTTTTCCAATTAGAGGCTCAAAAATCTTATTGGCCGTTCTTTGAAACGTTGCCCCAGCATTCTTCAAACCAAATGGCATGACCCGATAGCAGTAGGTGGCCTTTGGTGTAATGAAAGTCGTTTTCTCCTCATCTTCAACCGCCATTGGTATTTGATGATACCCAGAATTGGCATCAAGCGAACTCAGGTATTCATATCCAGCCGTTTGATCCACCAACTGCTCTATCCGTGGCAACGGATAACAATCTTTGGGGCACGCCTCATTCAGATCAGTAAAATCAATGCACATCCTCCAATCTCTGTTTGGCTTTCTTACCACAACGGGATTAGCTAACCACGACGGATATTGGACCTCTCGGATGAAGTTAGCCTTTAGTAGCTTGTCTACCTCTTTTTCAATTGCATCTGCTTTTTCTTTGGAGAAAGTTCGCCGTTTCTGCTGAACCGGTTTGGCATTCGGATATACGTTCAAACGGTGCTCTGCCGTTTCCCTCGAAATGCCCGGTATGTCCGACGGGACCCAGGCGAATTCTCCTTTACACTTGTTTAGTAGAAACGAAAGCTGGTCACACTCTCCCTTGCTCAGCTTCTCGCTTACTAAAAAATGCTCAGTGGGAAGATCGGCCACTGGCACTTGAACCATTTTCTCCAATGGCTGTGTACGCTGCTCCTCATCATCTTCTAATGAATCGTCAGCTATGCAAACATATCGGTCACAACGACCATCGACCATCGTTATGTAGCATTCGGCAGCTACCTTCTGATCTCCTCGGATTGTAACAACGTCATCCCCTGAAGGGTACTTCATTTTCAAATGCCTTTGAGATATTACTACTCCAAAAACATTTAAAAACAGACGGCCCAAAATCACATTGTATGGCAGGTTTAAATCTACCACCATAAATAGCTGCTGTTCCTTCCTCCGGGAGCTGTCTTCCACAAAAAAGATTGACAAAAAGGTTATGCCTACAATAGGAATAGGAACGCCATTTACCCCAATAATCGGCCGTCGGCAAGGCTTCAGGTCTGGCTTAGATCCTTGCAAACGGTTAAAAGCATTTGAAGAAATGAGGTTCACCGCACTTCCGTTATCCACTAGAGTTCTCCTGACTCCGTTATTGGCGATGATGGTTGTTACCACTAATGCCTCGTTCTGAGGATATGTCACACCGATCTCATCCTCTTCTGAAAATGTTATGGCCATTCGGTCCAGCTCCGATAGGCCTGTGTTTTCCACGACGGGATCACTCCGTTTTCTCTTTTCTCCAATCGGTAAATCTTCCAATTCCAATTGCTGAGTTCCTCCTGCTATCAAATTGATCATGTGGAACTCATTGAAAGAGGTTGCCAACACCTCCTTTCCTCTGCCCCCCTGGGCACTGGTTCCTGCCACGTTGGGATTTTCTGCCGTTTCTTTCCTGTTGCCGGCAGCTCGATCCTCCATGGCTTTATTTCGAGCTTTGACCGCAAATTCACCCAAATAACCCTCTTCAATTAACTTCTCAATTGCCTTCTTCAAAGAGAAGCAGTCCTCCGTGTCGTGTCCTTTTGCCTTGTGGAAACGACAGTAAGATTCCTTATGCGGCCCCAGGACGACGCCAGGTTTGCGTTTAGGATATTGAATCGGCAGTCTCCGTTCTTCAATGATGGCAAAGATCTCTGCTACTGGCTTGGTTAGCTGCAAAGTAGAGAAATCGGTGAGACGATCCGTCTGTCAGCCTCCAGCCGTTTGCTTCTTTTCTCCCTGTTTACGGACAACCGTTTCTTTCTTAGGAAAATCGGGCTCCTCCCGCTTCTTCCGCTGGAAATCTGCTTCTTCCATCCTTGCATACTTATCCACCTCAACCCGCAAGAGGTCCAAGGTCTTCGGTGTGCTCGCGATAAGAGCATTTTCTAACTCCCGATATCTGCAATTCCTCCTCAAAGCCTCAGCTGCAAAGTTGGGTGCGACATCAGGCAGCATTTCCAGCTCAGCATTAAATCGGGCGACGTACGCCGTTAAGGATTCCCCTGACTTTCGCACCATATCAAACAGTATCGCCGGAGACTTCTCCACAGGAATGCATGAACTGAATCGGCTTATGAAAACTTTTGCCAGTTGCTCAAAACAATCAACAGATCCGGCTGGTAGCTTTTCAAACCAGGTGTTGGCGATTCCTTTCAAAGTCATCACAAATATTTGGCACAACGCCTCATCCTTCCTAGTAAAAAACTTAACATGTTTCTTTACTAGACTCACATGAACTGTCGGATCCGTCGTCCCCAGGTAGGAATCAGTCGACAATTTAACATGTCTGCTCACTCGATGTTTCCTAACCCGAAAGGTTAAAGGATTCTTCGGATCGTCGTCTTTTTCTTCCCGATCTGGTCGAGAAACGGACCTTCTAGATGCTGGCTGATCATCTCTTCCATGATCCACCACTACTTCCGATGGACGTCTTACTGCCGACCTTTCTCGGCTCCTCCCTCGTCCAGATCCCCTTTGTGATGCTTGTCTTTGACTTCCTCTTGGGCTATTCAGGATGGCTCGGCTGTGGACCTCCTCCACATTATCACGATATTCTTCTCTTCTGGACGGATCTTCATTCTGATGGCCCGGCTGTGGCACATACAAAAGATTATCCTGGAGAGCTTGCTGGCTGCCGATCTGACGTGTTGCTCCGACCTGTGGGATCACTAATGGCGGAGGTACTAGAGATGGTGTCACCGCCGGCTGATGATGGATTTGCGGGGGAAAGAATGGTTGGTTGACCGGTGGGGGAAGCCTTCCCATGAACGTCTGCATCATGATGTCCATCCTTCGGTGCAAGGCCTGGAACTCATGCACGATTGCTGGTGGAATGGCTGCTGCTGCAGGTGGTCCCGGCTGTGGGGTACTGGAAAGTAACATTTCTGGAATTTCAGGGAAGTTAAGCCGGTGAGCTGCGGCGTTCATTTCCATTCTAGAAGATGACGCTTGGATGTGTGGAGTTGGAGTTTCATGCTGACCCGTAGCACCTCCAGTGGGTTGTTGTGATTGAAAGTTTGGATCGGATGCCATTTTTGGAGACAAAACCCCAAGAAAGTAGTAGAAGAAGAAGCTTTGAACTTCAAGGTGACTCACTTAAAATTCAAAAACTCTCAATGAAAGCACCAAATGATAATCCGTCGAACGGGGTGAGGGCCTTTCCGTCAAATGGCACGCCGGAATGTGATTGTCGAAGCTTCCTTGAGTGACCTGCAAAGCGCCGGAAGTGTTTTTCGGCGTAGAAGCTCCAATGCCAAAGTTAGAATATGGATTAAAATGCAGAGAATATGTGTGTTTTTTCTGTGTGTTGTTCTTGGGATCTCCAGACTTGTCCTTCATGTCCTTCCCTCTAGTCCTTATGTAGGACTGGAGTAGTTGGACCTGCTCCTACTGACCTGTCCTCCCTGTACTACTCTAGTCCCTATGTAGGGCGGGAGTAGTTGGACTTGCTTCCTCTGTTTCCGTAAGGTGGTCAGTGAAGTAGGAATTGACAATTGTCAAGTGGAGTTAATGCCATAAGGGAAATAAAGTATTCCCTTTGTCTAGTTATTAAATAATGGGTTAGTGGGAGTAGAGAGGTTGTCCCCCACGCCAACTTTGACTAAATATATACTGGGAATTATATAAAATATACCAGTGAATGGAGCTTAACATTTGTACCTAATCGGTACGGTGCCGTTGGGGCTGTATCGGCCAGGTGCCGTTTAGGGTTGAATCGGCAAGGCGTCGTTCTGTTCCTGCGCGGCCACGTGGCAAGATCGGACATGCGCTGTTTGCGAACAGCTATCTGGACTGGTCCTTTAGGCACTTATTCCTGTTGACCTGGACAATCGGTCACGATGCCGTTTCATGTGTTTGGCTTGGTCAAACCGGTTATGTGCCGTTTTGACTGGTCAACGGCGCTTTGTGAAGGTATAAAGTCCATTATGCCCTTCTGATAATTTTATGTATTATCAGTCGCAAATTTTGATCCCCCCCTCTTGGAGCTCCGTCTCTAACTATATCGTCGCCTAGTTCCATTGATGTTGAATTTTATAATTGATTATTGCTGAGATACATTGCTTTGTGTTTTCCGCCAGGATGTTGGAGGAGATGTGGGTGCCAGGTGAGCTTTGTATTATGCATATAAACTTGCATAGTTTTTTTGGCAGTATAATTATATGAAAAACGAAGGCTTGAATTGATTCTGTGAGTTGGGTTGTGGTTTTATGATTGTTTGTTTAGAGATGTTAAGCAAGTGCATTGTTCGCGAGAGAGGAGCAGGGCTGCATGGCAAGTTATAGAGGATGTACGGAAACAATTAATTGGATTGAACTGTGTAGTATGTGACTTTTGTGGTTGATAATACAAAAGTATATCACAAGGGCACAACGGACATTGTACCTTCACAAAGTACCGTTGACCAGTCAAAACGGCACATGACCGGTTTGACCAAGTCAAACATATGAAACGGCATCGTGACCGATTGACCAAGTCAACGGGAATAAGTGACCAAAGGACAAGTCTAGCCCGATCGCCTCAAAACGGCACGAAGCCGATCCACTCGCTAAGCTGTGAAGAAACGGATCGACACCTCTTCAAACATTGACCAGGTCAATGTTCTCCAAACGGCAGCATGCCGATTCCACACAACGGCAGTGTGCCGATTTGCTATAAACGGCTTAAAGCCTACAATAAAGGTACACTGTATACTATTTCTATTAAATCAGTGGTCAAAGCCACACATGGGAGACAGCATTTCCTGCTCCCACTCAACCATTATAAAACTATTACCCATGAGGGATATCTATCCTCCCAAAGGTATGGTCTCTACTTTATAATTATTAACTCTTACTTTTAAACCACTTTGTGGAAAAAAGAGGAGAGGTGTCAGTAGATCTAACCACTCTAACCACTCTAGTCCTACATAAGGACTAGAGGGAAAGAGAGGAGGGACAGATCTGGAGCTCCCAAAAAGAGATAGACACTGTTCCGATATACATTCTCTGCATCTTAATCCAAACACTGACTTTGGCATTGGAGATTCTCCGCCGGAGCAAGCCTCCGGTGGTTTTGCAGGTCGCTCAAGGGGCTCCGACCACACTCCCCGGCATGCCATTAGACGGAAAAGCCCTCCTATCCATCTTTGGATTATCAAATGGTGCTTTCATTGAGAGCTTTTGAAGTTTCAAGTGAGCAAGCCTTGAGATTCAAAGCTCTTTCTTCTCAATAATTTGGGGTTTTCATTTCCAAAGATGGCGTCCAATCAAAATTTTCAATTAAATCAACCTGCTGGTGCTGCTGCTGATCGACGTGGATCACCACTGAGGCAAACTTCATCTCCTCATGTGGGACCAAACACCACGGCTCAACAACCTAATTTTCCAGAAATCCCATGTCCAGGCACAACCTCAGAGGTCATTAACTCAGCCATCATGCTCGAGTTTGCTGCCCTGCACCAAAGGATGAACGTGATGATGCAAACGTTCATAGGAGGAGTTCCTCCGCCAGCCAACCAGCCAGTTGTTCCTCAACAGATCTGCAATCAACAGGCGGTGGAACCATCTTTTGAGCCACCACCAGGCCATCAAAGTGCAGATCTACCCAGAGGGGAAGACATAGAAGAATTTGTCAACCAAATAGCTCAACGCAGCGCAAGAAGGAGTCATGAACAATCACCTCGAAGTAGATCCGAGAAAAGGAAAAGCAGAGAGAGATCGGTGACTCCACATCAAACCAGGAGAGATCGTGACAGAGATAATCCAGATCTGTTTAAACGGTCTGTTCAGCAACCAGATCGTGAAGAACAGGACGATGATCCAAGAAATCCGTTAACCCTTCGGGTTCGGAAACATCAAGTGAGTAGGCATGTCAAGCTACCATCCGATCACTACCATGGGACAACAGATCCGACGGTTCATGTGAGTTTAGTAAAGAAACATGTTAAGTTTTTTACTAGAAAGGATGAGGCTTTGTGCCAAATATTTGTAATAACCCTTAAAGGGATAGCCAACACATGGTTTGGAAAATTACCGGCCGGATCCATTGACTGTTTCGAGCAACTAGAAAAAGCATTCAGAAGCCGATTCAGCTCATTAATACCGACGGAGAAATCTTCAGCCGTTCTGTTTGACATGATGCGACAGTCAGGGGAATCGTTGGCTGCATACGTGGCTAGATTTAGCACAGAGCTAGCAACTCTTCCTGATGTAGCACCCAATCTTGCAGCAGAGGCGCTGAAAAGAAATTGTAAATACAGAGAGTTGGAGAATGCTCTAATTGCAAACACTCCTAAAACCTTGGATCTTTTGCGGATTGAGGTAGAAAAATACTCCAGAATGGAAGAAGCAGACTACCGAAGGAGGAAACGGGAGGAACCCAATCTCCAAAGTTGAGAAAAGAAGCAAACGGCATGAAGCCGATATGCAAATCGGTCACCCGATTTCTCTGCAACGCCGTCGTCCAGATCAGAGGGCAAAACGACAATATTTGCAAAACGACATCTGGCCAAACGGTCAAAACAGAGATAAGTCCAATTTGTTTTGTCTTTTTAATTGTTTCTGGAATATTATGTATAACATGAATTATCAAATATTTCAAAACAATGAAAATATATATTCGCAAGTATTGTTTCTCATATGATTGCAGATCTCGAGAAAACAAAAATTAAACCAGCCGTGGATGTAGGTCAAGCTGAACCACGTTACCAAAATCCAGCCGTGGATGTAGGTTAAGCTGAACCACGTTACCAAAATTCAAGAACCGCGGACGTGAGCCATCTTAGACCGAACCGCGTTATCAAAATCAAATCAATCGTGGACGTAAGTCATTTTAGGCTGAACCACGTCACCAAAATCCAAGAATTGCCAACGATACATATATTGCAAACGATACATATATTGCAAACGATACATATATTGCAAACGATACATATATTGCCAACGATACATATATCGCCACCAAGGCATATATCGTTATTGAGGCATATATCGCTATTGATGCATATATCGCTATTGATGCATATATCGTTATTGATGCATATATCGTCATCAAGGCATATATATATTGTCATCACATAAAGACCATGTTGGTCCTGCTGATCAGACAGACAGCAAAATTACAAAGTCCGCTCCAAAACGGCAAAGATACAAGGTCCGTTGCAAGCGGAAAATTTTCAAAGACATCTTCTGCCTTATCAATCGGCAATATTGTCAAAACGGCCCAGTGCCAAATCGACAAAGAGGCCAAGTCAAAACGGTTGCAAACCTCAAAACGGCCATAACAGAACGGCAAGCGCCCGATTCTGCTAAACAAAAAAGAGATAAGTTCAATTTCAATTGTTCTATCTTTGTCTTTATTTTTCTGGAGTATGATATATATATAATAGAAATCATTAAACAGTAGCAATTACTAAAAATTGCAAAATTATATATATATTCCGAATGATAATTGTTCATTACAAAATGAGCCAAATCGGCATTAACCAAAACATTGCTAGATGTTCATACTAACGGCCCAGATCCAGAAGCGGCGTTAGGGCCAACAGGAACATCATCATCATCTTCGTCTACATCTGAATCGGAGAAAGGTTCATACTCCTTAGCTTCGGCAATCCTTTCTCCAGCAGCAACATATCGCGAGAGATTGTCAGGGTGGAAATTCTTCTCGCCATAATAGGAGACATAGCTCTCCAACATGATGTTCTTCATCCTCTCTCTCCACCAACCGATCTTCTCAGGAACTTTCAGCAGCTCTGCTTCCTTAACGGCAATGTCATTTCTGGCAGCTTGCAAATCGGATCGGGCTGCGCTAAGTTCCTCAGTTAGCTTGGCAACGGAATCGGCAAGAGAAGCTTTCTCTCCCGAGAGCAAGGCGACGGAATCGGATAGAGCAGTCTTCTCCTCTAGCAGCTCACCGTTTCTCCTCTGCTCATCCCTGACCATGGCAGAAAGACCATCTCTTTCTTTTAGGCTGTCAGCCAGTCTACTTCGAGCATCCATAACGGTTTTTTTGTCCGTCTCATGAGAGGCCTTCAAAGTCTCATTCTCTTTCTGAAGGGAAGCGACTTCAGCGGTTGATTGCCGAAGTGCCTCTCTGCCCTTTTCAAGCTTTAACTCAACGGCCTCAGCTGCATAACGGGTAGCGCACAAGCCGCTGTAGAAAATACTTTGCATATGGGAGAAATGGCAACTCAGCTCCAAACGGTGATAATGTTTCCTGTCGGCATCGTTGGCAAGCATCTCACCAATCAGTTGACCGGTCCTATAATCTTTGCTGCCAGGACTCTTCAATCCGAGAGATCGGCGGCAGCTTTCTCCAAAATTGTTTAAGCTAACCGTGTGAGTAATCTCCCCGTCAGGACCATGACTTGAGAGATAACCTCTATGAACGGAAGGAGGAGCGACTGCATGATCATCAGAAGTAAACGGCTCAGGCAAAGGTGGATCGGCAACCCAGTGCAGGTTAATCGGCATCGGCGATGAAGGACCTGGCTGAACTGGATCAGGAATGCTCTCGGAAGCGACCGGTGTGCCCGCGAAAACGGGAGAGTGATGCTGTAACGGCGTCTCCAAAGGGGGAACCGAAGCCCCTGAGCCATCAGTGCAAACGGAAAAAGGAATGTTTGTAGCAGGCCTTGAAACGGTTTCAGCCGTTTCGATGTTCTCTGGTTCGGAAACGGCGGATGCCCGTTGTGCTTCATCGGCAACCCGTTTTGCTTTAGCTTTCCTTCTCTTTCTGAGAATTCTTTTGGCAGCTTTCAGGACTTGGGGATCAGGATCTGCCAGATCGGAGGTCTCAACCGTCTTGCTGACCCGTCGCCGTTTGATGATAAGAGGGGAATCTTCTTCTTCTTCTTCTTCAAAGGAAAAATTCACCGTTGTGTCTGGTATAGCCGATTGCTCACCTCTCTCCTCAGCGGCTTCTTCGGCCACCATTCCCTCATCAATCGGCTCATCGACCAGGGGACCTTCATCCTCAGTTCGGTCTTCAGCCGATTCATCATCAGTCTGCATTCTGTCTTCGGCAGGAGCTTTGGCCTTAGCAGAAATCAGCCGAATTGAAGAAATGGAAGCAGAAGCAACCTTCTTAGCTTTCTTAGCCTTCCCTGCAAAACGGAATTTGTGTAAGAATACAACAAGGACAAAGTGGAATATGGCTGGAGTTAGTAAAGCTCACCAAGAACGCAATCAGACAGCGGCAAGCCGATTGCCAGGTACCGTGTGTGGAACGGCGTGTTAACCGACAGCAACAGGTCAACTTGGGACTGAAGAGGCTCACCAAGGTTATCTGGCTTAAGCCAGTGTTTCTCATTCATTTCCCGATTAAACCCAGAAGGCCATTCGGCCGAAGAAGATGTTGTAACAAAAAAGAAACGCTCTTTCCAGTCTTTGACAGAAGAGTCATACCTTTGGAAGATCTCGCTAAAATGAGAATCCCGACGGGGGCGAATCATCATCAAGCTCCCACGATTTGTCAGATTAAAGAAATACTTAAACAGAGTCAGTGAAGGCGATTTAATCCCATTCAATTCACAGACCCTCAAAAAAGCATAAATTCCAGCCCAGGAATTTGGAGTAATCTGGGCTGGGCTCAACAGATGCTGAGTGAACATCTGCTTGATCATAGAATCCAGGGGAAGCCTAAAACCAAAGGCAAACATCCTAGAATACAAGACCCTAGTATTATCATCAAAACTACTGTTCAACCTAACATCGGGAGAAGCAACAATGGCAGAATACTCATCAGTCAGCTCAATTTCTAAAGCCTCCATCTCAGCATACAACTTGTCTTCACTATCTAACTTAGTGGGAGTTCTATCAATGATCTCATCAGTAACAAGAGGGCGTTTGGGTGCCATTCCTAAATCTCAAGCGATAAATCGAAGAGGGAAAAGGAGTGGGTAAATACCTAAAAATGCAGAGATCTTGAAGAACGGAACCCAGAAGTGCGGGAGGAAGTTGCAGAAATGAGAGAGAGAATAAGAGAAAATTTGTGAGGAAGAAGAAAGTGAGAGCGGCGTTGAGAAAGAAAATGAGTTAGGGTTTCCAAGAGAAACCACTTTTGAAAGGAGAAAACTCTTCAACTCACATCCGTTCCAACGAAACGATGACAAGTGGCAGGACCAATTGTGATCAGACTGACATACGTCACTAAAGCTGCAGAGCATTAAATGAGAAAACGGCGCATGCGCTTCTCACAAGTTTTGAATTTCGAAATTCAAACTTGTCAGAGAACGAAGAGACGTTTCTCCTAGAAAGTTCAACCAGCAATTATCATTTTATGGGAAAATGCCACGTCAATAGGTATGCATTTTAATGCATTAATCCTTCTTTATTGACATTTATTATTTATTTGCAGGATTGAGGGAAAAAACTCAATAACTGCATCAAATTAAAACAAACGGCAGCATGCCGATTGCCGAGCATCAAGCCTGAAACGGTAGCATGATTATCAAATATCAAGCCAGAAACGGCAAGCCCTTGGTAAACACTCGGGCTCGTTTGTTGTTGGGCCTCTGATAATACAAAAGTATATCACAAGGGCACAACGGACATTGTACCTTCACAAAGTACCGTTGACCAGTCAAAACGGCACATGACCGGTTTGACCAAGTCAAACATATGAAACGGCATCGTGACCGATTGACCAAGTCAACGGGAATAAGTGACCAAAGGACAAGTCTAGCCCGATCGCCTCAAAACGGCACGAAGCCGATCCACTCGCTAAGCTGTGAAGAAACGGATCGACACCTCTTCAAACATTGACCAGGTCAATGTTCTCCAAACGGCAGCATGCCGATTCCACACAACGGCAGTGTGCCGATTTGCTATAAACGGCTTAAAGCCTACAATAAAGGTACACTGTATACTATTTCTATTAAATCAGTGGTCAAAGCCACACATGGGAGACAGCATTTCCTGCTCCCACTCAACCATTATAAAACTATTACCCATGAGGGATATCTATCCTCCCAAAGGTATGGTCTCTACTTTATAATTATTAACTCTTACTTTTAAACCACTTTGTGGAAAAAAGAGGAGAGGTGTCAGTAGATCTAACCACTCTAACCACTCTAGTCCTACATAAGGACTAGAGGGAAAGAGAGGAGGGACAGATCTGGAGCTCCCAAAAAGAGATAGACACTGTTCCGATATACATTCTCTGCATCTTAATCCAAACACTGACTTTGGCATTGGAGATTCTCCGCCGGAGCAAGCCTCCGGTGGTTTTGCAGGTCGCTCAAGGGGCTCCGACCACACTCCCCGGCATGCCATTAGACGGAAAAGCCCTCCTATCCATCTTTGGATTATCAGTGGTTAACTGTGGTGTTTTGTGACTTCTTTTCTGGGTTCATCTTGCTTTGCAGTATTTGATGCCGTTTGTGGAGAAAGAAATAACATATCGAGTAAGTGCAGGCTTCATCCAAGCAATGATCTGTTTAGGGATCAGGAAGAGCATAAGATTCACATGGATATAAATGAATGGAAATGTGGGTGCTGTAAGAAAAGTTTTCGGCTGAGAAGTATCTTGATATGCATTTTGATAACAGGCATAACAACCTTCTGGATGTTGTATGTGGATTCTGGTACCCTTGACTTCTTTAAGCATTGGATTTCTGTTGGTTAAATATTTAATTGCGCAGTGTATAATGTGGGGGTTCTTTTATGTTTGTAGAGTAATGGCAAGTGCTTGGCTGATTTATGTGGAGCATTACATTGTGATTTTGTGTTGAATTCAAAGTCACCTAAGGCAAAGTGCAATCCTGCAGCTGTTGCAAAGAATCATCACCTTTGCGAGGTTTTGCACCAAATTTTGGACTACTGTGCTTGTTTGCTCTGTCAACTCTGATATTTCGCTCTGACATTCAATTTCTTTTCTCCACAGAGTCTTGCAGATAATTTTTTTCCCATGAATCAGGGCCCTTCAGCAACCCGCTTTCATGGTGTGTTTTATACACAGCAAAACTATTTTATGCACTTTCTAGAGACACCCTGTTGCTGTTATTATCTGACTAAATTATTTCACTTGTTTAAAACATTTTGGATGTAGTTGACTCCTTCTATTACTAATGGTAGCTTTGTAGAGTTGTTTCTGCGCCAATTCTGTGATGCTCTCACTTGCTCAGGGAAAAAAAAAGCCTTTTCCTAAAGGTGGTAAGGTAAGGGTTTAACTAGATTCAGTTGCAGTTATTGCTTTACTCTTGTGATCATAGATATTTGTATTGTTCAATTTGCTTGGTTGTTATGATCAACTGTCAAAAGATGAACAAATAAGAGGAAGAGGTAGCTTCAATCTGCATCTCCTTTTTATCTAACTTGTTCCTTTGGCATGTCCAACGAATTTCCAGTTTTACAGTACTCATAGAAGGCAGTATTTATGTTGTTCTACCAGAATGCCACAGTTCAATACTTCCAGGATATCATTTTCTTTCTTTTGATCCATTTGACCTTTAAGATAACTCTCCATTCATGTTATTCAAGTATCCATGCTTTGTCATTTTACATGTGCTATTCCTCTTTCAATCGGTGTAGAAGCAAACAAGTGTATTCTACCTGGCGATGTGCATATTAACCTTGATGCTGCTCCCCCTTTTCTATGTTTTGATTTATTTGTATCAGAGGTGGGGTATCCTTTCTTTTTGAATTTCCCAAGTTAGCGACCTTTTGCAGCAATTTTATGAACTTTTTTTGGTCTATTTGCAGAGAGATGAGGAGTAGAACCCAAGAACTAAGGCGAATTCAACACGTTGGAAAGAAAAAGCCATCATAGAGGTATACCTTTCTTGTGTGTGTTTGTGTATATATATATATAATATGCTTATGGAATTTGGAATCTGTATTAAAACAGCGGATTGATTTGTTTTCAGTTGACCAATATTAGAAAAGGAAACTAAATTGACCTAAGTTGCTGGGTTTTGTGTATGGGAGAAAATTGACCATGTCTATTTCCTGAAGTGGCATTCTCTGATGCATGATCGATGATTATGTTGTTGTTAGCTTGACTTTCCTGAATTTGTGCAAGTGTATAATAATCTTAGGTGCATACTAGAACTGTCAGGAAGTTTAGGGGTCCTATTTAAGAAATATGCCTCCGGTCAGTTGGATGTCACCAGCTAAAGCCATCTGTTTAGTGTTTCCCATAGGGACTACTTGTTGTGAACTTGCAATTCTTAGTCTGGAACAACATCATCTAATGTCTCGTGCTCTACTTACAGGTAACCCCTTGGAAATGGATTAGTTTTACTAATCAAGGACTGCAGTAATACGAACTGAAAATTGACAGTCAGAGGTCTGTGGAAGGAATTGTAAAAGAACAGCCAAGCGAAGCTAATTAATTAATTCCTATCAAATCCTGGTGAACCATGCACTTCTGTTTATGGTAGTTATCGTTGTTTGTGGGGAATATTGGGGGGAAATCAGGAAATGTATAGAGATTACATATTCCTATCAGTCAGAACTATACAGGAAAATTGCATTCACCAGCTTTTACCTGGAAATTTTACTTGTATTCATCTGATAATTTCAGCAGCCGATAATATACTCGGCTGACAGCTTACTTTGAAGTACTTGGTAAAAAAATTATCGAAAATTACATCATTAATTGACAGTATTTAAATGCTTAACCAACAGCAGTATTAGGCATTCTGACCTCAGCTGAGTCTAAATGAGAAACCTTGAAAATCAACAACTTGGCATTTCCCAATCTTCTTCTATCCCACAAGTTGACTTGTACAATGTCCTTTCTGCCATTTGGATAAAAGTAAACCTGTTCGAGTACTAAGATCACCATTTGAGGTGAAAAGTGGTCAATACATGTTCAGATTCTTGAGAAAGGCCATCACCTGGTGTTCATTCACCATCGATAAGTTGCCTGATGAACCTCAAAATACATTCTTTGAATTCATGTTCCAGGAAGGATAGCAATTCTAAGGAGATATGGCCGCAAATGCGTTCGACAAGAGGAAACCACCTGGATCACTGAGGCGAATATAAGCTAATCCCTTCGGAATGTCATCCTCTTCGAAAACGAAGTTGTTAAATTCCTCTTCAGTAATGGCCTTTCGCTCCTCATCCAAGCAAATAACATGCCCGCTCTCCACATAAGGCTTGTAGACATTGCAGAGAGAACAAGCAAGTGAACCCCCAAAAGCTTCTTTAAAAGACCTTAAATCCAGGCCTCTAGAAGTTCTAAGTGAGAGCATCACAACATCCATAGCCAAATCCTTGGCATCTACACCACCATTATCCCCATCACAATCCACCTTCCCGTCCTCCAAATCCTGCACATAACCCGCGTACTCTTTCATCTTCCTTGGCCTTGAAAACCTCACTCCATTGACAAAACCAGCCGAGCCTAGGCCAAAACCATAGAAAGGCTTGTTCACCCAGTAAATAGAATTGTGCTTGCATTCAAATCCATTCTTGCTGTAACTACTAATCTCATAATGCACATAACCTGCATCAGAAAGCATCTTTGACGCCATCCTGTAAAACTTAGCAGAATCTCTTTCAGAAGGTAAAGGGAATTCCCCCGGCGAGTACCTACGAGACAAACAAACACAAAACACCATTACAACAAGCATGAAAAAGATTAAAACTTTATCTGTAAATTTCATTGACATGAACTTACAAGACTCCAAATTTAGTCCCTTCTTCAACCTGCAGGTCATAAACAGACACATGCTTAGGCGCCGCGTCGATGGTAAGCCTCAAGCTCTCCTCCCACATTTGTGTTGTCTGATGAGGCAGAGAAGAGATGAGATCCATACTCCAATTCTCAACCCCACATGACCCAAGAATCTCAATTGCCTCATAAACCTCTCTAATCCCATGTGCTCTTCCACAAGATTTCAACAACTCTTCTTGAAAAGCTTGCGCTCCTAATGACACTCTGTTAACACCAAACCCCATCAGCTCCTTCATCTTTTTATTATCAAAAGTGCCAGGATCCATTTCCATCGACAACTCAGCATCCTCAGAAATCCCAAACTTCGCTCTTAAAGTATCCAAGATGGACAAAACTACCGCCGGAGACACTAGAGAAGGCGTCCCGCCGCCAAAGAAAACAGTTTGAAGAGGTGGGTGGGTGGAGAAACCCGATTTGGTTGAAGTTATTTCACGCTGGAGTGATTGTACGTGGTTTGCGACACGTGGGTCGTTGTCGGGTGGGTTTGCGGAGCCGAGAGCGACGATAGGGAAGTCACAGTAGTGGCAGCGTTTGCGGCAGAAAGGGAGGTGGATGTAAGCTGAAGTGGGAGCGCTAATTTGTTGGGCCGGGATAGTGGTGGTGGTGGTTGAGGCATTTTGGTGAACAGGTGGTGATGTTTGCGTACTAGCGCTGGAAATGATGGTCGTGTAGCGTGGTGGGAAAGATTGTAAAAACGGGAGCAAAGGTTGATTTCAGCATGACTGGTCAGTACTCAGGTGTCGCTATGTCGAGACTTGAGTTGCTCTACATTATATTGCCGGTCTTTTTTTAACTTCTTAAGGTCTGTTCGGTGTTCCAGACTGGAAAAGTTCAGCGGGAAAATGACTTTTGAAAAATGGAGCGTGCTGTTTGGTAAAAAAAAATTTAAAAATTGAGTGGGATACCTGAGGTATTTGGTAAAACAGTTTTCCAAAATTATAGTTTGGATGTAAAATGACCATAAATTGCATAATTTATTTCAAGTGTTATAATTAATTTTTTTTAGTATCTTTATATATATTTTTAATTAATTTATTTATAATCTAACATCTAACAAATATTTATCTAATATCATAAATAAATTACCTGAGCCTCTTTTGTATCACCTGGCAGCCACAAAACAAAAGCACATATTGTTGAATATCTAATTTCCTGGTACCATTTATGCAGTTATTTTTCTTTTGGGTTTTGGGTTTTTGGTTAAGATTTCTCCTTTGATTCAACGCTCAGTACAGTATAGTTTTTATTGCAATCCCTTTTCTTGTTTTCCTTTCAGTCTCCATCAATGTGATCAATTTAACACCAAATGCAAGAATCTGTGGCCAGTATGAGTTGGGGAATACCATCCTAATAAGAGTGGATCAAATGCAATCCACTTAAAACTTGAACAAAAATTGGCTAACAAAAATGAAATTTCCATTCTAGTACATTAACTGTGTTTCACCTCAAAGAGATGTGGCATACAACATACATATTACATCTTTTGTCAACTGTAACAAAATCAATACAACAACAAGAAGACACAAGTATATAACTACTATAACCAAGGAAAACAGACCCAGACCTTCAAATGACATATAGAGAAGTCACATTACTTGCATTCAATCCAGTAATCGTCGTGACCAAACTCTTTTATTCTATCCCCACTGACATTGAGCTCTGCCATTGAATCCTCCAACCCAGAGCTGTTAGGAATTACCTGAGTAGGAGACCGAAAGATAACCTAGATTGAGAAAGATAAACCACAATAGACAATACAAGGGATTAACGTGGTATCGGTCTAGCCGCACTCCACAAACCGCACAAATATTATTAATCTTAATATTCGTTTGTTTTACAATTACAAGAGAGTCTATTTATAGGGAAAAGGCCGACCTCCATTCCCTATGTTAGCAATGTGGTATATCAGACTCCACATACCCAACAATCTCCCACTTGGAGACTGATCACAGGTCCACTCTCACTCATGTAACTCTAGTAAAACCCAACAACATTAAGCAACTCTACATGTGTTGAGCCTTCTTCAATAGTCAGTTCTGAAGGACAGTTGAAGCTATGCAAAACTTCAAGTTCTCTTTAGTAACCACCTTGATTAGCATATCTGCTGGATTCTTTGAACCAAGAATTTTCTTCAAGGACAAAGTACCATCACTAATCAACTACCTAATAAAGTGATATCTCAACTGGATATATTTTGTCCTAGCATGAAACACAAGATTCTTCGCAAGATGAATGACACTCTGACTGTTGCTGTACAGAGCGTTGTCTTCCTGTTTCTTGCCCAACTCCTCAAGAAAATTCTTCAACCAAATCATTTCCTTGCTGGCTTCTGAAATAGCCATGTACTCTGCTTCCTGATACGATCATAGCTAGGCCAAGACGCGCATAAGTGAATGATCTTGTTCTCTTGTAGGTTTGGTGCGCGGAATTAGACAAAAATCCCTTTGATACGCCTTCTTGAATCAATTAGCATCCCATACTACTAATTGAGTTTAGTGACTCGCAAATCCCTGTTTGAGCAAGTCGGGGTTGTCGCGAATGCCTAACCCTGTAGTACGCCCGCCGATGTACGCCTAGCCCTGTAGTACGTACACACGCTAACGTTCAGCCCTATGAATGAAAGCAACACCAACAATCAGCCCTGTGACTGCTAGCAACCAATATTCAGCCCTGTGAATATTAGTAATGACGATCAGCCTTGTGAATGCCAAACGAATCCTCACGCTCCTATCACACTTATCCCTGTAAGTGCCACGCTTTGGCTCGTCACGAATCCTCACGCTCCTATCACACTTATCCCTGTAAGTGCCACGCTTTGGTTCGCCACACTAGCTCACGCACCTATCACGCTTATCCCTGTAAACGCCACGCTTTGCTAGCCCTAGCCGCACCTATCACGTTATCCCACGACTAAGTTAAAACACAAGTACGGGTTGCTCCGGAGATCGAGATAATAAGATGGTAGAATAATGAAGCGAGGATTTGGTAAGGTGTTTATGTGGAAAATCTGATCTAATTTTATTAATAACAAAGCAAGCCTTTATATAGGCGTTTTACAATACAAGTCTTACTAGAAATAGAACTACTAATAATAGATAGTTACCTAAATAATTAATTCCTAAATAAAATAAACTCCTAATTAAGCCGAAGCTCTACACAGTAATTAAAGCACATAAAATTAGGAAATATTAATCCGTGCTCTCTTTTGCCATTAACGCACCCTAGGATTTGGTGCGATCCTTGAACCGTATCACTTCCGTGGTTGAAAGAGCAACAGTCTTTTGAAGTCGAGACATCTAACTAACTACTGTGCCACCCAAAGTGAAAGTATATCCCGTAGTACTCTTTCTTGTATCCTCAAAACCACCCAAATCTGCATCAGTGAATCCTTCCAAGATTACATCTTTCCTGCGGAAACATAATGCAACCTTAGAGGTACCTTTCAAGTAGCGTAGCAGTCACTTAACCGCCTCCCAATGCTCTCTCCCAGGATTAGACATGAATCTGCTAACAACTCCCACTGCATGAGCAATGTCTGGTCTCATGCACACCATAACATACATCAAACTACCAACTGTAGATGCATACAGAACATTAGCCATTTCTTCCTTGTCTTCATCCGTTTGAGGCCGTTTGAGGTGACTGCTTCTTTGTGAGATTGAAGTGGGCTCCCAAAGGCGTACTTCTGATCTTCGCATCTTGGAGGTTAAACTTATTTAACACCTTCCCAATGTACTTCTCTTGCAACAATTTCAGAGTACCTTCACTTCTATCTCTGATGATGCTCATACCAAGTATCTGCTTTGAGGGACCCAAATCCTTCATCTCAAAATCTAAAGACATATGTCTCTTCAACTTATTGATTTCCCTCATGTCAGATCTTGCGATTAACATGTCATCAACATACAACAACAATATAATATAAGATGAATCAAATTGCTTAACCTCGTATACTCACTCCTCATCATAAAGTTGTCAAACTTCAAGTACCATTGTCTTGGTGCTTGCTTCAAACCATACAAGCTCTTTTTCAGCTTGCAAACCATGTCCTCTTTCCCAGCTACCGGGAACCCCTCTGGTTGTGTCATATAAATGTCCTCCTCAAGATCACCATGTAGAAACGCGATCTTCACATCTAGCTGCTCTAGATGTAATTCTTCTGCAGCCACGATACCCAAAACAAGTCTGATAGTAGTCATCTTGACAACTAGAGAAAAAAATCTCATTGTAATCAATGCCTTTTTTCTGCTGAAAACCTTTCACCACTAACCTTGCCTTGTATCTCTTGCTGCCATCAAGTTCTTCTTTAATCTTGAACACCCATTTATTCTGCAAAGCCTTCTTTCCTGCTGGTAACTTAGTCAACGACCAAGTCTCATTCTTCTCAAGCGAACTCATCTCCTCGTTCATGGCTAGCTCCCACTGAACTGACTCATCCATCTGCATTGCCTCTGAATAACTCTCAGGCTCACCATCCTCAATCAAAAGCAAGTAATAAGCTAAAGGAGAGTATCTTTGTGGCGGTCACGAAACTCTATTTGATCTTCTTACTGCAACATCTGGGACAATTGGGACTGCCTCCTCAGCATCTTTGTTTACCAAACTCCCACTGTCCCCTGCAAGAACATCCTCTGTAATATCTTCCAACATAATCTACTCTTTTACTGCTTGTTTCTTTGTCATTTCAGAATTTGCTGTAAGCTTATCCTTATATACTGCATTCTCATTGAAGGTGACATCCTTGCTTCTAATGACTTTCCTGTTCAACTCATCCCAGAAACGGTATCCCATCTCATCTGACCCATAGCCAATAAAAGTAATAAAAGTAACCTTCTTTGCTTTAGGATCAAGCTTATCCCTGTCAGAGTCTTTAACCCGCACATAAGAAACACAATCAAAAACTCTCAAGTTTGAGAGATTTACCTCCTTTTCTTGCCACTCTTCCTCTGGAATCTGGAACCCCAAAGGGACTGAGGGTCCTCTATTAATGAGATATGTCGCTGTACTAACTGCATCTGCCCAAAACATCTTTGGCAATCCCGCATGTATTCTCATACTCTTGGCTCTCTCATTCAAAGTCCAATTCATTCGCTCTGCAACTCCATTCTGCTACTGTCGCACCGTCACGAGCGAAATTTGGGACGCAATGAAATTCACATAACAATGAAGTCGCCACCCTATTTTTCTAAGGTTTAGGGAAACCTAAAAGTCCGAAAAAAAGAAGAAAATAAAATAAAAACTAAGGCACAAATAAAAGGGTCTAAACCCGAGAACTACGGTTCGGGGTCGATTTATGGACTTGGGAAGGTGCGAGGCACCCAAGTCTCATCCTAAAAAGGTTACCGGTTCTAAAAAGTGGTGTTTTAAAATCATGTTAAAAACAAGTAATTTGGGGCCCTCAGGGGGGATCGTCGCTTTAATTCTTTAGTTGGTTCGGTTGATTTTATCCTAATTATTGTCGAGTTGTTAAAAAGAAAATAAACATTTTATCCTCTAAAAAAGAAAAAGGTTGGTTTGCATACCTATTTCGGTTATATTTAATCGAGTTCAAAAATTAGTCAGATTACATGCAAGATTGATTAAGTGAAATTACTACCATTTTATTATTAATCTTTACTAAAGCGACGACCCTAGTAAATCATAGACGAATCACGACGATCGAAATCACTATCATCACAGATGAGTTACTACATCATCGGGCAAATGCATATGATTAATCCTATTTACTAGGTGATTCTAAGCATGCATAGACTAGCAAAGTACCATTTATATGAATGCGAGAAAACACGTTGAAAAGAGAAAAACTGGGAAGTGGGGTCGAAGCCGCGCACATAACACATTCGTCAAAGATAACATTAATACATCCAGAGCATAAAGTAAATATCAAGGGATTGCTAAATTTAAACGATCACGCAACATTAAAGATTTAAATCTCATTTTAAAAGGTAGCTCTAATGATAAGGGGGATTAAATATGGAGGTATTTTCTACGAGTTGGGCTTAGGGCCCATTTACTATCTTTCCGCTTTCAAATGATTATTTTCTTTGGTGATTTACTATCCAATAATTTTAGAGGGAACCTGAGTTATTGGAAAAGATTTAAATCCTATTGTTTTGATTACTACTTTGTTTATTTTTTCTTTGATTGATTTTATTCATTTTTTATTTTTAGGGATTTATTTAAGATTTGAGGATTTTAATAATTAATAATCATGCAATTAAATTAATGCGTGATGTTTAATTACTAATCCTATTTTATTTCATGCATTTGAAAGAAAATAAAAGTTGAGTGTTTACTAATCCTAATTCGTTCAAGTAAAGGTCAATTTGAGTGAAATTATTAAAGGGAGTTTTTGATATAAATTAATTCTCATGCAAATCAAATTAATTAAATCCTAGCAATTAAAAATAATCAAGCACGATAAATAAATAATTTAAAGAATGCATCTCTTCGAGTAGGTACCTGCATCACCGATTAGTTAGTAGCACGAGTAATAAAAATAAGGCAGGTAAATAAATATTACAAGCATGCATACGAATAAACTACGAACAAAATAAATAAAAATCTCCCGACGGGCCAGCTAAATAACCCTCAGCCCATCTTTGCCTCCTTCCTTCCTACTGGGCCGACCTATTGGCCAAGCCCCAAGCCTAATGAATAACAAAATCAGCCCCAACCCTATAATCACATAATTCATTTCTTTCCTCCTTCTCTAGCCGCCGGCGGCTTCTTCTCTTACTCTTTTCTTCCTGCAAATTAATATAAGCAGAGTAGCAACCCACCAAACAACTCAATCAAAAAAAGAGGATAGAAATACCGCGGTGAAGAGATGATGATTCCGGAGGTACTGGTCTGCCGCGGTGGTGAGGCGGGGTTCGGCTGCCGTAGCGAGGCGGTGGTTGGAGGGTCGGGCAGTGACGGTTGGCTGCTGGGCAGTGTGTACAGTGGTTGATTTGGATGGTGAATCAGGTGGATTCGGGTTTGGTTTGGGTGGATTTTCGGGTTGATTCTAGGACTGTTTTCGGGTGGTTTTGTTACTGATTCTGGGTAGATTTTAGGGCTGATTTGGGATTGTTTTTTGGGCTGATTTGGGACTGTTTTCGGATGATTTTGTTACTGATTTTGGGTAGATTTTAGGGCTTGTTTTGATGCTGATTTTGGAGCTGTTTTGATGGAGATTAAGGGCTGTTTTGGTGCTGATTTTGAAGCTGGTTTGGGGCGGTCTTTGTGGCTGTTTCGGGTGAGGTGGACCGGAATGGTGGTTTTTGAGTTGTGTTTGAATTAATTTTGGGTTGGGTGTATTTGGTTTCGGATAAGTGATTTAATTTGCTGATGGGTGATTTAATTTGGGTTTGATGAGTAGGTGCAGTGTGTCGATGATTTTGGTGATTTTAAAGAGAGGGCGTGGCGTTTAGGTAGTGAGGGTTAAGATGGGTTCAGTATTGGGCAGCGAGGATGAAGATATTTGTTGGTGATCGTGTGGGATTGGGATTTCTACAGAGTGAGAGTGAAATTGAGGGTTGGAATTTAGCAGGGGGGGTAATTTGCTCTGGGATTAGTCTCTTCCTCTTGCAAAGGATTTGCTCTTAATTTATAGAGGGTGAGATACATTGAGGAGGTAGGGGTCCGGTCATGGTGATGAGAGAAGGGATTGAGATTAATTCAAATGTTTGTCAGAGATTTTTGAAGAAAAATTGGAAGAATGAGCGGGGTTCATGGGATCTGCTTTGACAAATGGAGAGGAGAGCCGACTCTCTCAGATTTTCTTTTGAAAACTGAGGAAAAGAGCCGTTTGTGTCTGATTCCCTTTGACAATGGGAGAGGTGAACAACCTTTATCAGATTTCATTTGAAAAATGAGGAAGAAGAGAGGTGGTTCGGTGATCATGGGTATTTATATTATTTAGTTCGAGCTAACGGTCCGATAAACCGATAAAAGCTCGAATAAAAATACGAACAAAAAATAAAATAAAATAAGAAGATACGAAAAAATAAATAATGGTAATAATAATAATGATAATAATAATAATAATACTTGACAATATAATTAACAATAATTATGGACGATAAAATAAAAATAAAAATGTGGGTATGTTATGATATGGTAACGATTACTCATGTCAAAAATCGGGTAGCAACAGTTGCCCCCTCTTTAATGTCTTATCAAAAATAAAGTGCAACTAAATTTTGATGAGCATTAAAGATGGTTGCCCCAGTACCACCACAAAAATGAACATGTCATAGCAAGACATAAATTTTAAAAGCGAAAGAAAGAAAATGGCTCCACTCGGACACCATGATGCATAAATTAAATTTCTTAAATGTAAAGTTACCTCCACTCGGATGGCTTGCGGAAATTAAATTGCTTAAATGTAAAGTTACCTCCACTCGGATGGCTTGCAGAAATTAAATTGCTTAAATGTAAAGTTACCTCCACTCGGATGACTTGCGGAAATTAAATTTGCTTAAATGTAAAGTTACCTCCACTCGGATGGCTTGCGGAAATTAAATTTAGCTCCACTCGGATGCTGATGGTCCCACTCGGACACCTTGCAGAAAGTAAGATGCGGCTACACTCGGACGTCTCCACTCAAATTCCGCGATGCATAAATGTAAATCCAGCTCTACTCAGATGCTGATGGCTCTACTCGGATGCCTTGCAAATCCAGCTCCACTCGGACACTGCCGACCCCACTCGGACGTTTAGAAATTCAGCTCTACTCAGACGCTAATAGCTCCACTCGGACACCTTAAAAAACCCTGCTCCACTCGGACGCTGATGGCTCCACTCGGACACCTTGCAGAAAGTAAAATGCGGCTACACTCGGACGTCTCCACTCGAATTCCGCGATGCATAAATGTAAATCTAGCTCTACTCAGACGCTGATGGCTCTACTCAGATGCCTTCCAAATCCCTCTCCTCTCGGATGCTGATGACTCCACTCGGATGTCTTTCGAAAGTAAACTTAACTCTGCAAAACAAAGGTTAAATTCCTGCAAAACTAGCATTGATTAGTGAAATAAGGCTGAAGGCAGCCTTTAAAATTCGAACTATTCCCCTCGACCGTTGGTACCATGTTTCCTTTTTGGTCGCTTTAAAGGTTAAGATGAGAATTTTAAATATGCAAGTTTTTTGAGAAAAATGCTCATTTTATTAATTCAGAATGAATATTAGATGTCTTGTCATGACGAAACCCTATGTCTTTTGATCGAAGAGAAGCGTAGTCTGTAAATCTCTATGCGAAGTACATCTTGACAGATTCAGCATTCACTGGTCTCGGCAAATCATCTCCATCCATTGTAGTAAGCCTTAAAGCGTTCCCAGAGAATGCGTGTTTAACCATATATGGACCTTCATACTTAGGGGCCCACTTCCCTCGACCGTCCTCCTGATAAGGAAGAATCTTCTTCAATACTAAGTCTCTAGCTTTGAACTCGCGAGGTCACACTTTCTTGTTATAAGCGGTAGCCATCCTCTTTTGATACAGTTGAGCATGACACATGGCTGTCAGTCGTTTCTCTGAGATTAGGTTCAACTGTTCATACCTTACTCTCGCCCAATCAGACTCTTCCACTTCTGATTCTGCCAAGATTCTAAGAGAAGGAATTTCTACCTCGAGCGGAATCACTGCTTCCATGCCATAGACTAAAGAATAAGGAGTTGCCCCCGTAGAAGTACGAATTGCTATCCAATAAGCGTGCAAAGCAAAAGGAAGCATGTCATGCCAATCCTTGCAGGTGACCACCATCTTCTGAATAATCTTCTTCAGGTTCTTGTTTGCTGCTTCGACTGCGCCATTCATCTTTGGACGGTAAGGCGAAGAGTTTCAGTGTCATCATCATTAGTTTGGATTCTCGTTTCATCTGAGTACGGTATTTGACTATATTAGGGTAACATCCGACGTATCTTTATACGATCATATGACCACATCCGTGTATTCTTTGTGGAGCGAAATCAACTTTTCTTATAGAGTTCAAGGTTCTTTGCAATCTCGGCTATCTTTCGATCTCACTGCTTGCCCCCCCCAAGTTCGTCTTTCCTAACTCCTCCTAGTGAGGTATTATTCTCTTTTCCGAAATCTCAATCTCATCCTCCATTGCGGCAATTTTCATTATTCTTTTTGTTTAAGACACAAGGTATATCATGACAACCCAAACTAATATTTATCCTGGAAATAAATAGAGCGGAAAAAGTAAAAGATATTTGGAATAAAAACTGCATAATTATGGAAAAAGGGAGCAAAAGCTCTACAAAAGAGTTTGTCCATTTAGGGAACATTAAAACATGCATACGTTAGAAAAAAAAGGAAATTATGGAGAGACATCAGGAAGCATGGTAGCGGTCCAATTGCACACTAGCTCCCCAGACTTCTTCACGGAAATGGATGAACTGTGAGATGGTTCTTTTTCCAAGAGCGCAAATATGCAAGGCCGAAACTGCATTGACCTGAGTAAAGTTCTAGTTGATGATCCTTAGGGATTCTGTTGTACGATCCCCTAACACATGTTTATTCACCTCTTGCACCTCCTTAGTCACTTTCTCATGAACCACCAGACTCTTTCCCTTGGCCTGCCTTTGCTTCTCAACTTCATCGGAAATATCGCACCCGTCACTCCGGGTCATGCCCCCAATATTAGCACTTTCCTTCATTACTTGCCTTGCTAGCATAGGAAGACCCTCTTTGATAACATCGACCTCTTTTGCCCCCCGGGTTTTCTCCTCAGCCCGAATGACCCAGAAGCTATCAATTGCTCCATATTCTCCAAGAAAACTGCATAATCCTGGATTTCGTATTTTCTCACCTCGGGGCTAAACAGACAACTATTAGCTTCAGAATGCTGCGGATGCCCCCCTTGGGTTGGCGCAAAGAAAAACTCTATTCGGGGTAACCCCACTACTGAAGGGGAACGATCACTAGTTTCTCCAACCATAACAACATTCGCTTGTCCACCACCGAGGGCATGATTTGGACGGGGATTGGTGGTAGTCTCAAGCCCTTTGGCTAACTCCTCAAAAGAAATCCATCCACACTTAATCAGATGATTAACTTTCCCCTTAAAGGCAGTACAGTTCTCTAAAGTGTGCCCCACAGCTCCAGCATGATACAGGCATCTAGCTTTTGAATCATACCATTTCGGGTAAGGAGGTTGGAGAGGTTGGACCGGAGTTGGCGCAATCCGCCCAGTTGCTAGAAGATACTCGTAGATTTCCTCTAAAGGGACTGGGAGAGGTGGCAATGGCGCCTGGTTTTGATGATAGCTTTGCTGATTTTTATTGCTCGGGTTTTTTGGGTGGTTATATTGTCTTGGTTGTGGTGGTATTTGAAGTGGGGATGGTGAGACAAGTGAAAATGACTCATGGTTTTTTTGCTTCTTTGGTGGGTTAGAGGGTCGTTTGGTTAATTCTTGGAAGGAGATCCCTCCGCACTTGATCAAGTGATTAATCTTTCTCTTAAAGGCATTACAGTCCTCTAAAATGTGCCCTGGGACTCCCGAATGGTACGCACATGTGACATTAGGATCGAATCTTGTCGGGTAAGGAGTTCTGAGTGGTCGAGCCGGAATGGGTACAATCTGCCCAATTGTCAGAAGATGCTCATAGATTTCTTCTAAAGGGACCGGAATAGGCAGTAATGGCTCCTTGTTCCGACAATAGTTTTGGTTATCTTGGTTATTTGGATGTGGGTCATGTAATCTAGTTTGTGTGGGTTGGGATGATGGATAAGGTGGAGATAATGGAGGAGTAACATTAGCAGCAGGCATTGATGAGGAAGGAAAAAAGGTAGGTTGATATAGCGATGGTGAAGGATATGGTGGTGGTGAGGAAAAAGGTGGAGGTGGGGGGAATGGTTTCCGATGAATTGGTTGGACAACACCTTTCTCCTCTGTTATAACTGTCTTTCCTAACATGATTCCCTGCTCACCCTTGTCAGCTTGTATTGCCCTTTCTGTAGCAGCCTGAAATCGTTCTTTTAATTCCATTATCCTTTCTCTCAATGTCTTAACTGCTTTAAGATGCTCAGCCATTTTTCGTGTTTGAAGTCTGGTAGCGTGGAGCTTTTGGGGAATAGTTCGTTTCTTGGGATTTATCTTAACTTTTTCTGAAAACAAAGAGAAAAATAGATGTAAGTTTTCAGGAATAATAATAATAATAATAATAATAATAATAATAATAACAGGCAGAAATGCTATCTCAAGGACTCCACTCCGCTTATTCAATTTTTCGGCTCCTCCTTGATCTTTCACTTGATACTTTTGAGATTCGGATGGAAAGGAACATGAAGCCATTATACCGACGAGGTTGACGAAAGGAAGCTTCGATTCATTCCCGAGACAAGAGGGAAAAAATACTAAAGGAAGCTTCTATTCATTCACGAGGGAAGAGGGAAGCTTCTATTCATTCCTGACAACATATATTGACGATTCCTTGATCAAGATGGAAGATCTCGTAATTGACAGCCTTTCCTAACCTTTTAACAAGGCTAGGGTCCCCGCCCCTTACGTTTCTTTTCCAAAATCCAAACTCAATCTTGGATCATGAATAATCTTCTTTATCGGTCTCTAGCTGTCAAGTCTGTTTTGCAAGAGAAGAGCTTCAATTCATTCTCGAAATCACAAAGGGAAATTTCTATTCATTCCAGGAAATCCAAAGTAAAACACCTCCAAGTACTTGCTCCCATTAAAACAATACAACCGCAACATTAAAATAAATCAACATCTTGAGGCTTGACTGCTGGTGGAATTTTCTCCCATCTGCTCCATCAAGGCAACCTTCTTCTTCTGCACCTTCGCTTCAACTTCTAAAACCACTACTCGGGCTCGCAAGACTTGATTCTCTCCATCTATGCTGGTTTTCTCTTTGATGCGATCAGTCAAAATCTCAATCATTGCATCTTTCTCTCGGACCAAAGCGCTTGAAATCTCCCTTTTATTGACTTCTTCTTTCAATCTCCTTCTAAATTTTTCATTGGCTATCCTTTGGTTTCTAAGGTTTATTTGTACGTTCTCCCTATCACGTCTCTCTAATCCGCGTATCTTAAGCTCCAAATCCATCTTGTCAATCAACAGATTATCCCTCTCTTTCATCACCAAATCTCGTTCTTCTTTCACTACTAGTAATTGCTCCATCAACTGGGCATAAGCCACATAACTAACCTCCGCATTGGCATGACATTCACCTTCTTCTTCCATAGGCTTCCTATTTTCTGGGAGGGGCAAAACATTTCCATTAATCCTGTTCCTCCGCCATTCTGAGTATTCCTTTGTTGGCCGAGTAGGGATAGTATGTCCCTCAAGGCAAAATGGGGTACGCCACTGATTCACATACTGATGTAGGGTGTCAGTCTCTTCTGAGTGTGGTGGACTCGAGCTCGACATACCGAAAGTGGCGGGGATAATTTGCATAATGCAAAATTGGTCAAGGACAAGAGCTGGGCAATAGGGCACACATCCTCTTGCTCCGATCAATGGGACCCACAATAAGTCCCCACAACTTACAATAGGATTAGCAGCTCGCAACCATTTGGCGTGTCTGTCGATATCTTCTTCAGAAAGATTCAGGAATCTGCCGACCCAGGCCTCTTTATCTTCCATTTTCCATTTATCCACGGCTACTTCTTGGCCCATTCCCCCAATGACCTTTACCAAAGGATCCATGCCCAGATAGCTCGGAGAAAACAGAGACTGATTTGGTGCCTGCTTGAAGTGATTGATCAACCATACTGTTAATAGTTGAGTGCAATAAGTGAACCTTCCCTTTTTAGTCCTTCTACAAAGATCCAAGGAACGAAATGTCTCCGCCAAAATAGTTGTCGTAGGGTTGATCTTATTTATCTCCATTTCACAAAATACATTGGCTGCTTCAAAGTCGATACAGTTCTTCATATTAGGGAACAAGACAAACCCAATTACGGCGAAGGCTAGAATCCTCAAACGTTTTTCTCCATAGGACAAATGAAATTGTTCTGCGATATCCGGCCAGCACCAGATATATTTCCCGTCCTTCTGACGAGCTGTGATCCCCACCAATTGGTCTAGTCTCAGCTTGACATCGGCTGACTTAGAGCGAACGTTTTGGTATATAGATGAAATTGGAGGAGTGAAGTTCAATAGTACGGCATATTCTTCCAGAGTATGAGTCAGATCTATTCCTTGGTTGAAAGAGAAGCATCTGTGGTAGGGGTCCCAGAACTTCAGAGCTGCTCGGATACAACCCAAATCAACTTCCACACCTATTAGTGTCAGAAGTTTTCCATAGTTTTTTTTAAATTGCATTTCTTCGTCTTTAGTCAACTCATTCCTCAACTTCCTGATCTTAGCAACATCAAATTCTATCATCTCCACCTTAACCTTAGTTGTGACATCAAGAACAAAACTCTTCCCCAACATGTCCCCTCACATAGACTGATCGTTGTAGCTCAACTTCCCAAAAGTATCAAGTGAAAGCATCATGGGTGCCACCATTGAATGAATAAGCAGGATGGGTCTCTGTTAAAAAGGAATTTATATATTAGTAAATTAAATAGGTAAAAAAAAAAAATATACGGAGCAAAGGATGGGTTAAAAATAACAAGGACGAGAAGAAATTAGTAATATTGGAAAATATACAAGCGATATATCATGGCAACAATGAAGCAAATTGGAACATATACATACGATCATGATGCATATGCTGGGGTGATTTCAACTACTTCTAACTGGCTGAAAGGCTCCCGGACGATACCATAGAAGTGGTCCCTCAGTAAATGGGTACGTGATTGCTTACCGAAACATTAAAGAATCGGGGCGCTCACCCATTTAGGGGTTCTAGTCCGAGTTTGGTTTCATGAAAGCTTACTGGAACATGTGCCCCAGGGCTTCACTAATTACCAACCTAATCTTATTTGGGAAGGGCCCGGCGGCAGGGCATTATGCGTGATGCGAGTGAGAAGGCAACAATTGATATCAAAGCGGGTAAACAAATAAATAACAACAATAAACACCTCAAGCAAATAATTCCAGCTTCGACCCTAAAGTCCCCAGTGGAGTCGCCAAACTGTCGCACCGTCGCGAGCGAAATTTGGGACGCAATGAAATTCACATAACAATGAAGTCGCCACCCTATTTTTCTAAGGTTTAGGGAAACCTAAAAGTCCGAAAAAAGAAGAAAATAAAATAAAAACTAAGGCACAAATAAAAGGGTCTAAACCCGAGAACTACGGTTCGGGGTCGATTTATGGACTTGGGAAGGTGCGAGGCACCCAAGTCTCATCCTAAAAAGGTTACCGGTTCTAAAAAGAGGTGTTTTAAAATCATGTTAAAAACAAGTAATTTGGGGCCCTCAGGGGGGATCGTCGCTTTAATTCTTTAGTTGGTTCGGTTGATTTTATCCTAATTATTGTCGAGTTGTTAAAAAGAAAATAAACATTTTATCCTCTAAAAAAGAAAAAGGTCGGTTTGCATACCTATTTCGGTTATATTTAATCGAGTTCAAAAATTAGTCAGATTACATGCAAGATTGATTAAGTGAAATTACTACCATTTTATTATTAATCTTTACTAAAGCGACGACCCTAGTAAATCATAGACGAATCACGGCGATCGAAATCACTATCATCACAGATGAGTTACTACATCATCGGGCAAATGCATATGATTAATCCTATTTACTAGGTGATTCTAAGCATGCATAGACTAGCAAAGTACCATTTATATGAATGCGAGAAAACACATTGAAAAGAGAAAAACTGGGAAGTGGGGTCGAAGCCGCGCACATAACACATTCGTCAAAGATAACATTAATACATCCAGAGCATAAAGTAAATATCAAGGGATTGCTAAATTTAAATGATCACGCAACATTAAAGATTTAAATCTCATTTTAAAAGGTAGCTCTAATGATAAGGGGGATTAAATATGGAGGTATTTTCTACGAGTTGGGCTTAGGGCCCATTTACTATCTTTCCGCTTTCAAATGATTATTTTCTTTGGTGATTTACTATCCAATAATTTTAGAGGGAACCTGAGTTATTGGAAAAGATTTAAATCCTATTGTTTTGATTACTACTTTGTTTATTTTTTCTTTGATTGATTTTATTCATTTTTTATTTTTAGGGATTTATTTAAGATTTGAGGATTTTAATAATTAATAATCATGCAATTAAATTAATGCGTGATGTTTAATTACTAATCCTATTTTATTTCATGCATTTGAAAGAAAATAAAAGTTGAGTGTTTACTAATCCTAATTCGTTCAAGCAAAGGTCAATTTGAGTGAAATTATTAAAGGGAGTTTTTGATATAAATTAATTCTCATGCAAATCAAATTAATTAAATCCTAGCAATTAAAAATAATCAAGCACGATAAATAAATAATTTAAAGAATGCATCTCTTCGAGTAGGTACCTGCATCACCGATTAGTTAGTAGCACGAGTAATAAAAATAAGGCAGGTAAATAAATATTACAAGCATGCATACGAATAAACTACGAACAAAATAAATAAAAATCTCCCGACGGGCCAGCTAAATAACCCTCAGCCCATCTTTGCCTCCTTCCTTCCTACTGGGCCGGCCTATTGGCCAAGCCCCAAGCCTAATGAATAACAAAATCAGCCCCAACCCTATAATCACATAATTCATTTCTTTCCTCCTTCTCTAGCCGCCGGCGGCTTCTTCTCTTACTCTTTTCTTCCTGCAAATTAATATAAGCAGAGTAGCAACCCACCAAACAACTCAATCAAAAAAAGAGGATAGAAATACCGCGGTGAAGAGATGATGATTCCGGAGGTACTGGTCTGCCGCGGTGGTGAGGCGGGGTTCGGCTGCCGTAGCGAGGCGGTGGTTGGAGGGTCGGGCAGTGACGGTTGGCTGCTGGGCAGTGTGTACAGTGGTTGATTTGGATGGTGAATCAGGTGGATTCGGGTTTGGTTTGGGTGGATTTTCGGGTTGATTCTAGGACTGTTTTCGGGTGGTTTTGTTACTGATTCTGGGTAGATTTTAGGGCTGATTTGGGATTGTTTTTTGGGCTGATTTGGGACTATTTTCGGATGATTTTGTTACTGATTTTGGGTAGATTTTAGGGCTTGTTTTGATGCTGATTTTGGAGCTATTTTGATGGAGATTAAGGGCTGTTTTGGTGCTGATTTTGAAGCTGGTTTGGGGCGGTCTTTGTGGCTGTTTCGGGTGAGGTGGACCGGAATGGTGGTTTTTGAGTTGTGTTTGAATTAATTTTGGGTTGGGTGTATTTGGTTTCGGATAAGTGATTTAATTTGCTGATGGGTGATTTAATTTGGGTTTGATGAGTAGGTGCAGTATGTCGATGATTTTGGTGATTTTAAAGAGAGGGCGTGGCGTTTAGGCAGTGAAGGTTAAGATGGGTTCAGTATTGGGCAGCGAGGATGAAGATATTTGTTGGTGATCGTGTGGGATTGGGATTTCTACAGAGTGAGAGTGAAATTGAGGGTTGGAATTTGGCAGGGGGGGTAATTTGCTCTGGGATCAGTCTCTTCCTCTTGCAAAGGATTTGCTCTTAATTTATAGAGGGTGAGATACATTGAGGAGGTAGGGGTCCGGTCATGGTGATGAGAGAAGGGATTGAGATTAATTCAAATGTTTGTCAGAGATTTTTGAAGAAAAATTGGAAGAATGAGCGGGGTTCATGGGATCTGCTTTGACAAATGGAGAGGAGAGCCGGCTCTCTCAGATTTTCTTTTGAAAACTGAGGAAAAGAGCCGTTTGTGTCTAATTCCCTTTGACAATGGGAGAGGTGAACAACCTTTATTAGATTTCATTTGAAAAATGAGGAAGAAGAGAGGTGGTTCGGTGATCATGGGTATTTATATTATTTAGTTCGAGCTAACGGTCCGATAAACCGATAAAAGCTCGAATAAAAATACGAACAAAAAATAAAATAAAATAAGAAGATACGAAAAAATAAATAATGGTAATAATAATAATGATAATAATAATAATAATACTTGACAATATAATTAACAATAATTATGGACGATAAAATAAAAATAAATATGTGGGTATGTTATGATATGGTAACGATTACTCATGTCAAAAATCGGGTAGCAACAGATACGGTGTCTCAGTAATAGTCTTTATCATTCTGATTCCATGTTCTACACAATAGGCTTTGAACTCATCACTACTGTATTCACCCCCATTGTCTGATTTTAGGCTTTTAATCTTCAACCCTGTCTGGTTTTCAACTTCTGCCTTCCACTTCTTAAAGGTTTCAAACACGTCAGATTTATTTTTCAGAAAATAAACTCATATCTTCCTAGTGGTATCATCAATGAAAGTGACATAGTAGCGTGATCCTCCTAAGGAGGTAACTGTAGTCGGTCTGTACACATCTGTATGAACTAGCTTTAACTTCCCAGACTTGGGTGCATTCCCTGATTTTGCAAAAGTAACTCGTTTCTGCTTCCCAAACACACATGGTTCACAGAATCCAACTTCTATATTCTTCAGTTCCGGAATCTTGCCTTTAGAAACTAGCAACTTCATACCCTTCTGACTCATATGCCCAAGTCCTTGGTGCCAAAGAGTCGATGGACCAACATCATCAGTAACTGCATTAACCTCATCACATGATTGTTCCATATTATAAAGAGTTTCAACCTTATCACCATGAGTAACAACCAAATTCTCCTTCATAACCTTCCATTGTCTGTTTCCAAAGATAACACGATACCCTTCCTCATCCAACTGACCCACAGAGAGCAGCATCCTCTTGAGTCCAAGAACGTATCTAACATTTTTTAACAACCAGATTGTTCCAAAGGAGGTTCTGACTTTGATGTCTCCCATACCTGTAATGTCCAAAGTCTCATCATCAGCAAGACGAACTTTGCCAAAATTTCTAGATCTGAAATTTAACATTGAATCCTTGCTTGGAGTGGCATGGAATGATGCACCAGAATCCATGACCCAAGATTCAATAGAACACTCAACACAACAAATCAGCGCATCATCACTAACTTCTTCTACTGTGTTAACTGAGTTATCATCTTTCTTCTTTGGTTTAGGAACTGCAGGAGTTGTACACTGATTCCTGAAGTGACTAGTCTTTTGACAATTCCAACACACAATATCCTTGCGATTCTTGGACTGCCCTCTCTTCCTGGACTTCGATCTGTTACGTCCTTGATTCTGCCCCTTCCCAGCTTCTCTGCCTCTACCATCCATACTCAACAAAGAGCCCGATGATTCCCCAGAATTCCTCCTACGAATATCTTCTCCAAGAATTCTTGTGAACGTTAGCTTAGTAGTCTCAGACGAACTACTAACTGTTGTGACAAACCCTGACCAGCTGTCAGGTAATGAGGACAATAACAACAAGGCCTGTACTTCATCATCGAATTTAATCTCAACGGAAACTAATCTCGACAGTATAGAATTAAATTCATTCACATGATCAGCAACAGAACCACCTTCTTTCATCCTTGTATTGACTAATAGACGAATCAAATATACCTTATTTCAGCAGAGGGCTTTTCGTAAAGAGTTGATAACGCCTTAATCAGTCCGTGTGTAGTCTTCTCACCAATGATGTTGTAAGCAACGTTCTTCGCCAGTGTCAACTGTATCACACCCAGAGCCTGCCTATCCAATAAGTCCCAATCTTGTTGTTTCATCGCCTCTGGCTTTTCCTCCTCTAACGGTTCGTGCAACTTCTTCTAATACAACAAATCCTCTACTTGCATCTTCTAAAATCCAAAGTCTGTCCCATCAAACTTGTCGATCTTTATCTTCCCATCGTCTGCCATCGCTCCTACTCACTAACCTTGCTCCGTTACCAGTTGTTAGGAATTACCTGAGTAGGAGACTGAAAGATAACCTAGATTGAGAAAGATAAAACACAATAGACAAGACAAGGGATTAACGTGGTATCGGTCTAGCCGCACTCCACAAACCGCACAAATATTATTAATCTTAATATTCGTTAGTTTTACAATTACAAGAGAGTCTATTTATAGGGAAAGGGCCGACCTCCATTCCCTATGTTAGCAATGTGGTATATTAGACTCCACATACCCAACAAGAGCTACACTCCACCAATACATGAGGATCATTATAATGCCTAACAGCCTGTACTATTCCCCTCACTCGCTTATACGGATCAGCACAGTCAAACACCTCATTCCCCACAAAAATCCCATCACAACCCAACTGCATCATCAAAGTTGCATCTGCAGGAGTCACAATTCCTCCAGCAGCAAATTGCACAACTGGCAACCTCCCTATTTGCTTAGCTTGCACCACAAGATCATAAGGGGCGATGATCTTCTTAGCGAACGCAAACACCTCATCCTTATCCATATTGTTCAAAACCCTAATCTCCTT
Source organism: Viola odorata (assembly GCA_963691705.1). Lineage (NCBI taxonomy): Eukaryota > Viridiplantae > Streptophyta > Magnoliopsida > Malpighiales > Violaceae > Viola > Viola odorata. The sequence goes on from OY829544.1 coordinate 47,834,114, forward strand.
CATCACATTCCTCACATTCTTCACTGTCTCAACAACGTTCCCCTCACCCCATTTCTCCCCTTGAGTCCTAATCATCGTCGCACCTTCTCTCACTCTCCTCAGCGCCTCTCCCAAAGTCTCACACCCACACACAAATGGAAAACTAAAATTATACTTGTCGTTCCAGCACCGACGCCGCCAGGAAGAACCTTCTTCGGTGAGCAGTCGCAAGGAAAAAATCGCTTGTTGCTCTTTCGAGCAAAGGGGACCCCCTCCCGGCGCACTGCAGGTACACCGGACAACCACCGGCGTGGAATCCAAGAAGCCATTCTCCCCTTCTACCCTTCGGAAACAGTCAGAATCTTATCAATCAGCTACAACAAGAACTTCACTTTCATCAAATTAATCAACACCAAGAGCTTCCAATACCTGGGCTTCCACAAAATGGCCGACGCGAGCTCTACCCATTACAGGGACAGAAACGACGCATTTTACTTCTTTGATGAGAGATGGTTCCGGCATTCTTCGAATCCCTCCGCCACTCCGCTAAGATACAATGACAGAACACGCCCCTGCTTCCTCAGCTAACTTTGCTTGATGAGCATTGCTGACTTCAATAATTGCTCCGCCGCGAAGCATCTAAGCTAAACCCACCTTGATAAAAAATGGGTTCTTCTTAGAATCTGTAATGGCGTTGCTATTGTAGAGCGTGACAGCTCTGTCCTCTTCCATTGCCGACAAAGTGTTTGAAATAAAATTTCTTTCTTGATTTTTCAAAGAAAACAACAAATTGGGGAAAGGGGTAGTTTACGATTCTAGTTCTTTTAGATGTAGAATGTGGTATGAGATAATTAATAGAGGGCGAGAGAAATTTAGAGAAGGTTCGGTGGAGTTTCCAGGGTAGATGTTGGGTTTTAGTCGGTGGAGAAAGAGAAAATGTGGAAAATTCGGTTCCATTCTCAAACTTGAAGATGAATATGGGGATGGTGTTGTTGGGGGTGAAGTCAAGGAGAAGAAGGGAGGTGCTAGTACTGTCAAAGGAGAAAGAGAGGTGACGGTGATGGTTGTCGGAGGAGAATGAAAATGAAGAGAATGCCCTAATTTCGGATGAGAAAAGAACAAGAATGAGGAGAGTGAGAGTTGTTGTTGTGTGTTATATACGTGGTAGGTTCGTAATTAACCAAGAATAGATTGGATATTTTTGTCCAAAAACCCTTACCCTCCATCCCGTGTCCATTTTGAAAACCATGAATTGGAGGATGCCCAAAATGGAGCAGCCTCAAAATTGAAGAAAATATGGGTTTTGGAACTAGGCATCTTGGTACCAGTACCTCCAATGGAGTTTGCCAAACACCAAAACTCCAATTTTCAGCCTGGAAATGTTGGTTTGGACCCCAACCTTAAACCCCAAACACACACTTAGTGCTTGTTTGGCATTCTGGTTTGGTACCAAAAAGTTGGTTTCCAAAACCAAAATGCCAAAAAAGGTGTTTGGTAACACTATTTTAAACTGGGCTTCTCAAGAAACCCAGTTTGCAAACCAGCAAAATTGCTGGAAATGGCACTGGTGGGATTTGCTCCTGGTCCAAAATCATAGTTTTGGAAAAACACGGGAAGGAGATCCCTGATTTTAAGTGGACAAAAATGTCCTTAAAGCTTGAAAGAATTGCAATTATACCCGGTATATATTTAAATGTTCTTCCTCATTTTTCCAGATTCTCTCTCTCCTCCAACCGTACTCCCTCCTCTTCAAATCAATTTCTTCTTCGTTTTCCACTCAAATCCTACCCAAATTCTCTCAAAATTTCACCGATCAATCTTTACATCTATACAAACAAAACCCATTGATCAATTTCACAAATAATTCGCCATATCTTTCCAAAATCGAAAATCCCCAAAAGATCGTTGTCGTGCGCTTTCTTCTTCTCTCAATCGTCGCTGCCGCATCGCCACAGCGTCGTCTCTCAGCCTCCTCCATCATCGCCGTTGCATCTCGCCCTTACCATCCCCGTCTCCGTCTCCGTCTACATCGTTGTAAGCTTCGATTGGGTGGATTTTCTGGTTTTTGAAAGAAAGGAAATGAGGAAGGAAAAGGAAAAGGAAAAGAAAAGGGCGACGAAAACCATGGAAAAATAAGGCAACTGTTGGATGGTTGACCAATCTAACGGTTGACCTATCGATAAGAGCAGTCTCATTAAAGATCGAAAAAAAATCGAACGAAAAATACCAAAATGCGAAGCAAAATGCAACAAATGGAACGACACGAGCCAAAAATATAAATTATGAAGTTCGTAACTCAATAGCTAATAGTTTAATGCTTAATATGTAATTGTACTTTTTATATATGTAATGGCGGGTTTAATTTTTAATGCATTAATTAGTTTAAAACTTTTTCATGTAATTTTATTACAATTTTAGAGTAATTCATTCCATTTTCGAAGCTAATAGTTTAAAACTTTTTATTATATTAGATAAATATTTATTTATGGTATTAATAACTTAAATTTTTTATGGTATTAATAAGTTTAATTTATTTATGATATTAGATATATATTAGGTGGTAGATGTTAGATTATAAATAAATTGATTAAAAACATATATAAAGATACTAAAAAAATTAATTATAACACTTGAAATGAATTGTGCCCTTTATGGTCATTTTACATTCAAATCATAGTTTTGAAGAACTATTTTACCAAAAACCTCACTATCTCACAACACTTTTAAAATTTTTTACCAAACAACACACTCCATTTCCCAGAAGTCGTTTTCTCACAGAACGTTTTCCCACGGAACTTTTTTCTACAGAATCGGAACGCCAAACAGACCCTTACAAGTTGCGTCTGAGCTTCAAAATACAGTCTGCAACAAAAATATCAAGTTTTATTATTCATTAATCATTTCCATCAACTTTTGTTCGGAAGAGCCACTTCTTTAAACTTAGACCATATTCGAATGATATTAGTTTTTTCAAATGACATTGATAATTACTTGAAGCTTTTTTACTCAACCTAACCAAAAATAAAAGCTTTTCTATTTATGTAACAAACAAATCGACATTTTACAAACATTCAGTAAGCTGGAAGTGAAAAATGCCATACTAACACCTAGATGTAAATTACAAAAAATTGTTACTGTTTTTCTCATACAAGAGATTTCACCATGTAAGGCCCTTCAAGCTCGTAGCCTAATTTCCCATAATAATGACGCGTTCCAACACCAGAAATGACAGCTATTTTGGTCGATCTATGCTCCCCTTGAGCAATCCGTTCTGCCTCTTCCATCAAGAGAGTACCATAACCCTGTAAAGAAGAATCAGATTGGATACGATAAGTTATCTTGTAAGCAAAGTGCCGTTTGGCCCTTTGGTTCTACTTCCCAAGTAGAAAATCAGGAACACCTATTTAAGAAGCCCAGTAGAAAACATGTGATATTCATGCCATTTCACCCTGGAGCAAATTGCTCCAGTGGGTGGAAATGACTTTTGGAGCTGGACGGGAAGGAGTCCAGCCAAGTTCGAAATAATTACGAAATTACCTACTATAAATAAGCTTTCACTCCTCGCGAAATTATTTTTCGACGTTCTTCTTCCCTGGTTAGGGTTTTCAGAGTGATATCGTCCTTCTTCTTGGTCTCCTCCTCGTGGCTCCATCAACAAGAACGATCCGACGGTCGTCACGGGCCAGGGTTTATCTTACCGCCATAGACCGTTGCTCCTCCGATTCCACTCCTGCCGCTTCCGGCGCTGCCAACTTCCTCTCCAACCTCCCCTTCCGCGGCTTCTTGTCATCCAACGCCGTCTCCTCCAATCCGGTGAACCTTCATTCCTTATTTTGATTCCATGTTCGATTGATATTCTCCCTGATTTCTTGGTTTATTAAAGGGATTGATTTTATTTCTATTTTTATTTCTTAAATCGCAGGGTGGAATGCGAGTCTATGTGTGCGACCACGATACTTCACCCCCAGGTATGCTTTTTTCTCCTTGTTCCTGCACTTTTTAGATTCTGTGAATTGTTGGGCTTTTATGCAATTGTACATTGTGTGAAATAGTAAATTGTGATATTGTTCTATTGCGCCTTGTTGTTAATTTTGTGAATTGAAAACAGAAAGTTGTCCTGATTCCATCCAGTGGCTGTACAATTTGTGCCATTTTTTCTATCATTTGACAAATGTTTATACTGGAATTTTAAATGATTGAATGCGAATGGAAGTTGGTATCCAGTGGGGTTGTTTGGTGTGGATGTGTTCTGATTGATGTTTAGTGGCTATGGCTTTCAACTTATTACTTAATATTATTTCTTCTTCTTCTGTTGTTGTTTGCAGCTTGAATTTATCCGGCACGTTTCTCCCCACCTCAGCATGAAAAGATCACGATCGAGATGGATTTCTACTCCAGAACTGCGTAGGATTAAGCCTCTGTACGTGACAGTCCTCTCTTCGACTTTTCCCGTTATGTTCTGTGTTGCCTCGTTTTCTTTCTGGTTCAAGTTCATGCGCCTTAATTCTGTAATGAACTGACATTGCTTGGTTAGTGTTGAGTAGTATGGCTATGGTACCTTTCTCTATTTTGGCTCTGTTAAGTGCTGAACTACCAAAAAGAAAATTTAGGATACATCATATTGGGTTGTCCTTAAAGTGCTGGCAACATAAATTATGAGATGTTTTTCATAGATAACTACTTGTATTAAACTTCCTTTCAGTGCCTGTTGGTCAACGAACAGAAATCTGTTTGCGATCTCTATTTATTGAAAGTTGCTAAAATGATCTTTCAGTGCTCGGCTGTGAATTTTAATCTGTGACAGGGATGCTTTTAAGAGATGTTACTCTCTGCATGCTGATAAATTGTAAAGTTTTGCACTTCTTATTTGAGTTGCAATATCGAATGTTGATGACATAATTGGAAGTGTGCAGGCTGCCACGAATAAATACCAAGAAAGAGAGCGAGCAACATGATGAGGAAGTTGATTTTTATAATGAAGCAAAGAATGGGAGGTGCCATCATTTTAATGAGATGGATGACTTTATCATCAAGCAGGACGGATCCTGCCTTCACTTGTTCAGTAAGTGGTACCCATACTCGAGACTTCCAACCGTGGAAAGAATGAGAATTTTAGAGCCAAATCCCCCTAGATCTTCCTGTGGTATCATTCACAATTTTAAGAAGATCATAAATTTCTGCTTTCATAGTAAACTGCAAACTGCTTTGTTCATCTTGATTGTACAATAAACCAATGGGTGTGTAAAATTTTCCTTTCCATGATAAATGAAAAATGCGGCACTGTTATTCAGTAGCTGAAAGTGCTTTGTCAAAATTTTATCCTATTTTGTGCTTAGGAGAGTCTTCCTTGGCAAACAGTAGTCAATCTGGATGTCTAATTTTGTGGTGTGCTCATGTATTACGCTTATGTTTGCTGTGTTCCATAAGCTTGTATTGAAGAATTAATACGTGCATGTTACATTCAAAAAAGCATGTCATCAAAGAATCTGATCACTGGAATGAAGAAAGAAAGGCAGCATAGGCATTTCCAACAATTTGTAATGCCCTATTTCATATCTAATAAATTGACATATTGCATTATAATAATTTTAGATTCCATATTATTTAATATAATTATCATCCATTAATTCTATTTATTAAAGAAGTTATAAACTTTGGGTTTACACTATTAAATAAATTTAACTTGCAAGTTAATTAACTTTGTTTAAATGTTATTGATATAGTATAAGTTATGGAATATGAAATGAACTTAAGTTTAATTATCATACTTAATATTTAACTTTTTTTTCTTCTTCTAATGAAGTATTATTTTTTATTATAAATAAATTGTTAACTATTTGTTTAAAAAATAGATTGATTAAAAATATATATACGATACTAAAAAAATTAATTATAACACTTAAAATGAATTGTGACCTTTATGGTCATTTTACATTCAAACCATAGTTTTAAACCGGTTTTTACCAAACACCAAAAACAACTTTTGGTTTCCCCACATAACTTTTAATAAAAATTTACCAAACAGCTTACTTCTTCTTCCAGAAGTCATTTTTATACAGAACTTTTCCAACTAGAACCGGAACGCCAAATAGACCCATAATCCTTTTGGTTACTGAATGCTTTAAGTTAAATTCACAGCATGAAATTTAAGTAGAATGATGATTACCGAAACCAACAAAAATAAATCATACAATTCACCGTGCACAATTAATTAAAACTATAGCAAGTGGTAAAAGGATCGAACCACAGAGATTTCACGACTAAAATTAATACTTATTAAATGACCAAGAATTGTAACCGTGGTAAATACCAATATTGAGGATTTTATGTTGCAATCAATTAAACAAACAAAGTGAGTAAAAACAGTAAACAAGTGGTGATTAAAAGAACTCAGATGATGACAAATTCCCGGTAAAGACTCAATCTAGACCATGATTCAAATAGTTGATCATCGATGCAAAAATATTCAAAACCAATTCTATAGAAAGGCTATAGAGACCAGCGGTACTCTGACCCTCCTGCTCTCCTCCTACCCAAGATTCCTAAGGCGGTACTCCTACTAGGATCCCTAACCGATCAATAACTTTAAGGCGGTACTCCTAATAAAGTTTAACTGGCTGGTTGATTAAACACGGGGAGAGACTTTTCCCGATCTAGAAGAGAATTTCTTCTACTCCTATAAATCAGATTCTACCCTTTTCTAATTAGCTCTTACACTAATTAGTTGCCTGCAGATTCCTATCAACGATGTAGCATCCAACGTTTCTAAGAAAAGCTATACTTGTTCAAATTAAAATCTAAGGTGATCAAGCTTAAATCAAATAAGAACAAATTGACATTTAAATAAAAAGGGTAAAAATATGGAATCGGAATTTATAAAACTCAATTTGATCTCACAACATATCAAATCATGATTTTAGAGTCTTTACCAAGAATAAATAAATTAGCTAGAACAAGACATAATTAAATCAAACAATTATTATGCATGAATTAATTAAATCAAGAAAGGAAGAAAAGTATGGAATAAAATTTAGAACAGTAGCAGAAGGTGGCGTTGTGGAAGATCAGCTGCCTACCTTTTCTGTCCAGCTAGGTTATTAAACAAAATCCTAATCCAACTATAATCCTTCAAAATAGGATTCAACTAATTATTAAAATAAAATGTCTTAATGTCCTAAAGAAATTCTAATTTTGCAAAGCTGAATTTCTTTAACCGGTGCCCATGTTCAACTTGCGTTGGTCTTCTATATTAGGCCCAAATCTATATTGGTTGCTGGTTAAATACTTGCTTGGCTGCCACAATTACTCTGGTTCAAAATTAAGAGGGGAGCTACTGCTTCTTTTCACCATCTTTTCAATATTTGGGCTTATTGAGCAGCAATCTGCTCTAACTCTTCAAGTGTCCACCATTTCAAGCTCTTTTCATAGCTTTTCTTTCCTTTTCTCTCAATCTATATGTAACTTAATTAATCTGCAAAAAGGAGTAGAAATAGCCACAATTAGCAGTATCATCATCCAAAATAATAGGAAAATAGGATGATTAATTAGACATTTTAGCACTCAATCATAGAACCATAAAAGAAAGCATCCATGCTCACAACAGAGCAAATACAGGAACTTCAACTTCAAAAAAAAATGAATGCCCATCTGATAATCCGAGAATGGAGGGAGGGCTTTTCCGTCAACTGGCACTTCGATGTGTGGTGGTTGAAGCTCCTTAAGATGTCTGATGTGACCTGCAAAGCGCCGGAATTGGATTCCGGCGTAGAAGCTCCGATGCCAAAGTCAGTTTCTCTCTTGTGTAGATTAAGTGCGGAGAGTGTGAAGTGTTCTTGTGTGTGTGTTCAAGAGGTCTCCCGTCCCCTTTTTCTGTACGCCCTCCAAGCCTTTATATATGGCTTGAATGGACTCCTCACCTTTAGACATGTTCCCTCTTTTTCCATAAAGGCTGTATAAAGTAAGGATTAATAATTATGTAGTGGAGTTAATGCCTTTGGGGGAATAAAGATTCTCTTTGTCTAGCTGTATAATAGTGGCTTAGTGGGAACAAATAGGATTGTCCCCCACGCCAGCTTTGACCATAGTTATAGTGGAATTATATAAAATATACCTGTTAATGGAGCTTCTTACGTGTATCCAATCGGCCTGGTGCCGTTTGTAGTGGATCGACAAGGTGCCGTTTTGAAGACTGTTGATTGGATCGATGTGCCGATCTACTTATGCGAGCTAGCAGATGAATCGGCATTGTGCCGTTCTTGTCACAACGGACTATACTTGCCCTTTGATCGCTTATTCCCATTGACCTGGTCAAATCGGCCATGGGCCGTTTCTTCCATTGACTTGGTCAAATCGGTCATGTGCCGTTTTGACTGGTCAATGGTTCTTTGTGAAGGTGCAATGTCCATTGTGCCCTTCTGATAATTTTATGTATTATCAGAGGCCCAACAACAAACGAGCCCGAGTGTTTACCAAGGGCTTGCCGTTTCTTGCACGATGCCTGATGATCGGCAGGTTGCTTGATGATCGGCAGGATGCCGTTGTGATTTCTTTTAATTTTATGTATTTGAACAGTTTTTCTTCGTTCCTGCAGATAAAAAATAAGTAGCAATAAAGTTTAACTTTGACTTAAAGATGTACATGTGACGTGGCGCTTTAATGGCCAAGTATTTATAACTGCTTGCTTCTTTTGAGGAGAGAACGTCTCTTCATCTGAAAAGTTTTGAATTTTGAATTTCAAAAAATCCTTTGAGATGCGCATGCGCCGTTTCTCATTAAATGTGTCGTTCAGCTTTATTGACACGTTGGTGCCTTTTGGGAACAGACATGCCACTTGTCAGTGACCGATTGGTCACGCTGACGGCTGAGGATTTATTTCTTTTAAAAACGATCTTCTCTTGGAAACCCTAACTCATTTTCTTCTCCATGCCGCACAACTTCTTCTTCCTCACTCCAAATTCTCTCTCGTTTCTGCCGTTTTCTTCTTCAACATCTGGGCTCCGTTCATCAAGACTTCACTGCAATCTTAGGTATTTCTTACCCTTTTTCTTCCTCTTTGAGTGATTTTGTGGTTTGATTATGGCTTCCAGTCGTCCTGCTGCTGTTACCGATGAATCCATTAACAAAACCCCTACCAGACTTACCACTCCTGACAAACTGTCTTTAGAGATGCAGAAGTATGGGATAAAGTTGCCCATAGGATTTAAAGCCATTGTTGCCCCTCCAAATATTAGATTGAATAGTGCGTTTGTTGATAATCATAGGGTCTTGTATTCTAAGATGTTTGCATACGGCTTTCACTTTCCTCTTCATTCCATGGTGATGAATCTCTTGAAAGTGCATGTTCTGAATCCTGCCCAGATTACCCCTAATTCTTGGATGGCCATTTATGCTTTTATCAACGTCTGTGCCCATCTTAAAATCAAAGAACCATCCTTACAGCTTTTTAAGTATTTCTTCCTTCTGAACACTCGCTGTAGCTTAATTACCATTCGGCCACGTAAGGATGTAGATGTCCTTCCCTTTGTGACCAATTTTGATAAGTTCGAAACGTCCATCAAAGGATGGAAAGAAAATTATTTCCTGGTTTTAACAACCAACAAACCCCAATGGATATCTGGGTTTAATGATGCGATGAACGCATCTCAGTGGATCAGACCGGAGGAACCTTCTGGTCCGTTGCAGGCCCAGATTGACATTTTGCTTGCTTTTGACAAGCCGTTTCGCACGCGGGAGTTGGCATCGGGTGCGCCGTTCTCTGAGTGCGTTATCGGTAAGACTTACTACTCTTAATCATGAATGTCCCGTTCTTGTGATTGTTAATTTCTGACACCGATTTGTTTTCTACAGCGTCAGGGCAACCGTCGGCAACAATTCCTCTCGTTGAGACGGTCTCATTAGTCAGACTTCGATCTGCCACAGCTGAGACTTCCGAAGATGATATGCAGATCGGCAACAATCCGGTTGGTGAAACGGGTGCGGAAGAGGCATCGGCGTCGGTAGAAACGGCCGTTGCCGATGGTGGAGATCAGCCAGAACAGCAGGAGTCTGGTCCAGCCATTCCTGAGAGAGAGGAATCGGATGAACCTCCTCTTATTTTCAGACGAAAGAGGAATCGGTTTACTGGGGCTCGCGAGTACAGCCAAATGCTTGCTCCCGATCCACTGTTCGAGCAGGCAGCCCAAAAACTTCTCAAGAAGAGAAAAAAGAGAGATGAGAAAAGACAAAGAACTGCTAGGGCCAAACGGGTTGCTGCCGTTTTGGAACGACCCGAGGAGGATCAGCCTGACGCCGTTTCAGAGCAGCCTGATGCAGATCGGCCTGGCGCCGTTTCAGAGTAGCTTGAAGCAGATCGGCCTGACGCCGTTCCAGAGCAAACAGAAGACAATCGGCCAGATGTCGTTCCTGATACTACTATCGGCTCGAGTTCCTCTGTTCCTCCCTTGGAAACTCCTTTGGTTCCTCCACCCGTCTCTTAGACTCCTGCAAGTACTTCAACGGATGTTCCCCCTGCCAGCTCTTCTAGCTCGATTCCTGTCGATCTTCATTGGGCTGCCGGTCCATCTATGCCCGATCCATTTATATCGGACCGTTATCCACTTGGTCCCGCCTCTGACCTTAGGACCTTTCTATCTGCCCAAGGTTCCGACGGCAAAATCACCCATGTCATGGACATGAAGAATTTTGGTGAAGATGGTTGCCATTCCCTTGGTTTAAAGATTCCCAGCACTTCTGATTACCGAGCCGGGCAGCTGATTGCTGAAATGCTTGCGAACGATGCTGATAGAGAACAGTTCCACAGGATAAGTTTCAGCGCTCAATTCTCCAATGCTCAGAGTATTATGTATAGCGGAATGCACAACATCCGTTATCTTGCCGAAACGACCAATCGGGAGATAATGAGGTTGAGTGAAGCTCTCGAGCGATCCGAAGCTGAGAAGACGTCCCTTCGGAATGAAGTAAAAACTCTTTCTGCTTCACTAGAAGATGACAAAAAATTTGTGATCGAAGCTCGGAAACGGTTGGCTAATAGCCTTAAGGAGAGAGACGGCCTCTCGGTGATGGTTAGCGAAGAGTGGAAACGGAACGAGGAGCTGATGAAGGATAAGTCTGCCTTGTGTGATTCCGTTACCAAGCTTTCGGAAGATAAGGCATCCCTGGTCAACAATGTGGCCAAGCTTACTGACGAGCTGAGTGTAGTCCGTTCCGATATGGAAGCTAAAACGGCTGAGTTAGATACAGCCCGTTCCGATCTTACAGCCAGAACGGCAGAGTTGGAGACAGCTCAGACCAGCATTGCCGATAAGGACGCGGAGCTGGAGAAAGTTCCAGGAAAGATAAGCTAGTGGAAGAAGAAGATGAAGAATGTGATGCTGGATAGCTTTCTGGATCACTATGGAGAGATAAACTTCAATGCCCAATATCTTTCTCCATATGTTGTCGCTTTTGAGAAAGAAGCAGAGGAGAAAGAGTATCAGCCTTCTTCTTCGGATGACGACGCATGATGGAGATGCCGTTTGTTGATCACCTGCTTAGATTTTGTTCATTTTTGCGTCTTCTTTAAGCATTGCCTGTTCTGGCCTTTTTTGTAATGAACAACTATTTATGCGGAGTATACTATAACTTTGTAGATTTTTAGATTTTTAATCTTTGCAGTTTTAATCTTTTGGATCTGATCTTGCCTGTTATATGTGTTTATTCCAGAAAAAATTAAAAAAGATAAACAATTGTAATTTGAACTTATCTTTATTTCGTAAAATCGGCTGCTTGCCGTTTTTTAAGGAAGCCGTTTTGAGGTTTAGAGAACCATTTGAAGTGGTTTTTTGATGATTCGACACTAGGTCATTTTGGAGATGTTGTCGTTGCACGTTTCACTATCTGGTTTACTAAGACACAGATAGGTTTGAATCCTTTGTAAGACTTATCAGGCTCTCGCTGATCAAGCCGTTTAAGATAGCAATGTGAACCAATCGGGCTGGAGCCGATTTGGTTGCTGGCACCTTAGGCAACGCCTCAAGTAGCCCTAGGAGCGTGAATATTGCTGATTCTTTGATTTTTGTAATGTGGTTCGGTTTGAAATAACCTACGTCCACAATTCTTAGATTTTGATAACGCGGTTCGGTCTTAAATGACTTACGTCCACGGCTATTTTGATTTTGATAACGTGGTTCGGTCTAAAATGACTTACGTCCACGGCCGTTTTGATTTTGATAACGTGGTTCGGTCTAAAATGACTTACGTCCACGACCGTTTTGATTTTGATAACGTGGTTCGGTCTAAAATGACTTACGTCCACGGTTATTTTCTCAAGATCTGCAACCATATGAGAAACAATACTGGCAGGTGTATACTTTCAACATGGTCAGTTGCAAATAATTTTACATCCACAACATTTTTATTATTCATGAGTCAAGTGAAAAGCAACATATTCACTCTGGAATGATATAGTTTTAAATTGGAAATATTCCAAGAGTTGGGTATCGGAGTACCGTTCATTGTTTCGAGGTGATATGCTCCTTTGCCGATGACTCTGACTACGCGATATGGTCCTTCCCAATTCGGCGTTAGCTTTTTCTTCTCTCGGCCAGTTGCCGTTACATTGCGCAGGACTAAATCTCCTGCTTTGAGTAGCCGTTCTTTGACACGCCGATTGTGATATTTCGCCATTTTGCGTTTGTAGTGCAATGTTTTGAGAATGGATTCTTCTCTCATTTCTGGTAAGAGATCTAGCTGCTCCCTTAGTCTTTCTTCATTTTGCTCTTCGTTGAAATATTCAACTCGAAGGCTGATTGCTCCGATTTCAACTGTAGAGACAACTTCTACTCCATATGTCATGGCAAACGGCGTCATGCCGGTGCTGGTTTTAGTTGTCATCCGATAGGCCCACATGACAAACGGCAATTCTTCTGGCCACTTCGTTGGTTTGCCCTCAAGATTTTTCTTGATTCCACTAAGGATTGCCCTGTTGGTGACTTCTGTTTGTCCGTTTGTTTGTGGATGCGCGACAGAAGAGAACCGTTGTTCGATTGAATATTCTGATCATTTCCTTTTGAAGTAGGCACTGGTGAATTGAGTCCCGTTGTCGCTTACAAGAATTCTTGGAAAACCGAATCTCATGATAACATTGTTCATGAAGAATCGCCAAGTGTTGTCTGTCGTTATCTTTGCTACAGCTTCTGCTTCAGCCCATTTGGTAAAATAATCGACAGCAATAATAACATATTGGAGCTGATTTTTGGCGATTGGGAAAGGTCCCAAGATGTCAATTCCCCATTTTGCAAACGGGCAAGGACTGATCATGTTTGTCAATTCGGCTGCTGGCCGTTGCGGTTCTTTTGCAAACTCTTGGCATTTACGACAAGATTTCACAAAATTGTCCGAATCTCTTCTGATCGTTGGCCAATAAAAACCTGTTCGAAGAACTTGAGCAGCCATGGTATTTCCTGAGGCATGCATTCCGCATATGCCTTCGTGGATCTCCCTGAGAGTATATAAGCCTTCTTCTTCCGTAATACATTTTGCCGCTGGATAAGTAAGACAACGACGAAGAAGTACCCCGTCGTGATAAGTGGATCTAGCAGCTCTTTTGAGGATCTTCAATTTTTCATTCGCATTCTCTGGTAACTTGCCATGCTTGAGATAATCGATTACTGGAATGCGCCAGTCACTTGTTGCTTCTTGCACGCATAACACCTGCTGCTCTTCCATGAAAGAACGAACGAAAATTTCCTCCATTGTGACATCTGTTGGCATTACTGCTTTGGAGTTGGCTGCCAATTTGGAAATTTCATCTGCTTCGGCATTTTCCTCTCTAGGAATATGTTTAATTTCAACAAAAATTCCACGATTTTTAATTTCAGCCAGCTCCTTCTGCACCTTCTTCAGGTATCGAACCATAACAAGCTCTCTAGCTTGAGAACAGCCAGTGACCTGATCTATTACCAACTTTGAATCTCCATAAAGAGCCAAACGGGCGCCTCCTGTTTGTGAGTCGTCTAGTGCATTTTCTTCAATTAAACTTCCTCCAATTCTCAATCCTGTCAACAAGGCTTCGTATTCGGCAGCATTATTTGACAACGGCCTAGAGATTCTTAAGGCATACCTCATTTTAATTCCTTCTGGTCCTAAAATGATAATGCCGGCTCCAGCTTCATTCTGGTTCTTAGCTCCATCCATAAAGATTGTCCATTTGTCTCCGTCTGTATCCGGAAGAGGTAAACAAGCTTCTTCCTTATCTTCTGGCAAAGGAATCGGCTTCTGGACAAATGTACATTCGGCAATGAAATCAGCTAGCACTTGCCCCTTAACAGCGGGTCTGGCTTGATACTGCAGTCCATGTTGCTCTAACTCTATGGCCCAAATGACCATTCGGCCAGACAACTCGGGCCTCTTGAATATTCTCCTCAGAGGCTGATCTGTCAGAACCACCAATGGGTGGGCCTGGAAATATCTGGCCATTTTCCTGGTAGCCTGTACCAAGGCGAATGCCACTTTCTCAACCTGGGAATATCTTAATTCCGCATCCTTCAGTATTCGGCTGATAAAGTGAATCGGCCTGTGAATTCCACCTTCATCTCGGACCAGAACGGCACTGACTACCTCATCGGCTGCTCCCAAATAGAGAAACAGGATATCGCCGTTTTCAGGTCGTGTCAACAGCAATTTCGAAGAAAGATATTCCTTCAACTCATTAAAAGCTTTTTCACAATTATCCTCCCATCCAAATTGTGCTTTCTTCCGAATGACTTTGAAAAACGGGAGGTATTTCTCGCCCTGCTTGGAGATGAATCGGCTCAGGGCGATTATCCTTCCTGTGAGCCGTTGTACTTCTTTCACACTTCTTGGCGAAACCATATCCTGGATTGCTTTCAGCTTGGCGGGATTAGGCTGAATTCCCTTCCTGCTGACAACATACCCGAGAAATTTTCCTGTTTGGAATGCAAACATGCATTTCTTGGGATTTACTTTCATTCCAAATTTTCTCATTACCCCAAATACCTCTTCAAGGTCTTGCAAATGGGCTTCAAAACTTCTGCTTTTTACTAGCATATCATCAATATAAACTTCCAAGTTCCTCCCGATCTGAGACTCAAAGATCTTGTTGGCCGTTCTTTGGAACGTGGCGCCAACATTCTTCAGACCGAACGGCATGGCGCGATAGCAAAAAGTGGCCTTTGGAGTGATAAATGTTGTTTTCTCCTCATCCTCAACGGCCATTGGAATCTAATGATATCCGGAGTTCGCATCTAGCGAGCTCAGGTATTCATACCCTGCCGTTTGATCCACTAACTGCTCTATTAGTGGCAACGGATAGCAATCCTTGGGACACGCTTCATTCAATCGGTGAAGTCAATGCACATTCTCCAATCCCCATTTGGCTTTCGAACCACAACGGGATTAGCCAACCATGGTGGGTACTGGACTTCCCGAATGAAGTTAGCTTTCAGCAACTTTGCTACCTCCTTCTCGATTGCTTCAGCCTTTTCTCTGGAGAAAGCTCGCCGTTTCTGTTGAATCGGCTTGGCGTCTGGACTGACATTCAAACGGTGCTCCGCCATTTCCCTAGGAATGCCTGGCATGTCCGACGGGATCCAGGCGAATTCTCCCTTGCACTTATTCAAAAGGTGCGAGAGCTCGCTGCATTCCTCTCTGCTCAGTTTCTCGCTTACAAAGAAATGACCAGTGGGAATGTCCGATACTGGCACTTGAATCATTTTTTCCATCGGCTGAGCACGCCGTTCCTCATCATCATCTAGCAAATCGTCCGCCACACAAACATAACGGTCACACTGTCCGTTTACTGATAAGATCCGAGATCTCTTCGGGTCGGAAACGGTTGCTACAGCTAGTCGAAGGGGAAGCGATCGGCGTCGGAGGTACCTGCAAAGCGCCGGAGGGGGACTCCGGCGTAGACACTCCGATGCTTAAGTCAGTTCGGGTTTTCAGAATGGTAGAGGTTCTCCAAGATGATCTCGATCTTACCTTCTGTTTGGAAAGATGGGGGTATTTATAGGCCGAAGTTGGCGATACCTGAAAGCGATAAGGGTGCAGCGATAAGCATCGTCCGAAGATATCGCTTCCAGCGATAATAGGTAAGCCATCGCGGGCGATAATCACGTAAGGCCTATCAGGAGCGACATCCTCTCCGTTCCCCTAGGATGGGATGACGCCGTGCGCGTAAAGATGCATGAGATCCCCCCCACTGAAGTCGACCATCCTAGGAAACGTCCGCCGGCCCGGGCGATAGGTTGGTTTTTCAGGGAAGCGTATAGAAACTCGTCAAGGATAGATGTCGTAGCTACAATATTGCCGTCAGGAGCAATCCAATTGTTATCATAAGCCCAACTGAAAACTAGCCCGAGTGTTCACCAAGGGCTATCCATGTCTGATATCTTTAGATAGGGGTTTGCTCTGTCATGAGGCGATATTTCCACAAAGGGCTTGAGCTTTCTTTATTGTTCAAAGGCTGATCAATCCCAATGCGGAACGAGGGCTTAGATCCACAACTTTCCAATAACTCGGTCAAGTTCGTCCTTGTTTCTTGTCAAAAAGACCTGTCTCCTCGAGACATTAAGAATTCTACTAGGAGGCCGCTGGGGCGCTCGTGATTCTGAAGGCTTTACTTTTATTCAGCGATACTGGCCCATTTGGCCTTTCAATAGGACTTACGAAGTCTCAGCTTTGTTCGAGTCATGGAAGGACCGTCAATAGGTCGCTTGCGATATCGTCGCGTATATTCAACCAGGCCGTACCATGGGCTGGCATATATTTCGGGTCTATCGTCCCTCCAAGTGTTCTGCAAAGACACAGAGGAGATAGAAACTTATATAGAAGTTAGCAAACTTTATACTTACAGAGGTTCGAGGTTACACGAGCCCAATTTTTCTTTTACGCTCGAGAAAACAGCGGTATCAGCGTGGCTTTATACCATTAGCTACCTTATGATTAGCGCGGCTTCATACCACCAGACGCCTGTGATGTCATCGCGGTTTTACGCATCCAGGGCCACCTGCGACATCAACGCGGCCTTACACTGTGGATACAGGTAACCTTATGGTTTTAGCGTCAGGGCTACAAGTGACACCGTGCCTCTCAACGTTTTTCAGACTCTGCCTCGTACTCCTTCCAGTATCTGCATCGTGAACGTCACCCGTCCCTTTCGTTCTACGCTTATCAATCCTCGAGGTTATCGGGGTGGCTCGTCTTTTGAGGACCTCAATTTCTTTTCCCAAGGCCTCCCTTCACTGGAGCCTATAAATCGGAGAGCTTTCTCCACCCACGTTCTCCTTATCTTTATCAGCTAGCATCATGGATCATTTGACTAAGAATTTTCTTCTCTCCAAGGGTCATTCACTCAGGAACCTCAACGACGGTGACGTCGGTTTCCTGGAGAACATGCTGGTCAAGACTTCTGAGGATATTCTGGAGCTGCAAGGAATGCTGACTCCGCTTTATTCCCGGCTGGGGGCCATTTCCCTGGAGGACTTCAGTCCTTTGGAGAGCGTATCAAAGCTGTCCGCCTCCATCGCTCGGATTCAGGTAGTAATCGCCATGCTGCAGCAGCGTAAGGACATGTTGGGGTGCTGCCTGAAGGGGATGAGGGCCACTTCCCATGATCTTGTCCTGGTCATGGATTCCTTGAGGGACCTTCCTGGGGTGCCCGAGGATACTGGTTCTGACACCTGATAACGGTGGCTCCCTTTGGGCCTTTTTCTTTTCCTCTTGCCTTGTAATTGTATCTTTCGGCCGGTAGGCCATAATAAATAAATCGTTTCAATCATTCCGCCTTGTAACTGTTCTTCTTCTTTACTGCGCTCTTTGTCATGTTCCAAGGAATATTCTTAGCCCAACTGAAAACAGTCTTGCCATTGGGCGGTTTTTCGGTTGATCGTTCTGCCTTAACTCCGCGCCGTCCTCATTATAACAACTGATCAGCAGATATTAGCATTATTCTTGATTTGCGCGAGATTTCAACAGGCATGACTGCAAATCTACATTTGCACTTCAGACTGTACACGTGCCAATCTTCAAGAGTCGGGTTGGAGGATCGAAGAGTCTCTTTTCTTCTTTTCCCGGCTATTTAATGAGGCTTTTCCTCCTTCATTCTTATCCATTTCTTTCTCCTTTATTTTTCTTCGTTATAGATCCTCTGCGAGTCTCATGGCTGATTCTTATTTGCTAGGTACGGCTTCGGGGAATTCACCGCCAACTCCTCCGACTACCCCTGACACAGATAATCCTCCCCCATCGCCTCCTTGGAGGCCGGTTGTCTGCCGGCGAGGTCGCAAGAGGCGGAGGAAGGAAGTTGAACAACGAAGGAAGGAGGCTGCCAAGGCCTCTAAGTCATTTTTCGACTCTCTGGCTTCTCTGGCTAGGGAGGAGAAAAAATCGTTTCCTCTTTTGAGTGATTCGCCTCCGTGGGTTCCTTCTGCTGGTTCAGCCGTTGATGCAGTATCGCCAAGCGTTAAGGAGAAAACAACCGGGTCGACTACTGCCGCTAGAAAGAGGGTCGGTGAGTCTTCTCCCCCTGCTGTTGTGGATTCACCCTTCTGGGGTGGCGATGACGAAGAGGACGTAGTCTATTGCTACGGCATTACTTGGTCCGACGGTGAAGAGTAGGGCCTAATCCTTCTTTTTGTAGATGCCGTATGGCCTTCCTCATAATAATGAATGATGGTTTTACTTCCTTTTCGCTTCTCATCGCTTTCTTATTGTTTCTTTCTGAGCGTTCCGGGTTATCGCGGAAGCGTCCCTTTCGCTACGGGTAACTGCCTTCAACTTCTAATCGGTAACTGTCTTCTTTCGGAAGGCACAAATGACTATCCACGTGTCTTTTTCTGTTCTGTACGTGTTTCATTTTTACAGGCTGTCTCTTCTTTAGGCTTTCCTTTATAAGGAAATCATCTCTCTCTTTTACTGCTTTTGCAAATATTTTGAGTTTCTGCACATTTTCTCTCTCTTCTGCACTTCTTTTCTTCGAGAGGTTTTACTACGACCTCTCACTGGTGCCGGCGACCGGCTCACTGGCTTTTTGCTCCAGGTATTTACTCCTTCTACCGTCGTAGATTTACTTTCCCTGTCCCTTATGTCTTCAACTGTTGAAAACCCCATAGATCCTGAAGCTAGGAGAACTCGCAGCATATTCAATTGTAATGAGGTTTTGAGGGTTGAATTAGAGGAGAGTGGTATTACTTTTCCCACGGGCTATCGCCCTTTTGTCTCTTTGAAGGACACTCGGCTGCCTGACGCCATGTGGGGAACATTCCGGTTAGTTTATTTCAAGATGTTTACTTACGGATTCCGTTTCCCACTCCATACTTCTCTGTTGAAACTGCTAGATCATTACGACCTTAATCCCGTCTAGATTACTCCACCCTCTTGGTGTGGTATTTACGCTTTCCTTCGTTCATGCGAGATGAAGCGTATATTTGCTCCATCGCTTGATCTATTCCGCACGTTCTTTGTCTTGAGTTGTCGCGACTGCCTGGTAGATATTACCCCCAGATGGGATGATGTCATTGTGCAACTGTTCTGGCGGAACTTTCAAGGTTTTGAGGAACACGTAGATGACTGGAAGTCTGGCTTTTTCACCCTTCGTTTGCCGTCACGACTCTGGCGCGGGGGTTTCAATCGAAAAATCAATAGTGGCGTTTGGAAAAGACCGGAAGCGCTGTCAAGCCAGGATGTTTCCAACGTTAGCGCCTTGTTAGAAATAGAAGGGTCTTTCCGTATCCGGGAGTTTGCTCGGTTCAGGCCCTTGTCAGAGTGCGTTGTGGGTAAGTTTCCTTTTTCTTCTTTATCGCTTCAATCTTCTTAATTTGCTAATATGTTTTGTTGGCAGGTAACGCTGAGAGTAGTTCTTCTGGGGAAAGTGATGCCCCTTTGAACGTAACACCTCTCCAGTCGCTGCCTCCTTCTCCTCCGCCTGAAAATTCCCGCCGCCCACCCATTCCGCCTGGAAGGGAAAGGACTAAAACCGTCACAACTCGCAGAGCCTCCACTCGACCTTCTTGTTTCCTTGAAAATTGGCTTCCGTCCCGTGGCAAGAGGGTAGCTCAAGGAGATCCTGTGTTTGAGAAAATCGGCAGCGATAGCGAGAGCATGGACACTGGTCCTGAATTTCGTCATGCTAATATTGCTCAAAGGATGAAACTTAGGTCGCGGAGGAATGATGACACGGCGGAATCGGCTGAGGACGATAGCGAAGAAATTGCAGAAGAGACGGAGCGTCTCGTAAAGAAGGTTCGCACAGAGAAAACTAACCCCCCAGTTCCCCCTTTGAAGGGAGTTAACGCGGTCCCCCCCGAGAATATTAACGCTTCTCATGCCGCGAGTACTTCGCAAGTGGTGAAAAATATCAAAGCTATCAGGGTACCTTCCGCCGTTTCTATCGAAAACAATGAGACCTCGGCAGCCGCGACCTCTCCTTTGTCATCGGGCCATCCTGCTTCCCCGATAGGTTCTTTTATCCCAGAGGCAACCCTACCGGTTTCGAATTTAAGCGTTCCTCCTGAACTTCTCCCACGGAAGCCTCCCCTTTTGTTTCTGTCTTCAATTTCGGGCGTTGGTGATTGCGCAAAAAGTTGTTCCCCTCCTTATATTGCCAACCTTTCTCCTCAGAGGTCCCAGGGCCCCACTGGATATCAGCTAGATTTGTCCTCTTTCGGCACTGACGGGCTTCGTGCCTTAGGAATATCGGATCCGTTATCGCGAGAAGAGCCCGTGGGTCCCATAGTGGGACAGATGTTTACTTCTTCCAAGGACAGGGAAGAGTTTTTACAGCATGCTCCCGAGACACGACAATCACACCTCATGAACGACATGCTGGCTAGCTTTCGGAAATTTCATTATTTTCTTGAAGACCAGCGTAACAAAACTCGACCCTCTTCGGATTTGCAGGATCAATTAGACGCGGCCTTGGCGAAGGCGAAGGAGCTATCGCAGTTGCAAGAACGAACTCGGGCGGAGTTGGAGGATTGTCGCGCTGAACTTTCTCGGGAGAAGTCGAAGGGGAAAGCGAGAGCAGAGCTAATGGAGGCGGAACTGGTGGTGGCTGATAAAAAGAACGTCTTCCTTCGTGAAGAGTTGTCATCTCGTGATGCCGATTTGGCCAAAGTTCCTTCGAGGATAGCCTGGTGGAAGAATAAGACCATCGAGGTTTGTATCGCAGGATTTGTGGATCTCCATATCCGAGGCGCCGTCGATTCATCCATGCTGGCCGATTACGCTTCCCGAAAAATTAAAGATCTTAGTGAAGGCGAAAGGGGTTTTCCTTCTTCTGGGGAAAAGCAAGGGAATGATGACGGCGAGGCATGCGATGACTCTTAATTGATCCATTGAAGAACATTGCTATTTGTTTTCCATGTCTTGTAATAACGTCCTATCTCGCGGCGATATCGGTACCTTGCTCTTCGGGCGATATCTTATTTTATTTCGCTCTCTTGTACTGTCTTGAGAACTGTTCTTTTATTCAACGCCGATTTGTATCATTTCCTTTCTTGTGATATCGCTTTTGCTTTTTATCAAAAAGTCACATCTACTTTCCAGAGCATTTAATGCTCGCGACCCTTCCGTCGGTGCGCGGGAAAAGTCATGATGGTGCAGACACACGTGTTCGTTTCTTCTGCCTCTCCACCTTAGCGTGTTTAGAATTTTTAACAAGATCGAAGCGCTTGTCGCGCTTCTTCTAGAGTCGTACTCATTGCTTGAGTCTTATCCCTCATGCCGCTTCGACACAACGACTGCAGTATCCGTCGTTTCCTTTTAATTACTAGGGTTATAAACCCTCTTTATTTCTTCCCTTTTCTTTTTCACTCCACTTTTTCATATTATCTCTCGGCCGTCTTGCCCTTCTCACCTCCATTCAAGGCTTTCAAAGTTCTTTCCTTTCAAAGGTACTTCCCTTCCTTTCCCTCGTCTTCTTCATTTCTATTTCCTTAGTCCTGCCATGGCAAAGACTCGCCGTTCTGAGTCAAAATCCATCGATGAGAAGAAAATGGATACCACGGTCAGTGTTATTACCACGGAGGCCATTCTCTAGGAGCATTTGGCTACTCACGGTGCCGTTATTCCTGACGGTTGCCAAGCTGTTGTTGCCCCTAGGTCAGTTCGTTTAAATAGCGTTCTGACCGGCAATCAAAGGGTGTTATATGCCCAGATGTTTCGCTACGGTTTCCGTCTCCCTATCGATTCTTTCGTCAAGGGTTTGCTTATTGCTGGCAATTTCAATCCTGCCCAGTTAGCCCCAAATGCATATTGCTGTGTTTATGCTTTTTTGGAACTCTGTAGATATAAGGGGATCACTTCCCCTTCTCTTTTGCTGCTTAGATCCCTTTTTAAATTGATGAAGTGCCGGGGTGTGATAACCATATCGCCTCGCTTTGACGATGATTCTCTCAAGTCTTTTACTTGGAAGTTGCTCCATATTGAGTCTTCTGTTGAGGCTTGGAAAAAGGAGTTCTTTCTGATAAATTTTCCTGACGCTCCTGGTCCCGAGTGGCGTTCTGGGTTCAATCAGGACGTCCAAGATGGCGTTTGGAGTCGACCAGGGACACTTCCCGCTCGTGAACAAGGATGGTTAAACACCTTACTCCAACTGGAGATCAGCGTTCATATTCGACTCACGGCCTGCAGAATGGCCATTCAGGAGTGCGTTAGACGTGAGTATCGCGCTACCTTTCCCTTTCATCACTGATACTAACGCTGACGTTATTTTGTGATTTTGCAGCGACGGATCCTGATTATAAACCGGAAAGCGTAAGAAGACGCTTAAGGAGAGCTCATAATAGAGAAGAAAGGGAAAAGCTCGATTCAGAGGCCACTGATAATCCTTCTGAGCTTCTGGCTACTTCCGCGAATCTCGCTCAAGTATCCTCCTCCTCAGTTGGCGAAGGGGATACCGACATCCCTGAAGGTGTTCCCATCGTGACCGTTGCTGCTCCCTCGTCTTCTCAGGCTCCTAAGGCCATTGCCAGAGGAAAAAAGAAGAAAAGAACACGGAGTATCGCCACTCTTACTCCTTCTCCCGACGCTGCGGGTTCTTCTGAGGCACTACCTTCCCTCAACACCGCTACCGTAAGCGTGTTGTGCCTCAATATCTTTCGTCATTTGATATATTTTCCTTTTTTCTCAATTTGTACTCCTTGCAGGAGGCCGTTGTAGTTACTGCTTCCGCTCCTTCAGGCGATATGAATCTCTCTTATGTGCTGAGGGGTTCCGCGAAGAGGGCCCGGATAGAAGGCGAGGATGAGAACATACCCTCCTCTAACATCGCGGGGGAAGGTGGTTCCGTTAACGTTCCTAATTCCGCAGTGGTTCCTCCAGGTGGACATTCCGCGGAAGTTTTGGGGGACCTAGGAGGTGCGGACCCCTTTGGTGTTTCGCCCAGTTCCTTTGGTGGGCCTGTGCATCATTATTCCTCTTCTTTAGGCTATCAAGACGTCTTGCAGGACCTTTCGGGCTATCAGCCTCATGGTACCTTCCTGCCCCCGGGCAGTTCTTCTTCACAGGTTCGCGCCCCTGGTCCTCTGGCTTTCGTTCCCTCTAGCGTTCCTTGGCGGCAACGCTATAATGAAGCCGGAACCTCTTTCAATTTTGCGGCAGATCTTTGTCCATTAAACGGGCTCGGCGAAGTGACCCATCAGGTTGAGTTGTTCGACTTCCGTACCCGTGGTTTGGCAGCCATCGGAGGCGATGGTTCAGATGAGGTTTCTGCGCTGCTGGCTTCTCAAATTCTAGCCTCATCTGCAGAACGGGAAGCTTTCCTTTCCCTGGCGGAAGATGACCAAGTGAACTCTTTCCGTGCTAGCCTTTTCTCCAATATGATGAAATTTCACTACTGGGCGGAGGAGGTGAAGCATCGGACTGTTTCCCTCCGTTCTGTTTCGGCGGAGCTGTCCAAGGAGCAAGATGAAAAGAAAAAGGTGTTGGCAGATCGTTCCAAGATACTGCTGGCTCACCACGAGTTACAGAAACAGCATTCCGCTCTGGAAACGGCTTTGTCAGAGGAACAGGCCAAAGTGACTGCTTTGGAGAGTGAGAAGTCCTCTTTAGAAAAGGAGAAGGCAGCTTTGGCGGAAGAGTCAGTCGATATGGGCTGGTGGCATGCTGAACAGACCGCCCGTGTTCTAGTTAAGTGTTTCGAAGAAATTCATGGGGTGGATGCGTACAAGGGCGAAGATGTCGCGAAAGCCTTTCTACAAAGTTCTGCTCATATCAACGAGGCAGGCTATCGCCAAGCCAAGGCAGCGGGCTGGAAACGAAAAGACCCCGAGAGCTGATGTGTCGCGATATTTTGCCGTTCCCTCCAGCGATCAAATATCGCTTGGCTTTTGTCTTTTGCCTTTGCAGCATAAATATTTTGAACAGTGAATCTTTGTAAATCCTTAAGATGCCTTTAATATTTCTAGACAATCCCTTTATCGGTGTTCCTCTTTTATTTTTCTCATCGCGAGACTTCTCTCGTCACTGAGGTTGCCTTATCCTCACGGTGCGTTTACTTTCTTTAGCAGATCCTTGGTATTTATACCAAGATGACCAAGATCTATGTCGGTTTGGCCTTTCGATAAGCCTATCGGTATCATGACCACCGCTCCTTCCGCTGCTCAGAAGTATTCTGCACATTTCTAATTATAGATCGTCAATAACAAAACGAGATTTGAGAGACAGTGATTACCCGTAGGAGCCTGTTTGCTGCCATCATTGGGCTTTATCACGGAACCCGTTTCGAATCGCGTTGTCCCTCGGCTCTATACTTCGCCAGGGATTACTTATCCGGTTACTAGCTGGAATTACGCGATCCTTCACGTTTCCCTTATCTCTCGTTCGGCCTTTCTAAGTGCCTCATCTCGTGAGCTGTCGGATCTGGACGGCTATCACAAGGCTAGGGAATTTTCACTTTTATAGGCGTTGTCCTCTCGTTTAGAACCGTGTCCTTACTTAATGGTTTAGCTGCACCAGCCCGACCGTTAAGATAGGATTCTTGTTTCTAAACAGAGTTTCTAACTCTTTGGGGCGTGTCTTGTTTTGATGTACCGTCTCCACGAGATCGGTTATCATTAAAGAACTTTTCACTCCCAAAGATACCGGGCAGTGCCCTCACTTAGTGAGCCATCTGATCAAGATCGGTCATCACAAGGATAGGACTTTTCACCCCCGGGGGCGTCAAGGATCTTTCAATCCGACGCTAATCAAGGATACACTGGGGTCGTGCCCTCACTTAGTGGGCCATCTGATCAAGACCGACCATCACAAGGATAGGACTTTTCACTCCCAGGGTACCCCCCTTTTTATCTGCACAAAAGCAACCACAAACCCACGAAAACTCTCCTATTGAGCGTTAGCCACGGTTAGGGTCGTTATAATCCAAATAGTGCAGATAAAATTAAACTCTAGGATAATATAACTTCAAACGAGCGATATTCCAGGAGTTGGATAAGGGCGTACCGTCAAGTGTCTCCAGGCGATAGGCCCCTCTTCCGACAACGTGGGTTACGCGATACGGTCCTTCCCAGTTAGGACTAAGTTTTCCCATACGTTGTCCGGTTGCTCGCCTGTCTCGGAGCACCAGGTCACCGTTTTTCAACAATCGCTCTTTGACCTGCCTGTTATGATAACGGGCCATTTTTCTTTTGTAGTGTTGCGTTTTCAGTAGGACTTCTTCTCGAACCTCTGGTAACGCGTCCAGGTTAGCACGTAACCGTTCCTCATTTCGTTCCTCACGAAAGTGAGCCACCCGTAGGCTCATGGCCCCAATTTCCACTGGCGTAACGGCTTCAGTTCCAAAAGCCAACGCGAAAGGCGTTTCTCCAGTGCTAACTTTTTCGGTCATGCAGTATGCCCACATCACGTATAGCAATTCATCAGCCCACTTCTTCTTAGACCCCTCTATGTTTTTCTTAATACCGCTGAGGATGCTCCTATTAGTTACCTCTGCCTGTCCGTTGGTTTGTGGGTGAGCCACGGAAGAGAATCTCTGCTCAATCCCGAATTCTGAACATTGGTCTTTGAAGAATTGGCTGGTGAACTGGGTCCCGTTATCGCTGACAAGGATACGAGGCACCCCGAATCTCATGATAACTTGATGTTTGAAAAAACGCCATGTTTTTTCTGCCGTGATTGTGGCAACCGCTTCAGCTTCCGCCCACTTTGTAAAATAGTCCACAGCCACTATCACAAATTTCAGTTGGGACCTTGCCTTTGGAAATGGACCCAGGATGTCAATCCCCCATTTGGTAAAAGGGCAAGGGGCGATGATTTCCGATATTTCCGTGGCCGGACGTCGAGGAATTTTAGCAAATTCCTGACATTTGGGGCAAGCTTGTACATAATTGTGGCAATCCCTTCGTATGGTGGGCCAGTAGAATCCTGATCTAAAAACTTGTGCCGCCATGGTGCCGCCTGACGCGTGCATTCCGCATATCCCTTCGTGGATTTCGCGTAAGGTGTGAAGGCCCTCTTGTTCGGTTATACATTTGGCGCCGGGGTGAGAAAAACATCTTCGAATTAGATCCCCGTTATAGTACGTGCAACGAGCAGCCTGTCTTAACACTTTCATCTTTTCAGCGTTACCGTCAGGCAGCTCTTCGTGCATCAGGTATTTTATTACTGGAATCCGCCAATCATTCTCGAGCTCATTCACACACAAAGAGGCTTGTTCCTCCATGAAGGACGGCACCGATAGCTCACGATAATACACATCTTTAGGTATGGATGCTTCAGGATTCGCGGCCAGCTTGGCAAGGTAATCGGCTTCAGCGTTTTCCTCTCGGGGAACGTGCTCGAAGCTGACTTGCATGCCCTCTTTCTTTATTTCAACTAGTTCTCGCGTTACCTTAGAGAGGTATTGCACCATAATAGGTTCTCGAGCCTGAGAGTGTCCTGAGACTTGGTCAATTATCAGTTTGGAGTCTCCACAAATTTTTAGACGCAAATCTCCTGTTTGGCCGGTATCGCGCCTTCCCTTTGAAGAAAACTCTCTTCCTATTCTGAGTCCAGCTAGCAACGCCTTATATTCGGCTGCGTTATTGGACAAAGGCTGCAAGATTCGAATAGCATACCGTATATGCATATCGTGCGGCCCGTTTATGAAGACTCCGGCACCCGCCAGTTCTTAGTTTTTGGCTCCGTCCACATGAACGATCCAAAGATCCGTATATGTTTCTGGGAATGGGAGATCCATATCGTTCCATTCCGCTTCAGGTACACCACTCAAAGGGTCCTCTGTGAAGGTACACTCTGCTATAAAATCAGCAAGGACCTGAGCCTTTACGGATGGCCGGGACTGGTACCTCAAACCATATTGTTAGAGTTCTAGGGCCCAGATCAGCATTCTTCCTGAAGATTCAGGCTTTCGAAATATCCTCTTCAAGGGTTGGTCTGTAAGTACAACGATAGGATAAGACTGGAAGTATCGGTCCATCTTGCGGGCGGCTTGTATAAGGGCGAACGCTATTTTCTCAATACGAGCATATCGCAGTTCCGCGTCCTTTAAGACATGACTCACGAAGTAAACTGGGCGATGAGTGTGGTTATCGTCACGAACAAGGACGGCGCTGACCACTTCGTCCGCCACGCTCAAGTATAAGTATAGGGTATCGCCGGACTCGGGCCTTGTCAATAATAAATCAGATGACAAATAGTCCTTTAAGTCCACAAATGCTTGCTCACATTCTGGGGTCCACCCAAACGTGGCTTTCCGTCATATGACTTTGAAAAAAGGGAGGCACTTTTCTCCTTGCTTGGAGACGAATCGTCCCAGAGCGATAACGCGCCCCGTTAGCCTTTGCACTTCTTTAATGGTTCTCGGCGATATCATATCATGTATAGCTTTAACCTTGGAAGGATTAGGCTGGATACCTTTCTAGCTAACTACGTAGCCCAAGAACTTACCCGTCTGGAATGCAAACATGCACTTCCGGGGGTTTAGCTTCATGCGATACCTTTTCATCACATCAAAAACTTCCTTTAGATCCTGCAGGTGATCATGAAAATTCGCACTCTTCACCAGTATGTCGTCAACATATGCTTCCACATTTCTCCCTATTTGTTCCTCAAAAATCTTATTTGCCATTCGCTGAAACGTGGCCCCCGCGTTCTTTAGTCCAAATGGCATCGCTGTGTAGCAATACGTGGCTTTAGGAGTAAGGAAGGCGGTCTTCTCCTCATCCTCTAGGGCCATAGGGATTTGATGATATCCGGAATTGGCGTCCAATGAGCTTAGATATGCGTATCCAGCGGTTTGATCAACCAACTGATCTATGCGAGGAAGCGGGTAGCAATCCTTAGGACAAGCGTCGTTCAAGCCGGTGAAGTCAATGCACATACGCCAGTCTCCATTGGGTTTAGGAACAAGAACCGGGTTGGCTAACCAAGTGGGATACTGTACTTCGCGAATGAAACCCGCGTCAAGGAGCTTTACAACCTCCTTTTCCACAGCCGACGCTTTTTCGGTGGAGAACGCCCGTCATTTTTGCTGAACTGGCTTGACGTCAGGGTCAACGTTAAGCCTGTGCTCGGCTATTTCTCGTGATATACCTGGCATATCGGCGGGCTTCCATGCGAAATTTCCTTGGCATTTGTTCAACAGCCGTGCCAGTTGAAGATTTTCCGCTGGGCTGAGCTTATCGCTGACCAGGAAGCTGGCTCCCTCTTTGCCTATCACTGATACGGGTACCATCTTGTCAAGGGGTTGAGCGCGCTTCTCATCACCCTGCTCGTAGGGGTCTGCCGCTATACACACGTATCTATCGCAGCTTGTCTGGGTCATGAGCGAATAGCATTCTGCCGCCAGTTTCTGATCACCTTTTATCGATACCACCCCGTCCCAGGAGGGGTATTTCATCTTTAGATGTTTTTGTGATATCGCCGCTCCAAAGCGATTGAGGAAAGGCCGTCCGAGTATGACGTTATAGGGCAGATTCAGATCCACAACAAGGAACAACAAATTCTCTGACCGTTTGTAAGTGTCTTCTCGGAAGTATACGGGTAAGGTGATTACTCCCGTAACAGGGATAGGGGTCCCATCCACTCCGACTATGGGTCTCTTACTAGGCGTTAACTCATCGTGGGGGCGTTTCATGAGGTTGTAAGCTTCCAGCGAAAAAAGGTTCACGGCACTCCCGTTGTCCACAAGAGTCCTTCTTATACCATGACTGGCGATGACAGGTGTGACTACCAAGGCGTCATTATGGGGGTAGATAACACCTTTTTCATCCTCTTCTGAAAAGGATAAGATCATGCGATCAAGTATGTCTATCGCTCCACCTTTCTTTGTCATGCCGTCTCGCTTACGCTTTTCCCCTTTCGCCACCATCGACTATTCTGATTCATCTGCGTAGGGGATCCCTCCCGCTATGATATTGATTATGGGGATGTCATCGCCATCTATCGCGAAGGTTTCCACACCCTTTCCTTTGGGAGCGTTATCCGGCTGTGGGACTGGAGGGGGCCTTGGTCGTTCGTCTGCCGCTCTTCTTATCGGATTGTTTCGGGCATCTTCCCTTACTTGAGTCGCAAATTCTCCCAGATATCCTTCCTCCACCAAGCGTTCTATCGCCCACTTTAATTCTCTGCAAGCCTCTGTGGAATGTCCTCTGGCTTTATGGAATTTACAGTAAGCGTTTTCTCTTCTGCCTAAAAGCACTCCAGGTTTCGTGGGCGCAGGATAACGGATAGGAAGATCTCGCTGTTCCGCTATCGCCAAGATCTCCGCTCTTGGTACATTCAAGGAGGGAAAATCCGGATCATACGCCCGATTTTTGTTAGCGTTCCCTTGACGCTGATGAGGGGAACTACCTTGTTTTCCTTTCGAGGAATTTCCTTTTTGCTTATCGTAGGTCTTTGGGATGTAATCTTTCCGTCGAGCGTAATCATCAGTGTAATGATCGTCAACCAGAGGATTTGCGGGAGCGGCAGGGATGTGAGGTGCCCCAGGCGGCATATTAAATGTTCTATTTCTATTTTCTTCTTCTTTCATTTTCGCATAATTATGGGCTTTAAGTCTTAGTGCGTCCAAGGATATTGGAGGATCCACCATCAATGCATCTTTCAGTTTTCCATAATGGCAGTTTCTTTTCAGAGCTTCTATGGCGAAATCAACGGTAACGCCCGGCGTTAATGACATTTCCAGATCGAATCGGCTGAGGAATTCTTTCAATGTCTCTTGGGGCTTCCGCTGTATGTCAAATAACGCTGCGGCAGATTTCCGAATTGGAATTGCTGTACTAAATCTGCTCCGAAATTTGGATTCCAACTGTGCGAAGTTACTAATGGATCCGCCAGGAAGACCTTCAAACCAAAGACGAGCAACTCCCGATAAGGTCATAACAAATATCTGACATAAAGCCGCATCACTGTGGGTTTGAAACTGGACGAAATCCTTCACTTTGTTGATGTGCGAAATAGGATCTTTAGTACCATCATAAGTATCAGCGGGAAGCTTCACTCGCCTGCTGACCCTGTGACGTCTTATACGACGACTGAAAGGGTGACCTGAGGTATCATCAAGAATCTCACGCGCATGACGTGGGGGAGATATGTCTCCCTATCGCCCTCCTTCCCTTGGTTCAGGTATATGATGTCGCCTGGGAGACCGACTGCGACTCCTGGGAGAACGACTTCGATATCTTCTGCTACTGGATCTTTCACTGTATACGGGAGATAAACTCCTGTTTGTTCCTTCCCTCCGTCCGGCCCAACGGTTCCTCAACGCCTCAAGCTGCCTGTCTTCCTGCAGAAGAAGTCTTTGCGGCATTTGTGGTACATAAGCCTCTACTCCTCCTTGAGTGAGCTGTACGTGACCAACCGGGGGATT
The DNA here is from genome assembly GCA_963691705.1 of Viola odorata. Classification (NCBI taxonomy): domain Eukaryota; kingdom Viridiplantae; phylum Streptophyta; class Magnoliopsida; order Malpighiales; family Violaceae; genus Viola; species Viola odorata. The sequence goes on from OY829544.1 coordinate 47,864,901, forward strand.
TCCTGCGGATAAAGGCACTTGGGGGTTCTCTGGAAACAACGGGGGAAAAGGTCGATCAGCAACAATAGATGGTGTGAACATGACGCGAGGAGGAACGCTAGATCCAGAAGCACCAGGCGTGACTCTAGTGGCCATTTCAGTCAAATATTCCAAGCGGGAACGAAGGGCCGCTATTTCCATAGCAAAGGGATTTTCATTGTTAAGCACAGATCCTTCCAAAAGAGGAGTATAAAGATCAGATCCCACCGTCTGTGATGAAGAAATGACCGTCTGTGAGGAGATAGATCCTCCGGCGATCCCGACTTAGAGGTCCAGAGGTCCCGAGATAGTCGATTGTGTCGTCATAGAGAGGTCAGCAGTAGCAAAAGGAAATAACCGCCTGCGAGTTGAGAAAGGAATATTGGAAAATGTAGACCGGTCTGGCTCCGATCTGGCTGTCATAACCGTTCCGATCTCCCAACTAAACAGAGCTTGGCTATTAAGGACGCTCACTTAATACACCAAAGCTCTCAATGAAAGCACCATTTGATAAGATCCGAGATCTCTTCGGGTCGGAAACGGTTGCTACAGCTAGTCGGAGGGGAAGCGATCGGCGTCGGAGGTACCTGCAAAGCGCCGGAGGGGGACTCCGGCGTAGACACTCCGATGCTTAAGTCAGTTCGGGTTTTCAGAATGGTAGAGGTTCTCCAAGATGATCTCGATCTTACCTTCTGTTTGGAAAGATGGGGGTATTTATAGGCCGAAGTTGGCGATACCTGAAAGCGATAAGGGTGCAGCGATAAGCATCGTCCGAAGATATCGCTTCCAGCGATAATAGGTAAGCCATCGCGGGCGATAATCACGTAAGGCCTATCAGGAGCGACATCCTCTCCGTTCCCCTAGGATGGGATGACGCCGTGCACGTAAAGATGCATGAGATCCCCCCCCCCCCCCCCCCCGCTGAAGTCGACCATCCTAGGAAACGTCCGCCGGCCCGGGCGATAGGTTGGTTTTTCAGGGAAGCGTATAGAAACTCGTCAAGGATAGATGCCGTAGCTACAATATTGCCGTCAGGAGCAATCCAATTGTTATCATTTACCATTGTGACGTAACATTCGGCTGCCACCTTCTGATCCCCTCTGATGGTGTCAATGCCGTCCCATGAAGGATATTTCATTTTTAAATGTCTTTGGGAAATGACCACTCTAAAAACATTCAAAAATGGACGCCCTAGAATCACATTATATGGCAGATTTAGATCTACCACCATGAATAACTGTTCCTCCATTCTGCGACTGCAGTCTTCCACAAAGAAGATTGGCAAGAAAGTTATTCCTACAATCAGAACAGGCTCGCCGTTGACACCAATGATCGAGCGCTGGCATGGCTTCAACTTTGACTTAGAACCTTGCAGGCTACTATAAGCCGCCAGAGAGATGAGATTCACTGCACTTCCGTTATCAGCCAGGGTCCTTCTAACCGCATTACTGGCTATGATCGTCGTCACCACCAAAGCTTCGTTGTGTGGATAAGTAACTCCAATCTCATCTTCTTCTGAAAAGGTAATGATCATTCAGTCAAGCTCTGATAATCCTACCCCTTCGATAACGGGAGCATCCCGTTTCCTCTTTTCTCCAGCAGGGAGATCTTCCAACTGCTGAGTCCCTCCTGCTATCAAGTTAATCATGTTGAACCCTTCATAGGAGGTTGTGAAAACCTCCTTTTCTTTACCCCTCTGGGCACTGGTGGTGGCTGTATTGGGATCGGCTGCTGCCTTTTCTCTGCCGCCGTTGTTCCTATCCTCCATAACTTTGGTTTGGGCTTTGACTGCAAATTCGCCCAAATAACCTTCCTCAATCAACCTCTCAATTGCCTTTCTTAAAGAAAAACAATCCTCTATGTCATGTCCTTTTGCCTTGTGGAAACGGCAATAGGAATCCTTGTGTGGCCCCATAACAACTCCAGGCTTGCGAGTAGGATAACGGATCGGAAGCTTCCGTTCCTCTATAATGGCAAAGATTTCCGCTATCGGCTTATTTAGCGGTATGGCGGAGAAGTTTGCAGGCCGATCCGCCTGTCGGCTTACTGCCGTTTGCTTTTTCTCTACTTGTTTACGCGGGGTAGATTCTTTCTTTGGAAGATCGGGCTCCTCCCGTTTCTTTCGTTGGTAATCGGCCTCTTCCATTCGGGCATACTTTTCTACCTCGATTCGCAAGAGATCCAAGGTTTTCGGAGTGCTTGCTATCAAAGCGTTTTCTAACTCCCTATATTTGCAATTTCTTCTCAAGGCCTCTGCTGCAAAGTTAGGTGCTACATCAGTAAGTGTCGCCAGCTCAGTGTTAAATCTTGCCACATACGCCGTCAATGACTCTCCCGATTTTCTAACCATGTCAAACAAGATCGCCGGAAATTTCTCTACTGGGATGCAAGAACTGAATCGGCTCCTGAATGCACTGGCTAAATGCTCGAAGCTGTCAACGGATCCAGCCGGCAGCTTCTCAAACCAAGTATTGGCAATCCCTTTCAAGGTCATCACAAATATTTGGCACAACGCCTCATCTTTCCTAGTAAAAAACTTTACATGTTTCTTTACTAGACTTACGTGCACTGTTGGGTCGGTCGTCTCGTCGTAGTGATCTGTCGGCAGCTTGACGTGCCTACTCACTCGATGTCTTCGAACCCGAAATGTTAACGGACTCTTTGGATCATCGTCCTTTTCTTGCCGATCTGATCGAGAAACGGACTTTCTGGACATCGGGTGGTCATTTCGTCCATGATCTACCTCTACATCCGATTGGCGTCTCCCTGCCGATCTCTCTCGGCTCCTCCTCCTGCCAGATCCCACTTGTGACGCTTGTCTTTGACTTCCTCTCGGACTATTCTGGATAGCTCGACTGTTGACCTCCTCAACGTTATCATGTGATATTCTTCTCTTCTAGGCGGATTTTCATTTTGATGGCTTGGCTGTGGCACGTACAAAAGATTATCCTGAAGAGCTCGTTGGCTGCCGATCTGACGCATAGATCCAGCCTGTGGGACCGCTGCTGGAGGAGGCACTAGAGATGGTGTCACCACCGCCTGATGATGGATTTGCGGAGGAGGAATGAATGGTTGGTTGACTGGCGGAGGCAACCTCCCCATGAACGTCTGCATCATTATGTCCATCCTTCGGTGCAAGGCATGAAACTCATGCATGACTGCGGGTGGAATGGTCGCTGATACAGATGGTCCCGGTTGTGGAGTATTGGGAAATAACACCTCTGGAATCTCGGGGAAATTGAGCCGGCGAGCTGCAGCGTTCATTTTCACTCGAGATGATGATACTTGCGTAGGTGGAGGTGGAGTTTCATACTGACCCGCAGCACCTCCAGTAGGTTGTTGTGATTGAAAATTTAGATCGGATGCCATTTCTGGAAATAAAAACCTCAAAAATATAGAGAAAGATGAGCTTTGAATTTCAAGGTATGCTCACTTAAAATTTCAAAAGCTCTCAATGAAAGCACCAAATGATAATCCGAGAATGGAGGGAGGACTTTTCCGTCAATTGGCACTTCGGTGTGTGGTGGTTGAAGCTCCTTAAGATGTCTGATGTGACCTGCAAAGCGCCGGAATTGGATTCCGGCGTAGAAGCTCCGATACCAAAGTCAGTTTCTCTCTTGTGTAGATTAAGTGCAGAGAGTGTGAAGTGTTCTTGTGTGTGTGTTCAAGAGGTCTCCCGTCCCCTTTTTCTGTACGCCCTCCAAGCCTTTATATATGGCTTGAATGGACTCCTCACCTTTAGACATGTTCCCTCTTTTTTCATAAAGGTTGTATAAAGTAAGGATTAATAATTATGTAGTGGAGTTAATGCCTTTGGGGGAATAAAGATTCTCTTTGTCTAGCTGTATAATAGTGGCTTAGTGGGAACAAATAGGATTGTCCCCCACGGCAGCTTTGACCATGGTTATAGTGGAATTATATAAAATATACCTGTTAATGGAGCTTTTTACGTGTATCCAATCGGCCTGGTGCCGTTTGTAGTGGATCGGCAAGGTGCCGTTTTGAAGACTGTTGATTGGATCGATGTGCCGATCTACTTATGCGAGCTAGCAGATGAATCGGCATTGTGTCGTTCTTGTCACAACGGACTAGACTTGCCCTTTGATCGCTTATTCCCATTGACCTGGTCAAATCGACCATGGGTCGTTTCTTCCATTGACTTGGTCAAATCGGTCATGTGCCGTTTTGACTGGTCAATGGTTCTTTGTGAAGGTGCAATGTCCATTGTGCCCTTATGATAATTTTATGTATTATCACCATCCTTGCATAATTCATAGCTAATTTAGGCGCACAATTATGTTACCTGGTGCTGCAATTTATCTGCATCACGCCCATGAACAGGAACAACGGTTCCATAGACATGGAGTTCACGTACAATAGAGCACTTCCCCGAGTTATAGTCATAGACAGAATGTAAGATTATTCCATTGTTTTTTTTATATAGAATAAATAAGGAACTTTTTTCTTATACAATTGAAAAATAAGAAACTTTATTCAAAGTGTAGATACTTAATTAAAATCTCGAATTTAAGTTTTGAAAATGGAAAAAAATTATAATAGGAAAGTCACATCTCTTTGGGAATCTAATCCGGCAGTACTCGAATCAGATTATTCGGTGAAATCATATATGTAAATACTTTAATTTATTCGGTTGTTAAATTCTTCATAACCTGAATGCAAACATAAATATTAATAGTTTTGCATAAATATAATAAAATTATGTCAAAATATTAAGAGGAAAATTCAAGTACATCTCGTAAATATTAGGTTTCATCTTATTAGATTTAACTCTAAAATTTCTAATATTTTATTAAATTACAAGGAATTATAACTCAATAAGTACATATAGTAATATGTACAAAACTCAATTATTAAAGCTCAAACATAAATATTAATAGTTTTTACCAGTGTTTTAAAAACCGGCCCAACCGACGGTCAGACCGGTAAACCGATGACCCAAGGAAGATTTCAGGTCGGTGCAGCTTTCGGACCGAACCTGTAATCAAACCGGAAAAAACCGACGAACCGGTCGACCCGCTATCGACCCTGCTGGGTCGATATCAAACCAAAACGATGTCGTTTTATTTTTTTATTATTTTTTATTTTTTATTTTTTTCAACATGGAAATTTTGATGGGCCGGCCCATTTCAAGCATGGGCCGGCCTATTATAGACACCGGTTCAATCATTTAAGCTCGAACGGTTCGCTGAGTGAACGATTCACACTGTACCAACGGGTCAATCCGGTCGAACTCCAGTTGAATCCGATTGAATCCGGTTCAATAGGTCAGCCGAATCGATTTTTAAAACACTGGTTTTTACGATTTAATTATTATACTGTTAAATTAATAGATTTGTACATAATTCAAAAATTAGGGGAAAAAGAAATTAAAACTTTTATTAACTAAACTCGCCTAAGAACCAACGACACCACTTGGTCTCATCTGCTGCGTTTGAAAATAGAGTTAGAAAGAGAGAGAGAGTGAAAGATTGAGAGCGTCAGACAGAGAGAAGATGAAAGGTTGAGAGCGTCAGAGAGAACGAGTGTGAAATTGACCGCGAGTTCAAGTGAGCTACCCCTCAACTACCAGAGTAAAGAGCGGCGGAGCTTCCAATGCGCACCCATCGCAGAATCTAACCTTGCATAACTCCACGTCACGCGCTCCTACAAACTAGTAGTCTAGTAGTATGAAGAAACATCAATGCACAGATCAAAACACCCTTAACATCGCCACGTCGCAACAGCTCCCTCCTTCCAGCTCTCTCTTCATCGTCCTCGCCGGATCATCCATCGTTTCCTTGCAAAGGTACCGCTCTGTTCTTCGCTTCCATTTTAATTTCCATTTCGAAAGATGGAGATCCGTCTGTTGCGTTACCAAACCATCTCGTTGGATCAAATTCGAAGTCATTATGCGCTTTGCTTGCCCTGCTCGTTGCCCGATCACAAGCTTTTCAATAAAATTGTGTTCAAATGGGGCAGCCCATTTGACAAATTCCGGTGTTTTGCTTCTCTGAACCAAGGGCTGCATCCGCGGAGGCCAATGCCCAAACCTAACGGAGTTGAAATTGAAGTGAAAGAAGTGAGGGTTGGTTTTGTGAGCAAATCTAGTGAAGGGCTTTATAGTCAGATTGAGGAGTTAGTGTTGTCTGGTAGATTTAGAGAGGCGCTTGATCTGTTTGAGATGTTTGAGATTGAAGGTGGGATCGATGTAGGGAGTAGTACTTTTGACGCGTTAGTGAGCGCATGTATAGGACTAAGATGGATCAGAGGAGCTAAGAGGGTGTTTAGTTATATGGTCAGTAATGGGTTTGAATTCGATTTGTATATGAGCAATAGAGTGTTGCTTATGTATGTGAAATGTGGGATGATGATTGATGCACGAAAATGTTTTGATGAAATGAGTGACAGGAATTTGGTTTCTTGGGTTACAGTGATTTCGGGTCTTGTAGATGTAGGGAGTTACGTGGAGGCATTTAAGTTGTTTTTAACTTTCTGGGAGGAGTTCTGGGAGGAGGAGTCTGATGAATGTGGTTCCCGTATGCTTGCAATGATGATTCGGGCATCTGCTGGGCTGGGATTGAAATCTGCAGGAATGCAGTTACATTCTTGTGCTTTGAAGATGGGGATAGAGGGTGGTATATTTGTTTCATGTGCACTGATTGATATGTATAGTAAGTGTGGAAGCATTGAAGATGCTCATTTTGTATTTAATGCGATGTCCGAGAAGACTACAGTAGGATGGAATACTATTATTGCAGGATATGCTCTTAATGGCTATAGTGAGGAAGCTTTGAACTTGTTTTATCAGATGCGTGATTCTGGTGTTAGACTAGATCATTTTACGTTTTCTATGATTATAAGAGTATGTGCAAGGTTGGCTTCGGTGGAAAACGCTAAGCAAGCTCATGCCGCTCTGATTCGGCGTGGTTATGGGAAGGATATAGTAGCAAATACTGCACTTGTGGACTTGTATAGCAAATGGGGAAGAATAGAAGATGCTCAACATGTTTTTGACAGTATGCCATGCAAGAATGTCATTTCTTGGAATGCATTAATTGCTGGATATGGTAATCATGGTCGAGGAATTGAGGCCATCGACTTGTTTGAGCAGATGCTTCAAGAAAGAACGACACCTAACCATGTTACTTTTCTTGCTGTTTTGTCTGCTTGTAGCCGTTCAGGATTATCAGAGTATGGTTGGGAAATTTTCCAGTCGATGGGAGGGGATTTCAAGACCAAGCCCAGGGCAATGCATTATGGATGCATGATTGAATTATTAGGTAAAGAGGGACTCTTGGATGAAGCTTTTGCTTTGATAAGAGGTGCTCCCTTTAAGCCTACAGCAAACATGTGGGCTGCTTTGTTAATAGCCTGTCGGGTCCATGGGAACTTGGAGATGGGGAAATTCGCAGCTGAGAAACTTTATGGAATCGAGCCAGAGAAGCTCAGTAACTATGTTGTGCTTTGGAACATATATAACAGTGCTGGCAAGTTAAAGGAAGCTGATGACGTATTACAAACCTTGAAAAGAAAAGGTTTAAAGATGCTTCCTGCCTGCAGTTGGATTGAAATTCTGAGACAGCAGCAAACGTTCCTTTCCGGAGATAAACGTCATCCCCAAAGCAAGGAGATATATCGAAAAGTGGACAACTTGATGTCAGAAATTTCGAAGCTAGGTTATGTTCCTGAGGAGAAAACTTTGCTTCCAGATGTGGACGAACAAGAAAAGGACGTATTGTTGTACCATAGCGAGAAACTGGCAATCGCATTTGGCCTCATCAACTCTCCAGCTTGGGTTCCCTTGCAAATTGTGCAGGGTCACCGGATATGCGATGACTGTCACAGTGCGATCAAGCTGCTAACTAGGGTCACCGGAAGGGAGATTGTCATCAAGGATGGCAGCAGATTCCACCATTTCAAAAAGGGGAGTTGTTCCTGCGGGGACTATTGGTGATGCTCAATTTTACCTTTCAGCAAGGATTGGTGGCCTCATTCAAGTTTTCTTTAATCCCATTAATTTATTTTACTTAGAATTCAATGGTCTAATACCACAAAGAAGTATAAGTTTTCCAGGTTATAGTTATAGACAGATTGTAAGATTATTCTGAGATAGAACTCTGAATAAGTAGCTATGTAAAGTTGAAATCTTTATCATTGGCATCTACTCCAAGCTTTGGAAATTGAAGTTCCTTATCAAAAAGGTTGTCACTTTCATCTGGTTGTTAGAGACATTAAAATTTGATAAAAAGTTTTATTAGTTGTTAATAGCATTACATTGTGTTTACAAAGGTTTTGGGATTTCCTGAGTTTCATTCCATAGGTTGTAAAGGGCTTCTCAGATGTCGGCGATTTCGTGGTTGTGGCTCTAGGTATGCCTTTTGTGTTCCTTTGCGTGTTCTGTTCTGGCGTTGATTATTCACTGGCGCTTCCAGTATTCTGCGAGAAGGGGAACGCGGGCTTATTATGGGTGTGGTGCATTCGCTGTGTCGACTTGATTCTATCTATAATTTGCTCTTCCAGTGCGCAGTGCTCGTTCGACAAATTAGCTCCTCGCTGATTCTTGCAAGCTGGGAAATTATTATCTGCTGCATATTGTGTTGAATTTCCCATGAACCAGGTGCCTGTCCACAGAAGCCTGGTTCTGCCACTTTCCCTTTCTTTGGCATTCTGGTAAACATCTTCAATTTTTCTCTCTTTTGTATTTGGCTTCATTTTCATTCATTCTGCCTAATCAATCCTCATTTCATGGAACTGCAGTCTGTTATTGTGGATGAGAAGGGCGTTGAAATTGAAGGTGAGTGCAGTGGGTACTTGTGTGTGAAACACTCATGGCCTTCAGCATTCCGAACTCTTTTCGGCAATCGTGAGAGATATGAAACAACATACTTCAAGCCATTCCCAGGCTATTATTTCACTGGTGATGGCTGTAGCAGGTATATTATGGCTATAACTTTGACGTTGCTGTTTTTTTTGCCCCCTCTTAGGTGGAGGGAGGGAGGGTTGGTGATGATCTAAATTTGTACTGCATTCAGGAACTCTGGTCCATGTCAGACTTTATAACTGCGTGTGATGGTTTGTTTCAGGGACAAGGATGGGTACCGTTGGCTTACTGGAAGAGTTGATGATGTCATAAATGTCAGGTACCTTATGGATGCCATACATCGTTATTTTTCCTTTTCATTTTTTTAATGTTATGTATGTATATAATATAATATATGAACAAGTATAGATAACTTCAAGGTTAAAGACACATGGCCATCAAATTATACTTTCCTTTTTATTTCTATTTCAAATCAATCTGTAGTTGTCATTATATCCTATTGTTACAATTTAAAATATACATAATCCTTTGGTTATACAGTTACTTAAAGCATGCAATTTCTTTCTGCATTTGTGATGTTTCCATATTATATGCAGTGGTCACCGTATTGGCACAGCTGAAGTGGAATCTGCTCTTGTTTCACATCCGCAATGTGCAGAAGCTGCTGTGGTTGGTGTCGAGCATGAGATATTTGTCTGTGGGAGAATTTCACGAAAATGTTAATTTCTGCACTTAACTGCATGTCCCAGCTAACTTTTGCATTCTATTGTTAGGTCAAAGGGCAAGGGATATATGCATTTGTTACCCTTGTGGAGGGTGTTCCATACAGTGAAGAACTTCGGAAAAGTCTTGTACTCGCCGTACGACAGCAGGTCTGCACTCAATCCAAACCTTCTCTAGTCTTGTAACAAAGTTGTGAAGTTTTATCACTTACTGAGGCTGAGGTGGTAGTTGAGGTAAAATAGGTGAAAGTCAGTAGGTTTTGAGGTGAAGTTTCCTTTTATACGGATTTATTCGATGGCGGGTACTAAGAAAATGTTCGGTTTTAACCGGAATTTGGCAAATGTAATCACTTATTACGTGGAAAATCTACCCTTTCATGTTGATCATCGAGCGCTCAGACACCTAATCTCTCAGAGGTGGAATCTGCCTCATTTCGGCAGACTAGTGGATGTGTTTATTCCTAACAGAAGGAATAAATCGGGGAAACGATTTGGTTTCGTTCGATTTGATTGGGTAGAAAATAAGATTGATATGGAACTAGCTCTTGATCGTCAACACATAGGAGCTTCGGACATAAGGGCCAACTTAGGTCGAATGGGGAGAAGGGGGTCAGGTTTCTTGAATCAAGACCGCGTAGAAAATTCGAGCTCAAACCCGAATCGGAAATATTGGGTGCGGAGCCAGAAAGGAACATTGAGAGATCGCTCAGAGGAAAAAGTGGCAGCCAATCAGACGTATAAGGAAGCAGTTTCCAATACGGGAAGTGATCAACAACAGGGGCCGGTAGCCAAGGAAGATTTGGGTTCACAGCCAGACGGCCGGATAGGTCAATCTGAGGAGGAAAATGTGAATGAGGTGGAGGATGCTGAGGTCTTAGATTTGGAGATTCCGGAAGAAAACAAGGATTGGCTATCTCGGAGTGTAGTGGGCATTCTTAGGAAAATTGAGAACATCCCAGAAATACAAGAATTGGTGCTTGATTTGGGGTGGACTAGTGTAACAAGAGTCCTTGGCAGGGGTCTGGTTTGGATTGAATTTGACAGACAGGAAGACAGAGAGCAAGCACTTTTGAATACTAATGAGGGCATTCAGCGCCTGTTTTCCAAGGTGGTCCCCTGGACAGAGGTTCTTTCAAAGGCTGATAGGTTGTGTTGGGTTCAATGCTCGGGTGTTCCGGTCCAGAGCTGGGGATTTGAGACCTTCGAGAAGCTAGGGTCGAAGCTAGGAAATCTAGTGGCAGTGGATGATAAAACACTAGCTCGTAGAAGGTTTGACGTGGCAAGGATTCTAATTACAACCGATCAGCTGTATGTCAAGAAGGATATTCGGGTAAAGGTTGGGGACTTTAGCTATACTGTGAGTTGCCATGAGGAACCTATGCAGGGGGAGATTTCCAATCTTGATTGGAGGATAGGTGTTAAATCAGATGAAGAGGCTTCTGATGAGGAGTCGGAGGTAGGAGATTATGAGGCAGCAGAGGAGAAAGGTGGCAATGATCATCATATTCCTTCTTTGTTAAAGGAATCAGGATTGGCGGAAAAAGAGAAGCTAGCTTCTCTTCAACAGGGTCTGGTGGAGTATCCCCTAGTAACGACGAGGCGAAAGGGTGATAAGATAAAGAAGATTACGGCAAAAACGGGCAGTTTACACACGGCCAACTCATCTGGGAATTCAAAAGTGTCAGTGTTTCGGGCGGAGGATAACGAAATTGTAAACATGAACAAGCTAGCTGATGACAATATTGTGGAGACAGACACTTGGGAAATAGGACGTGTTTTGTCGATAACTGCCAATGCCAGTGAAGAAGCAATCAAGGCCTTTGATCGAGAGAGATTTGGTGTGGAAAGGGACAATGTTCGAAGCAAGGCGGTCCCGGTGGCGAGTACAGTAGTGTCATAATGGTTCAATTATTTTCGTGGAATTGTAGGGGAATTTTGTCAATTAGGAAGAGACGGTTTATAAAGAAAATGTTTCAAGGAGAGCAGGCGTCGTTTTGCTTGTTACAAGAAAGCAAGAGAGAAGAAATTGATGAGTTTCTTATACACGAGTTAGGAGGTAATAATGAGACGCGATGGGTTTATGCTCCTTCAATTGGGAGATCGGGGGGCCTAGTTTCGATGTGGGATTCTAATGTTTTTCAGTTGGACCATTCAGAGGTTGGGAACAGATTTATCTGGATAGAGGGTAATCTTACAGAAAACAATAGGAGGTGTGCAGTTTTGAATGTTTATGCTCCCAACGAGGTGGTGTTACGAGATCAGCTATGGGAGATTTTGGGTAGAAAGATAGAGAGCGCTACGATCCCGGTATTAGTAGCGGGTGATTTCAATGAAACACTAGTCCCTTCAGATCGCTTGCAAGGGGGGGGCTATTCTCGGGGTATGGCCCAGTTTCAGGATTGGGTGGACAGGTGTGGATTGCAAGACGTTAGACTAGTAGGGAGGCGTTTTACCTGGTCTAATGCCATTAGCAGGAGTAAAATAGATAGGGTATTTGTTCAAGAAGGGTGGATGAATAGCATTAGTGATTGCCAACTAACAGCTCTTGAAAAGAGTGGATCAGACCACACGCCTTTATTCCTAAGATATGATAGGGTGGATTGGGGACCCAAACCATTCAGAGATTTAGCTGTGTGGTGGGAGGACAGAGGGTTCAAAGATTTGGTGGTAGGTTGGTGGTCAGAAGCAGGTATCGAGTTTCCTGGTAATTACCGGGTAATTCATAAGATGCGATACTTGAAGAAGAAAATTCAAACTTGGAATAAGGACGTTTTTGGAAATGTGGAGTCCAATCTAAGAGATCTACAGGATCGGCATGAGGCATTTGATCGACTCGGGGACGACCGCCCGTTGACCCAGGAGGAACAGAGAGAACACAATGACATCAGGCTTAAGGTGTGGGCTCAACAGGAGCGGGTTGATAGATTTTGGCAGCAAAAGAATAGATTAAAGTGGAATACTAAGGGGGACCGAAACACTGGATATTTCCACAGGATGGCAAAGATTGCAGTGAAAAGGAACAACATTAGAGAGATAATCACGCCTACTGAAAGACTTACAGACCCGGTGGGCATTAAGCGGGCAGCTGTTCAGTACTATGAGACCTTTTTCAGCTCCGTCCGCTGGAACAGGCCGCGGATGCAGGATTTGGGATTTTCGAAACTGACTGAGGAGGAAGCGTCAAGGTTGGAAATGGAGGTAACTCGTGCAGAAATTTGGGAAGCGGTTAAAGATTGTGACGGTCAAAAAACTCCAGGGCCGGATGGATTTTCTATGCGATTTTTGCAAAAGGCATGGCACATTATCGGGGATGACTACTGCAGATTGGTCCAGGAATTCTTTAGGGCAGGGATATTCCCATCAGGGGCAAATTCTTCATTTTTGACTCTCATCCCGAAGATTAAAGATGCGAAGAGGTTCAGTGAATATCGGCCCATAAGCTTGGTGAGTAGTTATTATAAGATTGTGTCCAAGGTCATGGCGAGGCGGTTGAGCGAGGTAATTACAAAAGTCGTTAGTGAAGTGCAGCATGGATTCATTAAAGGAAGACAAACCCTAGACTGTGTCATGACAGCAAATGAGGTGGTGCATTACTTGCAGGAGACAAAACAACAAGGGCTGCTTTTCAAGCTGGATTTCGAGAAAGCCTATGACTCCATCGAATGGGAGTACTTAGATGATGTAATGAGGCATATGGGGTTCAGAAGGAAGTGGAGGAATTGGATTAATCAATGCATTAGCACGAATAAGGTTTCTATTCTAGTTAATGGGTCACCTTCTGGACAATTCTGTGTGGGTAGAGGCCTTCGTCAGGGATGCTCAATGTCGCCGTTTTTATTCAACATTGCAGCGGAGGGGTTGCATCGTCTATTTGTTAGAGCAGAGGAGGTGGGGATCCAGAGAGGTATAGGCAACCCGTCAGCAGGGTGGAATCTGAGCCATCTTCAGTTTGCGGATGACACATTGGTTTTTGTTAATAACAATGAGGAGGAGATCCGGGGAGTGAAGGGTATTTTGAGATGGTACGACGCCTATTCAGGCCTTCGAGTTAACTACCACAAAAGCACCTTGGTAGGGGTGAATCTGAGTGAGCAGATCGGGGGTATCTTAGCTACTCGTTATGGTTGTAAGTATGAGGTGCTCCCTTGTAAGTATCTAGGATCTCTGGTGGGCTTTAATCCGAGACGAAAATCGGGGTGGGATTTTCTAATCCAGAAAATGAGGAAAAAACTTTCATCATGGAAGGGACATCTTCTCTCCATGGGGGGGCGTGTAACGTTGATCAAGTCGGTGCTAACGAGTCTACCTATTTATAACATGTCTATTTACAGGATGCCTAAGTCCGTCGCTAGCCAGTGTGAAGGAGTTATGCGGCGCTTTCTTTGGAGTGGCAGCGATATTAACAAGGGATTGGCTAAGGTGAATTGGAAAGAAGTGACGCGGGCGACAACTCATGGGGGATTGGGAATTGGGACGATACAAGACCGGAATATTACGCTGCTTTTTAAATGGGTGTGGGAGATGATGAGGGGTAGCAGGAAGTTGTGGGCAGATATCGTTCGCAGGCAATACAAACTCCTTTCCATTGGAGACTTGTGGAAGGATAGGGAGGGGAGGATGTCCCCAATCTGGCGTGATATTATGGGAGTTTGTGGCCGAGGTAGTGCTTTCTTCGATCTGTGGACCGACAACACTTCGATAAAAATTGGGGATGGGAATAACACAGTCTTTTGGTGGGATACTTGGGTAGGTAAGAAGCCATTGGCCTTGCAACACCCTCGGCTATATCATATATCGAGCAATCGGTACGGGACCGTCAAGGAATTTGGTACATGGATTGGTTCGGTGTGGGAATGGGAAACCGTGTGGAGGCGAGGTTTGTTTGAGTGGGAGAGAGACGAGTGGGTTTGTTTGAAAGCTCAGTTACCACTTCCCTATAGGGGAGATCAACAACCGGCTCTTCGTTGGGAATTAGACCAATCAGGGACATACACAGTGAATTCAGGGTACAAGAAATGGGAGGAGTCAAGGTTTGAGCCAGCTCCACTTCTTCGGTCTTGTTGGACTGGCCTGGCTCCATACCGAGTGGAATTTTTCCTTTGGTTAGCACTGCGGGAAAGAATTGTAACAAGGACTTTCCTCAGGAGGCGAAACATGATTGCTGAGTACTTGAATGTCTGCCCAATGTGCAACAGGGAACCGGAGACTGTTACTCACCTATTCTTGCGTTGTGAGGTAGCTTCGGGTATTTGGGAGTTTATCATGCGTTGGCTTCAGGTGGTTTGGTGCCAGCCTCAAAATCTTTCGGACCTGTGGCGCACGTGGGGAAATTATTTACCATGTACAGACAAGCAGGCTGGTAGGGCTTGGAAAATCCTTTTTTATGCGGTTATTTGGACCATGTGGAAGACTCGCAACGGAGTGGTGTTCAGACAAACGGAATACAATGATGTGAGATGTATTAATATGATTTATTCGTTGTGGCATTGGTGGTTGAAAAGTAAGGACAATGGGTTCGCCTATAGTATGTCCGACGTTCTTCAATCACCGACATGGTTACTCAATCGGTAAATCCAAGCTCGGTGTTTCTCAGATGTAGGTTTTTAAGGAGTCAGGTCCAATAGTGGCCTAGGGAGTCGGTCCTTTGCCCTTCCTTTAGGGCTTCGTTTGTTTTTGAGAGCGTTGGTTGCACTGCTTCTGAAGCGGTGTCTTGTAAACTTCAGTCATGTTCTTCATGACATTTTAATTCAATATATCTTTCTGCTGATTAAAAAAAAACAAAGTTGTGAATAATGTGATGCGAGCCCATATATATAGTAATTAGTACACCTTAGAATCTTGCAGTGGTAGTCAAGACTTTCATTAGGAATTGAATTTGCATCGCAACGGATAACTTAAAATCACCTAGATATTAAATTTGTTGTGCTCATCCCAACCCTGTGTATGGCCATGGTTGCTTACAAATACGTACGAAATATGCACACATATCTTTAGACTCTTCTTGTGGTCCTGTTTCAGATTGGAGCATTTGCAGCACCAGACAGAATCCACTGGGCTCCTGGCCTTCCAAAGACGAGAAGTGGCAAGAAAATGAGAAGGATTCTGAGAAAAATTGCTTCCAGGCAGTTGGATGAGCTCGGAGACACGAGCACAATGGCTTCCAGGCAGTTAGATATTAGGTTTCATCTTATTAAATTTAACTCTAGAATTCCTAATATTTTATATATGTACTATTTAGACTTATTTTTTTGTTAAATTACAAGGAATTATTTATTAAATTTAACTCTATAATTAATTACCATAATTTAGAATAATTATTTTATCACTAGAAATAATAATTTTCTTGTGTGTAAACGTTAGGGATTGTATAATTATTTTATCACTAAAAATAATGATTATAAGATAAAGAAATAATTTATAAAAAAGATAGGAAAATCTTACGCCGGTTATTATTTATATGTGGGGTTTAAAATAAAAAGATGTCAATAGTAACAATATAATCAAATAATTACAAATAGAAAGAGATCCTAGAATTAATTTTGATAGATTTAAACTTCCCCAAATATTGAACTTTAAGAAATAATTAATTATAATTTTAAAAAAAAAAACAAAAGGAAAGTTAAGGACGGTATATCAATTTATTTTCGGAGTAATAATATTTAGTTTTCCTAGACGGTATATCAACTTACCATCTTAAAAAATATTTTTAATGCTATAATCTGTATTACTCGCTCGCAGCACTCTGGACATTTAAATTGATTTGTCAGCGATAGAAATAGCATTACATGAGTTCCCTACCAAATTACCAATGTTGCAAATTAGTATATTCCGAAGATAGCCGAACGCGTGGGCAAATGCCAAACGACAAACATACAATAACCTCTTGCTATCTGTTGATTCGTACAGTAATAATAACACTGGATAACACATACCCTTTGCTGGACTCCCATTGAAACCATAACATCGCCAGACAAATCTAAGGTGCAAAAACAGAACCATAACATCGCCAGACAAACCTAAGATGCAAAAACAGAAGAAAAAAAGCCTCTAAATATATGCACCCAACAACAAGATTGTTCTGACAGAAACTTCATTTTTCCAAAGAGACTGTTCTATAGTAAAAATATGTCTTGAAAGGACAATTGCTGCTCATCAAACATGTGAAAAGCAAGGATCATTGTGATAACAACGTAAAACATGGAAGCGCGTGCAAAAAACAAATAAGGGATGCAGCAAAATCTAAAATTATTGCGTGAAATCTCAGGCAACACCAGTCACAAAAGACGCACCAACCTTGCCGCAGGCTTCCATAAACGACGTAGTACCCTAGACTCTATGTAATCAATCAGCCGGCTGAAGGATGCATCCGATTCCACCAAACCCTCTGCAAAACTGCGATCCCTCTTGAGATTTGTTGGTGACAATCTCAACAGTGAAGCCCATGAGATCGCACTCATCTTCAAGAAACTTACTAAAGTGCATTTTCTTCATAACCTCCAACTCTGCACCTGTGAAAGGGTCTTTGAAGTTTTCCGGATCACCCTCTTGCTCCTTGTTGAGATTCTTTCTGACAACTTCACCTGTAACACTGTTGTTTAGCACATAATGACTTATGTCTACGCTTTCCCAAACAAGGACAGTGTCAGCAATACCCCTTTCAATAGCCTCCAATGTGTCAGCTAAACCAAACACATACCTCTCATTGCCCTGGCTGATCCCCTCTAAGTACGTTCTAAGCAAGCGTTTTACCTTAACGAACTTCACATTAACCCTAAGCAACATTTCTTCCGACAGCCCAATAGCCTCGTCAAACCCACTCTCCCCTCCATATGAAACATCAACTACCTTCAATATTTTGCTTTTCAAACGTTAAGTATTATTTTTAGGGGAAATAGCATAAAATACTCCTGTACTAAACGCGAAAACCAAAAACCACCCCTGACCTTCAAAACGTCCATTACACCTCCTCTGAGCTATTGTTTCCGGGCAAAAAGGCCCTTTAATGCACATTTTTACAATTTTAAAAAAAATGTAAAAATTCTAAAAAAAATGTAATTAATCTAAAAATCAAGAAACATTGTAAAAAATTCCAAAAAATCACAAAAAAATGTAATTAATTATGGACAGAAGGGGCTAATTGCACGGTCAACATAGCTCAGAGGAGGTGTAATAGACATTTTGAAGGTCAGGGGTGGTTTCTGGTTTTCGCGTTTAGTACAGGGGTGCTTTATGCTATTTCTCCTTATTTTTATTCATAGATAGCTGCTAATCGCATTGATGGAAAGATTGTAGATTTGAGAGAAATTAAATAATTTTTACGATTAAGTGCAGCACCTGATAACATTCAGTCCTCCTTTGTATGGATTGAGGACGAATGGTTGGAGCAACTTCGGATCTAGTCTTCTTGGAGAGGATGATGAACTCGGATTAGATGGATGTATGCGGAGTATTTGGATGTTAAGGAGTATTGAATGCAGCGGATTTAGATGAAGGAATGATAGATAGGAATATATGGAAAATAATAGATTAACTTGCACACAAATGTTTACAAGGATCGATAATTGCAACCTTCCCTTAATTTATCATACAATGATCAAGCCGAAAGGAATTAATTAACTAAATGAAAACCGGATTTAAGATCCCTAAGGCAAAGGCAACTAAATGGTCTTGAAATGGAGATAAACTCACAATTAAAATCAAAGACAAGCTATAAAAGAGGTTATCTCCTTCTATTTATAGCTTGGGACTTATTACATGGGATAATACCCTAATACCCTTAACAAAGGGTCTTGAGCGGCGGGCTTGGCCTAGACTGGTGGGCTTGGCCTAGACGGCTTAGTGCTTGGGCCTAGGCGGATGTGAGGGTTGGCGCACGGGTTTGCGCGGAGAGACTCATGGGATGTTAGGGTTTGGCGCGGCCTTGTGCGAGCGTCTTCATGGGTTGCTCGGCCATCCCGTGAAGCCTTGGCGCGAATACGAGTTAGAGCCCTCGAGCTAGTATTAGCACCCATCCATGGATCCATGGGAATGCTAAAGAGTAAAGACAGGTTTGCATAGACAAGCTCCACGTTTATCATATAGTGCGAGGAGGCATCGAGGAATAGTATAATAGTTGTTGCTAACCAAATTTTGACATTTTTATTGTAGCATTTCCGCATTTTTATCATTCATCCTATTGTTAACCTCTTTAATATCAATCATATTTTCATCGATCATTCTGTTTTATTTCGTTTCGTGTCATTTCATTTTATTCATATTTTGTTGTTTTTTTCATTTGAACTTCTATCGGTTCCAAGCGAGACGTCTCGGACCATAAATCGAACATTTTCGTCTATTTTATATTTATTATTTATTTGGTCTATTTTTTGTTTATTATTTGCTTGGTTTGTGTCGTTTAATTTTATTTGGTATTTTTAGTATTTTTTCGTTCGATGTCAAACGAGGCTTCTCGTGCCATTAGCTCGAACCAATTAAATAAACACTAAACATTTTCTCCTTTCAATCTCATCTCAACCGTTGATCAAACTTTTGACTCTCCTTTATGCCCATCCAACGACCCTCCCTTTTCTTCATCATCACCATCCTCATGACCTAGTTAGTTTGTAGTTTGTTAGCTGTAGAGCCTGCTTGCATGGCTCGTTTTCTTGTTTCTTTTTTGCTTCTTGTCTCATTCCTCTGCTTATGGTTTTTTTTTCTCTTCGGTCATTTTTTCATGACCTATTAATAAAATTCTCTCTGCTTATTAAAAAAAAAAAATCATCACCATCCTCATTTTCTTCAAGTCATCAATGCAGCATTAATAACTACTTCAACTTCATGTTTGTCGCCGGTCAATCCCTCTCCCATCATAGAGGTTTCCATTCTCCCTCGGCCACACAACCAAGACTTGCTCACCACTCCGCCCACTGCTTATCGCCACTCGTCGTTGGGCCTCACGCCCGCGACGCCCACTCTCGCCTTGGCCTCCAAGTTCACTCGCGCCCCTCGCCTATAAATACTCCTCAACCATCAACAGAAAAAGGGGGGACCAATTCACGCTCTCGTCCCCCCTTAATTTAGACTCTCGTCCCCCCTTAATTTCAATCTCTTTCATTGCTTTATTTCGATCAATTTCATTGCTTTGTTTCAATTAATTCAACTATTTTGCGTTCAATTAATTCAATTGCTCATTTCCAATTGATTCAATTGTTGTCTTCAATTAATTTAGTTCCTATTATCAATTAATTCATTACTTTATTTTTTACGATTATTTTGTTTACTCTGTTTTCTTTCAATTAATTTCATTGTTTTGTTAATTGGAGTGCTGCTTTTGATTCAATTAATCGCTTCTTCTGGTTTAAATCAATTGATGCTTTTGATTTAATTGTTGTCGGGATCGGTATTACTCTCTCTGTTTTGTTAATTTGATCGTTGTTGGTTTGAGGCTCGATTGTCGTTTGGTTTCGGTTTGTGGCTGTGGTTCGGGTCTAGTTTAGCCTTGAAGTCGCCGCTGCCGGCGTTTTTCCCTGACTTTGTTTGCTTTTAGTTTTGGTTGTTTGTTTGGTTGGAGTTCAGGTTTGGCTGGAGGAAGAAGAAGAACTGTTTGAAAAGGAGGAAAGGTTTGGTCAAGGGCCAGGCACTGTTCCTGGCCCAAGCGGGAATAATTAAGTGATGGGCCAAGACTGTTCCTGGCTCGGCTGGAATAAAAGGGATGGGTCTGGTACTGTTCACCGACCCATCAGGGGGAAGAAAGACAATTTTTTGGGGCCTTGTTAGTTGGGCCCGGCTTGGCTTAATTAGCTAGGCCCATCGCATTATTTTCGTACCGATTAATTGTTCGTTTGTAATAATTAGCTAATAATTCATTGAATGGTTTGTAATAATTAGTTTAATTACTTGTTTGCTTGATTATTATTTATTATTACTCGTGCTACTAACCTCGACTATATAGGTTAGAGTCAATCGGTACCCACCCTCAAGTACACATTTCTTATCCCTTTTATTTATTCGACATTTTTCGTATATATATTCGTATGCATGATCATTTAGAAATATTAGAACTCGAATTGCTTCGCGTGCATTGACCCGATGATGACAGTGGCGCTTGCTTTGGCTAAAATAAACAAATGTGATTATGATTCCGTAAAAATCAATCGACCCGACATAAATGCTAAAGCAACGATTCCTCTGAGGGCCTATTTACTTGTTATTTTAAAAAACGTTTTAAACACCTCTCTTTATAAATCGGTAACCTTTTTAAAAAAAGGATGTGACTTGGAGGTTAGCGGTTTAGACCCCGAACCGTTGATCTCGGGTTTAGACCTTTTTTGTGTCTTTATTTTTTATTTTATTTTCTTTCTCTTTTGGACCTTAGGTTTCCCTCAACATGTAGAAAAAAATAGGGTGGCGACTTCATTGCATTCTGCGAGGCAGTTCAATTTATCTCGCATCAGTCCGAACCAGCTCGCGTAAAATCGAAAAGGGGGTGCGACAATAGTACATGTTTTTCTTTGGATAAGCAAAAAGAAAAGTAGCTATTTTTTTGTTTATTAAGTTAACCCGACGTGTGCCCGTGGCCACTTTCGAAACATCATTTTTATGCTATCTAATATATAATTTTTCTCCATTTAGTAGCCATTTGGCGTTCCGGTTCTACTCAGGAAATGACTTTCCCGAGTAGAAAATCGGAGGAGTAGGTGTTATCTTGAGAAGTCATTTTCAAGGCAAGGCCAATTGGCCTTGCCTCCCAGTGGCCAACGAGAATGATACGATCATGTCTAGCTTCGTGAAAGTGAGGAATGAGCGCACATCCGAAGGTCGAGAGACATGCCCGACGCCATCGAAAATAGGCGAGACTCGTGCCCACACGAGGCCACCCTCATGGCCTAGCTTTCCCCACACACGTGCCAAGCAAATTGGCAAAACAGTGCCTAGCGGTATGCCGCCAGCTCCTAGCGGCATACCGCCAGAAATTAAAGATTGGAGTCTTATTGAAACGAAGCTAGCGGTATGCCGCTAGCCTCCAGGTGGCATACTGCCAGACACTCTGAAGGCACTCATATGTTTGATTTTTATGGGATTTTGAAGGGCAAACTTGTCATAAAATGCCCATTTATGTAATAATATAAATAGCTAGTTTCTTGCTTATTTTCATTAGTTTAGACATTTGAGAGAATATTGTTGAGTGAGTTTCTCCTCCCTTTTCTATCCTAAACTCTTACCCATTCCTTGGAAGGATTATTGAGTTGAGTTTACTCCTCTTTAAATCCCTCCTGGGAGTTTATCATTGTATTCGATTGAGTGTGTATCAATTGATCTTTCATTCTGTTCTTGTTACTGAATCTCCAAGCTTTCAAGTGTGTTGCTACAATCATCATCTTGTTCAATTCGTCCATCCATCCAACCATAAACATCCACGGTAAATTCAATCCATTTAATCATTGTGTTCATCCTTAATTCGTCCATTTAAATCCGCTGCGCCAAATCCGAGTCATTTCCATTGTTTGTGTCGTTATTCATCATCTTCTGTGTAACAACTCACGGACTAGATCCTCCAACAAGAGCTCCATACTCTACAGTTCAATTAAAAATGAGCCGGAGCGTATCAGAGAAGTCCTTGGACTTCTCTCTCTCCTATTTTTTCTTTCATTTCATTTTAATTTTTTTACTTTATATAACCAAAAAAATAAATTAAAAATTACCACAATAAAATCTCTAGCTCAAGATAAATAATTCTAGATCCACTTTTTCTATTTTTATTAATTTTTAAAAAAGGGGAAATAGCTTAAAGCACCCCTGTACTAAGCGCGAAAACCAAAAACCACCCCTGACTTTCAAAACGTCCATTACACCTCCCCTGAGCTATTGTTTCCGAGCAAAAAGGCCCTTCAATGCAAATTTTTACAATTTTAAAAAAATTGTAAAAATTCTAAAAAAAAATGTAAAAATTCACAAAAAAATGTTATTAACCTAAAATCAAGAAACATTGTAAAAAATTCCAAGAATTCACAAAAAAATGTAATTAATTATGGACAGAAGGGCCTTTTTGCCCCAAAACAATAGCTCAGGGGAGGTGTAATGGACGTTTTGAAGGTCAGGGGTGGTTTCTGGTTTTCGCGCTTAGTACAGGGGTGCTTTAAGCTATTTCTCTTTTTAAAAATGGGTTTTATACCCTTTATGGTCATTTTACATCCAAACCATAGTTTTGAAAAACTGTTTTACCAAACACCTCAAGTATCTAACTTTTCCATTTACCAAAAGTCATTTTCCCACAGAACTTTTCCCACATAATTTTTCCAACTAGAACCGGAACGCCAAACAGACCCTTAGACGCGGTAGCAAAGTTGGCGTTGCGACATCACTATAATGTTGTTTGGTTAAACTCCTTCTTGCAAACCAAGGAAACCAACCCTTTTGAGGCTGGAGCATAGCCAAAGCTCCGTTTGGCCTAAAACACGGGAAGGAGTTTAGGTTTTGTTTGGACAAAATTATTTGTCAAGTTCGTGTTATTTACAAAGAAACCAGGTATAAAAAGTCAAAAACTCTCCCTTCTCACCTCGCTCGTCCGTAATCGGCCTCTCATCTCATGATTCTCATCCATCTCCAAAAATTGATTTCCCTAGGTCGCAATTTCCTTTTGGATCGGCGCCACTCCCTTCTCCTCTCACTCTCGGCCTCCTTACCGCCGCTCACTCTAGTCGTAATCAGATCTGGGATTCCATCAAAACTCTCATTTTTGGATCAATCGGATCTGGGTTCGCTTCCTTTCCCTCTCATTTCTCTTCTCTTTCGGATCTTTTTGACCATTTCTTCCACTCCTGCAAAAACCCTAGCAGCACCCAGCACTCACTCGTAACACCACAGTATCACCAATCCATGGGTAAGATTATTTTCTCTCCATCCTTTATTCTCTATCGCAATTCTATCTTCGTTTTCACTTTAGTCTCCTGCCCAAGTCTGTCTTGTTCTGTTTCTAGTATCAGATTTGTTTAGGATCTATGCGTTTTGAAGTTCTGATCTGAACTTCCTCGTTGATTATTTCCAATAATGTATGCTTAGGCAAGAAAGGGAACTCATTTTTTTTAATTTTTTCGTAGTTCTCTTTTTGTTTGAGAATTTGTGGCCATATTTTGATTTTTATTGTTTTCTGTAAAATAAATTTTTGTAGGCTTTTCTAGTAATTGAATTTTTTTC
Source organism: Viola odorata (assembly GCA_963691705.1). NCBI lineage: Eukaryota > Viridiplantae > Streptophyta > Magnoliopsida > Malpighiales > Violaceae > Viola > Viola odorata. The sequence continues at coordinate 47,888,634 of OY829544.1, forward strand.
CAGTTTCATATAATTTACATTAGGTGTTCATATCCGGACTATATGCTTGGAAGGAACTAAAGGGTTTGAGGATTTTTCTGTTGCTTTGAAATATCATTTTTTTTTCTTCAGCTTATCCTGACAAAGAAATTCATTGAGTTCTTTGTTATAGGGGCATGCATATGAAACTGAACTTATCATGCTTCCCTGTTGCGTACTTTATTTTTCTATGCTATGCAAGCTACCGAATTTAATTTACTGTGAATACTGAGAACCAGGTAGCAAGCCTAACTTGCTTACCCCTAAATTTCTGGTTTCTTGTTGATCGTAGAAATTGAAGAGGAGATACGCTCATTGCAGCTTGACTCTGCTGGTACTATGATGGCTTTTCTTTCTTTTTTTGTTAGAACTTACTAGATATTTGGTCAGGTTCTATTTTGTTTGTGTTTTTGGTACTTGAATTGTAATCATTCTTGTGTTGAATGCTTTGTGTAATCTTAACAGAAGAGAAGTGCTTGGCCCTTCTAGTGGTTGAGTGCTTCTGATGTGGATTGTGTGAGCCTAGGTTTCTTTCTTCTGTATTGTGCTAGCTGGTTATGTGGTTTCATGTTTTTGGTTTGGTTTTTGAGTCTCTTTTTAGGCAGGCTCTAGTTCTGGTTTTCTGTTCTCTGTCATGTTCTTCGTGACTTTTCTTTAATAAATTCTCTGCTTATTAAAAAAAAAAAAAAACAGAAGAGAACAATGGAGTGGTTAATGAAGAAGAAACAAAGCCAGAAGAACTTGACAAGTTGGGTAAAATGGAGGAAGGTATGTGATAACGTATTTTTGTATAAAACAATATTTAGCATCTTTATTGTACCCCAGTTAGAAAATGACTTTCTGCAACGCACATTTCTATTTGGTTGAAGTTATTTTTAAGCTCTTTGAATAATTGGAAAGGAAACATTATCCTGCATGCATCCACTTGGTGAATGGACTATTTGACATGCTTGTCTGTTTGTTGTTTGCCGTTTTCCGTTTTCTTCCCTCTAAGCCTAGTATGTAATGTTAGGCCACTGTATTGAACAGTGGAGAGCGTATCACAGAAAAGAATGGATCCTTCTATTGACTTTTCCACATCCTATGAGAAAAGAAAGTAGAAGAATACTAACAATTTATATGTTTCCTCGTGGTTTTGTATATAGAAAAACTGCAGGATTCAGTTTTCTCCTTTGGTTTGTTTTGAACTCTTATGTGCAGCAACTACCTACATCATTTTCTAGTAGGTTTTTGGAAGAGACGGGTTTGGTCGAACTTGAGACTGCCGATGGGAGAAGTTGGTCTGTTGTTTACCATCTTCATTAAAGCCGCAAGCTACCAAGAACAACGATGTTAGGTGGCTGGAATACTTTTGCGGTCGATAATAACTTGAAAGTTGGCGATGTGTACATTTCGAATGGATCGACAACAAATTCAAAGTTCAGATTTCAAGGGACATGTTCACAAGGTGAGGAAGGAAGGACTGGCCTCTTGATTAGTGATTGATCTCGTGTGCAATGCCGCAGGACTTTGGACATCTTTTAACTTTTGATTATGTTCTGCAATGTGGTGTGATGAATTGGGACAGCCATCTGTAGTATTTTCTTTGTCTGTTGAATGGTTTAGCTACCTTCCTTAAGTAAGAACCCTATTTGAATGGTTTGTCTGCATCATTTGGTTTCTCAGTACTCCTTGATAGGCTCTTCTGTATCTGGAGGTGAGAACAGCCATGGATTATAAATCAATAGAGAACTCCTCTCACTTAAATAGATGAGTAGAAAAATCATACAAACTGACCTTATATTGAACTGATACAAATCAAATAGAAAAACTATAATTTAATTTTATTACGATTATTAATAATTTATACTATAAACTAAAATTTTATACCATATTCCAAATTAATTAAAAAAATGTTTGAAATAAACATTTTAAAGAATTTTTTATATTTATATGTTATTATTAGATATTTTTTTTGGGTTAAAAACATAATACGGAAATTAAATATGCATTTGGTCAATTTTTAAAAAAATTAACACTTAAACACTTACCCACCATTTAATCGATATAGAGTTGGTTTTATTAAATAACCTCCTTTCACCTATGTAATTGTACTTTTTATATATGTAATGACGAGTTTAATTTTTAATGCATTAATTAGTTTAAAATTTTTTCATGTAATTTTATTACAATTTCAGAATAATTCATTCCAATTTCAGAATAATTCATTCCATTTTCGAAGCTAATAGTTTAAAACTTTTTATTATATTAGATAAATTTTTATTTATGGTATTAATAACTTAAATTTTTTATGGTCTTAATAAGTTTAATTTATTTATAATATTAGATAAATATTAGGTGGTAGATGGTAGATTATAAATAAATTGATTAAAAACATATATAAAGATACTAAAAAAATTAATTATAACACTTAAAATAAATTGTGCCCTTTATGGTCATTTTACATTCAAACCATCGTTTTAAACTAGTTTTTACCAAACACCAAAAACAGTTTTTGGTTTCCCCACAGAACTTTTAATAAAAATTTACCAAACAGCATACTCATTTTTTCAGAAGTCATTTTCACACAGTACTTTTTCCCATAGAACTTTTCCAACAAGAACCAGAACGCAATAGACCCTATGAGTCTATGACAACCTGAATTTCTTTTAACTAGTGTTTTGATAATGACATAATGCTTGGAAGGATAAAATTCTAACTAGTTAAATTAATTATTTGTATTTCCTTTTTGAAAAAATATAACATTCATGATTGCACATAAACTATAGTTCAACTACGACAATAGAGGGGTTCGTCTATTGCATTGAAAATCTCTTTATTTTATTTTATTTTGATAAGTAGAGGTGAGAGTCAAATTTAGGTTTAAATTTCTATTGGTATCTTTACTACCCGTTAGACAATCAAATGAACTACATGCTCATTACTGTATTCAAGTAAAAATGAAATTTCTAAAATTATAATTTTCTCTTCTAAAAAAAAAAAGTATCATTCATCCAAATCAAAAAGTGGTGGCTGTGATAAATTAGGAGCAAAATGCTAAAGCCAACTAACACACGAAAAATGTACCTAATGATCAATATCCGGTTGCATTTTTTAATTAACAAACGAATAATTCAATTACAAATTAACTAAGAACTATATTATGTAAATTAGATTCTTATTTCTGGAATGGTTAATTAGTAACAAGTCAAATATATTAGCAATAATAATGATAATATACCCCATAAGTTTTTTCATAAACTAATTATTTAATTTGAATTATTGACCAGATCCCATATTTATCTCTGGAATTTTGGCACAACCTCTAACAAATTCTCGAGTAATTTACTATTTAACATGGGTCATTTTATACTATATAATAATTTTATTTCTCTTAAATTTTTCTAAATACTTTTAAAAAATTTAAGAGAAGAAAACAATATCCTCGCTGTTACATTTGATTGTAATTAGGGATAAGCGCAGTGCGGTTAACCGCCAAAATCATCAAAATTACAATCTAACTACTTAATTCCCTTAAAAAACGTAACCTCACCGCAACCGCAAAGCTTACACTATCTTAAATTCACAACATCCATGCAAATTATTTACGGTTGCTGATTATTCACTAATAAAAAAATATCAATTAATTTGATGAAATTAGTGAATATGTCATATAAAAATGATAAAAATATTATTCATCAAATTGAGATAAAGAAGAAGTAGTGAGGATGTTCAATTTTGGAGAAGTGAAATTGTATTTTATGGGTAAAATAAAAAATGGAAGAGATAGAGTTTAATATTTTATTATTATCTATATTTTTTAATCAAAAGGGTTTAGCTGTTTTTTTGGAAAGAGAGAAAATAAAATTGATTCGCCACTAGGATGTGAAACTAAAGTGTCAAGTAAAATTGAAATAGAAGATACATTAAAAAATATCTAATTATTCTAATTATTTTAGTATGAATGGAATTACATATAATTATATATATTTAATTGGATATAAATTTTATGTATTGTCCATTACTAAAATTATTAATTTTATTAAATATATTTATAAATATATAAATTAAAAATATATATAAATATTAAATGGATGTGGTTAATAAACTCTTATTAAGGTGCAACGTCATAATTTAATTTTTTAATGCGATTAATTATATGTCGGAAATTATAACTTTATTATTTATAGACGGTTACGATAAATAGTTAATTAGTAATTATGAGTGGTGCATGTTAATTACTATATTCTAGTATTATAACTTTATTCTAGTATTATTTTGGACACATATCATCATCCTAAATCATGATATGCTAGGTGATGATATACCATCATGATCTACCTAAGTTTTTTCCTCTATTCCTATCCGGGCAATACAGCTCCCCAATTAAAAGTTAAAGGGATAAAACAAATTTTGGTACCTGAACTGTTATTGTTTAATTCATTTGACACCTCTATTTTTTTTTTTGCTTTAAAAGGCACCTGAACTCTTTAGAAACGTCACATTTGGTACTCGCCTCTCACACCGTTAGTCGCAACCGTTAACTACCTGACGTGGCATGCCACCTGGCTTGCCATGTCATAATGCTGCTGACGTGGCATGCCACGTCATAATTTATTTTTATTTTCATTTAAAAAAAATATATAATTAATTTAAAAAATTCAGAAAAATAATGTATTAATTTAAAAAATCCAAAAAATACTGTAATTAATTTAAAAAGTACAGAAAATTAATATATTTCATTTAAAAAATTCAAAAAAATACTATAATTATTTTTCAAATTCTGAAATACAATATAATTAAGTAAAAAAATTGAAAAAATTGAAAAATAATATAATCTAATAGTACATGTCAAATAATTAAATGAAAGATTTCATACCTCAGTTGTATTTTGCTTTTAAAAGATACTTGTACAATAACAAAATGTCACATTTGAAAAATAACATAGTTAATTTAAAATTTTGAGAAAACAGTATAATTAATTTAAAAATTCTGAAATATAATATAATTAATTCTAATAGTATAATTGTTTTTTCTTTAATTTCTTTTTTCTTTTTTCTTCTTTCTCCTCCACCTCTTTCTCCGCCGCCGGAAAAGGTGAGAAGAGGAAGAAAAGAAAAAGAAAGAAAAGAAAAAGAAAAAGAAAAAAAAAGGAAAAAAGAAAGAAAAGTACAGTATTTTTTTGAATTTTTTAAATGAAATATATTAATTTTCTGTATTTTTAAAATTAATTACAGTATTTTTTTGAATTTTTTAAATTAATAAATTAATAAATTATTTTTCTTAATTTTTTAAATTAATTATATTATTTTTCTGAATTTTTTAAATTAATTATATTATTTTTTAAAAATGAAAATAAAAATAAATTATGACGTGACATGCCACGTCAGCAGCATTATGACATGGCAAGCCACGTGGCATGCCACGTAAGCTAGTTAACGGTTGCGACTAGCGGTGTGAGAGGCGAGTACCAAATGTGACGTTTCTAAAGAGTTCAGGTGCCTTTTAAAGCAAAAGAAAAATAGAGGTGTCAAATGAGTTAAACAATAACAGTTCAGGTGCCAAAATTTATTTTATCCCAAAGTTAAAAGAAGAGAGCATTTTTTTTTTTGGGATTTTTGTATATTTTTAATTTTGGAGCTGCTTACCAGCTTGCATCCCAACCTCCACAGTTAGGGGTGGGCATCGGTCGGTAGTTCGGTATACCGACCGAAATATTTCGGTATTCGGTATACCGAATGCCTAAAAATAATTACCGTACCGAACTAAATTTCGGTACCGTATCGAATTACCGAATTTAGTTCGGTACGGTATTTCGGTATACCGAAATACCAAATTTAATCCTTCATGAGTTAATAAAATACAAAAGAATTTATAAAAAAATAAAATCAGCATATATATATATATATATATATATATATATATATATATATATATTGTAATAGTAAAAAGAAACAGTGGCTTCCAAAATGGAGATCTTGATGGCATCATCTTCCTTGGCTTTGGTGGTTTAGAATTAGTTGCAGGTTGGACAGCAGTAGCTCCAACTTCAGTAGCTTGTGGTTGGGTTTGGGTAGCATTTGTAGAAGGTTGGATAGCAGCTCCAATTTCAGTAGCTTGGCCATCATCACTGTTGTTTGGTATAGCCTCCAACTCCATTATCATAAGAATCTGTATGAAATAAAATAATACTTTCGTCAACGAATAATTTCATGTCAAAGCTAGTATTTTAAGTTTTTTACGTTTTAATTTCAAAGGAAGAATAGATTAGTTTCAATAGTCAAGGTAATCAGTATTATAAAAAGGTGGTGACAAGAACAAAAGCAATTGTCTCTAATCCTAGATCCAAATAAAAATGCTTTTAAAACTCAACAGGCGCAGGGGCAAATGCAATTGAAGAAATTAATAATACTCCAGTAACATTAATTTGGAATTGCAAACCAATCAAACTCATTCACACAGGACAAATTAATTTGGAACTCCACTAATCAAACTCACTCACACAGGACAAAAATGCAAACCAAGAAGAGGAAAAATTAATTAATTAATACAAATAAAAACTACTGGATTATGCACATTAGCAAGAAACAAGCGCAAGCAAAATGGAGCACAAGGTAGTGGGCTTCTCTGACCCAGAAACCGACCACCACACCTTAACCCAACGCATCCGATTCTCTCTCTAATTAAAAAAAGAAAAGAAAAATACTGCTAATTAGGGTTAGGGTTTGTTATTACCAGAGGAGAGGCGTGAAAGGAAGGCGCACGACGGAACCAGGTGAGTATTTGTGTGGGGGGGAGCAAAGCAGCGGTTGATGGCGGAGAGCGGGAGAGGAGAAGATGAGAGTTTCGTTCGCAGAGGAGGGAGAGAGTTTGGTTCGCAGGGGAGGGGAGAGAGTTTGGTTCGAAGAGGAAAAGAACCAAAATTAAAATAGAACTTACTTGGTAATTGTGAACTGAAGAACCAAAAGGAAAATAGAAGTATGTAATTATTTTGTACAAGTACATGTACTGATGTACATGATATTTGGTACGGTAGGTTCGGTAATACCGAACCTATCAAATTTAATACCGTACCGTATCGAAATACCGAACAGTAAAAATGTGTAAAAAAATACCGACCGAACTTGCAATATTTCGGTACGATACCACGGTAATTTCGGTACAGTAATTCGGTGCCCACCCCTATCCACAGTCCACACCTACCAGGCCAACACTCAAAACACTATTTTGTCCTATTGCATGGCCTGCCCTGCTCCTCTCATAGGCCCACTTTGACCATTACTTTTTGTAGTTGATTGAGTACCAAGAAATCACATACTTAATGATGCCTATAAAAAAACAAAAAATAAATAAATATAATAATAACTAGGGATTAATTAAGATTATTTTAACCTAATTTTAACGTTAAACTGTAGCTTTGGAAATTGAAAGCAAAAAGGTTACATAAGCCGAAAAAGAGTAGAGCAATTCGTCCTCTAGCAAACGTTTTTAGGAGTTTTAGTTTCCAGTTACCAGAAATACAACTATCTTAAATACTTATTTAAAAGAGTTTTACTTTTTACAAGACCTACCCGAGTTAAATTAGAATTAGTCACGTCTTGAATAAGTAATTATTACCAAAAGAAGAAAAAAAGGTTATAAAAGTTTTATTATTAGAGATAAAAAAATTGAAAAAAATAAATAAGAAATTGAGTTGTGAGAGAGCTTTACTGCCTTTAGGAGGGTCCTACTCGGTTTGAGTCGGAAGTAGTCAGCACCTAATATACCAACCTGATTATCGGATGGTTTAGCCGAAAAAAAAATTATTATTAGAGATAGAAAAATGGAAAAAAACATAAATAAAAGAGTGCACAACATAGATATTTTTTTACCGTATTGGTTAAGCATGCTTAGGCCTGTAACATTGGACAATAAATAATTTATGGTAAGCCATAAAATTGGAATTATTACTATTGTGTTTCCTTAACAAGAGTTAAAATAAAAGTTGGAAGTTGAATTGGAATTGGAGAATTATAGGTGGGGCCCATTCCAGAAGCATGTTCCACTGCACCGTATAAAGAAGACACAGAAACAAGAAAAAAACTTTAAAATTCATGCTATGTATAGAAATCGTCCAATTGAATAACGGTCAAAGGGAGCAGCAGAACCTTGAGGCTTTAATAATGAACAAAAGAACGAAGAAAAGAATGACTTTTGTTCATAGGCTGCAGCAGCTAACCACCCCATAACTAAACGGTCCTGAGCAAACTTTTTGCTCTTTGGTCCAGGCACAACATATAATCATGATTGAAGTTAGGAGATGTTCTACAACTATCTAAACTTTAGTCGAACATGGAAGGAAGAGGTCTAGGTTTCATAAATTCACCCACCACCTGAAAATGATAAACATCGGCGCCAAGAAAATAATGTATTTAGCACACAAAATCCACTAAACAGACGATATGCAGAGGAATGGCGTAATTTTATTCAAGGTATGACAAAAAATTACTTCAGTCACTTTTTTCCTAGCCTCCTGATGTCTTTGTACTATTTTACTCAATTCTGCAATAAGGCGATTCTTCACGTCTCCAGTTAACAAGCGTCCAGCAGCATAGTCTTATTATACAAAGAGAGGAAAAATAAAATCAGCAAATGTTGCTTTAGGTTGCAAACTAACATCAGTCAACATGCTAAAATCTGGTAGCACACCAAATATCATCAGACTAAATGAACAAGAAACGCAAATCTCACCGTCTTTATCTGTTCAAACTCAGCATCATCCTCAAGGAAGAAGCCTAGATATTTGATTGATATATCTACCTGAATAATGACCATAACAAATGAGTATTCATCATCACTTTAAAACAGCAAGGACTTCAGAAGAACTCAAACAACAAAGAGGACACAAGTTACAATCTACATCAAGCTTATAAGCAGATGAATATTTTTCTACATCATGACCCCCAACAACTATGTCAAAAAGCAATGCCTAAATACTCAACGGGAATCTGGGAAATATATAGTAGAAACAGTAAAGAAAAAAAAAACTACTATGAATCTACAATAATATCTATCACTTGATCTTTGTTTCATCAAAGCAAAAGGATTCACAACCTCGAGATTTGCTCCAAGTTCTCTGTGTTTCTCTATGGAATCTTGTCCACCAGAGAATGCATATTTGTATATCTGTAGACATGAACAAAAGGTAATGTCAGTAAATTATGAAATACTCATGCACAAAACTGAAGAAGTGTTGCTCATTTCATTCATCTACCAAAAAAGTCCAACTTTACTGCAAGGTGATGAATATTTGAACAGTTCATTTAACAGTTTAAGCCTTCTCTTCCATTGATCCACAATGGCCAACAGTACATAAAAGATAGCAAACAAAATATTGAATACTTCTGAGTCCTGACCAGCAAAACATTTATGCATATTCCTAAAAAGGGGCAAGCCATCCTGGTCAGAGAACAGAAAAATACAGAGCAGTGAAATAGTTATGAACAAAAAAAATGCAGGTATAACAAGGCCAGTCAGATCTTAATAGTAGCTTTTACATGTTCGCGAGGTTACATGCAGGTATTCCTAATGCTGTTTTGAACGTTAGACAGTGGTTTAAGAATGTTTTCGTGAGACACTCTAGAAGAGTTTGGCACCCATTGAACAAGCAAAAGCGTGGCATGACCACTTTTAATTTTGTAGCCCACTCGCTTCCTTAATGTTTGAAACTTAACCCAAAAAACCAAAGTCTATGAAAGAGACAAGTTCTTCTATTACCATAGCAAGTATGATAATTTAATAATTCACACAGAAATACATAGCACCCAAGATGACCTAACTTTCAAGGATCCAATACCTTCTTCTTGATGACTTTCGGAGTATCAGTCACATATATGGCAGAATTTGGATCACTAGCTGACATTTTCCCTGTATGTCCCTGAAGATATCCAAATAGCGAGCAAAGGTCAATAAAGATGGTTAGACTACCCAATAATAAATATAGCTGCATACAGAGGCAGAAAAAATACACTAAGAATGGCATAAAACTGTTGGTTAGGCCATTCACCAAAGTTCAAGAAAAGGCTAATTATCATTAGATTTCTCATCAGTGAACTCCCTCAGCCCTCAGTGTCAACAGGTGATTTCAGAGACAATACCTTTCGGGGGTTTTGCTCCTGGTAGGGCAATGGAATTATTGAGATTAAGGTTATTTTGCATTTCAAGATGCATTTCAAAATTTTCATTACAAATCCAGATCCAATACCCTTAGGAGCCGATATCACAGTGACCTCTTTGAAAAATCACAAGATACCAAATAATGGATCAAATGAAAAAAAGTACTAGAAAAGATAACAACAAAACTTCCCACGTGCATTTTACATATTCTAAAACTCTTGAGCTGTGACAATTTCAAATAAGTCCTTTTTATGCATAAATGTTAATGTACCTGTAGGGCAGGGAAGAAAGTAGACTCAATCAGTGAAGGCTTGTGATATCCCAACCGTGGGGCAACATCACGTGTCATTCTGAAATATGAATCCTGAATCAATTCAAAAGGGAGACGGCCATGGCAAGAACAGAAGGGTTCAGACACGCGCACACCCCATAAAGCAATAACAAAGCATTCTAGATCAACAATCAGAAAGTGACTGAAAAATAAAAGACAGAAGTTCAATCAATTATCAGTTGGTTAAACCCTCGGAGATAAGTTAGTCGCATATCATCTCTTTCTGAACAAGTCTATCTATTCTTATAAGTACAGCAAAGAACAATAAAACATACATTGAGCAACATAACACTGAAGGAGGGTTGACCTGGTCAATAGCACAAGGAATTAGACACCGGAGGTCATCCATGCCGGGGAAAAGGTGTGGGAACGAATTGGCAAATGAAGGAACAGCTTGCACAGGAGGGGAAAAAAGCTTCCCAATATGATCTTCACCCTGAAACCAAAAATACCCCTTGCCTTGTTCAACACACTTGGAAACTCTGACCACGTTCTCGTAGAAGGCGCCGCCAAGATAGCCGAAATTGGAGAAAATAAAAGTCCTGTTAATGTCAATCCCACAAGCAATAATTATATTTGGCATTTTCACAAGCCAGGCGTTTGCTCTCCTCCACGGAGAGGTCCTTCGACATGCATTTTTCGTCGTCGGTCAGCTGAATAACAAGAGGAACCTTGAACACATCTTGCAAGTACTTGGCAAACATGTAGGGTAAAAGATGACCCAGATGCAAAGATTCAGAGGATGGGCCTCGTCCCGTGTAAAGATAGAAAAAGAAGAGAAGAGAGGGGCCTTGTCATTTGACAAGGAAAAGGAGAGGGGTTGGGCTTCAACCCACTTAGACGACACGTCGCTCACTTCAGCAACGAACGACGTGTCTCTCAGACAAGTGTGAGCTTGTCACTGATTACATTACATTTCATCATGTTTTATTGACCATTTACTTGTTGTATTGGGCAGTAAATCTACTGATTTATCCTTATATTTCCCACATCTAAACAGGTCTGGTCTGGAGGCAAATTATGAGGAATCTGATTTGAGGAGAGCTGGAGCTGTTTACCTGAGTCTAGGCTTGGATCTTGGCCTAGACATATTCTCATCCGAAGCAGCGGGCACCAGAATCGTCTTGGCCAAGACTGCGGCCAAGACACTTTCGCGATAAAGACAGAAGTGCGGATCGTTTGGACCGCTTCCCACATTGGGCTTTGCAGCTGGCACGTAGCAGCTGTCCCGCAATTCTAGAGGGATCTGAAGCCAATCTCTTAAAGAATCCCGCATGGGATCTCCCTCTTTTTGTAATTGCGATTTACTTTTTATTTTAAGTACAATTTATTATAGCAATCTTTTAGAGATTTTCTAGGGATTAGAGTTGGAATAGGACGGAGGTGTTTTAGGGCTATTTAGCCGAACATTGATCACCTCTGTCCAGGATCATCGAACGCAACCCTCCTCTTTTCTCATTGTTTTCGACATTGTTACACTTTTGCTCCGGATTTTATTATCTCGGATTTAATTTATTTATGCAATCAAATATTTTATCTTTTTATCTATGAGTATGAGTAGCTAAACACCCATTCTTGGTAAGGGTTGATGAGCTGAAGTTCTTATGCAATCGTGAGATCAATTCGTACTTAACAATCTCTTCTCTCGTATTTATTTATTTCTTGAACTTAATCTATCGCTTACTCACTAGAGGCAAGGTTTGATCATCCTTGTACTCTAGTAGAGAAGAGTTGCAACCGGTCTAGAAGGAAAGGGAGTACCCGTCGGCTAGACGAAGTAGGTGACTAGTCTCGCGCCAGACTAGAAGAAACAAGTAATCTAGGTCAAGACCAGATTGACAACCTAGGGTTTCCACAGGGAAACACCTTGACCTAGGTACTGTCTTCCCCTATACCATTGAGGAAGCGAACAACCATTCAAGACAACAGTCAAACGGATAAACCCTTTAACCAGTAAGGTGTCCCTTGGCTAGGATTATCAGGAAAGGGAGTACCCGCCAGGTAATTTGAAGAGGAGGGAAGACAGGAGTGAACAGGAGTACCTCCACTCTATAGCAGTACTACGAACAAAGAGATGAACATCCTAGAGTCAATGATCGAAGCATAAGAACACAAGCTCTCATATCGCCCTTACCTGGAATTCCATATTACTAGACTTATCCCAATCTTGACCCCTGTCTTGGCCAAGACTTTGGCCAATACTATTTTGAACTGTTTTCACTTCTTTCTGTTTTGTCTTTAGTTTCAGATTCTACCAAACCAAAACTCAGTGACGAGGAAGTCAACCCAAGAATTACATCTTCTAGAGGTCTCTATGGACGATCCTCTTACCATCATCTACAAACTCTTGTAGACAGTGATAAGTTGTATTTCTACCCCCAATTCCATACCTATTTCACTATTATATTTGACGTGTTCGACGCGCGATCAAATTTTAGCGCCGTTGCCGGGGATCTCTAACGGTATTTGTAGTTTTTGTTTTATTTTATTTTATGACAGTTGATGACCAGGTCCTCAAGTAGAGAACAAGATTTGTTACCTTGCAATCCCAATCTCACCAGGACCGAAGCACAACTCAGGAGGGAAGCTCGACTAAGAGTAGCCCAAGAAGAAAGTGAATCGGAAAACTTTAATTCCGAAACAGAATACAGTCTAGACCACAGTCTTGGCCTAGAATCAGACCAAGACATGACGGATAATCGACCAGAACCGACAATGAGAGAGCTGAACAAAACAGCAGAACAGGAGACCTTTTCCTGTATTAATCTACCTGCTGTAGCAAATGATTGGTCCATAAAGACCAACATGGTGGCCAACCTTCCCAAATTCTACGACCATTCCAATGAAAATCCATTCAAGCACCTAAGGAACCTACATGTTCAGTGCGACATTATGAAACCAACTACTGTGAACATGGAAAGGGCGAAGCTAAAGGCCTTTCCAAGCTCTCTAGAAGGGGGAGCTCATAATTGGTTTTATAGTTTGCCTCATAAAACCATCAACACGTGGGCGGAGATGTCCACAATGTTCCTTAATAAATATTGGAATGCAACGAAGGCGGGGATAGCTAGGAAAGACATGGCCGCAATTCAACAAAGAAGCGGTGAAAGTTTCAGTGAGTACCACCAGAGGTTTCGTGATTTGCAAGAAGTTTGCCCCACTCATGGAGTAGCAGACAATACCATGATACAATATTTCTACGATGGGATGCTCCCAAGTAGCAAGGAAAAAGTGGACTCAGCCGCAAGTGGAGCGTTGCAAGATCTAACGGTTACAAGAGCTAAAATGTTGCTCCAAACATTGGCAGACAATTGCCAAAATAACACCATTTTGAATAGAAACTCTTCTCCTCTTTCCTAAATACAATTAATGTTGAACAAAAGCTTAATGATTTAACTGATATGGTTAAAAGCATTTCTGTAAATCTTTCAGGTTCAATGCCTTCGGGAAATCAGAACCAAGAGCAAATAGCAGATAGCTAATCAAGGGAAATTACCTCCCACCACGGTAAACAATCCAGCGCACAATGTTAGCACCATGAGTTTGAGGAGTGGAGTTGTGTTGCCAGAACGGGAAGGAGCAAAAACAGATGAGGAAATAAGAAAAATTCTTTCCGAAGAAGTGGATGAAGATGAGGAAGAAGAAGCTGAAGCGGAAGTAGTCTTGACCAAACCTCAGGCCAAGCCTACCGTTATCATAAAACCAGAAAAAGCAGAGCCTGTCTTGGCCAAGCCGCAGGCCAAGCCAGACCAGAAGGAAGAAATCATAGAAATTCCTCCACCATTTCCCCCTAGGTCTTCGAAAGAGAAGAAGCAAGATGAAGTGAGAGACTTCATGGCTGTTTTTGGAAAAATAGCTGTGAATATACCCATGTTGGATTTAATTGCAAAAGTCCCCTCTTATGCTAAATTTCTTAAAGAACTGTGTACTAATAAAAAGAAAATTGCAGGTATTGAGAGGGTGAATTTATCCCACAATGTCTCCGCAGTACAGCAACTCCCAGAGAAGTGCAAGGATCAAGGGACCTTTACTATTCCATGCCAAATAGGGAATAAAATCATTGAGAAAGCCCTTTGCGACTTAGGGGCTGGCATCAATGTAATGTCTCTAAGTGAATTCGAGACCTTGAGATAGGAACAATGAAGGAGACTGACTTGGTGATCCAGCTGGCCGATCGAACGATCATCCGACCTAAGGGTGTAGTAACTGATGTCTTGGTGATGGTAAATGATTTTATCTATCCAGTGGACTTTTATATAGTTGAAATGAATGTTCAATTGCCCTCTTGACCACTGATATTTTATTAGGAAGACCTTTCCTAAGGACATCAAAAGCGAAGATTGATTGCTTCGAAGGAAGCATAATTCTTGAATTTTGTGGAAGAACGATTAAATTCAGCATTACTGATGCCCTAAAACATCCTAATGATTTACATTGCGTTAGTTTTTTTGGATATTTTGGACCCAATTACTGAGGAAATTGCTGACATTTATAATAACGACCCCCTTGAGTATGTTTTGAGTAGGGGAATTTCCACTCAGGCACTGGAAGAATTAGAAGACCGAACTGGAGATCAGAAGGAACTCCAAGAAATTTTGGACAGTTTGGCCGATCAGGAAGATACGGACTTGATCTTGGCCTCGAGCTTGGCCAAGACGTCGGCCAAGACTACCAACAAAAGGAGAAAAATAGTTAGTTGTCAATATGTGCAATCAACGGTTCCTATATTTCTGCCCTCTATTGTACAAGCACCACAGCTGGAACTAAAATCTCTGCCAGACCACCTGAAGTACGCCTATCTAGGCCTAGATGACACCCTACTCGTCATTATTTCAGCCAAGCTATCAAAAGATGAAGAAGAAAAATTGGTAGCTGTCTTGAAGATGCATAAGGAAGCGATTGGCTGGACCATGGCGGCCATCAAGGGGATTTCATCTAACATTTGTACCCACAAAATACATGTGGAAGAGGATAAGAAACCCATTCGGCAACCCCAGAGGAGATTAAACCCTCCCATGATGGAAGTTGTTAAGAAAGAAATAATCAAATTATTAGATTCGGGTGTGATTTATCCTATCTCTAATAGTAATTGGGTGTCTCCTGTGCAGGTAATCCCTAAGAAAACTGGAATTACAGTGATTGAAGGAGACGATGGAACCCAAAGAACAACTAGAATTCAGAACGGATGGAGGGTATGCATTGACTACCGAAGGCTGAATCGAGTCACTCGGAAGGATCATTTTCCGCTGCCTTTCATCGACCAAATGGTGGAGAGACTTACTGGAAAGTCTCACTATTGCTTCTTGGACGGGTACTCGGGGTTTCATCAAATCCCCGTTGCACCTGAAGACCAACAGAAGACGACGTTCACTTGTCCATTTGGAACGTTTGCCTACAGACACATGCCATTTGGCCTGTGTAATGCGCCCGCCACCTTTCAAAGGTGCATGGTAAGTATATTTTCTGAATATGTAGAGAAAAGCATTGAGGTGTTTATGGACGATTTTACCATTTACGGTAATAATTTCGAACAATGCTTACATAATTTAGAAAATATTTTAAAGAGATGTGTTGATACATGTTTAGTCTTGAACTTTGAAAAATGCCACTTTATGGTAGACCAAGGAATTGTCCTTGGACATGTGGTTTCTAAGAAAAGAATTGAGGTTGATCAAGCAAAAATTGACACTATCAAGAACTTGCCTTACCCCTCATGCTTGCGTGAGGTTAGGAGCTTTCTTGGACATGCAGGTTTCTACCGTAGGTTCATAAAAGACTTCTCAAAAGTAGTTGAACCAATGTGCAAGCTACTACAAAAGGAGGTAGAGTTCGATTTCAACGAAGCATGTCAGAAATCATTCGAGGAGCTGAAGGAACGATTGACAACAGCACCGATCATCCAAGCACCGGACTAGACCTTGCCATTCGAGCTGATGTGCAACGCAAGTGACGCTGCAGTTGGAGCGATTCTTGGGTAGAAGAAAGGAAAAGATCCGCACGTGATCTATTATGCATCAAAAATGCTAGACGATGCCCAAAGAAATTATACCACAACTGAAAAAGAACTCTTTGCAATAGTTTTTGCCTTGGAGAAATTTAGATCCTATTTATTGGGCACAAAAATTATTGTATTTTCTGATCATGCGGCATTGAAATACCTCTTGGTCAAGCATGAGGCCAAACCTAGACTAATCCGTTGGATTCTTCTTATGCAGGAGCACAACCTGGAAATTAAGGACAAGATCGGCAGGGAAAACCTCGTGGCAGACCACCTAAGCTGCTGCCTAGCAAAGGGAGACACAAATGAAATTAGAGCAGAATTTCCAGATGAAAAACTGTTCTCTATCACACTGTCTAGCCTAGAGTCTAGGCCAAACCCTCAGCCAAACCCGCGACCATGGTACGCTGAAATAGCGAATTACCTTGCAACAGGTAAACACTATGGTGATATGACTACCTATGAGAGAGTAAAGGTCAAACATGACAGTAAGTACTATGTCTGGGATGATCTTTATTTATGGAAACTAGGCTCTGATCAATTACTTAGAAGGTGTATACCTCAAAGTGGGACTTCGTCGATTCTAAAATTCTGTCATTCTCAAGCATGTGGAGACCATTTTGGAGCTAGGAGAACAACCCTAAAAATCTTAGAGGCTGGTTTTTATTGGCCAACAATTTTTTAGGATAGTTTTCTATTTTGTAAAACTTGTCCTGCTTATCAGAAGGTGGGAAATATTAGTTCCCGAAATGAAATGCCTATGAATTTTATTCTTTCATGTGAAATATTTGATATATGGGGCATAAATTTTATGGGACCTTTCCCTACTTCTTTTGGCAACAGATATATTCTCTTAGCTGTGGATTATGTATCAAAATGGATAGAGGCGAAAGCCACTAAAAATGATGATGCTAGGACTGTTATTTCCTTTATTAAATCTAACATCTTGAACAGATTTGGAATTCCTCGAGGGATCATTAGTGATCGAGGAACACACTTCTGCAACAAGATTTTATCTTCCCTTTTCAGGAAATATGGCATTACACATAGGGTATCCACAACCTACCACCCTCAATCAAACTGCCAAGCAGAAGTGTCGAATAGAGAGGTGAAATCTGTCTTGGCCAAGACAGTAGGCCTAGACAGACGCGATTGGAGCCAGCGGTTAGATGACGCATTGTGGGCCTGCAGAACGGCTTACAAATGCCCAATCGGGATGACGCCTTACAAACTGGTCTATGGGAAGGCGTGCCACTTGCCAGTAGGGTTGCAACACAAAGCATATTGGGCTATCAGGAAGTGCAATTTGAGCTATGACGAAGCTGGGCAAGAAAGGAAGTTACAACTCCACGAGCTAGAGGAGTTGAGAGACCAAGCCTATGACAATCAGCTGATTGTCAAAATCAGAATGAAAGCCTACCACGACAAACGAATTATTGGAAAACCTCTCCACACAGGGGAGAAGGTTTTTCTTTATAATTCCCGTTTTAAGTTATTTCCTGGAAAACTAAAAACAAGATGGGAAGGACCTTTTGTTATTACTAATATTTACCCATATGGTGTAGTAGATATTAGGAATGAGAAAACAGGTGTCGAGCTCAAGGTGAACGGACAAAGATTGAAACCGTTCTTTGAAAGTTTCCAGGAAGAGAAAATTTCTGAAAAGGTGGACGTGCCACCAGAAAACAAGTGAAGAAAATTCAGAGTCAAGCCTAGGACTTAAAATAAGGGCGCTGCAAGGGAGGCAACCTTTGTTTCTTTTAATTTTAGGATGTTTTTATTTTTATCACATTTGATTTCGCTGGGTTATTTTTGATTTTGTGCAGGAAATTAAGTGTGGGGAAATTGAAGCAGGTTGACCTAACTCTAGGCCAAGCCTTGGGTCTAGACCGTTTTACATCAGAGCCACTCTTTTGAGAGTTAGTGGGATACGTGTCAGCGCCGTCTTTTAAAAGCCTTTAATTGCTTTTTGAACGGACAAATCCAAAAAGCAATTAAAAGGAAATAATTGAGAGCGTGGGAAAATAAATCACCACCTCTGCATATTCCTCTTCCCACTCTGACACGATCATCCCACATAACCAACAAAATCGGCCTCTCACCTGAGCTCAAAAAGCAACAGTCCCTTCTCCTTCTTCTTCCTCAAATCGCACAAAAATCTCAGAAAACCTAGACTCCAAAACCCACCATTATTTCACTCTCCTTTCCTCTCTCGCAACCATGAACTCACCCAATTAGCCGTCACCATCCGACATTCCAGAGGCTAGCGACGACCTCCGTGGAGCTCCACCGCCTGTCTTTCCGACCGACGGCATCTCCGCCGCGAGACGTCTGCTCGAAGCACTCGAGAACACAGATTCGATGTCCTCCGAGGATGATTTGTCTGGCGACTCAGAGGATAGTGTCAAGGGAGCCGACCGAGCAGTGGTCGTGAGCGACGAGGACTCCGACGAAGTACCTCTCGTGAAGAGGATGAAGTCGTCTGTCCCTGCGTCTGCAGGAGAAAGAGAGAACAGACGAGAGAACAGGCTGTTGAAGACGATGGGAGCAGCCGGAGCATCAAACCCAGCTCCGACCACCACTGCACCAAAGCCTACTGCTGCCGCCGCTGTTACCACACTACCACCACCACCTCCGGTGAAGCAAGCAGCAACCGTACCACCCAAAAAGTCTGGGCGAATCAAGCAGGTGACCCACAAGAAGACGCTGACAAAGAAGCCGGCGAAGATCCCAGATTCATCACCACCGCCCCCAAACCCTAAGAAAGGCAAGACCAATGCTGCTCCTTCCACTGCCAAGAGCAAAGGGAAGAAAAAGGTGATCGAGGAAGATGCTGCTGAGGATGATGAAGACGATTCAGTCTTGGCCAAAACTCCGGCCAAGACTGCTAAGGTACCCTTTCTTAAGCTAGATCCTGCCACTGCTGATTTGCATAAGTGTTGCTCCCCCAAAATTCTAGATTTTAGATCCTTCGACCAAATGGGACACTTCCATTTGAACGGAGAGTTTGTTGCTTGTAATACAGGTTTTACACCCGTTGCGGAGCACATTTTCTCGAAGAAAAATGCAGGGAAGTACAAGCTGCGTCCAGTACAAATCCCTGGAGAAGAAGCAGAGGGCCATATTGCCCAGGATCTAGGCCAAGAAGCTGACCAAGACACTCTCATTCCTGATGCTACAACTGATCTAGGCCAAGGCGCAGGCCAAGGTCCCCCTGCCAGTAGCACCGATGAACCTCCAGCGTGGGCCAAGGAATTCCAAGCTCGCCAGCTGCTCATCCTTGAGTAGCAGAAGATCATCCTGGACCGTCTGGGCCAAGACAGACCGCAAGACCAGACTCACGCATCCACCAGTAAAGAGGTGCCTCGTTGGGCCAAAGCACTTAACGACCGGCAGGACGTCCTCCTTGAGCAAATAAAGCTCACCAGGACGAACGTTCTCCATGTTTATCAACACCTCCAGGAACACCTCAAGTACCTCCGAGCGCCCTGTACGATAACTTGAGCTCCGAAAGTGACTCCGAGTCATCTGATGAGGAGGATGAGCCCAAGCCACCAGCGCCGCCCGCAAAGACACCACATCCGTCTATGCCTCCTCCTGCTCCAAGAGATCCAAAACCGAAGGGCCCTCCAGCCCCTGATCTAGGCCAAGCCTCAGGCCAAGATCCCCAGACCCCAGTAGCTTGATCTGCTTCAACCCGCAGGTCCTTTCTGTCCTTCCTTTTATTTTTTTCTGTTATGTCTTTTTTGTTTGTCTCTCCACACAATGAGGACATTGTGTCTTTTAAGTGTGGGGAGGGTGTTTATATGTCTTGTGTTTATTGTTAATATTGATTGTTTATTGTGAATATTGAGTCAATTTTGTGTGTTTTAATTTTTTATTTTCACGTCAGTTTGTCCAGTTTAGAGTCTGTCAATAGCATGAATTTTATTGGTATTTTTCTGCATGTTTTGAGTTTGTTTTGTGAGTGCACATTCGAACCCCTGTTTTCTTGCTTAGGTTGTTTAGTCTTTCGGTGGGACTGCATGTAGACACTTTTCTAGGGGATACAATGCTTTAGTAACAGGGAAGCGAATGAGCGTAAATGATCAATGCCTAAGGGGCATATACTCTAATGATTCCCAAACATTAACCATCCACATGGTCGTAGGGACACTTAGCTAGGACCTTAACTCTTATTAGGATGATGGGGTTTGCTGCCTTGATTTGAGTGTGTCGTTCTATCTGCTGTAGTGTGAGACAAATAAGTTGTTAGAACGTCATAAGGCAGACATAGCAAAGGTGGAAGCCCCCACGGAAAAGGACAAGCTCTGTCTATGTGCCGTGTCTGTAAAAATACAAAGGACACTTGATATGTCAAAAAAGTGCTAAGACATAAAAGAAAATAAATAGAAAAAAATCTGTCAAAGTGATTTAAATGACACCAGCCTTTAGGTACTTTTGGATAGATGACACAGCGGTGGGACTCAAATCTTTGGTGAACTCTATTGCCCTATACCTTATCAATCAAATCTAGTAGGGTGTCTTGATACCATGTGGAAGGGGTATGTTTAGGGTATTGATTATTCCTTGTTATTCTAGCATTGGATATCTTAGCGAAGTGTCTTGGCAGATCCAGTGAAGGGGTAAGCAGTCTGAAATTGAGAAAGTCCGGGGGGTTCAGGATGTCTGTTATGTTTTGTTGTGTTTTTATTTTTATTTTTATTTTTGAGTCTTTGAGTCTGTATGCTTGGGGGCAAGCATAGTTTAAGTGTGGGGAATTTGATTACATACATTTCATCATATTTTTTGACCATTTACTTATTGTATTGGGCAGTAAATCTACTGATTTATCCTTGTATTTCCCACATCTAAACAGGTCTGGTCTGGAGGCAAATTATGAGGAATCTGATTTGAGGAGAGTTGGAGCTGTTTACCCGAGTCTAGGCCTGGATCTTGGCCTAGACATATTCTCATCCGAAGCAGCGCGCACCAGAATCGTCTTGGCCAAGACTGCGGCCAAGACACTTTCGCGATAAAGACAGAAGTGCGGATCGTTTGGACCGTTTCCCACATTGGGCTTTGCAGCTGGCACGTAGCAGCTATCCCGCAATTCTAGAGGGATCTGAAGCCAATCTTTTGAAGAATCCCGCATGGGATCTCCCTCTTTTTGTAATTGCGATTTACTTTCTATTTTAAGTACAATTTATTATAGCAATCTTTTAGAGATTTTCTAGGGATTAGAGTTGGAATAGGACGGAGGTGTTTTAGGGCTATTTAGCCGAACATTGTTCACCTCTGCCCAGGATCATCGAACGCAACCCTCCTTCTCTTTTCTCCTTGTTTTCGACATTGTTACACTTTTGCTCCGGATTTTATTATCTCGGATTTAATTTATTTATGCAATCAAATATTTTATCTTTTTATCTATGAGTATGAGTAGCTAAACACCCATTCTTGGTAAGGGTTGATGAGCTGAAGTTCTTATGCAATCGTGAGATCAATTCGTACTTAACAATCTCTTCTCTCGTATTTATTTATTTCTTGAACTTAATCTATCGCTTACTCACTAGAGGCAAGGTTTGATCATCCTTGTACTCTAGTAGAGAAGAGTTGCAACCGGTCTAGAAGGAAAGGGAGTACCCGTCGGCTAGACGAAGTAGGTGACTAGTCTCGCGCCAGACTAGAAGAAACAAGTAATCTAGGTCAAGACCAGATTGACAACCTAGGGTTTCCACAGGGAAACACCTTGACATAGGTACTGTCTTCCCCTATACCATTGAGGAAGCGAGCAACCATTCAAGACAGCAGTCAAACGGATAAACCCTTTAACCAGCAAGGTGTCCCTTGGCTAGGATTATCAGGAAAGGGAGTACCCGCCAGGTAATTTGAAGAGGAGGGAAGACAGGAGTGAACAGGAGTACCTCCACTCTATAGCAGTACTACGAACGAAGAGATGAACATCCTAGAGTCAATGTTCGAAGCATAAGAACACAAGTTCTCATATCGCCCTTACCTGGAATTCTATATTACTAGACTTATCCCAATCTTGACCCCTGTCTTGGCCAAGACTTTGGCCAATACTATTTTAAACTGTTTTCACTTCTTTCTATTTTGTCTTTAGTTTCAGATTCTACCAAACCAAAACTCAGTGACGAGGAAGTCAACCCAAGAATTACATCTCCTAGAGGTCTCTGTGGACGATCCTCTTACCATCATCTACAAACTCTTGTAGACAGTGATAAGTTGTATTTCTACCCCCAATTCCATACCTATTTCACTATTATATTTGACGTGTTCGACGCGCGATCAGTCACACCCACTTAGACGATGCGTCACTCACTTCAGCAATGAACGATGTGTCTCTCAGGCAAGTTTGTGCTTGTCACACGCAATAGACGACGAGTCATTCTTCAGCCGGATATTTGACCCGTTTACACCTTGATTCGGGCTGGATTTGCTGACGTGACATGACACATCCGCAACTCGTTGACGTGTCATGCCACGTGGCGTGCCACGTCAGCATTTAATGACTTCCAATGGGCGTCGTCAATGACGAGTGTCAAATGAGTCGTATCTTTCAAGTTGAGGTGCCTTTTAAACCGTTTGACCAGAAGAGGTGCCAAATGAGTCAGTCAAATAATGTACAGGTGCCACAAAATGATTTAACCCTTTTTCCTTTCACTAAAACCAGCTAAAACCCCAACTCGAAGCTAAAACCGCTAAACCATGTTCTCCAAAGGTATCTCCACTATGTCTGTGCAGCAAGGAGAAGCTGAGCAGGTAGCAGCTGTAGTGTCACGGGCCTGGAACAATTCCAGACCTTGTAACACCAAAACTAAGAAGAAAATAGAGAAAAGGATGAAGAACAGATCAGAGGAGCTGATCTGCTGTGAAGATTGAAGCTGGATTTAATGAAGGTTGATGGATGATTGTGAGAGAGGGGTGATGAGCGCAGCGGAAAGGATAGAATGAAGGTAGTTAGGAATTAGTGTGTGGCTGTGATTGCATTGCATTTAATCATATTTTTATTGTCCATTTACTTGATATTTGGGCAATAAATCTATTGATTTTCCTTTTTCTCCTCATACTTTGACAGTTCTGGTTTGGAGGCATTTCGGTGGAGAATTATGATTGTGGAGCTTTGAAGCTGATTTCCAGATCGTCTTGGCCTAGAGCTTGGCCAAGACGCCTTTTTGCGCACTAAAGTATCGAGCACCATTTCGTCTTGGCCGCAAGCTTGGCCAAGACTCGTACGCGATAGGCCATTCTCGAGATAGCTGCGTTGGTGACCTTTTGGGCCGCGCTTCATCTGGGCCTTGTGAGCTGGCAAGTCGCAGCTGTCCAGCAAAACTAGAGGGATCTGAAGCCAATCTTTTGAAGAATCCTTTATGGGATCTCCCTCTTTTGTATTTGCGATTTTATTTTCAAATTTAAAACATTGTTACTTACTTGTTAGAATTTTGAAGAGTTTGAGTTAGAGTAGGATTAGGAAGATTTAGCTGGTATTTAAAAATCAGACTGATCTCTTTCCGAGGGGACTCTCTCTCTTCTCCGACTTCTTCTTCTCCAATTAATAGAAAAATTCTCTTTTGCTCCAGAATTTTAATTCTCGGATCTATTTTATTATGCAAACAAATTTATTTATTTTATACCCATGAGTATGAATAACTAAACACCCATTCTTGGTAAGGATTGAAGAGCTTTGTTCTTATGATTTCATGAGATCAAATCGTCCCTAACAGTCTCTATCATTCGTATTTGATTATTCCTTAAGTTTATCAAATCACTTACTCACTAGAGACAAGACCTGATCATTCTTGTACTCTAGGAGAGAAGAGTTGCAACCGGCCTAGAAGGAAAGGGAGCACCCGTCGGCTAGGCCAAGAAGGTAACTAGTCTCGCACCAGACTAGAAGGAATAATTGATCTAGACCAAGACCAGATTGACAACCTAGGGTCTCCATAGGGAGACAACTTGGCTAGGTACTGTCTTCCCCTATACCATTGAGGAAGCGAACAACCATTCAAGACAACAGTCAAACAGATAAACCCTTTAACCAGCAAGGTGTCCCTTGGCTAGGATTATTAGGAAAGGGAGCACCCGCCAGATAATTTGAAGAGGAGGGAAGTCAGGTGTGAACAGGAGCACCTCCACTCTATAGCAGTACTACGAATTTAGAGACAAATACTCTTGAATCAGTGATCGTATCATAAGAACAGAAGCTCTCATATCGCCCTTACCTAGAATCCCCTTTTATTCGACTTTTTCAGTATTGACCCCCTATCTTGGCCAAGCCTTTGACCAAGACTACTTTACATTGTTTTGCTTCTTTTATTCTTATCTTTATGTTTCAGGTTCCACCCAATCAAAACCAGTGACGAGGAAGTCAACCCCTAAACTACGTTCTCCCTAGAGGTCTCTGTGGACGATCCTCTTACCACAATCTGCAAGTTCTTGTGGATAGTGATAAGTTGTATTTCTACCCCCATTCTCATACATATTTTACACTTATATTTGACGTGTTCGGCGCACGATCAAATTTTGGCGCCGTTGCCGGGGATCTCTAACGACGGCGTTCGTAGTTTCTTTTATTTTTGTTTTTGACAGTTGATGACCAGGTCCTCTTCCAGAGAGGAAGACTTGATCCCATACAACCCGAATCTCACCAGGACCGAAGCACAACTAAGAAGGATAGCTCGAAGGAGGAATTCCGAAGAAGAGAGTGAATCGGAAACCTCTAGTTCTCAAACAGACCATAGTCTAGACCACGATCTTGGCCAATCCTCTGACCAAGACGAGGTGTTCAATCTAGCCATGGCAGATAACCGTCCAGAACCGACTATGAGAGAGCTGAACAGAACAGCGAAACAGGAAACATTTTCCTACATCAACTGCCCAGTTGTACCTAATGATTGGTCTATAAAAACCAATATGGTGGCCAACCTTCCTAAGTTCTATGGCCACTCAAATGAAAATCCATTTAGACATCTCAGGAACTTACATGTTCAGTGTGAGATTATGAAGCCTGTGGCAACCAACATTGAGAGAGCAAAACTGAAAGCCTTCCCGAGTTCTCTAGAAGGAGCGGCTCAGAATTGGTTTTATGGTTTACCACACAACACTGTTAACATGTGGGCAGAGATGTCTACTCTTTTTCTTAACAAATTCTGGAATGCCACGAAAGCTGGGATAGCTAGAAAGAACATGGCAACTATCCAGCAGAGGAACAACGAAGGTTTCAGTGAGTACCATCAACGATTCCGTGAGCTACAGGAGGTTTGCCCTACACATGGGGTTGCGGATCAAACAATGATCCAATATTTCTATGACGGGATGCTCCTTGCCAGTAAAGAAAAAGTTGACGCAGCAGTAGGAGGAGTGCTACAAGACTTGACCATCACAAAGGCCAAGCTGCTGCTACAGACAATGGCAGACAACTGCCAAAATAATCTTACTTCGGATAGAAGCTCTATCCCTTCTACTCTAAATGCAATTGACGTTGAGCAAAAACTTAATGATTTAACTGATATGGTCAAAAATATTTCTGTTAATATTTCAGGTCAAATGCCCACAGGAAATGCAAATCAAGAACAACCAGTTTCAGTATGCGGGATATGCCAGCAACAAGATCATCAAACCAGCAACTGTTATATGGTGCAACATCCAGAAGATATAACACAGGTGAATGCAGCATACCCATACAATCAAGGAAGCATGCAAAACTTCCCTCAAGGAAGTAATCAGTACGCATGGAGAAGTCATCCAAATTTTAGGTGGAGATATCCAGTCCCTCCAAATCAGAACCAAAATCAGAATGCACCTCAGCAACAACCACCCGTTAATTTCTAGCATTTCATACCTCGGCCTTCAAATCTGAATCCTGGCCAAGCTCTTGGCCAAGCCTCTGTATCCCAGCTACCATCTGCCCCTCAACCTTTGTAGATTCCAGGCCCTTCTATGGAGGATACACTTAAGAGCTTGGTTGAGATGCAGAAGAATTTGATGCAATCGGCGCAATCCAGTTTGGCCGAGATGCAAAAGCAAATTAACCAGATGGCCAATCAAGGCAAATTACCTTCTACAACGGTGAACAACCCCGCACACAATGTCAGTGCGATGAATTTGAGGAGTGGGAGTGTATTGCCAGAAAGAGAGGGTGCGAAAATAGACAATGAAATGGAGAAAATTCAGTCGAAAGTGTTGGATGATGAAGATGAGGAAGAAGATGTTCAAGCAGAAGCTGTCTTGGCCAAACCACAGGCCAAACCAGCAGTTTCGGTAGAAACAGAGAAAGCTGATCCCGTCTTGGTCAAACCAGTGGCCAAGCCTGACCAGAAGGAGGAAATGATAGAAATACCTCCACCGTTCCCTCCCAGATCTTCAAAGGAGAAGAAACAAGATGAAGCAAGGGATTTTATGGTTGTTTTTGGCAAAATAGTTGTTAATATTCCTATGTTAGACTTGATTGCAAAAGTTCCCTCTTATGCCAAATTTCTAAAAGAATTGTGTACTAACAAAAAGAAAATTGCAGGTATAAAGGATGAATTTAGCTCATAGTGTTTCAGCAGTGCAGCAACTTCCAGAGAAGTGCAAGGATCAAGGGACATTCACCATTCCGTGTCAAATAGGAAATAAAATCATTGAGAAAGCCCTTTGTGATTTAGGGGCTGACATCAATGTGATGTCATTGAGAGAATTCGAGACCTTAAAGATAGGAACGATGAAGGAAACCGACTTAGTAATCCAGCTGGCAGACAGATCCATCATTCGGCCAAAGGGAATTGTAACGGATGTCTTGGTAATGGTAAATGATTTTATTTACCCAGTGGACTTTTATATAGTTGAAATGAATGTTCATTTGCCCTCTTGCACCACTGATATTTTATTAGGGAGACCATTTTTGAGGACCTCTAAAGCAAAGATTGATTGCTATGAAGGGAGTATAATTCTGGAATTTTGTGGAAGAACAATAAAATTCAGCATTACAGAAGCATTAAAACATCCTAATGATTTGCACTGTGTAAATTTTCTTGATGTTTTAGATCCAATAACTGATGAAATTGCTGATATTTATGTTAACGATCCCCTTGAGTATGTCTTGAGCAGGGGAATTTCCATAAAAACACTGAAAGAATTAGAGGACAAAACTGGAGATCAAAGGAAGTTTTGGCCAGTTTGGCCGATCCAGAAGAAACTGAAACAATCTTGGCCTCGAGCTTGGCCAAGACGCCGACCAAGACTGCCAAGGAAAAGAGGAAAATAGTAAGTTGTCAATTTGTGCAGTCCATGGGTCCTAATTTCTTACCTTCTATTGAGCAGGCACCCCAGTTAGAATTAAAGGCTCTGCCTGATCATCTCAAATACGCCTATCTAGGCCAAGACGACACCCTACCCGTTATTATTTCGGCAAAGCTATCAAAAGATGAAGAAGAAAGATTGGTGGCTGATGATACGGTCCAAACCCGTCGTGAGGCTCGGATGTCTTCTTTGAGCGCGGATCTAGTCTCGTGGCTCAGTTGGCTTAGGTATTCTGGGGTGTTTCGGATAATCGGACATGGATGGAGTAAGAAAAGGTGCAGCGGAATATTTGACAAGGAAATGAAGTGTTTATATATATATATGGCCCAAAGGCTTTAATCCTCCCTAGAGCTAATCTTAGAGAAAGACTAAGACGATTGAGGGTTTTCCTAATACAACCGTTCCTTGGCTAGAGCTAGTCTTAGCAAGGGAGCGGCTTCAAAGAAAGATGAAATAGATCTAAGATCCTTTCCTAGAGCTAATCGTAGGAGTTGGCTTAAGGCTCAAGAGAGAAAGTCTCATCAAAATCAAAAGCAAGTGATGAAATGAAATGTTTGCACTTTAAATACTAAAACCTAACAATGGGTAAATACCCTTACACCCTTAGACAAAGGGGCTTGGCCTTGGCAGCAATGACGATGGGCTTGGAGGATGGGCTTCGGCCAAACAGAAGGGCGTCTTAGCCTAGACAGTATGTTCGGCCTAGACGGGAGTCTTGGCCTAGACCGAAGGCTTTGCCTAGACGCACAGATTGGCCTAGACGATGGACGGCAGTCTTGGCCTAGACGATGGACGACGACCTTAACCTAGACGATGGACGTCAGTCTTGCCCCAGACGATGGACACCGGGCTTGCCCAAGACGATGGACGGATAACTTGGCCTAGACGAAGGTCTTGGTCTAGACAACAAGCTCGGCCTAGACGGGAGTCTTGGCCTAGATAGTAGGTTTGCCCTAGACAGAATTCTTGGCCTAGATGAGAGGCAAGACAAGAGAAACGAGCGGGAGCCTTTAAGCTCATATCACAAGGCCGAAGGCCGAGGTGCGGGAGATGGCAGTCGGGGCCTCGAAGGCAGGCGAGCTGGCTCGTATCATCCCATCCCCCTTTAGAGCGATTCATCCTCGAATCTATAGGGTCAATCCCGTGATATGCTAAGTGGGCCAAAGCATGCTCCCGGCTAGTGGCCACAAACGGATCTCTCAAAATATATGCCCCGAAAAATATAGGCCAAGGTGGAGGCCTTTCGTGGGCAAGGAAGGTAGGCACGGACGGGAAAAATCCAATGTCACCCAAGGCTCGACCAAGATGGAGACTGGTGGTGCCACGGGGCAAGTGAGGACTCCTGGACATAGATGCGGATGGGAAAAACTCAAGTGTAGCCAAGGGTCGGCCAAGATGGGGAAAGGTGGGGCCGCGGGCCAAATGGAGACCACTAGACATGCCAACTGACGTGTGGCCACTATGAACCACCAAATGAGAAATGGGGGCAATCCGGGTGAAGTGAGGGGTCATGTAACCATGTGGGGCCGAGATCAGAATAAAGGGGCCGCGGTCTACATACTCAAAGCAACGGATGAAAGGGTCCCCCAAGTCACGTAATGGAACACTCGGGAAGGTGGAGAACTCACTCCTAAAGGACCGCAAGGCGCGCTGATGTGCTAGGCACCTGAGGGCTTTCGCATGGCTGGCTGAAGGGGCCTCAATAGACACATCCCGAATGGGTGGCTGCTCCAAGTCCAAATCACCGAAGGGAGCACTCGGACTCACTAAATCAGAAGTCCCACTAAGCTCCAAATCCAAAGTGGCTAAGTCCATATCATCATCATCTGAAAGGGGATCAACTAAGTCCTCATCCAATGGGGTCGACTCTCCCAAATCAGTACCTGAAACCACTAAGTCCGAAACCATACTAAGCTCATCCTCAATAGGTGGAGTACCGACCGAAATAACACTATGAGGGGTCTCACATTCCTCACGCTTGGCCTTAACCCGGGGGCCATGATCAAGTCGCATGCGCTCTATCTCTTTCCGGTACGCTTCCCCTAGACGCTCTTGCTCGGCCATGAGGACCCTAAGTGACGCCAACATCGAGTCCAAGGAAGGAGGGCTAGGAGCCACGGGTGGCTCAATCACATGGGCAGTGGTACGGCTAGATGAGCCCGGAGGGGCCCTACTGGCCTGTCGTGGAGGTGCAATGCTAGAGCCATATCGGGCCTCATAATAATCACATCTCCCGTCTGTCCTAGAGGAAGGCCCAAAAGCTGGCCGAGAGGGCTCACGACGAAGGTGCAGGGGCACATGGGATGACCGAGAGGATGGTGCTATGTGATCAGAAGGGGCACGACGAGGAGGTACCCTAGAGGTCGAGGCCACATAGAAGTCATGACCTTGGCTGCCATGCCGAGATGACTCATCATCATAAGAATCCCATCCCGTGTGTGTGATCGAATCATAATAAGGGCCGACACCATGGAGGGATGTGACACAAGGATCAGGCACATAAAATGGCCGAGATGGTGGCCGAGAGGATGGCCGATAGGATGGCCGAGAGGGCTCATGACGACGGTGCTGGGGCACATGTGCTCGCCTAGAGGATGGTGTCGTGTGATAAGACGGGGCACGACGAGGAGTTGCACTAGCGGTCGGTGGAACACTATATCTGAACTCAATATAATCTATGTGCCGAACGGGTGGTCGAGAGGGCTCACGGACAGAAGTAGACGACGAGGGGCCATGACCAAGGCTTGGATAGGGCACGGAACCACGGTCATAGCTAGATGAGGAACGACGCTCCCTACAAGGCCCATGAAGGTCATGCTCCACCCGTGAAGAAGAAGATGTGGCACAAAGATGGTGGTCTCGGCTATCCAACACATAAGCCCACGAATCAAGTGATGCTTCATCCCCCTCGGGATAAGCATCCTCATGGCAAGTACTAGCTCCATACGGTGACTCTACCTCTCCCAAGTAGCTCACGTCATGACATGAAGATACGCGGTCACTAGCCATGGAATAGGCCGCACTAGAACAAGATGCATCCTCCCAATCGGACCCAACATCCGAATAAGAGCAATGCGAAGACATAGTAAATAACCTACAAAAAGAAACAAACACAATTGATAGCAAAAATGGGTTAGTCCCTCCCTCACGTGTTTCGCTCGTGTTTAACACTCTAATAATCTCACAATATTCTCTCCAAGCCCAAGCCAAACCGAAAGCAACAATGACTCAAGAATCACTAGGGCACACGGAAGATCAATGACAACAAGGGCTAGAAGGAAGGTTTAGGAAAGCCGAATTAGTGATCAAAGAAGAGAACTTGATTTTGATCACTAAATTGACTTAGAGTGGATAGATGTATGTGCGGAAACAAAGAAAGGAAAACACTAAGACAAGCTACTCAAGAAAAGACTCAAGGAAACAAGAAGTGAAAATCACAATTGAAAAGAAAGACTCAAACTGAAATTTCGGGTGAAAACTGCACACTTATTTTGAGTTGACGATAAGTATGGGAACAACACAGAATTAGCCGAAGACCAAAACATAAGAGTTGTTCTAATCAGACTGAAGTTTCATCAAACCAAATTTCAGAACAAACAGAGCACAGATGCTCACAAAAATGGAAAAGGCCGAAACTAGAAAGGAAAATAAGAGAAAACCGAAAAGTTCCAATCACAAATTTGAAAACCGAAATTCAAACAAGAGCACACCTAATTGTAAACTACTACACTTCTAATGTGATTACACACTAGTAGTCTCTTGCTTTTGACTCAATTGCATTCATCATTTTTTTTTTTTTGAGTTTGGAACTTGATCATGTATATATATTTTTTTGATCTATGTTTTAGTTCCCCCTTTTTTTTTTTTTATGCAATGAGTGAAAAGAGCTCACTTGTGTGACATGTATCCTTAAAGAAAAGAAGTGAAAGACAAGTAGTTTTAGTCTTTGAAATATTTTCACTAGATGCCAAAAATATTTGATGAGGTGGCACTAGTGATGAGGTGGCAAAATGTGTGAGGTGGCAAGTGAGGTGGTGTCTATGTGGCAAGTGAGGTGGCAAGGTAAGGATGCTAAACCTAGGGCCGGCTATTGTGAGGAGAAGAGTAGTGAGCAAGCTGAAATGCTTGGCTCACAATGCATGAAAATACTAGGCTCACAATAGGGGTGATGTGGCCAGCTAGGAGTGGGATAAATTTTTTGGCACTTAGCTAGCAAACAACAATGCCCACATGGCTCTCATGGCCACCTTAGGGAGCTACAACAACAGCAAACAATTTACCACAGATGATATAAGAATTAAACCACACAAACATAAGATTTTCGGAATTTTTGGGTTCCACAATAATCAAACGCAAAAGCAAAATGAAAACCAGATGAACTCTCAAGAACACCAAGCAGACTTTCGGCTCCTGCCTTCAACACATAGCAAAAGTGGACCAAAAATTCTGAAAATGTACACAGAGACTCACAAGACAATGATCTTTAACTTTGTAGAAGAAGGAAAATCAAAATTCCAAGTGGAAGGGAGAGAAAACAGACGCACAACACAGAACTATTTTTCTCACGCGATTTTTGCACACATTTCTTCCAAGGTCAAAAAGTATGTGAAAATCACAGAGTCAGCAGCCGACTCAAATTTTTTTTTTCTCTACACAGAAAGATGTTTAAGCACAAAAAATTTCAGATTTTTCTGGTGGAGGAAACAGACACAAAACAGAAACGAAAACAGACACAAAACTGGTTCCTGGACAGAAACAATCTGTCCAACAACAACAACACAAAGATGATATTGGGGATACGAAATTAATGGAGGAAACGGTGAGATAACCAGGGAAACTAACCTAGAGAATGCTGGAGCTCCGCTACCACATGATACGGTCCAAACCCGTTGTGAGGCTCGGATGTCTTCTTTGAGCGCGGATCTAGTCTCGTGGCTCGGTTGGCTTAGGTATTCTGGGGTGTTTCGGATAATCGGACATGGATGGAGTAAGAAAAGGTGCAGCAGAATATTTGCCAAGGAAATGAAGTGTTTATATATATATATGGCCCAAAGGCTTTAATCCTCCCTAGAGCTAATCTTAGAGAAAGACTAAGACGATTGAGGGTTTTCCTAATACAACCGTTCCTTGGCTAGAGCTAGTCTTAGCAAGGGAGCGGCTTCAAAGAAAGATGAAATGGATCTAAGATCCTTTCCTAGAGCTAATCGTAGGAGTTGGCTTAAGGCTCAAGGGAGAAAGTCTCATCAAAATCAAAAGCAAGTGCTGAAATGAAATGTTTGCACTTTAAATACTAAAACCTAACAATGGGTAAATACCCTTACACCCTTAGACAAAGGGGCTTGGCCTTGGCAGCAATGACGATGGGCTTGGAGGATGGGCTTCGGCCAAACAGAAGGGCGTCTTGGCCTAGACAGTAGGTTCGGCCTAGATGGGAGTCTTGGCCTAGACACAAGGCTTTGCCTAGACGCACAGATTGGCCTAGACGATGGACGACAGTCTTGGCCTAGACGATGGACGACGGCCTTAACCTAGACGATGGACGTTAGTCTTGCCCCAGACAATGGACACCGGGCTTGCCCAAGACGATGGACGAATAACTTGGCCTAGACGAAGGTCTTGGTCTAGACAACAGGCTCGCCCTAGACGGGAGTCTTGGCCTAGACAGTAGGTTTGCCCTAGACAGAAGTCTTGGCCTAGATGGGAGGCAAGACAAGAGAAACGAGCGGGAGCCTTTAAGCTCATATCACAAGGCCGAAGGCCGAGGTGCGGGAGATGGCACTCGGGGCCTCGAAGGTAGGCGAGCTGGCTCGTATCACTATCTTGAAGATGCTGTTGCTACCCGATTTTTGGACACGAGTAATTTAAATCGTCCTTTATTAACGCATATCCGCATATTTTTATCATTCATCAATTTGGTAATTTTACATAAATAATTTGTGTGTTATTATTATTATTATTGCCTCATGACATTTTTATTCCAAGTCTCTATCAGGTTTCAAATGTGTTCGAACAAAATAATATAAACATCCATCCGCCGAACGCAACGGCTCCTCTTCCTAATTTTCAAAAGAACTCCGACAACACTACCTCTCTTCTTCCTCATTTTTCTAAATCAGATCTCTGACAATCCAATATTCTTCCGTAAAGATCGCTGACATCGCGGCTGGCAAATCTCCCATTTTTCAAATGAGAATCTGATATGCGCGGCTCATCCAGGAAAATCTTGCACACCGCTGCTCTTTCCCTCACCAACTCTACTGCTCACCACCCTCCTATAAATACTCCCGCTCATTCACCTTCAAAGGGGAGGACAGAAGAAAAAAAAACAGCCTTACATCAAACCGATCCTCCCAAAATCATCCTCCTGCCAAACCAATTACCCCAGAGGGGCAGCCATCAAAAATCCAAAATTCAAACAATCATCCCCTGTCAAATTAATTCAAACCATCCCTGCCAAATCCAAAATCCTACACAAACCCAAATTAAACCAAATTAAATCCAAACCCCCTGCCAATTAGCCAAGTCCAGGGGGCAGCCATCACAATTCCATCCCTGCCAAATCCAAACTCCATCCTCCCTAAAAATCCAAATTCCAATCCCAAATTATTTCCAAATCCGAAGCCTCTCCTCTACACCAAAACAACACTGAATCTACACCAAAACAACACTGAATCTGCACCAAAACAACCCCCAAACAGCCCCAAAAACCACCCAAAAACAACCCCGAAACAGCCCCAAAAACCAGCTCCAAAAGCCAGCCCCAAAATCACCCAAAAATCTGCACCAAAACCACACCCAAACAACCCCAAAACAGCCTCCCAAACTGACCCCAAAAACTACCCAAAATCAGCCCAAAATCAGCCCCAAATCAGCCCCAAAAATCACCCAAAATCAGTCCCAAAATCAGTCCCAAAATCAGCCCCAAAAACTACCCAAAATCAGCCCAAAATCAGCCCCAAATCAGCCCCAAAAATCACCCAAAATCAGTCCCAAAATCAGCCCCAAAAACCACCCAAAATCAGCCCCAAATCAGCCCCAAATCAGCCCCAAAAATCACCCAAAATCAGTCCCAAAATCAGCCCCAAAAACCACCCAAAATCAGCCCCAAATCAGCCCCAAAAATCACCCAAAATCAGTCCCAAAATCAGCCCCGAAATCCACCCAAACAGCCCCAAAATCAGCCACAAAAACCTCCCAAAATCAGTAACAGATCAGCCCTAAAAACAGCCCAAAAGCCACCCTAAAAACAGCCCAAAAGTCACCCTAAATCAGCCCCAAAAATCACCAAATCAGCTCCAAGCAGCCCCAAAAACAGCCACGCCGCCACCCACGCTTGGCCGGAATAACGAACAAAAAGAAAAATAACAAAAGAAAAGAAAGAAGATAAAACAAAGAAGGAGAGGAGAGTGAGGCTGGTTCGTAGCCAAATGAAAAAGAAAAGGGAATGAATAAAAGGAGAAAAGAAAGAAAGGGAAAGAAAGAAAAAGGGAATGACGTTGTGTCGTAGGAAAGAAAAGAATTAAAGGAGAAAATGGGCTTTGGCCCAACCAAGGAATAAAAGAAAAAGAATGGGCTGCGGCCCAAAGAAAAGAAAAAATGAAAGAATGGGCTGCGGCCCATGAGGAAAATAAAAGAAATGGGCTGCGGCCCAAGCCCTTTTAATTAAATCGGTACTAACTTTTTCTTCGTATTTTTGTAGGTATCGAATTTACAATTACCGTCCTGAGCGGATATTTCACCATCATCGATATCGGTGACAAATTCCTAAACCTGAGCTTTAGAGCTCACTTTTCCTTATTAGAATTAATGATTTAATTTATTGCCTATTCGTATGCATGTTATTTAGAATCGTTAGAATTCTAATTAATTTGTTTACATGATGATTATGCGAAAGAATGTTTTAATTCTATGCTCGTTCGTGTGCAGCTTTGACTCCACGAATAGATTTTTATTTATGCTTATAAATGTGGATATATTTATGTACATCAACATTATATTTTATTATGCATTCGTAATGACTTTCGACTGACTTGATCGTCGGAGTGTATACGCCAGGGAAACCCCCCGGCGTCCTTTTCAGGTACATGTGGAAGGAACAAGAAGGCATCGAACGCTTCGCCGACTTCGATATTGGTGACTATTTTCCAAACTCGAGCTTTAGAGCTCACTTCTTATTTATTTTAATTGCTAAATTATTTATTATTGCTTGTACTACTAACCTCGGTTTTGTAGGTTAGAATTAATTGATGTTCGCCTTCAAGTACACTTCTCTCACCCTTTTATTTATTCGATGCTTTTTGTACATATTTGTATGTATGATTATTTAAAATTGTTAGTATTAAAATCAATTTGATTGCATGAGAATTAATTTTTATTAATAACTCCCTTTAATAATTTCACTCAAATCGACCCTTGCTTGAACGAATTAGGCTTAGTAATTACTCAACATTTATTTTATTAAATGCATGAACATCACGCTCTAATTCAATTGCATGATTATTAATTACTAAAATTCCTAAAATCCTAAAATCTTCAATAAATCCCCCATAAATCAAAATGAATAAAATCAATCAAAGAAAATTAAACAAAGTAGTAATCAAAACATAGGATATAAATCTTTCCAATAACTTAAGCTCACTCAAAAATTTTAAGATAGTAAATCACCAAAGAAAATAATCATTTGAAAGCGGAAAGATAGTAAATGGGCTCTAAGCCCAACTCGTAGAAAATATCTCCATATTTAATCCCCCTTATCATTAGAGCTACCTTCTAAAATGAGATTTTAAATCTTTAATGTTGTGTGATCATTTAGATTTAGAAATCCCTTGATATTTACTTTATGCTCATGGATGTATTAATGTTATCTTTGACGAATGTGTTATGTGCGCGGCTTCGACCCCACTTCCCAGTTTTTCTCTTTTCAACGTGTTTTCTCGCATTCATATAAATGGTACTTTGCTAGTCTATGCATGCTTAGAATCACCTAGTAAATAGGATTAATCATATGCATTTGCCCGATGATGTAGTAACTCATCCGTGATGATAGTGATTTCGATCGCCGTGATTCGTCTATGATTTACTAGGGTCGTCGCTTTAGTAAAGATTAATAATAAAATGGTAGTAATTTCACTTAATCAATCTTGCATGTAATCTGACTAATTTTTGAACTCGATTAAGTATAACCGGAATAGGTATGCAAACCGGCCTTTTTATTTTTTAGAGGATAAAATGTTTATTTTCTTTTTAACAACTCGACGATAATTAGGATAAAATCAACCGAACCAACTAAAGAATTAAAGCGACGATCCCCCCTGAGGGCCCCAAATTACTTGTTTTTAACATGACTTTAAAACACCTCTTTTTAGAACCGGTAACCTTTTTAGGATGAGACTTGGGTGCCTCGCACCTTCCCAAGTCCATAAATCGACCCCGAACCGTAGTTCTCGGGTTTAGACCCTTTTATTTGTGCCTTAGTTTTTGTTTTATTTTCTTCTTCTTTTTCAGACTTTTAGGTTTCCCTAAACCTTAGAGAAATAGGGTGGCGACTTCATTGTTATGTGATTTCTTTGCGTCCCGAATTTCGCTCGCGACGGCGCGACAGTTTGGCGACTTCACTGGGGAATCTTAGGGTCGAAGCCGGAATTATTTGCTTGAGATGTTTATTGTTATTATTTATTTATTCGCTTAGATATCAACTGTTGTCTTCTCATTCGCATCACGCATAATGCCCTTTTGCCGGGCCTTCCCAAATAGGATTAGGTTGGTATTAGTGAAGCCCTGAGGACTTGGGTCCCAGTCAGCTTTCATGAACCCTAACTCGGACTAGAACCCCTAAATGGGTGAGCGCCCCGATTCCTTTATGTTTCGGTCAGCAATCACATATCCATTTACTGAGGGACCACTTTTATGGTATCGTCCGGGAACCTTTCAGCCAGTTAGAAATAGTTGAAATTACCCCAGCATATGCATCATGACCGCATGTATATGTTCCAATTTGCCACATTATTGTCATGATCTATCGCATGTATATGTTCCAATTTGCTTCATTGTTGCCATGGTATATCACATGTATATTTTCCAACTTGCTTCGTTATTTCCATTATTCTCTATGCGATTTTAATTTATATCCTTTCAAGGAAGGTTAAAGATAGAACTATTCCCCCGAAAGCTCTTCAAACACGGAAAAGGACAGAACTGGTCATGAGGATAGCAGAGCTAGATGAGCAACTCCAAACTACTTCAGAACGGGTACTATAAGCAAAAAGAATGGGACAAGATGACACTTGATTATCCACCTCTTCCATTCATACAACGGGGCCTACTTTTCTATCTACTATTACGAGTCCCTCTATGCCCTAATCTGTAATTGGTGCAATTGGACAAGGAACTCCGGATTACACTCTAAAGAATTGTTCCATCTTTCAAGGCACAGGTTCGTCACTTGATCAAGTGCGGATGGATCCTCTTCGAAGGATTAATCAAAGGACTTAACACAATAATCAACCCTCTTCCGAATCATTCCTTAGGTGATGAAGGAGTGAATATTATTTCAGTCAAGAAGATT
Source organism: Viola odorata (assembly GCA_963691705.1). Taxonomy (NCBI): domain Eukaryota; kingdom Viridiplantae; phylum Streptophyta; class Magnoliopsida; order Malpighiales; family Violaceae; genus Viola; species Viola odorata. The sequence goes on from OY829544.1 coordinate 47,926,959, forward strand.
GATGATCCCTTTCCTTTAAGCGTTGGGGTTACCACGAGAAAAGCTTTTCTTTGCGCTAGTCAAAGGAAGATATCTGCGACATTCAGAGGATAATTTGAGAAGATTGTTTATTTTTCCTGGGGGCAAGTAAGCATAGAATCCAAGATTGTGAAGATTGTTTATTTTGCCTGGGGGCAAGTAAGCATAGAATCCAGGATTGTGCGATCTTCTTACAGAATGTGGAATAGTTGATAGATTTTGGAGGCATCCATGGTTGAGAAGAAAACTCATGGGACAAAAGAGGTCGATGTTATCAAAGAAGGCTTTCCCACCCTTTATTCCTTCAAGCATGTATCCCAAACATGTGCTCCTACCACGGCTCCTTGCGAGTTAGTTTTTTCTAAGATTGTCTAGAATATTTCTAGTAAGGATTCGCATGCGATCCCTTTCAGATTATGGGTGTGAAGTTGTCGCCACCCCAACGAGGCCGGTAATGGAAGAAACTGCTGATTGACGTCTGATTTCATGATTTTTTTTACCATCTTAAAACTACCTTGTTTATGGTAAAAATGGTGCCTTTCATGGGAATGAAGAAAATATCAGCTTTCAGCACAAACTAGCGATCTTGGGTGCAGTCTTGCCTAAAGTCTGCCGATCTAAAAACGTGTAAAGCTAGGAGTATTGAAATACTATTGCTGGAGTATGGATGACAGCTGGATTTGCGCTGGAGGAAATAAGAGAAAAGCTATCTCTAGAGTAAAAATCAGACAAACGACCAATCTTAGCTAAGATTGCCAAGATTGCCAAAAACGTGATGTGGTATGAGTCACGGGACTCTGAGCCAAAAGAATGGATTGGACAACTGGAGACAGACAGAGAAGATCATTCGTGATCTAAGATTGCATCCTTTTAGGGATTATCCTCTTTTGAACAAAACAATCTACTTCTATTTTATTCGGACTTGAACAATGTTTATCTTTATCTTGAGGAGTTTGGATTTTGGAAAAGAAACGTAAGGGGCGGGGACTCTAGCTTTGTTAAAAGCTAGGGAAGGCTGTCAATTATGGGATCCTCCATCTTTCATCTTCCTTCTTCCACCATTGCTAAAATTGGGGGGCATGACCAAGAGTGGGAGGTGTTATATCTCCAATGAAGTTGAAAAGCGAAGCAAGCCCATGGTTCTCAAGAATAGTACAATAGAATCCCCAAAGATCATCAACTAGAGATCTACTTGGGTCAATACAACTTCGACATTCCATATTTATACTCATGGAGAAAAAGAACCATCATGAAACTCATTGAAAAGGTCTGGAGAGCCAACATGTAAATTGGACCACTACCATGCTTCCCAAACGTCTCTCTTAAAAGAGATTATCGCCGCAATGGAGGATGAGATTGAGGCTCCACACAGGTCAGCCCAATTAGTAGAAAGGTCATAAAAGCACCCATCAGGAGGTGAACTTGGGGGCAAGCAGTGAAATAGTTGAGATTGGAATGATCTCGAACTCTAGGAGAAGTTGATTTCACTCCTCAATGAGTAAATGGATGTATTCGTACAATCGTATAAAGATACGTCGGGTCGCTACCCTAATACATTTGAGCATTGCATTCCGATGAAGCATGAGTCCAAGTCAACGACATCGAATCTCCTCATCTGGCCGTCACAAGATGAATGGCATAGTGAAGCTAACCAATAACTTGAAGAAGATTACCCAGAAGATGGTGATCACTTATAAGGATTGACACGACATGCTTCCTTTTCCTTTGCACGCTTATCATAGTGCTATTCGCACTTCTATGGGAAGCAACTCTTTATTCCCTAGTTTACAACATGGAAGCAGTAATTCCACTCGAGGTGGAAAGTCCTTCTGTCAAAGTCTTGGCTGAATCAGGAAGAATCCTATTGGGCGAAAGAGAGGTATGAACAGGGTAATGATTGACGACCATGAGGATGGTTAATGCTTATAAAAAGAAAGAGCGACCTCGCGAGTTCAGAGCCGAGGAGTGAGTAGTGAAAAAGGTCTTTCCTCATCAGGAGGACGATCTAGAAAAGTGGGCTCCCAAGTATGAAGGTCCTTATGTGATCAAGCACACATTCTCGGAAAATGGCTTTAATACTTACCGACATGAATGGCGATGATCGATCAAAAAAATGATGTGGCGGTTCAAACCCCCACTTTTCAACCTTGTGTGGCGGTTCAAAACCCCCACTCTTCAAAAATCTTGTATGGCGGTTCAAACCCCACTCTTCAAAAATTGTGCGGTGGTTCAAAACCCCCACATTTCAAAAATCATGTGGCAGTTCAAAACCTCCACATTTCAAAAATCATGTGGCGGTTCAAAACCCCCACACTTCAAAAATCGTGTGGCGGTTCAAACCCCACATTTCAAAAATCGTGTGGCGGTTCAAACCCCACATTTCAAAAAAATCGTGTGGCGGTTCAAACCCCACATTTCAAAAATCGTGTGGCGGTTCAAACCCCACATTTCAAAAAATCGTGTGGCGGTTCAAACCCCACATTTTAAGAAAAATCGTGTGGAGGTTCGAACCCCACCTTTCAAAAAATAATGTGGTGGTTCAAAAAACTCCACCTTTCAAAAATCTTGTGGCGGTTCAAACCCCACCTTGCAAAAATCGTGTGGCGGTTTAAACCCCACCTTTCAAAAAATCAAATTGTGCGGTGGTACAAAATCCCCACCTTTCAAAAATCGTGTGGCGGTTCAAACCCCACCTTTTAAAAAGTCAAATCACGTGGCGGTCCAAACCCCACCTTTCAAAAATCGTGGCGTTTCAAACCCCACCTTTCAAATTGTGTAGTGGTTTTTTAAAAAAATCGTGTGGCGGTTCAAAAATCCCACTTTTCAAAAAAATCATGTGGCGGTTCAAACCCCACCTTTCAAAAATCGTGGCGGTTCAAACCCCACCCTTCAAAAATCGTGTGGTGGTTCAAACCCCACCTTTCAAAAAATATTGTGCGGTGATACAAAATCCCCACCTTTCAAAAAAAAATCAAATGCTTTAAAGCTTACTAATATTGATGAATTCAACCTTTGTTTTGCAGAGTCAGTCATGATTATCATCATCCCAACAGCATCAGCGTCAGTGTCCGAGTGGAACTAAACTTGCGAGGCATCCGAATGGAGCCACCAGCTTCTGAGTAGAGCTGGATTTATATTTATGCATCGCGGTATTCGAGGGGAGACGTCCGAGTGAATCCGCATTTTACTTTCTGTAAGACATCCGAGTGGAGTCATCAGTGTCCGAGTGGAACTGAGTTTTTTAGGCATCCGAGTGGAGCCATCAGCGTCCGTGTGGAGCTGAATTTTCCAACATCCGAGTGGAGTTGTCGGCACCTGAGTAGAGCCGTTATTTCAAGACGTCCGAGTAGAGTCATCAGTGTCCGAGTGGAACTGAATTTACAAGGCATCCGAGTGGAGCCACCAGCGTCTGAGTAGAGCTGGATTTATGTTTATGCATCGCGGTATTCGAGGGGAGACGTCCGAGTGAAACCGCATTTTACATTCCTGCAAGGCATCCGAGTGGAGCCATCAGCGTCCAAGTGGAGCTGAATTTATTTTCGTGCAATTTAAATTCACACGTCAACATACGAATTGAGGTACATTTACATTTAAGCAATTTAAATTTTAGCATCAGCATCCGAAGGGAGCCCAACGTCCGAGTGGAGGTAAATTTATATTTTTTTGTGCAATTTACATTTTTGCATCGACGACTGAGTAAAGGTAAGCTTACAATAAAGCAATTTAGTTCTTTACATCAATGTCCACATCAACATCCTACTGGAGGTAAATTTACATTTAAGCAATTTATATTTCTGCAAGATGTCCGAGTGGAGGTGAGCTAATATTTTCGCAAATTACGTTTCTACATCATGGTGTCCGAGTGGAACCATTTTCTTTTTTTCTATTATAAGATTTATGCCTTTCGATGTCTATGACATGTTCATTCTACATTTAGAATATTCGTGATACTGGGGCAACCATCTTTAATGCTCATCAAAAATTTAAAGTTACACTTTATTTTTGATAAGACATTAAAGAGGGGGCAACTGTTGCTACCCGATTTTTGGACACGAGTAATTTAAATCGTCCTTTATTAACGCATATCCGCATATTTTTATCATTCATCAATTTGGTAATTTTACATAAATAATTTGTGTGTTATTATTATTATTATTGCCTCATGACATTTTTATTCCAAGTCTCTATCAGGTTTCAAATGTGTTCGAACAAAATAATATAAACATCCATCCGCCGAACGCAACGGCTCCTCTTCCTAATTTTCAAAAGAACTCCGACAACACTACCTCTCTTCTTCCTCATTTTTCTAAATCAGATCTCTGACAATCCAATATTCTTCCGTAAAGATCGCTGACATCGCGGCTGGCAAATCTCCCATTTTTCAAATGAGAATCTGATATGCGCGGCTCATCCAGGAAAATCTTGCACACCGCTGCTCTTTCCCTCACCAACTCTACTGCTCACCACCCTCCTATAAATACTCCCGCTCATTCACCTTCAAAGGGGAGGACAGAAGAAAAAAAAACAGCCTTACATCAAACCGATCCTCCCAAAATCATCCTCCTGCCAAACCAATTACCCCAGAGGGGCAGCCATCAAAAATCCAAAATTCAAACAATCATCCCCTGTCAAATTAATTCAAACCATCCCTGCCAAATCCAAAATCCTACACAAACCCAAATTAAACCAAATTAAATCCAAACCCCCTGCCAATTAGCCAAGTCCAGGGGGCAGCCATCACAATTCCATCCCTGCCAAATCCAAACTCCATCCTCCCTAAAAATCCAAATTCCAATCCCAAATTATTTCCAAATCCGAAGCCTCTCCTCTACACCAAAACAACACTGAATCTACACCAAAACAACACTGAATCTGCACCAAAACAACCCCCAAACAGCCCCAAAAACCACCCAAAAACAACCCCGAAACAGCCCCAAAAACCAGCTCCAAAAGCCAGCCCCAAAATCACCCAAAAATCTGCACCAAAACCACACCCAAACAACCCCAAAACAGCCTCCCAAACTGACCCCAAAAACTACCCAAAATCAGCCCAAAATCAGCCCCAAATCAGCCCCAAAAATCACCCAAAATCAGTCCCAAAATCAGTCCCAAAATCAGCCCCAAAAACTACCCAAAATCAGCCCAAAATCAGCCCCAAATCAGCCCCAAAAATCACCCAAAATCAGTCCCAAAATCAGCCCCAAAAACCACCCAAAATCAGCCCCAAATCAGCCCCAAATCAGCCCCAAAAATCACCCAAAATCAGTCCCAAAATCAGCCCCAAAAACCACCCAAAATCAGCCCCAAATCAGCCCCAAAAATCACCCAAAATCAGTCCCAAAATCAGCCCCGAAATCCACCCAAACAGCCCCAAAATCAGCCACAAAAACCTCCCAAAATCAGTAACAGATCAGCCCTAAAAACAGCCCAAAAGCCACCCTAAAAACAGCCCAAAAGTCACCCTAAATCAGCCCCAAAAATCACCAAATCAGCTCCAAGCAGCCCCAAAAACAGCCACGCCGCCACCCACGCTTGGCCGGAATAACGAACAAAAAGAAAAATAACAAAAGAAAAGAAAGAAGATAAAACAAAGAAGGAGAGGAGAGTGAGGCTGGTTCGTAGCCAAATGAAAAAGAAAAGGGAATGAATAAAAGGAGAAAAGAAAGAAAGGGAAAGAAAGAAAAAGGGAATGACGTTGTGTCGTAGGAAAGAAAAGAATTAAAGGAGAAAATGGGCTTTGGCCCAACCAAGGAATAAAAGAAAAAGAATGGGCTGCGGCCCAAAGAAAAGAAAAAATGAAAGAATGGGCTGCGGCCCATGAGGAAAATAAAAGAAATGGGCTGCGGCCCAAGCCCTTTTAATTAAATCGGTACTAACTTTTTCTTCGTATTTTTGTAGGTATCGAATTTACAATTACCGTCCTGAGCGGATATTTCACCATCGTCGATATCGGTGACAAATTCCTAAACCTGAGCTTTAGAGCTCACTTTTCCTTATTAGAATTAATGATTTAATTTATTGCCTATTCGTATGCATGTTATTTAGAATCGTTAGAATTCTAATTAATTTGTTTACATGATGATTATGCGAAAGAATGTTTTAATTCTATGCTCGTTCGTGTGCAGCTTTGACTCCACGAATAGATTTTTATTTATGCTTATAAATGTGGATATATTTATGTACATCAACATTATATTTTATTATGCATTCGTAATGACTTTCGACTGACTTGATCGTCGGAGTGTATACGCCAGGGAAACCCCCCGGCGTCCTTTTCAGGTACATGTGGAAGGAACAAGAAGGCATCGAACGCTTCGCCGACTTCGATATTGGTGACTATTTTCCAAACTCGAGCTTTAGAGCTCACTTCTTATTTATTTTAATTGCTAAATTATTTATTATTGCTTGTACTACTAACCTCGGTTTTGTAGGTTAGAATTAATTGATGTTCGCCTTCAAGTACACTTCTCTCACCCTTTTATTTATTCGATGCTTTTTGTACATATTTGTATGTATGATTATTTAAAATTGTTAGTATTAAAATCAATTTGATTGCATGAGAATTAATTTTTATTAATAACTCCCTTTAATAATTTCACTCAAATCGACCCTTGCTTGAACGAATTAGGCTTAGTAATTACTCAACATTTATTTTATTAAATGCATGAACATCACGCTCTAATTCAATTGCATGATTATTAATTACTAAAATTCCTAAAATCCTAAAATCTTCAATAAATCCCCCATAAATCAAAATGAATAAAATCAATCAAAGAAAATTAAACAAAGTAGTAATCAAAACATAGGATATAAATCTTTCCAATAACTTAAGCTCACTCAAAAATTTTAAGATAGTAAATCACCAAAGAAAATAATCATTTGAAAGCGGAAAGATAGTAAATGGGCTCTAAGCCCAACTCGTAGAAAATATCTCCATATTTAATCCCCCTTATCATTAGAGCTACCTTCTAAAATGAGATTTTAAATCTTTAATGTTGTGTGATCATTTAGATTTAGAAATCCCTTGATATTTACTTTATGCTCATGGATGTATTAATGTTATCTTTGACGAATGTGTTATGTGCGCGGCTTCGACCCCACTTCCCAGTTTTTCTCTTTTCAACGTGTTTTCTCGCATTCATATAAATGGTACTTTGCTAGTCTATGCATGCTTAGAATCACCTAGTAAATAGGATTAATCATATGCATTTGCCCGATGATGTAGTAACTCATCCGTGATGATAGTGATTTCGATCGCCGTGATTCGTCTATGATTTACTAGGGTCGTCGCTTTAGTAAAGATTAATAATAAAATGGTAGTAATTTCACTTAATCAATCTTGCATGTAATCTGACTAATTTTTGAACTCGATTAAGTATAACCGGAATAGGTATGCAAACCGGCCTTTTTATTTTTTAGAGGATAAAATGTTTATTTTCTTTTTAACAACTCGACGATAATTAGGATAAAATCAACCGAACCAACTAAAGAATTAAAGCGACGATCCCCCCTGAGGGCCCCAAATTACTTGTTTTTAACATGACTTTAAAACACCTCTTTTTAGAACCGGTAACCTTTTTAGGATGAGACTTGGGTGCCTCGCACCTTCCCAAGTCCATAAATCGACCCCGAACCGTAGTTCTCGGGTTTAGACCCTTTTATTTGTGCCTTAGTTTTTGTTTTATTTTCTTCTTCTTTTTCAGACTTTTAGGTTTCCCTAAACCTTAGAGAAATAAGGTGGCGACTTCATTGTTATGTGAATTTCTTTGCGTCCCGAATTTCGCTCGCGACGGTGCGACAGATGCACAAAGAAGTGATTGGCTGGACCATGACAGACATAAAGGGGATATCTTCTAACATCTGTACCCACAAAATTCATGTGGAAGAGGATAAGAAACCTATTCAGTAACCCCAGAGGAGATTAAACCCTCCAATGATGAAAGTTGTTAAAATAGAAATAATGAAATTGCTAGATTCAGGTGTGATTTATCATATTTCTGATAGCAATTGGGTTTCTCTTGTGCAGGTAGTCCCTAAGAAAACTGGTATTACTATCATTGAAGGAGAAGATGGGACCCAAAGAACAACAAGGATCCAGAACGGATGGAGGGTTTGCATAGATTACAGGAGGTTGAATCAAGTGACAAGGAAAGATCATTTTCCTTTGCCATTTATCGACCAAATGGTAGAGAGACTTACTGGAAAGTCTCACTATTGCTTCTTGGACGGCTACTCAGGGTTTCATCAAATCCCTGTTGCACCCGAAGACCAAGAGAAGACGACGTTCACTTGTACTTTTGGAACGTTCGCCTACAGACGCATGCCATTTGGGCTGTATAATGAGCCAACCACCTTTCAAAGGTGCATGGTAAGCATCTTTTCCGAGTATGTAGAGAAAAGCATAGAGGTGTTTATGGATGATTTTACCGTTTATGGTAATAATTTTGAACAATGCTTACATAATTTGGAAAATATTTTGAAAAGATGTGTTGATACATGCTTAGTTTTAAACTATGAAAAATGCCATTTTATGGTAGATCAAGGAATTGTCCTTGGGCATGTGGTTTCGAAAAAAGGAATTGAGGTTGATCAAGCCAAAATTGATACTATAAAGAACTTGCCTTACCCCTCATGCTTACATGAGGTTAGGAGCTTTCTTGGCCATGCAGGTTTTTATCGCAGGTTCATAAAAGACTTCTCCAAGGTAGCCGAACCAATGTGCAAGCTTCTACAAAAGGAGGTGGAGTTCTACTTCAATGAAGCATGCCAAAAATCATTTGATGAGCTGAAGGAGCGACTGAAATCAGCACCGATCATCCAAGCACCGGACTGGAGCTTGCCATTTGAGCTGATGTGCGACGCTAGTGACGCTGCTGTAGGGGCTGTTCTTTGCCAGAAAAAGGGAAAATATCCTCATGTGATCTATTACGCGTCGAAGATGTTGGATGACGCCCAGAAAAATTATTCCACGATTGAAAAAGAATTGTTTGCAATAGTTTTTGCCTTGGAAAAATTTAGATCATATATGTTAGGCATAAAAATTATTGTATTCTTTGACCATGCAGCATTAAAATATCTCTTGGTCAAGCATGAGGCCAAACCTAGACTAATCCGATGGATTCTTCTTTTGCAGGAGTATAACTTGGAAATTAAGGACAAAAGCGGCAGGGAGAACCTTGTGGCAGACCACCTGAGCCGTTGCCTAGCAAAAGGAGACCTGGACGAGGTGAGAGCAGAATTTCCTGATGAAAAGCTCCTCTCGGTGACAGTGTCTAGGCCAAACCTCCAGCTGATAAACTTCTACCTGGGGGTAGGACTTTTCTTGTGTTGACTTCGCTGACCATGATGACCTGGCTTGTATTTAACTGTGGGTGTGCCTGCAAAGCGCCGGAGGACGATCAAGTTAGATCGGAGCTAATACGAGAATAATATGGCTAATGGGTTTTGAGAGTTTACCAGCATCATGCCGTGGTTCTCTCTTTCTCAATCTGTGTCTCCCCTCTTGCTTAGCCTTGAGCCTTCTTTATAGCTCAAACTCGTGGGTGGTGGAGGTCCCACCATAGACCTTCATCATTATCATCATAATGCTCCCTTGCTGTAAAGGGAGATTCTCATGTTATTAAATATAGCCAACACTTTCGGTGGGATTGGGATGTGTGTTAGTGATGCCTATAAGTGGGCCAGTACCCAGCTGTAATATTCCTTTGGCAAGCCTTTGTTGACTAGAGCCCGTAGGTAAGTAATATTTGGCCTGGGAGAAGGAGCCGTCGGGAACTCATATTTGGCCTGGGAGAAGGAGCCGTCGGAATGTGCTATTCGGCCTGGGAGAAGGCCATCGGGATTTTCAGGGTCAAAGCTAAAGGGTCTTCACGGCTCAAAAAATGTGCCCCCCCTGGTCTTGAGATTGTCATGATTTGTTATCACCAGCCAAGACTACAACTAAACCCACGCCCATGGTATGCTGAAATTATGAATTACCTCGCAACAGGTAAACATTATGGGGACATGAACACCCATGAGAGGGTAAAAGTCAAGCATGGCAGTAAGTATTATATATGGGATGATCCCTATTTATGGAAAATACTTACTGATCAATTGCTTAGAAGATGTGTTCCTCAAAATGAGACTTTGTCTATTTTGAATTTCTGTCATTCTCAAGCATGTGGAGGCCATTTTGGGGCAAGAAGAACATCCCTGAAAGTATTAGAGGCTGGTTTTTATTGGCTTACAATTTTTCAGGATAGTTTTCTATTTTTTAAAACTTGTCCGGCTTGCCAAAAAGTAGGAAATATTTCTTCTCGAAATGAAATGCCCATGAACTTTATTCTTTCATGTGAAATATTTGACATATGGGGCATAGATTTTATGGGACCTTTCCCTACTTCCTTTGGTAACAGATACATTTTATTGGTTGTGGATTATGTATCAAAATGGGTAGAGGCGAAAGCCACTAAGAATGATGATGCTAGAACTGTGATTTCCTTTATCAAGTCTAACATCTTGAACAGATTTGGAATTCCTCGTGGGATCATTAGTGATCGAGGAACACACTTCTGCAACAAGATTATTTCTTCAATTTTCAGGAAATATGGCATCACACATAGGGTGTCCACAACTTACCACCCTCAATCAAACGAGCAAGCGGAAGTATCAAATAGAGAAGTGAAGTCAATCTTGGCCAAGACAGTAGGCCTAGACAGACGTGATTGGAGCCAACGTCTAGATGACGCGTTGTGGGCCTATAGGACGGCCTATAAAAACCCAATTGGAATGACACCATACAAGCTAGTATATGGGAAGGCCTGCCACTTGCCTGTGGGTTTGCAACACAAGGCATATTGGGCTATACAAAAGTACAACTTGAGCTATGATCAAGCTGGCCAAGAGAGAAAGCTACAACTCCACGAGCTTGAGGAGTTGCGAGACCAAGCCTATCACAACCAGCTGATTGTAAAGATCAGAATGAAGGCCTATCATGATAAAAGAATTATGGGAAAACCTCTCCACACAGGGGAGAAGGTTCTTCTTTATAATTCTCGCTTTAAATTATTTCCTGGAAAATTAAAAACAAAGTGGGAAGGCCCATTTGTTATTACTAATGTTTACCCACATGGTGTAGTGGACATTAGAAATGAGAAAACAGGTGCCGAGCTGAAGATGAACGGCCAGAGATTAAAGCCGTTCTTCGAAGGATTCCAGGAAGAAAAAAATTCAGAAAAGGTGGAAATTCCACCTATCAACGAATAAAAATCAAGAGAAGAGTCAAGCCTAGGACTTAAAATAAGGGCGCTACATGGGAGACAACCCATGCTTCTGTGATTTATTTAATTCCCTGTCATTTGAATTAATTGTGAATATTTGTTCCATTTAATTTCGCTGGTTTATTTTGATTTGGTGCAGGAAATTAAGTGTGGGGAGGATGCTTAGGTTTAAATCAGAGGGGTTCTTTGTGAGTTAGTGGGACACGTGTCCGCGCCGTTTTAATTTGCTTTTGAAGCAGACAGATTCAAAAAGTAATTAAAACAAAATTAATGGCAGACGTGGGAAACCCAAACCGCCAACTCTGAGTATTCCCCTTTTACTCTGACACTCCATTACCCACATAACCAACAAAAATCGGACTACCCACCTGAGCTTAAAACTCAACAGTCCTCTTCTTCCCCAATCTCACAAAATCTCCAGAAAACCTAAAACTCTAACCCACCATTATTCCACTCTCCATTCCTCTCTCCCGAAACAACCATGAACCCACCAAACCAGAGCCCATCGCCTGACATTCCAGATGAGTCCGACGATTTGAGAGGCGCCGCTCCACCCGTTGCTCCACCGGAAAACCTATCCTCCGTTCGACATCGTCTCCAGACGATGATTGACGAGGACGACACAGACTCCGACGACGACGTGCCCTTAATCAGAAGGATGAAGCTGTCAAAACCCTCTACCGCTGCGTCAGAGAGAGAGATCAGGTACGAGGAGAATAAGAGGAAGCGAGCTGAAAAGGCAGCGGAGGAGACTATCCCAGCTCCGACCGTCGCAGTAAAACCTCCCGTTTTGCCACCTCTGACGAAGACACCCAGTGCCGCCATGACTCCCCTGAAAAAGCCCACCCGAAAGAAGCAGGTGGCACGTAAGAAAACATTGGGGAAGAAGCCGGTGAGAATCCCAGATTCACCGCCACCGTCTCCAACCCCTAAGAAGGCCAAAACTAGTACTGCTCCTTACAACGCCAAAAGCAAAGGGAAGAAGAAAGTCATCGAGGAGGATGACGACGAGGATGATGATATGCGTGTGTTTTCTAGATATTTTCTCTCTAATTTTATATGTTTTCCCCTCCTTGATGCTACTAACTTGCTCTGTTTTCAATACTTTTTCCATATCCAGCCTTGGAGGAGAAAAAGATAGAAAACACACGTATTGGGATAGAATTGAGCAGCTTTGGAAGTCTCCCAGTCTTTGTCGCGGCCTAGACATATTTCTTCAGTCGAGCCCTAGATGCGCGCATTCGTGTCCAGCCCTGGACTATCTGTGAAGCCGAAAGGTGCTGCATTTTGCCCTCGATCAGAAGCCGCACGTGCTTGCAATCCTCCTTGGGGCGCACGAAGAGAGACGGCAGCAAGATTCCTCTCTGATTCCTTTGAGCGTCCTAGGAATATTCTTCCTAGGACAAGCTTTTCAGTCCAGCTGTCCCTTTCCTCCCATTTTGTCTTCTTCCCTTAGCTGGACTTGTCCTCTAGTTAGCTTAGGGTTGTATATAAACAATAACTTTAGGATTTTTAGGGTAAGCAACATTGGTTGGAGGCAGAAATCAGCATACTTTCCATTTGGGGATTTGTTCCTCCATCTTTAAGCTGTAGCCGCCGGCCGGCCTTACTCTTTCACTGGAGCTTTTTAGCTCCGGCCGATATTTAATAGTTTTCTTCCCATTTTCTCGTTGTCCTTTTATGCTTGCTAAGACTCTTTCCTATTATCTGATTTACCCCTCTTGTGATACTGTTTTATTGCCTTTAGATAATTTTTACTTTATTTAGTCCAGTTGTTAGCTTTAGTCTCCAGATCTCGCTGGTTAATTTCATTAGCCAGCCCAAACCCCCCCAGTGTTACTTGTTACTGTGTAGGCCTGGACATACACTATGAACAAAATATTACGCTTAATCCTTGTGGTTCGACTCTGATTTGCCCTATACACATTTATTGTGCATATTGCTAGAAAAAAATATTATTTTGAGTGACGATCAAATTTTGGCGCCGTTGCCGGGGATTGGCGGTTCTAATATTTTGTTTTTCCTTGTATGACCAGGAAATCTGCTTTAGATCTACTGCCTTACGATCCAGAGCTCAGTAGGACAGAAAGAGAACTCCGAAGGCAACCCAGAGGATCATCTCCTCTCCGGAGTAGAGCTCCTGTCCCTCTTCTCGACAGAGACCTTTCAGATCTTGATACTCTTCAAAGCCTGTTTTAGGAAGAAATCGCATCTTTACATCGAGCCCTCGACAGCGTTGAGTCTATCCAGCCCCCGACACCTGAAATGGAAGATCCACCACCACCTCCTCCTGGAGGAAATGAGGACGTAGTTCCTCATGTTGCTCAGACCATCGATGATCTTAATGCCGCCCCAGAAGCGCCCAGCAGCCGCATCGATTGGCCTGAAGTACCTCACGATTGGACACTCAAGTCCTCTGTCATGCACCATCTCCCCATTTTGCGAGGTGCTACCAAGGAAAATCCTCATCGCCATCTTCAACAGCTCCATTCTATTTGTGAAGCAATGAAACATACGAATGTCAGTATCGAGCAGGCTAAGCTCCGAGCTTTTATGTGGTCACTCAAAGATTCGGCCCTCGACTGGTTTTATGATCTCCCTCCACATTCAATTCACTCATGGGCTGAGATGACAAAGGCTTTCACGGATAAGTACTACCCTGCATCCAGGGCGATGGTGACAGTCAAGCAACTTGTATCTATTCTTCAGAAAGAAGACGAGACCCTTGACCAGTACTATGAACGCTTCAAGCGTATGCAAGCCTTGTGTCCCTCTCACAACCTGACCGAGCACGGTCTTATTCAGTACTTCGCCGAAGGACTAAGACCCCACGATAAAGCCTTATTGCATGCAGCCGCTAATGGATCCCTTAGTGCTCTCACTCCAGCTGCCGCCAAAGACCATAATTGAGCTCATAGCCAAAAATGCCATTCTATTGGGAGGGGCAAGTAGCGACCAGAGTGCTCAGGTAGCTGCTATTGATAATAATTGACATACCCCCCAAGGCATTTTAGTCCTGACAGGGGGTACCCTCATCTTCAGCTACTGAAGGGCCTGCCTGGCCTCCTACTAGTCCTGCTACCGGGGGGTGGTCGACGTCAGCGGGGGGGGGGGGGGGGGGGGGGGGGGGGCTCTGAGTCTTGAGGCCTGTCCTCTCGTCACCTCTAGTCCATCACCGCCATATTCTCTCTCTGCATGAAGAACGAATCTTCATTTTCTACCTTGGTTGTGGCTATGTCTTGGCATGACTTCTGACAAGCCAGCGGCATCTCCAACTCATTCCTTGGACACTCGACACTGTCCATGCCGCCCCTAGCCTGGCGGCAAGCCTTGGGATGGTCGACCTCAGCGGGGAAGCTCTCAAGCGACATCTACCTCTACAATCGGAGTTATCCCATCCCAGGTCATGCCTGACGCCACTCGAAAGGACCTTAGCGTTATCTGCTAGAGATAACACCTATCCGCTATAGAGCTTTGGCAAGTACTGGAATAAGAATCTATGGTGTGGATGTCAAGGGAGTCAAAGGAACCCGAGGATCTTTACAAGCCTGCCGCGACGCTGAAGAGATAGCGCTCATCCTGAGACCGAGAATGGAGCCCTTGGTAAACACTCAGGCTCGTTTTCGGTTGGGCTTGTGATAATAATTGACATACCCCCAGGGCATTTTAGTCCTGACAGGGGGTACCCTCATCTTCAGCTACTGAAGGGCCTGCCTGGCCTCCTACTAGTCCTGCTACCGGGGGGTGGTCGACGTCAGCGGGGGGGCCCCTATCCAGCACGATATGGCGCCTATTCCCACCCCCGGTAAGCACACAAGCGGCATCAAGCACACAAGCGTCATCTACTCGGCGTTACCCCATGGCACCCAAGCGGCACCTATTAGAGATGACACCTCCCTACTAGATCTCCTATAAATACCCCTCTCCTAGGTAGAAAGGGGGGGGGGACTCTCTCTCACTAGACACACTACTCTCTCTCTCTCTCCACTCTCTCTCTACTCTCTCACTCTCTCTCACTACGAATACTGACTTGATCGTCGGAGTATCTGCGCCGGGGACCCCCTCCGGTGCCTTGCAGGTGTACCAGCAGCGAGGACCCACCCCTCAGAGGAGAAGATCTCCAGGATCCTTCCTACCCCGGGTACAATCTCATCTTATTGTTATCAGCTATGCAAGGGCAATTGACTTCTATCCAGGGCATGCTATATACCATGACGTCTCAACAGCCGATCCAGGTCAAGGCATGCCAAATTTGCAATTACACGGATCACCCCACGGATGCTTGTCCTCATATCCCGGACGAGATCCAAGTGAATGCCGCTGGATATTACAATTCACCCCCTGGCCAGAACTATAACCAGGGCTGGAAACAACCAAGCCCAGGGTGGGTACCCAGTCCTCAACAGCCAAACCCTAATCAACAACAACATCCTTATGGAAACCACCCCCTTCCTTTCAACATGCAGTACTTTAAACCTCGACCACCGTACCCTAACCAGCAACACCAACCCTCACCACAAAGAAATCAACCTTTCCCTTCACCTCCACCACCCGAAGATTGCACTCAATACAAAGACATCATCACGGAAATGCAAAAGCAGATGGGTACTATGGCAGCCGAAATGAAAGAATTAAAGAACAGAGGCAGGCTCCCTGGACAAACCGAAGCAAACCCCAAGCACGAGGCTTGCGCTGTCACTCTCTGCAGTGGGCGTGAATTGCCATCTAAGAGTTAGTCCAGATCTCGACGCCGAACAGACAGTCGAGCCCGGGCTTAAGCCAAGAAAAAATGAGACGATTCCAGATGTCATGATTGATAGAATCCGATCTCCTAGAGGTTCTCCGAGGAATGACAAGAAGCCCCCAGAATTCACTCAAGAATATATCCACAAGATCCTTGAGCCTCCATTTCCCCAACGGTTGGTCAAATCGAAAAAAGAGAAGGATGACCGAGAGATATTTGATATGTTCAGTAAGGTTCTTGTCAATATCCCTTTGATTCAAGCAATCAAAAATGTGCCCCGTTATGCCAAGTTCCTCAAAACTCTTTGCACCAACAAATGTCATTTGGCCAGGGTTAACAAGATAAGTGTGGGAGCAAATGCTACTGCCCATATCCAACAGAAATTGCCTCCGAAATGTAAAGATCAGGGTATGTTTGTTATTCCATGTAAGATTGGATCGATCGAACTTGGAAAAGCTATGTGCGATCTAGGCGCAGGCATAAACATTATGCCTTTGACAGTTTATAACAGTCTAGGCCTGGGTCCATTGAAGGAAACTCGCCTTGTTATCCAGTTGGCCGACCGATCCATTGTCTACCCTGAAGGTATTCTAGAAGATGTCCTCGTGCAAGTAGGATATTTTCTATACCCTGCTGATTTTTATGTTATTGCCATGGATGAAGGAGAATCAACCAAGCCTTCGGATGTTCTCCTTGGACGCCCGTTTCTTGCCACAACGCATGCCAAGATTGATGTTCATGATGCATCGATTACTCTCGAATTTGATGGTGAGATCATCAAATTTAATATGA
Source organism: Viola odorata (assembly GCA_963691705.1). Classification (NCBI taxonomy): domain Eukaryota; kingdom Viridiplantae; phylum Streptophyta; class Magnoliopsida; order Malpighiales; family Violaceae; genus Viola; species Viola odorata. The sequence goes on from OY829544.1 coordinate 47,943,774, forward strand.
TTGAAGCTATGCGACATCCTACTGATTTTGCCAGCGTTAACTTCGTCGATATTATTGACTCCTGTGTTGAGGATGTTTTCGATCCAGCCCTCGATAATCCCCTCCAACTTGCCCTCGAGAAAAGCATTACTTCGGAAGCACTCGAAGGGATTACCATCGCATAAGTTACCACTCCAGAACTTCATTCTGTTGTCGCATCCCTTGATGCTCTACCTATTGATCATTCGACATCTCCAACCCTCGCTCCCTATAGTGCTGAGCATGTCAAGCTTCCTTCTTCTATCATTCAAGCTCCAGCCCTGGACTTGAAAGAACTACCTTCACACCTGAAGTATGCCTATCTTGGTGGCAACAAGACCCTTCCAGTGATTGTCTCGAACAAATTAAGTGAGAAGGAAGAAACAGAATTGATCGATCTATTGAAAGAATACAAGCAAGCTATCGGCTGGACTATTGTCGATATCAAGGGCCTGTCTCCAGCCCTATTCACCCATCGAATCTATCTTGATGATACCAACAAAATAGTTCGTCAGCCTCAACGTCGGTTGAACCCTCCCATGATGGAAGTAGTGAAGAAAGAAGTGCTGAAATTATTAGATGCTGGTGTCATCTACCCCATATCTGACAACCCCTGGGTCAGCCCTATCCAGGTCGTGCCAAAGAAATCTAGCATTACCATCACTCTAGGCCAAGATGGTGAATCCATCCCAATCTGAATCCAAAATAGCTGGAGAGTGTGTATTGACTATCGGCGTCTCAACACCGCTATAAGAAAGGATCATTTCCCGCTTCCATTCATCGACCAAATGTTGGAACGTCTCGCGGGAAAGACACACTACTACTGTCTAGACGGCTATTCGGGATTCCATCAGATTCCAGTTGCTCTGGAGGACTAGGAAAAGACCACCTTTACCTACCTTTTTGGGACCTTCGCGTATCGCCGGATGCCCTTTGGTCTTTGTAATACCCCCGCTACTTTCCAGCGCTGTATGATGAGTATCTTCTCAGAATTCGTCGAGGACGGTATCGAGGTCTTTATGGATGACTTCACGGTCTATGGGAATTCTTTCCACGAATGCATCTCCAATTTGAGAAAAGTCTTGCGCCGATGTGTTGAGACCAATCTAGTCCTGAACTTCGAAAAATGCCACTTCATGGTCGATCGAGGTCTCGTCCTTCATCATATTGTATCCAGCAAGGGAATCAAAGTTGATAAGGCCAAAGTCGAGGTGATTGAATCCCTTCCATACCCATCTAGTGTGCAGGATATTCGCTCCTTCGTCGGACATGCTGGGTTCTATCGACGCTTCATTAAGGACTTCTCAAAAATCACCAGGCCCGTGTGCCGATTATTGCAAAAAGATGTGGAGTTTCTATTCGATGAAGAATGCAAGGCTGCGTTTGATTTGCTGAAAAGTAAACTCATTTCTGCTCCTATCATTCGAGCCCCCGACTGGACCCTTCAATTTGAAATTATGTGTGATGCAAGTAACCAGGCCCTGGGCGCCGTTTTGGGTCAGAAGAAAGACAAAGAAACCTATGTTATGTATTATGCGTCTAAACTTCTGGATCCAGCCCAACAGAATTACACCACTACCGAAAAAGAGCTCCTGGCAGTTGTCTATGCCATGGACAAGTTCCGCCAATATCTCCTTGGGACTCATGTTATAGTGTATTCTGATCATTCTGCTCTCCGGTGCTTGTTGACCAAGGCTGATGCCAAGCCATGTCTCATAAGATGGGTCCTCTTGCTCTAAGAATTTGATATTTTAATCAAGGACAAGAAAGGGTGCGAAAATCTTGTGGCCGACCATCTCAGCAGGCTTCCAGCCCAAGACGACAATTCCAAGGAACCCATCCGAGACACCTTCCCGGATGAGTACCTTTGTCTAACTTTTGTGCCACTGGATCTTTTCCAGCAGATGCTTCAGCTTCAGAGCGAACTCGCATTCAGAAGCAGTCCAAGTATTACATATGGGATAACCCATATCTTTGGAAGCATTGTTCAGACCAGATTGTTAGGAGGTGTGTTACACTTGATGAAGTGCCCTCGATCCTAAAATTCTGTCATTCCTCAACGGAAGGAGGCCACTTTGTAGCAAAGAAGATGGCCCTCAAGGTGTTGGAGGCTGGATTCTATTAGCCATCAATCTTTAAGGATAGCTACATGTACTGTGCGTCCTGCCCTAGATGCCAGCTCACGGGTAATATAGGTACACGGAACCAGATGCCCTTGACAAGCATTATCTCTTGCGAAATCTTTAATCTATGGGGCATCGACTTCATGGGCCCGTTCTCGAACTCCCATGGTAACACGTATATCCTCTTGCTGTGGACTATGTCTCGAAATGGATTGAGGCCAAGGCCACTAGGACTGACGATTCCAAAGTGGTAGTCGAGTTCTTGCGCACTAATATCTTTAGCCGGTTCGGAGTCCCTAGAGCACTCATTAACGACCGCGACACTCATTTCTGTAATCGGGTTGTATCATCTCTATTGACCAGGTATGAAGTCTACCATCGGGTTTCTATAGCTTACCACCCCCAGACAAATGGTCAGGCAGACGTGTCTAACCGGGAGATTAAAGCAATCTTAGAAAAGACGGTCAACCAGTCCCGAAAGGATTGGAGTCTGAAGTTAGACGATGCTCTTTGGGCATACCGTACCGCCTACAAGACCTCGATTGGGATGACCCCTTATCGCCTTGTCTATGGCAAGCCATGCCACTTACTCGTCGAGATTTAACACAAAGCTTTTTGGGCAATTCGCAAGGTTAACTTGGATCTAGGCCAGGCCGGATTGCAACGCCGCTTACAAATTCAAGAGCTCGAGGAGCTCCGAAGCGATGCCTATGAGAATGCCCTGATTTACAAGGGTAAGATGATATGGTGTTCAAATGTGTGTTTTTCTTATTGATTTTAGTCCCATTTTGAGCATGATACTTCTCATTTGCTCCTGTTTTCACCTTATTTGCAGAATTAGACTAAAGATAAGGAATTCGTGGAATTGTTAGCTTTTTGGAGGATTTTACGCACAATTTATCGTCGAGACCTGGATGACATGTTTTGCAGTCGAGACCTAGTCGGAATGTGTCGAGACCTTGACGCCTTGAAGATTCCAGAAGCTTCTTTTCCTTTCCAGATCATGTCAGTTGACTCTGAGGAATATTCTCTGAAAGTGCACTCACTATTTCCGTGCATTTCCCCCATGCTACCATCTGTCAATCGCACTTACTTCCTTTGCTCCATGTGGCCACGTCTCAATCGCACTCACCTCCTTTGGCTCATGCTGTCACATGGTTGTGCAGAGAATATTCTTGTTCAGAGCATCTGCCCAGACTTTGTCCCCCACTCTTGCAATATTTTATCTGTCTGTCCAGACCCTGACAATATTTTCCCCCATGCTGTGTCAGGACCCAGACGAATATTCCTGACCTGAGCATCTGTCCAGGCCCTGACAGCTCCACTCTTGTATTTGTTTAATTAGCTGAATTCCTTTTGTTCCCCATGTGTGTATGGGCGATTTTATTAGTTTATTCCCTTTTGTGGATGTTCCTCCCTATAAAAGAGAAGTCTTCATTCATTGTGAAGAGGGGAATTACACACACTGAATTTTAGGGAGAAAAACATAGACACACACTCTCTCTTTTCCTTAGTTTGAAATTATTTGTTAGTTTTATTTTAGAGGTTTTGAAGGGCTTGTTCGTCCTTCTTGGGGTCGAGACCTCGACCAGCTTTTCTTCAATCCGGAGCCTTGAGCTCCGGCCGGTTTTTAATACAATTTTCTCCTTCTTTATTTATTTTCCTTATACATTTATGTCAATTACATCTATTTATCATTTATCCATGAGTATGAGTAGCTAAATCCTTCTTCTTAGCAAGGGTCATTAAGGGTTGCGAGGTCTAGACATGAGACTTGAATGCTCTTCATATGTTTCATGAGTATATTTGATTTTTACCAAACTTATTTCATGATTTTAAGAGTTTTGTTAATTGATTGATCTCCTTTTAACTTATCTTTTAAATCTACAGTCACTCCTTTGGGTAATAACTAACGTGAGGGTCAAAGGAGATAGTAGGCAACTAGATTGATGTTTGATCATATTAATCCTCTCATCTAGGGCAAATAATCAATCTGGTCTGACTTTTCAGTGTCGAGACCTGGACGTGTCTTCTCTCAACTTCATGGGCTCTCTGAGTATTGTCATCATAAGCGTACCTTGGTGAACGGCAGAGTGTCAAGATCTCACTCATAAGCGTACCTTGGGTTTGGTTTCTATTAAGAAGAGAAGTAGGAGACCTAAGCGCACCTGGTCTCTATAGCACGTCTATGCCTTGGAACAGAATATTTTCGTGTCAATGATCGTCGAGACCTCGACGTAACCCTGTGTACCCTTGCTAGGAACTTTTCTCCCATTTGATTCTCTCTTTATCTACTATTTTTATCATTGCTATTATTGTGATTTGTACGATTTTCTCTGTGTGTTGGTTATTAAGTTGATTGGTTTGATTTAATCGCTTTATTTACTTTTATTGTCTTTGTTAGCTCTCAAGATCATCTTGCTAGTAGATACATCTACTAGCGTAAAACCCCCCTTGTTACTGATTTCGTATGCTCTTGCTGTAGATTCTTCCTTGTCATACGTCGAGACCTCGACGTCAACGCATTGTCCCTGTGGATCGATCCCTTTGCTGCTATACACAAGTTTTTTTGTGCATCTAGACTTAGGGTTATAAATTGTATTTTTGAGCGTGCTTCGACGGCCGCACCATAAGACCAAAGACTACCATGACAAGATGCTGAAACCAAAGTCTTTCGAAATTGGCCAGAAAGTTCTGCTCTACAACTCCCGTTTGAGGCTCTTCGCGGGCAAGCTGAAATCCAAATGGACTAGTCCCTACCTAGTCACTACTGTTTTTGATCATAGTGCTGTCGAGATCCAGAGCATGGATACAGGAGTTCTATTCAAAGTCAATGGCCATAGGCTCAAGCCCTATTACGAAGGATTTCGTCCCTTCACCATCTACAAGATGGGGTTGGAGGATCCTCCCATCTCGCCCTAGACTCCGTTGAGAACTTCCAGGCCTGGACGTCAATGCCAAGGCCAACTGAATGGGCATTCCGCATGCCGTTCCCCTCTCTTTCCCTTCTCTTTATTCTCTTGCCCCGAACACGCATTTAATTTCTTGTCTGATTGTCTATTTTATGTCCACGCATGCGCTCTCTTTTAATTAATGAGGATTTGATTTGTTTCTCTTTTCACCACGCATGTAATTACTTTCCTTGTTTCTTTCCCATGTTATCCTTTTATTTCCCTCCTTTTTATCTTCATGTGCATTTGAAATTTGAATCCACTTACCTTTTTGCAGGAGGACGCTGACAAGGAGCACGCAACACCAATCCCTAGCGCGCCACGTCCACGCCATGTCAGACGCGGATCACGTCTGACAGCGTGATTCTCTCCATCCGTCTTTATCTCTTCCCATCTCTTTCCCCTTTTCACGCCTTGTCAGCCTCACTTCTCTCTCACATCTCCCTTTCACCCAAACTAACCCTCACCATCCCTACCACTACCTTCTTCTCCTTTTTCACCTCACCATCAACCTTTCACCATGGTAAGAGTGAAGAAGGTGGCCCACAGAAACGCCTCGGGCTCCTGCTCCAACGCTCCACCTCATAGCCCCGTGGCTTCTTCTTCCTCCACTACCCATAGTGAAAACCCATCTCCTCCACTTTCTCCCACTTTACCTCCACCTACTATTTCCACTTCACCACCTCCGGCCCCCAAGTTCACCGCCGTCGATTTCTCTAAAGAGGAGCCTGTCACCACCAGTACCATTCCTCAACTCCCACCCATGACCAGATCCGGCAAATCCAGGGTTCCAGTGCATAGCCCCACCACCAAAAGCTCTCAACCAAAGAAAGCCAAGGCCTCTCCCGCGGCCAGACGGGACCTTACGGTGTCGGAGGTTCTGAAAGAGGTTCTCACCTCTGGATTCGATAGGGAAACTGAATCCCCTGGTTCTGAGGTTACCCCGGAGCTTGAAGTTGAAGAGGAGGACGCCATGGATGTCAGTGGCGATGGAGGAGAAGAAGGAGATGACGTCGAGGGCGCCAACGAAGAGGCAACCGAGTCTGGACCAGTTGAGCCAGCCCCTAAGCCCAAATCCACGGCGAAAGCTCCACCAACGCCGGAGGATGAATCCACTGCGACCACCCAGAAGCGCAAGACACCACCATCCAGCAAAGGGAAAGCCAAAGTCTCGACTGCCAAGAAGGCCAAGCCCTCTGTCGAGGTCTCGACACCGTCTTCAGCATCCACCTCTCGACGCTCCCAGTACAGTTTGCACCAGCCAGAGAGAGCAGGTTCACGGAGCCAAGCACAGTGGAAAGTTTATTTGGCCTTCAGGAGCGCAATCTTCTACTCAGCCCCCTCCAGACCCAGCTAGTAGCTCCTGCCCAGAAGAGACTCCAGCCCCTGCTGTCACTTCTATGACCATCAATGCTCCAACCCTTGAACGACTCCTCCACGAAATCCTTTCTGAACTCTGCGGTCTGACTACTGAAGTCACGCGCCGCAATCTCCCACCCAATTAATCCCGCCCTGAACAATCGTTTCACCCTGGTAGAGAGTTTTAAATTTATGTTTTGTACTTTTCGTTAAATTTGAACTTCTGTGTTTGTGTGCCCTTCTCGCATTGAGGACAATACGAAGCCTAAGTGTGGGAAGGGACTTTATCTTTGCTTGCTTTTTAATTTTTGTGTTTGAACGCATGTTTATTTTCATGTTTGTTGCATGACTGCATGATGCGGATTTTCTCGAATTTTTCTTCTCGGATTTTTCCATCTATCTTTTTGCACTGCCAATTTTGTTTTAAAACCCCCAAGGCATGGACACACACTTCTAGCTTGCGCACATGAAAAAGGTCCTTTTTATCAGTCTAGACCTAGTCATGCAGTTTTTGCCTGTCGCCCCTTATGTCCACATCTAGGTCTGGATAGTTGCAATCAAAATTAAACCTTGTGAGCATGATTGAGCCTCAACGATATATTTTTGTTCATGTGTGAATAGTTGCATGGCTTAGCAAAGCACTAAATTTGCATGATATCCCTGGGTGCGGACACCATTAGTCATAGGAAAGTGTCGAAAGTACAAAAGACTTTGTAAAAATTTGTTTTTGCTTCTCTTCTCCTTTGTTCTTCGCCTCTACTCTCCATCTCTAGACCCTGACATCCCCTTCTCACCCTATCTTCTTAACCATTTGAGCTGATTCATTCATCTTTTCCTTGGCAGGTGAGGTAGAGTTCAAAAAGGGCAATGTCGAGGGCTAGACAACACAGCAAAGCCGAAGTGTGGGGAAGATACATCGTAGTCGCAGTGCTAAAAGCTGGAAAAAGGGCCGGCAACAACAGAATGAAGAAATGAAAGCAATAGCAAAAATGTCTCGCCCTAGCTCATGAGAAATCCAAGCATCCAAGGTTTGTGGCCTCGATATAACTTTCTTAAAAAAAAAAAAAAAAAAAGAGAGAAAGAAAAGAAAAGAAAACAAAAGAGAAAAAGAGCAATAAAGAATCGAGGCACGAGCATAAGTGAATAAAGAACATGAGCAAAGAACCTGCCAGCACATTATCGAAGAAAGGAACTTCCCTCCCTAGAAGAAGTACTAGTTGTCTAGCTCTCATCCTCCGTCGAGCCCTCGACGAGCGCTACCTCACCACTTTGCTTCTTTCAGCCAAGGAAACATTCCGGGTTTCATTTCATCTCTTATCTCTTCCTTAGCCACCTCTTTCACTGTTCTTTCTTTCCCCCTATTACAAAGTCTTTTAGATCGATGGATTGCCTATGCATGTGGATCACTACTCGGATTGATGTGCAAATTGTGTGTTCTGTTGTGTCATTGTATTAGTTTAAGTGATTTAAACATATGACCCCTGCTTATGAGAGCGAGTGTAAACATGACCAGTGAGGATTGCTTCTGTTTGGGCCTGGATGTGGAAAAGTTTAATCTCTAGGGTCGTTATCCTTTTGGTTTAACGCAGGTGTGCATCTAGGCAAGGTCTGTTGTGTCGCAGCTTGGCCTGATCCTAAGGATCCTTGCTCTTGTGTCTCGTTGGATGTGTGTCGAGTGTGACTTAGGGTGGTTTTAAGTTTTGATTGATGCTCGAGGGCGAGCATTGGGCAGTGTGGGGATGTTTGATATGCGTGTGTTTTCTAGATATTTTCTCTCTAATTTTGTATGTTTTCCCCTCCTTGATGCTACTAACTTGCTCTGTTTTCAATACTTTTGCCATATCCAGCCCTGGAGGAGAAAAAGACAGAAAGCACACGTATTGGGATGGAATTGAGCAGCTTTGGAAGTCTCCCAGTCTTTGTCGCGGCCTAGACATATTTCTTCAGTCGAGCCCTAGATGCGCGCTGATTACATTACATTTCATCATATTTTATTGTCCATTTACTTGTTGTTTTGGGCATTAAATCTACTGATGTATCTTTATATTTCCCATATCTTATCATGAGTCTAGGCCGGGATCTTGGCCTAGACGTTTTCTCATCCGAAGCAGCAGCGCGCTCTTGACCATCGTCTTGGCCAAGACTCCGGCCAAGACTGATTCGCGAGAGAGGAATCTTGAGCAGCAGCGTTGGGCATTGCGAGCTGGCAAATCACAGCTGTCCAGTGACAAAGATGAGGTTCAAGAAGATATTTATTTAAGAATCCTATCAAGGATCTCCTTCCATCTTTGTATATTTTAAATTCCTATTTTTATTCAAAACAATTCAGGATAATTATTTAGGAGATTATCTAGGAGATTAATTAGGAGATTATTTAGGAGATTGAGTTGGAGAAGGACAGAGGAGTTTTAGCTTACTTATAATTGAACTTGGCCTCCCCTTCTACACGCTCAGACGCTCTTCTTCTTCTTCCGCCACTTTTATACTATTTGCTCCGGATTTAATTCTTTGAATCTCGGATTTAATTTATTTATGCAATCAAGTATTCTTATTATTCATTCATGAGTATGAGTAGCTAAACACCCATTCTTGGTAAGGGTTGATGAGCTTAGTTCTTATGCATTCGTGAGATCAAACCATGCTTAATAATCTCTTTATTCGTATTTATTTATTTCTTGAACTTAATCTATCGCTTACTCACTAGAGATAAGAGTTGGCCAATCTTGTACCCTAGTAGAGAAGAGTTTCAACCAGCCTAGAAGGAGAGGGAGTACCCATCGGCTAGGCGAAGTAGGTGACTAGTCTCGCGCCAGAGAAGTGCAAGGATCAAGGAACTTTCACCATTCCATGTCAAATAGGAAATAAGACGATCGAAAAGGCCCTTTGTGATTCAGGAGCTGGCATCAACGTGATGTCATTGAGTGAATTCGAGACCTTGAAGATAGGTACAATGAAGGAAACCGATCTGGTGATTCAGCTGGCTGACAGATCGTTCATCCGACCCAAGGGAGTTGTGACAGATGTCTTGGTTATGGTAAATGATTTTATATATCCAGTGGACTTTTACATTGTTGAAATGAATGTTCAATTGCCCTCTTGCACCACTGACATCTTATTAGGAAGACCATTTCTAAGGACATCGAAGGCTAAGATTGACTGCTTTGAAGGGAGCATAATTTTAGAATTCTGTGGAAGGACTATAAAATTCAGCATCACAGAAGCATCACAGCATCCTAATGATCCACATTGCGTGAATTTTCTTGATATTTTAGATCCAATTACTGATGAAATTGCTGATATTTATGTTAAGGATCCCTTTGAGTATGTGTTGAGTAGGGGAACAAAGACTCTAGCAGGATTGGAGGACAGAACAGGAGATCAGAAGGAACTCCCATAAGTTTTGGCCAGTTTGGCCGATCCAGAAAAAACAGACTCGATCTTGGCCTCGAGCTTGGCCAAGACACAGGCCAAGACTGCTAAACCGAAGAAAAAAATAGTAAGTTGCCAATTCGTGCAGTCTACGATTCCTAAATTCCTACCTTCTGTTGTGCATACACCACAGCTGGAGTTGAAGGCTTTGCAAGACCCACCCATTACAGATCCAGCAGCAGCAGCTGATCTTGGCCAAGACACAGGCCAAGACTGCGGCCAAAATCCCTTATCCAGTTTCCACCTGAAAACGGACTTCAGCAGCACTCCACTCGCTCAACAACAACAGCCATCCTAGAACATCCTGGACAACCACCAGGCCAAGAACCTCCTGCTCCAAGAGATCCAAAACCGAAAGACCCTCCTGCCCCTGATCTAGGCCAAGCTTCAGGCCAAGATCCCCAGACCCCAGCAACCTGAGTTGCTTCTACCCCCAGGTCGTGTTTTTCTTTTCTTTACTTTCTTTTCTGTTTTTATCTGTCTCTCCACACAATGAGGACATTGTGTCTTTTAAGTGTGGGGAGGGTGTTAGTATGTCTTATGTTTTTTTTGTGAATATTGATTGTTTTTTTGTGAACATTGAGTCAATTTTGTGTGTTTTAAATTTTTATTTTTAAGTCAGTTTGTCCAGTATAGAGTCTGTCAATTGAATGATTTTTATTGGTATTTTTCTGCATGTTTTCAGTCTGTTTTGTGAGTACACATCCGAATCCCTATTTTCTTGCTTAGATTGTTTAGTCTTTCGGTGGGATTGCATGTAGACACTTTTCTAGGGGATACAATGCTTTAGTAACAGGGAAGCGAATGAGTGTAAATGATCAATGCCTAAGGGGCATATACTCTAATGATTCCCAAACATTAACCATCCATATGGTCGTAAGGACACTTAGCTAGGACCTTAACTCTTATTAGGATGATGGAGTTTGCTACCTGGATTTGAGTGTGTCATTCTATCTGTTTGTAGTGTGAGACAAATAAAGGTGTTGGAATGTCATAGGACAAGACATAGCAAAGGTGGAAGTCCCCGCTGAAAAGGACAAGCTCTGTCTATATGCCGTGTCTGTAAAAATACAAAGGACACTTGACATGTCAAAAGAAAAGAAAAAAAATTTTGCTAGGACATAAAAGAAAATAAAAAGAAGAAAAAAATATATCTGTCAAAGTGATTTAAATGGCACCAGTCTTTAGGCACTTTTGGATAGACGACACTTGGTGGGACTCAAATCTTTTGGTGAACTCTGTTGCCCTATACTTTATCAATCTAATCTAGTAGGGTGTCTTGATACCATGTGGAAGGGGTATGTTTAGGGTATTGATTATTCCTTGTTAGTCTAGCATTGGATATCTTAGTGAAGTGTCTTGGCAGATCCAGTGAAGGGGTAAGCAGTCTGAAATTGAGAAAGTCCAGGGGGTTCAGGATGTCTGTTTTGTTTTGTGTGTTTTAATTTTTGTTGAGTCTTTGAGTCTATATGCTTGGGGGCAAGCATAGTTTAAGTGTGGGGAGTTTGATTACATTGCATTTCATCATGTTTTATTGTCCATTTACTTGTTATTTTGGGCAGTAAATCTACTGATGTATCTTTATATGTCCCATATCTTATCAGGTCTGGTCTGGAGGCGAATTGTGAGAAATCTGATCTGAGGAGAGCTGGAGCTGTTTACCTGAGTCTAGGCCGGGATCTTGGCCTAGACGTTTTCTCATCCGAAGCAGCAGCGCGCTCTTGACCATCGTCTTGGCCAAGACTCCGGCCAAGACTGATTCGCGAGAGAGGAATCTTGAGCAGCATCGTTGGGCATTGCGAGCTGGCAAATCACAGCTGTCCAGTGACAAAGATGAGGATCAAGAAGATATTTATTTAAGAATCCTATCAAGGATCTCCTTCCATTTTTGTATATTTTAAATTCCTATTTTTATTCAAAACAATTCAGGATAATTATTTAGGAGATTATCTAGGAGATTAATTAGGAGATTATTTAGGAGATTGAGTTGGAGAAGGACAGAGGAGTTTTAGCTTACTTATAGCTGAACTTATCCTCCCCTTCTACACGCTCAGACGCTCTTCTTCTTCTTCCGCCACTTTTATACTATTTGCTCCGGATTTAATTCTTTGAATCTCGGATTTAATTTATTTATGCAATCAAGTATTCTTATTATTCATTCATGAGTATGAGTAGCTAAACACCCATTCTTGGTAAGGGTTGATGAGCTTAGTTCTTATGCATTCGTGAGATCAAACCATGCTTAATAATCTCTTTATTCGTATTTATTCTTTTCTTGAACTTAATCTATCGCTTACTCACTAGAGATAAGAGTTGGCCATTCTTGTACCCTAGTAGAGAAGAGTTGCAACCAGCCTAGAAGGAGAGGGAGTACCCGTCGGCTAGGCGAAGTAGGTGACTAGTCTCGCGCCAGACTAGAAGAAATAAGTAATCTAGGTCAAGACCAGATTGACAACCTAGGGTTTCCGTGGGGAAACACCTTGGCCTAGGTACTGTCTTCCCCTGTACCATTGAAGAGGTGAGCAACCATTCAAGACAGCAGTCAAACGGATAAACCCTTTAACCAGCAAGGTGTCCCTTTGCTAGGATTATCAGGAGAGGGAGTACCCGCCAGGTAATTTGAAGAGGAGGGAAGACAGGAGTGAAAAGGAGTACCTCCACTCTATAGCAGTGCTATGAACGAAGAGATGAACATCCTTGAGTCAATGATCGAAGCATAAGAACAGAAGCTCTCATATCGCCCTTACCGGGAATTCTTTCTTTTCTGATATTTCACTGTCTTGACCCCTGTCTTGGCTTAGACTCTGCCCAAGACTGTTTTGAATTATTTTATTTCTTTCTGTTTTTGTCTTTATTTTCAGATTCAACCAACCAAATTCAGTGACGAGGAAGTCAACCAAGAACTACATTTCCTAGAGGTCTCTGTGGACGATCCTCTTACCACAATCTACAAATTCTTGTGGACAGTGATAAGTTGTATTTCTACCCCCTTTTCCATACATATTTCACTCTTATATTTGACGTGTTCGACACGCGGTCACGCGCATTCGTGTCCAACCCTGGACTATCTGTGAAGCCGAAAGGTGCTGTGTTTTGCCCTCGATCAGAAGCCGCACGTGCTTGCAATCCTCCTTGGGGCGCACGAAGAGAGACGCCAGCAAGATTCCTCTCTGATCCCTTTGAGCGTCCTAGGAATATTCTTCCTAGGACAAGCTTTTCAGTTCAGCTGTCCCTTTCCTCCCATTTTGTCTTCTTCCCTTAGCTGGACTTGTCCTCTAGTAAGCTTAGGGTTGTATATAGACAATAACTTTAGGATTTTTAGGGTAAGCAACATTGGTTGGAGGCAGAAATCTGCATACTTTTCATTTTTCAGTCTTCTTTGGGGATTTGTTCCTCCATCTTCAAGCTGTAGCCGCCGGCCAGCCTTACTCTTTCACCGGAGCTTTTTAGCTACGACCGGTATTTAATAGTTTTCTTCCCATTTTCTCGTTTTCCTTTTATGCTTGCTAAGAATCTTTCCTATTATCAGATTTACCCCTCTTGTGATACTGTTTTATTGCCTTTAGATAATTTTTACTTTATTTAGTCCACTTGTTAGCTTTAGTCTCCAGATCTCATTGGTTAATTTCATTAGCCAGCCCAAACCCCCCAGTGTTACTTGTTACTGTGTAGGCCTGGACATACACTATGAACAGAATATTACCCTTAATCCTTGTGGTTCGACTCTGATTTGCCCTATACACATTTATTGTTCATATTGCTAGCAGAAAATATTACTTTTGAGTGACGATCAGATGACGACATTCCAGTCTTGGCCAAGACTTCGGCCAAGACTACTAAGGTAAACCCTATTCCTCCCCTGCACACACTCAGAGGCTGGTTGCAGTTTGATACGCCAAACCTCAAAATTAAATTGATTGCTATGCATGGTTGTGAGATCCATGGTTTTGCTAGGCTAGATTTTGATTTTCTAGTCCAAATGGCCCTAGGGAATAGAATTAGGGAGTTTGTATATGATATTGGCTGGGTCCCTTTGATGTCCATTGATTGTGATGCCTACACTGAGCTTTGTCTTGAATTTCATACTACTTTCTGGTTTGATCAAACTACCTTGTATGTTAGGGGTAAGGATAAACCTGATTTAGATGCTGCTGATGTGGTGAATTACCGTTTGTGTGGTAAATGAAGTCATTTGTCTATTAATGCATTCAATACTTTGTTAGGATTTGCATATAGTAATGATTCTGAGTATGATTGTCCCACTGATTGGGACAAGGATGCTGCTTTTAGAGAGGTCACGGGTGAGCCGAATGCTAAATTTGATAAGCACTCTAAGACACATGCAATTTTGAACCCTGCTCTTCGTATGCTCCACAGAACCTTGTCTATTAACCTTTCGGGGAAGACAAAGGTTTCTGGTAATTTAGCCAAATCTGAACTCTTTTTGTTGTGGTGTATGTTGCACAAGAAAAAGGTCAATTTAGGTCTTTATTTGGTTCATCAGTTGCATGCTAGTGAGTCCATCACCAAACTGATTCTAGGGTCTCTTATTACTTGGCTTGCTATCCATGATGCTAATTTAGACCTTGCCACCGCTGATTTACATAAATTCTGCTCTCCTAAAATGCTAGATTTGAAAGCCTTCGACCAAATGGGATATTTCCATTTGGAAGGAGAATTTTTTGAGTGTAATACAAGTTTTACACGGGTGGAGGAGCACATTTTCGGCAAGAGGCATGATGGGAAATACAAGCTTAGGCCCATGAAAATTCCAGGAGAAACAGTGGAAGAGAGTCTTGCTCATGATCTAGGCCAACCCACAGGCCAAGACACTCTCATTCCAGATGCAGATCCAACAGCATCGGCAACCGATCTTGGCCAAACTTCAGGCCAAGATCCCTCTAGTACATCCAGTGAACCTCCAGCATGGGCCAGAGAATTTCAAGCCCGGCAGCTGCTCATCCTGGAGCAGCAGAAGATCATATTGGATCGTCTAGGCCAAGACAAGTCCCAAGACAGGCCACAAGAGCCATCTGCAGCTGAGGAAATCCCACGCTGGGGCAAGCTGCTAATCGACAACTAGAAGGAAATCATGGATTTCCTAGGCCGCCATCAGGCCTATTTAGAAGCCCACCACGCGTGCCAAGGTGTCGTGGAGAAAGCCATCGGGTAAATTCGTACCAAGTTGGATGACCACTTAGTCACTAGCAGTGACTACGAGTCATCTGATGAGGAGGATGATCCTAAACCACCAGCACCATCTGCAAAGACACCGCATCCGTCTGCACCTCCTTCTGCTCCAAAAGATCCAAAACCACAATACCCTCCAGCCGCAGATCTAGGCCAAGCTTCAGGCCAAGATCCCCAGACTCCAGCAGCATGATCTGCTTCTGCCCCCAGGTCGTGTTTTTCCTTTCCCTTTCTGTTTAAATTTTACTCTCCACACAATGAGGACATCGTGTCTTTAAAGTGTGGGGAGGGTGTACAGTTGTTCCCTTTTATTTTTGTCTTGTGTTTTGATGTGTTGTGATGATTGTTGTGAATATTGAGTGATTATTGAGTTAGTTTTTTGCGTTTTTATTTTTTATTTTTGCATGCGCTTGTCCAGTTGTGAGTCTGTCAATTGCATGAATTTTATTTGAATTTTCCTTTCATGTTTGAGTCTGTTTTGTTGAGTGCACACCAGGAAATCCAAATTTTTGCCTAGGCTGTTTAGTGTACAACCGAAACCACATTTAGACACTTGTTTAGGCGAAATAATGCTATAGTAACAGGGAAGCGAATGAGCGCAACTTGATCAATGCCAAAGGGGGATATACTCTAATGATTCCCAAACATTAGCTATCCACATGGTCGTAAGGACATTTAGCTAGAACTTCAACTCTCATTAGGGTGACTAGGCTTACTGCTAAATGATTTGAGTGTGCTGTTCTATCTGATTTGAGTGTGAGACAGTAAAAAGGTGTTGGAACGTCATAGGGCAGACATAGCAAAGGTGGAAGTTCCCGCAGAAAAGAACAAGCTCTGTCTATGTGAGATGCCGGTAAAAATACAAAGGGCATGAAAAAAAAAAAGAGAATAATTTCTGCCAAAGTGATTTAAATGGCACCAGTCTTTAGGCACTTTTGGATAGATGTCACATAGTGGGACTCAAATCGGTAGTAAGTCTTGTTGCCATATACATTATCCAATAATCTTGCGGGGTGTCTTGATACCATGTGGATGGGGGATGTTTAGGGTATTGATTTGTCCCTGTTAGTCTAGCATTAGGTCGGCTAGACAAGGGTGTTGGTGATTTCAGTTGTAGATTGAACAGCAGAAAGAGGAAATTTAGAAATCCTAGTGTTGTTTGTGTTTTTATTGTGTTTTCTGTTTCATTTTTTTTCATAGTATGCTTGGGGGCAAGCATGTTTTAAGTGTGGGGAATTTGATTGCATTGCATTTAATCATGTTTTTATTGTCCATTTACTTGATATTTGGGCAATAAATCTATTGATTTTCCTTTTTCTCCTCATACTTTGACAGTTCTGGTTTGGAGGCATTTCGGTGGAGAATTATGATTGTGGAGCTTTGAAGCTGATTTCCAGATCGTCTTGGCCTAGAGCTTGGCGAAGACGCCTTTTTGCGCACTAAAGTATCGAGCACCATTTCGTCTTGGCCGCAAGCTTGGCCAAGACTCATACGCGATTGGCCATTCTCGAGATAGCTGCGTTGGCGACCTTTTGGGCCGCGCTTCATCTGGGCCTTGTGAGCTGGCAAGTCGCAGCTGTCCAGCAAAACTAGAGGCATCTGAAGCCAATCCTTTGAAGAATCCTTTATGGGATATCCCTCTTTTGTATTTGTGATTTTATTTTCAAATTTAAAACATTGTTACTTTCTTGTTAGAATATTGAAGAGTTTGAGTTAGAGTAGGATTAGGAAGATTTAGTTGGTATTTAAAAACCAGATTGATCTCTTTCCGAGGGGACTCTCTCTCTTCTTTGACTTCTTCTTCTCCAATTAATAGAAAAATTCTCTTTTGCTCCAGAATTTTAATTCTCGGATCTATTTTATTATGCAAACAAATTTATTTATTTTATACCTATGAGTATGAATAACTAAACACCCATTCTTGGTAAGGGTTGAAGAGCTTTGTTCTTATGATTTCGTGAGATCAAATCGTCCATAACAGTCTCTATCATTCGTATTTGATTATTCCTTAAGTTTATCAAATCGCTTACTCACTAGAGACAAGACCTGATCATTCTTGTACTCTAGGAGAGAAGAGTTGCAACCGGCCTAGAAGGAAAGGGAGCACCCGTCGGCTAGGCCTAGAAGGTAACTAGTCTCGCGCCAGACTAGAAGGAATAATTGATCTAGACCAAGGCCAGATTGACAACCTAGGGTCTCCATAGGGAGACAACTTGGCTAGGTACTATCTTCCCCTATACCATTGAGGAAGCGAACAACCATTCAAGACAACAGTCAAACGGATAAACCCTTTAACCAGCAAGGTGTCCCTTGGCTAGGATTATCAGGAAAGGGAGCACCCGCCAGATAATTTGAAGAGGAGGGAAGTCAGGAGTGAACAGGAGCACCTCCACTCTATAGCAGTACTACGAATTTAGAGACAAATACTCTTGAATCAGTGATCGTATCATAAGAACAGAAGCTCTCATATCGCCCTTACATGGAATCCCCTTTTATTCGACTTTTTCAGTATTGACTCCCTATCTTGGCCAAGCCTTTGACCAAGACTACTTTACATTATTTTGCTTCTTTTATTCTTATCTTTACATTTCAGGTTCCACCCAATCAAAACCAGTGACGAGGAAGTCAACCCCTAAACTACGTTCCCCCTAGAGGTCTCTGTGGACGATCCTCTTACCACAATCTGCAAGTTCTTGTGGATAGTGATAAGTTGTATTTCTACCCTCATTCTCATACATATTTTACACTTATATTTGACGCGTTCGGCGCGCGATCAGGCTGCATTGCAGCTGAAGGAGATTCATTGATTCTATCTTTGTATTGACTTAAGCAATTACAATTCAAATTGATTATAAATTGCAGAAGTGGTTTTACTGTTCCTAGCTGCTAGTATTTATACTAGTAATTCTTGACTACGGAATTGAAATGATTATTAAAACAACAACAATAGCTAATCTAACTGCTGCTAACAAACTAACTACTGCTAACAAGCTGTTGACAGCTACAAAACAACTGTCAATCTTCCTTCCCGCTCTTCTCCTTTGTTGACTAAACCTTTGACTCTTTTATTCTTATTTAGGCATGTGACATATAGCCTTAGACCACACTCCTGAGGAAAAGATAGAAGATAGGGAAGAATAAGAGGAACTATAGTCATCAGACCCCGAGATTGGAGAGACCCTCGATTTGTTGGATTCAAAAGACGATAACCACGTCGTAGATGGAGATATATCTCTCAATTCACGGCGTCCGAGTGCTCACGGTGGGGCCCACTCACGTCCTAACTCTTCAACCCTGTAACCTCTCTCCAACCACAGCCAGAAGTTCACCCATCATATTCGCGCTTCACCTTTAGAGGTCTGACACTGACTCTGCTTTGTTTGAACTTAAAGTTTTGTTCTTTGTTGTTCTCTTTGTTTTATAAATAATAATGTTGTGTGTTTGATCATATGTTTACTTATTTAGGAGTGGGAGGGGAGACTGAATGTTCGCATGTCCAATTCTGTTACAACTGCCATTAGCGGAATTGTTCGAGATATGGCTATTGGTAAGACTAGAAATACTTAGAAAGCTGAGTGTCACTTATAATTGAACTTAAATGGGAAAAAGCCAAAAACTAAAGCTTGACCAAGATCATCGATCTCAGAGGCATCTTGGCCTAGAGCTTGGCCAAGATCCATTCGCCAAAGCCAGTCTCGAGCGTTGACAACCTTATGGGTTGCTTTTCGCTTGGGCCTTGCGAGCTGGCAATTACAATTATCCAGCGACTTCAAAGGGATCAGACGACATTAATTCAAGAATCTTTTTTAGGATCTCCCTCTATTTTTGAATATTGCAGACTCCTTTTGTAATTCAAAACATTGTTACTATCTCCTTAGATTTTGGAGGAGTTTGAATTAGAATAGGACGAGGGAATTTCAGCTCTATATAGTTGAGCTCTCTCTCTTTCTCTCACTCTACACTCTCTCTCTTCTTCGACATTAAACAAATTTCTTTTGCTCCGGAATTTTCCCAGTTTTGTGAAACTCACGGATTTAATATTTTTATGCAATCATGTATTTTTATTTTCCAACTATGAGTATGAGTAGCTAAACACCTATTCTTGGTAAGGGTTGATGAGCCTCGTTCTTATGTACTCGTGAGATAAAACCGTCTTTAATAGTCTCGTTAATTCATATTCACTTATTTCTTATGCTTAATAAAATCACTAACTTGCTAGAGACAAGATTTGATCATTCTTATACCCTAGTAGAGAAGAGTTGCAACCAACCTTGAAGGAGTGGGAGCACCCACCGGATAGGCAAAGTAGGCACCTAGTCTCATACCAGATTAGAAGAAATTAGTAATCTAGGCCAAGACCAGATTGACAAACTAGGGTTTCCATAGGGAGACAACTTGGCCTAGGTACTGTCTTCCCCTAAACTATTGAGGAAGCTAACAACCATTCAAGATAGCAGCCAAACGGATAAACCCTTTAACCAGCAAGGTGTCCCTTGGCTAGGATTACCAGGAAAGGGAGCACCCGCCGGGTGATTTGTAGAGGAGGGAAGTCAGGAGTGAGCAGGAGCACCTCCACTCTATAACAGTACTATGGATTCAGAGATAAACATCCTTGAGTCAGTGATCGAGTCATAAGAACGGGAGCTCTCACATCACCCTTACCTGGAATTCTCTTTTGTTAGATTTACCAATCTTGACCCACTATCTTGGCCAACCCTTTGACCAAGATTACTTTGAATTGCTTTACTATTTTTGTTCTTGTCTTAATTTTCAGATTCACCCAATCAAAACCAGTGACGAGGAAGTCAACCAAGAAACTACGTCCCCCTAGAGGTCTCTGTGGACGATCCTCTTACCATAATCTACAAGCCTTTGTGGACAGTGATAAGTTGTATTTCTACCCCCTTTTCATATATATATATATATATTACACTTATATTTGACGCGTTCGACGCGCGATCAAATTTTGGCGCCGTTGCCGGGGATCTCTAACGGCGGCGTTCGTAGTTTCTTTTAATTTGTTTTTGACAGTTTATGACCCGGTCCTCTTGCAAAGAAGAAGATTTAATACCATACAATCCAAATCTCACAAGAACCGAAGCACAACTAAGAAGGATTTCTCAAAAAAGGAAGTTCCCAGAAGAGAGTGAATCGGAAACTTCTAGTTACAACTCAGACCACGATCTTGGCCAATCCTCTAATCTAGACGAAGCATTCATTCTAGCCATGGCAGAAAACCGTCCATAACCGACAATGAGAGAGCTGAATAGAACAGGGAAACAGGTAATTTTCTCCTGTATCAACTCTCCAGCTGATCCCGCGCCGAACGCGTCAAATATGAGTGTAAAATATGTATAAGAATGGGGGTAGAAATACAACTTATCACTGTCCATAAGGGTTTGTAGATTGTGGTAAGAGGATCGTCCACAGAGACCTCTAGGGGGAACGTAGTTTCTTGGTTGACTTGGTCAAAGGTTTGGCCAAGATAGGGGGTCGATACTGAAAAAGTTGAACAAAAGGGGATTCCAGGTAAGGGCGATATGAGAGCTTATGTTCTTATGATTCGATCAGGGATGCATGGATATTCATCTCTGAATTCATAGTGCTGCTATAGAGTAGAGGTGCTCCTGTTCACTCCTGACTTCCCTCCTCTTCAAATTATCTAGCGGGTGCTCCCTTTCATGATAATCCTAGCCAAGGGACACCTTGCTAGTTAAAGGGTTTATCAATTTAACTGTTGTCTTGAATGGTTGTTCGCTTCCTCAATGGTATAGGGAAATACAATACCTAGCCAAGTTGTCTCCCTATGGAGACCCTAGGTTGTCAATCTGGTCTTGGTCTAGATCACTTATTTCTTCTAGTCTGGCGCGAGACTAGTCACCTACTTTGCATAGCCGGCGGGTGCTCCCTTTCCTTCTAGGCTGGTTACAACTCTTCTTTACTAGGGCACAAGAATGATCAAATCTTGTCTCTAGTGAGTAAGCGATTTATTAAGCGTAAGAACTAAGCAAATACGAATCGACGAGAGTATTAGGAACGGTTTGATCTCACAAATCTATAAGAACGCAGCTCATCAACCCTTACCAAGAATGGATGTTTAGCTACTCATACTCATAGATGGAAAATAAAAATACTTGATTGCATAAATAAAATAAATCCGAGAATTCAAAGAATTAAATTCCGGAGCTAGAAATTGTTTTCAATCCGAGAAGAAGATAGATCCGAGATGAGAGAGATATTTGAGAATGTTGTTCGAGCTCAACTATATAGAGCTGAAAATTCCCTCATCCTATTCTAATTCAAACTCCTCCAAAATATATGGAGAAAGTAACAATGTTTTGAATTATAAAAGGAGTTCGAAATATACAAAAATAGAGGGAGATCCTAACAAGGATTCTTAAATTGATTGTCGTCCGATCCCTATGAATTCGCTGGCTGTATTTGTTTGCTAGCAAGGCCCAGGTGAAACGCGGCCCAAAAGGTTGGTAACGCTGCTGCTCGAGATAATCTTTCGCTAAAGAGTTTTGGCCAAGATCCCGGCCAAGACGATCTGGTATCGATACTTTGGTGCGCGAAGGTGTCTTAGCCAAACTCTAGGCCAAGACGTTCTGAAAACCAGCTCCAATGCTCCAATGAAATGCGTCCAAACCAGAACTAGCAAAGCATGGGAAATTCCAAGGAAATCAATAGAATTACTGCACAGAAATCAAGTGAATGGACAGTAAAAACATGATGAAATGCAATGTAATCAAATTCCCCACACTTAAACCATGCTTGCCCCCAAGCATACAGATTTAAAGACTCAAACAAAAACACAACAAACACAACAGACACAACAGACACAACAGGACTCCCTTATTTTCTCTTTTGGCTGTTCACCCCACAACTGAAATCACCAAGATACTTGTTTAACCGACCCAATGCTAGATTAACAAGGACAAATCAATACCCTAAACATACCCTATCCAAATGGTATTAAGACATCCTGCTAGATTTTATTGGATAATGTATAGGGAACTAAACTTGCCACTGATTTGAGTCCCACCAAAGTGCGGTTCTATCCAAACGTGCCTAAAGACTGGTGCCATTTAAATCACTTTGGCTGATATTATTATTTTTTACATGCCCTCAAATGTTTACAGACATAACTCATTCATTCATTCATTTTTTTTTTCTATACCCTTAGTATTTTTACAGGCAAATCACATAGACAGAGCTTGTTCTTTTTGGGCATCCAGAACTTCCACCTTTGCTATGATTGCCCTATGACGTTCCAGCACCTTTTATTGTCTCACACTTCAAACAGATAGAACCGACACACTCAAATCATTTTGCAGCAAGCCTTGTCACCCTAATGGAAGTTAAGGTTCTAGCTAGATGTCCTTTCGACCATGTGGACAGTAAATGTTTGGGAATCATTAGACTATATGCCAATTAGGCATTGATCAAGTTGCGCTCATTCGCTTCCCTGTTACTATAGCATTGTTTCGCCTAAACAAGTGTCTATATGCAATTTCAGTTGTACATTAAACAACCTGATAAGCTCCGACTTCCAAATGGAAGAAACCGAGCTTGGAACTTGTTAGAGGATCTAGCTCAGAGCTGCAAGTACAAGAAAAACACAAGAAAAGAACAAGATTGATGGATATAAGGAAAGAGTTAGGCAGCGGAAAAGAAGGTGGCTCGGCCAACCAAATAAACTTGAAAGCGAAGGTGACTCAGCCAACCATGTGCTTGGAATTAAAGTGCGAAATTGAAGAACAAGAATTTAAAGGTGGCTCACCCAACCAAGAACTTTAAATTAAATTGCAGAATTGAAGAACAGAAATTGAAGGTGGCTCATCTAACCATGAACTTGAATTTAAATGACAGGAATATAGATTGCGGAATTGGAATTGACTTGAATTGAAATGCTTGAATTGAAGAACATGAAAGTAAATTGCATTACAGAGAAAGTAAAGGCTTAAAAGCTTAGTTTTCCAGTTTATCAAAGTCTGTCTTTGGAATGAAATGAGCTAGCTATTTATAGAAAAATTACATAAGCGAGCGGTTGCTATAGTAACTTCGTTGCTACAGTAGCTTCGTTGCTACAGTACCTCCATCTGTCACAGTGACTCCGCATGCTACAGTGACTTCTCTCTGCTACAGTGCCTCCGCCTGCTACAATGCTCCGTGAATAGTAACTTCATATATATTTTGAATTTTTGATGGTTTCAAAGATGGTGGAAATGCTTGTTTTGGGGCCCGGCTTGAATGGAAAGGTGGGCCAAGGGCGTGTGACCATTTCCTCAAGGCGGATGGATGTGGGATCATCAAACGTGCTTGTGCGGGTGTGACCTAAAAGGTATGTGATCATCTCCAAGGCCATGCTATTCCTCATGACCAATCCTCGTGGCACCATGTCTTGCTCTTCGATTTCTAAGGGAGGCGTGATTGTATCATCACCTTTCCCTCCGAAAGGATTCGTCCTCGAATCCATAACTTTAAATCTTTCATCATTTGGAGAGGAAATTGGTGCATACATTTGAGCACACCATTGTTGAGCAATTTTGCTTCCTACGCCTCCTAAGGTTGATGGTTTGAAATCATCTTCTTTCCTTTGAATTTCCTGCAAGGAAGGCACACAAACTGTAGGAAGAGAATTATTAATTTTAGCATTCGCTAATTGATCCTCATTGCTCAAAGGCAAGCCCATTGGATCAATAGCTTTCACAACTCCCTCTTGCATATTCTCCTCACTTTCTCTCAATTTTTCTACACTTTTCTTTAGCTCATTCTCAATATTTGTGACCTCAATCACACACTCATCTTCTTTCTTTTCTTTCTCTCTCTCCTTTAGCTCAAGGTGACCGAAATATTTGCTAGGTGGAAGGCCTAAGATAGAATTGGTTTGGATTGGTGTTTTCTTAGGTGGAGGGCCTAAAATGGAAGCACTTCGTTGTGTACAAGGATGGTTTGATCGAAGAGGTGGCTGGATGGGTTTTGGTTGGATTTGGATTGGAAGGGTCATGGCGCTAGGAGTGGTAGGAATTATGGAGGTTGGAACTATGGTGCAAGGAGAAGTCGGAGCTATGAGGGATTCGGCTGGTTTACCAATGGCCATTATCAAATCCTGGAACATCGTTTGGAGTGAGGTGGAGAGTGAGGTGGAACAGTCTCTGATAAACTGTTTCGTGGCCATTATTTCAGCATGCCTTTGTTCTGCGATACTCGTGTCCGACATGATGTAATTTGTACCTGCACACTCAATTAAACGTTAGAAAAATTTAAACACTCCCTCACGTGTTTAATCTCTCGTGTTTATCACTCTTAAGTGCAGCCTTACAAACTCACAATGCTTCACACAAAGATGGGTGGGACAGAAAGGAAGGAAGAAAGAAGATGTTTGGTCTTCTTTCTCTCTTTTTTTTTTTTTTTTTTTTGACTCAGAGATTAATCTTCTGATTTTTTCAAAGAGTGTATCTGAATATATTGAATAAAATCCAGGACTTGGAAGATACACAAGTTGGACCCTAGAATTTAGGAAAAAAAGAAGATTTGTAGTAGACTTTTATTTCACTACTTTGACTTTGGGTATTCAACTAGGGACTTTTGTTCTCAACACTTGAAAATTCAAGAAAAATGACTGTGGAGATATTCAAGAGGCTTTTGGTTCGTCCTCAATAGGGGCTGAGCAAGAAGACTCAAGATGAACATCAAGACATGACTCTCTCGGATCAACCTGCACGCTTTTTATGTTTTGAATTATTAGACCACAATTTACTCAATTTCAAAAATATTAAAGAACGAAAAATGTTACCCACAAATGGAAGTTTGTTGACACAAAATTGCACATTTTTCTGAGTAGGGGAACATATGAAAATTGGACAGACACGAAGATGAACTTAGACTGGACTGGAATGAAGAGCAACTCAAGAGCGGCTAGAGCTCCGCTACCACTTGATAAGCTCCGGCTTCCAAATGGAAGAAACTGAGGTTGGAACTTGTTGGAGGATCTAGCTCAGAGCTGCAAGTATAAGAAAAACACAAGAAAAGAACAAGATTGATGGATATAAGGAAAGAGTTAGGCAGCGGAAAAGAAGGTGGCTCGGCCAACCAAATAAACTTGAAAGCGAAGGTGACTCAGCCAACCATGTGCTTGGAATTAAAGTGCGGAATTGAAGAACAAGAATTTAAAGGTGGCTCAGCTAACCAAGAACTTTAAATTAAATTGCAGAATTGAAGAACAGAAATTGAAGGTGGATCAGCCAACCATGAACTTGAATTTAAATGACAGGAATATAGATTGCGGAATTGGAATTGACTTGAATTGAAATGCTTGAATTGAAGAACATGAAAGTAAATTGCATTACAGAGAAAGTAAAGGCTTAAAAGTTTAGTTTTCCAGTTTATCAAAGTCTGTCTTTGGAATGAAATGAGCTAGCTATTTATAGAAAAATTACATAAGTGAGCGGTTGCTATAGTAACTTCGTCGCTACAGTACCTCCATCCATCACAGTGACTCCGCATGCTACAGTGACTTCGCTCTGCTACAATGCCTCCGCCTGCTACAGTCCTCCGTGAATAGTAACTTCATATATATTTTGAATTTTTGATGGTTTCAAAGATGGTGGAAATGCTTGTTTTGGGGCTCGGCTTGAATGGAAAGGTGGGCCAAGGGCGTGTGACCATTTCCTCAAGGCGGATGGATGTGGGATCATCAAACGTGCTTGTGCGGGTGTGACCTAAAAGGTATGTGATCATCTCCAAGGCCATGTTATTCATTATGACCAATCCTCTTGGCACCATGTCTTGCTCTTCGATTTCTAAGGGAGGCGTGATCGTATCACAGCCTAGGCAAAAATCTAGGTTTCCTGGTGTGGACACAACAAGACAGACTCAAACATACATAAAAAGATGAATAAAAATATGCAGACTCACTAAACTGGACAGAGCCACAGACTGGACAAACGCATGCAAGATAAGAAAAATTTTGTTCACACAAACAACACATATATACACATCAAAACACGTAATTAAAAACACATACTGGACACCTCCCCACACTTAAAAGATACAATGTCCTCATTGTGTGGAGAGTAAAATAAAAATAGAAAGGGAAAGGGAAAGGGAAAGTACGACCTGAGAGGGCAAATCAACGTTCTGGAAGGGGCTGATCTTGGCCTGAAGGTTGGCTTAGTGGTTGGCCTAGATCTGAAGCTGGAAGAGCAGGTTCTTGGATGGATGGTTGGCCTTCTGGTTGGCCAAGATTATCAGCTGGAGGAGGAGGGGGTGGTGGTGATGATCCTTGTGGAGTAGGAGGCGCAGGTGGTGACTGTTGTTGAGCAAGTGCAGCTCTGCGGAAGAATGACATCATGAAGTCCACCTTCTGATGAAGACTCGTGACACCTTTTTGGACATTGGTGATGGAGCTGTTCAAAGCTCTCATCCCTATCAAAAAATCATTCAGGACCCTAAGCGTGTGTTTTTGGTTGGCATCCATGGCTTTTCTATCTGCCTGCTGGTGGGCTACGAGGGCCTTTGCCCAGCGTGGCAATTCCTCGGCCTTTTCTGCAGCAGGGGCTTCGCTTGACTTGTCTTGGCCTATCCGGTCCAAGATTATCTTCTGCTGCTCGAGGATGAGCAGCTGCCGGGCATGGAATTCTGTGGCCCATGCTGGAGGGTCAGTGGTAGTACTGGTTGTTGGATCTTGGCCTGAAGCTTGGCCAAGATCAGCCGCTGTTGTTGGTTCTGCAATAGGAGGGTCTTGATCAAGGGTTTGGCCTAGATCCTCGGCAGGATTGTCCTCTGCTGCCTCTCCTGGGATCTTCACAGGCCTTAGCTTGTATTTCCCATCATGCTTCCTCCTAAAAATATGCTCCTCCACCGGTGTAAAGCCTGCGTTGCACTGAACAAACTCTCCTTCCAAATGGAAATATCTCATTTGGTCGAAGGCTTTCAAATCTAATATTTTAGGGGAGTAACATTTGTGCAAGTCGGCAGTAGCTAGATCTAAATTTGCTGTTCGCACAGCCAACTAAGTAATCAATGATCCTAAAATCAGCTTAGAGATGGACTCACAAGCATGCAATTGCTGAACCAAATAGAGACCTAAATTGACTCTTTTCTTGTGCAACATACACCAAAGCAAAAAAGAGTTCCGATTTAGCTAAATTTCCAGAAACTTTTGTCTTTCGCAAAAGGTTAATAGACAAAGTTCTGTAAAGCATGCGAAGTGTAGGGTTCTGAATAGTGTGTGCTTTTGAGTTCCTATTAAAAACAACATCAGGGTCTCCAGTGACCTCTCTAAATGCAGCAACTTTATCCCAACTAGTGGGATAATCAAACAAAGCATCATCAATATCAGCAAATCCTAACAAAGCATTAAACTCACTGATGGAAAAATGGGACCATTTATCACACACGCGAAAATTGACCACTTCAGCTGCATTAAAATCAGGTTTGTCCCTACCTCTAGCATACAATGTGGACTGATCAAACCAAAATGTGGAGTGAAATTCCAAACACAGCTCAGTATAAGCATCGCAGTCAACAGACATGAGGGGCACCCAACCAATAGCATGCACAAACTCCCTAATTTTATTCCCTAATGCCATTTGATCTAGATAACTAAAATCAAGTCTAGCAAAAGCAGGAATATCGCAAGCATGCTTTTCAATTAATTTTACCCTGAGGTCTGGTGTATCAAATTTCAATCAGCCTCTATGTGTATGCAGTGGGGGTGAGAAGGTTACCTTAGCAGTCTTGGCAGGAGTCTTGGCTAAGACTGGAATCTCATCCTCATCATCTTCGTCTTCCTCCACCACCTTCTTCTTTCCTTTGCTTTTGGTGGTCGCAGGAATGGCACTGGTTTTCTTAGGGTTTGAAGCTTTCTTCTCGGCCGCAGCTGGCTGTTCTGGGCTTTTCGCTGGCATCTTTCCTCCTATTTTCTTGCGCGCTACCTGCTTCACCCTGGTGGGCTTTTTTGGAGGCGTAGCGGCGGTGTCTTTCTCAGCCGGTGGTGGTGGCGCAGGTGGCTCTGTTGCGGCGGTCGGAACTGGGTTAGATGCTCCGGCGACCTCCATTTTCTTCTGCCAAGGAGCATCCCGTCATAGAAATATTGGATCATTGTTTGATCCGTAACCCCGTGTGTAGGGCAAACCTCCTGCAGCTCACTGAACCGTTGATGATACTCACTGAAACCTTCGTCGTTTCTCTGCTGGATAGCTGCCATATTCTTTCTAGCTATCCCAACTTTCGTTGCATTCCAAAACTTGTTAAGAAAAAGAGTAGACATCTCTGCCCACGTGTTAACAGTGTTGTGTTGACAGAGGCGTCGCATGCTCTGCATAAATGTAAGTTCAACTCAGTGCTAAACCACAAAATATAATGTAGATAGTGATGAGAGGATCGAATCCACAGGGAGGAAATCTTGAATAACTCTTATTTTTCTTGTAAAGACCAAATCGAAACAAAGTTGGGGGGAGTTTTTGTGATTGAAACCAAATTAAAAACAGTAACTTGAATGAAATCAGTGAGTGAAAGTAGCATGCACAAAATACAACTAAAAATATAAGTGAAATCAGAGGTAGAGAAACAATCCTTGGTAGAGATTTAACCAAGGTGACTATCCTTTGCAATTGATCATTGACAAAATATATTCTGAAATGGATTTATAAAGATGTTAAAGGAACAAGAGACACTCTAAATTCCCAGGTTTCCCCTTATACAAGCCAATTAAAAGAGACTCTAATAATGACCCAAACTTTCCTAACAAATTCTCAAGGTTTGCCTAAGAGTTGCTGGAAAATTGTAAACACACGGGAAACCCATCTCAAGGCATTGAGACGGCACTACTCAGCCCAAAACCTATTCTTCCTTTTCTCCTAATTTCTAATGACAAGTCTTATGCCAATTAGTTACTAGTTGTCTACTTAATCTTCACTTAATGCAGGATTAACTCTGACATAAATGAAACTGACATTACTCATTCAAATCAAATCACAAGTTGGCCAATCTTTAAATTCAATAAGAACAAGTTTTGATAATTAAAATGAGAAGGAAAGAAATATAAAAACATTCATATTAAGATCAATAAAATCTCACAATAACTTGGATAGTCAACCTCTAATCTCTACCAAGAATCAGTGGAGATTAGCTACAATACATAATTAAAATTACAAAATAAAACTTATTGTTCAAAGATAGGAAAATCTGAAAAATGGTGGTGAAGATGAAGTGCAGGCCGTTGCTCCTTGCTGTCCTTGTGCGTGTGTGTATATGTGTGTATCCTCACTCTCCTTCGTCCTCTTCAAATAATGGCAGCAAGGGGGAGAGAAACAATAGAAAATATTCTCAAGTGAACAAACCCATAAATGCATAGTCTCCAAGGCATGGAGCCTTTTGAAAATGTTCTTTGTCACTTGTAAGCATGCAAAACATTCTCCTCCCTTTTGTCTTACACGACAGCCACCTCTATCTCAACCAAAGCTTCTCTCTTCTGCCTCCCTCCCAAGGAGCTAGCACTAAAGGATAAAATAATGGCAAGCATGCAGCCCCTAAAACAAGGAGGAGACAAGAATAAATTCTTGTCTATCACTAAGAAGAGATGGAATATATTCTCCATGATGTCTCCAAGGTATTCTTGAGCCAAGAAAGGAAGAAACACAAGACTATCTTGAGCTAAGAAGCTGTCTGGCACGCCAAGGGGACAAGAAAAGCACTCAGAAATAAAATAATCCCTGCACGCGGAATCATGGCCGGACTGCCCAGAATTCTACCAGCGCAGACGATCCATCCCTAGGCCTAGGGATGGAGATGGGACGATTTTCACAAACAACCTTCAAAAATGCCTTGATTGGAAAAGCTCTATCTTTCACCATTTTTACTTCTTTTCCTCTCTAATGATCTTTCAAGCCTGAACAAAGGAAAAGGGAAGTAAATGGCCAAAAGAAGCAGATAAATACTCTCAATTCATAAGAGAAAGAGAGATAAAACATCAAATATAAGCATCCAATCAAATCCCCCACACTTGAACCATGCTTACCCCCAAGCATGAACACAAAACAAAGAAAACACAAAGTGATAAGATTCGAGACCTTGTCTGATCGGAACGGCGGTTACTATGGTCGGAAGGGAGGCGATCAGCGTCGGATGTACCTGCAAAGCGCCGGAGGGGGACTCCGGCGTAGACACTCCGATGCTTAAGTCAGTTCAGGGTTTCAATGTAACAGAGGTTCTCTAAGTTGATCTCGATCTTACCTTTTGTTTAGAATTATGGGGGTACTTATAGGCCGAATGTGGCGATACCTGACAGCGATAGGATAGGAAAGTCTGGCGGTAATGCTTACAAGCGACATATGGGGCGTCATCATGGCGATACTCACATGAGGTTATCGGGAGCGATAACCTTGTAGATCTCCTAGGATGGGATGACGCCGTGCATGTAAAGATGCGTGAGATCCCCCTCCGCTGAAGTCGACCATCCTAGGAAACTTCTTCCGGTCCAGGCGTTAAGTAGGTGTCCCAAGGAGGGTTGTAGAAGTTCGTTCAGGACAGATGTCATAGCCGCAATAACGCCGTCAGGAGCGTTCCAATTGTTATCACAAAGAAAACACACAAGCCACACCCCCTTGATCAGAAAATCCACCCCTGGACTGAACTCAAACAAAAACTTCAAGAATCAACTCCTTCAAGCAATGCTAAACACTCCAAACATCACAAATGCACAAATATTTATATAGAGGTATAATAGCATGCTGTCTAACCAAGAAATAGAATCCTAGAACCTCTACCTTCTCCTCCTTTGGCTCTAAATCCAAACACTGCTGCTGACACTCATGCAAGAATTATAAAAAGCGCAAACAGTAAGCGAAGAACTGAATCAAAACACAAAGTGAGCCAAAGGCATCTTTTATTTTCTCCACTTCTTTTATTCTATTTTTTTCTGCATTTTTCTCCTTCTTCCGCATTCTTCTTTCTTTTTCTTTTCAACCTTCCTTCATTCCACACTCCCATTTTTTTCTTTTTTTTTCGAAACCAAACACAAGCGCATGCAGACTTGGCTCTCACCATGGTGCTATGATCGGCCCAAAATAAGGGGTTAGCACACAACCGAATGGAAGTTTCTCCAAGATGGGATGATGGTGCCGAACCACCAACATCGTGCAATCCAGAGGGTATGAAGAGAGAGACCACACACAAGAAATTAAAGGGGTACACAAGCGAGCATAAATTAAAAACTGACAGCAGTGTAGAGGATAGGATCCTCATCCCTAGACCTAGGGATGGAGACGACAGTTCAGTTCTAGCAAAGCATTTCTTAGGACAGCAACACTCATCATACTTCTATGTAAATAAATGCACACATTGTAATGTAGGAAGTGTTCAGAACTGCAAGAAAGAGTTGATTGGAAAAGTATTTGCAAGAGTTCAGCTTTTGAGATTGATTTTCATACAAAGGGGTGCGAGACACAAAAGAAAAACTACTCAAACAAAGACTGAAAACAAGCAATACACATGCACAAATATTGAAATAAACATGCAAAAGAAAGGGGAAAAACTAAGAAAACTGAAAAACAAAAAAAAACTGATCATGCATAAAAAATTAAAATCAAACAAACATGCATAAAAACACACAAAATAAAAGCACGAAATGCGTCTCCCCCACACTTAAAGGACACATTGTCCCCAATGTGAGAAAGAGCAACAACAAACAAAGAAAAACACAAACAATAAAAACAGAAACGAAAAGAAAAGAAAAGGGAAAAGGAAAATAAAACCGGGGGGGCAAAGATTTAAGGATTGGGAGGGGCTGGAGCTGGGAATGCACGCTCCATGACATCGAGGATCCTCTGCTGGATGTGGTTGCTTTCTCTTTGTTCTCGCAGCAGGATCCTAATCAGGTTGTTCTGGTTCCTTAGAGGAACCGAAAGCTGGGCTGGGATGTGGTCTATGGCAGGCTGAGGCAGTAGCTTCGGCATTGTTGGCTTGCGAAGGGCCTGCACCATGGCAATCAGTGGCAGCAGTGGAAACAGTGGGAGCAGATGCAGGAATGGTGCCTTGAAAATCTAGGGGACGAAGCTTGTAGTTTTCCCCGTTCTTGAGGCTGAAAATATGGTCTTGAACCGGCGTGAAACCTACATTATAACACACATACCCGTCTTGATCGAGATGGAAAAATCCCATCGTGTCAAGAGCCATCAAATCCAAAAGCTTCAAAGAAGCGCAATTATAAAGCATGGCCGATTGAAGGTCCAATTGTTTAGAATTGATAGCTATGTGTGTAATAATAGATCCCATTAACATTTTCTTCTTATATGCATTCATCTGAGTAGCTATCCAAAAGCCTAAGTTAACAGTGTGTGCATTATTCATGCACCATAAAAAGAAAAGCTCCTGTTTGGACAGCTGGCCAGAAATCCTTGTTTTCCCTGCAAAAGTGACCACTATATACCTATGCAAGATCCTAAGAGAAGGGTCCTGAATCGCATGAGCTTTAGAATTATCATCAAAAATAGCTGCTGTATTTCCAGTTAGCTCCCTAAAAGCTTTATGCTTGTCAAAGGTTGCAGGATAATCATTAAAAGCATTTAAATACCAAGGCGCATGCATATGATCTTCAGCAACAGAACCCAAACGCACATTAAACTCATCAAGCGAAAGGTGGACATATTTGTTGCACAAGCGAAAATTAATGTCATTTTCTTTGTTCATCCTAACACCAGTTTTTTCCTTAGCAGAAGCATACCAAAAAGTTGTATAAAATTCCAAACAAAGTTCTGCATAAGCCGGATGATCCAGAAGAAAGAAAGATTCTCAACCTATGTTCTTAATCAACATTCTGATCCTAGTGCTAAGCCCTAAGGCATCTAACAGTTCAAAATCCAATTTAGCACATGAAGGAGCAGAAAGTTTTTGCTTGGTTGCAAGTTTGTCTATTAATTCAATTTCATCAAATTTCAACCAACCATTAAGAAGGTTAAGGTTAGGTATCATCACCTCAGATTTTGAGCGGCTGGTTTTAGCTCTGTTCTTGACTCGAACAATGGATTGCTGCTGCACAGGTGCAATCCGAGGTGTTGGTGAAGGAATTTCGGCTGTCATCTTTTTCTTTCCCTTCTGCTCTTGAGGAATTTTCTTTTTAGGAGCAGAGGCTGCTTGGGTTTTCTTCTTGCCAAGGCCTTGTGAAGGGCCTTTTTTCGCTTTCTTAGCGGGAGGAGATGGGTGAAGTTCTTCTTCCTCAACAGCTACTGCCGATTTCCTTTTCTTTGTTGAAGGTGCTGGCTGGGCAGATTTTTGAGCCCGTTTCTTTTTCAGAATCTCTGCAGCTGCCTGAATCGATGGGACCTCAATCCCTTTCCTCCTCAAGTGACGCTCCTCCCTGTCTGAACGGACTGGAACGGTGGCCGGCGTGGGCTTGCTGCGAATCATAGACCGCAGCGGCCTGTTATCTTGGTCGGAATCCGAAGAGACAGTGATGTCTCGCGGCCTGGAGGTAGGAGAGTCGCTGGCCGTGGCTTCGTCGGATGAAGCAGCGGTGGACTCCGACGAGGTGTGCTCAGGAGTCCGAGGAGTCCGAGGAGGTTGCATGCTAGTTCCGGCAGCGGGAACGGCGGCGGCAGGACTGTCCGGTTGTGGAGGAAGATTGAGATTAAGATTGAGAGACCCTTGGGTCTGGCTCGTCTACTCTCGAATGCGGCCGATGGTTGACGCTGCTGCTGTAGCTGGGTTGCTAGTCGGAGATTCCGGCTGAGGCGGAGGGAGCGGCGATGCGTTGGGTGTCAAACCAGGTGGCTGGTTGGTAGAGAAGAGACCAAAACCACCTCTCCTGGCTACAAATATTTTTGTAGGCATGGTTAGGTTTTGGTTGAGGGAAGATGAAAAGAATTGGGTTTTTGATTTTGAGAGGGCGGATGTTTGGGAGAGAGAGAGAATTGATTTTTCTGGTTTTTGGGTGTTTATGGAGTTTTGAGCGCAGGGGGAAACTAAATAAGTAGAGGGAAATGGTGAGGTGGAATTAATGGGTATTTTAGACAGGTGGCAATGGTGAGGTGGAAAGTTTATGTGAGGTGGCAAGCTTGTTGTGTCTTTGTGTCTGAAGTTTGAGACTGAGCCCATCCCAAGGCCTAGGGATGGACCATGCTGGGACAGATTATTTTGAGGATCATTTTTGGACATGCTGAAATGGTGTGGGCAAACTCCCACATTTCGTTCCAGTTTATAGTCTTGGAAAAGACTAGATACTGCATGCTTAATCTGCATTAACATCAAATGGCTGATTCGTGGTGCTCTCCACGATGTGAGTTCAAAATCCCTCATAAAATGGCTTCAAGCGTTGGCCATTAACCTTGAAAATGGAATTTGTCTTCGGGTCCTGAACATCTATGGCACCATGAGGGTACACCTTAGCAACAATGTAAGGACCAGTCCAACGGGATTTTAATTTCCCAGCCATTATGCGAAATCTGGAGGTAAAGAGGAGAACTTTTTGGCCAACTCTCAAGGCCTTGGGATGGATGCGACCATCATGGTACACCTTCGCCTTAGCTTTGATGATGGCTGAATTCTCATAAGCTAAATTTCTCAACTCTTCTAGCTCTTGAATCTGCAATTTCCTTTGCAATCCAGCTGCATTCATGCTCATGTTACATTGCTTGATAGCCCAATATGCACGGTGTTGCATCTCAATGGGCAAATGACAAGATTTTCCATAAACCAACCGATAAGGAGTGGTTCCAATGGGCGTTTTGTAAGCTGTTCTATAAGCCCACTATTTCCTATAAGTCTCTGACTCCAATCTTTCCTTGCTGGACCCACTGTTTTCTCCAAGATGGACTTGATTTCTCTATTGGATAGCTCGGCCATTTCATTGGTTTGTGGGTGGTAGGCAGTAGATACACGATGGGTAATCTTGTACTTGGCAAAACGATTTGCAACCACACTAATGATAGCTCGGGGGACTCCAAATCGGTTGAGGATATGTGTCTTCAAGAAGGAGACTACCGTCTTTGCATCATCAGCCCTTGTTGCCTTTGCCTCTACCCACTTTGACAAGTAATCTATTGCCAAAATGATGTAAGTGTGGCCATTTGAATTTGGGAAGGGACCCATGAAGTCTATGCCCCAAACATCAAATATCTCACAAACAAGGATAGGATTAAGTGGCATTTGATTCTTTGCTGAAATATTTCCGGTCTTTTGGCAATTAGGACAAGTTTTGCAGAAACTATAAGAGTCCTTAAACAATGTAGGCCAGAAGAATCCTGCCTCTAAGACCTTCCAAGATGTCCTTTTCGGCCCAAAGTGTCCTCCACAAGCATATGAATGACAATGTTGGAGAATTGATGGAATTTTGGATTCAAGGACACATTTGCGGATGACTTGGTCTTTTCCTATGTTCCATAGGTAAGGATCATCCCAAAGGTAGTGTCTGGAGTCTCTCCTGATCTTCTCTCTTTCGGCTGTAGTGCAGTCACCTCTGAATCTACCCGTAGCTATGTAGTTTGCAATTTCAGAGTACCATGGCTCTATCCCTAGGCCTAGGAATAGATGCTCGTCTGGAAAATTTTCCTTGACAGGTCTGGTTTCGTGGTCAATTAGGAGTCTGCTCAAATGATCAGCCACGAGGTTCTCCTTGCCCTTCTTGTCTCTGATCTCAAGGTTGAACTCCTGGAGAAGGAGTATCCACCGAATGAGCCTAGGCTTTGCCTCTTTCTTTGCCATAAGGTACTTCAAAGCTGCATGGTAAGAAAAAATTATCACTTTAGTACCAAGGAGATATGAACGAAATTTGTCTAAAGCAAAAACAATTGCAAACAATTCTTTCTCCGTGGTAGTGTAATTTTTCTGGGCACAATCAAGCATTCTTGAAGCATAGTAGATCACATGAGGTTCCTTGCCAATCTTTTGTCCAAGAACAGCCCCAACGGCTGTGTCACTAGCATCACACATTATTTCAAAGGGTCTGGTCCAGTTAGGTGCTCTAATCACAGGAGCAGTCACGAGCTTCTCCTTCAAAAGGTTGAACGCCTTTTTGCAAGCTTCATCGAAATCAAACTCAACATCTTTTTGCAACAGCCTACACATAGGCTCCGCAATTTTTGAGAAATCCTTAATAAACCTTCGATAAAAACCTGCAAGGCCTAAAAATGAACGCACATCTCGCACACAAGATGGGTAAGATTGCGATTCAATAATATCTATTTTAGCTTTGTCAACCTCAATGCCTTTGTTAGAAACAACATGGCCTAAAACAATTCCTTGATTTACCATAAAATGGCATTTCTCATAATTTAAAACCAAATTTGTTTCTATGCATCTTTGAAGGATTTTTTTTAGATTTTTCAAGCATTCATCAAAAGAGTTTCCATAGACAGTAAAATCATCCATGAATACCTCTATACCTTTCTCTACATAATCTGAAAAAATACTCATCATACACCTTTGAAACGTGGCTGGTGCATTGCACAATCCGAACGGCATTCTTTGGTATGCAAACATGCCAAATGGGCATGTAAATGTAGTCTTTTCTTGATCTTCCTTTGCCACCAGAATTTGAAGGAAACCTGAAAATCCATCAAGAAAACAGTAGTGAGATTTACTTGCTAATCGTTCTAGCATTTGGTCAATAAAAGGGAGAGGAAAATGGTCCTTTTGGGTTGCATTATTCAGTCTCCTATAATCGATACACACTCTCCATGTATCTTGCTCTCTCTTTTGAACTAGTTGCCCTTCATCATTTGTAACAATAGTGATTCCTGATTTTTTTGGAACCACTTGCACAGGGCTCACCCAAGAAGAATCTGAAATGGGGTAGATTACACCAGCTGCAAGGAGTTTGAGAATCTCTTTTTTCACAACTTCCATCATTGGAGGGTTGAGCCTCCTCTGGGGTTGCCTTACTGTTTTGGCATTCTCCTCAAGGTGAATTCTGTGGGTACATATTGCTGGGGATATCCCTTTTATGTCTGCTATGGTCCAACCTATAGCTTCCTTGTATTCCTTCAAAAGTTGCACAAGTCTGTCCTCCTCCAACCTAGACAAACTGCTGGAAATAATTACTGGCAGACTCATCCCTAGGCCTAGGAATGAGTACTTCAGGTGGTCTGGCAGTTTCTTGACTTCCAAATTGGGGGCCTGCAAAATCGAAGGTTTGATTTTAGTGACTTTATCTGATATCTCAATTGTTTTCAGAGTACCTGCAGGGACATGAGGCGTGTCCAGCTCCATGACCAAGTCACCAATTTCAGATTTGACTTCAATCCGGCCTTGCAATTTTTCCAATTTTTTCTTGGTTAATCCTTTGCTAAGAACATACTCAAGAGGTTCAATGGAGTTGAGATCAGAAATATCCTCTACATAAGGATCAATTATGTCTATAAAATTCACAGAATGAACTTCATTTGGATGTTTCATGGCATCATACATGTTGAATTTAATTGTTTCACCACAAAATTCAAAGGTTAAACATCCATCATAGACATCAATTTTTGCTCTAGCTGTTCTTAAGAAGGGTCTTCCTAAGATCACATCAGTAGTTTTAAGCACATCCTTATTCTTCATATCAACAATATAGAAATCCACAGGAAACACAAAATCATTTACTTGCACTAAAACTTTTTCAAGCACACCTACTGGATAGATAATGGATCTATCGGCAAGTTGGATTACCACTCTAGTTTCCTTAAGAGATCCTATATTCAAGGTTTCAAATATGGACAGAGACATGACATTAATACCTGCACCTAGATCACACAGTGCATCTTCTATCTCCTTACTTCCTATTTTACAAGGTATTGAAAACGTACCTTGGTCCTTGCATTTTTCGGGAAGTCTTTGTTGAAGCATTGCTGAAACATTTTCACTTAAATTCACTCTTTCAATCCCTTCAAGTTTTTTCTTGTTAGTACATAATTCTTTCAAGAATTTAGCATATTTAGGCACTTGAGAAATTAAATCCAACAAAGGAACATTAATTGCAACTTTTCGAAAAACATCAAGAATTAACTTGTCCTCCCTCTCCTTCTTGGCTTTTAAGGGCCTTTCTGGAAAGGGAATAGGAATAACCTGAGGTTCTGCAAGTGCAGAAGATTGCTCAGCTGGTGCAGGTGCTTCTTGCCAAATTTCTGGTTGATTTTCGGGCAAGACTTCTGGTTGGATATCTGGACTGGTTTCTGGTTTATCCATCCCTAGGCCTAGGGATGGATGTTCCCTGGGAGGTAAATCTCTCCCACTTCGCAAAGTGATAGCATTCAGTTCGTGCCTTGGGTTATCAACTGTGTTTGATGGCAGCTGTCCAGAAGTATTTTGCTGGTTCATTGCAAGCTGCGCCATCTGCTTCTGAAGGTCTGCAATGGTGGATTGGTTTGCTTGTAAAATGGATTGGGTTGCTTGTACAGTGGCTTGTAATGGTTGAAGGATTTGCTTGAGCGTTTCTTCAATGGGTATCTATGGTGGTGCTGGTAGTTGCAGAGGTTGTTGAGGTGGTGGTAACTGTGGTACTTGTGGTTGAGTAGGTTGTTGGTTTTGGTAATTTTGCTGGGGTCTAGGCTTGAAATTTCTCCACTAAAACGGAGATTGTTGGTGATTTGGTCCCCACCCGTAGTGAGGGTAGTTCTTCCAGCCTGGATTACTGGTATTGGGGTACACGTTTCCTTGCTATGGCATGGCAGCATTGACTTGCTCTGGAGGGTCTGCTATGAGAGGGCACTCATGAGTCACGTGCCCGATTTGGCAGCAAACTCCACAAGGTACAACTTGTTGTGGTGGAATTTGCTGAATATGAGCAATTGTAGCTGGAAAATTCTTCATAAACGTGGAGACTTCTTCCATGTGTCTCTCAAGGGCAGCCACATTCACTCCATTTGTTGAGGTTGAACGGTCATGAGTTCTATTTTGTTGGAAATTATTTGCCAAGGTCTGAATGAGAGCCCTTGCTCGACTTGGTGTCAAGTCTAACAAGGCTCCTCCTGCAGCTGAGTCAAGCTTTTCCTTATCCTTGATACGCATGCCATCATAAAAATATTGAATGATTGATTGTTCAGGCACGCCATGGGTTAGACAGACCTCTTGAAGGTCTTTAAATCTTTGGTGATATTCCCCAAAGGATTCATCTCCATGTTGTTGAATGGAAACAAGACTTTTCCTAGCTGCTCCAGCCTTAGTAGCTGACCAATATTTTCTTAGAAAGGTAGCAGCCATGTCAGCCCAAGTGTTGATGGAGTTGTGCGGAAGACTGAAAAACCAATTCTTGGTTGAGTCCTCCAAAGACCATGGAAAAGCTCTTAACTTGGCCCTTTCAAGACTCACTCCAGCTGGTTTTAGAGCATCACATTCAAATTGAAATTTCTGGAGGTGCTTGTAGGGATTTTCGGATGCATGTCCTCGGAATTTTTTGAGGTTGTGCATGACATTTGATTTCACGGCCCAGTCATTTGGTACTGGACGGTAGTTGATGCACAGGAAAGACTCCTGTTCAGCTCCTTGATTGAGCTCCCGAAGGGTAGGTTCAGGTGGATTAGCCATCTCTGGTTGTGCAGGTTCTGCTTCAGGTTTTGATTTTGAGTCTATCCCAAGGCCTTGGGATGGACTTCCCTCAGCTTCTGAATTTGACCCAGAAGATGAATATTTGCTAAACTTCCTCTTCGATAATCTGATTGTTGTTTCAACTCTTGTAATCTCAGGAACGTAGGGTAGTGGTTGTGAATTACTGGACCTAGTCATGAACAAGAAAAACGAAAATTAGAACTCGTTACCTCCCCGGCAACGGCACCAATTTATGACAGAGGCGTCGCATGCTCTGCATAAATGTAAGTTCAACTCAGTGCTAAACCACAAAATATAATGTAGATAGTGATGAGAGGATCGAATCCACAGGGAGGAAATCTTGAATAACTCTTATTTTTCTTGTAAAGACCAAATCGAAACAAAGTTGGGGGGATTTTTTGTGATTGAAACCAAATTAAAAACAGTAACTTGAATGAAATCAGTGAGTGAAAGTAGCATGCACAAAATACAACTGAAAATATAAGTGAAATCAGAGGTAGAGAAACAATCCTTCGTAGAGATTTAACCGAGGTGACTATCCTTTGCAATTGATCATTGACAAAATATATTCTGAAATGGATTTATAAAGATGTTAAAGGAACAAGAGACACTCTAAATTCCCAGGTTTCCCCCTATACAAGCCAATTAAAAGAGACACTCTAATAATGACCCAAACTTTCCTAACAAATTCTCAAGGTTTGCCTAAGAGTTGCTGGAAAATTGTAAACACACGGGAAACCCATCTCAAGGCATTGAGACGGCACTACTCAGCCCAAAACCTATTCTTCCTTTTCTCCTAATTTCTAATGACAAGTCTTATGCCAATTAGTTACTAGTTGTCTACTTAATCTTCACTTAATGCAGGATTAACTCTGACATAAATGAAACTGACATTACTCATTCAAATGAAATCACAAGTTGGCCAATCTTTAAATTCAATAAGAACAAGTTTTGATAATTAAAATGAGAAGGAAAGAAATATAAAAACATTCATA
The DNA here is from genome assembly GCA_963691705.1 of Viola odorata. Lineage (NCBI taxonomy): Eukaryota > Viridiplantae > Streptophyta > Magnoliopsida > Malpighiales > Violaceae > Viola > Viola odorata. The sequence continues at coordinate 47,984,364 of OY829544.1, forward strand.
TTAAGATCAATAAAATCTCACAATAACTTGGATAGTCAACCTCTAATCTCTACCAAGAATCAGTGGAGATTAGCTACAATACATAATTAAAATTACAAAATAAAACTTATTGTTCAAAGATAGGAAAATCTGAAAAATGGTGGTGAAGATGAAGTGCAGGCCATTGCTCCTTGCTGTCCTTGTGCGTGTGTGTATATGTATGTATCCTCACTCTCCTTCGTCCTCTTCAAATAATGGCAGCAAGGGGGAGAGAAACAATAGAAAATATTCTCAAGTGAACAAACCCATAAATGCATAGTCTCCAAGGCATGGAGCCTTTTGAAAATGTTCTTTGTCACTTGTAAGCATGCAAAACATTCTCCTCCCTCTTGTCTTACACGACAGCCACCTCTATCTCAACCAAAGCTTCTCTCTTCTGCCTCCCTCCCAAGGAGCTAGCACTAAAGGATAAAATAATGGCAAGCATGCAGCCCCTAAAACAAGGAGGAGACAAGAATAAATTCTTGTCTATCACTAAGAAGAGATGGAATATATTCTCCATGATGTCTCCAAGGTATTCTTGAGCCAAGAAAGGAAGAAACACAAGACTATCTTGAGCTAAGAAGCTGTCTGGCACGCCAAGGGGACAAGAAAAGCACTCAGAAATAAAATAATCCCTACACGCGGAATCATGGCTGGACTGCCCAGAATTCTACCAGCGCAGACGATCCATCCCTAGGCCTAGGGATGGAGACGGGACGATTTTCACAAACAACCTTCAAAAATGCCTTGATTGGAAAAGCTCTATCTTTTACCATTTTTACTTCTTTTCCTCTCTAATGATCTTTCAAGCCTGAACAAAGGAAAAGGGAAGTAAATGGCCAAAAGAAGCAGATAAATACTCTCAATTCATAAGAGAAAGAGAGATAAAACATCAAATATAAGCATCCAATCATGTGTGGTAAACCATAAAACCAATTCTGAGCCGCTTCTTCTAGAGAACTCGAGAAGGCTTTCAACTTCGCTCTCTCTATGTTGGTTGCTACTGGTTTTATAATTTCACACTGAACGTGTAAGTTCCTGAGATGTCTGAATGGATTTTCATTTGAGTGGCCATAGAACTTAGGAAGGTTGGCTACCATATTGGTCTTTATAGACCAATCATTAGGTATTGCTGGGCAATTGATGCAGGAAAATGTTTCCTGTTCCGCTGTTCTGTTTAGCTCTCTCATAGTCGGTTCTGGACGGTTATTGAACACCTCGTCTTGGTCAGAGGATTGGCCAAGATCGTGGTCAAGACTGTGGTCTATTTGAGAACTAGAGGTTTCTGATTCACTCTCTTCTGGGGAATTCCTCCTTCGAGCTATCCTTCTTAGTTGTGCTTCGGTCCTTGTGAGATTCGGATTGTATGGTATTAAGTCTTCTTCTCTGGAAGAGGACCTGGTCATCAACTGTCAAAAACAAAATAAAAGAAACTACGAACGTCGCCGTTAGAGATCCTCGACAACGGCACCAAAATTTGATCGCGCGCCGAACGCGTCAAATATGAGTGTAAAATATGTATAAGAATGGGGGTAGAAATACAACTTATCACTGTCCACAAGGGTTTGTAGATTGTGGTAAGAGGATCGTCCATAGAGACCTCTAGGGGGAACGTAGTTTCTTGGTTGACTTCCTCGTCACTGGTTTTGATTGGGGGAACCTGAAAATAGAAACAAAACAAAACAAAAGAAACAAAACTGTTTAAAGTAATCTTGGTCAAAGGTTTGGCCAAGATAGGGGGTCGATACTGAAAAAGTCGAATAAAAGGGGAATCTAGGTAAGGGCGATATGAGAGCTTATGTTCTTATGATTCGATCATGGATGCATGGATATTCATCTCTGAATTCATAGTGCTGCTATAGAGTGGAGGTGCTCTTGTTCACTCCCGACTTCCCGCCTCTTCAAATTATCTGGCGGGTGCTCCCTTTCATGATAATCCTAGCCAAGGGACACCTTGTTGGTTAAAGGGTTTATCCGTTTGACTGCTGTCTTGAATGGTTGTTCGCTTCCTCAATGGTATAGAGGAAGACAGTACCTAGCCAAGTTGTCTCCCTATGGATACCCTAGGTTGTCAATCTGGTCTTGGTCTAGATCACTTATTTCTTCTAGTCTGGCGCGAGACAAGTCACCTACTTTGCCTAGCCGGCGGGTGCTCCCTTTCCTTCTAGGCTGGTTGAAACTCTTCTCTACTAGGGCACAAGAATGATCAAATCTTATCTCTAGTGAGTAAGCGATTTATTAAGCGTAAGAACTAAGCAAATACGAATCGACGAGAGTATTAGGAGCGGTTTGATCTCACGAATCCATAAGAACGCCGCTCATCAACCCTTACCAAGAATGGATATTTAGCTACTCATACTCATAGATGGAAAATAAAAATACTTGATTGCTGATTGACGCTTTATTTCATGTGTTTTTACCACTTCAAAACTCGTTGTTTGTGGAAGAAACAATCCTTTTTACGTCAATTTGGCTTCTTTTGGAAGAATCTTGGGCAAGACCGGTTCTGGAAGAATCTAGTGCTGGAGCGAAAGACTGGCAGTCTTAGCCGCATGTCTTGGCTAAGACTGCGGGGTAGAAGCGTGCTGAACATGGACTCATGGGAAGCGGAATCAGATCAGAGGACCAGCTGGCTGTTACATCCACTTGAAGATTTCTTGGATGTAATCCTATTTGAACAAAAACACTTTGTTATTATCTTATTATTATTATCGCTTTAGGATTTAAAAACAATTGGGATTTTTATCCCTATCTTTTAGTTAATTTGAAGAAGGAGTTTGGAAAGGAACGTGATTGGTGGGGACTCTAACCTTGTTAAAGGTTAGGGAAGGCTGTCAATTACAGGATCTTCCATCTTCCTTTCTTCTGGGTTTTGTAAACAACTGATGTGATAATTCCTTTGGAATATCGCATTTAATTCTATTTTCATGTTCTTCAATCATTCTCTTACTTCCTTGATTAATATGTTTAGTAGCTAAAGCACCTGATTCTTGGTAAGGGTTGAGTGAGCATACTTGTGAGTCGTGAGACTAAATCGTTCTTAATCATCCTCTCATTTGTATTCAATTCAAGTTCTGTTTTAACAAACCGGTTCCCGTGTAGGCTAAGACTTGATCGATCTTAGGCAAGACGACGGATTTGCAGCCAGTCACTAAGGGGACGAGCGAAACCGAAGTGACAAAGTAGGTAGCTAAGCTCGCGGGGGTTAGTGAACTTGAATCGATATAGGCCTAACCAGATTGACAACCTAGGGCTCCGAGTTGGGAGTAGCTTGGCCTAGACTCTGTCTTTCCCTATGCCATTGAGAAAATGCATGTGCCTCAAGCCAACAGCCAATTGGATAAACCCTTTAACCAGCAAGGTGTCCACTGGCCAGGATCACTAGGAAAGGGGGTACCCTCCAAGTGATTTGAATAGGAGGAAAGTAGGATTGGAAAGGGGTTCCTCCCAATCTATAGTCGAGTTATGAGAAGGAGAAAATCTAGAGTCGATGATCGATTAAACAAGTAAAGTGCTCACGAATTCGCCCTTGCCAGGGATTTACCTCATGAAAGTTCCAACCAATCTCACCCAGCAATCTTAGCTAAGATTCACTCCTGCCTAAGATTGTTCCCTTTATTTTATTTTTGCTTATTCTCTTTCACGCTTGTTTATCTTAATAGCAGGAACAAAAATACCCTCAACTCTAGTGACGAGGAAGTCGAGTCAAGACTACAATACACCACCGAGATCTCTGTGGACGAACCTCTTATCGCAATCTACGAGTCCCTTGTGGACGAGTGATAAGTTGTATTCCTACCCCATTTTCTATATCTTTTTACAACTAAATTTAATGCCCTCGACACGCAATCAATTGCATAAATAAAATAAATCTGAGAATTCCAAGAATTAAATTCCGGAGCTAGAAATTGTTTTCAATCCGAGAAGAAGATAGATCCGAGATGAGAGAGATATCTGAGAATGTTGTTCGAGCTCAACTATATAGAGTTGAAAATTCCCTCATCTTATTCTAATTCAAACTCCTCCAAAATATATGGAGAAAGTAACAATGTTTTGAATTATAAAAGGAGTTCGAAATATAAAAAAATAGAGGGAGATCCTAACAAGGATTCTTAAATTGATTGTCGTCCGATCCCTCTAAATTTGCTGGCTGTATTTGTTTGCTAGCAAGGCCCAGGTGAAACGCGACCCAAAAGGTTGGCAATGCTACTGCTCGAGATAATCTTTCGCTAAAGAGTCTTGGCCAAGCTCCCAGCCAAGACGATCTGGTATCAATACTTTGGTGCGCGAAGGTGTCTTGGCCAAACTCTAGGCCAAGACGTTCTGAAAACCAGCTCCAATGCTCCAATGAAATGCCTCCAAACTAGAACTGGCAAAGCATAGGAAATTCCAAGGAAATCAATAGAATTACTGCCCAAAAATCAAGTGAATGGACAGTAAAAACATGATGAAATGCAATGTAATCACCAGCTGTACCTAATGACTGGTCTATAAAGACCAATATGGTGGCCAATCTTCCTAAGTTCTATGGCCACTCGAATGAGAATCCATTCAAACATCTCAGGAACTTACACGTTCAATGTGATATTATGAAACCAGTTGCAACCAACATAGAGAGAGCAAAGCTGAAAGCCTTCCTGAGTTCTCTAGAAGGAGCAGCGCAGAATTGGTTTTATGGTTTACCTCACAACACTGTTAACACGTGGGCAGAGATGTCTACTCTTTTTCTCAACAAGTTCTGGAATGCAACAAAAGCAGGGATAGCTAGAAAGAATATGGCTGCTATCCAGCAGAGAAACAATGAAGGTTTCAGTGAGTATCATCAATGGTTCTGTGAGTTGCAGGAGGTTTGCCCTACACATGGAGTTGCGGATCAAACAATGATCCAGTACTTTTATGATGGGATGCTCCCGAACAACAAAGAAAAATTGATGCAGTAGCTGGAGGCGCACTGCAAGACTTGACCATCACAAGGGCCAAGCTGCTACTCCAGACTATGGCAGACAACTGCCAAAACAATCTTACTTCGGATAGAAGCTCTATCCCTTCTACTCTAAATGCAATTAACGTTGAACAAAAACTGAATGAATTAACTGATATGGTCAAAAATATTTCTGTTAATATTTCAGGTCCAATACCCACAGGAAATCCAAGTCAAGAGCAGTTAGCTTCAGTATGCGGGATATGCCAGCAGGAAGATCATCACACCAACAAATGTTATATGGTGCAACACCCAGACGACATAGCACAGGTGAATGCAGCGTATGCATAGAACCAAGGGAGTATGCAAAATTACTGATTGCGCGTCGAGGGCATCAAATTTAGTTGTAAAAAGATATAGAAAATGGGGTAGGAATACAACTTATCACTCGTCCACAAGGGACTCGTAGATTGCGATAAGAGGTTCGTCCACAGAGATCTTGGTGGTGTATTGTAGTCTTGACTCGACTTCCTCGTCACTGTGGTATAGCAGTATGTCGCCCTAGGAGTGATAAAGGCAGTTTTTTCTACATCTTCTATGGCCATGGGGATTTGATGGTATCCGGAGTTGGCGTCTAAGGAGCTCAGATAAGCGTATCCAACAGTTTGATCAACTAAATGATCTATTCGCGGAAGGGGATAGCAGTCTTTGGGGCAAGCATTATTCAGGTCAGTGAAGTCGATGCACATGCGCCAATCACCGTTAGGCTTGGGGACTAACACCGGGTTAGCCAGCCAGGTCGGGTATTGAACTTCTCGGATGAATCCTGCATCCGTTAGCTTTAGCAACTCTTTCTCGATGGCTGCTATCTTTTCGGATGAAAAGACACGTCGCTTTTGTTGAATGGATCTGGCATCAGGGCTAACGTTCAGTCGATGTTTCGCAACCTCTCGGGAGATCCCGGGCATGTCCGCCGGCTTCCACGCGAATTCTCCTTTGCATTTCCTCAACAATCGGGTCAATTGGGTGTTCTCTTCAAGGTTCAGTTTCTTACTTACCAAGAGGTTAATTTCACTATCCTTAGCGATAGGGACTGTTACCATCTGATCTAGCGGCTGAGTGCACTTTTCTTCTTTATCATCAAAAGGGTCGTCTGCCAAGCAAACGTAGCGGTCGCAACTCCTTTGAGTCATAAGTAAGTAACATTCGGCTACCAGCTTCTGGTCCCCTTTGATCGAGACCACGCCGGCCCACGAGGGATATTTCATCCGCAGGTGTTTTTGGGATATTGCCACTCCAAAACGATTGAGGAACGGTCGCCCCAAAATAGCATTATACGGTAACGTTAGGTCTACGACCAAAAATAATAGCTCTTCGGAGCGTTTGGACGTGTCTTCCCTGAAGTACACCGGCAGGTTTGTTGTCCCGGCTACCGGTATCGGTACCCCATCAATTCCAATAATTGGCCTTATGCAGGGCGATAGCTCATTGTCAGGTTGTTTCATTAAGTTGTACGCTTCCAGCGAAAACAGGTTCACTGCGCTCCCGTTATCGACAAGGGTCCTTCTCACCCCATGATTTCCAATGACAGGCGTTACGACCATCGCGTCGTTATGCGGGAAAACAATGCCTTTTTCGTCTTCCTCAGAGAAAGATAATATCATTCTGTCTAAGGCACTTATCGCCTCGATTTTCGTTTGCGCGCTTTCTCGTTTGCGCTTTTCCCCAGAGTTGGGCGATTGCGGCGTCACTTCTTCGCAATAGGGTGTTCCTCCCGCGATGATGTTTATCATGGGCATCTGATCATTGTCGATAGCGAGCGCTTCTCTATTTGGTCCGAGAGGGATCGCGTTAGCCTCTGTGGTGCGCGAAGGCGCTTGCCTCTGATCAGTTGTTATTCCAGTTGGGTTGTTTCTATCCCCCTCTCTTGCCTTAGCGGCAAATTCTCCGAGGTAGCCCTCTTCGACCAATCGCTCTATGGCCAGTTTCAGTTCTCTGCACGCATCTATCGAATGTCCCCTGACCTTATGGAATTTACAGTACGCATTTTCTCTTCCGCCCATGGTTACTCTTGGTTTCACGGGAGCTGGGTAACGGATGGGCAAATTTCATTGCTGGACTATCGCTAAGATCTCCGCTCTTGGGAGTATGAGAGATGGGAGATCGGGATCATATATCCTGCCTTTTGGCGGGTCCGTTTGTTTCTGAGTGGGGGATCCTCTAGATCTTCCTTTCGAGAAGTTGCCTCTTTGCCGACCAGCGGCCTTGGCGGTAGGTTCTTTTTGCTGCCCATGATCCTCGACGGGTTTTGCGTCAGGGGCATTACTATGCAGGATATTAGGGGGCACGTACGGGTCTGTTGGCATACCCTGAATCCAATCTCGATTTTCTTCCTCTTCCATTCTCGCGTAATTGTGCGCTTTCAGCCTTAAGGCATCAAGGGTTAATGGTGGGTCTACCGTCAGCGTATCCCTTAATTTTCCATATCGACAGTTGCGTTTTAGAGCCTCAATCGCGAAATCGATAGTGACTCCGGGCGTTAGGGACATTTCGAGATCAAAGCGACCCAAGAAGTCGTTCAATGATTCCTGCGGTTTTCGCTGAATGTCGAATAGCGCGGCAGCTGACTTCCTGATAGGAATGGCGGTGCTAAATCGACTCCTGAATTTCTCTTCCAGCTGAGAGAAATTATCAATGGATCCCGCTGGGAGTCCTTCGAACCAGAGACGTGCCACTCCCGACAGCGTCATTACGAAAATCTGGCATAACGCAGCATCACTGCGAGTTTGGAAGTGCACAAAGTCTTTCACCTTATTAAGGTGAGAGATGGGATCTTTTGTACCATCGTATGATTCTGTCGGGAGTTTCACGTGCCGATGGACCCGGTGATGCCTGACACGTCGACTGAACGGATGACCCCTGTTGGCGTCAGGAATCCCGTGAAGGTGATGCTGGTGCGGGTTTTCCACATCATACCTGGGATTTAAAGGATCATATTCCTGGTGTCGCCTGGGAGATCGACTGCGGCTCCTTGGAGAGCGAGCCCGCAACCCTCTGCTACTGGATCTTTCACTGTACCGAGGAGATGGTTCCCTGTATGTCTCCCCTCGTCGATCATCCCAGCGATCTCTATACCAGTCATGTCGGCGGGCCTCTTCAGGGATAGGAGCTTCTTCTCGATGATGTCCAGAAATTTCTGCAAGTCCGTGGGCAAGTGGCGGAATATTTATGGGGGCTGATGGTGGAGGTACGGAAAACAGGATCCTTCCGGATTGTCGAGGTGACAATTGTCGATCATGAACAATAGATGGAGTGAAGACTATTTGCGAGGACATGCAAGGTCTCGAGGCATGGGGAGTAAATCCGGCGGCCAATTCTGTCAGCTGATCCAATTGAGCTTGGAGAGCTGCTATCGAACTTGCTAAGGGGTTGCATGTGTTACCGATCACAGGTCTTCCTGCCTGGGGAGTAGAATAACTGGTTCCTGCTATGTTGGAAAAAGGGGAGCAGATTTGCAATGGGGGTACTTCTGTTTGTTGCCCAGGGGGAAGATCTAATCCTCCCGCAGTGATTTCTTGCATCGCAGTAGGGGTATCAGAAGTAGCGAAGGTAAAGAGTCGCCGACGAGTTTCAAACGGAATACTGGAAGGTTGAGATGGCACGAGATCTGAATCTGAGGCCATTCTTTTTCTGATTTTGGGGAGGCTAGAGCTTGGTTATTAAGGATGCTCACTTAATAGAACCAAAGCTCTCAACGAGAGCACTAATTTGATAACGAATTTATCCGTAGCTGAAGAACGTAAGGGTAAAGCGTCCTCTCCAGTACTGTTCCCGCGGTGATCTGCTGTACCTGCAATACGCCGGAGGGGGTCTCCGGCGGAAACACTCCGATGCTTAAGTCAGTATGAGTAGTGAAATTGGCAGAACTTGGGCCAGTCAAGATACTGCTTACCTGCCTCCTCGAAGGGAGGGGTATTTATAGAAGGAAGTGGTGTTTCCGCTCGTGCAGACGAGTAGGGAGCTATCGCTCGCGGTAGTGTCCGTGGTTCGCCATTATCATGATACGCTACCGTGGCGGTAGGTGTATAGGAAGTATTGCCATGGCAGGGTAACGGATGGAGCGTTCCCCCTGACGCGTGGATTTCCATGGAGTAGGATAGCTCCTTGAGCCATCCGTTAGGTCCGTGAGAGGGGCCGGTAGGGCGGCGTTAGCCCTCATAGCGTTAGCCTCTAGGGAAGGCAGCAACCTTGTCCCTACCGTGGTGGTGCGAAACAGTGGCTGTGTCCCTTCCCACTGGGTAGTGGATGAAAGTACCCTTGCCTTTAGGTGGATTGTTATCACTTTGTCTTGATCTCTCCTCATTCTGGCCTAAGGCTTTGACCTTCACATTTGGGGTTTCGGGATAGTCCCTGGCGATCTTTCGGTGACCTTTTCTGTCTCCTCCGTCGTGAACTTGAACTTGGCGTGCTTTTATTTTCGGCTGGCAATCTTAGCTGAGACTGCTCCTTGGCTCCCGGGGTATGAGTGATAATGAAGGTTTTGGTAGGAGTGATGGCATATGTGGTGGAAAGAGGGAAAAATGAAAAGATGAAGAAGATCGTAAAAGTCCCACGTCATTTTATAGTTATCCCATGTCTAATTGCGCATGTACCCTGGATATTATGCGAAATCAACTAGCATCTAGTCAGGCCCTTACACTCATGAAGGATACGCTGCGATGGCTCAAAAGATGCTTACCGAGATTTGTTTGTGACTGCTTACGTCGGAGCAAACCGCGGATATAAGAGCAAACAAGTACCATCATGCATGGTATGTAATTTAGATGGATGCTTTATTTTCCAGAGGGATTGAACATTCCCGACCTATGCAATGCATGAAAATGCTTATGAGAGTAGTATACTTTTGTTTTAGCCGGCCTAAAAGGGATTTTGATTGATTTTTGATTTTTGATTGATCGGTAGTTTGATTGCTTGGTGGTTTGATTGCTTGGATGTGGGGGACGACTTATTTGCAAAGTTCTAACGAGAACCTAAGGTTGCCCCCAGTGGGCCAGACGACCGTACTCGACTTAAAGCTAACACAACGAGCAGGAATGAAAACAAATTTAAATAAGGGGAAGGAAAGATGGACTCCTCTGAAATGTGCAGCGGGGCTGTAAGGGCATCTTCCACAAGCTCCATGCGGATGACAACGAGATGCTTCAAGTCCCTGTGAGGTGTAGAGGGGACAATAGAGCGGAAAGGGAAATTAATCCGAAAATGAAAATGAGATAAGTTCAGGGATTCTCCCTTCCTTTAACCTGGCTCTTCGAGGGTGCCTATGACGTGGTCCCAGTTCTGGGACGCCTTGCTTAGATGCGCTGATTGGTTTCTTTTTCAGCTGCTTTGCGGGAACCGCCGATGTCGGAGGGAGGATGAGATCCGCATTTGGTCCATTTGCTTACCGGTCCTTGCTGGACCTTCGTTGATTGGCTTCGTGATTGCTCGGGGATAAAAGGGGAAGACCCTCTGTCCCCGAAATGTGCAGCGGGGCTGCAAGGGCATATGTTTACCGTTCTTATGCAGGCAACGAATGAGGGTGACCCAGTTCCTGAAACAGATATGGCGGGAACAAATGAGGAGTAAATGCAAGATAATTTTTGGCAAAAGTAACGTGATTGATGAGTTTTAAGCTCCCTTTTGGACGGGCTATCCGTGGGTCACTGCGGTGTGACTTGCATCGGACGTTGGTTGATGATGGTTTTGCTATTAGATGTTTTGCCGCAGCTCCTGCCTCAGCGTGGGTGATACTTGCAGCCTGGCTGTCCCTCAATTAAAGGATTGATCTTCACCGTGTTAATCGTGGTGCGGATGTTGGGAAACCTCTTGAACAAGACCGCATTAAGTATGTTGATGGTAGTCCTAGGAGGACAGCTTTTTGTCGTGCTTTTTCCAGGAGTTGTTGCATGCAAGGGTGCGCTGGGCGACCATGTCATTTTGGTGATGAGCTCCTCCGAATAGGTGAACGGGGATGGGAGCCAGTGTTGTTAGCATTCCGACAGCTCGGCCAACGTCGGATGGGCTTTGTGACTTTGGTCCAGCATTCAGTCCTTTGAGACCGGTTGTTTGCGATGCCGGTTGTGCTGGTAGCACTGCGAGGAAAAGAAATTTCGCTTTAGATGGTGATGGTTTGCCTTAAAATCTTTCCTGATTCGCTCTTGAAGGTGGCCCGCTGCGGCAATTCAAGAGCTGCTACGAGCGGAACTCCCTGATTCTATCTTGATGACGAGCTGAGGCGTGAGACTTTACGTCCCTACAAGACTTAAGATTGGTTAGTGGCGTTAGTCTAAGTGACGCGTCTTACGTCCCGAGCTACTCCTGGGGAGCCATCTATGCCATGCCTCCTTTTGTCATCTCACAAGTTACAGAAAAAGGATAACAAATTTTTAAAATAATACGCATCTCCTGAAAAAACTTGTTTTATTAATTTCAGGACAAATATTTGTGCTAGATTGTCATGATAAAACCCTATGCCCTTGGTCTGGCCGAACACTCAGTTCGCGACGCTTCAGGCGAAGTACATATTGACTGCATCGGCATTTACCGGTCTTGGGAGATCGTCTCCGTCCATGTTGGTTAGCACTAGGGCACCCCCTGAGAATGCACTTTTGACCAGATATGGGCCCTCGTACCTTGGGGCCCACTTTCTTTGACTAGCCTCCTGATGAGGGAGAATCTTCTTCAGCACTAAATCCCCAGCCTCGAACTTGCGAGGTCGCACTTTCTTATTATAAGCATTGGCCATTCTTTGCTGATATAATTGTGCATGGCAGATAGCGGCCAAACGCTTTTCGGGAAGGAGGTTCAGCTGCTCATATCTCACTCTTGCCCAATCTGACTCTTCTACTTCAGACTCTGCCAGGATTCTGAGAGAAGGGATTTCCACTTTGAGGGGAATTACGGCTTCCATGCCGTAAACTAATGAGAAGGGAGTTGCCCCTGTAGATGTACGGGTTGCTATCCGGTAAGCATGCAGCACGAAGGGAAGCATGTCATGCCAGTCTTTGTGAGTGATTACCATCTTTTGGATGATCCTCTTCAGGTTTTTGTTTGCTGCTTAGACTGCGCCATTCATTTTTGGTCGATATGGAGATGAGTTTCGGTGCTTCACCTTCCAACGTTAGCAAAGACCGTCGATCATTTTTTCGTTGAGGTTAGTGCCGTTGTCCGTGATGATTGTTTCCGGGACCCCATGACGGCAGATGATGTTCCTCTCAATTAACCGCATGGTCATTTTCTGAGTGATATTGGAGTAAGAGGCGGCCTCTACCCACTTGGTGAAGTAGTCAATTGCCACGAGGATGAAGCGATGGCCATTAGAGGCTGTTGGGTGAATTTGGCCGAGGATGTTGATTCCCCACATCGTAAAAGGCCAAGGCGATGTCATGTTGAAGAAAAGGGCTGGAGGGACATGGATATGGTCCGCATAAATTTGACATTTGTGGCACTTCCGGAAATAGTCGATGCAATCCCGTTCGATGGTGAGCCAAAAGTAGCCTTGCCTCATTATCTGTCTGGCCATCATGTGCCCACTTGCGTGTGTGGAACAAACCCCTACGTGGATTTCTGTTATGATTCTTTTTGCCTCTGCCATGGTGACGTAGCGAAGCAAAGCTCCATCAGTTCTCCTTTTGTATAGAACTTCGCCGTCGAGGTAGAAGTCTAATGCTAAGCACTGGAGGGTCTTTTTGCTAACCTGGCTTGCCCCCGGTGGATATTCCCGGTTTCTGATGAATTGTACTAAGTCGTGGAACCAAGGCTTGCCATCGGGTTCCTCTTCTAAGGCTACGCAGCATGCCGCAGTTTCCTTCACTTCTACCCTCAAAGGCTGAAGCATTACTCCGCACTCTAACTTGAACATCGATGCCAACGTGGCTAATGCATCTGCGAAGCGATTTTTTTATCTGTCGACTCGGTCGAACTTGGTTTCCTAGAATTCTCGTGGGAGTTGGGTGAGTAACTTTTAATAAGGGATGAGCTTGGAATCCCGTGTCTGCCATAGGTCTTGGGCTTGGTAGATGATGAGGGTTGAATCGCCGAAGATTTGGAGCTTCTTTACTTTTAGGTCGATGGCTGCCGTGAGACCGCTGATACATGCGTCATACTCGGCGATGTTATTGGTGCATGGGAAGTTCAATTTGCATGCTATAGGGAATTGACGGCCATCTGGGGCTATGACCACGGCTCCCACTCCCTTGCTCAAGAGGTTCACCGCACCGTCGAAGAACATGGTCCACCAGTCATCTTCTTGGAGATCTTCTGCGATCTCATCTTCAACCACTATGATGTCCTCATCGGGGAAGTTGAAGCTCAACGACTCGTACTCGTCTGAGGCATGATCAGCCAAGTGATCGGCGAGGGCGCTTGCCTTAACCACTTTTCGGGTTATATAGATGATCTCGTGCTCGGCTAATAAGACTTGCCATCTACAAATACGACTTGATAGATACGGGTTTTCGAAGATGTACTTCAGGGGATCCATGCGAGAGATTAGCCATGTTGTGTAATATAACATGTACTGCCGGAGCCTTCGGGCGCAACATGCTAGGGCGTAACAAGTTCGTTCTAACATGGAGTAGCGCATCTCGCACTCGTTGAATTTTTTGCTGAGGTAGTAGATGGCTTGTTCACGCCTTCCGGACTCGTCGTGCTGTCCCAAAACGCAGCCCATGACATTAGTCGTGACTGTCAGGTACATGAGCAAGGGACGTCCTGGCGTCGGGGGAACTAGTACCGGTGGGCTTTGCAGATATGTCTTGATTTTCTCGAAGGCTTTCTGGCAGTCTTCGTCCCATTCTACATCTTCGTGTTTCTTTAGCATTTTGAACATCGGCTCGCAGGTAAGCGTTAACTGGCTGATAAAGCGAGCGATGTAGTTGATGCGTCCTAAGAAGCTTCGTACTTCTGTTTCAGTGTTGTGAGCGGGTAGCTCTTGAATGCTTTTATCTTATCAGGATCCACTTCTATGCCTTCGTTGCTGATGATGAATCCTAGTAACTTTCTAGAGGTCACTCCAAAAGTGCACTTAGCTGGGTTTAGCCGTAGCTGAAATTGCCTCAACCTTTCGAATACCTTCTTCAGGATGTCTACATGATCTTGCATGTCGCGAGATTTGGCTATCATGTCGTCGACATATATTTCCAACTCTTTATGCATCATGTCATGAAAAAGGGTGACGGCCGCACGTTGGTACGTGGCCCAAGGTTCCCCAGGGCGTGACGAAGGTCATCTTTTCACTGTCCTCGGGTGCCATCTTGATCTGATTGTACCCCAAAAACCCATCCATGAAGGAGAACATGTCATTTCCGGCGGCACTATCCACCAAGATGTCGATATGGGGAAGTGGGAAGTCATCCTTAAGGCTGGCTCGATTAAGATCTCGGAAGTCCACGCACATGCAAACCTTCCCATCTTTCTTAGGTACTGGCACTATGTTGGCGATCCATTCTAGGTATTCGGCAACTCTCAAAAAACCCGCGTCCAGTTGCTTGGTAACTTCTTCTTTGATTTTCAGAAGGATGTCTGGATGCATCCTTCGAAGTTTTTGTTTGACAGGCTTAAACTCAGGCTTTAACGGGATACGATGCTCAACTATCCCGGGATCAAGACCTGGCATGTCGGCGTATGACCATGCGAATACATCGGAGTAGTCTTTGAGGAGAGAAATCAACCTTTCTCTCTGAGTTGTATCTAGGGTAGTTCCGATCTTGACCAGTTTCTGATTCTCGTTGCTTGCCCCCAAGTTTACTTCGTCCAATTCCTCCCGATGAGGGTTTATTTCCTTTTCTGAACTTTCTAATAAATGGGCTAGTTCGTCAGAGACTTCAGCCTTGTCTTCGGTTGTGGTGACGATTTCTTCGCCAGAAAAGACATAGGTTTTATCATGACAATCCGAACTAATATTCATCCTGAAATTAAAAATGCGAAAAGAAGAGATGCGTAAAATGAAAATTGCATATATATTGATTTTTAACAAAAGGGGAACGTGAGTTCCTACAAAAAGGTTTTCGTGAGAAAACGTGCAAACATGGGGTTTTCTAAAAGAAGTCATTACGGAGAGACATCCGAAAGCATGGTGATGGTCCAGTTGCACATAGGCTCCCCTAACTTCTTAAAGAAAATGACTAAATCAGGCGACGATTGTTCTTCTCCCAGAGTGCAGATACGGAGGTCCGATACCCTGACTGGACTTCCATTGATGGTTTCGGCTGCGAAGGGGAACGTGGTTCTGATATAGGGGATTGGCATCTTACCTTCTGGCGCAGAACGTCCAAATAGCTTAGCCAGCTGCTTTTCTTTCTTTTCTTGGGTAATTCTGGCGAAATCGGCCTTGCTGGGTTGGTACCCTAACCCAAAGCGGTCCCCGAAACTCTTCGGAGGTGCCCAGCCTTTGGATCCTTGTAGCTTGGCGCCGAGCCATTTTCCCAGTTGGAAACTTCCCTCTGGTATCGACTTAGTAGTGGTTTCAGCTCTCTCAGACTTTGAGGCTTCGCAAACGAGGGACCCTTCCTCGATCCAATCCGCGTTGACAATTTCGAAGGCCTAGAACGAGCTCTCTAAAGTTTCAGCAACCTCGATGTAAGGTACTGATGCATGCTTGCCCAAGATCAAGGCTTATTCTGCCTTTATCGTGATGAGGGCATTGTCTTTGACGTATTTGAGGCACTGATGCAGGGGAGAGGGGACGGCTCCTGCTGAATGGATCCAAGGCCGCCCTAGGAGCATGCTGTAAGCGGGCTGGATTTCCATGATCTGGAATGTCAAGGCGAAAGTGTGGGGCCCGATGACCATATCCAACTCAAAGTTCCCGATGATCTCTCGAGTGGTTCCATTGAAAGCCCTAGCCATCATTCCGCTAGGTTTCATATGAGAGAAATCAACCGACAGCTACTTGAGGACATGCCTGGGCATGACATTAAGTGCGGACCCATTGTCGATTAGGGCTTTTGCTATGACATGTCCCTTGCATTCTACCGTAATGTATAGGGCCTTGTTGTGATCTCTTCCTGAGGGGTCGATCTCTCCTTCAGAGAAGGAAATGCTGCTTAGGGCTTGAATCCTTCCGACAAGGTTCTCCATCCCTTCCGTGGTGATATCCTTAGTCACGAAAGCTTACTTCAGGACCTTTAAGAGAGCTTGGCAATGAGGCTCTGAAGTAAGGATCAGCTCCATGATGGAAATTCGAGTCGGGGTTTTCTTTAGCTGTTCGATGATGCTAAACTCGCTCTGTTTCATGATCTTGAGGAACTCGGTTGTCTCGTCCTCGGTTACAGGTTTGCTCAAACCTTGCATCTCCTCTATCGTCTCTTTGTGGATCACAGGGTTTTTCCCTTTGGCTTGTCTTTGCTTCTCTACTTCCTCCGAGAGGTAACATCTTCCGATGCGGGTCATACCCCCGATGTGGGAGGCTTCACCGATAGCGAGTCCGGTTGGTGTGACTGTAGGGGTGGTGACCACTGTGTATCCGTAGTTGAATAGGACCGCGTGTAAGTCTCGGCTAGGAGTATTCACAGCTAATGTGAACACTACTTTGCGTAGGGTCATGGCTGCATCCCCTGTTAAGGCCACGTATTCGAAGGAGTACGGTGCTGGAGAATTGTCCTCGATGGCATGGATTGTTCCTCGGGTTTCCCCTTCGGTCTGAATGATCCCGAATGCTGCGAGTTGCCTGACTTTCTGCCGAAAAAGTCCACAATCCTAGATTTCGTGCTTGCTTTCCCCTTGGCAGAATAGGCATTGGGCCTGATTATTCCCCGGGAATGGCAGATATGCGTTGTTAGCTAATGCGAAGAATAGTTCTTCGTTGGGTGTTTCCTCTATCGAAGGGTGAGAAACGTTGATTCCAAAGGAAGAAATGTCGCTTATCCCCTGATCCTGGTGCGGTAGGGGACTGGTTATCACATCAGGACCCCTTGCTAAACCTCGGGACGAGATTCATCCTTGTTGGGTTAGGTGCTCGACCTTCTCTCTAAAGGCGTAACAGTCTTCCAAGGAGTGTCCTCGGGTTTCGGCGTGATATTCACAGCTAATCTTTGGATCATACCAGCTAGGGTAAGGAGTTGATTGAGGCGAGAGTGGGTTCCGCCTCTCCCTCAGGCAATATGGATATGGGTTACGTGCTAGGTGGTTCCAAGAAGAAACATCGGCCGAATGGTGAGGGCGGAAACTTTTCTTCCTCTAGTGCCGCGATGGAAGATAGACCTGCCGACGCTCTCGATTCCACGACTGCTCCCCAGGGGGGTCATTCCTCAGAATTTTTGGCGAACCTGGGCATAGTCAAAACTTTCGGGATTTTGCCCAATTCCTTTGGCGGGCCTACTCACACATATGCTTCCAACCTGGAGTATCAAGAGGGCTTGCAGGATTACGTGGTCCCAGGGGGTCCTTCTACACAGGTTCATCCTCTTGTTCCTCTAACATTCGTCCCTTCGAGCGTCCCCTTGTCGCATCGTTACGACGAAGCGGGTGCCACCTTCAATTTTGCGGCAGATCTTTGTCTGATAAATGAGGTCGGCATTGTGACCCATCAAGTTGGACTGTACGATTTCCGTAACACTGGTTTGGCAGCTCTCGGGGGTGATGGTTCGGACGAAGTTTCTGCTTTGTTGTCTTCCCAAATATTGGCGTCCGCTGCAGAACGAGAGGCTTTCCTCTCCAAGGCTGATGATGATAAGGCGAATTCACTATGCTCTAGCCTTTTTACTAATATGATGAAGTTCCATTACTGGGCAGAGCAGGTGCAGCGTCAGGCTGCCTCCCTTTCCTCCTCCTTGGCAGAGCTATCGCGAGAGCAGAATGAAAAGAAAAAGTTGCTGGAGGAGCGAACCCAACTATTGTTGTCCCATCAGGAACTGGAGAAACAATATTCCACTCTTGACAACGCCTTGACAGTGGAAAGGGCCAAGAACACTGTCTTGGAGAATGAGAAATCGTCCTTAGAAAAGGAGAAAGCTGCCCTGGAGGAAGAATCGGCCGATAGGAGTTTATGGCATGTCGAGCGGACTGCCGCTATTTTGGTTACATGTTTTGAGGAAGTCCACGGGGTGGATGCATACAAAGGCGATGACGTCACAGCGGCTTTCAAACAAAAATCTACCAATCTTAATGAGGCGGGTTTTCACCAGGCTAAAGCAGCGGGTTGGAAACGGAGGAACCCCGAGGGTTGATGCGCCCTGAAGCTTTGCCGCCCTTCCCCTATCGATCAAGAATCGCTAGGTTTTTGTTTTTTGCCTCCGCGACGTTATTTTTTGAACATCAGAACTTGCGACTCCTTAAAGTATTTTGATATATCCAGACATCCTTTGTTGCTGTTTTTCTTTCTTTTAGTTATCTCCTCGCGAAACTCCCTTGGCGTTATCATCGCCCTGCTAACACGATGCATTCACTTTCTCGAGCAGATCTCTAGTATTTCCATCGAATTTACTGGGATCAGTATCGGGTTAGCTTTCCCAATAAACCTTACGATATCATCGCCTACGCAATCATCACTCCTTCCGCTGCCCAAAAAGTGTTCTGCACGTTTCTAATTGTAAACCATCAGTAACAAAACATGTTATGAGGGATAGTAATTACCCGTAAGAGCCTTTCCGCTACCGTTATAGGGCATCAGTATGGAAACCGCGTGAATCGCTTTCACTATCAGCTCTATACTTCACCAGGGATTACACATCTGGTTACTAGCTGGGATTTCACGATTCTTCGCGTTTCCTTCCTTTCTTTCTCAATCGGCCCGAAAAGTGCCTCATCTTAGTGAGCTGTCGGATCGGGACGGCTATCACAAGGCTGGGGAATTTTCACTTTTAGGCGTTGTCCTCTCGTTTAGAACCGTGTCCTCGCTTAACGACCCGGCTATATCAGCCTGGTCACTAAGAAAGGATTCTTGTTTCTAGAATGTAGTTACTATTTCTATGGGGCGTGCCTTGTCTTGATGGGCCGTCTCCACGAGAACGGTCAGTACAAGAAAAGGGCTTTGCACTCCCAAAGATACCGGGTAGTGCCCTCACTCAGTGAGCCATCTGATCAAGATCGGTCATCACAAGGATAGGACTTTTCACCCCCAGGGGGGTCAAGGATCTTTCAATCCGACGCTAATTCAAGGTATGTTGGGTCATGCCCTCACTTAGTGGGTCATCTGATCAAGACCGGCCATCACAAGGATAGGACTTTTCACTCCCAGGATACCCCCTTTCTTATCTCACAAAGGCAACCACAAAAACCCACGAAAGCTCTCTCATCGAGCGTTAGTCACGGTTAGGGTTGGCATCAACCAAAGGTGCAGATAAAATCACATTCTAGGATAATATAATTTCAAGCGAGCGATATTCCAAGAGTTGGATAAGGGAATACCATCGAGTGTCTCTAGACGATAGGCTCCTTTCCCGACAACGTGGGTAACGCGATATGGTCCATCCCAGTTCGGACTGAGTTTTCCCATACGTTGCCTAGCCGCTCGCTTGTCTCTGAGCACCAGGTCACCGGCCTTCAGCAACCGCTCTTTAACGCGCCTGTTATGATAACGGGCCATTTTTTGTTTGTAATGCTGCGTTTTCAGAAGGATTTCTTCTCGGACCTCTGGTAACGCGTCCAGGTTAGCTCGTAACCTTTCCTCATTCAGTTCTTCCCGAAAGTGAGCCACTCGTAGGCTCATGGTTCCGATTTCCACCGGCGTAACAGCCTCGGTCCCGAAGGCCAACGCGAAGGGTGTTTCTCCGGTACTAGTCTTAACGGTCATGCGGTATGCCCACATCACATATGGCAACTCGTCAGCCCACTTCTTCTTAGACCCCTCCAAGTTTTTCTTGATACCGCTGAGGATGCTCCGATTGGTTACTTCCGCCTGTCCGTTAGTTTGTGGGTGAGCCACGGAGGAAAATCGTTGCTCAATCCCGAATTCTGAGCACTCGTCTTTGAAGAATTGGCTGGTGAACTGTGTTCCGTTATCGCTGACAAGGACGCGAGGTACGCCAAACCTCATGATGACTTGGTGTTTGAAAAAACGCCATGTTTTCTCTGCCGTGATCGTGGCGACCGCTTCAGCTTCCGCCCCCTTCGTAAAATAGTCCACAACTACTATCACAAACTTCAGTTGGGACCTTGCCTTTGGGAATGGGCCTAGGATATCAATCCCCCATTTAGCAAAAGGACAAGGGGCGATAATTTCAGATATTTCAGTGGCAGGACGTCGAGGAATTTTAGCGAACTCCTAGCACTTGGGGCAAGTTTGCACATAGTTGTGGCAATCTCTCCGGATGGTGGGCCAGTAGAATCCAGATCTGAAAACTTGTGCCGCTAAGGTACCGCCTGACACATGCATACCGCATACCCCTTCATGGATTTCGCGCAAGGTGTGAAGACCCTCTTGCTCAGTTATACATTTGGCGGCTGGGTGAGAAAAACATCTCCGAACCAAGTCCCCTTCATAGTACGTACAGCGAGCAGCCTGTTTCAACACCTTCTTCTTTTCAGCGTTATCCTCAGGTAGCTCTTCGTGTTTCAAATATTTTATTACAGGGACCCGCCAGTCGTTTTCAAGTTCTTCCACACATAAAGAGGATTGCTCCTCCATGAAGGACGGCACCGATAGCTCGCGGTAATATACACCTTTAGGTATGGACGCTTCCGGGTTCGCGGCCAACTTGGCAAGATTGTCAGCTTCAGCGTTTTCCTCTCTGGGAACGTGCTCGAAACTGACTTGCATGCCCTCTTTCTTTATTTCCAATAATTCTCATTTTACCTTGGCGAGGTATTGAACCATGATGGGTTCTCGGGCCTGAGAGTGCCCCAAGATCTGGTCAATTATCAGCTTGGAATCACCACAAATTTTTAGACGCAGATCTCCTGTCCTCCCAGTATCGTGCCTCCCTTTGGAAGAAAATCCTCTCCCTATCCGGAGTCCAGCTAGTAGTGCCTCATACTCTGCCGCGTTATTGGATAACAGCTGTAAGATTCGAATGGCATATCGTATTCGTATGTCGTGCGGCCCATTTATGAAGATTCCAGCTCCCGCCAACTCTTGGTTTTTGGCTTCATCCACATGAATGATCCAAAGGTCCGTGTAGGTTTCCGAAAACGGGAGATCCATATCGCCCCATTCTGCTTCAGGTACGCCAGTCAAAGGATCCTCTATAAAGGTACATTCCGCTATGAAGTCTGCCAGGATCTGAGCCTTTACAGACGGACGGGACCGATATCTCAACCCATATTGTTCGAGTTCAAGTGCCCAGATCAACATTCTTCCTGAAGATTCAGGCTTCCGAAATATTCTTTTCAGAGGTTGGTCTGTAAGCACGATAACGGAGTAAGACTGGAAATATCTGTCCATTTTTCGGATAGCCTGTATAAGTGCGAACTCTATCTTTTCAATTCGGGCGTATCGCAACTCCGCATCCTTCAGGACGTGACTCACGAAATAGACCGAGCGGTGAGAGTGGTTATCATCGCGAACGAGGACGGCACTGACCACTTCGTCCGCGGCGCCAAGGTACAAGTATAAGGTATCACCCGCCTCTGGTCTCGTCAGCAGTAGGTCAGACGATAAGTAATCCTTTAGGCTGGTGAACGCCTCCTCACATTCCGGGGTCCATCCGAATGAGGCTTTCTTGCGTATGACTTTGAAAAAGGGGAGACACTTTTCTCCTTGCTTTGAAATGAATCGCCCGAGGGCGATAACACGCCCCGTTAGCCTTTGCACCTCTTTAACGGTTCTTGGCGATATCATATCTTGTATGGCTTTAACCTTTGAAGGGTTAGGCTGGATACCTTTTTGGCTGACCACGTAGCCCAAGAATTTTCCCGTCTGAAATGCAAACATGCATTTTCAGGGGTTTAGTTTCATGCGGTACCTTTTCATCACGTCAAAGACTTCCTTCAAGTCTCGCAAGTGATCCTGAAAGTTCGCGCTCTTTACCAATATGTCGTCAACATACGCCTCCACATTCTTCCCTATTTGTTCTTCGAATATCCTGTTTGCCATTCGTTGGAACGTCGCCCCAGCGTTCTTTAGCCCAAACGGCATCGCTGTATAACAGTACGTGGCCTTAGGAGTGAGAAAGGCAGTCTTTTCCTCGTCTTCCAAGGCCATGGGGATTTGATGGTATCCAGAGTTGGCGTCCAATGAGCTTAGGTATGCGTACCCGGCAGTCTGATCAACTAGCTGATCTATGCGAGGGAGCGGGTAGCAATCCTTAGGGCAAGCATCGTTCAAATCGGTGAAGTCGATGCACATGCACAATCTCCATTGGGCTTAGGAACAAGGACGGGGTTGGCTAACCAGGTAGGATATTGAACCTCTCGGATGAATCCAGCGTCAAGGAGCTTTGCTACTTCTTTGTCTACGGCCGATGCCTTTTCAGTAGAGAACGTGCGTCGCTTTTGCTGAACCGGCCTGACGTCAGGGTCAACATTGAGCCGATGCTTAGCTATTTCGCGTGATATACCTGGCATGTCTGCGAGCTTCCACGCGGAATTTCCTTGGCATTTGTTCAATAGTCGGGCCAGTTGAAGGTTTTCTGCTGGGCTGAGCTTTTCGCTGACTAGGAAGCTTGCCTCCTCTACGCCGATCACTGGTACTGGCACCATTTTGTCCAGAGGTTGAGCGCGCTTCTCATCACTCTGCTCGTAGGGGTCCGCCGCTATACATACATACCTATCGCAGCTCCTTTGAGTCATGATCGAGTAGCATTCCGCCGCCAGCTTCTGATCGCCCTTTATTGATACCACTTCGTCCTAGGAGGGGTACTTCATCTTCAGATGTTTCTGAGATATCACCGCTCCAAAGCGGTTGAGGAAAGGTCGTCCGAGTATGACATTGTAGGGAAAATTTAAGTCCACGACAAGGAACAACAAGTTCTCCGATCGCTTATAGGTGTCTTCTCGGAAGTACACGGGTAAAGTAATTACCCAGTGATAGGGATTGGGACCCCATCCACTCCAACTATGGGTCTTTTGCTAGGCGTTAACTCGTTGTCGGGACGTTTCATGAGATTGTATGCTTCCAACGAAAAGAGGTTCACTGCACTCCCATTATCAATGAGGGTTCTCCTGACTCCATGACTGGCAATGACGGGCGTAACCACCAATGCGTCATTATGTGGATAGACAATGCCTTTTTCGTCCTCTTCGGAAAAGGATAATACCATGCGATCTAAGATGCATATCGCTCCACCTCTTTTCGTCGTGCCGTCCCGTGTGCGTTTTTCTCCTTTCGCAGCGGTCGGTTGCTCGGATTCATCCATATATGGGGTCCCTCCTGCAATAAGGTTAATCATGAGGACATCCTCGTCATCTATTGTAAAAGTTTCTCCACCTTTCCCTCCGGGAGCATTATCCTTCTGCGGAACGCGAGGGGGTACTGGTCGTTCGTCCGCCATCTTTTTCATGGGATTATTTCTGGCGTCTTCTCTTACTTGGGTTGCAAATTCTCCTAGATACCCTTCTTCCACCAAACGTTCTATCACGGATTTTAATTCTCTGTACGCTTCTGTGGAATGCCCCCTGGCTTTGTGGAATTTACAGTAAGTATTTTCTCTCCTCCCTAGAAGTACCCCTGCTTTCGTAGGTGCAGGGTAACGGATGGGAAGGTTTCGCTGCTCCGCTATCGCTAGAATCTCCGCCCTCGGTACATTAAGGGAAGGGAAATCTGGGTCATATGTCCGATTTTTATAAGAATCCCCTGGACGCCTAGTGGGGGAACCACCGGACTTTCCCTTCGAAGAATGACCCTTTTGTCTATTGGAGGCCTTGGGGATATGATCCTTCCGCCGAGCGTAATTGTCGATGAAACGGTCGTCAAGAAGGGGATTTGCAGGGGCGGCAGGAATTTGAGATGCCCCAGACGGCATGTTATAAGTTCTATCTCTGTTTTCTTCTTCCATTTTCGCATAATTAAGGGCTTTTAGCCTCAATGCGTCTAAAGTCACTGGAGGATCCACCATTAGTGCATCTTTCAATTTACCGTAGCGGCAGTTCCTTTTCAGGGCTTCTATAGCAAAATCAATGGTAACGCCAGGCGTTAGTGACATTTCCAAATTGAATCGACTGAGAAATTCCTTTAAAGTTTCCTGAGGCATTCGTTGTATGTCAAATAACGCTGCGGCGGATTTCCTGATTGGAATCGCCGTACTAAATCTGCTCCTGAATTTGGATTCCAGCTGCGAAAAATTACTGATGGATCCACCAGGGAGACCCTCGAACCAGAGACGCGCGACACCCGATAATGTCATAACAAATATTTGGAACAACGCCGCATCACTGTGGGTCTGAAACTGAACGAAATCCTTCACTTTATTGATATGAGAAATGGGATCTTTGGTGCCATCATAAGTATCGGTGGGAAGCTTCACACGTCGGCTGACCCTATGACGCCTTATACGGCGGCTAAATAGGTGACCCAAAGTATCGTCAAGAATTTTACGCGCATGGCGCGGGGAGATATTTCTACTTCGCGCCTCCAATTTCTAGGTTCTGGCGTAGGATGTCGCCTAGGAGATCGACTGCGACTCCTGGGCAAACGACTTCGATGCCTTCGGCTACTAGATCTTTCACTATATTCGGGAGATAAACTCCTGTTTGCTCCTTCCCTCCGTCCGTCCCAACGGTTCCTAACCCCCTCAAAGTGTCTATCTCCCTGCGGGAGGAGACCTAGCGGCATCTGCGATACGTAAGCCTCTACTCTTTCTTGAGTGAGCTGCACAAAACTAACCGGGGGATCTGCCGCGGATAAAGGTATATGGAGGTTTTCCTAAAATAACGGTGACAAGGGCCGATCGGTGACAATAGATGGTGTGAACATGACGCAGGGAGGGATGCTAGATCCAGAAACATCAGGCGTGATTCTCGCAGCCATTTCAGTCAAATATTCCAACCGAGAACGAAGGGCCGCTATTTCACTTGCAAAAGGATGTTCTGCATTATTAAGCACAGATCCCCTCGAACGAGGAGTGGAAAAGCTAGATCCCGCCATTTGCGAAGACGAAATGACCGTCTGCGAGGAGAGGGGTTCCCCTGCCAACCTGATTGAGAGGTTCGGAGATCCCGAAGTAATTGGTTGCGATGTCATAGAAAGATCAGAAGTAGCAAAAGGGAATAACCGTCTACGAATCGAAAAAGGAATATTGGAAGATGAGGATCGGATCGGCTCCGATCCTAAAGTCATGACTGTTCCGACCTCCGGAGTAAACGGAGCTTGGATATTAAGGACGCTCACTTAATATACCAAAGCTCTCAATGAAAGCACCATTTGATAAGATTCGAGATCGGGTCTGATCAGAACAACGGCCACTGCTGTTGGTCGGAGGGGTTGCGCTTGACGTCGGAAGTACCTGCAAAGCGTCGGAGGGGGGCTCCGGCGTAGACACTCCGATGCTTAAGTCAGTACGGATTTTAAAGTAACAGAGGTTCTTCTGGGGTGATCTCGATCTTACCTTCTGTTTGAAAATGTAGGGGTACTTATAGGCCGTGGAGGGCGATACCCGGCGGCGATAGTATAGGTGATGGCTGGAGGTGACGTCACGAGCGATACCGGTAGGTGACGTCACGAGCGATATCTAGATGAGGTTGTCAGGAGCGATAACATCGTGGGTCCCCTAGGATGGGATGGCGCCGTGCATATAGAGATGCGCGAGACCCCCCTCCGCTGATGTCGACCATCCTAGGAAACCCTTTCCGGTCCAGGGGCGATACGTAGATGTCCTATGGGGCTTATAGGAGTCTGTCATCGGCAGGAGTCGTAATTGCAATAATACTGTTAGGATTGTCTTGATTGTTATCAACCGCCCCATGGTTGTAAACTGTCGTGACCACGAAAGGTCCCGACCATTTAGACTTCAGCTTTCCGGCAAAGAGTCACAGGCGTGAGTTGTACAATAAGACTTGTTGTCCGACTGAAAAGGTTTTGGGACGAAGGTGCCGGTCATGGTAAGCTTTTGTCTTGCCCTTGTAGAGCAGGGCATTCTCATAAGAATCGTCCCTCAATTCTTCTAGCTCTTGGATTTGTAAACACTTATGTTGATTGGCAAGGCCTAGATCTGTATTCACCTTCCTGATGGCCCAAAAAGCCTTGTGCTCTATCTCCACTGGAAGATAGCACGGCTTGCCATAGACAAGTCTGTAGGGAGTCATTCCGATTGGAGTCTTAAAAGCTGTATGATAGGCCCAGAGTGCATCATCCAATTTCAGACTCCAATCTTTCCGGGACTGGTTAACGGTCTTCTCAAGGATGGACTTAATCTCACGGTTCGAGACCTCGGCTTGGCCATTAGTCTGGGGGTGATAGGCGGTGGATGTTCTATGGTGGACTCCATACTTTGTCAAGAGCGAGGTCACGACGCGGTTGCATAAATGGGTACCCCTATCGCTGATGAGTGCTCTAGGTGTACCAAACCGGTTGAAGATATTAGTGCGGAGAAAATTCACGACCACCTTAGAGTCGTCCGTCCGAGTGGCCTTGGCCTCAACCCATTTGGAAACATAATCGACGGCCAGAAGGATGTAGATGTTGCCAAAGGAGTTGGGAAAGGGGCTCATGAAATCGATACCCCAGATATCGAAGATCTCGCAAGTGATAATGTTTGTCAAGGGCATCTGATTCCTGGCCCCGATATTTCTAGTGACCTGACATCGGGGGCACGAAGCGCAATACATGTAACTATCCTTGAAAATGGTGGGCCAGTACAGACCAGCCTCCAGGACCTTCAGGGCAGTTTTCTTGGCCGCGAAATGGCCTCCTTCTGAATGGCAGAATTTAAGGATCGAGGGCACCTCGTCCATAGTTACACATCTACGAATTATCTGATCCGAACAGTGTTTCCACAGGTAGGGGTTGTCCCAAATGTAGTATTTGGCTTGCCTTCTGATTTTGTTGCATTCAGAAGGAGAGGCATCAGCTGGGTAAGTGCCAGTAGCACAAAAGTTTGCAATATCGAAAAACCATGGGGAATAAACAACCTGGGCTAGACATAATCGCTCGTCTGGAAAAATATCTCGGATTGGCTCAAACGAATTGTCTTCTTGGGCTGGAAGTCTGCTCAAGTGGTCTGCCACAAGATTTTCTTTTCCCACCTTATCTTTGATAGCGATATCAAATTCTTGCAGGAGCAAGATCCAACGAATAAGTTGTGGCTTGGCATTAGCTTTGGTCAACACACACCGAAGGGTAGAATGGTCTGAATAGACGAGGACACGGGTGCCCAGTAGATATTGCCTGAATTTGTCAAGGGCATAGACTACAGCCAGGAGTTCTTTCTCTGTGGTTGTGTAGTTTTGCTGGGCCGGGTCTAGTAGCTTGGAAGCATAGTAGATAACATGGGTCTCTTTATCCTTCTTTTGACCCAAAACGGCGCCCATGGCCTAATTACTGGCATCACACATGACCTCGAAAGGTAATGTCCAATCGGGGGCACGAATAATCGGGGTCGAGATAAGTCTGTTCTTGAGAAGTTCAAAAGCGGCTTTGCAGGCCTCACTAAAATCAAAGGACATGTCCTTCTGGAGTAAGTGACACATTGGTTGAGCAATCTTGGAAAAATCCTTAATGAACCGTCGGTAGAAACCAGCGTGGCCTAGAAAAGATCTCACATCTCGGACACAGGAGGGGTAGGGAAAGGATTCTATCACTTCGATCTTGGCTTTGTCAACCTCAATTCCCTTGGCCGAGATGACATGACCAAGTACCAGGGCTCGATCCACCATGAAGTGACATTTCTCAAAATTCAGGACAAGATTTGTCTCTATGCAGTGCTCTAGGCACCTCTTCAGATTGGTCATGCATTCCTCAAAAGAATTCCCATAGACAGTGAAGTCATCCATGAAGACCTCGATTCCATCCTCAACTAGCTCAGAGAAAATGCTGACCATACAACGTTGAAAAGTGGCAGGGGTATTACACAGGCCGAAGGGCATGCGTCTATACGCGAAGGTCCCGAAAGGGCAGGTAAAGGTGGTCTTTTCCTGGTCTTCAGGAGCAACTGGGATTTGATGGAAACCGGAGTAACCGTCTAGACAACAATAGTGGGTCTTCCCGGTGAGACGTTCTAGCATCTGATTGATGAAGGGCAGGGGAAAATGATCTTTCCTAGTAGCGGCATTCAATCGGCGGTAGTCAATACACACTCTCCACCCATTCTGGATCCGTATAGGAATGGATTCGCCATCTTGACTGATGGTGATGGTTATACCTGTTTTCTTAGGCACGACCTGGATAGGGCTGACCCAAGGGCTATCTGAGATGGGGTAGATAACTCCTGCATCTAGCAGCTTGAGAATTTCTTTCTTTACCACTTCCATCATTGGCGGATTAAGTCGACGCTGGGGCTGGCGGATGGTCTTGCTCGCGTCTTCTAGGTGGATGTGATGAGTGCATAATGCTGGGGACAAGCCCTTGATGTTCGCAATGGTCCATCCTATGGCTTGTCTGAAGTTCTTCAGCAAGGAAACCAGCTTGGACTCCTCGGGGTCTTTGAGCTTGTTGGAGATAATGACAGGCAGAGAGTTATCGGGGTCTAGGTAGGCATACTTCAAATGGGAAGGCAATGGCTTCAGATCTAGGGTTGGAGCCTGATCAATAGAGGGGAATAACTTAACATGGCCTGGATATTCAGGAGACTGCTTCGGAGACTCATGCTGAGTAATAGCGCATTCTTCTAGGGTAGCGACGATAGAGTGTAATTCAGGTGGAATGGGAAGTGTCGAGGCCACGACATCTAGAAGAGCGAGTGTCAGACTCCTGTCAAGGGTAGAATGCAAGGGGTCAGTAGAATATATTTCATCAATCTCCCCTATAATGGGGTCAACAATATCAACATAATTCACACTAGAGAATTCAGAGGGGTATCGCATGGCTTCTAGCACATTGAATTTGATGATCTCTCCATCAAATTCAAGAGAGATGGTGGCATCATGAACATCAATCTTTGCTCGGGCTGTGGCCAGAAATGGGCAGCCTAGAAGAACATCTGTAGATTTGGTGGAGTCTTCGTTCTCCATTGCAATCACATAGAAATCCGCAGGAAACAAGAATTCTCCCACTTGGACCAAGACATCCTTAATGATCCCCTCGGGGTAGATAACAGAACGATCAGCGAGCTGGATGGCAAGGTCTGTAGGCATGAGAGGCTCGAGGCCTAGACTGTGGTAGATTATCAAGGGCATGACATTAATTCCTGCTCCTAGATCACACATGGCCTTGCCAATATCGACTGTGCCGATTCGACAAGGGATAATGAACATGCCTTGGTCTTTGCGTTTCGGAGGGATCCGACGTTGGATATGTGCCGAAGCGTTAGCTCCTACGCTGATCTTGTTAACTTCGGCGAACTTGTTTTTGTTCGTGCATAATTGCTTCAGGAATTTGGCATAGCGAGGGACATTCTTCACTGCCTGGAGGAGAGGGATGTTAACAACCACTTTACTGAACATTTCAAAGATATCGCGATCCTCCTTGTCTTTCTTGGCCTTGACCAATCTGTGAGGGAACAGGGGCTCGAGAATCTTATGAATGTACTCTTGAGTAAATTCTGGTGGGTTGGGGTCATTCCGTGGTGAGCCTCTGGGAGAGCGGATTCTGTCCTCCTTGACTTCTACGAATCTAGGGACTTTGGGGAGCTTCGTTCTAGGTTTAGGCCGGATTTTGGCCTCTGGAGAATTTTCAACATCTTGGGCTGGAAGCTCAGGTGGGTTCAAGGTCGTTCCACTACGCAAAGTTACTGCACAGACATTGTGCTTCGGATTCATTTCGGTCTGAGGTGGTAGCCTGCCATGATTTGTTAACTCTTGCATTTTGGCAGTCATGGCACTCATTTGCCTCTTAAGCTCATCTATTTCTTTCTGCTGCTCGGGATTCTTAGGCACTTCATCAGTCGGGGTCTGGACAAAAGTCTAGTCCTGAGGAGGTTGGCGTTGATACTGATTCTGATGGTATGTGGGTCGAGGTCTGAAATTTGGCATATTAGGAGGGGGATTTCCATAGGGGTTCTGGTGTGGTTGATGGCTAGGTCCCGAAAGCTGAGTGTTTGGAACCCATCCTGGATTTTGCTGTTTCCAGCCTTGGTTGTAGTTTTGACCGTAAGGGACTGGGATAAATTGGTCGGCAGCATTCACTTGTATTTCATCCGGAATATGGGGACATGCATCAGTGGGGTGATCCACAAAATTGTATATTTGGCAGGCTTTGACAGGTGTGGGTTGTCCGGTCATGAAATTCTGGAACATTCCTGTGAGAGATGATATCTGGTTCTGAAGGGCAGCCACTTGAACATCCTGGCCTGGATTGTTGGTAAGGTCGTCAGAGGCATTCTTGGCCATGAGCTCTATTGTTGCTCGAGTAGCTGTTGGGGTGAGAGCAGTCAGAGATCCGTTGGCAGCTGCGTTGAGCAACGCCTTATCATGAGCTTTGAGGCCTTCACAAAAATACTGAACAAGGGCGTGCTCGGTAAGGTTGTGGGCTGGACAGTTAGATTGCATCTTCTGGAACCTCTCATAGTACTGGGCTAGAGTCTCCTCCTTCTTCTGAACTATGGAGACGAGTTGCTTGCGCGTGGTGTTGGAGATAGAAGTCGGGTAGTACTTCTCAGTGAAGATTTTTGACATGTCTTCCCAAGAATGAATAGATCTTGCGGAAGGTCATAATACCAGTCGAGGGCATCATCTTTGAGAGACCACTGGAATGCACGCAGCTTGGCTTGCTCAATGCTGACGTTGGCGGGTTTCATGGCCTTACAAATAGAGTGGAGCTATTGGAGATGATGAAGAGCATTCTCCTTGGCGACCCCCCGAAAAGTGGGCAGATGATGAAGTACGGCTGACTTCAGAGTCCAGTCATGAGGGACGTTAGGCCAGTCAATGCAGCTACTTGCCATATCGGGGGTTGTATGGAAATTATCGATGGTTTGTTGATCTGGGGGTGGTGGTGGTTGATTCTCACGACGCTCATGGTTGTCATGGTTGTCTAGGTCTTCCATTGCTGGAAAATCAAAATGGGCTGGTATGGGGTTGTCGGGGTCACGATGAAGGAAGGTTAGGTCTACGAAAAGCTGGTGTTCCTGGTCGGCCAGATTGGAAGGGGATCCGTCGAGGGCAGGGTGTGGGATTACTCTACGATGAGCAGATGTTGCTTGGGCTTGCCTACGAAGTCCTCTTTCTGTTCTGGTCAACTCTAGGTCTAGAGGGAGTAGATCGGGGGCAGATCTCCTGGTCATACAAAAACAAAAACAAAATTAGTATCGTTCAATCCCCGGCAACGGCGCCAAAATTTGATCGTCACTCAAATATACTAATATTTTCCTGGTGCCTAGATGCACAAATTAATGTGTACAGGGCAAGACAGGGTCGAACCACAGATATTGAAGGGATAAATCGTTAATGAAGATGTATGACAAGGCAATATGCGACAGATCGAACCCAAGTAACACTACTGGGGGGGTTTTATGTTGATTAACGCAGAGTATGGGAGCTAACAAAACAGAATTGTAAAGTAATTATCTAGGGCACGAAAATAGAATGTAATCCAAGGCAAGAAATATATAAAACAGATCGGGGGCAAGAAAAGTAATAAAGGAGATGTTAATCAGATAGGAAGACATCTTAGTGAAAGGTGCTTATTCGGGTTATTTTCTAGGTTGGCTAGTCATCGGCATAGAGATTTTCTAGACTCAGGTACAGACCTGCTATAGGGACCGCGTTTCCACACCGCATCCCCTACTTACCTTCGTAGATAAAAGTCACCCCCTGTTTCCACATATGAGGTGACCTTGACGTTCCGCCATCCTCCTAAGCACGAATGCGGGGAGGCCAAACTCAGAATGCCTATGAAGGGGAGGTAAGACAGATCTAGGGCACGATAGCTCGGCTTGTCAGACTCGTATCCCATACCCTAGATAACTGTTTACCCCTAGACAGAGGTCTCTCGCGCTACCTCTGCTAGGTGTCTACTACTATTCCAGGGCTTCGCGTTAGGTATAACCCTGGAAATGACACTACTCATGCAGAAATATCAACAGGTGATCAGACTCTTAACATTTCTAGACAAGCATGGAATTAAAATGATAAACAATCATGTGAGACAAGAGAATATATTAAGCATGCATTAGACCTCTTAGCCGAACCCTACAACCCTTGAAACACCCTTCACTAAGAAGGGGGTATTTAGCTACTCATACTATAATATAAACAGTAGATATAAATAATCATGTAATAACAAAGAGAATGAAAAGGGAGTAGAGGAAACCGATAGATTAATTAATAATCAAGGAGAAAACTTGAGACAAAGGCTGTTCTTGATGACAAGAAGAGAAGATCCCTAGAAAATAAGTGCTGAAATTGATGTAAGAAAATATCCTAGGACAGCCGTCCTTACAAAAACCCCAACACTATGCTTATATAGCCTAATATTAGCTAGGAGACAAAACAGCTAAGGGGGAGGAAGGAGCAGTGAGAACATGACAGCACATGTCCTTGCAAAGGGCATATTCTGGGATTCCTGACACGCCTGATGTCTTCTAGAAGCGCATGGGATCCCATGCGGATCTTTGAAGATGCTTTTCTTCTGTTTCGTTCTACGGAAGATGCAGAACTGTCAAGGCCTTGAGACAGTGCACTGGTCTGGTTCGCGTCGAGGTCTTGACAACGTTCTGTCTTCTAGGCCTTGAAACTGGAATTCCTCAGAAATGCTCCAAAATTGCTTCTTTTCGATCGTTTCCCTCTTTTGACGTTAATCTGCAAATAAGATTGGAACAAGGGTCAAATAGCAAGTTCAAGCCCCCGATAGGGCTAGAAAAGAGGGTAGAATTGAGACCATGAAACGTGCTATCACTCTGTCTATGTGATATGCCTGTAAAAATACAAAGGGCATGAGAAATTTTTTTGAGTTATGTCTGTAAAAATACAAAGGGCATAGAAAAAAATAATAATTATTTCTGTCAAAGTGATTTAAATGGCACTAGTCTTTAGGCATGTTTGGATAGAAGCACATCAGTGGGACTCAAATCTGTGGTGAGTCTTGTTCCCTATACATCATCAAAATAAAATCTAGCAGGATGTCTTGATATCATGTGGATGGGGTATGTTTAGGGTATTGATTTGTCCCTATTAGTCCAACATTGGGTCGGTTCGGCAAGTGTCTTGGTGAATTCAGTGGTGGAATGAACAGCCGAAAGAAGAATTTTGGGGGTCCTGGTGTTTTTGTTGTGTTTTTCTTTTGTTTGTGTGTCTTTGAGTCTGTATGCTTGGGGGCAAGCATGGTTTAAGTGTGGGGAATTTGATTGCATTCCATTTAATCATGTTTTTACTGTCCATTTACTTGTTATTTGGGCAGTAAATCTATTGATTTCCCTTTCATTCCTTATGCTTTGGCAGTTCTGGTTTGGAGGCCAATTATTGGAGGATTTTGACCTGGAGCACTGGAGCTGATTTTCAAACCATCTTGGCCTAGAGTTTGGCCAAGATCCCATCGCGCACCAAAGCATCGATAACCAGATCGTCGTGGCCGGAAGCTTGGCCAAGACTCATTCACTACAGACAAGTCTCGAGCGAGCAGCGTTGGCAACCACTTGGGTCACCTTTCGCCTGGGCCTTGCGAGCTTGCAAATACAATCCAGCGAATTCAGAGGGATCGGACAACAATCAATTTAAGAATCCTTGTTAGGATCTCCCTCTATTTTTGTATATTGCAAACTCCTTTTGTAATTCAAAACATGGTTACTACCTCCTTAGATTTTAGAGGAGTTCGAATTAGAATAGGACGAGGGAATTTCAGCTCTATATAGTTGAGCTCTCTCGCTTCTCTAGGGCGACGCTCTCTCTTCCTTTTCGATCAATAACAATTTCTTGCTCCGGAATTTAATTCTTAGAATTCTCAGATTTATTTATTTATGCAAACAAATATATTTATTTTACATCCATGAGTATGAGTTAGGGGTGAGCGTTCGGATTTCGGATCGAAATCCGACAAGTTCGGATCGGATTTTTTCGGATTCGGATTTTTTCGGATCGGATTTTTTCGGATTTTTTGACAAGGAATCCGAAACCAATCCGACACCTTCGGTTTCGGATTGGTTCGGTCGAATTTTCGGATTTTTTTCGAATTTTCGATCGTAATTGTAAATTTGTAATTCTATCTCACATTTCACAATTCAATATCTGTTAGTATTATTCTAGCAAAACCATGGTCTGCTTTCAAAGATAATTTCTTCAACAATTCTTCAAATTAAGCAACTATACCAATACTTCAAATTAAGCAACTATAACGGTCAGATTTTTTATTTTAAAATATATTATTCTGTAATTTTTAATTTCCAAATTTTTTTCATTTCCAGATGTTTTCCCTTTTTTTTCTCTTTTGTTTTCCCTTTTTTTTCTTTCCTTTTTACCTTTATTTCTTTCATTCACTTTTCAAATGAATAGGGTTGGCAATGGAGCGGGTAAGGTACTATCCATACCCGCACCCGCAAATTTGCGGGTTATCCATACCCGCACCCGCACCCGCGCGGAGCGGGTATGTGTTGATACCCAAATTTTGACGCCATTTTTAATCAATTTTAGCATTTCTGTCATTTATTTAATTTACTGTCATTTTTACTTGATTTACAGTCATCTGTAGTTAGTTTACTATCGCTAGCATTTTTAGGTGTTTCGTTGCATTTTTGCATCGTCGTTAGCATCGTCAGCTTTCGAAATCGCATTTTCAATTTTTCGGCATGCATTTTCATTATTATTATTAATATTATTTTTAGCCTAAAAAAATCACGTTTTAGACTATCCGGCAGTCGTATGCTAGTTTTTCTGCATTTTTTGGTCATCTCACGAATTTTAGGATTTTTAGGGTTTTAGCGCATTTTTTTAGTATTTTTATTATTTTATTAATATTTTTATTCGAGCTTTTATTGGACCCGAGTAAGTCTGCTCGAACCACAGCTTGACTTTTAAATGTTTTCCATCAACTAGTTGCTAGCTTTTTTTCTGCTCGCAACGGTATACAACGTTTCGTGTAATTTTCGGCGTAACGTTTTTATTTTTCCGTTCCCGCGTTTCGCGCTTTTGAACGCGAAAATAAACACGTCAAACGCGAAATTTTCATGCTTCGCTGTATACGGTTAAAACCGTCATATTTTTCTCTACGCGCTAGTACACTCGGATCGAAAAGTCCAAGCGTTTGCTCGCAGGACTCAGCTCGAGCCCATTTAAATAAATTAAAGGGCATTTTAATCACAACCGTTGATCTGGTCAACTCAAGAAAAGTCAACCAGATCAACGGTTGACAAATTAAAGGGGCATGGTGCATAGCACACGCGAACGGCCATGGACGTGCGTGAATAGGGGAGCGAGCCACCGAGCTGCTCGCTCCCGTCCCCTCGGCCGTTACCTGTCCCCTCGGCCATCATCACAACGCCCCTAGCCCAGCCACCTCACGGCCGTAGCCCCGCCAGCGTGAATAACACCACCACGCGCAGCTCCTTCTCCCTCTCCTCCACGCGATTTTCTCCTATAAATAGGAGCTCCCATTCAACGTAAAAACGGCACCAAAATCGCAAGAAACCCTTGCTCCTTCTCCCTCTTGATCAGCTTGCTCATATTGAGCGACAATCGTCCAGTTCAAAGTTTGAAACGTGAGCTTTCTCTCTCTAGCTCATCTTCGGTTTTTCTGCGCAAGTTTTCTTTAATTTCGTTTGGCTTGATTTTGAGCAAATAAATTGATTGTTTTTGTGCTATTAATTCACATACGTAATGTAGATTAAATACATGCTTTCAATTTTGAAAATCGTTGGCTAGATTGTTCGAATTAATTAGTTTTCGATAATTAACGGTTCGGTCGTTTTTTCGAAATTAAATTTTGTACGAGTCAAACTCAAAATCGAGGTTTATACGGTCGGAAAGTCGTCGAAGAGACGAACATTTCGGTACGTCCATTTTTCAAAACGGCCAAGTGTGGCCGGAGTTGGGTCGCCGGCAGTAGCTCCGGCGACCAAGGGAGGGGGTGATG
This sequence comes from Viola odorata, assembly GCA_963691705.1. NCBI lineage: Eukaryota > Viridiplantae > Streptophyta > Magnoliopsida > Malpighiales > Violaceae > Viola > Viola odorata. The sequence goes on from OY829544.1 coordinate 48,020,312, forward strand.
AATAGTGCCATGCCTATTCATCACACGGCGCCGTTTTGGCCCCCCTCCCAAATTTTCAAAGTTTTCAATTAGGTCCCTCCGATTTTTAATTCTTTCCGAAATTTCAAATCGCAAGTTTTTCGTAAAAATAATTCGTACGCATCGTACGTTAATTTCTCGTATTATCAACTGTTTAATTTTCTGCACTTATCAACTGTTTAATTTTCTGCACTTATCAACTGTTTAATTTTCTGCACGTATCAACTGTTTAATTTTCTGCACTTATCAACTGTTTTAATTCTTAGCACTTTAAATTTCCGCACTTTATTTTCTGCAATTTAAAAATTCAGTTATTTATTTTCACCGCCTACATGGACGGTCGCACTTTAATTTCCGCAATATCAACTGCTTTAATTTTTCGCAAAACTGCTGGAAATCCTTCCGCAATATCAACTGTTTTATTTTCTGCAAATACCAATTGTTTTATTTTCCGCAATATCAACTGCTTTAATTTTTCGCACAACTGCTGGAAATCCTTCCGCAAATATCAACTGCTTTATTTTCTGCAAATATCAATTGTTTTATTTTTCGCAAATATCAACTCTCTACTTTCTGCAAATTATCCAACTGTTAAATTCTCACATGCTTAAAATCAATCATTTTTCGCATGCAATCACGTAGATGTTAGATTCTCACATGCTTAAAATCAATCATTTTTCGCATGCAATCAACGTAGCATTTTAATTCTCACATGCTTAAAATCAATCATTTTTCGCATGCAATCACGTAGCATTTTAATTCTCACATGCTTAAAATCAATCATTTTTCGCATGCAATCAACGTAGCATTTTAATTCTCACATGCTTAAAATCAATCATTTTTCGCATGCAATCACGTAGCATTTTAATTCTCACATGCTTAAAATCAATCATTTGTCGCATGCAATCAACGTAGCATTTTAATTCTCACATGCTTAAAATCAATCATTTTTCGCATGCAATCACGTAGCACTGTTAAAATTCTCACATGCGTAAAATCAATCATTTTTCGCATGCAATCACCATAGCATTTAAATTCTCGTATGTGTAAAATCAATCATTTTTCACATACGATCAACCCAACATTTAAATTTCGTATGCGTAAAATCAATCATTTATCGCATGCAAATCAGCTCAGCATTTAAATTCTCGTATGCGTAAAATCCATCATTTTTCGCATACAAACAACTGTCATCATTTTTGTCAAACCCAGCATCTCACTTTCGTATACGCAAAATTCATCATTTCTCGTATGCAATCAACTGTCATTTAAATTTTCGCACTCATAAAATTGTTTACTTCTTTCTCAAGCTATCACTAATACTCTCACTTTGTAGGTTTTAAATTCAAGCTTCGCTCGAAAGTACGCCTTTCGATTCCCTTTTATTTATTCAGCGCTTTTTCGTAAAATAGCAGTCGTACGCATGATATATAGAACTGTTAGAATTAAAATCAACCCACATGAACAACGTGTTTAAAGAGTCGCTTCAAATGCCATATTCATGTGATTTTAAATTCTCGCATATATTGACTGCATGTACATGGGGACTTTCGATCCCACATCAGTTTTCCACTTCAAAAACCAATCATTTAAAATTGGTACTCTGTTAGCAATCCATGATAGGTTCACATAGCAATCAATCTAATCATGCATGGCCCGATGATGAAATAAGAGGGCGCTCATTCAGTCTTACAGAAAATTCAGTCCCATCACGTTACGGTCAAGAATAATAGACTGATCTTGATAAACGGTAACCCCGTCCGAAAGATCTTTTTTTATTATTCTTGAACGGTCCCGATTGTGGAAAAGGCTAAAGTGACGATTCCTCTGAGGGCCCCCTTTTTCAAAATAAAACGCATTTTCATCAAAACACCTTTTAAACACCTCTCTCATCAACCGGTAACCGTTTTCGGATGTGACTCGGGTGCCTAACACCTTCCCGAGACCATAATACGACCCCGAACCTTTTGTCTGGGGTCCAGACCCCTTTTTTTGTGCCTTTAGTTTTTTTTACTTATTATATTTCCTATGCCATGACGATTAAGGTTGCCTAAAGCCTAGCAACCAAATTAGGGTGGCGACTTCATTGCATGTTGCGAGGCGTCTGTCTACGCTGAGCATTGTAAGGTCTCAAATTTCGTTGCACACTCGCGAGTTTTTAATTTTCGTGGAGGCGCGACAGTTTGGCGACTCCACTGGGGACTTTTTGGGTCGGAGCCGGTTTTGTCTTTTTTAGAGAGGTGTTTATGTGTTTATTTATTTGCTTTGATCAATTGCTGATCTGTTCATTTATTTGCTTTATCAATTGTCATATGCATATCATAGCGCCCTACACCCAGGGGACCAATACCAAAATAGGAGGGTAGTAGTGACGCCCTAGGACACATGTCCTAGGTAGTGTTCACCAATCCCAACTCGGATGAACCCCTAAAGCCAGTTGAAAGGATTACTCGATTTCGTAAGGAATCGGGGACGCCAGACGACACTTTAGGGACCTTTTCATGGTATCATCCGGGAACCATTCAAGCCAGTTAGAGGTGTCGGAATCAGAGCCCCAGCACGTGCATCATGATTATACCTGTTTATCGTGGCTATTTATCTTGTTGGTATGATGACGTGATTTTTCCTGTTATACAAACTGTGGATTTCTCACACACACCATTTACTTAGCACTTAAAAATTTTGATGTTTGTCCTACACGGCCCATTTTGCTCATTCACCATGACAGCACCTACGTTACTTTCATTTGATATTTTCGGGGGACGAAGCTTCGACGATCAAGCTGCCCGAGGAGATCTGTTAGAACGGGGATTCGCCCCTGACATCACCACTAAAATCAAAGTAGAGGTTGTAGACTTTGATTTGACTAGGATTCGGATGTTAAGGAATGAGCTGACTGAAGACGAAGAGACTCAGTTTGAGGGTAGTTATGGAAAGCTACTGACCCTAGTGGATGTCAAGGCCGATTGGGGTTGTATCAGGGCAGCTCTGAAGTTCTGGGATTCCTACTATCATTGCTTCTCTTTTGACAAGGGAGTGGACTTAACTCCTACACTCGAGGAGTACTCAACTTTGATGTGCTTCACATCACCCATATCAATCATCTACCAGAATGTCCGACTTGACTCTGCAAGTGTAAAAATAAGACTCGACAAGCTATTAGGAATCCCTACTCGTGTCAAGGAGGGTGACTACGTTTGGTGTTGGTCGGATATCGAGGCACGATTTCAGCTATCAAATGGAGCTAGGCGCTTAAGGATTCTGGCCTTTGCCATTGTAGGATTCGTCTTTTTTTCGAGGATGAGAAACGCCATCGACTCTTCAGCAGCCAACATCTTTTATGAGATGGAGGTAAATGCCATCAATCCTACAACAGCCATCTTGGCCGAGACCTTTCGTTCCTTAGACTCCTGCCGAAGGAAGGGGAAAGGGAGGCTCACCTGCTGCGCCCAGCTACTGACAGTATGGTTGATCAGCCACTTCAAGCAAATTCTTGATCAATCCATCTTCTTCGAGAGCTACATCAGGTCATGCCCTCTGCTCAGAGTTATCAATGCAATGACCACAGATAAATGGGAGATGGAAAATAAAGACGTCTGGATCAACCGATTCATCAACCTCTCAAAGGAAGACTTCAGTTGGCATGCCAAGTGGCTACGAACCTCCGATCCTATCGTCTGCTGTGGACCCCTACCTTGGGTTCCTCTAATCGGAGCTTGGGGATGTGCTCACTACTGCCCTGCCCTCGTACTCAGGCAGTTTTGCATCACCCAGATCATTCCAGTAACATTCGGCATGACGAAAATGGATCTACCACACACCGGAGAGAATCAGAACATCCAGTTGTACGCCCTAGACTGGGCCAACCCCTTTTGTCTCAAAGGACGTGTCGCCCCTGCCGCAACAATACCGCAATATCCACAGTGGAGGTTGCAGCGAGTCAACGGCAATGTCTTGCCTCACCCAGAAAATCAGAAACCGATAGAAGAGGAAGGAGAATCGCAAGTAAGTGGAGGAATGGATGCCATGGCTTACGCGCAAGTGGTAGAACAAATGCGAGCAGCGCAGGAAGAGCGAGATCTAATGACAGAGGAAAGAGATACTGCCGAAGCACGTCAATGCTACGCAGAAGTCCAGAAGAATGAGGTACACCGGCGTCATAGGGATTTTGTCCGAATACAAGCAGTAAAACAGAAGGTGGCTCTCAGGGCCTTCAACGAACGCTTGAGCAGCGAAACCCGCAAGAAAGAAGCTTCGAGTGCCATAATCCAAGACAAGGATTCAACGATAAGGGTCTTGACTACTCGAGCAGATCTAGGAGATAGGAAGAGCCAGGCATTACAAAACCGAATTACCGCCTTAGAAGCTGAGATAGAAATGCAGAAAGGGGAGATGGCTTCGATGGAGTACCTTTGGCAGGAGAACTCTGACGCCCAGGATTGACGCCTTTAGGGAAAGGCTCGGATATCGGCAAACCTTTTCTTTTAGCTAGGACCCCTAATTTCATCTATCTTAGCCATTTTTTATGAACTTAGGTAGTTGGCAAGTTTACCATACTTTTGTAAACACTTTAATAAAGTCGTACTCTTTCGGATATTTATTAAAATTGCCTATCTTTTTCATATCAATTATCCATCCCAAATACAACTCAAAAGACCATCGCAAAAAGAAAAAGAAAATCCCTCCGAGATAAACACAATCTTTTCACTAAAAAACTAGAAAAATCAGACCAAGCAATATATAGCCAAGTAGCCCTCGCTCATGACCCTATCCTTTTAGTTTATCACAAGAACTTCCGAGTTCATAGCATAGATCGACGTACCTCCCTTGGTTGGGTTCACTAGGCATCAGGCCCTACAGCGTTGAAAGCATAATGTGAAAAGAGATCCCCCTAGCATGACGGCGTTGGTTACCCCTGCTGATTTGGGTTTCGCCGTTAGCATCTCAGATTTGCGTCATATCGCGGGAATGTATAGAGGCTTCCTTCGTATCTCGCCAACGACCAGGATATCTCGCCTCCGCGACCACCCTGAAAATATCAAATGAAAATACAAGCCAGAAAAGCGAATGAGCAAATGTGGAGACCTCGGGATTGCACATCACCTGTGTATCTTCATTTATACTCACTGTTTTTGTGTTTTTTCCCTTTTTTCAGGTTCACCATAGCTCCTCGGAAGCAAGCTACTCCGTACAGGCTCCCTTTGACTAGACTTCAAAAGCGAAAAATGACTGAACCGGCCAAGACCGATGAAGCACTGACCGCTAGAATTGCTAAGTTAGAGGAGCAAGTTAGGATCACTACGGAAAAGGCCGCCAGGGCCGAAAAGGAAAGAGATGAAGCTGTCACCGAGTTGCCACCGGGTTTCGATCCCCCTCAAACAAACAGACCTTCCCCTTTACTCACCGTCGCAGGACCTTCGGTACTCCCACCCCTGTCCGGCCCCCCGGGCCGTTGGAGATGGGTTAGTCCCTTCACTGTACCCAACGCTGCAAGTCCTCCAGTTAAGGCGGGTGAAGAGATCTCCCCGTCGCTTCAGCACCTTTCAATCAACCCTGCTGTGGACCCCAGCAAGAGCCAGGCCCACCCAGAGAATCTGTATCTCCCTCCTCTTCCTCCGAGCACAGTTCCCGGACCTGTGGGAACTCAGCTCCTCACTTTCAACTCAGCACAACCGCAGTTCTCATCAGGACTGGCGCTACTCTTCGGTTCCAACCCCATCGGGGCCGAGCAACCGAAAAATGATCGGCTAAACCTACTTGAGGAAAGGCTCCGAGCAATTGAAGGGGCTGACCCATTTGACCCTACCGGCCCTGCCGATATGTGTATGGTCCCCGGGATTGTCGTACCCCCGAAGTACAAAATCCCTGACTTCGAAAAATATACTGGGGTAGAGTGCCCAAAGACCCATCTCAGAGCATACTGTCACAAGATGGCAGAGGTAATCCACAATGAGCCGTTGTTGATTCATCTCTTCCGGGAAAGCTTGACCAAGCACGCCCTGACATGGTATATGGGGCTAGACCGAGCCAGGATCAGGACATGGAGAGACTTATCCGACGCATTCTACCGGCAATATAAGTTCAATATGGAGGTAGCACCCGACCGCGCTGATCTGCAAAACATGGAAAAGAAAGTCGGCGAGTCCGTAAAAACCTATGCTCAGAGATGGAGGGAGGTGGCCTCACGGATCTCTCCACCCTTAAGCGACAAGGAACTCCTGTCGATCTTCTTGCACACCTTCAAGGCTCCCTACTACACCTACCTGATCTCAAACCCCTCAAATAGCTTCTCCGATATGGTCCTAATTGCCGAAAGAGTCGAGCAAGGAATTAAGTCAGGACGAATCTTGCCTTCAGCATCGGAATCTGGGCCCAGGAAAGCACCTATCATAAAAAGAGACGTTGGATTTGTGGCTCCCCAAGCTCATCAGGGGCAGCCATTTCCACCACCTCCACCTTATTTATCGCCATCGCCCTACCCTCTGCCGTCATTATATCAACCTACCTACTTTCCTTTCACCTCGCCGTCTGTTGCCAATATCGCGCCTCAAAGCCCTACGCATTTCCCATCAGTACAAGCATCACAACCCATGCAACCCAAGCCATATAACCCACCAAAAAACCCAAATAACCAAAACACGACAAACAATCGGTGGAGCCGAGAGCCTCCACCTCCTCTTCCTCTTCCTGCAGGAGAAATCTACAAACATCTCTTGGCAGCCGGACAGATCGTACCGGTGCCGGCTCAGCCTCAATTGCCTCCTTACCCGAAGTGGTATGATCTCAACGCGAGGTGTGAATACCACGCTGGAGCCCCAGGTCACACTCTGGAAACTGCTTCGCATTTAAAGCCAAAGTCCAGCACTTGATCAAGAGTGGGTGGGTATCTTTCGAAGGGTTAGCAAAAGGACCCAACACATCCACCAACCCTCTTCCCAATCATGCCCAGGGAAAGGGAGGAGTGAACGCCATCTCGGTAGGAGAAAGAAACGACCTTCTCTTTTCCGCATCAAGCTGGCCACAGGAACAACTTTTCCTGGCCCTAACTCGAGGAGGACACTTGCCATACTCGTAGAGCAATCCAAGTGGCTGCATGTACTGCGAGGAAAGCGACGATCACAAAATCCAAAACTGCAAGGTGTTCGCAGAAAGGGTGGTACAACTCTCGCATCTCGGGGTGATCCAAACCCAGAAAGCAACCCACGAGGGAAGATCCATTAACGCCATCGGAGACGGATTTCCTATCTCGCATAACGCCAAGGGAACTCCACTCCCAATCCTCCAAAAGAAGGGATCGACTTCGTCGGGCAAACGATTCTCCAAACGCCGCGACGAGGGCGATCGCGAGATTGATACTTTGGGCCAACCTTCTGGGAGATTCGATTACCTCGTCAGGTATTCGGCGCCACCCTCCTATGGTGGCCCAGCACCATCACTACCTTCTTGGGAACCCTCAGACTCCGAATCATACCCTTTACCGATGTGGTCGCTCCCTCTGTTTCCTTTGAAGGAAATCTACACAAGCCTCTTGGCAGAGGGACAGATTATGTCATCCCCACTCCCGTCTCAATCCACTCCTTACCCTAGCTGGTATGATCCAAAGGTTAGCTGCGAATATCACGCCGGAACCAGAGGACACTCCTTGGAGGATTGTTATGCCTTTAGAGAAAAGGTCGAGCACCTAACTAAACAAGGGCGAATCTCGCCCCATGGATTAGCAAAGGATCCTGCTGTGACAATGGGTCCCCTACCGCACCATAATTCGGGGATGGGCGACATTGCTTCCGTAGGAATCAACTTTCCTCGCCCTTCGATGGAAGAAACACCCAATGAAGAGTTGTTCTTCGCTCTAGCTAACAACGCTTATCTACCATTCCCGGGGAATAATCAGGCCCAATGCCTCTTCTGCCAAGGGGAAAGCAAGCATGACATCCAGGATTGTGGACTCTTTCGGCAAAAAGTCAAGCAACTCACCACATTCGGAGTCATCCAAACTAAAGGAGAAGCCCGAGGAACCATCAATGCCATCGGGGACCACTCTCCAGCACCATATTCCTTCGAATATGTGGCTCAGACAGGGGACACCTCCACAACCCCACGCAAGGTAGTGTTCACATTAGCTGTGAATACTCCTAGCCGAGACCTGCACGCGGTCCCATTTGACTACGGGTACACGGTAGTCACCACCCCTCCTACAGTCACGCCAATAGGACCCACTATCGGTGAAACCTCTCATATCGGGGGCATGACCCGCACCGGGAGATGTTACATCTCGGAGGAAGTAGAGAAGCAACGACAAGCTAAAGGGAAAAACCCTGTGATTCGCGAGGAAACGATAGAGGAAACACAAGGTTTGAGCCAACCTGTAACCGCGGACGAGACGGCTGAGTTCCTCAAAATCATGAAACGGAGAGAGTTCAGCATCATCGAACAACTGAAGAAAACCCCAGCTCGCATTTCCATCATGGAGCTGATACTTACTTTAGAGGCTCATCGCCAAGCTCTCCTGAAAGTCTTGAAGCAAGCCTTCGTAACTAAGGATATCACTACAGAAGGGGTGGAAACCCTTGTCGGAAGGATTCAGGCCCTCAGCGGCATTTCCTTCTCTGAAGAAGAGATCGACCCCTCAGGAAAAGATCACAACAAGGCCCTATACATCACGGTAGAATGTAAGGGACACGTCATAGCCAAGGCCCTCATCGACAATGGGTCCGCGCTGAATGTCATGCCCAGGCACGTCCTCGAGCAACTACCGGTCGATTTCTCTCACATGAAACCTAGCGGAATGATGGCTAGGGCTTTCGATGGCACCACTCGAGAGATCATCGGAAACTTCGAATTGGACATGGTCATTGGGCCCCACACCTTCGTCCTGACATTCCAGATCATGGAAATCCAACCTGCTTACAGCATGCTACTGGGACGACCTTGGATCCACTCAGCAGGGGCAGTCCCCTCTTCTCTGCATCAGTGCCTCAAGTACGTCAAGGATAATGCCTTAGCCACGATAAAGGCGGAAGAGGCCCTGATCTTGGCTAAGCACGCCTCCGTGCCTTACATCGAAACTGCCGAAACCTTGGAAAGCTCGTTCCAAGCCTTTGAAATCGTCAACACAGACAGGATCAAGGAGGGGTCCCTTGTGGGCAAAGCCTCAAAATCTGAGACAGCCGGAACCACCCCTAAACCAATGCTGGAAGGAAGTTTCCAATTGGGAAAATGGCTCGGCGCCAAGCTACAAGGATCCAAAGGATGGTCGCCTCCGAAGAGCTTCGGAGACCGTTTTGGGTTAGGGTACCAACCGGGCAAAGCCGATTTCGTTAGAATTGCCCAAGAAAAGAAAGAAAAGCAGCTGGCTAAGCTATTCGGACGTTCTGCGCTAGGGGGCAAGATGTCAATCCCCCATATCAGAACTACATTCCCCTTCGCCGCCGAAACCATCAATGGAAATCCTGTCAAGGTATCGGACCTCCGTATCTGCACTCTAGGAGAAGAGGGATCGTCGTCTGGTTCAGTCATTTTCGTTAAGAAGTCAGGGGAGTCTGTGTGCAACTGGACCATCACCATGCTTCCGGATGTCTCTCCGTAATTACTTCTTTTAGAAAAACACATGTTTGCACGTTTTCTTACGAAAACCTTTTTGTAGGAACTCACGTTCCCCTTCTGTTAAAAATCAAATATATATGCAATTTTCATTTTACGCATCTCTTTTTTCGCATTTTTTTTATTTCAGGATGAATGTTAGTTCAGATTGTCATGATAAAACTTATGTCTTTATTGGCGAAGAAATCATCGCTACGACTGAAGACAAAGCAGAAATCTCCGACGAACTGGCCCGTTTACTGGAAAGTTCAGAAAAGGAAGTAACCCCTCATCAGGAGGAATTGGACGAAGTAAGCTTGGGGGCAAGCAATGAGAATCAAAAGTTGGTCAAGATCGGGACTACCTTGGATACGACTCAGAGAGAAAGGTTGATTTCTCTCCTCAAAGACTACTCCGACGTATTTGCATGGTCATACGCCGACATGCCAGGTCTTGATCCCGGGATAGTTGAGCATCGTATCCCATTAAAGCCCGAGTTTAGACCTGTCAAGCAAAAACTTCGGAGAATGCATCCAGACATCCTTCTGAGAATCAAAGAAGAAGTTACCAAGCAACTGGACGCGGGTTTTCTGAGAGTTGCCGAGTACCCAGAATGGATCGCCAACATAGTGCCAGTGCCTAAGAAAGATGGGAAGGTTCGCATGTGCGTGGACTTTCGGGATCTCAATCGAGCCATCCCTAAGGATGACTTCCCACTTCCCCATATCGACATCTTGGTGGATAGTGCCGCCGGAAATGACATGTTCTCCTTCATGGACGGATTTTCCGGGTACAATCAGATCAAGATGGCACCCGAGGACAGCGAGAAGACGACCTTTATCACCCCTTGGGGAACCTTCTGCTACAAAGTGATGCCCTTCGGATTAAAGAACGCAGGAGCCACGTACCAACGTGCTGCCGTCACCCTTTTCCATGACATGATGCATAAAGAGTTGGAAATCTATGTCGACGACATGATAGCCAAATCTCGCGGCGCGCAAGACCATGTAGACACCCTGAAGAAGGTATTCGAAAGGTTGAGGCAATTTCGGCTAAGGCTAAACCCAGCTAAATGCACCTTTGGAGTAACCTCCGGAAAGTTATTGGGATTCATCGTCAGTAACAAAGGCATAGAAGTGGATCCTGATAAGATAAAAGCAATTCAAGAGCTACCCGCTCCCAGCACTGAAACGGAAGTACGAAGCTTCTTAGGACGCATCAACTACATCGCGCGCTTTATCAGCCAGTTAACACTTACTTGTGAGCCGATGTTCAAAATGCTAAGGAAACACGGAGAAGCGGAATGGGACGGAGACTGTCAGAAAGCCTTCGAGAAAATCAAGACGTACCTGCAAAACCCGCCGGTACTGGTTCCCCCGACGCCAGGACGACCCTTGCTCATGTACCTAACAGTCACGGCTAGCACCATGGGTTGCGTTTTGGGACAGCACGATGAGTCGGGAAGACGTGAACAAAGCCATCTACTACCTCAGCAAGAAATTCAACGAGTGCGAGATGCGCTACTCCATGTTAGAACGAACATATTGCGCCCTAGCATGGTGCGCCCGAAGACTTCGACAGTACATGTTGTATTACACGACATGGCTAATCTCTCGCATGGATCCGCTGAAGTACATCTTCGAAAAACCGTACCTATCAAGTCGCATTTGCAGATGGCAAGTCTTATTAGCTGAGCACGAGATCATCTATGTAACTCAGAAAGCGATTAAGGCAAGCGCCCTCGCCGATCACTTGGCTGATCATGCCTCGGATGAGTATGAGTCGTTGAGCTTTGACTTCCCCGATGAGGACATCATAGCAGTTGAGGATGAAATCGCAGAGGATCTTCAAGAAGACGACTGGTGGACCATGTTCTTCGACGGCGCGGTGAACCTCTCAGGCAAGGGAGTGGGAGCCGTAGTCATAGCCCCAGACGGCCGTCAATTCCCTGTAGCATGCAAGTTGAACTTCCCCTGCACTAATAACATCGCTGAGTATGAGGCATGTATTAGTGGTCTCGCGGCAGCCATCGACCTAAAAGTAAAGAAGCTCCGGATCTTCGGCGATTCAGCACTCGTCATCTACCAAGCCCAGGACCTCTGGCAGACACGGGATTCCAAGCTCATCCCTTATCAAAGGTTACTCACTCAGCTCGCGCGGGAATTCGAGGAAACCAAGTTCGACCGAGTTGACCGAGAAAAGAACCACTTCGCAGACGCATTAGCCACCTTGGCCTCCATGTTCAAACTAGAGTGTGGAGTAATGCTTCAGCCTTTGAGGGTAGAGGTAAAGGAAATGCCGGCATGCTGTGTCACCTTGGAAGAGGAAGCCGATGGGAAGCCTTGGTTCCACGACTTAGTACAATTCATCAGAAACCAGGAACATCCACCGGGGGCAAGCCGGGTTAGCAAAAGGACCCTCCAGCGTTTAGCCCTAGAATTCTATCTCGACGGCGAAGTTTTATACAAAAGAAGAGCTGATGGAGCTTTGCTTCGCTGCGTCACCATGACCAAGGCGAAAAGAATCATAACGGAAATCCACGAAGGGGTGTGTTCCACACATGCTAGTGGGCACATGATGGCCAGACAGATAATGAGGCAAGGCTACTTTTGGCTCACCATCGAACGGGATTGCATCAACTACTTCCGGAAGTGCCACAAGTGTCAAGTTTACGCGGACCATATCCACGTACCGCCAGCCCCTCTCTTCAACATGACATCGCCTTGGCCTTTCGCAATGTGGGGAATCGACATCATCGGCCAAATTCATCCCACAGCCTCTAATGGCCATCGCTTCATCCTCGTAGCGATCGACTACTTCACCAAATGGGTAGAGGCCGCCTCCTACTCCAACGTCACACAGAAGACGACCATGCGTTTCATCGAAAGAAACATCATCTGCCGTCACGGAGTCCCAGAAACCATCATCACGGACAACGGCTCCAATCTCAATGGGAAAATGATCGACGGTCTTTGCCAACATTGGAAAGTGAAGCACCGAAACTCATCTCCGTACCGACCAAAAATGAATGGCGCCGTCGAAGCAGCAAACAAAAACCTAAAGAAGATCATCCAAAAGATGGTAATCACTCACAAGGACTGGCATGACATGCTTCCCTTCGCATTGCATGCCTACTGGATAGCAACCCGTACATCTACAGGGGCAACTCCCTACTCATTAGTTTACGGCATGGAAGCCGTAATTCCCCTTGAAGTAGAAATCCCTTCTCTCAGAATCCTGGCAGAGTCTGAAGTAGAAGAATCAGATTGGGCAAGAGTGAGGTACGAGCAGCTGAACCTCCTTCCTGAAAAGCGCTTGGCCGCTATCTGCCATGCACAATTATATCAGCAAAGAATGGCCAACGCTTATGACAGGAAAGTGCGACCTCGCAAGTTTGAGGCTGGGGATTTAGTACTGAAGAAGATTCTCCCTCATCAGGAGGCCAGTCAAGGAAAGTGGGCCCCCAAATATGAGGGCCCGTATCTAGTTAAAAGTGCATTCTCAAGGGGTGCCCTAATGCTAACCAACATGGACGGAGACGATCTCCTAAGACCGGTGAATGCCGATGCAGTCAAGATATACTACGCCTGAAGTGTCACGGGTTACACGTTCGGCCAGATCAGCGACATAGGGTTTTATCATGACAATCTAATACAAACGTTTGTTCTGAAATTAATAAAACAAGTTTTTTTCAGGAGATGCGTATGATTTTAAAACTTTGTTATCCTCTTTCGTTAAACGTGTGAGATGACAAAAGGAGGCATGGCATAGATGGCTCCCCAGGAGTAGCTCGAGACGTAAGACGCGTCCCTTAGACTAACGCCACTAATCAATTTTAAGTTTTGCAGCGGCGTATAGTCTCATCTTGGCATCACGAGAAGACCACGGAGCTTCCGCTCGTAGCGACTCTTGGAGGGCCGCAACGGGCCACCTTCAAGAGCAAATCAGGAAAGATTTTAAGGCAAACTGTAGCCATCTAAAGCGAAATTCTTTTTCCTGCAGTGCGACCAGCACAACCGGCATCGTGAACAACCGTTCTCGAAGGACTAAATGCTGAACCAAAGTCACAAAGCTCATCCTAAGCCGGCCAAGTCGTCGAAACGCTAGCAAAGTCGGCTCCCATCTCCGTTCACCTATTCGGAGGAGCTCGTCGCCAAAACACCGTGGTCGCACAGTGCAACATTATAGGCAACAACTCCTGGGAAAAGCACGACAAAAAGTTCCTCCTGGGGTCACCATCAACATACTTAATGCGGTCTTGTTCAAGAAGGTTCCGGCATCCGCACCATGATCAATACGGTGTATCCTTTAATCGAGAGACAGCCAGGCTATAAGTATCACCCACGCCAAGGCGGGAGCTGCAGCAACACATCTAAAAACAAAGCTATCATCAATCGACATCCGACCTAAGTCACGCTCAATGACCCACGAGTGGCCCGTCTAAAAGGGAGAGCTTAAAAACTTATCAATCACATTCCTTTTGCCAAAAATCATCTCGCATTTACTCCTCATTAGTTCTTGCCGCATCATTTTTTTCAGGAACTGGGTCACCCCCATTCGATGCCCGCATAAGGACGGTAAGCATGTGCCCTTGCAGCCCCGCTGCACATTACGGGAACAGAGGGTTTTCCCCTTTATCCCCAAGCAATCACGAAGCCCATCAACAAAGGTCTAGCAAGGGCCGGTAAGCAAGTATACCCAGTGCGGATCCCATTTTCCCTTCGACCGGGATCAGCGGTTCCCATAAAGCAGCTGAAAAAGAAACCAATCAGCACACCGAAGCGAAGCATCCCGGAACCGGGGACCACGTCATAGGCACCCTCGAAAAGCCGAGTTTAAAAGAAGGGAGAATCCCTGAACTTATCTCTTTTTTCGTTTTAAATTAATTTCTCTGTTTGTTGTCCCCTCTGCATCTCACAAGGACCGGAAGCATCTCGCTGTCATCCGCGTGAAGCTCGTGGAAGACGCCCTTGCAGCCCCGCTGCACACCTTAGGGGAGTCCATCTTTCTTTCCCCTTTTATTTAAAATTGTTTTCATTCTTACTCGATTTGATAGCTTTAAGCCGAGTACGGTCGTCTGGCCCACTGGGGGCAACCTTAGGTTCTCATTAGAACGTTGCAAGTAGGTCATCCCCCACATCTAGCAATCAAGTCTTCTAGCAATCAAACCATTGAGCAATCAAACCCTCAATCAATCAAAAATCAAAAAAAAAATCGATCAAAATCCCTCTTTAGCCCGGCTAAAACAAAAGCATACTGCTCTTATAGGCATTTTCATGCATCGCATAGGTCAGAAATATTCAATCCCTCTGTTAAATCAAGCATCTATCCAAATTACGTGCCATGCATGATATTACCTGTTTGCTCTTATATCCACGGTTTGTTCCGACGTAAGCAGTCACAAACAAATCTCGGTAAGCATTTTCGAGCCATCGCGTAGTATCCTTCATGAGTGTAAGGGCCTGACTAGATACTAGTTGAGTTCGCATAATATCCAGGGTACATGCGCAATTAGACATGGGATAGCTATGAAATGACGTGGGACTTTTACGATTTTCTCCACTTTTTTCGTTTCTTTACTCTTTCCACCATGTATGTCATCACTCCCCAAACCAACAATATCACTCATACCCCGGGAGCCAAAGAGCAGTTTCAGCTAAAATTGCCAGCCGGAAGTAAAAGCACGCCAAGTTCAAGTTCACGACGAAGGAGACTGAAAAGGGCGCCAGGAAATCGCTAAGGACTATCACCGAAGAAGCAGCAACTACGAAGGCCGAGGCCTCGAGACAGAAGGGGAAGAGATCAAGACGAAGGCCGTGCTTGCTCTGCTCTGTTGCATTTCAAGATCAAATCAAAAAAAAAAGGGAAGAAGAAAAAAAGAAAAGAAAAAAAAAGGGAGAGACAAGAGAGAAAAAAAAAAAAAGAGAGAGGAAAAAGGGAAAAGAAAAGAAAAAAGAAATGCTCAGAGACCTTCGAAGAATAACAAACAATCGAAGAGACAAAGCAAGCACAGCCCGGGGACGACTCAGTTCGAGAAATCTCGAAGAAAACTTTCCCCAGTGAACTCGAGTAAAAAGGCCCAAGGCCAACTCGAGAAATCTCAAAGCAACCTTCCCCAGTGAACTCGAGCAAAAAAGGCCCAAGGCCAACTCGAGAAATCTCGAAGCATCCTTCCCCAGGAAAGGCCCAAGGCCCCACTCGACACACCGCAAGCAGCGAACCGCAAAGCAGCGACGACGCTCCCCCAATGAAGACTCGAGAAAAGGGCCCCTGGCCGACGGGAAAATGACATCCCCAGCAAAACATCGCCCACATCAGGGCCAATCAGCAAAACATCGCCCACATCAGGGCCAATCAGCAAAACATCGCCCACATCAGGGTCAATCAAGCAAAACATCGCCCACATCAGGGCCAATCAGCAAAACATCGCCCACATCAGGGCCGATCAGCAAAACATCGCCCACATCGGGGCCAATCAGCAAAGCATCACTCATCAAAAGCCTTCCAACTCCTCGGCAAAGCAATCTTTTCCCAAAACAAACTCCTTTCCGGACTTTTCATGTCCCTTCATTCTTTTCCGTAAAAGACCCATCGATTATTAGAACGCCCATGCATGTGCATCTTCATTCGAAGTCTATTCACTCGGATTGACATTGCGAACTGTAAATTATGTATCATGTTAGCAGCATCTTTATGAGTGTAAAAATACTTAGCCTTGTTTCAGAGCGTGAGTGCAAACACTAATATCAGGTGAGGACTACTTACGGCTGCAAATCGTGGGAAAGTCTTGTCCTTGGGGTCGTTACCTCCTGAGCAGGACGCAGACGCATTCTAGATTCGTATCAAGGCCGCTAGCATTAGCATTCTTCTCCTCCCAGAGAGACGGCATAGTATAATTTCCAGCATAGCATTTTCTCCTCCCAGAGTGACCTTAGTTTAAGTTTCCGCATTTCGCGTCGTCTCCTACGGGAATCAACGTTCTTTCAGATTTCAGCATAGCATCTTCTCCTCCCAGAGTGACAGCATAGGTTAAGATTTCAGCATAGCATCTTCTCCTCCTAGAGTGACAGCATAGTATAATTTCCAGCATAGCATCTTCTCCTCCCAGAGTGACCTTAGTTCAAGTTTCCGCATTTCGCGTCGTCTCCTACGGGAATCGACGTTCTTTAAGATTTCAGCATAGCATCTTCTCCTCCCAGAGTGACAGCATAGTTTAATTTCCAGCATAGCATCTTCTCCTCCCAGAGTGACAGCATAGTTTAATTTCCAGCATAGCATCTTCTCCTCCCAGAGTGACAGCATAGTTTAATTTCCAGCATAGCATTTTCTCCTCCCAGAGTGACCTTAGTTTAAGTTTACGCATTTCGCGTCGTCTCCTACGGGAATCAACGTTCTTTCAGATTTCAGCATAGCATCTTCTCCTCCCAGAGTGACCTTAGTTTAAGTTTCCGCATTTCGCGTCGTCTCCTACGGGAATCAACGTTCTTTAAGATTTCAGCATAGCATCTTCTCCTCCCAGAGTGACAGCATAGTATAATTTCCAGCATAGCATCTTCTCCTCCCAGAGTGACCTTAGTTCAAGTTTCCGCATTTCGCGTCGTCTCCTACGGGAATCGACGTTCTTTAAGATTTCAGCATAGCATCTTCTCCTCCCAGAGTGACAGCATAGTTTAATTTCCAGCATAGCATCTTCTCCTCCCAGAGTGACAGCATAGTTTAATTTCCAGCATAGCATCTTCTCCTCCCAGAGTGACCTTAGTTTAAGTTTCCGCATTTCGCGTCGTCTCCTACGGGAATCGACGTTCTTTTGATTTCAGCATAGCATTCTCCTCCTCCCAGAGTGACAGCATAGTGTAGCTTCCAGCGTAGCGTTTCTTCTCCTCCCAGAGTGACAACATAGCGTAGATCTACCTTTTTCAGCTTTAGCATTTCTTCCCCTCTCAGAGTGATATCCTTCACATAATTCTACATTTCTGCATAATTATTTTCTTCCTCTTAGAGTTGACATCATTAGGGCGAAACGTTCGTACATCTACGAATAGCGCGTCATCCTCCCTAGGCAACGTCTGTTGCGTGTCAGACCCCCCAGTGGAGCCGTCATTTACGTTGTCGTAAAATCACTTTTCATCCCTAGCAGAGTAGTCATCATTTACACTTCCTGCAACTTATGTTTCTCTCAATACCCGAGTAGATCTAAGCTTATATCTTTGCAGGATCAACAACCTATCTCCTCCTCCCAGAGCGACATCAAGCAATCACCTGTTAATCCCTAGTGATGACAACAGCAATTTCCTCCTCCCAGAGTGACAGCAATCAATCTCCTCCTCCCAGAGTGACGGCAAGTAATCACCTTTTACCCCCAGTGGTAGCATCAATCAAACTACCTCCTCCCAGAGCGACATCATCACTGTAGGTTTGAGGTAAGACCTGTTGTGTCGCCAAAATTCGGATATATATAGGGGCGGCTGTCTTTACTGCTTATCAAATCCTTCGATAAGACAGTAAAGAGTGGGCAACTGTTGATACCCAAATTTTGACGCCATTTTTAATCAATTTTAGCATTTCTGTCATTTATTTAATTTACTGTCATTTTTACTTGATTTACAGTCATCTGTAGTTAGTTTACTATCGCTAGCATTTTTAGGTGTTTCGTTGCATTTTTGCATCGTCCTTAGCATCGTCAGCTTTCGAAATCGCATTTTCAATTTTTCGGCATGCATTTTCATTATTATTATTAATATTATTTTTAGCCTAAAAAAATCACGTTTTAGACTATCCGGCAGTCGTATGCTAGTTTTTTTGCATTTTTTGGTCATCTCACGAATTTTAGGATTTTTAGGGTTTTAGCGCATTTTTTTAGTATTTTTATTATTTTATTAATATTTTTATTCGAGCTTTTATTGGACCCGAGTAAGTCTGCTCGAACCACAGCTTGACTTTTAAATGTTTTCCATCAACTAGTTGCTAGCTTTTTTTCTGCTCGCAACGGTATCCAACGTTTCGTGTAATTTTCGGCGTAACGTTTTTATTTTTCCGTTCCCGCGTTTCGCGCTTTTGAATGCGAAAATAAACGCGTCAAACGCGAAATTTTCATGCTTCGCTGTATACGGTTAAAATCGTCATATTTTTCTCTACGCGCTGGTACACTCGGATCAAAAAGTCCGAGCGTTTGCTCGCAGGACTCAGCTCGAGCCCATTTAAATAAATTAAAGGGCATTTTAATCACAACCGTTGATCTGGTCAACTCAAGAAAAGTCAACCAGATCAACGGTTGACAAATTAAAGGGGCATGGTGCATAGCACACGCGAACGGCCATGGACGTGCGTGAACAGGGGAGCGAGCCACCGAGCTGCTCGCTCCCGTCCCCTCGGCCGTTACCTGTCCCCTCGGCCATCATCACAACGCCCCTAGCCCAGCCACCTCACGGCCGTAGCCCCGCCAGCGTGAATAACACCACCACGCGCAGCTCCTTCTCCCTCTCCTCCACGCGATTTTCTCCTATAAATAGGAGCTCCCATTCAACGTAGAAACGGCACCAAAATCGCAAGAAACCCTTGCTCCTTCTCCCTCTTGATCAGCTTGCTCATATTGAGCGACAATCGTCCAGTTCAAAGTTTGAAACGTGAGCTTTCTCTCTCTAGCTCATCTTCGGTTTTTCTGCGCAAGTTTTCTTTAATTTCGTTTGGCTTGATTTTGAGCAAATAAATTGATTGTTTTTGTGCTATTAATTCACATACGTAATGTAGATTAAATACATGCTTTCAATTTTGAAAATCGTTGGCTAGATTGTTCGAATTAATTAGTTTTCGATAATTAACGGTTCGGTCGTTTTTTCGAAATTAAATTTTGTACGAGTCAAACTCAAAATCGAGGTTTATACGGTCGGAAAGTCGTCGAAGAGACGAACATTTCGGTACGTCCATTTTTCAAAACGGCCAAGTGTGGCCGGAGTTGGGTCGCCGGCAGTAGCTCCGGCGACCAAGGGAGGGGGTGATGAATAGTGCCATGCCTATTCATCACACGGCGCCGTTTTGGCCCCCCTCCCAAGTTTTCAAAGTTTTCAATTAGGTCCCTCCGATTTTTAATTCTTTCCGAAATTTCAAATCGCAAGTTTTTCGTAAAAATAATTCGTACGCATCGTACGTTAATTTCTCGTATTATCAACTGTTTAATTTTCTGCACTTATCAACTGTTTAATTTTCTGCACTTATCAACTGTTTAATTTTCTGCACTTATCAACTGTTTTAATTCTTAGCACTTTAAATTTCCGCACTTTATTTTCTGCAATTTAAAAATTCAGTTATTTATTTTTACCGCCTACATGGACGGTCGCACTTTAATTTCCGCAATATCAACTGCTTTAATTTTTCGCAAAACTGCTGGAAATCCTTCCGCAATATCAACTGTTTTATTTTCTGCAAATACCAATTGTTTTATTTTCTGCAATATCAACTGCTTTAATTTTTCGCACAACTGCTGGAAATCCTTCCGCAAATATCAACTGCTTTATTTTCTGCAAATATCAATTGTTTTATTTTTCGCAAATATCAACTCTCTACTTTCTGCAAATTATCCAACTGTTAAATTCTCACATGCTTAAAATCAATCATTTTTCGCATGCAATCACGTAGATGTTAGATTCTCACATGCTTCAAATCAATCATTTTTCGCATGCAATCAACGTAGCATTTTAATTCTCACATGCTTAAAATCAATCATTTTTCGCATGCAATCACGTAGCATTTTAATTCTCACATGCTTAAAATCAATCATTTTTCGCATGCAATCAACGTAGCATTTTAATTCTCACATGCTTAAAATCAATCATTTTTCGCATGCAATCACGTAGCATTTTAATTCTCACATGCTTAAAATCAATCATTTGTCGCATGCAATCAACGTAGCATTTTAATTCTCACATGCTTAAAATCAATCATTTTTCGCATGCAATCACGTAGATGTTAGATTCTCACATGCTTCAAATCAATCATAGCACTGTTAAAATTCTCACATGCGTAAAATCAATCATTTTTCGCATGCAATCACCATAGCATTTAAATTCTCGTATGTGTAAAATCAATCATTTTTCACATACGATCAACCCAACATTTAAATTTCGTATGCGTAAAATCAATCATTTATCGCATGCAAATAAGCTCAGCATTTAAATTCTCGTATGCGTAAAATCCATCATTTTTCGCATACAAACAACTGTCATCATTTTTGTCAAACCCAACATCTCACTTTCGTATACGCAAAATTCATCATTTCTCGTATGCAATCAACTGTCATTTAAATTTTCGCACTCATAAAATTGTTTACTTCTTTCTCAAGCTATCACTAATACTCTCACTTTGTAGGTTTTAAATTCAAGCTTCGCTCGAAAGTACGCCTTTCGATTCCCTTTTATTTATTCAGCGCTTTTTCGTAAAATAGCAGTCGTACGCATGATATATAGAACTGTTAGAATTAAAATCAACCCACATGAACAACGTGTTTAAAGAGTCGCTTCAAATGCCATATTCATGTGATTTTAAATTCTCGCATATATTGACTGCATGTACATGGGGACTTTCGATCCCACATCAGTTTTCCACTTCAAAAACCAATCATTTAAAATTGGTACTCTGTTAGCAATCCATGATAGGTTCACATAGCAATCAATCTAATCATGCATGGTGATTGCATTGCATTTCATCATGTTTTATTGTCCATTTTCTAGTTATTTTGGACAGTAATTCTATTGATATTCCCTTTAATTTCCCACATTTGATCAGGTCTGGTTTGGAGGCTGAATGAGAAGAATTCACGAAGTTTGGAGCCAAAGCTGTTTATTCGAGTCTAGGCCTGGATCTTGACCTAGACAGGTTCGTATCTGACGCAGTGCGCTTACCAGAATCGTCTTGGCCTAGACTCCGGCCAAGACTCCTTTGCGATCAGACTGCAGCTTGGAGCGATTGAAGTATTTTTGGAGTTGGACTCTCACAGCTGGCACGTAGCAGCTGTCCAGCAATTTTAGAGGGATAGGAAGACAATCTTATGTAGAATCCCGCATGGGATCTCCCTCTTTAATTAATTGCGATTTAGTTTCCATATTTAGAACAATTAATTGTAATAATCTTTTAGGAGATTATTTAGGAGATTATTTAGGAGATTGAGTTGGAGAAGGACAGAGGAGTTTTAGCTTTCTTATAGCTGATCTCGTCCTCCCCTTTTCCTCACTCTCTCTCAGACGCTCTCTTCTTCTTCCCCAATTCGACACTTTTATACTATTGCTCCGGATTCAATTCTTTGAATCTCGGATTTATTTTATTTATGCAAGTTAAATTCTTTATCTTTTATCCATGAGCATGCGTAACTAAAACCCCATTCTTGGTAAGGGTGATGAGCTGAAGTTCTTAATGCAATCGTGAGACACAATCCGTTCTTCACAATCTCTTTCTTTGTATTTATTTATTCTTGAACTTAATCCATCGCTTACTCACTAGAGCCAAGGTTTGATCATCCTTGTTCTCTAGGAGAGAAGAGTTGTAACCAGTCTAGAAGGAGAGGGAGTACCCGCCGGCTAGACGGAGTAGGTGACTAGTCTCGAGCAGACTAGAAGAATAGGTAAAATAGGTAGAGACCAGATTGACAACCTAGGAACTTAGCCTAGGTACTGTCTTCCCCTGCACCATTGAAGAGGTGAGCAACCATTCAAGACAGCAGTCAAACGGATAAACCCTTTAACCAGCAAGGTGTCCCTTGGCTAGGATTATCAGGAGAGGGAGTACCCGCCAGATAGTTTGAAGAGGAGGGAAGATAGGAGGGAAAAGGAGTTCCTCCCCTCTATAGCAGTACTATGAAGAAGAGATGAACATACTCCAGTCCATGATCGATGCATAAGAACGCAAGCTCACCCATCGCCCTTACCTGGAATTCCGTATCACAAGACTTTTTCCCAATCTAGCCCGCAGTCTTGGCCTAGACTTCGGCCAATACTATCTTATATTTTAAACTGTTTTCATTACTTTCTGTTTTGTCTTTAGTTTCAGATAACAACCAACCAAAACTCAGTGACGAGGAAGTCAAACTCAAGAACTACATTTCCTAGAGGTCTCTGTGGACGATCCTCTTACCATCATCTACAAATCCTTGTAGACAGTGATAAGTTGTATTTCTACCCCCATTTCCATACTTATTTCACTCTTATATTTGACGTGTTCGACGCGCGGTCAAATTTTGGCGCCGTTGCCGGGGATCTCTAACGGTATTTGTAGTTTTTGTTTTATTTTATTTTTGATAGTTGATGACCAGGTCCTCTTGCAAAGAAGAAGATTTGCTACTGTACAATCCGAATCTCACTAAGACCGAAGCACAGCTCAGAAAGATAGCTAGAAAGAGGAAAACCCCAGAAGAAAGTGAATCGGAAACCTCTAGTTCCGAAACAGATTCCAGTCTAGACCACGATCTTGGCCAAGACTCCGGCCAAGACATGGCAGAAAATCAACCAGAGCCCACGATGAGGGAACTGAACAAAACAGCGGAACAGGAAACCTTTTCCTGTATTAGTTTACCAGCTGTACCCAATGACTGGTCTATAAAGACCAATATGGTGGCCAACCTTCCTAAGTTCTTTGGCCATTCAAATGAAAACCCATTCAAGCATCTGAGGAACCTACACGTTCAATGTGACATGATGAAACCAGCTACTGTGAATATGGAAAGAGCAAAGTTGAAAGCTTTTCCATGCTCTCTTGAGGGGGCTGCCCAAAATTGGTTCTACGGTCTACCTCACAACACGGTCAACACATGGGCTGAGATGTCCACTTTGTTCCTAAACAAGTACTGGAATGCAACAAAAGCAGGGGTAGCTAGAAAGAACATGGCTGCCATCCAGCAAAGGAACAATGAGGGTCTAAGTGAATATCATCAACGGTTCCGTGAGTTGCAGGAAGTCTGCCCTACACACGGAGTTGCGGATCAGACAATGATCCAGTACTTTTATGACGGGATGCTGCCAAGCTGCAAAGAGAAAGTGGATTCAGCAGCTGGTGGAGCATTGCAAGATTTGACTGTCACAAGAGCCAAGATGCTACTTCAGACTATGGCGGATAATTGCCAAAATAATATTTCTTCTGACCGAAACTCTATTCCTTCAAATCTTTGTGCTATTAATGTTGAACAAAAGTTAACTGAATTAACTGACATGGTCAAAAATCTTTCTATTAACTTTTCAGGTGCAATGCCCACAGGAGTTCAGAATCAAAAGCAGGTAGCTTCAGTGTGTGGGATATGTCAGCAGCAGGATCATCAAACCAACAATTGTTATATGGTGCAACACCCTCCGGATGATATGACTCAAGTTAATGCAGCATACGCACACAACCAGGGGAGCATGCAGAACTACCCTCAGGGAAGTAACGAGTACTCATGGAGAGGCCACCCAAACTTCAGATGGAGCGATCCAGTCCCTCCACGACAGAATCTAGGCCAAGCCCCTAGCCAAGCTCCTATAGCCCAGCTACCGCCTGCCCCTCAACCTTTGCAGATTACTGGTCCTTCTGTGGAAGATACACTCAAAAATTTTATGTAGGCAACCCAAACTAGTCTGGTAGAGATGCAGAAAAATTTTATGCTGTCACAGGTAGAGATGCAGAAGAATTTTGTGCAATCACAGGCGGAGATGCAGAAGCAAATCAATCAGATGGCTAACCAAGGCAGATTACCTCCCACCACGGTAAACAATCCAGCGCACCATGTTAATGTTAGTGCCATGAGTTTAAGGAGTGGAAGTGTGTTACCAGAGAGGCAAGGTGCGAAAACAGACAAGGAATTGGAGAAAATTCAATCGCAAGAGTTGGATAAAAATGAGGCAGAAGCTGTCTTGGCCAAGACTCGGGCCAAGACAGCAGTTATCGCGGAACCAGAAAAAGCAGATTCTGTCTTGGCCAAGACTCAGGCCAAGACTGTGGCCAAGCCAGACCCGAAGGAAGAAATCATAGAAATTCCTCCACCGTTTCCTCCTAGATCCTCAAAAGAGAAGAAGCAAGATGAAGCAAGGGACTTTATGAATTTTTTTGGAAAGATAGCTGTTAATATGCCTATGTTAGACTTAATTGCCAAAGTTCCCTCTTATGCTAAACTTCTTAAAGAATTTTTCACTAACAAAAAGAAAGTTGCAGGTGTAGAGAGGGTGAATTTAGTTCATACAATGCAGCAACTTCCAGAGAAGTGCAAGGATCAAGGGACTTTCACCATTCCATGTCAAATAGGAAATAAGACGATCGAAAATGCCCTTTGTGATTTAGGAGCTGGCATCAACGTGATGTCATTGAATGAATTCGAGACCTTGAAGATAGGTACAATGAAGGAAACTGATCTGGTGATTCAGCTGGCTGACAGATCGTTCATCCGACCCAAGGGAATTGTGACAGATGTCTTGGTAATGGTAAATGATTTTATATATCCAGTGGACTTTTACATTGTTGAAATGAATATTCAATTGCCTTCTTGCACCACTGACATTTTATTAGGAAGACCATTTCTAAGGACATCGAAGGCTAAGATTGACTGCTTTGAAGGGAGCATAATTTTAGAATTCTTTGGAAGTACTATAAAATTCAGCATCACAGAAGCATCACAGCATCCTAATGATCCACATTGCGTGAATTTTCTTGATATTTTAGATCCAATAGCAGGATTGGAGGACAGAGCAGGAGATCAGAAGGAACTCCCAGAAGTTTTGGCCAGTTTGGCCGATCCAGAAAAAATAGACTCAGTCTTGGCCTCGAGCTTGGCCAAGACGCAGGCCAAGACTGCCAAACCAAAGAAAAAAACTGTAAGTTGCCAATTCGTGCAGTCTACGGTTCCTAAATTCCTACCTTCTGTTGTGCAGACACCACAACTGGAGTCGAAGGCTTTGCAAGACCCACCCATTACAGATCCAGCAGCAGCAGCTGATCTAGGCCAAGACACAGGCCAAGACGGCGGCCAAAATCCCTTATCCAGTCTCCACCTGAAAACGGACTTCAGCAGCACTCCACTCGCTCAACAACAACAGTCCATCCTGGAACATCCTGGACAACCGCCAGGCCAAGAACCTCCTGTTTCAAGAGCTCCGAAACCAAAAGATCCTCCTGCCCCTGATCTAGGCCAAGCTTCTGGCCAAGATCCCCAGACCCCAGCAACCTGAGTTGCTTCTGCCCCCAGGTTATATCTTTCCTTTCTTTTATTTTTATGTTTTGTCTTTTATTTTTGTCTCTCCACACAATGAGGACATTGTGTCTTTTAAGTGTGGGGAGGGTGTTAAATATGTCTTGTGTTTTTGTGAATATTGAATGTTTGATTGTGTGTTTTGCGTCTGTTTTTGTGAGTCAAATTAGTGTGTTTTAATTTTTTATTTTTATATCAGTATGTCCAGTATAGAGTCAGTCATTTGCATGAATTTTATTGGTATTTTTATGCATGTTTTGAGTTTGTTTTGTTGTGAACATCCGAATCCCTATTTTCTTGCTTAGATTGTTTAGTCTTTTGGTGGGATTGCATGTAGACACTTTTCTAGGGAATACAATTCTTTAGTAACAGGGATGCGAATGAGCGTAAATGATCAATGCCTAAGGGGCATTTAATCTGATGTTTCCCGAACGTTAGCCATCCATATGGTCGTAAGGACACCTAGCTAGGACCTTAATTCTTATTAGGATGATGAGGTTTGCTGCCCGGATTTGAGTGTGTCGTTCTATCTGTTGTAGTGTGAGACAAATAAAGGTGTTGGAATGTCATAGGACAGACATAGCAAAGGTGGAAGTCCCCGCTGAAAAGGACAAGCTCTGTCTATGTGTCGTGTCTATAAAAGAAAAAATTTATCATAGAAAAGACACTTGAATTGTCAGAAGAAAAAAAATTGCTGAAGACATAAAAGAAAATAAAAGAAAAAAAATTTCTGTCAAAGTGATTTAAATGGCACCAGTCTTTAGGCACTTTTTGATAGACGACACTTGGTAGGACTCAAATCCTTGGTGAACCTTGTTACCCTATACTTTATCATCTAATCTAGTAGGGTGTCTTGATACCATGTGGAAGGTGTATGTTCGGGGTATTGATCATTCCTTGTTAGTCTTGCATTGGGTACTCTAGTGAAGTGTCTTAGCAGATCCAGTGGACGGGTAAGCAATCTGAAAATGAGAAAGTCCGGGGGGTCAGGATGTCTGTTTTGTTTTGATGTGTTTTTAATTTTTGTTGAGTTTTTGAGTCTGTATGCTTGGGGGCAAGCATTGTTTAAGTGTGGGGAGTTTGATTGCATTGCATTTCATCATGTTTTATTGTCCATTTTCTAGTTATTTTGGACAGTAATTCTATTGATATTCCCTTTAATTTCCCACATTTGATCAGGTCTGGTTTGGAGGCTGAATGAGAAGAATTCACGAAGTTTGGAGCCAAAGCTGTTTATTTGAGTCTAGGCCTGGATCTTGACCTAGACAGGTTCGTATCTGACGCAGTGCGCTTACCAGAATCGTCTTGGCCTAGACTCCGGCCAAGACTCCTTTGCGATCAGACTGCAGCTTGGAGCGATTGAAGTATTTTTGGAGTTGGACTCTCACAGCTGGCACGTAGCAGCTGTCCAGCAATTTTAGAGGGATAGGAAGACAATCTTATGTAGAATCCCGCATGGGATCTCCCTCTTTAATTAATTGCGATTTAGTTTCCATATTTAGAACAATTAATTGTAATAATCTTTTAGGAGATTATTTAGGAGATTATTTAGGAGATTGAGTTGGAGAAGGACAGAGGAGTTTTAGCTTTCTTATAGCTGATCTCGTCCTCCCCTTTTCCTCACTCTCTCTCAGACGCTCTCTTCTTCTTCCCCAATTCGACACTTTTATACTATTGCTCCGGATTCAATTCTTTGAATCTCGGATTTATTTTATTTATGCAAGTTAAATTCTTTATCTTTTATCCATGAGCATGAGTAACTAAAACCCCATTCTTGGTAAGGGTGATGAGCTGAAGTTCTTAATGCAATCGTGAGACACAATCCGTTCTTCACAATCTCTTTCTTTGTATTTATTTATTCTTGAACTTAATCCATCGCTTACTCACTAGAGCCAAGGTTTGATCATCCTTGTTCTCTAGGAGAGAAGAGTTGTAACCAGTCTAGAAGGAGAGGGAGTACCCGCCGGCTAGACGGAGTAGGTGACTAGTCTCGAGCAGACTAGAAGAATAGGTAAAATAGGTAGAGACCAGATTGACAACCTAGGAACTTAGCCTAGGTACTGTCTTCCCCTGCACCATTGAAGAGGTGAGCAACCATTCAAGACAGCAGTCAAACGGATAAACCCTTTAACCAGCAAGGTGTCCCTTGGCTAGGATTATCAGGAGAGGGAGTACCCGCCAGATAGTTTGAAGAGGAGGGAAGATAGGAGGGAAAAGGAGTTCCTCCCCTCTATAGCAGTACTATGAAGAAGAGATGAACATACTCCAGTCCATGATCGATGCATAAGAACGCAAGCTCACCCATCGCCCTTACCTGGAATTCCGTATCACAAGACTTTTTCCCAATCTAGCCCGCAGTCTTGGCCTAGACTTCGGCCAATACTATCTTATATTTTAAACTGTTTTCATTACTTTCTGTTTTGTCTTTAGTTTCAGATAACAACCAACCAAAACTCAGTGACGAGGAAGTCAAACTCAAGAACTACATTTCCTAGAGGTCTCTGTGGACGATCCTCTTACCATCATCTACAAATCCTTGTAGACAGTGATAAGTTGTATTTCTACCCCCATTTCCATACTTATTTCACTCTTATATTTGACGTGTTCGACGCGCGGTCACATGGCCCGATGATGAAATAAGAGGGCGCTCATTCAGTCTTACAGAAAATTCAGTCCCATCACGTTACGGTCAAGAATAATAGACTGATCTTGATAAACGGTAACCCCGTCCGAAAGATCTTTTTTTATTATTCTTGAACGGTCCCGATTGTGGAAAAGGCTAAAGTGACGATTCCTCTGAGGGCCCCCTTTTTCAAAATAAAACGCATTTTCATCAAAACACCTTTTAAACACCTCTCTCATCAACCGGTAACCGTTTTCGGATGTGACTCGGGTGCCTAACACCTTCCCGAGACCATAATACGACCCCGGACCTTTTGTCTGGGGTCCAGACCCCTTTTTTTGTGCCTTTAGTTTTTTTTACTTATTATATTTCCTATGCCATGACGATTAAGGTTCCCTAAAGCCTAGCAACCAAATTAGGGTGGCGACTTCATTGCATGTTGCGAGGCGTCTGTCTACGCTGAGCATTGTAAGGTCCCAAATTTCGTTGCACACTCGCGAGTTTTTAATTTTCGTGGGGGCGCGACAGTATGAGAAGACAAATTGTACCCGCGGATTACCCGCGAATACCCGCGGATACCCGCAAATTTCTTAAAATTTAAATTTTTATATTTAATGTTTTCAAACACCCTTTTAAAGTCATTTAAATTTATGGTTTGTATTATACTTTGGATTGGAAAATAGTTGAAAAATTACTTTAGTGGATATGTAAACTTTAATTTATGGTTTGTGTTTGAATAAGGGATTTACTAAGGTTTACAAATTTTATGATATGTATATATATTTTGCGGGTATTATTGCGGGTATCCATACCCGCATTTTGCGGGTATTTAGTGCGGGTATTGGAGCGGGTAAGCACTATCCATACCCGCACTTTGCGGGTGCGGGTAAATCCATACCCGCAAAATACCCACAAATTGCGGGTAATACCCACCCGCAATTGCGGGTATCCGGCGAATATCCATACCCGCGGGTAGAAATTGCCAACCCTACAAATGAACATCACTATCTTCCTCTTTCTTTTCTTTTTTCTTTTCGTTACCCTCTTCTTCCTCTACTGAGTCTACTCTCTTCTTCCTTATTTTTTTTCTCTTCTTCCTTTCCTCTGTTTCCATTTCTTTTTATTTCTTATTTCTTTTCTTTTTTGCTTAGAACAACAAACAACACATGGTACCATGTTCTTCCAGAAGAGGGAAGATAGGGAAGCATCGTTTCATTTTCCAGATCCGGCCACCATCATTTTCCAGATCCGGTCATCATCTTCCCACTTGTCGAAGGAATCTTGGAAGAAATAAGATGAGGGTTTGTTATGAGATGAATCTGGTTTGGATTTGTAAAGAAAGGAAAGAAAGTGTAGTGGTGGTAATGCCATGGTGGTATGTGCAGAGGATGAAGGAAACGTGGAGATAGGCAGTCGGAATCCAACGGATTCCCGATAATCCGACCGTCGGAATCCGAAACTGATCGGATTCCGACTGCCTCCTCCGAACCGGATCCGAAAATGGTACGGATCGGATCGGATTGGGTGAGTTCGGATTGGATCGGGTCGGGTCGGTCGAATCCTCCGATCCGTGCTCACCCCTAGTATGAGTAGCTAAACACCTATTCTTGGTAAGGGTTGATGAGCTTCGTTCTTATGTATTCGTGAGATCAAATCGCCCTTAATACTCTTATCGATTCGTATTTGCTTAGTTCTTAAGCTTAATAAATCGCTTACTCACTAGAGACAAGATTTGATCATTCTTGTACCCTAGTAGAGAAGAGTTGCAGCCAGCCTTGAAGGAATGGGAGCACCCACCAGATAGGTAAAGTAGGTAACTAGCCTCGCGCCAGGCTAGAAGAATTAAGTGATCTAGGCCAAGACCAGATTGACAACCTAGGGTTTCCATAGGGAGACAAATTGGCCTAGGTGTTGTCTTCCCCTCAACTATTGAGGAAGCGAACAGCCATTCAAGACAGCAGTCAAATGGATAAACCCTTTAACTAGCAAGGTGTCCCTTGGCTAGGATTATCAGGAAATGGAGCACCCGCCGGGTAATTTGTAGAGGAGGGAAGTCAGGAGTGAACAGGAGCACCTCCACTCTATAGAAGTACTACGGATATAGAGATGAACATCCTTGAGTCGGTGATCGAATCATAAGAACGGAAGCTCTCATATCGCCCTTACCTAGAATCCCCTTTTATTAGATTTACCAATCTTGACCCCCTATCTTGGCCAACCCTTTGACCAAGATTATTTTGAATTGCTTTACTACTTTTGTTCTTGTCTTAATTTTCAGATCCACCCAATCAAACCCAGTGACGAGGAAGTCAACTAAGAAACTACGTCCCCCTAGAGGTCTCTGTGGACGATCCTCTTACCACAATCTACAAACCTTTGTGGACAGTGATAAGTTGTATTTCTACCCCATTCTTATATATATTTTACACTTATATTTGACGCGTTCGACGCGCGATCAGCAAGCAACTCAAGCTAAATTAATTTGAAACAGAGGCAGAAATTGATTGGCAGAGGTAGAAACAACAAATTGAAATTAAAATAGTAGCAATTAATTAATTGAAACCGAGGAAATTAATTAATTGAAATGCAAGCAATTAAATAAATTGAAAGCAGCAAAGCAGAGGGGGGAGAGCATGAAAAAAATGGGGGACGAGAGCATGAATTGGTCCCCCGTTCTTCTGTTTCTGGGTTGCTTGGTATTTATAGGGAAAGCTTGGAGTCAGTTTGAGCTTGTGTGGCTGAGAATGGCTGGAAGGTTTGGAAGCAAGGTGACGAGGCGTGGTGATGATGACCATGGCCGGAGTAATTTCAATAGCACGTTCGCAATTGCTAAATTAAACGCAACAAAATAGCAATTTCAATAACAGTGAACCTTGAGGATGAAGGGGAGGAGTGGAGATTGAGGAGCGAGGAGAGTGAGAGATTTCTAGGGTTTGTGAGGGTTTTTGAATTTGAGAGAGGAATAAGTTCGACTCGATGGGAGGAGGGAGAGGGAGTTAACTAATTGAGCAGACGACGCGTCACTCAATTCATTAACTTAAGAGTGCGTGATGCGTCGTCTGTCTCAAACAGACTACACATCTCCTAAGAGTATGTGACGCGTCGTCTGTCTCAAACATAAAGCCCCAAAACAACGTCGTTTTGGCACCTCAAAATTAGGGTTGTACAAAAAACCGACACAACCCGTCTGACCTGTATAACCGACCTGACCCAACCCGTCAAAAGAACATAACCGCCATAACCGCAGGTAGTGGTTATATAACCGACCCGTTATAGTTAGATTGGGTCGGATAGCGGGTTGAGTTTTCAAAACCCGCTTATAACCGACCCAACCCACTTATTAACCCTAACTATATAAGCATAATTTATAAGTTTATAACCTAAGCCGCCGACAACAAACAAAACACCCTCTCCCTCTCCCTCCCTCTCGGCTCCCTCCCTCGCAACCCAACCAGCAACCACCGACCCACGACCCGCCGACCCACGACCTGTCACCGTCGCCTTCCATCCCTCCTCTCTGACCACACCGCCACGCCGCCGCTTATCTCTCCCTCACATCCTGTCGTCGCATCCCATCCCTCCTCTCTGACCGTCGACGATGGCGCCGTGGGTAAAACCTGCATGCTTATTTCCTACACTAGCAACTCCTTCCCTACGGTTCGTGATCATGTTCATTCCCTGGCCTCATTTCTGTTGATTTCTTTGATGTTGGATTAATTTCCGTAATTTCTTAAAATTAATGAATTGATTGATCTTTTCCAACTAGTTGAATCTTGGGGATTTTTTATTTGATGGGTCGTGCGTAGATTAGGTTAGCTAAGTTTTCAGTTTTCAATATTGTAAAACCTGTTGCTTATCGCTGTGTAACAATTGTTTGTGCTTGCAGAAATCTACCAAGTGGTCAGAAAGAAAGGAGGCTGTTGCAGAACTGACCAAGCTTGCTTCCACAAAAAGGATAGCACCAGGTGATTTCTCAGAAATTTGCCGTACATTGAAGAAGGTATTTTTATTTCTTTAGCGGAGCTATTATTTTTTAATTTTAATCTTTCTTTTTGAGACATGGCCCATGTATTGGCAACAAGATGGCTAGACTGAGTTGGCACCCTTTTCTTTGGGTGAGAGCATGATTAGTTCAATATGGAATTGTTTATGTAGCATTGTACTCTTTTCTGTTACTTTAGGGAATGAAACATAGATGAGAATTGGTTTTGGATTTTAGTATATAAAGGTTCTTAATTGACTTCTGGGTTGGCCAGTTCCTTGCCATATTTTTTCTTGTTATGATGGGTAAAGAGTTTTAGTTATTGGACTCTTGGATTCCTTTTTCAGGCCTTCAATCTTATCTCAACACGTTCTGATTTAAAACTTGGAATCAATGTCCAAACACGGGAATTAACACAGATATATATGGAGTTTGATGTTGGTTCTTTGTTTTTATTTCGTGGTTGCTCACTGTTTTGGATTGCCTGAATCTACCATGTTTAATACCTTGTAGTTATGCAACACTTTTTGTGTGTTTTACATTTTGCTGGTTTAATTGAGCCCATTTTTGTTGCTGTTTACTGGGGTAGGCTAACTTTTGGTTAATTGGGTACAAATGTAGGATTACAATAGATTAAGACCACTAAGCTATCGAGGAGCAGATGTGTTTATTCTTGCATTCTCTTTAATTAGCAAGGCCGCCAATATAGGTAAACAATAGGGATCTCGGAAAATGATTAGTAATACTTATTTATATATATATTGCTAACTTGTCCACTTTATGGGCAGGTTAGCATTGTGTCCATTTTTAGATGGACTCAAAATACCCTTTACTTTAATAAAACTTAAATGTAGTATAAAGGTTAGAAAGGTAATATACTATCAACCTCGTAAAAAATTAATTTCTTTCTCTCTCTAATTAATAAAACCATTTTCTCTCTCTCCTCTCTCTTCCTCTTCTCTCTGTTTCCCGTAGAACTCCCTCTCTTTATCCTTTTTCTCTGCCAAATTCCATTTTCTCTCTCCTTACTCTCCCTCTTCCCGCACCATTACAAGTTTGATATTACTTGCTGCAAATTAATTAATTTTTAAAGTTGATTGATTTTAGCTATTGGTGAGATGGTGAATTTTTTTGAAAGTAATGATGCTGTTAGTCAGACCATAGCCTTAGAAACAGCAGCTGCTATGCAGGTATTGTTCTAGTTATGCATAGTGGATAAGTGGCTTGCTTTGAATGCCAGCTAGAATTTTGGAGTTATGCATAAATTGGTCTCCAAAAGTGGTAAGTTGGCCTATTCTGTAAAGTATTTGTTGCTCAATGGGAGTGCACATTAGTCATGAATCAACCATGTTTGTTTAATGTTTACACAGTGACAATTTGAATAAATTGGAATTTGGAAGAGAAAAAGGATAAAGAGAGGGAATTCTACCTACGGGAAACAGAGAGAGGAGGAAGAGAGAGGAGAGAGAGAAAATGGTTTTATTAATTAGAGAAAGAGAGAGAAATTAATTTTTTATTAAGTTGATAGTATATTACCTTTCTAACTTTTATACTATATTTAAGTTTTATTAAAGTAAAGGGTATTTTGAGTCCATCTAAAAATGAACACAGTGCTAACCTGCCCATAAAGTGGACAGGTTAGCAAAACCCTATATATATATATATATAGCCTTGATTTTGAAATACAAACATTAATAAATGCGCTTGATAAATTCAAAATCCATTTACAGAATGAATTCACAGTTAGAACAGATTGTGAAGCTATAGTCAAATTCCTAAAGAATGAAAACAGCAAAAAGATAAACAGAACCCGATGGGTTAATCTACAGAATTTAATACAAGGAAAGGGGTATAAGATTTGCTTTGAACATATTAAGGGAAAGAACAATAGCTTAGCAGATTTGTTATCTAGAAATATTGAAAAATTCTTTAAATGATACAGGCAGAAATGAAGAAAAGGGTACTAAAACCCCAAGCACAGATAAGTTCTCAACAGAAGAACGAAGAACAGAATGAAGAACAGAAAAGAGAAACCCAAGAATCAGAGGGAACCATCATGTACAGAAACAATCTGGCAATGCTAGTTACAATAACAGAAAGAGGATCTTCATCCTCAAACATACAGAGTTTCTTATACCTACAGCCCCCAAGCACTCCGATACACAGAAGTTTTTCCACCCGAAAAACACAGAATGAAATTAGGTTTGGGACAATGTATCTTACAGAATTCCCTGATGGGGGAAACAAAAAGTTCAAACCTTTCGAAGGTTTAAACATAGACAGAGAACAGCAATGCTTGCTAGATAATATCTGGCATATACAGACAGTTCCAGTAGCCACACAGTTCAAGGTACAATGCTTAAATGCCTTAAGCATGTACTTCTCAGAGAAAAACCCTAAAATACAGAGAAAGTCCTTCTCACATTATGTTATATACAGAGGACTAAAAACAGGAGTCTTTAATAGTTTTAATACAGTAAAAAACTATATTATGTGTCAAAATCCCATTTATGTGGGATACCACAGTTTTGCTGAGGCCTTAGAAGAAGCAAGGGCCCAACTCGGCCCAAACTTCTACATAGAACCAGAAACAGTCAGACCCTATGCACAAGTAGCTAGGGAAGATAACAGTCAGCTCATAGCCAGATTAGAAAACAAAAACAGAAAGCTAGAAGAACAGTTGGCACAACTCCAACAACAGACAGCTACACAGATTGCCTTTCTCGAACAAAAGAGAGAAAAAGCAGAAAAACAGACTAAGTCTATAGAAACACTGGCTTCACAGAGAGCAAACATAATGAATAGCCTAAACAGCAAGGTTCAACAGCTTGACCAATTCCTTAAAAAAGAAAGAACCCCAGTAAACAGAAGCCATACACAACTTAGAGCCAGACTTCTAGATATGCCTGCTAGTAGAGTCCTCCAGCCACTATTAGAGAATTGGCCTGAAGGAGAAGAAATCATAAAACAAAAAACAGAAAGTAGCCATTTTGAAGGACTACTCAATGCACAGAAAGAGATAGTAAAAATACATTTTGGAGAACCAGGATGGAAATTTAGAGGAGTAAAGGTTATTCAAAAACCTTTCGCCTTAAACAGAGGACCATTCTCCAAATATCTGAAAGATACAGAAACAGCCGGATTATTCAAACTCCAAGTAGATTTGAATATCACAGACCTTCCTTTTCAAAAGATCCTATCATTCTTTCACATGGGAATGCTGGAACAAATCACTTTTAGATTAGAAGAAGAAGGCAGAATTGAACAATATCTAGAAGAATTTGGGGAGAAATTCTTCTTGATTATAGGAAACATGGCTGTCAGAAAGAAACTCAGATGCATCATAGACTCTACTCTTCCAGCAGCTATGGGATTCGAAATAGTTCCTGCTAAGAAGAGAATATTTGTTCTTACAATAGACACAGACAGAGACCACATCGAAGACATCAAAATGATTGCTCTAGATCCTTATGATTTTTCAGAATTGGAAAATCCAGAAATATACAAAGCAGCTCAGAGTCCTAGAGCCCTCTACACACCAGAAAGCTGGATGAGTTACCATCTCCTAGGAGAAGGATATTTTATCCAGATTTATAGCACCAAAGAATGGAAGATGTTTCTACCTCACTCAAGGGATGGGCGCTTGTTAGAAGAAGACAATATCATCAACCTCATAGAAGATCTCCAAGACAGAGAAATGACAGAAGCTGGAAACGATAGTGATGACACTATTCCAGAAACCCACAGAGATCTCTAGAAGCACAGACGAAAGCAATGACGCCATAAAACATTAGTCGTCATCCATGACGACCACAGAGACAGCTGTCCAGGACAGCTGCTAAAGTAGCCGCCCCACTCTTTTGGCGGAATAAAATTATTTTTGCTTTTACTTTAGTTAGTGCTTTCTTTTATCGGCCACCTGTTTCGGTCGACCAACTTTTGCAAAGATAAGATTACTTTGCAGGCCACTTGTTTTTGGCCTTTTCCTTTCAACTTTTCTATATAAGGGGGCTTCCCCTTCATTTGTAACACACAAGAAACTAATATAACGAGAGCGTTTTCTTTCAAAATCTATGTCTCTCTAAATTCTCTCTCTAGTTCTTAGCTCAAATAGCTTACTGTTTTAGTGTTGGGGAACTAAGAGGCTATTTGAGCTAAGAACTAGAGAGAGAATTTAGAGAGACATAGATTTTGAAAGAAAACGCTCTCGTTATATTAGTTTCTTGTGTGTTACAAATGAAGGGGAAGCCCCCTTATATAGAAAAGTTGAAAGGAAAAGGCCAAAAACAAGTGGCCTGCAAAGTAATCTTATCTTTGCAAAAGTTGGTCGACCGAAACAGGTGGCCGATAAAAGAAAGCACTAACTAAAGTAAAAGCAAAAATAATTTTATTCCGCCAAAAGAGTGGGGCGGCTACTTTAGCAGCTGTCCTAGACAGCTGTCTCTGTGGTCGTCATGGATGACGACTAATGTTTTATGGCGTCATTGCTTTCGTCTGTGCTTCTAGAGATCTCTGTGGGTTTCTGGAATAGTGTCATCACTATCGTTTCCAGCTTCTGTCATTTCTCTGTCTTGGAGATCTTCTATGAGGTTGATGATATTGTCTTCTTCTAACAAGCGCCCATCCCCTGAGTGAGGTAGAAACATCTTCCATTCTTTGGTGCTATAAATCTGGATAAAATATCCTTCTCCTAGGAGATGGTAACTCATCCAGCTTTCTGGTGTGTAGAGGGCTCTAGGACTCTGAGCTGCTTTGTATATTTCTGGATTTTCCAATTCTGAAAAATCATAAGGATCTAGAGCAATCATTTTGATGTCTTCGATGTGGTCTCTGTCTGTGTCTATTGTAAGAACAAATATTCTCTTCTTAGCAGGAACTATTTCGAATCCCATAGCTGCTGGAAGAGTAGAGTCTATGATGCATCTGAGTTTCTTTCTGACAGCCATGTTTCCTATAATCAAGAAGAATTTCTCCCCAAATTCTTCTAGATATTGTTCAATTCTGCCTTCTTCTTCTAATCTAAAAGTGATTTGTTCCAGCATTCCCATGTGAAAGAATGATAGGATCTTTTGAAAAGGAAGGTCTGTGATATTCAAATCTACTTGGAGTTTGAATAATCCGGCTGTTTCTGTATCTTTCAGATATTTGGAGAATGGTCCTCTGTTTAAGGCGAAAGGTTTTTGAATAACCTTTACTCCTCTAAATTTCCATCCTGGTTCTCCAAAATGTATTTTTACTATCTCTTTCTGTGCATTGAGTAGTCCTTCAAAATGGCTACTTTCTGTTTTTTGTTTTATGATTTCTTCTCCTTCAGGCCAATTCTCTAATAGTGGCTGGAGGACTCTACTAGCAGGCATATCTAGAAGTCTGGCTCTAAGTTGTGTATGGCTTCTGTTTACTGGGGTTCTTTCTTTTTTAAGGAATTGGTCAAGCTGTTGAACCTTGCTGTTTAGGCTATTCATTATGTTTGCTCTCTGTGAAGCCAGTGTTTCTATAGACTTAGTCTGTTTTTCTGCTTTTTCTCTCTTTTGTTCGAGAAAGGCAATCTGTGTAGCTGTCTGTTGTTGGAGTTGTGCCAACTGTTCTTCTAGCTTTCTGTTTTTGTTTTCTAATCTGGCTATGAGCTGACTGTTATCTTCCCTAGCTACTTGTGCATAGGGTCTGACTGTTTCTGGTTCTATGTAGAAGTTTGGGCCGAGTTGGGCCCTTGCTTCTTCTAAGGCCTCAGCAAAACTGTGGTATCCCACATAAATGGGATTTTGACACATAATATAGTTTTTTACTGTATTAAAACTATTAAAGACTCCTGTTTTTAGTCCTCTGTATATAACATAATGTGAGAAGGACTTTCTCTGTATTTTAGGGTTTTTCTCTGAGAAGTACATGCTTAAGGCATTTAAGCATTGTACCTTGAACTGTGTGGCTACTGGAACTGTCTGTATATGCCAGATATTATCTAGCAAGCATTGCTGTTCTCTGTCTATGTTTAAACCTTCGAAAGGTTTGAACTTTTTGTTTCCCCCATCAGGGAATTCTGTAAGATACATTGTCCCAAACCTAATTTCATTCTGTGTTTTTCGGGTGGAAAAACTTCTGTGTATCGGAGTGCTTGGGGGCTGTAGGTATAAGAAACTCTGTATGTTTGAGGATGAAGATCCTCTTTCTGTTATTGTAACTGGCATTGCCAGATTGTTTCTGTACATGATGGTTCCCTCTGATTCTTGGGTTTCTCTTTTCTGTTCTTCATTCTGTTCTTCGTTCTTCTGTTGAGAACTTATCTGTGCTTGGGGTTTTAGTACCCTTTTCTTCATTTCTGCCTGTATCATTTAAAGAATTTTTCAATATTTCTAGATAACAAATCTGCTAAGCTATTGTTCTTTCCCTTAATATGTTCAAAGCAAATCTTATACCCCTTTCCTTGTATTAAATTCTGTAGATTAACCCATCGGGTTCTGTTTATCTTTTTGCTGTTTTCATTCTTTAGGAATTTGACTATAGCTTCACAATCTGTTCTAACTGTGAATTCATTCTGTAAATGGATTTTGAATTTATCAAGCGCATTTATTAATGCTTGTATTTCAAAATCAAGGCTAGTCCAATTCTGTCCTGTTTTGAAATTCCCGCTAGTATATGCGGCAATTCTTTCTGTATCCTTATCTGAGTACTTATTAGGTTTACATATCATTACTGCTCCCCATCCATCTTTACTGCCATCACATTCTATGATAATGTAATCTGTGGTTAGAGGCAACTCTAATGGTTTTATCTTTCTAACCTGTTCTTTAATTTTATTTACTAATTCTATATCTTCTTTGTTGAAGTTTCTTTGACCATTTTTAGTGGTCTTGCTGTACAAGGGTCCTACTAATTTACTTAGATTAGGGATAAATTTTCTAGCATAATTTAGTATCCCTAAAAACGCTTGTATCTGTTTTAACCCTTCTAGTTTGTCTGGAAAATTTAATATTTTTTCTGCTATATGGGGTTGTAATTCTATCTTTCCATTTCCTATTTCTAATCCTAAAAAGGATATTTTCCTTTTATATAACTCCATCTTTCTTTTACTAACTACTATACCATTTCTTTCTATTTCGTTAAAAATCTGTCCTAGATGTTCTTCATGTTCTTTTATAGAATTACTAGCTACTGATATGTCATCTATGTAAACTAGGCAAAACTCATATTTTAGGAATATTGAGTCCATATATCTTTGAAAAACCGCTGGTGCATTCTTTAAACCAAAAGACAGAACATTCCATTCGAAATGTCCTTCTGAGCATGTAAAAGCAGTCCACTGTTTAAACCATTCTTCTAATTTTAACTGATTATATCCTGACTTTAAATCGAATTTACTAAAAATCTTTTTCTGTTGTATTAATCCTATTAAGCTATCTTTATTGGGGATATTATAGGCATCATCTATAGTGTTGTCGTTTAGTCTTTTGTAATTATAAACAATTCTAGCTTTACCCCTTTTAATCTCGCTATGATTTCTAACTATGAAAGCTGCTGATCTATGCGGGCTGTCTGACCTTCTAATTAATTTTTGGTTTATCATTTCGGGGATTTTTTTTCTAAATTCTTCCTTATCTAACGGGCTGTAATCTATATTAGCTGTTACTATTCTTATATCTGGATTCTTTATTTTCATTTTCACTTCATATTTTATTTTACTTCTTATAATATCTTCGCCTATTAGTCCTATCTTTTCTAATCTTTGTACTATAGGATAACTTTTGCTGTTTTTAATATCTGGTCTTTTTTCTAATTCTAAGGCTAATTCTTTTCCTAGCATAGTATAGGTTTCATTTTCTATGTGCTCTGTTCTCTTATTATCTTGTTTTAAAAATTCTAACGTGGGTTGTCCACCACGCTTCTTAGCCAACTCCGCTGTTTGTATATATTTGTTGGTTGGAAAGGTATATACGTTTTTACTAATTGTTATACTGTTTCTAGCTATAGTTATGCTACCATTTAAACTGCATATGAAGTTTAATCCTAATAGAAAATCATTACTCTTTGTTATTTCTGGTGCTATGTTTACTTGTGGAATTTCATATCTTACGCTATAATTATTAGCAAAATCTATGAACTGAATTCCCAATGCTTCTACCTGGTGTGTAATTATCATGGTTCGTTGTTCTGCTGTTCTGGTGGTTATTCTGTATTTTAATTCTTTATGGTATTTTTTAGGTATTAGACTGTAGCCTACCATACTTTTGGAGCTAGCTGTATCTAGAATAGCATTTAATTCTACAAATGTATTACTATCTAACCATAATCTACATTTTAAGGTTATTAAACTGGCTATACATTTACTGATTGTAAATGATGCTTCTTCTTTAACTTGTTCTGTAATAAAGCTAGACTCATTATCTATCTGAACCTGTTTTCTTTTTTCATTTTTATCTTCTAGTTCTTTAATCCTATATTTTAATAATTCTATTTCTGCATCATGTCTTTTAACTTGTTCTCTAAGTATTTCATCTGTTATATCTTTTTCTTTTATTGCTTTTCCTAATATATCTGTTTCTATTTGGAATAATCTTTTTATACATATGAAGCATATTTCTTTGAAGCAATTGTTGCACTGATATTTCTTTAAAACAGGTGGCCGATATATATTCTCCTTCATTTGTAACACACGAAAAATTAATACAACGAGAGCATTTTCCTTCAAACTCCATGTCTCACTAATTTCTCTCTCTAGTTTCTAGCCTTAACAGCCCCTTAGTTCCCAAGCACTAAACAGTAGCCCATATATATATATAAAAAAAAAAAAAAAAGTCAAACCGGTGACTGTTGGTGACTGTATATCTTCAACACCAGCTTTTGTTTTTCCGGCCTTCCTTTTTATTGGTAGCGGAGCTCAGACGATTCCTTTGGGCAAATCTGACAAAAGACCGAGACAGGCGTGGTCAGGGTATCCACATAAGGACTAAAGCCTGCTTTAGCCACGAACCCGCTAGGGTGAGTCAGTTTTCTTAAAGAACTTGTTTAAAGTTCTGTTTATCATAAATTTGTGTAGATGCTTTTATGTTAACTTATGCTATTACAAACTGGGCTTAATCTTTAAGGGGAACTAATGCTATAAAGCTAGAAACTTTCTTAAAATCAGAAAACTCTTTTAAAACATCTTTCAAGTGTTACAAAATTGCAAATCAAAGACTAAAACGCATCGAATATTTAGATTTAGAAGTATCAAAAGAAAAATATAGAATATCAACAGAAGGAAGTGAAATTAGTTGCAGAGTAGATAAAACCGTAGAGCACAAACTTCATAGTACAAACGCTCATTTAAACGGATTAACAGATCTAATCATAAGTCTAGGAAATCACCTAGAAACAGAAAAGGAAATTATTAATAAACAGATCAGTAATATAACAGGAGTTATAGCAGAAAATAATAGATTTATAAAAATTATAACAGAAAATTTAGATTATATCAGAGGACAAAATGAGTATATTCTTACAGAATTTAAAAAGACTAGAACTACAGACAAAAGACCAGAAGAGTCACAAGATATCTTAGGGTTAACAAAGGCCTTGGATAGGTTAAAACTAGATAATAATCAAAGAATTAGTGTTAAACCCATAAAATATAATCATTGGTTACCTAGAAAATGAATAACTTCACACCTTTTAGTGGATCCAGTAGAACAGTACAAGAACCAAGTAGAAGAGAAGAATCTAGAAGAAGTGTATCTTCTAAAGAAGAAGTTAATAATTCATTTTTAGGAAGAGTATTTAGTAGAGGGTCAGGCAGCAACAG
Organism: Viola odorata; assembly: GCA_963691705.1. Lineage (NCBI taxonomy): Eukaryota > Viridiplantae > Streptophyta > Magnoliopsida > Malpighiales > Violaceae > Viola > Viola odorata. Next base: position 48,062,481 of record OY829544.1, read on the forward strand.
TTCAGAAACAGTAGTTCAATTAGAGGAAGAAATAGATGTAGAAGAAATTTAGAAATATATAACAATGAGCAATTAGATGCTCTAAATCCTAGAACTTTATACAGGGTAGGACCTCTAAATGTAAATACAGTACTTATTAGAAGTAACAGAGAAGAAAGTCTAAGGGTAGTAGATACCTCAGAAACAATAGATTTATTTACACCAGAAATGATAAATAAAATAAAGAAAACAGGGAAAATGTTTGCACACGTAGGATTAGTAGTGATAGGAATAAAAGGATTAGGAAGAAAAGAACTAGGAACTAAAGTTTTGGTTTTAATATTAGATAAATCATGGAAAACAGATGTCAAGAAAGCAACCATAGCAGGAATGGAAGTAGATCTTAGTCAGAACTGTGCACTTTTTTATTGTGCGCCAGCAATATTAAAAAATATTAGAGATTTAAAAAACCTAAAAATAGGTCTATCAACAAAAGGCTATGAAGACTACAAAGGAAATAATCTAGTAATTAGCATCGGAATTCTAGAAAAGGCTAGTAATAGATCAGGAATGAATTATAATATTAATATAGAAGGAATTGTAGAAAACTTAGCAAGTCGTGGGATAAGAATGATAGATCCAGTTAAAATAGATGCAGAAAATTCAGCAGGATTAGAATGGCCTCTAAAAGAATTTATAGACACAACAGAAAAAAATTTAGTACCAGAAAAAAGTGTGATATATGAAGATAAAGATGGCAACTATAGCATGAGATTTAATAATTATGTAGAAAAAGAACCAACCAAAGAAGATGATAGTGACCAAGAAATTAATATGATGAATGCAGATTTAGGAGAACCAGTATATGATACAGACGGTGAACTAGATCCTATATATGACACAGAAAATGAAGAAATACCAAATCTTATAGGATACGGTTTATATGAAGAATTAGGCGAAGAAACGGAAGAATTAGAAGAAATAGCCGGTTTTAAAACAGAAGAAGTTCAAAAGACATTTGAACAAATAGTTAATAAAAAATTTATAGAAACCAACCTACAAGAACAAGTTGACGACATGATAATAGAATGTATGACAGAATTAGGGTTAGAATATGAAGAGGCTTATAACAAGCTAAATGAAGTATTTAACCTACCATTAGTAACAGATATAGTCAATGGAAAAATAGTAATTAGTGATTTTTACAAACCAGAAGTTAGTTTTATGGACCAAAATATAGACTCAAGAGGAGTAAAAAGACCCAAACCTGAGTTCGTGACACCGGGAACATCAGGAACAGAAGTATTAGGTAGAGAACCTTGGACACCTGCTACGACGGTATACCAGGGAGAGTCGAACTTCAAAGGAAGAGGGGCAAGAATGCCAATAGGAAAATTATATAGTTCAAACATGCTGTTAATAGAACAACAGAGTCCTCAGTTATGGCCAGATGAAATACTAGTATGGGAACAAACAGTAGTTAGAAATTGGGAAACTAACAAAAGAGATGATATAGATATGTTTTCCTATTTAGAAACAACATTAGGACCAACAGCTTTAGGTATTTGGCAAAGTAAAAAATTAAAAGATCCAGATAGTATAAACACTATTAAATCATTAGGAGACAATCCCTATAATTTCACAAGCCAAATTAGAATTTTATTGTTAGGAGTAGACCCAGCAAAGGAAAATACATTTATACAAGATACTGCAGTCAGAAATTTAGAACAGCTCAGTATTACAGATTTCAAATATATCAAAGAATTTAGCTCAGATTTTGCTAGATTATTAGCTCAAACTGGTAAAGCCATGGATGATGATTTATGCAATAAATATTTCATAAAGCTTCCAGGCGATTTAGGTAGATTAATGCATGAAAAATGGAATAGAGATTGTGGTCACATAGTAGACTTAGGAATAGGACCTAGAATTACATACGTATTTAAAAAATTAGAAGATAAATGCAAAGAAGCTACAATGCAAGAACAAATAAAACGTCAATCTTGGGCATTTTGTAGAACAACTATTTATACACCACAGGCATATGGATACTATGATAAAAAGAAGAAATTCCTTAGAAAAAGTACGTCTTATAGAAAGGATAAACTTTGGAAAAATAAAGATAGATATGTTAAAAAACCTAGAGATAGAAGTTGCACGTGTTTTATCTGTGGGGATCCACAGCATTTAGCAAATAGATGTCCTAACAAGCATAAAAACATAGATAGAACAAATTTAGTAGAACAATTAGGAGAATACGAAATAGAGACTATTAAAACAGATTCCGAAAATGAATCAGTATACAGTATAGCATCAGAAAATGAGCCAGAAAATAGTACAAAAATTACATATACATACATGAATAGAGAACAGAATGAAGAAGTAGTAGAATGCTTACATGAGTGGATTAGAAACAGAGGAAACAATCATATAAATTGTTATAACTGTAGACTATATCCAGCTATAGACAGAAGATACCAATGTAACAATTGCTTTAAAGAAATATGTTTTATGTGTATTAGAAAATTATTCCAGATAGAAACAGATATCTCAGGAAAAGCCATAGATAAGAATCACAGTGATACGGTAGATGAAACACTTAGGGAGCAAATTAAAAGACACGATGTAGAAATAGAACTCTTAAAACATAGAGTGAAAGAACTTGAAAATCAACATGAGAAAAAAAAGCAAGTAGATGCAGAATCTAGTTATCTCACAGAACAAATTCAAGAAGAATCAGCCTTTACTATTAGTAAATGTATAGCAAGCCTAATAACCCTTAAATGTAGACTTTGGTTAGATATAAACACCTTTGTAGAATTAAATGCCATTTTAGACACAGCGAGCTCAAAAAGTATGGTAGGATATAGCTTAATACCACTAAAATATCATAAAAAATTACAATATAGAATAATTACAAAAACAGCTGAACAAAGAACAATGGTTATAACACATCAAGTAGAAGCCTTAGGAATACAGTTTATAGATTTTGCACAGAATTATAGTATAAAATACGACATTCCACAGATTAATATAGCCCCTGAAGAAACAAAGAGTAATGATTTTTTATTAGCATTAAATTTCATATGTAGCTTAAATGGTAGTATTACTATAGCTAGAAATAGCATAACAATTAGTAAAAATGTATATACTTTCCCAACAAACAAATATATACAAACAGCGGAATTAGCACGAAAACGTGGTGGACAACCCACCTTAGAATTTTTAAAACCAGATAATAAGAGAACAGAGCATATAGAAAATGAAACATATACTATGCTAGGCAAAGAATTAGCCTTAGAATTAGAAAAAGGACCAGACATTAGAACTAGTAAAAATTATCCTATAATACAGAAATTAGAAAAGATAGGATTAATAGGAGAAGATATTACAAAAAGTAGAGTAAACTATGAAGTAAAGATGAAGATTAAAAATCCGGATATAAGAATAGTAACAGCCAATATAGACTATAGTCCATTAGACAAAGAAGAATTTAGAAAACAGATTCCAGAAATGTTAAAACAAGGATTAATTAAAAGATCAGAGAGTCCACACAGATCAGCAGCATTTATAGTAAGAAATCATAGCGAAATCAAGAGAGGAAAGGCCAGAATAGTTTATAATTATAAAAGATTGAATGACAACACCATAGACGATGCCTATAACATCCCTAACAAAGATAGTTTGATAGGACTAATACAACAGAAAAAGATTTTTAGCAAATTTGATCTAAAATCAGGATATAATCAATTAAAATTAGAAGAATGGTTTAAACAATGGACTGCCTTTACATGCTCAGAAGGACATTTCGAATGGAATGTTCTCTCTTTTGGCTTAAAGAATGCACCAGCAGTCTTCCAAAGATTTATGGATTCGATATTCTTAAAATACGAATTCTGTCTAGTTTATATAGATGATATATTAGTAGCAAGTAACTCTATTAAAGAACACGAAGAACACTTAAGACAGATTTTTGAAGAAATAAAAAAACACGGTATAGTAATTAGTAAAAGAAAAATGGAGTTATACAAGAAAAAGATATCCTTCTTAGGATTAGAAATAGGAGATGGAAAAATAGAACTACAACCACATATAGCAGAAAAAATATTAAATTTTTCAGACAAATTAGAAGGTTTAAAACAGATACAAGCCTTTCTAGGAATACTAAATTACGCTAGAAAATTTATTCCTAATCTAAGTAAATTAGTAGGACCTTTATATAGTAAAACAACAAAGAATGGCCAAAGAAATTTTAATAAAGAAGACATAGAATTAGTAAAAAAGATTAAAGAACAAGTTAAGAAGATAAAGCCATTAGAACTACCCTTAATAACATATTATATTATTATAGAATGTGACGGTAGTAAAGAAGGCTGGGGAGCAGTAATGCTTTGCAAACCCAGTAAATACTCAGATAAAGAAACAGAAAAAATTGCTGCGTATACAAGTGGTAATTTTAAAACAGGACAAAATTGGACTAGTTTAGACTATGAAATCCAAGCATTAATAAATGCTTTAGATAAGTTTAAAATATATCTACAAAATGAATTCACAGTTAGAACAGATTGTGAAGCCATAGTTAAATTCCTTAAAAACGAAAACAGCAAGAAAATAAACAGAACCCGATGGGTTAATTTACAGAATTTAATACAGGGAAATGGATACAAAATATGTTTCGAACATATTAAAGGAAAAAATAACAGTTTAGCTGATCTATTATCTAGAAATATAAACAAATTTTTTAAATGATACAGGCAGAAATGAAGAAACGGGTGATAAAACCCCGAGCACAAATAGAACAAAAGACAGAACAGAAGACAGAAGAACAGAAAGCCCTGATAGATCAAACCATTATGTACAGAAACAATTTAGCAATGCCTGTCACAACCACAGAAAGAGGATCATCATCATCCTCAAACATACAGATTCCATTTACACAGGTAAACAGAAATCTCTCCACTAGAAAAGCACAGAACGAAATTAGATTTGGTACAATGTACCTCACAGAATTTCCTGATGGAGGAAACAAAAAGTTTAAACCCTTTGAGGGATTAAATATCGACAGAGAACAACAGTGCCTGCTAGATAACCTCTGGCATATACAGACAGCTCCCGTAGCAACACAGTTCAAGGTACAATGCTTAAATGCTTTAAGCATGTACTTCTCTGAGAAAAACCCAAAGATACAGAGAAAATCCTTTTCACATTATGTCATTTATAGAGGTTTAAAAACAGGTGTCTTTAACAGTTTCAACACAGTAAAAAATTACATCATGTGTCAAAACCCAATCTATGTGGGTTATCACAGTTTTGCAGAAGCCTTAGAAGAAGCAGGGGCCCAGCTAGGCCCAAACTTCTACATAGAACCCGAAACAGTTAGACCCTATTCAGAAGTGGCCCAAGAGAATCCCAGTCGGCTAATAGCCAGATTAGAAGAAAAACAGAAAGCTAGAAGAACAACTAGCACAGCTTCAACAACAGACTACCAACCAAATAACCTTCATAGAACAAGAAAAGATTGAAGCAGAAAGAAAGATCAAACAGAAAGATAGTATAATGGGTAGCTTAACTACCAAATTACAACAATTAGATAAATTTATACAAGAAAACAAACAAAAACCCAAAAACAGAAGCTTTTCACAACTTCGAGCTAGGCTATTAGATATGCCAGCCTATTTCACCCTTAAACCCTTGTTTGACCAATGGCCCGAAGGGGAAGAAATTATAAAACAGAAAACAGAGGAAAGACACTTAGAAGATCTAATCAATGCACAGAAAAATTTAGTAAAAATTTACTTCGAAGAACAAGACTGGAGGTTCAAAGGAGTAAATATAGTACAGAAGCCCTACTGCAGACTTGCGGGAATAATCGCAAGACATATCAAAGTCAAAGGAACAGGAGGTCTATTTAAATTACAAGTAGACCTAAACAACACAGACATGCCCTTCCAGAAAATCCTTTCTTTTTTCCATATGGGAATGATTGATAAAATCACATTCAAACTGGAAGAAGAAGGAAACATTGATAAATATTTAGAAGAGTTTGGAGAAAAAATCTTTCTAGTTGCAGGAAACATGGCAATAAGAAAGAAACTAGAATGTTTCGTTGATTCCACACTACCAGTGGCCAGAGGATTTGAGGTTATCCCTGCAAAGAAAAGAATCTTCATCCTTTCGGCAGACAGAGAAGAAGAAAGCATTCATGATATTCATATGGGAACTTCACTATCTCCCTATGACTTCCAAGAAATAGAAAATCCAGAAATCTACAGAGTAGCACAGAATCCCCAAAGCCTATATACACCAGAAAAATGGATGGAGTATCGTCTCTTAGGAGAAGGGTATTTCATTCAGATCTACAGCACCAGAGAGTGGAGGATGTTCCTACCACACTCAGGAGATGGACGACTGTTAGATGAAGAACACATCGTCAATCTAGTAACAGATCTCCAAGACAACGCAATAACAGACATGGAAGAAGACGATGACGTCAGTATTCCAGAAACACACAGAGATCTCTAGAAGAAAACGTAAGCAATGACGCAACAGATCAACAGACGTCAGCCATGACGAACACAGAAACAACTGTCCATTAGCCGCCGAACTTTAGGCAAGGTGTAATTATTTCTTTACTTTTTCTACTTTAAATTAGGACGACCGTTCTTTCATTTTCTTTAACTTTATCCTTTGTCGACCACCTACCTTTGGCCGACCAACTTTTGTAAAAGATAAGATTCCATTTAGATAAGCTTTTCTTTAATGGCCACCTGTCTTGGCCTTTGTTGATAGTTTTTCTATATAAGGAGACTTCTCCTTCATTTGTAACACACGAAAAATTAATACAACGAGAGCATTTTCCTTCAAACTCCATGTCTCACTAATTTCTCTCTCTAGTTTCTAGCCTTAACAGCCCCTTAGTTCCCAAGCACTAAACAGTAGCCCATATATATATAAAAAAAAAAAAAAAGTCAAACCGGTGACTGTTGGTGACTGTATATCTTCAACACCAGCTTTTGTTTTTCCGGCCTTCCTTTTTATATATATATATATATATTTGTAAAACACAAGAAATCAATACAACAAGAGCATTTCCTTCAATCCCTATGTCTCACTAATTTCTCTCTCTAGTTTCTAGCCTTAACAGCCCCTTAGTTCCCAAGCACTAAACAGTAGCCCATAGATAAAAAAAAAAAAAAAAAAAATAAGAGTCAAACCGATGACTGTTGGTGACTGTATATCTTCAATACCAGCTTTGTTTATCCGGCCTTCGTGTTTTTATTGGTAGCGGAGCTCAGACGTTTCCTTTGGGCAAATCTGACAAAAGACCGAGACAGGCGTGGTCAGGGTATCCACAGAAGGAGTAAAGCCTGCTTTAGCCACGAACCCGCTAGGGTGAGTCAGTTTTCTTGAAGAACTTGTTTAAAGTTCTGCTTATCATAAACTTGTGTAGAAGCTTTTATGTTTGTTTTGATTTATGTTAGTATAAATTGGGCTTAATCTTTAAGGGAACTAAAGCTATAAAGGTAGAAACTATCTTAAAATCTGAAACCTCTTACAAACATCTTTCAAGTGTTACAAAATTGCAAATCAAAGGCTTAAACGCATCGAATACTTAGATCTAGAAGTATCAAAAGAAAAATATAGAATATCAACAGAAGGAAGTGAAATTAGTTGCAGAGTAGATAAAACCGTAGAGCACAAACTTCATAGTACAAACGCTCATTTAAACGGATTAACAGATCTAATCATAAGTCTAGGAAATCACCTAGAAACAGAAAAGGAAATTATTAATAAACAGATCAGTAATATAACGGGAGTTATATCAGAAAATAATAGATTTATAAAAATTATAACAGAAAATTTAGATTATATCAGAGGACAAAACGAGTATATTCTTACAGAATTTAAAAAGACTAGAACTACAGATAAAAGACCAGAAGAGTCACAAGATATCTTAGGATTAACAAAGGCCTTGGATAGGTTAAAACTAGATAATAATCAAAGAATTAGTATTAAACCCATAAAATATAATCATTGGTTACCCAGAAAATGAATAACTTCACACCTTTTAGTGGATCCAGTAGAACAGTACAAGAACCAAGTAGAAGAGAAGAATCTAGAAGAAGTGTATCTTCTAGAGAAGAGGTTAACAATTCATTTTTAGGAAGAGTATTTAGTAGAGGGTCAGGCAGTAACAGTTCAAAAACAGTAGTTCAATTAGAGGAAGAAATAGATGTAGAAAGAAACTTAGAAATATATAACAATGAGCAATTAGATGCTCTAAATCCTAGAACTTTATACAGGGTAGGACCTCTAAATCTAAACACAGTACTTATTAGAAGTAATAGAGAAGAGAGTCTAAGGGTAGTAAATACAGCAGAAACAATAGATTTATTTACACCAGAAATGATAAATAAAATAAAAAAAACAGGGAAAATGTTTGCACACGTAGGATTAGTAGTAATAGGAATAAAAGGATTAGGAAGAAAAGAACTAGGAACTAAAGTTTTAGTTTTAATATTAGATAAATCATGGAAAACAGATGTCAAGAAAGCAACCATAGCAGGAATGGAAGTAGACCTTAGTTAGAACTGTGCACTTTTTTATTGTGCGCCGGCAATACTAAAAGATATTAGAGATTTAAAAAAACTAAAAATAGGGTTGTATTCTATATTTGCTGTTACTATCCTTATATCAGGATTTTTAATCTTCATTTTTACCTCATAGTTTATTCTGCTTTTGGTAATATCTTCTCCTATTAATCCTATCTTTTCTAATTTCTGTATTATAGGATAATTTTTACTAGTCCTAATGTCTGGTCCTTTTTCTAATTCCAAGGCTAATTCTTTTCCTAGCATAGTATATGTTTCATTTTCTATATGCTCTGTTCTCTTATTATCTGGTTTTAAAAATTCTAAGGTGGGTCGTCCACCACGCTTTCGTGCTAATTCCGCTGTTTGTATATATTTATTTGTTGGGAAAGTATATACATTTTTACTAATTGTTATGTTATTTCTAGCTATAGTAATATTACCATTTAAACTACATATGAAATTTAACCCTAATAAAAAGTCATTACTCTTTGTTTCTTCAGGGGCTATATTAATCTGTGGAATGTCGTATTTTATACTATAATTCTGTGCAAAATCTATAAACTATATTCCTAAGGCTTCTACTTGATGTGTTATAACCATTGTTCTTTGTTCAGCTGTTTTTGTAATTATTCTATATTGTAATTTTTTATGATATTTTAGTGGTATTAAGCTATATCCTACCATACTTTTTGAGCTTGCTGTGTCTAAAATAGCATTTAATTCTACAAAGGTGTTTGCATCTAACCAAAGTCTACATTTAAGGGTTATTAGGCTTGCTATACATTTACTAATAGTAAAAGCTGATTCTTCCTGAATTTGTTCTGTGAGATAACTAGCTTCTGCATCTATTTGCTTCTTTTTCTCATGTTGGTTCTCAAGTTCTTTTACTCTATGTTTTAAGAGTTATATTTCTACATCATGTCTTTTAATTTGCTCCCTAAGTATTTCATCTACCGTATCACTGCGATTACTATCTATGGCTTTTCCTGATATATCTGTTTCTATCTGGAATAATTTTCTAATACACATAAAACATATTTCTTTAAAACAATTATTACATTGGTATCTTCTGTCTATAGCTGGATATAGTCTACAGTTATAACAATTTATATGATTGTTTCCTCTGTTTCTAATCCATTCATGTAAGCATTCTACTACTTCTTCATTTTGTTCTCTATTCATGTATGTATATGTAATTTTTGTACTGTTTTCTGGTTCATTTTCTAATGTTATACTGTATACTGATTCATTATCGGAATCTGTCTTAATATTTTCTATTTCGTACTCTCCTAATTGTTCTACTAAATTTGTTCTATCTATATTTTTATGCTTGTTAGGACATCTGTTTGCTAAATGTTGTGGATCCCCACAAATAAAACACGTGCAACTTCTATCTTTAGGTTTTTTAACATATCTATTTTTATTTTTCCAAGGTTTATCCTTTCTATAAGACGTGCTTTTTCTAAGGAATTTCTTCTTTTTATCATAGTATCCATATGCTTGTGGTGTATAAATAGCTGTTCTACAAAACGCCCAAGCTTGACGTTTTATTTGTTCTTGCATTGTAGCTTCTTTGCATTTATCTTCTAATTTTTTGAATACGTATGTAATTCTAGGTCCTATTCCTAAGTCTACTATGTGACCACAATCTCTATTCCATTCTTCATGCATTGATCTACCTAAATCGCCTGGAAGCTTTATGAAATATTTATTACATAAATCATCATCCATGGCTTTACTAGTTTGAGCTAATAATCTGGCAAAATCTGAGCTAAATTCTTTGATATATTTGAAATCTGTAATACTGAGTTGTTCTAAATTTCTGACTGCAGTATCCTGTATAAATGTATTTTCTTTTGCTGGGTCTACCCCTAACAATAAAATTCTAATTTGGCTTGTGAAATTATAGGGATTGTCTCCCAATGATTTAATAGTGTTTATACTATCTGGATCCTTTAATTTTTTACTTTGCCAAATACCTAAGGCTGTTGGTCCTAATGTTGTTTCTAAATAGGAAAACATATCTATATCATCTCTTTTATTGGTTTCCCAATTTCTAACTACTGTTTGTTCCCATACTAGTATTTCGTCTGGCCATAACTGAGGACTCTGTTGTTCTATTAACAGCATATTTGAACTATACAATTTCCCTATTGGCATTCTTGCCCCTCTTCCTTTGAAGTTCGACTCTCCCTGGTATACTGCCGTAGCAGGTTTCCAAGTTCTCTACCTAACATTTCTGTTCCTGTTGTTCCAGGTGTCACGAACTCAGGTTTAGGTCTTTTTATTCCTCTTGAGTCTATATTTTGATCCATAAAACTAACTTCTGGTTTGTAAAAATCACTAATTACTATTTTCCCATTGACTATGTCTGTTACTAATGGTAGGTTAAACACTTCATTTAGCTTGTTATAAGCCTCTTCATATTCTAACGATAAAAACACGAAGGCCGGATAAACAAAGCTGGTATTGAAGATATACAGTTACCAACAGTCACCGGTTTGACTCTTTTTTTTTTTTTTTATCTATGGGCTACTGTTTAGTGCTTGGGAACTAAGGGGCTGTTAAGGCTAGAAACTAGAGAGAGAAATTAGTGAGACATAGGGATTGAAGGAAATGCTCTTGTTGTATTGATTTCTTGTGTTTTACAAATGAAGGGGGAGTCCCCTTATAAAGAAAAACTGATACTAAAGGCCAAGACAGGTGGCCGACAAGGAATCAAGCTAAAGAAAAGAACTTTTAAAAGAAACGATCCTAATTTAAAGTAGAAAAAGTAAAGTGATTACAATAATTACATCCTGCCAAAAGACAGGCGGCTGGTGGACAGCTGTTTTTAGACAGCTGTGTCTGTAGTCGTCATGGCTGACGTCTGTTGATCTGTTGCGTCATTGCTTACGTTTTGTTGATTCTTCTAGAGATCTCTGTGCGTGTCTGGAATAGTGTTATCACTATTGTTTCCTGCTTCTGTCATCTCTTGGTCTTCAAGATCTGCTATTAGGTTGGTTATGTGTTCTTCATCTAGGAGGCGTCCGTCTCCTGAATGTGGAAGAAACATTCTCCACTCTCTGGTACTGTAAATTTGAATGAAGTATCCTTCTCCTAAGAGATGATAGCTCCTCCAATTTTCTGGTGTGTATAAGACCATTGGATCTTGAGCAGCTCTGTAAATTTCTGTATTTTCAATTTCTTGAAAGTCATACGGAGATAGTGAGATTCCCATATGGATATCGTGTAGACTTTCTTCTTCTCTGTCTGCTGAGAAGATGAAGATCCTCTTCTTTGCAGGAATAATTTCAAAGCCTCTCGCCACAGGAAGTGTAGAGTCAATGAAACATTCTATTTTCTTCCTGATTGCCATGTTTCCTGCAATAAGAAAGAACCTTTCTCCAAATTCCTCTAGATATTTATCAATACTTCCTTCTTCTTCTAGTTGGAATGTAATCTGGTCTACCATTCCCATATGAAAGAATGATAGAATCTTTTTAAATGGCATGTCTGTGGTGTTGAGATCTACTTGTAGTTTGAATAGACCTGCTGTTCCTGTTCCTCCTATATGTCTCGCAATTTTTCCTGCAAGTCTGCAATAGGGCTTCTGTACTATCTTAACTCCTTTGAACTTCCAATTTATTTCTTCAAAATGAATACTTACTAAATCTTTCTGTGCATTGATTAGATCTTCTAAATGCCTACTTTCTGTTTTCTGTTTAATAATCTCTTCTCCCTCAGGCCATTGATCAATCAAAGGCTTTAGGGTGAATTGTGCTGGCATATCTAATAACCTGGCTCTAAGTTGTAGAAAGCTTCTATTTTTTGGTTTATTATCTTTTATGAACTGATCTAGTTGTTGTAATTTTGTATTCAATCTGTTCATGGTGGTATTACTCTGTTGGAATTGCTTTTCTACTACTTGGGATTGCTTTTCAGCTTCCTCCTTTTTCTGTTCAAGGAAAGCTATCTGTTTGGCTGTTTGTTGTTGTATTTGAACCATCTGTTCTTCTAACTGTCTGTTCTTATTTTCTAATCTTGCTATAGTCTGACTCTGATTTTCTCGGGCTATTTCTGCATATGGCCTTACTGTTTCTGGTTCTATATAAAAGTTTGGGCCAAGTTGGGCCCTTGCCTCCTCTAAAGCCTCACTAAAACTGTGATAACCCACATAAATAGGGTTTTGACACATTATAAAGTTTTTAACTGTATTAAAGCTGTTAAAGACTCCTGTTTTTAATCCCCTATATATCACGTAGTGTGAAAAAGACTTTTTCTGTATTTTGGGATTCTTTTCTGAGAAATACATGCTTAAGGCATTTAAGCATTGTACCTTGAACTGTGTTGCTACTGGAGCTGTCTGTATATGCTAGATGTTATCTAGCAAGCACTGTTGCTCTCTGTCTATGTTTAATCCTTCAAAGGGTTTAAACTTTTTGTTCCCCCCATTAGGAAATTCTGTGAGGTACATAGTACCAAATCTGATTTCATTCTGTGCTCTTCTTGTGGGAAGGTTTCTGTTTGTAAATGGAGTCTGTATGCTTGAGGATGATGATGATCCTCTTTCTGTGGCTGTGACAGGCATTGCTAAATTGTTTCTGTACATAATGGTTTGGTCTATCAGGGCTTTCTGTTCTTCTGTCTTTTGTTCTGTTTGTGCTCGGGGTTTTATCACCCGTTTCTTCATTTCTGCCTGTATCATTTAAAGAATTTTTCAATATTTCTAGATAATAAATCTGCTTCAAATGATCTTCATGTTCTCTAATGGAATCACTAGCTACTAAGATGTCATCTATGTATACTAAACAGAACTCATATTTTAAGAATATTGAGTCCATATATCTTTGGAATACTGCTGGCGCATTTTTTAAGCCAAAAGAAAGAACATTCCATTCGAAATGTCCTTCTGGGCATGTAAACGTCGTCCACTGTTTAAACCATTCTTCTAATTTTAGCTGATTGTAGCCTGATTTTAAATCAAATTTACTAAAAATCTTTTTCTTTTGTATTAACATTATTAGGTTGTCTTTATTTGGAATATTGTATGCATCGTCTATTGTGTTGTCATTTAATCTTTTATAATTATAAACTATTCTAGCTTTTCCTCTTTTTATTTCACTATGATTTCTTACTATAAAGGCTGCTGATCTATGTGGGCTGGTTATATACATATATATATATATATATATATATACATATATATATATATATATATGTATATATATATATATATATATATACATATATATATATATATATGTATATATATATATATATAACTAAGGGACTATTAAAGCTAGAAACTAGAGAGAGATTTAGTGAGACATAGAGATAAAAGAAATGCTATTGATCTCTTCGTCTCACTAAATCTCTCTCTAGTTTCTAGCTTTAATAGTCCCTTAGTTCCCCGTTACTAAACAGAAGCCCATATATATAAAAAAAAAATATATATATATATATATATATATATATCTAAAAACCGCTGCGTACATACCCCTCTTCTCTCTTAGTTTTTTCACCTAACCCTCTCTTATTGGTAGCGGAGCAAGACGTTCCTTGGAAATCTGACAAAAGACCGAGACAGGCGTGGTAAGGGTATCCAGAGAAGGAGTAAAGCCTATTTTGGCCACGAACCCGCTAGGGTGAGTCAGTTTTTGAAGAAATTCTCTTGTTCTTATCCAATGTTTCTTTTATTTTGATATTCTGTTCTATATGAACATTTTATAAATACTGTTTATCTTTTAAAAAGGGCTTAAATCTTTCAAAGGAACTAATACTATTAAAACTGGAAACATTTCTTATAATTTGATACATCTCTTTTAATTCAGTTGATTGTTAAAAATTGCGAATCAAAAGTTTAAACGAATCGATTACTTAGATCTAGAAATCTCGAAAGATAAGTATAAAATATCAACAGAAACAAGTGAAATTGTTTGTCGATTAGATAAAAATCAAGAACATAAGCTTCATAGTCAGAACACTCATTTAAACGGGCTAACCGATCTAGTTATAAGTCTAGGCAATCATTTAGAAGTAGAAAAAGAAAATATTACTAGACAGATTGATATTATAACAGGATCCGTAACAGAAAATAGTCGTTGTATAAAATTTATTACTGAAAATTTAGATTTTATTAAAAATCAAAACGAACATATTATCACAGAGTTTAAAAAGATAAAATCTATAGATAAAAAACCAAGCGAAGATTTACAAGAAATTACAGGCCTAACCAAAGCCTTAGAAAAATTAAAATTAGATAATAATCATAAAATAGTTAATAAACCAACAAAATACAACCATTGGCTACCTAGAAAATGAATAATTTTACGCCTTTCAGTGGACCTAGTAGAACATTACAAGAATCTCGTAGAAGTGTGTCATCTAGAGAAGAAGTTAATAATAGCTCACTTTTAGGACGAGTATTTAGTAGAGGATCAGGAAGCAATAGTTCACAAACAGTGGTACAATTAGAAGAAGAAATAGATGTAGAAAGAAACCTAGAACTATATAATAATGAACAGTTAGAGGCGTTGAACCCAAGAACTTTATATAGAGTAGGACCCCTAAACATGAATACAGTATTAATAAGAAGTAATAGAGAAGAAAGCCTTAGAATAGTAGACACCTCAGAAACTATAGATTTATTTACTCCAGAAATGATAAATAAAATTAAGAAAATAGGAAAAATGTTTGCACATGTTGGGTTAGTAGTAATAGGAATTAAAGGATTAGGTAGAAAAGAATTAGGAACTAAAGTATTAGTGTTAATTTTAGATATATCTTGGAAAACAGATGTTAAAAAAGCAATTATAGCAGGAATGGAGGTAGACCTTAGTCAAAATTGTGCACTTTTTTATTGTGCACCAGCTATATTAAAAGATATTAGAGATTTAAAGAATCTAAAAATAGGATTAGCAACAAAAGGTTACGAAGACTACAAAGGAAATAATTTAGTAATTAGCATAGAAATCTTAGGAAGAGCAAGTAACAGATCAGGCATGAATTTTAAAGTCAACATAGATGGAATAGTAGAAAATTTAGCAAGCCATGGAATAAGAATGATAGATCCAGTAAAAATAGATCCCGAAGAACTAGCAGGATTAGAATGGCCACTAAAGGAATTTACAGACAACACTGAAAAAAATTTAGTACCAGAAAAAAGTGTAATATGTGAAGATAAAGACGGTAACTTTAGCATGAGGTTTAATGATTATACAGAAAAAGAACCTGTAAAAGAGGAAGATAGTGATCAAGAGGTTAGTATGATGAATGAAGAATTAGGAGAACCTATATATGATACCGATAATGAACAGCAAATGTACGACACAGATAATGAAAACATAGAAGAAATTATAGGATATGGTTTATATGAAGAATTATACGAAGCATTAGATGAAGAAGTAGAAGAAGTAGAAGAAATAGCAGGCTTCAAGACAGAAGAAGTGCATAAAACATTTGATCAAATAGTAAATAAAAAGTTTACAGAAATAAATATACAGGAACAAGTAGACGACATGTTAATAGAATGTATGACAGAATTAGGATTAGAATACGAAGAAGCATATAATAAATTAAACGAAGTTTTTAATTTACCATTAGTAACAGATATAGTTAATGGGAAAATATTAATTAGTGATTTTTATAAACCAGAAGTAAGTTATATGGATCAAAATATAGATCCTAGAGGAGTAAAAAGACCTAAACCTGAGTTCGTAACACCAGGAACATCAGGAACAGAAATGATAGGCAGAGAACCTTGGACACCTGCTACTGCAGTATACCAAGGAGAATCAAATATTAAAGGTAGAGGGGCAAGAATGCCAATAGGAAAACTTTATAGTTCAAACATGTTACTAATAGAACAACAGAGTCCTCAATTATGGCCAGATGAGATATTAGTATGGGAACAGACAGTAGTTAGAAATTGGGAAACTAATAAGCGAGACGATATAGATATGTTTTCTTATTTAGAAACAACCTTAGGACCAACAGCATTAGGAATTTGGCAAAGTAAAAAGCTAAAAGACCCAGAGGGAATAAACACTATTAAGTCATTAGGAGATAATCCATACAATTTTACAAGTCAAATTAGAATTCTTTTACTAGGAGTAGATCCCGCCAAAGAAAATACGTTTATACAAGATACAGCAGTAAGAAATTTAGAACAGCTTAGTATCACAGATTTTAAATACATCAAAGAGTTTAGTTCAGATTTTGCTAGGCTATTAGCACAAACTGGTAAAGCTATGGATGATGATCTATGTAACAATATTTCATCAAGCTTCCAGGAGACCTAGGAAGATTAATGCATGAGGAATGGAGTAGAGATTGTGGTCATATAACAGATTTAGGAATAGGACCTAGAATTACTTATGTGTTTAAAAAATTAGAAGATAAGTGCAAAGATGCTACAATGCAAGAGCAAATTAAGCGTCAAGCTTGGGCTTTTTGCAAAACAGCAATATACACACCACAGGCATACGGATATTATGATAAAAAGAAAAAATTCCTTAGAAAAAGCACATCATATAGAAAAGATAAACCATGGAAAAATAAAAGTAAATATGTTAGAAAACCTAGAGATAGAAAATGCACATGTTTTATTTGTGGAGATCCAGAACATTTAGCAAACAGATGTCCAAATAAACATAGAAATACAGATAGAACAAATTTGGTAGAACAATTAGGAGATTATGAAATAGAAAATATCAAGACAGATTCAGACAATGAATCAGTATACAGTATAGTCTCAGATAATGAACAAGAAAACAGTACTAAGATTACCTATACCTACATGAATACAGAACAAAATATATAATGTTTACATGAGTGGATTAGAAACAGAGGAAATAACCATGTAAGTTGTTATAACTGTGGATTATATCCGGCTATAGACAGGAGATACCAATGTAATAATTGTTTTAAAGAAATATGCTTTATGTGTATTAGAAAATTATTCCAAATAGAAACAGATCTATCAGGAAAAATAATAGAAAATAATCGTAGAAATATAATAGACGAAACACTTAGAGAGCAAATTAAAAGACATGATGTAGAAATAGAACTTTTGAAACATAGGATAAAGGAACTTGAAGATCGAACTGAGAAGAAAGAAACAGAATCTAGTTATATAATAGAACAAATTCAGGAAGAATCATCTTTTACCATTAGCAAATGTATAGCAAGTTTAATAACTCTTAAGTGTAGACTCTGGTTAAATTCAAATACTTTTGTAGAATTAAATGCTATTCTAGATACAGCAAGTTCAAAGAGTATGGTAGGACATAGTCTAATACTGAAAAAGTATCATAAAAAACTAAAATACAATGTGATCACAAAAACAGCAGAACAACGAACAATGGTCATCACACATTATGTAGAAGCTCTAGGAATACAGTTTATAGATTTTGCAAAAAATTACAGTGTTAAATATGATATTCCACAGATTAATATAGCACCTGAGGAAACAAAAAGTAATGATTTCCTATTAGGATTAAATTTTATATGTAGTCTAAATGGTAGCGTTACAATAGCTAGAAATTGTATCACAATTAGTAAAAATGTCTATACATTTCCAACCAATAAATATATACAAACAGCGGAGTTAGCACAGAAGCGTGGTGGACAACCCACCTTAGAATTTTTAAAACCAGACGCAAAGAGAACAGTTTATATAGAAAATGAGTCATATAATATGTTGGGAAGAGAACTAGCTTTAGAATTAGAAAAAGGACCAAATATGAGAAATAGTAAAAATTATCCCATCATACAGAAATTAGAAAAAATCGGACTAATAGGGGAAGACATTACCAAAAGTAAAGTAGATTACGAAGTAAAAATGCAGATTAAAAATCCTGATATAAGAATAGTAACAACCAATATAGATTATAGTCCTTCCGATAAGGAAGAATTTAGAAAACAGATTCCTGAAATGCTAAATCAGGGATTAATCAGAAGATCAGTTAGTCCACATAGATCAGCAGCATTTATAGTTAGAAATCACAGTGAAATTAAAAGAGGAAAAGCTAGAATAGTAAATAATTACAAAAGATTAAACGATAACACTATAGATGATGCTTATAATATTCCAAATAAAGACGGTTTAATAGGATTAATACAGAGAAAACAGATCTTTAGTAAATTTGACTTAAAATCAGGGTATAATCAGCTAAAATTAGAAGAATGGTTTAAGCAATGGACTGCATTTACATGCCCAGAAGGACATTTTGAATGGAATGTTCTTTCTTTTGGTTTAAAAAATGCACCCGTAGTCTTTCAGAGATTTATGGATTCAATATTTTTAAAATATGAATTCTGTCTAGTATATATAGATGATATCCTGGTAGCTAGCAATTCCATTAAGGAACATGAAGAACATTTAAAACAGATTTTATATATATATATATATATATATATATATATATATATATATATTCAAGTTGATTTTGTGCTAGCAGAGAGGGTTTGTGGAAAATCAAGCTGATTTTTTTGATTGAAGATGCAAAGTCAAGCTGATGCAAAGTCAAGCTGATGGTTTTGATTTATCTGCATTAATAGTTTATGATTTAGTTTTGCACTTGAAAGCAGTACTATCAACTTTCTTTTCCTGTATTCTGTTCAATATGTATGAATTTTGGATTCTTTGGTATGCCATGCACAGCCAAAACTAAGTAATAGTACTATAGCCGCTTATAATCGCCAACCCGCGGTTAACCGCCTATAACCGCTTAACCCGTCAACTGGCGGTTATAGGTGGATAACCGACCCAACCCGGCCCGCTAAATATTTGGCGGGTTGGTACTGGTTATGAGCCATAACCGGCCCAACCCGACCCATGTACAGCCCTACTCAAAATAACCCATATCCGCGACTAGTGGAAAATGAATCCGGGTCGAATTTGGATGTCGTGGCATGACACGTCAGCCATATCTGATGTGTCATATGACGTGGCATGCCACGTAGGCGGGCTAATGGTTCTTTGTTGACGGTGTTAGAGGTAGGTACCAAATGTGACATTCATGTTGAGTAGAGGTACCACTTAAGAGCGGAAAAAAAGAAAGGTGCCAAATCAGTCATTCAATTCGAGTACAGGTGCCAAATTTTTCATTTTCCCTTGATGTTTCTTCATACTACTAGACTACTAGTTTGTAGGAGCGCGTGACGTGGAGTTATGCAAGTTTAGATTTTGCAATGGGTTCGCATTGGAAGCTCCGCCGCTTTCTACTCTGGTAGTTGAGGGGTAGTTGCCACAATGTTAAGGGTGTTCCATAACGCGTCGTTGCTGCGGTTGCGAAACTAGATCTCGTACCCAGTATCTCACTTGAACTCGCGGTCCATTTCACACTCGTTCCCTCGAATGCTCTCAACCTTTCATCTTCTCTCTGTCTGACGCTCTCAATCTTTCACTCTCTCTTTCTAATCCTCTTCGAACGGCAAATAGATAACTAATTGAGACAATTAGATTTCTAACCCAACCTGTGGTTAGAACCCCAATTCGGAATCAACTAAGATTTCGAACTCAAGATTTCTCTATGTCCCTAAACCAACGTATGTTTAAAGCCCTAGAACAAAATAGACTTAGATTACAGAAAGAGTTCTTTGTTAAAATCAAAGAAGAGACACCTCACGATAATGTATTTTTATCAAAATCAATCTCTATTTTATTCGGCTGCATTACATGAGTATATATAATAGAATAAACAACCTAATTAACCTAAACCTAAAGTTGATGGAAACAAATCTACTACGACTTAGACTCAAAGACACGGACAGAATTATAAAGACGGACGGACTCGGTAAACAAAATTAAAGACCAGACGAGCGACATGGATTTGGACGAAAGCCCAACCCATTGTTGTCATTTAACTAATTAAAGTACCAGGCGGCAACAGAACTAAGACCAAACTTGGACTTTGTACCAAATTAATTACTAAAGCCCACTAATTAAATAGCAACAGATTGTCAGATTCATTCATGAGAGTAAATTAAATCAAATAAAGACTCGATCTTAATTAAATTACTTCGATCTTCTTTATGTTAACCTCCATCCCTTTCGTTTTCTTTTGTCTAAGATTATATGAAATAAAATAAATAATTTTAGGACATTTGAACAAGTTCCATCCATAGCTCTCTCCATCAAATCCTCTTTTTCAAGTCTTTCTCGATTCTTGCCACTTAGGAGTATCTTGGAAATAATCATGAGAATTAAATACACTAATAAATAATTGCAATTCAAGCTTCTTACATGTATTGCCCTTCTCTTCTTAAATAAAGAACTTGTCTTTATAAAAGTCGAATGTTTGAACTTTGATTACAGAAAGTTCCCTCCTTGGATCCATATATCAGAATTTGTTTTTATTTTCTTCTTTGTTTAAATTCCAAAATTATACAGTTTTAAATTTCTAGATGATTGAGATTAAATCCAATTTTTCTTTTTCTTTTTGACTTTCATTAGAGTATAAATCCAATTGATATTAAATTTGCCACCAACAAATTTCACTTGGACTGGGAGTTAGAATTTGATTAGCATCAAGAGATAGATTTGAATTCTTCTAGGATTAAGATAGACTATAAATTATCTATTCTTTATATATTATATACAAACTACTCTAAATTTAAATCGAGTCCTAAAAACGATAAAATTCTTCAATCGTAAATTTTAATACATTTATATAAATTAAGATATAATAATTTTTACTCAATTAATCTAAGTATGAGTTCCGAAGTGAACTAGTTATCATTTAATGGTTTTTTTTATACAGGCAAATAATGGAAGACATAGTTCTGAGTTCTCGATTGTGGTTGTTTATAAACAGAAGCGTTAAAATTTGCATTATGTACTCGAAGAATAACATTAATTTAACTTCTACATTCAATTTTGGCTTAATTTGTACAATGTGAACCCTTTTTCCGCATAATTTTTATAATGTAAACCCCGATCAGAATCAAGTATGCTAGGGAATTATATAACATGAGATTTTTTTTTCTTTTTCTTTATCGAAATAAAATTTTCTATTAAGAAATATTGGTTTGAGATATCTTATAGCTGATTTTGGCAAAATAAAATTTGAAGATTAAACCAAAAACAATTTTGACTATTAAATCTGTCGTGACAGAAAATAAAATACATTAAGAAAATAACTTCAAACAAGCCTAGAGTAGAGTTTAAAGAATAAATTTTAAAAAAATTAAACTAAAAAAGAAGCAATCTCAAAAAAGCCGTAGGATAAAAGTAACAAAATGATTTTTTTCCTTTGCTCAATTTTTTTTTTTAATAAGCTGAGAATATATTAGATTAAATAGTCATGAAGCACATGACGAAAATGGAGAACCAAATAAAATCCAGCTGCACTAACAGAACAGCTAGAGGAGCAGAACTAGGAAAACAGAGAGGAAAAGGAATGACATCCTACAACAAAAACTTCTATCTTATCACAATCCGAGCCAAGCTGGACTAAGCATCATTACATCCATACTGTAAGCAAACCGCCGATCCTTACTCTTCATCCACCAGTGCCAAACCGAGAAGATCATATTAACACATTTCCACACTGAAAAATCTTGCTGTCTAAACACTACTTCATTCCTCTGTTTCCATACAATCCAAACAATAGCATAGAAAAGAGTAGTCCAATGTTTATTTGATTGATCTGCACCCGTAGGTTTGTATGATCCCTAAGTCCGCCATAGAGTCTTCAAATCTCTTGGTTGGCACCACAACACTTGGAGCCATCTCATGAAAAATAACCACACTTCTGAAGTGGCCACACACTGAAGGAGAAGATGATCAACGTCCTCCGGCTTGCTGTGACATAATGGACACAAATTCTGAGCTGCTGGTAGCATATTCCGCCTCTGAAGGAATGATCTAGTAGCTATTCTATCTCTTATAGACAGCCACAGGAAAAGTTCCACCCTGTATGGAGCAAGCCCAGTCCAGCAAGACTGAAGCAGGGGCTTAATCTCATGACTCTTAGCTTCCCATTTCTTGTAACCTGAGTTTACTGAGTATTTCCCTGATTTATCCAGGTCCCATCAAAGTGCTGCCTGTTGACCCTCCATACCCGGGTCTAGAAGCCTCTCTATCAAGCACAACCACTCGTCTCTCTCCCACTGAAACAGACCCCTCCTCCAATCACCATGCCACTCCCACCTCGATCCCACTCGCTTACCAAAATCCTTAACAAAACCGTCCTTGATCACCGTTAAATGGTACAGCCGGGGGTGAAGAAGGGCGAGAGGCTTCTTGGCTGCCCAAGTATCCCACCAGAATCTCGTGGTAATACCTTCTCCAACTTCCAGAGTAACATTATCCGTCCACAGCTCGAAAAATTCGCTCCCCCGCCCACACATTCTCATAATATCCTTCCAAATCGGGGATAAATGATCATCTCTCAGATTCCATAAGTCGCCAATGGTATTTATCATATGTTGTTTACGAATTATGTCAGCCCACTTTTTAGTACTACCTGATAACAGCTCCCAAATCCATTTGAAAATCAAGGTTGTATTCCGGTTATGTAGTCTCCCTATTCCGAGACCTCCATGTGCTATCGAAGTAGTAACTTCTGCCCAATTCACCTTGATCAGCCCCTGTTTATTCTCCCGACCAGACCATAGGAAACGAAGCATAACACTCTCACATTGCTTAACAACCGAAATGGGCATCCTAAATATAGACATATTGTAAATAGGAACGTCCATCCTGACTTCCTTCGAGGATTGAAACCCACCATAGACCCCAAGTACTTGAAAGGAAGGGTTTCATACTTGCATCCTGCCCGAGTAGCAAGAATGCCCCCGATTTGATCACTAATGTTCACCCCCACCAAGGTACTCTTGTGGAAATTAACACGAAGGCCAGAAAACGCGTCGAACCACCTCAAAATACCTTTGACCCCCTGTATTTCCTCCTCATTATTATTAACGAAAACCAAAGTGTCGTCTGCAAACTGCCATTCTGTCACTGGATTTCCAATCCCACGGAAAATTCCCACCTCCTCTGCCCGAATAAATAGCCTATGCAGCCCCTCTGCCGCTAAGTTAAACAACAAAGGGGACATAGAACACCCTTGCCTCACCCCTCTCCCTACTCCAAATTGGCCAGAAGGCGAACCATTAACCAGTACTGAGACTTTGTTAGTACTAATGCATTGCCAAATCCAACCCCTCCATCTCTCTCTGAACCCCATGAGCCTCATGACATCATCTAAATACTGCCACTCAATAGAATCATATGCCTTCTCAAAATCAAGTTTGAACAAAAGTCCTTGCTGTTTCGAATCCTGCAAATAATGAACCACCTCATTCGTTGTCATGACACAATCAAGAGTATGGCGTCCCTGAATGAATCCATGCTGAGCCTCACTCACAGCAGACTTTATGACTATAGCTAGCCTATTTGCCAAAAAATTTGAAATAATTTTGTAATAACTACTAACCAAACTTATAGGGCGGAACTCGTTAAATCGCTTAGCTTCTGATATTTTAGGAATTAAAGTCAGAAAAGATGTGTTTGCTCCCGCTGCTAGCTTTCCTGTTCTGAAGAACTCTTTAATTAGCCTGCAATAATCCCCCCCAATAATCCCCCACGATTGTTGCAGAAAGTGCAAAGAGAATCCATCAGGTCCTGGTGATTTCCTACCGTCACATCCCTTCACCGCCTCCTATATTTCTGATTCTGAGATCTCCTTTTCCAACCCTGTCGCTTCCTCCTCTGTCAGTTTAGAGAACCCCAGATCCTGCATCCTCGGCCTATCCCACCTTACTGATTGGAAAAAAGTATCAAAGTATTGCCTTGCTGCAAGTTTAATCTCCTCCGGGATTGATATTGTCGATGTGCGGGTCACTATCTCTCTGATGGTTCTCCTCCTCGTGTCTAATTTGGCCATTCTATGAAAGTACCCTGTATTGCAATCTCCTTGCACGTTCCATTTGACTCTATTTTTCTGCTGCCAAAATCTTTCTACACGCCTCTCCTGTTCCCAAACCTTGCTTCTAGTGTCTGTGAACTCTTCCCTCTCTGACTGGGATAGAGGATGAATGTCTGCTTTTCGATCTAACTCTTCGCACCTTTCCTGAAGCTCTCTCAAAGTAGAATCTACTTTTTCGAACACTTCCTTGTTCCAAGTCTTAATTTTCGACTTCAGGAAGCGCATTTTTTGTATCACGCGGTAATCACCTGGAAACATTGTTCCCGCCTCCACCCACCATCCTGCTACCAAATCTTTGAAGCTTCTGTCTTCCCACCACACTGCCAAGTCTCTGAAAGGCTTTGGTCCCCAATCTGTCTTATCCCGTCTGAGCACTAACGGCACATGGTCCGACCCATTTTTATCAAGAGCTGTTAGATCGCAATTATTGATGCAGCTAATCCACCCTGATTGAACAAAAATTCTGTCTAACTTGCTTCTGCTAATAGTGTTTGACCATGTGAATCTCCTACCTACCAGAGGAAGATCATGCAAGCCACATCTATCTACCCAGTTCTGAAAAGTAATCATTCCGGACGACCAACTTGCACCATGCATACGGTCTGCTGGAACTAAAGTTTCATTAAAATCCCCTGCAACTAGAACTAGAGATTCAGAACTCTCTATTTTCCTACCCAATTCTTCCCATAACAGCTCGCGCAATTCAGCAGTGTTAGGAGCATACACATTAAGAATCACACATCTGAAAATTATTTCTGTAAGAACCCCCTCTACCCAAATACTCCTAGCTCCCACCTCCGTGTTCTCGACTCGAAA
The DNA here is from genome assembly GCA_963691705.1 of Viola odorata. Classification (NCBI taxonomy): domain Eukaryota; kingdom Viridiplantae; phylum Streptophyta; class Magnoliopsida; order Malpighiales; family Violaceae; genus Viola; species Viola odorata. The sequence goes on from OY829544.1 coordinate 48,087,787, forward strand.
CGCTTTAGAATCCCACAGGGTAATTAACCCACCCGATCTACCTTCTGCTCGATCTACCTTCTGCTGGAGCAACAGCCCATCCTGTGTCCTTGCCGCTCCCTAATCCATACAGCATGAATTCGTCTAACACTTCCCTCTTGCTCTCTTGCAGCAAGCAAAAAGTAACCTGATCTCGTAACATCATATTTCTAATAAACCTCCTTTTCCGAGCCGATAACAGCCCCCTACAATTCCAACATAAAATCTGAAACATGGAAAAAACCGATGACACCCCAACCTGACTCCATTAATTCCTCAAGTTACCCATTTCTGCTCCAAACCTTTCCTTGTCAAAAATCCTGATAGCATCCTCATTCACCTGATTAGTAAGGGACATTATTCTCCCAATGTCCCAAGTAGCAGTTTCCATCATAATCACCTCTCGCAATCGATTCATGTTCTCAATGTCTGTATCCTCAGCTCGGAATATACCATTCTTTGGATTAATCCAAGAACTAGTTGTCTCTAGGCTGCCTGTCACGTCCTTGATACGCTTGACCTTCTTATCTCTTCTTCTCAAGGTAATTAATGGAAATGCAGCTGGTCCTTGATTAGACACCGAAGGAGCTTCCTCCTCCGTAGGGGGTGTTTCCTTCACTTGGACCACATCTTTTTCTTGCTGAATATCCCCCTCCTCGGATCTCTCAATTTCCAACTCCTCATCTGATTCCTCCTCAGTGGAATCTACACCTGCCTTCCAGTCTACATGGGATATCATTCCATGCATTGGTTCCTCTTGACAGCTCACATTAAACAGCTTGTTCTCTACTTTAACTAGGATGTCACCCTTAACAAATAAGAGGTCAGTCGAAATGAGGATCCTAGCTACATCGAGCCTCTTCCTATCAACTGAATCGGGGTCTATCACCACAAGACTCCCCCATACCGATCCTAATTTCTAAATATTTTATCACCCCAACACTGGACTGGTATTCCCGAACATTGGACCCAGCATAAGCGCCCCATCTTGATGAAATCTTCTGACCACGACATCAATTTCGAAAACACAGGATTAGACCCCTCATTACTAGTGCTGATCGTCGTCTCTGCAATCTCCCGATTTTCAAACTCAAGCCAAATCAAACCCCTACCTAGCAATCTGACTTCACAGGTCCATCCCAATTCCAGCACTATTTCTTTTATCTCAGGGATGTCCTCAATTCTCCGTAGAACCCCTACCACACTCCGAGACAGCCATTCTTTATTTTCTGTAGGGATCTCTATATCTATTATTACCCTTGCCTCGACTTCCTTAAAGCCTTTCTCTACTATCTTCACCGCCAGATTTGACTGCCCTGTCTCAGTATCTGCATTCTGCTGCCTTCCGTGTTTTGTACCCAATTCCTCCAAGGATCGGGATTTCCCGCCAACAACATTCTGGACAGAAGACTGACGCTTCCAAGCTTCTGAAGTTGCCCGTCCCCTAGGAATATGCCCCAACTCCACTCTCGGAGTCTCCATATTGTCTAATGATCTAGAAGCTGATTTCCAATTTCCAAATCTTCTTATGTTGGCTCTTATTGGCGACGCTCCAATAAATTGACGATCCAGAGCCAATTCCATATCTATCCTGTTTTCTACCCAATCGAATCGGATAAAACTAAATCATTTTCCTTGCTTGTTTCTTCTAGCCGGAATAAACACATCCGAAATCTTACCGAAAGGAGGCAAACTCCATCTCTGTGATACAAGGTAACGAAGGGCACGTTGATCCACATGCTTCGGAAGATTTTCTACATAATAGGAGATTGATTTTGCCACTTCTCTCACATTGGTTCCCTGGCGGCTCCCTCTATACATGGCTGTGAAGGAGGACTTTTATCGAATAGTTGGAAGCCGATGAAGAGAAAAAGCCCCGCCCCAACCTCCAAGAACTACTAACAGACCCAGATAATCGAAAGCCAAAATCAGAGCAAGGAATCTGCAGACAAACATAAAAAGGGCCCACGAAGTCCCTTCAAACCAACCAAAATCAAACAAAAATGCACAAATTCAAGTTAGAATAAATAGAAACAATGCCGCAGAAGTCAGGTCGATGAAGGGTCTGGGAACAAAGAGAGAGTGGAAGGGAATCACTCTCGAAACGAAGAAGAGCTGATTGACTGTGATTCGGCCAGAAGAAGAGAGGCAAGTCGCAGATCTAATCGGGCAACGGCGGTCGCTTGATTGCCGATTATGGACAGTAAGGGTTGGGTAAGTTTTACGCCAACTGCAGTGGGCAGTTGGTATTTTGGCTACTCCGGCAGCAGTGGGCTGACCGGAGGGGATGGGGTTAGTTAGTAATCTGTTTTGATTTTGTTGTAGAATTTTCATAAACTCCGTTAGATTGATATGTCCGAGTCATGTTAGAAACTAAAACTAACTAAAAATTAACCACAAATCACTGCAAATATATTTGATTTTGATGCATGTACGCAACAGTAAATCACTAGCAAGTGAAAGAGGGAGGAATCATAAGATCAATGAAAGAGTGAACAATGATAGTGATAGATGGAAGAAGCTGCATACTTGTTGCCTTGCATTTGCAGTTCTTGCATTTGCAGTTCTTGCACATAGGATATTGCATCTCCGATTATTGAAGCCTTTCCTTTGCTCATTATACGCAATCAAAAAATAACAAATTAATCTTTTTCGGCAATCTTGATTTGAGATCAAGAGCTTCTTGTACATCATCCCGTGACATTCTTCTCTTGTCTTAGGCACCCCTCGCCTTCTCTCCTCGGTCAAAGGATAGTTCAAGTAACGTAAGAGATGAGGAGTGACAATGATCTGTCAAGAACCGCAATGTTTTCAACTAAATAGGTTATAAGATTAACGTTGATAATCTGTCCCTCGAGTTCAATCACTTTGAGGCATTGATGAAGAGTTGTGGCAGGTCCTAATCCCATTTCTCCCATGGGCTTATCATGAGGTGATTTAGATGACTATCGTCGGTAACACAAGCATCATGCAGCAGCAACAACAAAAAAAGACTTAGATTACAGAAACTTTAAAAAGAAAAAAAAAAACACGAAATTGAAATTTAAGACATGTCATCACCTCCAGTTTAAGTGTGGACAAGGACGGTGACATCATGATTAAGGATATCAAACCTTCCGCGCTCTCTCCAGACCGTCCCTTCAGTACTACTGTTAAATGTTTAAGCTTGGCTAGTTCTTGAGTGACTTGCAATGACTTGAACATTTCCTGCAAAACAAACACGAAATAGAATTTGAACTAGAATTTGCATTAAATTACTAAACAATAATACCGGTTGTCAACTAATTCAACTCACCCCTGGAAAACTTAGTTGAAGAGTCTCTATTTGCGAGAGGCAGTTTGAGAAGTGAGTAAAAACAGGAGGCAATGGTGCCGTATATTTCCCACCGACTGTAAGATTGATGAGATGAGGAGCACTGCCGATTTGAACATCCATACCCAATCCAACATATCTCCGAATCTTGATATCGGTGACAGCATTACAATCAATGTCCAAGTACTTGAGCCGAAGAGGGGTTGATGATGATGGAGCCGTCACAATTCTTACATGTTTTAGATATGTTGCAGACCTCACACTCAAGCTTTCAAGAAATTCACAGTTGAGAATGAAGTGGTGGAGGATTTTATCACTTATTAGTACGTCATTTAGGCTCAAAGATTTTAAGTGTTTGATGTTAGACAAGCCTTGAGGAGTCTTCATATAGTTGTAGCAGTCGTTCGAAATCATATAAGCCTTGTCTGTTCGATATCCTCCATATTGCGTCAAATCTAATTCCAACTTTTGCACATTCTTTCGAATCGCAAATAGAATCCAACTATCGATGTCCTGCGCATGTACTTTATCCAAATCATATTTCACCCTAAACTCTTTAATGGTTGGAGCTTTGTGAGATTTTATAACTCTATGAACGGCTTCTACATACCTAGCTCTCTCCACTCCTGTCCTAAGAGGGATTTGAAGGATCTGGATGTTCATCTTTGGACCATCAAGGTCCAACACATCCAAATATTTCCATACCCGACTCAGACTCTTACCTAATATGCTTGTTCTTGCTGCCTCACGTATATTTAATAGTGCCAAAATCCTACCGAGTATGTCATCAGGCAGGTCGCCTAAGAAAATCTCGTCAGGTGGGTTCTACAAGCATAGTAGATAAGAAAACATCAAGAATTGTTGCAAACAAATCAAAATAAATCAGATCAAAACATCAAGAGCTTTGGGTTTACCTTATCAGCCAGATTTTGTTTCGACATGTTCCAATACTGCAACGAAATTTTGATACGTGTGGAAACGTTTGTTGTTGATCTTGCTCAAGGAATCCTCTTCGAACGGCAAACAGATAACTATTGTCACGTGCACACCTTGCACCGTGACAGAAGATCAAGATCAAAGAGGATAAAAGAAGCAGAACTCACAGTTTTCTGCAGATTGTCTGCAGAATGGCTGGAAGTTGAGCTGGACTGGTGCCTCGATCTTGAAGGTTGCTCGAAGGATGGCGGAAGCGTGATTGATGGTTGCAAACGAAGATTAATGGAGGAAAGAGTAGTTAGGAAGTGATGATCCACGGATCACTGTAACAGTAACACAAGAATTACTAATTGAGACAATTAGATTTCTAACCCAACCTGTGGTTAGAACCCAATTCGGAATCAACTAGGATCTCAAACTCAAGATTTCTAAGTCCCTAAACCAACGTGTGTTTAGAGCCCTAGAATGAAATAGACGATAGAAAAAAGATTTGTTTTACTTAATCAAGTCTGAATTTCAATCAACCAAGCTTAAGAGCTCTTTGTTAAAATCAAATAAGAAACACCTCACAATAGTTTATCAAAATCAATCTCTGTTTTATTCGCCTGCATTACATGAGTATATATAATAGAATAAACAACCTAATTAACCTAAACCTAAAGCGGATGGAAACAAATCCACTACGACTTAGACTCAAAGACACGGACAGAATTATAAAGACGGACGGACTCGGTAAACAAAATTAAAGACCAGACGAGCGACATGGATTTGGACGAAAGCCCAACCCATTGTTGTCATTTAACTAATTAAAGTACCAGGCGGCAACAGAAGTAAGACCAAACTTGGACTTTGAACCAAATTAATTACTAAAGCCCACTAATTAAATAGCAACAGATTGTCAGATTCATTCATGAGAGTAAATTAAATCAAATAAAGACTCGATCTTAATTAAATTACTTCGATCTTTTTTATTTATTTTATTTCATATAATCTTAGGCAAAAGAAAACGAAAGACACTTGGACTGGGAGTTAGAATTTGATTAGCATAAGAGATAGATTTTAATTCCACTAGGATTAAGATAGACTATAAATTATCTATTCTTTATATATTATATACAAACTACTCTAAATTTAAATCGAGTCCTAAAAACGATAAAATTGTTCAATCGTAAATTTTAATACATTTATATAAATTAAGATATAATAATTTTTACTCAATTAATCTAAGTATGAGTTTGGAAGTGAACTAGTTATCATTTAATGGTTTTTTTTATACAGGCAAATAATGGAAGACATAGTTCTGAGTTCTCGATTGTGGTTGTTTATAAAGAGAAGCGTTAAAATTTGCATTATGTACTCGAAGAATAACATTAATTTAACTTCTACATTCAATTTTGGCTTAATTTGTACAATGTGAACCCTTTTTCCGCATAATTTTTATAATGTAAACCCCCGTCTGAATCAAGTATGCTAGGGAATTATACAACATGAGATTTTTTTTTCTTTTTCTTTATCGAAATAAAATTTTCTATTAAGAAATATTGGTTTGAGATACCTTATAGCTGATTTTGGGAAAATAAAATTTGAAGATTAAACCAAAAACAATTTTGACTATTAAATCTACCGTGACAGAAAATAAAATACATTAAGAAAATAACTTCAAACAAGAGTTTAAAGAATAAATTTTAAAAAAATTAAACTAAAAAAGAAGCAATCTCAAACAAGCCGTAGGATAAAAGTAACAAAATGATTTTTTTCCTTTGCTCATTATACGCAATCAAAAAATAACAAAATTAATCTTTTTCGGCAATCTTGATTTGAGATCAAGAGCTTCTTCTCTTGTCTTAGGCACCCCTCGCCTTCTCTCCTCGGTCAAAGGATAGTTCAAGTAACGTAAGAGATGAGGAGTGACAATGATCTTGTCAAGAACCGCAGTGTTTTCAACTAAATAGGTTATAAGATTAACGTTGATAATCTGTCCCTCGAGTTCAATCACTTTGAGGCATTGATGAAGAGTTGTGGCAGGTCCTAATCCCATTTCTCCCATGGGCTTATCATGAGGTGATTTAGATGACTACCGTCGGTAACACAAGCATCATGCAGCAGCAACAACAAAAAAAGACTTAGATTACAGAAACTTTAAAAATAAAAAATAAAACACGAAATTGAAATTTAAGACATGTCATCACCTCCAGTTTAAGTGTGGACAAGGACGGTGACATCATGATTAAGGATATCAAACCTTCCGCGCTCTCTCCAGACCGTCCCTTCAGTACTACTGTTAAATGTTTAAGCTTGGTTAGTTCTTGAGTGACTTGCAATGACTTGAACATTTCCTGCAAAACAAACACGAAATAGAATTTGAACTAGAATTTGCATTAAATTACTAAACAATAATACCGGTTGTCAACTAATTCAACTCACCCCTGGAAAACTTAGTTGAAGAGTCTATTTGCGAGAGGCAGTTTGAGAAGTGAGTAAAAACAGGAGGCAATGGTGCCGTATATTTCCCACCGACTGTAAGATTGATGAGATGAGGAGCACTGCCGATTTGAACATCCATACCCAATCCAACATATCTCAGAGATACAAGATTCGGAGCCTGAATCTTGATATCGGTGACAACATTACAATCAATGTCCAAGTACTTGAGCCGAAGAGGGGTTGATGATGATGGAGCCGTCACAATTCTTACATGTTTTAGATATGTTGCAGACCTCACACTCAAGCTTTCATGAAATTCACAGTTGAGAATGAAGTGGTGGAGGATTTTATCACTTATTAGTACGTCATTTAGGCTCAAAGATTTTAAGTGTTTGATGTTAGACAAGCCTTGAGGAGTCTTCATATAGTTGTAGCAGTCGTTCGAAATCATATAAGCCTTGTCTGTTCGATATCCTCCATATTGCGTCAAATCTAATTCCAACTTTTGCACATTCTTTCGAATCGCAAATAGAATCCAACTATCGATGTCCTGCGCATGTACTTTATCCAAATCATATTTCACCCTAAACTCTTTAATGGTTGGAGCTTTGTGAGATTTTATAACTCTATGAACGGCTTCTACATACCTAGCTCTCTCCACTCCTGTCCTAAGAGGGATTTGAAGGATCTGGATGTTCATCTTTGGACCATCAAGGTCCAACACATCCAAATATTTCCATACCCGACTCAGACTCTTACCTAATATGCTTGTTCTTGCTGCCTCACGTATATTTAATAGTGCCAAAATCCTACCGAGTATGTCATCAGGCAGGTCGCCTAAGAAAATCTCGTCAGGTGGGTTCTACAAGCATAGTAGATAAGAAAACATCAAGAATTGTTGCAAACAAATCAAAATAAATCAGATCAAAACATCAAGAGCTTTGGGTTTACCTTATCAGCCAGATTTTGTTTCGACATGTTCCAATACTGCAACGAAATTTTGATACGTGTGGAAACGTTTGTTGTTGATCTTGCTCAAGGAATCCTCTTCGAACGGCAAACAGATAACTATTGTCACGTGCACACCTTGCACCGTGACAGAAGATCAAGATCAAAGAGGATAAAAGAAGCAGAACTCACAGTTTTCTGCAGATTGTCTGCAGAATGGCTGGAAGTTGAGCTGGACTGGTGCCTCGATCTTGAAGGTTGCTCGAAGGATGGCGGAAGCGTGATTGATGGTTGCAAACGAAGATTAATGGAGGAAAGAGTAGTTAGGAAGTGATGATCCACGGATCACTGTAACAGTAACACAAGAATTACTAATTGAGACAATTAGATATCTAACCCAATCTGTGGTTAGAACCCCAATTCGGAATCAACTAGGATCTCAAACTCAAGATTTCTAAATCCCTAAACCAACGTGTGTTTAGAGCCCTAGAACAAGCCTGAATTTCAATCAACCAAGCTTAAGAGTTCTTTGTTAAAATCAAAGAAGAAACACCTCACAATAATGTATTGTTTATCAAAATCAATCTCTGTTTTATTCCACTGCATTACATGAGTATATATAATAGAATAAACAACCTAATTAACCTAAACCTAAAGTGGATGGAAACAAATCCACTACGACTTAGACTCAAAGACACGGACAGAATTATAAAGACGGACGGACTCGGTAAACAAAATTAAAGACCAGACGAGCGACATGGATTTGGACGAAAGCCCAACCCATTGTTGTCATTTAACTAATTAAAGTACCAGGCGGCAACAGAACTAAGACCAAACTTGGACTTTGTACCAAATTAATTACTAAAGCCCACTAATTAAATAGCAACAGATTGTCAGATTCATTCATGAGAGTAAATTAAATCAAATAAAGACTCTATCTTAATTAAATTACTTCGATCTTTTTTATGTTATCCTCCATCTCTTTCGTTTTCTTTTGCCTAAGATTATATGAAATAAAATAAATAATTTTAGGACACTTGAACAAGTTCCATCCATAGCTCTCTCCATCAAATCCTCTTTTTCAAGTCTTGCTCGATTCTTGCCACTTAGGAGTATCTTGGAAATAATCATGAGAATTAAATACACTAATAAATAATTGCAATTCAAGCTTCTTACATGTATTGGCCTTCTCTTCTTAAATAAAGAACTTGTCTTTATAAAAGTCGAATGTTTGAACTTTGATTATAGAAAGTTCCCTCCTTGGATCCATATATAAGAATTTGTTTTTATTTTCTTCTTTTTTTAAATTCCAAAATTATACTGTTTTAAATTTCTAGATGATTGAGATTAAATCCAATTTTTCTTTTTCTTTTTGACTTTCATTGGAGTATAAATCCAATTGATACTCCCTCCGGTTCCTAATAAACGTCGTTCTGGCTCCTTGCACGTGTCTTAAGAAAATGATCGGTGGGGAGAAAACGAGGCATTTTTTGGCCATACTACCCCCAGCCTCCCTAGCTATTTACAACTGGTGGTTAGCTCAATTCTGAGAGCTGCTGACTTGAAACCGGCTGGGTTGATGCAAGTTGATGGCTTGGGGAGATGGAAGACGGAGACTCAACTTGGCTAGGCCACGGGCTTGGCCTAGCAGACTTGAGCACCAATGCAATTCCATATATAGTTGCTTCTCTTTTTACATTTTTATTTCTCATGTTCTTTTTAAGTTTTTATTTATTGATAATATAGTATTTTTTATATTTTTTTCGTATCATTTCTTTTATTCTATTTTATTTCACATTTTGGTATTTTCTGTTCGAGTTTTTATCAGTTTTGAGCAAGATTTCTCGTCCCAATTAGCTCGAACCGAATAAATAAATAGAAAACTCTAATTTACCATTGTGCCAGTATAATTAATTTGGTACAACTTTACTGTTCACCTTCTTCCTCCTCGCCTCCTCGCCTCTGTTCACCTTCTTCCTTCTCTCCTCCACACAAACCCAACCAAATCAGCACCCTCCAGAAATTCCAACACCAAAACCAAACACAATTCCAATTCCAATTCTAATTCCAACACCAAAACCAAACCAGCACCCTCCAGAAATTGAACCCCGTGGAGAGAGAAAATGAAAATTGAAGATGAAATTTGAAAAAGGAAAAGCTTCCATTCCCATGCAAATTTCGGATTCAAACACGAGAGAAGGAAAATGAAAATTGAAAAAGGAAAAGCTTTCGTTCCCCCGCAAATTTCAGATTCAAACACAAAAAGAGGGAACGAAGCCAAGCCAAGCCGTCGTCGTCGTCACCAGCGCAGGCAGGCAGGGGCACCCTCGTCTTCTCCAGCCTGGGGATTCGAGAACGACATTTGTTGGGGGACTGCATTTGGGGCGTAGAACGACGATTGTAACGACGCAGAGGGAGTATTAAATTTGCCACCAACAAATTTCACTTGGACTGGGAGTTAGAATTTGATTAGCATAAGAGATAGATTTGAATTCTTCTAGGATTAAGATAGACTATAAATTATCTATTCTTTATATATTATATACAAACTACTCTAAATTTAAATCGAGTCCTAAAAACGATAAAATTGTTCAATCGTAAATTTTAATACATTTATATAAATTAAGATATAATAATTTTTACTCAATTAATCTAAGTATGAGTTCGGAAGTGAACTAGTTATCATTTAATGGTTTTTTTTATACAGGCAAATAATGGAAGACATAGTTCTGAGTTCTCGATTGTGGTTGTTTATAAACAGAAGCGTTAAAATTTGCATTATGTACTCGAAGAATAACATTAATTTAACTTCTACATTCAATTTTGGCTTAATTTGTACAATGTGAACCCTTTTTCCGCATAATTTTTATAATGTAAACCCCATCAGAATCAAGTATGCTAGGGAATTATACAACATGAGATTTTTTTTCTTTTTCTTTATCGAAATAAAATTTTCTATTAAGAAATATTGGTTTGAGATACCTTTTTGGCAAAATAAAATTTGAAGATTAAACCAAAAACAATTTTGACTATTAAATCTGCCGTGACAGAAAATAAAATACATTAAGAAAATAACTTCAAACAAGCGTAGAGTAGAGTTTAAAGAATAAATTTTAAAAAAATTAAACTAAAAAAGAAGCAATCTCAAACAAGCCGTAGGATAAAAGTAACAAAATGATTTTTTTCCTTTGCTCATTGTACGCAATCAAAAAATAACAAAATTAATCTTTTTCGGCAATCTTGATTTGAGATCAAGAGCTTCTTCTCTTGTCTTAGGCACCCCTCGCCTTCTCTCCTCGGTCAAAGGATAGTTCAAGTAACGTAAGAGATGAGGAGTGACAATGATCTTGTCAAGAACCGCAGTGTTTTCAACTAAATAGGTTATAAGATTAACGTTGATAATCTGTCCCTCGAGTTCAATCACTTTGAGGCATTGATGAAGAGTTGTGGCAGGTCCTAATCCCATTCCTCCCATGGGCTTATCATGAGGTGATTTAGATGACTATCGTCGGTAACACAAGCATCATGCAGCAGCAACAACAAAAAAGACTTAGATTACAGAAACTTTAAAAAGAAAAAAAAAAACCCGAAATTGAAATTTAAGACATGTCATCACCTCCAGTTTAAGTGTGGACAAGGACGGTGACATCATGATTAAGGATATCAAACCTTCCGTGCTCTCTCCAGACCGTCCCTTCAGTACTACTGTTAAATGTTTAAGCTTGTTTAGTTCTTGAGTGACTTGCAATGACTTGAACATTTCCTGTAAAACAAACACGAAATAGAATTTGAACTAGAATTTGCATTAAATTACTAAACAATAATACCGGTTGTCAACTAATTCAACTCACCCCTGGAAAACTTAGTTGAAGAGTCTCTATTTGCGAGAGACAGTTTGAGAAGTGAGTAAAAACAGGATGCAATGGTGCCGTATATTTCCCACCGACTGTAAGATTGATGAGATGAGGAGCACTGCCGATTTGAACATCCATACCCAATCCAACATATCTCAGAGATACAAGATTCGGAGCCTGAATCTTGATATCGGTGACAACATTACAATCAATGTCCAAGTACTTGAGCCGAAGAGGGGTTGATGATGATGGAGCCGTCACAATTCTTACATGTTTTAGATATGTTGCAGACCTCACACTCAAGCTTTCAAGAAATTCACAATTGAGAATGAAGTGGTGGAGGATTTTATCACTTATTAGTACGTCATTTAGGCTCAAAGATTTTAAGTGTTTGATGTTAGACAAGCCTTGAGGAGTCTTGATATAGTTGTAGCAGTCGTTCGAAATCATATAAGCCTTGTCTGTTCGATATCCTCCATATTGCGTCAAATCTAATTCCAACTTTTGCACATTCTTTCGAATCGCAAATAGAATCCAACTATCGATGTCCTGCGCATGTACTTTATCCAAATCATATTTCACCCTAAACTCTTTAATGGTTGGAGCTTTGTGAGATTTTATAACTCTATGAACGGCTTCTACATACCTAGCTCTCTCCACTCCTGTCCTAAGAGGGATTTGAAGGATCTGGATGTTCATCTTTGGACCATCAAGGTCCAACACATCCAAATATTTCCATACCCGACTCAGACTCTTACCTAATATGCTTGTTCTTGCTGCCTCACGTATATTTAACAGTGCCAAAATCCTACCGAGTATGTCATCAGGCAGGTCACCTAAGAAAATCTCGTCAGGTGGGTTCTACAAGCATAGTAGATAAGAAAACATCAAGAATTGTTGCAAACAAATCAAAATAAATCAGATCAAAACATCAAGAGCTTTGGGTTTACCTTATCAGCCAAATTTTGTTTCGACATGTTCCAATACTGCGACGAAACTTGGACAAGTATTGCAAGTAAGGGCTTTTTATATACAAGGGAATAGGAAGTCTAGTTAGTTTAGGACTAGGAGAAGGTTTTGTTTCTGTTTGTTTGGAATTAAGAGTTTGTTTTTGTTGTCTTCTTTTTTTCAAATTCCGAAATTATACTGTTTTAAATTTCTAGATGATTGAGATTAAATCCAATTTTTCTTCTCTTTTCTTTTTTGACTTCCGATTGGGATTAAATTTGCCACCAACACCGGGCGTATCAACTGGAGAAAACTAGCAAAACAACAGACAATAACACCATTTTTGTTCATTTTCAGTTCCACATAAACATGCTAAAGTTAATAATCATCATACCAAAGCAAATCAATTGATGAATAAAAAGCACCTGATATAATACTTCACTTGGTAGCTTATTTTTTATGATTTCACTGCACACGAAATAAATAAATAAATGGATTTACCAAAAAAATATACATAATCAGAAAATAAATCAAAGGCAGAGTGACTTACAATGGTGAGGAGGTAGTGGTGGACCGCAGCAAGATCGAACAAGAAGCAAGAAGATTTACAAAATCCGAAAATTTTGGGGGTTAGGTTTTGAATCGGGGATTTCGGATTTCTAAATGTAAATTTGGGTGTTTTTTGAGTGAAATTGAAAGTTGGGTTTTATTTAGAGAAGGATTAGGAGTTAAAGTTTTAATTTTGGAAGGATTTGGAGGTGATTAGAGTGGTTTAATGGAAGAAATTGGGTTGAGGGTGAGGGTGAGGGTGAGGGAGAGGGAGAGGGTTAGATTTAGAGATCCGACATTTTTTTTTTTTTTTACTACTGACATTAAAAAAAATATTAAAAAGTTTGGGAGCCCCCCCTGGTCCCTTCGTGGCTCCGCCACTGAGTACAATGTTTGTGCCCACTACACTAACTCAGCAACCAGTCACTGAGTCACATTATCCATATCCAGCAAACGAACCCATAAAACAGCTCCCATGTTTTTCCTAAATTAGCGGACTCCAACAAAGAAAATTTTCAAAACTTGATTTCACTTTTCTAGTAATCCATCCTAGAAGCAAAAAAACGCAACAAGGTAACAGCACCAAAATCCAAGGGCTACATTTTAGAAACAGTAATTATTATGAATGGAAATGCAAGTCTGAAACCCTAGATTCAGATTGCATCAAAATTGACAGCGAACGCGAATAAACCCTAGTTTTCTACTACTGACATATATCAAGGTGGTAACCAAGGATGCCTCCGATTCCACCAAACCCTCTGCAAAACTGCGAGACGTCTCCAATGATGAAACCCAAACACTATGTCATTAAGGTGGTAACGAAGGATGTCATTAAAGAGCTTCTATGTCTCTTTTAGAAGTCAAGCACACAACAGCACAAATTGGAAAAGACTATACACTCCTTACCCACAAGCTTATAAACCTGTCTGTTTCTACTTATCTTTTTCCTTTCCTTTTCTTTTTCTTTCAAGTGAGAAATCATGAAATGTTTGGGTATACATTCCACATATCATGCTTGCAAATCTATGTACAATGCATAAGAAATGGAACATACATGCTATTTTATTGGATTTGTAACCTAAAACTCCACTAACTCATCGACCCTATGATTCACCAAAAGGTGACAAGCGACCTGGGCACAACATGAAACTTAAAATCTTAGCATTTACATAGTACAAAATTTATAAATGTCACTAAAGAAAGGCGACACTAGTAATGAGTGTTCGAAAGATCCTACGTGTTTGATGTCTATATAGTGAACAAAAAAAAGCATTTCACTTAACTTGCGATAAGATGGTCCGCTTTGACGTATGAAGAGTACATCTACAAGCTGCCTATAGGCAATGCTCACTCTCACAATTTAATTGCACCTTGCCTATCTGGAGGAGCAACACACTGCCACAAAGACTGATATGCAGGAATGTTGGCAGCCTCCACTCCAAGTGCAGAGAGAGTGCGTCCATACTCCTGGTAAAATTACATAGAGGTTAATCTAACAAGGCAAGATTGTTTGACTTTCTCACATATTAGAGCTAAACTGTCCATCTATTGGGGAGTGAGTGTGAGTGGCATTGTGGTGTGATGGAGTGAGATTGAGAGGAAGGGGACAGTGCACACACCTGTATGTCAAGGAATAATTGCATGCATATCTTGTCAGTGTCAGAAGCGCTGTGGTCTGAGACATCTGAGCTTGCTCCAGCTCCTCTGGGCACCCTGTCTTATTCTTTGTAATGAAGATTCTGTTTTCCTAGCCTGGGTATATTTACCAAAACACATTACGGACAAGAATTGAAAAATCGAAACTCCAATTAGGTTTAAGAGGACGCTGGATACTAACCACACTGATGAGCTCAGAAGCTAATTCATAATAACGAACAGTAATCTCAGTGGCGGCACCAGGTACCAATTCATGCCTTGTTTCTTTGGTCAAATACTTCAGTGCTCGCTCCCCTTCTACAAACATCTGCAAGCTGTGAGGTAATGCAAAGAATGATTCATTGAAAATCTATTTCAATATATTTCACACTTCTTAAAGGTCTGTAGAAATGAGGAAACAGCCAAAACAAGTACTGCCAGGTACATTTGTGATGCTTGACAACAACTTTTTTTGGGGGGGGCGGGGGGGGGGGGGGGAGGGGACAAAAGAGTATAAGTAGATAACATTAGGATCTGCTGTCCAAATTGTTCAATGAGTCTTGAAATTTGTGAATACAAACATTACAAATAGGTAACACTACACTCTGCTGTCCAAATTGTTAAAGAGTCTTGAAAGTTGTGAATACAAACATCATAAATAGGTAACAGAATCTGCTGTCCAAATTGTTCAATGAGTCATGAAATTTGTGAATACAAACATTATAACTAGATAACACTACAATCTCCTATTCTTCACGTGACAAAATAAATTGCTCAATGAGTCCTGGAATGGAGATGCTAGGTTCTCATAAACATATAATAACTAAACTGTGTGTGGGGTGGGGGAGGGGAGGGGAGGGGAGGTGGGAACAGGAATAAGGGGTTGTGGGGGCATGGTGGTCACACATACTGCAGCATGTATTATACCCCTCTTTTGTAGAACAAAGTTCATGCAGTACTCACAAAACTAAACTATGGGAGGTGGGCAATGAGCAGCTGAATTTAGTACTAATAAACCAGAACATCTATTAAAAGTTATTGCAAGAGTTACAAGTGAAGTATATCGTACCTTTAAGGGGCGTAGTACCCCTGAAACATAAGGGGGAATGTCGGACAGGAAGCGGTTTATTAGTCATCCTGTAAGTCGCAGTTATTCCCTTTACCTGTCTCAAATCCTGCAACATTTCATGCAAGAAAACTTGTGAATAAATAATATCCAAGACCTGATCTATTACAATTCCATACGACCAGCTATCAAGAAATGATAAGAACAAGAAAAATAAGTGTTCTTTTTCATGGAGTGTGTTAAAGTTTTCATTGCTTGGTGATCCTCGCTGGAAAGACGGGTAAGCTGCAAAAAATTGTTTGGAGGGAGGGGGGCTCTTTCATATGCTATTTCATGACCCATATGGTTACCCCAAAATAAGGTGTCATTTAAGTCGAAAATGTTTGATGTGGATGCTGTTCAGCATGCAATGTAAGTCGCAGTTATTCCCTTTACCTGTCTCAAATCCTGCAACATTTCGTGCAAGAAAACTTGTGAATAAATAATATCCAAGACCTGATCCATTACAATTCCATATGATCAGCTATCAAGAAATGATAAGAACAAGAAAAATAAGTATTCTTTTTCATGGAGTGTGTTAAAGTTTTCATTGCTTGTTGATCCTTGCTGGAAAGAGGGGTAAACTGCAAAAAATTGTTAGGAGGGAGGGGGGCTCTTTCGTATGCTATTTCATGACCCATATGGTTACCCGAAAATAAGGTGTCATTTAAGTCGAAAATGTTTGATGTGGATGCTGTTCTGAACGGAATTTAGTGACAGCGGATCTGGATGGACAATAACCATGCATGACAATTGGACATCATAACCATAATGAAAAACATATATCCTCCAAGATGACACAATCACAGTATAAAAGAGTGAAATTTGAATGCAATAAATCACCCTTCTAGGGGTCCTAAGCCAAAAGGGTGCAAGATAACAAAGAACCAAGAAGAAAGATAGTGTACTACCTTCAAGATGAGCCAAAAATTCAAGGCTTGATTTGTAATTAGTCAAGAATTCTGTTGGTCTTCCAGGGGAAAAAGCGCCTGGCTTTCCCTTTTGCAGAAAGAACCTCTTTAAGGATTGAGTTGGCCAAGAAGTCAAATACATGCAAACCAGAATTTTCTGGGGGGAAGGAAAGCATAAAAGCAATTTAGATAACATATGAACAGTAATAAGGAAAAAAATAGCATATGTGCAGGAGCATTTCCATACAATTTTGAAGCAATTTTAAATACATAACAGTATATGGGGGGGGGGGGGGGGGGGGGGGGGGGTGTTCATAAGATGTGCAGAAAAAAGAGCACTACGGTACCTAAGTCCAGAACTGGTTTTATCAGTCCTTTCTGAGATCTATGACGACTATAAAAAAAAGTGAAGTCATAAAGCTATATGACAAATTGACAATAGTAACTCTCTTGCATAGTGTTTGTATATGATACATTCAAGAACTACACATATCAGCATAATTTGCACAAATTATTATTGGTGCTTATCCAGAAGGATCCAAAAGAAAGTCAGCAATCATTAAAATAAGATTCATATAGGTCAGGCAAGTTGGCCATCCATACGACTTGGACCAACAACTTGAGGTTAGGATCAGAAAAACAATGCGAGAATTAAAGGACCAATGGCTCAACTCCGGGAACAGAATAAAGCTGCATCATGATTTGGTACCAACTCAAACAAATTAAATGAACTACTGCAGGAATAATAGCAGTAAGATTGGCCAATAGGAATACCAGTAGAAGCGATTTCCAAAAGGAATTTACAATCTTTCTCAATAAATTGTTTGATTTGTTGATAATCTTTCAAGTCCATCTCCAGACACTCCAGAAACCATTACTGATGGTCCATGTGGAATGATTTTCTGAACTAATGGAGCCACAACATTCATCCGAAAAAATTCTTGAGCGCTCTTGGTATTATCAATGGCAGCATATGCGCGCAAGCAATTGTAAATAGCATATTCATCCCAGTGCTCTAATCCATCTACAAAACAATGTCCCAAACTTGCATCCAGTAAAAGGCTTGCACTTTGAATCCTCTTCTCCATGTTGGCAATGAAAGGAAGGTCCTGTACTGGCATAACAGAAAAAAGAGATGAGCACATATGTATGGCTCTCAGGAAAGTCATATCTAGGCTCAATGATCGTCCACACACACAGGATCTACATGAAGTTACTGCAATAATCTTAACTAGCAATCAAGTGTGATTAAACAGACCTTCGCATGAGCCATGTAGAACTTTAGCCGATTCATTTCGCTTGCAATTCTCTCTAAAAGCATGCTTTGAGTTTCTCGGACATTAGTTCCAGTTTCAGTAGGTTGTAAAGCAGTGCCATTCTTTTCAGCTATATCTCCATTTGACCAATCAGTAGGCACACTTGGTAACTCCTTTATAAGTTTCTCGACCTGAACCCATCAAAGAAACACAGAAGTCACTACAACAAACGCAAAAACACACATAAGCAGTCAATAAAACAACAGATATAACCATGAAACAAAACTTTAGCTCCAAGGTTGCAGTTCCACTAAACTAAAGCTGATCAAATCTTGGAAAAATTAATTTCAAAGACTCATCATCAATCACTAAAACTTTCAACACCATAACCAGTGATACATTTGATCCTTCTACTATCCTTAGTTCACCTCAATCAAGACTTCTATCTCAACCAATCCCTTAACTTTAAGATCCATATTCCTACTCTATCCAAACAATCCTTCAAAAATCTATCTTACTGTTGTCTAAGATCTACTCTCTCCTTCTTTTATTAATTGTCGTTTACTATTTGGACACCCGGATGACTCATTTTTTTTTTATCAAATAGCGAGTAATTCGATATTCTCTGCGCGCCCAAACGACAGTTAATTTCAAAACGTTGGGAATAAACCTGCATCATTCTTAGTAGATAGACCGGTAATTAGGAATAAAACAGCAAACCTTCGAAACAACATGAAATGTGTCAAGCAACAGCTCCAACACTTCTCTAGTCGCAGCAGCTTCAGATCTCTGTGTCAATCCATTTTTCAACGAGAAGAGTGAACCTTCAACGCTTCCTCTAAAACCTTCGATTTTTTCTCTTAACTCCAAAAGCGGAGCCCGCATGCGTACAACAGCAGAGTCCACATCAACAAGCTTAGTGCTCAGATTCACGAAATCTGTATAGTCGCGATTGATTAGGTCGATGAGCTCGTGGTTAAGGGAGGATAGGTAAGCTTGAAAAAATTTAACAGAGAGTGTCAAAAGTTACGAAGGTCCGGAGCTCCGAAATGTGAGTGTGGGAGTCGAATGTAGAAGAGAGAAAGAGCTTCGGTTTGAACCAGAGAGGATGCTCACCAAGCGGTTCGGAGAAGAAGTCCGTCGCGGATCGCTGCGGCGGTGGCGGGGACGGGGCTGTTTACCCAGTTCTATTCATTTTATTAATAAAGTTCAATTAGAATTTAATTGAATTTTATTAATGAATGAACATTGGTATAATAATATAAAATTAAAAAAATTCAATTAAATTGAAATGAACACATTGTTTGATATCACTAAGAAATAATTTTATTTTATTTATTTAACCATTATACCCCTAAATTAAAATTTACCCATAAAATAGAAGAATTTTTTTTATAAATTAGTACAAGATATAAAAATAAACTCATTTTGATTATTTTACCATATTACTCTTAAACTAAAACTCTAAAAATAACCATAACTTTTATTTTCTTCTGTATATACAAATTCGTAAATCATATCTATTACTTTATTTTTCATTTAAGTAAGAAAATGATTTCTTCCTCTATATAAAATGATGAATGAGCATGTTGCACAATCCATATAATCATTTTAAATAAATAATGCAAATTAAAATAAATTATTAATTATATATGTGTCGCATTTATTTATTTACTAAAAAAAAATGTTCACTTCACTTCCATGTAATGTTAGTGGTGAACCCGGTGGTAACCCATTAATATTTTTACTGGGCCTATTTTGTTTTAATTTCGTGGGCCAAATCTCTCATTTCATTTTTTTTTTTAAAAAGGAACTCTAAAATGTAAAAACTACCCACAACCACAATTGCTTTATCTGCACAACCGCAACACCCCCTTTGTTTTATTTCTATCCATCGTTTTCCAGCCCCCATCATCTTCGTCGTTGAAACAACACCGGACTGGACCACCACGATCGCTGCGTCGCCGAAGTTGGAGAGTCAGTCGTGGAGCGCGGAAGAGACACGGTGGTCGGAGCCGTAGTTGGCGTCGTGGGAGAGGTTAGAGAGTAAGGCGGACATGCGGTGGGCGCGATAGAGACTGACTCCGATTGCGGACATGCGGTGGGCGCGATAGAGACTGACTCCGATTGCGGACATGCGGTGGGCGCGATAGAGACTGACTCCGATTGCGGACATGCGGGAGAGTAAGGAGGGTAATTTTGTAATAAGATAATTAATAATTCGGAAATACTTTTTAGGTTGAGGAGTAAATGTGGGGGCATTTTTGTAAATTCCTAGGAATAAATCATCAAACTACCAATTTTATAATTGTATCAAGACATTTTAATTATAATCAATCGATCCCATTCTAAACACGTATCTAATTAATTAGTATATTAGATTATTAACACGTAACAAAAAATAAAATAAAATAATAAAATAATAGTCATGTCATTAGTTAACTATATATATAAACTAAGACCATTGATTATTAATGATACGATATATACTACTAATATTTTCATTAATCTTTACTCTAATACATAATTATTAAGGTATATCGTTATGTTTATTGTTCAATATTTTACTCAATAAAAAGAGAAATATATTGTTGTAAGAAAGAATGATGTCGATAGTCATAAAAAATATAATTACTAATTAGATGACAACTAAAATAATAAATTTGCATAATGGTTAATGGACATTTATGATTTAGATTTATGGTATCTATATTTAAATATCATTATTTACTTGAGTTAATTGTTTAGAGGTTTAGGATTTAAATTTAAATTGTATTAATGTGTAACGCAATACATGAATATAACTAATTAACTATTTTATTGTTCAAGGATAGTTTTGAAGCTCTAAATACAAGTGATCTAATTTTATCTTCGTATGAAGTATGATTGTACTTGAAATTTTTTCATGTGTATATGTTAGGCTCGATATGAAGCACGATATTTCTTGACTAGATAATTGTTAAACATATTCTTTACATTTTAATATATTAATACTTGTTATTTATTAATATTTAATCACTATTTTTTTTTTATGTTTTGTATCTTAAAATTTAAATATTTATCATACTAAAAATATCTTTATAATATTAGGCTATCATTTATAAATTGGTAAATCAAAGCATTATTAAAAAAAAATCAAAACTGTGTGTTTAACAACTAAACGACGTCGTTTTCAGCAAACACCAAACTGGTGTCGTTTTTCCCAAAGACTGAAATGGCGTCGTTCGTTTTTCCCAAAAACTGAAACGACATCGTTTTATTAAACACAAAACGACGTCGTTTTGTCAAATAACTAAAACGGCGTGTTTAACCACTATACGACGTCGTTTTGAAAAATAAAATAAAAAATTGGGAACCGAACCAAGCCAGACCATCCATTTCGGTCCGGTTCTAGCACAACCAGAACCAGAAATTTTCAGTTCGGTCCGGTTCTAGAATCACCATAATTGAAAATTTCCGTTTTGGTCCGGTTCTACCCCAAAACCGGACCAAACTGACCTGGTTACACCCCTAACGATCAGAATCAAGTATGCTAGGGAATTACTCTCTCCTATCATAATTAACTGTCATTTACTATTTGGGCACACATATTAAGGAGGCCGGATGACTTACTATTTGACCCAAAAAAATTCCGTACTTTTTTTCAAATGTACATTAATCCTAAACGTACGTCCAAGAAAAAATAAGTCTCAAATAGTGAGTCATCCGATCTTCTTAATATGCGTGCCCAAATAGTAAAAGACAGTTGAAAAAACTAGGAGGGAGTATATCACATGAGATTTTTTCTTTTTTTTTTTTTCACTTTCCTTTATCGGAATAAAATTTTCTATTAAGAAATATTGGTTTGAGATACCTTATTAACTGGTTTTGGCGGAATAAAATTTGAAATTTTACTAAAAATAGTTTTGACTATTAAATCAGCTATAACAAAAAATAAAATACATTAGAAAAAAAACCTCAAACAAGCCCCGAGTAAAGTTTAAAGAATAAATTTTAAAAAAATTAAACTAAAAAAGAAGCAATTTCAAACAAGCAACCGTAGGATAAAAATAACAAAATGAATTTTTTCCTTTGCTAAAAAATGAAATTTTCCTTTGCTCATTAGACACAATCAAAAAATAAAAAAATGAAATTTTCCTTTGCTCATTAGACACAATCTTGATTTGAGATCAAGAGCTTCTTCTCTTGTCTTACGGATTTGAAGGATCTGGATGTTCATCTTTGGACCCGTCACAATTCTTACATGTTTTAGATATGTTGCAGACCTCACACTCAAGCTTTCAAGAAATTCACAGTTGAGAATGAAGTGGTGGAGGATTTTATCACTTATTAGTACGTCATTTAGGCTCAAAGATTTTAAGTGTTTGATGTTAGACAAGCCTTGAGGAGTCTTGATATAGTTGTAGCAGTCGTTCGAAATCATATAAGCCTTGTCTGTTCGATATCCTCCATATTGCGTCAAATCTAATTCCAACTTTTGCACATTCTTTCGAATCGCAAATAGAATCCAACTATCGATGTCCTGCGCATGTACTTTATCCAAGTCATATTTCACCCTAAACTCTTTAATGGTTGGAGCTTTGTGAGATTTTATAACTCTATGAACAGCTTCTACATACCTAGCTCTCTCCACTCCTGTCCTAAAACGGATTTGAAGGATCTGGAGGTTCATCTTTGGACCATCAAGGTCCAACACATCCAAATATTTCCATACCCGACTCAAACTCTTACCTAATATGCTTGTTCTTGCTGCCTCACGTATATTTAACAGTGCCAAAATCCTACCGAGTATGTCATCAGGCAGGTGACCTAAGAAAACCTCGTCAGGTGGGTTCTACAAGCATAGTAGATAAGAAAACATCAAGAATTGTTGCAAACAAATCAAAATAAATCAGATCAAAACATCAAGAGCTTTGGGTTTACCTTATCAACCAAATTTTGTTTCGACATGTTCTAACGCTGCAACGAAACTTGGACAAGTATTGCAAGTAAGGGCTTTTTATATACAAGGGAATAGGAGGAAGTCTAGTTAGTTTAGGACTAGGAGAAGGTTTTGTTTCTTTTTGTTTAGAATTAGGAGTTTGGTCCTGTTCGGTCCGGTTCTAGAATCACCAGAACCGGAAATTTTCGTTTCGGTCTGATTCTACCCCAAAACTGGATCGAACCGGCCCGATTACACCCCTACCGATCAGAATCACGTATGCTAGGAAATTACTCTCTCCTATCATAATTAACTGTCGTTTACTGTTTGGGCACACATATTAACGAGACCGGATGACTCACTCTCTCCTATAACATGAGATTTTTTTTTTCTTTTTTTTTTCTCTTTTCTTTATCGAAATAAGATTTTTCATTAAGAAATAATAGTTTGAGATACCTTATTAGCTGATTTTGGTGGAATAAAATTTGAAGATTTTACCAAAAACAGTTTTGACTATTAAGTCGACTGTGACAGAAAATAAAATATATTAGGAAAACAACCTCAAACAAACCAGCCTCGGGTAGAGTTTAAAGAAAAAATTTAAAAAAATTAAACAAAAAAAAGAAGCAATCTCAAACAAGAGTAGGATAAAATAACAAAATGAATTTTTTCCTTTGCTAATGAATGAAATTTTCCTTTGCTCATTATACACAATCAAAAAATAACAAAATGAATCTTTTTCGGCAATCTTGATTTGAGAACAAGAGCTTCTTCTCTTGTCTTACGCACCTCTCGCTTTCTCTCCTCGGTCAAAGGATACTTCAAGTGACATAAGAGACGAGGAGTGACAATGATCTTGTCAAGAACAGCAGGGTTTTCAACTAAATAGGTTATAAGATTAACGTTGATAATCTGTCCCTCAAGTTCAATCACTTTGAGGCATTGATGAAGAGTTGTGGCAGGTCCTAATCCCATTTCTAGTCCCTCAAGTTCAATCACTTTGAGGCCTAAACGACGTCGTTTTGGTCTTCAAGGATGAAACAAAACGGGCCGTAAACGGGTCAGCATGACCCATCAACGACCCGTCTGGCTTGTTAGGTCTACCGACGCGTGTGTATTCAGGCCGGGTTGACCCGGTAGAAATCGGGTCGGGCTGAACCGACTTTTGACCTGCATTTTTTTTTTGGAATGGGTTTTTGTTTTTTTAAAGTAATGGTCCAATTATAATGCTAATTTTCTTTACAAAAAATTTTAAAATAAATATTTTATAAAAACAAGCGGTTATTGATGTGATTCTTTGGTTAACAAGTTTTATACTATATATTTTACGCATTTAAATTTGTACACAAATACTACATTGAAATAAACGAATTTAAAAATGAAATCCTTGCATAAAAATTAAACAAATTACATATGTACTCAATTTAAATTGTATGTATTTCTATTGTCACCGAAAACCAGCAATCGGAAGTCAAACTAATTATATATATCAGGTGTTTCATGTTGCATGATTTATATCTTATCATTTTTCCTATTGTAGACCTTAAAACAGTTAGACTTGAACTACATAGAAATCTTAACGTAAAAAAAACAACAATTCTCTAATTCTCACCTATTCAACGAACCGATGCACACAAAACAAAACCCAAGTGTAAGTGTTTATTAGGTTTACAAGTATTTAAATTCATAACCTCTTAAAGTCTCCCTAACCAGTAACCTCTCATATCACTAGACCTACCTAAGTGGTTTGATTGATCCTTATTTCTAATTATATTACTATATATTAAACAAGCATAGAGATTTCCCATAAAGGATAATGCATCGAATTTCTAAATATGCCAAAAAAATAAATTCAAGCAAGATGGTGTGCTTGAACAGAAAAGTACTAATAATCTTCATCAAATACTACATTGAAATAAATGGATTTAAAAATGAAATTCTTGCATAAACATTAAACAACTATAAAATTGTTTGCTAGGAACAAACACTAAATTAAGTTGTGCGCTTAACTTTCAGCTTTCATACTAGTGCCAAAAGCAAGTATGTATAACGTGATCAGGTTACTAGGACTGCGGGCATATAATTTGTTCATACCAGTATGTTATTGAACACCAAAAACAAAATATCACAAGTTACTCCAAGTAAACCATAGCTCAGCCAGAAGAGTTTAAAAGGTCCTGGAACTGTCTTAAATGGGTTTCCCTCAAAGCAAGCTTGCAAGATAGAGAAGACAGAATTCATGTAGAGTATGTAAAAACCTACATTGTGCAGCTTGCTCCAATTCTCGTGACATTAGTACCCGACATTGGCAAACTTTCATTTTGTGACTGATAAAAATAAATACTACAAAAATCAAACCATTTATTCAAGAAGCTGTGCTATCAAAGCCAGACAAATCTGATCATGTTCCGTCTCTACAAGCAGCAGCGGGTACGTGGTCAAACACAATCTTTTCACTATTGCAACAATGGAACGAGGTTCTTTGGTGCTTACTAGAAACGTAGATTAGTCTGACATAAAGTTTAATTCTCTCAAAACAAGAGATAGGGTCTGCCTGCTCTAATGGGATAAAGAAACAGCTTACAACTACTCGTTTAAATACTAGTAACAAGGTGTGATAGTTCTTCTATCATACTTCTATTTGAGCAGTAAATTCTAATGACACCCAAATTTCATTCACCAAGCTAAAATTTTGGTCACAATTTGCATAATAATATAGTACTCATTAAGCTCAAATGACTTCCTAATCTAAATCACTTCTATCAAGACATTTTCTAATTCACAATAACATTATTAGCAGAACAGAAGCCCAATATTCGCAATCTACATTGCTCCAAGAGGAACTAGAACAAAACATTTTGAATTGCCCAATCCAAACAACAAAACGCAAGACCCAACACCCAGATTATGAAAATAATTCAAAAAACACAATGACCCATAACTTCAGATCTATATTCTAAATTGACCAAGAAGACGACAATCAGATCAGCAGCACACAACTTCAACTAAATTATTCAGATCAAACAGAACAAACCCATAAAAGCAACGAAATCAGATCAGATAGAGGAGAAAAGAATGATAAAAGCAACCAAAGCGCATAACATACCGGGATGTAAAAAATATCGCCAATATCAAAATTGAATGATAAAAGCACAACCTTTGGTGAGTTGGGTAGGAGAGAGAGATTATACAGAAGACAGGGATGAGGAGAGATAGGTGGGAGGGTGAGATGGAGAGCTGAAATTGGGTTTAGTTTGGATCTGCGAGGAAGGGAGGACATGAAGAAGAAAAGAAGAAGCAGAAGGAGCAGCAAACATAAAAATAAGGCAGTCATCGCGTTCAAATTTAAACGGGTAAGACGGGTCTACTTTTTTGACTCGATGGGTCGAAATGAGGGTCGCGTACGGATCGACCCTTTGGGTCGAACCTGAGGATCCTGGACTCTAGCGTTTTATTTAAGGGGAACTCTAAACTATTTTTTTATGAGGCAATAGTTTTTTACTCCCATGTACTATCGTCGAAAAACAAAAACCTCTCTTGTACTTCATTTTTTGCATTACGCCTCCCCTGAACTACCATTTTCAGACAGAAAACCCACTTCCGTTAAATTTAGCTGTTAAATCCAGTGTTATCAGAACCGGACCGGACCTGACAGTCCGGCCGGTTCAACCTGGCTTTTTTCCATTTCCGGTCCGATTCAGCCTGCCTTTTCGATGACTGAGGAAAACGACGTCGTTTCCAATCCAAACCCAGCCAATCAAACCGGCCACCATTTCTCACGGCCGAAACAACCCACTACCACCACCAAACCACCCATTTTAGTCCTCCGATCCACACCAATCACCACGCCACGCCCAAAAACTCACCAAAACCGACCCGAATCACCACAGCCAAACCATCACCGAATCCTCGCCACCACCACAACCGACCGCCGATCTCCTCAAATCACCACCGATCTCCTCTCCGATCCACAACTACCACCGATCTTCAGTGCGATCCTCTCTCATGAAGGAGTCAATCTCTGATCTAGGCTTTTTGTTGATGATCATATAAAAAACGAAAATGGGTTTTGCTTGGTGTAGCTTGGAAGGGGAAAAGAAATGGACGTCGCACCCCCATTTTGGATTTTATCCTAATGCGACGCGGGTTTGGGATTAGATGTGAGACGAAATCAGACTCATCTCACATAATGCATATGAAGTCGCCACCTGATTGATTGTTTATTTACCTTGTTTTATTGTCTCTTTTATTATTAATCGAGATAATAATTATGCTACTTTGAGGTTGTTTCCTTCCTATTTTGCTTTGCAGGCTTAATAATCGTTAAATGAGGAAAAGGAACGAAAAGCTTGAAGATTAAAGCTAAAATAATCAATCGGTGTTGGAGTTTTGATTTCAGCCTACTGTCTGCCGAATTTGGTCTCTCCATCCCTAGGCCTAGGGATGAGTCCGACCGTGTCAGAGTTCCAGCCTGGAAAGCACTGAGTGTACTTGTGTATTTTATTTGAGAGTGCTGGTTCAGACAGCCTGGAACCTGGAGGACATGGGCACGAGTATTAGTGCCTGGATTCCTTCTTCCACCTTGCAGAAACGCCAAGGGGACATCAATGGAAGAATGACAAAACATTCCCTTTGAATTATTCAAGAATATTCTCTTTAAAAGTGAAGAAGTGCCATTTTCCAGCCTGGTTTTGGCAGTACATGTTCTTGAAGTGCTGCAATTATTTTATGGTGAAGGTTGGACCTTTGAATCAGATCAGAGGAGAAGGAGAAAGGCTATTAAAAGGGAGGACGACGATGCAAAGAGGGGGAATCGGATCAGAGAAGAAGAGATCAGAAAAACTGCACCACTTTTCCACTTTATTTTCCAGCAATTTCCTACTTTGAACAATAAGTTTTATTTTGTGATTTTAATTATGTATTGTGGCTAAACTCCTCTGATTCTTGGTAGAGATTAGAGGTTGACTATCCATGTTATTGTGAGACTTGTGTTGAACTTAATATGAATGTTTTTATATTTCTTTCCTTCTCATTTTAATTTATTAAAACTT
This sequence comes from Viola odorata, assembly GCA_963691705.1. Classification (NCBI taxonomy): domain Eukaryota; kingdom Viridiplantae; phylum Streptophyta; class Magnoliopsida; order Malpighiales; family Violaceae; genus Viola; species Viola odorata. The sequence goes on from OY829544.1 coordinate 48,115,656, forward strand.
GTTCTTGTTAAAATTGGAAGTTTGGCCAACTTGTGATTTGATTTGAATGAGTAATGTCAGTTTCATTTATATTAGTGTTTTTCCTACATTAAATGAAGATTGAGTAGACAACTAGTTGATTATTGACATAAGACTTGTCATTTTAAACTAGAAAGAAGGAGAAGAATAGGTCCAGGGCTGATTGAATCCATCCCTAGGCTTAGGAATGGGTTTCCCGTGTGTTTACAATTTTCCAGCAACTCTTAGGAAAACTTGAGAAATTGTTAGGAGAGTTTGGGTCATTATTAGAGTGTCTCTTTTAATTGACTTGTATAGGGGGAAACCTGGGAAATTAGAGTGTCTCTAGTTCCTTTAACATTTCTATAAATCCATTTCAGAATATGTTTTGTCAATGATCAATTACAAAGGATAGTCACCTTGTTTAAATCTCTACCAAGGATTGTTTCTCTACCTCTGATTTCATTCATATTTTCAGTTATAATTTGTGCATGCTATTTTCACTCACTGATTTTTATTCAAGTATTGTTTTTAATTTGGTTTTAATTACAAAAAATCCCCCCAACTTTGTTGCGATTTGGCTTTTACAAGAAAAATACGAATTATTCAAGATTTCCTCCCTGTGGATTCGATCCTCTCATCACTATCTACATTATATTTTGTGGTTTAGCACTGAGTTGAACTTACATTTATGCAGTGGTTGCGACGCCTCTGTCACCACCCTAATTTGTTTCTAGGTTTAGGGAACCTAAAGTCATGCATAAAAAATAAAAACTAAGGCAAAGTGGGTTTGAACCCAAGAACAGCGGTTCAGGGTCGTATTATGGACTCGGGAAGGTGTTAGGCACCCGAGTCACATCCTAAAAAAAGGTTACCGGAAAAGAGGTGTTTTAAATATGCTTGGAAAATATAAAAGTCCTAATTTATGTGATCATGCCCAATGGATATATATGCGAAAAACGTGAAATAAATAAAAGAGTAAGAAACGTTTACTTGTGAAGGGTATCGGGCGGATATACCCATTTTGAACGAAGTTGTGAGGTGTACTTGTGACGGGCCTCAATTGATTTGCCTTACAAAGCCGAGATTATTAGTTTGAGGAAAATGAAAAAAAACAGATAAATATTTAATGACTTGTTGCGAGTGAAATAATTAATTCTAGCGATTAAATGCGAGCGGAGTAATTATTTAAATATTCGAAAGCATGCAAAGATAATTAGTTAAATAGTGCAAGCATACGAATAATTGACATTGGAATTATCCTACGCAAGCGAAATAATTATTTTTGACGATTATACGTAAGCAAAATAATTAAACATGCAAAAGCATACGGAATTAATAATTAAACATGCATGATAACAATTGATACCACTGTAGCGGCATCTCCGCCATCACACCTGGCGGCCAGGCCAGAACACTGTACCCATCGAGGGAGACACGACACTGTTCCTACCGCCCCTAGCCTGGCGGCCGACCCTGGGATGGTCAACATCAGGGTGGGGGAGGGCTCTCATGCGACATCCGCACGACGGCATCCCATCCCAGGTCATCCATGACGTCATTCCGCATGACGTCATTTCACATGACATCACTCCCAGCCACTCCAGCGACATCTACCCGGGGATAACTCCTACCCCCTGCCGGTAAGATCCTTCCTCTACCTATAAATACCCATACCCTTCCAACCAACAGGGTAAGCATAAGACAGCGTACTGAACCCCTGCCATTTTGACCACTCATACTGACTTAGGCATCGGAGTGTTTACGTCGGAGACCCCCTCCGGCGCTTTACAGGTGACGAAGACCCCGGAACAGCATTCCCGACAGCCCAGATCAGGCCGATCTTGCTCAGTATATCTCGGACTCTTATCAAATGGTGCTTTCATTGAGAGCCTTGGTTAATTAAGTGAGCGTCCTTAATAACCAAGCTCTGTTCTTCCTGAGAATCGAAGGATCATGGCTTCGGATTTAGAATCCACACCCCCTCATTCTCGCAGTATCCACACTCGCAGGGAACTTTTTCCTACGTCTTCGTCTGGCATTTTCGTCACAGCGCGTGAAACTTCCTCGGTGCAGACAGACTTCCTTTTTGGATTGACAGCAGGCGCGCCATTTTCTCAAGTGGGCACACCGTTTTCCCGTGAAGGCACGTCGTTTTCTCAAACGGGCGCCCCGTCTCTTCAAACGGGTGCCCCGCTTTCTCAGATGGTCGGATCTAGCAACTTTGCTCCCCCACCTACAGGTCCTGGAATGGGCGGCGCCAGCAATCTTTCGGTAAGTTCAATCTTAGCCCTCCGCGCCCAGCTAGATTACTTGATTGAGTTAGCCGCAAGCTCTACTTCTAGTGCCGCGACATCAGGCGCGTCTTCTCAGATTATTTTCACTTCGTCTATCGTCACTGAGCGGCCGGTATCGCCTCAGCGGCAGGTGAATGTTCCTCTAACTTCACCTACGATAAGTATGCCATTCAACTTTGCACAACTTGCAGAGGGACAAGTGGAGCCCTATGTACCGCGAGCACCACGGGTCCCCGTTTCCCAAGTAGAGCGACAACAAGGTGATCACAGGGAACGCTGGGACGGCAGGAGAGAGGGGGCCGATAGAGAGGTCTCCCCAGAGCGGAGTGAAAGATCAAGCAGTAGAAGACATCGAACCCGTTCACCTAGGAGTCGTAGCCGATCTCCTAGGCGACAACATACCCCGGAGCCTCGAGGGCACAGATGACACTTGGACATGTCTCCGCCTCGTTATGATCGCGAGATTCTAGATGACACTTCTAGTCATCCCTTCAGCCACCGTATAAGGCATCATAGGGTCAGCCGACATGTCAAGCTCCCCACGGAGTCGTACGACGGCACTAAGGACCTCATCTCACACCTCAACAAGGTGAAAGACTTCGTACAGTTCTAGACGTACAATGACGTGGCATTGTGCCAAATATTCGTTATGACATTATCAGGGGTAGCCCGCGTCTGGTTCGAAGGACTCCCCGCCGGATCGATCGATAATTTCTTACAGCTAGAGGCCAAGTTTAAGAGTCACTTCAGCACAACTATCCCTATTCGGAAGTCTGCTGCAACCTTGTTCGATATATACAGGAAACCAGAAGAGTCCTTAAACAACTATCTCAGCCGTTTCGACATGGAAATGTCGTTAACACCGGGTATCACTATTGATTTTGCCATAGAAGCCTTGAAGCGGAACTGTGGTTACGGAAAGTTGAGAGACACGCTGATGGTGGACCCCCCAACGACCTTAGATGCGTTAAGGCTGAAGGCCCACAACTACGCAAGAATGGAAGAGGAGGAATACATAAATAGAACACGAAATATGCCCCAGAGCGCGCCCCCTGTTCCCGCCGCTCAAGCCGGTATGACCCACGACACCCGTCCAGGTGACGAATATGCCCAGCGGAAAGACTACATCCCCAAGGTGTCGAATCGGCAGAAGGGTAATTTTTCTAGAGGAAGAATTGGTGGTTCGAATGCTCAGCGACAGGCGGACCCGCCTAAGGGTCGAATTTACGACCCCGACCTCCCTTCCCTTGCACTCCCGCGAGCGAAAATCTTAGCCATTATTCAGCAGCGGAACCTGCCAATCCGCTACCCAGCCCCTGTGAAACCAGAGGTGATCATGGGAGGAAGGGAGAATGCTTTCTGCAAATTCCATAAGGTCAGGGGGCATTCTACAGATGCATGCAGAGAATTGAAGCTAGCAATAAAGCGCTTGTTGGAAGAAGGCTATCTTGGAGAATTTGCCACCCGAATGAGAGAAGAAACTAGAGGCAACCCCCCGCACGGGGTGTCGGGTGACCGCCAACTGCCTCCTCCCCCTGGAAGCAGCGGGACTTCTAGTACAAGGGGGAAAGAAGCGTTAATGATTCATGACGAGGACATCCCCATTATCAACATTATAGCTGGCGGTGCGTCGTATCTCGATGAGGTTACCCCAGCGACACCCGCCGCGGGGGAGAAGCGGAAACGAGAAGGCCAGCCTGTAAAAAAGGAAGCGATCGACGTGCTGGATAGAATGGTGATATCCTTTTCAGAAGAAGATGAGAAGGGCGTCGTCTTCCCTCATAATGACGCGTTGGTGGTCACACCGGTCATTCGGAGCCATGGGGTACGGAGGACCCTCATCGATAACGGCAGCGCGGTAAATCTATTTTCGTTGGAGGCATATAATCTTATGAAGCGCCCCACCGGTGAATTAACACCTTGCAAGAAGCCAATCATCGGAGTGGATGGTATCCTTATACCCTTAATTGGAGTCACCGTACTTCATCCTGGTCGTAGATCTGATCCTACCGTATAATGCCATTCTAGGACAACCATTTCTCAATCGCTTCGGGGCAGCGATATCTCAAAAGCACCTCAGGATGAAGTACCCCTCTTGGGAAGGAGTAGTGTCAATCAAGGGTGACCAAAAGCTAGCCGTTGAGTGCTACTTACTCATGATTCAGAAAAGCTGTGATCAATATATGTGTGTAGCGGCAGATCCCTATGAGCAAAGGGATGAAAGGTGTACCCAACCAGTAGATGTGATGGTACCCATCCCCGTCAATGGCAATAGTGAGGCGAGTTTCCAGGTCAGCGAAAAGTTAACCCTAGAGGAGAGCGCACAATTAGCTCGGCTGTTGAACAAGTGCAAAGGAGAGTTCGCCTGGAAGCCGGCGGACATGTCTGGTGTGTCTAGGGAGGTAGCCGAACATCGACTTAATGTCGACCCGTGTTCCACGCCAGTTCAACAGAAGCGGCGAGCGTTCTCCGCGGAAAAGACAGTGGCAATTGACAAGGAGGTAGCGAAACTCTTAGACGCGGGATTCATTCGAGAAGTTCAATACCCCACTTGGCTGGCCAATCCTGTCCTAGTCCCGAAGCCCAGCGGAGACTGGCGTATGTGTATTGATTTCACTGACTTGAATGACGCTTGCCCCAAGAACTGTTATCCGCTTCCCCGGATTGATCAGCTGGTCGATCAAACGGCAGGATACGAGTATCTGAGTTCCTTGGACGCCAATTCTGGATACCATCAGATTCCTATGGCCAAGGAAGACGAAGAAAAAATGGCATTCATAACTCTAAAGGCCACCTATTGTTACACAGCGATGCCGTTTGGCTTAAAGAATGCTGGGGCAACTTTCCAGCGCATGGCAAACAAAGTGTTTGAGAGACTAATTGGGAAAAATGTGGAAGCCTACGTAGATGATTTATTGGTCAAGAGTCGAAGTTTCAGTGACCATTTGGCAGACCTATAAGAGGTGTTCGACACACTAAAGAAATACAAGATGAAATTGAACCCTCGCAAATGCGCGTTCGCGTTTCAGACGGGAAATTTTTTGGGGTATGTGGTAAGTCAGAAGGGCATCCAGCCGAACCCGTCAAAGATTAAGGCTATCGACGACATGGCATCACCGCGGACCATCCAAGAGGTCCAGAGGTTAACGGGACGCGTTATTGCTTTAGGGCGGTTCATATCTAAGCAGGGTGAGAAATGCTTGCCGTTCTTCAAAGTCATACGCAGGAAAGCTCCTTTTGGATGGACACAAGAATGCGAAGAAGCGTTCATGGGCTTGAAAACCTACTTGTCGTCCGACTTGGTGCTAACACGACCGGAGCGGGGCGACACCCTATTCCTGTATCTCGGCGTCACAAATGAAGTGGTCAGTGCCATTCTGGTGCGGGAGGACAATCACACCCACCGACCCATTTTCTTTGTCAGTCATGTGTTAAAAGACACTGAGGTGCGATACACCCACATCGAGAAGGTAGCATTCGCCCTAATACAGTCCACACGAAAGATGGACAGGTACTTCCAGGCCCACCCAGTCATTGTCCTCACAGATCAGCCCTTGAAGAGAATTTTTAGGAAACCAGAGTCCTATGGGAGAATGTTGATTTGGGCAATCGAGCTTGAGCAGTACGGATTACAATACAAGGCTCGACCATCTGTAAAAGCCCAAGTTCTGGCAGATTTCATCGCCGAGTGTACCTTTACTAGGGACAAGGCGTTGGAGCCACTTGAAGAGGAAGAGAATGGTACAAAACTCCCACCCTCGGAGGCCTACGCGGACTCATGGGTCATCTATGCGGACGACGCTAAAAATCAAGAGTTGGCAGGAGCTGGTATTTACATGATCGGGCCACACGATATACAAGCGCGACATGCCATCAGAATCTTACAACCATTATCTAATAACGCAGCGGAATATGAAGCGTTACTAGCTGGGCTTAGAATAGGAAGAAATCTCTTCACAAAAGTTGAAGGTGAAATGGTAACAGGAGCCCCACGGTTGAAAATACAAGGAGACTCCAAGTTAATAATTGATCAAGTCTTGGGACACTCCCAAGCCAGAGAACCGATCATGGTGCAATACCTCTCGAAAGTGAAAAGAGAGTTAACGGAAATTGAACAAAGCGGCGTGCGTGTCACCCTTGAACACATTCCAAGAGAGGACAATGCTGAGGCAGACAACCTTGCCAAAGCGGCAGCTAATCAGGAGGCTACTATACCAGAGGGCGTGTACTACGAGGAAAAGTCAGTACCGTCCTTCATGGAGGAACAGCTGTCGCTGTGTGTGGAAGAAATTGAAAGGGATTGGAGGATCCCCGTGATAAAATTCTTAAAGCATGACGAGCTGCCGAGCGACAATACAGAAAAGAAAAAAGTACTGAAACAAGCGGCAAGATACACTTACTATGACGGGGAGTTAATCCGGAGATGTTTCTCGCATCCAGCAGCAAAATGTATAACGGAGCAAGAAGGCCTCCATACCCTGCGAGAGATTCATGAAGGGATCTGTGGCATGCATGTATCGGGCGGTACCTTGGCCACACAAGTGTTCCGGTCAGGATTCTACTGACCCACCATTCGCAGGGACTGTAATACCTTTGTGCAAACATGTCACAAATGCCAAGAATTTGCTAAAATTCCTCGGCGACCTGCCACTGAAATATCTCAGATCGTGGCACCTTGTCCTTTCGCTAAGTGGGGAATTGACATTTTAGGCCCTTTTCCTAAGGCGAGGTCCCAACTGAAATTCGTAATCGTGGCTGTGGACTACTTCACAAAATGGGCAGAAGCGGAGGCAGTAGCCAACATCACAACAGAGAAGGTGTGGCACTTCTTTAAGCACCAAGTTATCATGCGTTTTGGGGTGCCCCGCGTGTTGGTCAGCGACAACGGGACGCAATTTACTAGCCATTTTTTCAAGGAACAGTGTGAGGAATTCCAGATCGAGCAAAGGTTTTCCTCTGTGGCACATCCCCAAACTAATGGCCAGACGGAGGTGACCAACCGAAGCATCTTGAGCGGCATTAAGAAAAATCTCGAGGGCTCTAAAAAGAAATGGCCAGATGAGCTACCCTATGTAATGTGGGCCTACCACATGACTGTCAAAACTTGCACAGGGGAAACGCCCTTTGCGATGGCTTTTGGCACCCAAGCTGTCACGCATGTGGAAATAGGCACCCTAAGCCTAAGGGTCATATTTCAAGGAGGAGCTAAATGAAGAAAGGTTACGGGCTAACCTTGACGCGTTACCTGAGCTACACGAGGAGGCTCTCCTAAAAAATATGCACTATAAAAAGAAAATAGCGCGGTACCACAACAGACACGTCAGGGAGTTGTTGCTCAAAGCAGGAGACTTGGTGCTTAGGGACAAGCGAGCGGCGGGACAACAGATGTGGAAACTTAGCTCGTGTTGGTAAGAATTTGTCTTCTGCCGAAGGGTAAAGGGTGAAAGGGCTTCTCTCGTACAGTATCCGCGGCGGTCCGATGTACCTGCAAGACGCCGGAGGGGGCCTCCGGCATAAACACTCCGATGCCTAAGTCAGTATTTGTGGTAAAAATGGCAGAGCTTGGGCCAGTAAATTCAGCTTACCTTCCCCCTTTGTGGTGGAGGTATTTATAGACGAAAGGAGCATTTCTGCATAAGTGGGATCAATAGGGGCTATCGTTCCCGTCAGGGGTCGTAGCTTGCCCACGTTATGATATGCCATCATGACGGTAGGGGCGGGGGTAGCCGTTACCTAGGCAAGGTAACGGCTATGGCGTCCCCCAGACGCTCGGTTTTTACTGGGATGGGATAACACCTCTGGTCTTTTCAAAGTTATGCGTGGGGACCCCCCTGGTGACGTCAACCTTTCTGGCATCAGTCTCCTAGGAGGAGGTGACAGCCTCGATGCTACCGTGGCAGGAGACGAAAATACCCTTGTCGTTAGGCGTATTGTTATCATAAGCCCAACTAAAAATGAGCCCGAGTGTTCACTAAGGGCTAACGCTTCCTTTCCGACTTGTCGGTCTTTAATACACCGGAGTGGTTCTTTGTCGGGAGATGAGCTTGCCCTGACCACAGTTGTTCTGAGTCTATAAATTGAGGTTTCTTCTCCGAGTAATTTTTCTCACATCTTTTTCCACCTTTTCTTTTATATTCTCACCATGGATGAGTTGACTAGGAATTTTCTGATCTCCAAAGTTGTGACCCTAAAGAACCTTACTAAAGGTGACATCGGATTCCTGGAGAGGATGATCATCAAGACCTCGGAGGATGTTCTGGAACTGCAGGGAATGTCAACCCCCATTCTGTCTAGGCAGCTGGAGATGTCTCTGGAGCATTTCAGTCCTCTGGAAAGCTTGGCAAAGTTGGCAGCCACCTCTTTCCACATCGAGGTGGTTGCTTCTATGCTGCAGTAGAGGAAGGACTTACTGGCTTGCTGTTTGAAGGGGATGAGGGCCTGTTCTGCCGAACTGACTTCCGTTGCAGACGCCGTGCCAGGGGAAGATGATGATGGGTCCAACGCTTGACCACTGTGTTCGCCCCCTTCTGTTTCTTTTTCTTATGCTTTCTTGTACAGACGCTAAGGCCGTTCAGGCCATAAATAAATAAATGGTTATTTCTATTATTATCAGGTCTTCTTTTCCCTTGTTTGATTTTTTGGGTGTGTTAGTTAGAGGCATTCGTTGTAAGCCCACCCAAAAATGAGTCTTTCTCGGGACGCAGCATTGCAGTGGTTATGTCCCGAGAATCGGCAATGAATGTTCTGCCTCAACTGCTTTCTGCGCCGCCTTCCTAGGGGTAAGTGGTTGGGCGGTTTTTTGGTGCCCTTTGATTGGCGCATTTAACGAGCGGGTGTGCCTGTGCCGGATCGGATTCTGCGATTACGGTTACCTTTCCCAGGCGCCTTAATTGTTTCTCAGAAGCATGCGTGAGGATCGGAGCACTTCTTTGGCTATTTAAGGGAGTTGCTTTCCCCTTTTTCTGTTCATCTTCATCTTCTTCTTTTTCTTTTCCTTTTACTTATTTGCGAATCGAATGGCAGATTTCTACTTTTGAGTACCGCGGATCACAACTCCCTGCCAACTCCTCCGACCTCGCCGGACTCAGATCATCCCCCTTCGTCGCCACCATGGTGGCCTCCCGTCCGTCGAAAGGGCCGCAAGAGGCAAAGGGAGAAGACCCCCAAGGTGTCCGTCGCGGCTTTGGATTCTTCTGGTTCCACTACTCGAGAGAGTAGCAAACGCTTTCCTCTATCTGACCGTTCGCTGGAGAAAACTTCCTCCATCGATGCTGGTGCTGGAGCGGTAGGGTCATGCACCAAGGACAAGTTAGGCCCGTCAGGGCTTTGCCTAGGGAGGGAAGTGGATGAACCTTCTCCACCCGTTGATGAGAACATGCCGTTCCTTGATGACGACGGGGTCTATCACTATGGCATTTACTGGCCTGATGAGGATTAGTGCCCTTATGTTAGGCATACTGTACATGCCTTTTGACATTTTATGAATAAAGCGATGTTTTCTGACTTTTTTCTCTTTGTCATTATCTTTCCGTTAGCGTGGCGGTCTTGTTGATAGCTAACGTAAGAGGTTAGCCTTACTGAGGCAATCGCTTCGCGATTATCTTGACTGGGTCAACTCTGTTGCCTTTTGGGGAATTACGACGGATAACTTCTCTTTTCGGATTCCTTTAATGTGTTTCCACGTGGCCAACTTCTTTTTACACGCATCTCAGCATGGTTGGTAGCTCAATTAATGCGGTGGCATTTTAATCCTTTAAGAAGGACCATTTTCTCTTTCTAACACTTTTGCCCTCGCTTCAAATTTTCCCTTTCGTCTTTCTTTATCTTTTTCTCAGAATAACTTCCTGGTCGCCGACTGTCGTCCGCCGAGTCACCTGTAAATCTTCCCTTCTAAGGTACCACTTCAATCCTCTCAGATTTCTTATTTGTTGGTTAATTATGGTTAGGAATAGGCCCCGCCAGGTTATCTGGAGACCCGTGGATCCAGAGGTCGCACAATCACCCAGTATTTTCACATGCGATGTAGTTCTAAAAGCCGAACTGGAGGAACACGGTATTACCTTTCCTCCCAAGTATGAACCCTCTGTTCCTGAAAGTCACATGTGGCTTCAGGATCCGGTGTGGGGTTTCTGTAGGCTACTTTATTTTAAGATGTTCCTTTATGGTTTCTTGTTTCCCATTCATGAATCAATACTAACGCTGCTGCGGGAGTACAACCTTAATCCTGCCCAGATAACTCCTTCTTCCTGGTGTGAGGTTTATGCCTTTCTTCGCGCTTGCGAGTTGAAGAATATTTTTGCCCCATCCCTCAATTTATTTCGCAAATTCTTTAGTATGAATTGTCATGATTGTTTAATCGATATCACTCCTCGATGGGATGACGCATTCGTGCAGTCGTTCTGGCAGCGCTTTCACGACTTTAAAAGGGGCGTGGCTGACTGGAAAAGTAGTTTCTTCGTTCTCGAGCTACCGTCCCGTTTGTGGCGTATTAATTTCAACCAGGAGCTCGTAGGCCCCATTTGGACGAATCCCGCGATACTGACCAGAGCTGAGCTAGAGCAGGCTAACGCTTTGTTGGACGAGGATACCTGCTATCGTATCCGTGAATTTGCTTTGTTCAGACCTCTAGAGGAGTGCGTTATGGGTGAGTCTGCCTCTCTTCACGTTTTGTTTTGCCTTCGTTCCTTTCTTGACACGTTTCTTTCACAGAAGATGTTGCCGGTAGATCATCTAGTAACGCTGGCGCTCCTTTGAATGTCACGCCACTCCAAACTTTACCAGCCTCTCCTCCTGCCAAAGGCTCCAACCGCCAAAACACTCGGCCTTAGCGGAGAAGAACCAAGACGGTAGCTCGGGGAGGGCGAAGACTCGGTGGCTCTGTCCGAGCTTCTCGTTTCGTTGAGAATTGGCTACCAGATCATCGCAAGGGAACAAACTCCAGCCGAACCACGACAAAGGTGATTGATAGTGACGACGAGGATGCGGATGTTAAACCAGACCTGCGCCATGCTTCTTCCTTTCGTCGGAAAAAGCTTCGAGTAGACACAAGTGGACGGGATACCTGTCGTTCCGTCCAAGGCAAGTACTTCTCAACCGGTGAAGATCACTGAGGTGTCGGCAGCTACCTGCCCTGCTGAGGCGGGGACCCCACCAATGGCAGACCCTCTCCCTACAGCTAACGCTCCTGACTATCCGATTTCTTACTATATTCCCGATGTAGTGACCACATCTTCCGCTGCGGACTCAGTCGTTGAGTTGCCGCCTAAAGCCCTTCCGCAACTGTTCTTTACTCCTATCTCGAATGTGCTTACTGAGGGTTCCTCTTCGACTCCATCAGTCAGCCTTTCCTACGACAGCCCTAACGGGCCCCCGACCTATCGCATGAACTTACAGGGTTCTGCTTTGACGGTCTCCGCACTGTCGGAGTACCCAAACCCTTTTCTAGAGATGAGTTTACCGCGCCCTTGATAGGGGAAATGATGGGTTCCCGCGAAGAAAAAGAGAAATTTCTTCAGCTTTCTCCAAAGGCCCATCACCAGCATGTTATGAATGACTCCCTGGATATCTTCCGTCATCTGAACTGTCTGTTCGAAATTCATGATCGCGAGTTGCGAAATTTTTCTAGCGCGATATGCGCTCAAAAGGTGCAGCTTGACCGATCAGCGGACCATGTGAGGTTGCTAATGCGTCTTTACGACGAGTCACAAAAGGAACTGAATAGAGAGAGATCCGCAGGGAAAGCTAAAGTGGAGGTTCTGGAGGCAGAGTTAGCGTTGGAAAAGAAGAAAAATCTCCTTCTTCGCGAAGAGATGCTAGCTCGAGACTAGGAATTTGCCAGGACACCACTGAAGGTGGAGTGGTGGAAAAAGAAGGTCTTGGAAGCCTTCACTTCTGGATTCGCATCCTATTTTAAGGGTGACTCTTCTGATCTGGCCCAGGTTGCTGATTATGTCTCTGCCGTAATGGATGAGGTTAGCAAAAGCGGGAATGGTTCATCTGCCCCGGAGGGGGAGAAAGGCTGACGATAACGGTAGTGGGATGTGCGACTTTTTCCTTCAAGGGATGGCTCGAGTGCTGCGGTAGATTTCTGGACATCCCCCTTTGATTGTTATTCCCCTTGCTATCTGTATTTCTTTTATTCTTTCATGAAAATCATTTGACATTATTCCTTCTGTAATAATGCTGACGCCATGTAGCCCTTATCGCGCCGTTTGATTCATTGTGTTGTTACTATTATCTTCGTTATCTTCTTTGTACTGTCGTGCCGTTTGGTGAGGCTAGCACTGCTTTTTAGGTCATTAAATGCCGTAGTCCCCCCATTAATGCGATTTGAAAAGTAATGATGAAGAAAGACGTGTCCTTTTCTCCGAGAGGCGTTTGAAGTAGGCATATTCTAGGGAGACGCGAATACTGAAGCATTTCATCATTTGTTTTAAAACTTATGCCTTCTCGCACGTGCCACACTCTTTGTCACGCTGCTTCGCCATGTGTCGGTTGCTAACTAATCATGCCTTTTTACCCTCTCAGGGTTATATATAATGTTTTCCCTATCTCCTTCTTCTTCTTTTTAATCTCCTTTTCCGCTGTTTCCTTCTGGAAAATAACTCGCGCCGCTCCTTCTTTTCTGGTCTGGGCCTCCTAGTGTTTTCTTTTGCTAAGGTACACACCCCTTTCTTTTCTCATCTTTCTCCTTTGTTAGTCATGACTGAAAATCATTCTAAAAATTCTGCCGAGGAAGGAGATCCTCAAAGGTCTGTTGGGGAAGAAAAAATTGATAGTACGCCCACTTCTCTCTATACACTGCCTTTAATTCGTTGCAAGTTAGCCGAGTCTAATGCTCGGTTCCCTAAGGATTACCCCGTGCATGTTGCTTCTGAATCGCTTCGCCTGAACAGTATTTTGCCTGGTAATAGTAGAATGCTGTATGCTAAATTGTTTGATTATGGGTTTTGTCTTCCCCTTGATCCGCTCGTGAAATTGCTACTGGCTGATTCTGACTTGGCTCCGGCTCAGTTGAGCCCTAACGCGATTTGCGTTGTTAGCGCCTTTGCAGCATTGTGCCGCTTCAAAGGGATTGAATCTCCCACTTTGGCGTTACTTCACAATATTTTTCAGCTGTATTCTCGTAAAGGGGTGATATCCATATCTCCCCATTATGAAGATGGCTCATTGAAGCCCTTTACTTAGAAACTCATGGGCATCGAGTCTTCTGTTCCTCGTTGGAAAGAAGAATTTTTTATTGTTGATCTGCCTGAGCCTTTATGGAGGGCCGACTTTAATGAAGAAATTAAAGATGGGGCCTGGGGTAACAAGAAACCCCTTTCTAACCCGGAGGACGGTTGGTTGAAGACGCTGCTTCAACTAGACTTCAGCGTTGACGCCCGTAAAGTGGCTAACGGGTTGGATATGGAGAAATGCAAAAAGGGTGAGCGTTTGGCCTTTTTCTTCTGTGCTGCAGGGAAGTACTAACACTAACATTTTGTAACTGTGCAGTGCCTCCACCCGGTTGGGAGCCTGAGTATTTTCGAAGGAAGAGGAAACGGGAGCAAAAGAAAAAGGCGGAAGCCGAAGCCAAAGCTGCCGCAGCTGCTGCCGCTGTTGGAGGGGAGGCTACCGCTGCTGTTCCAGACACTGCCCAAGTGCCACCTCCTCGAGCTCGTACTGTGAAGAAGAAGAGGGCTAAGAAAACGCGCGCTACGCCCCTCGTTTCTTCCCAAGTTGCCGTTTCTTCGGAGGCGACAGCTGATACGATCCCTTCTGGAATTCCTCTGATTCCTCCAGGCTCCCAGGTATTTATTTATTTCCTCCTACTATTTTTTTTTCTTTCCGCGCAGTTTTCTTATTATGCTTTTTTGTGTTTATTAGGAATTCGGCACCGTTTCTGCTCATTCATCCTCTCAAGGTGGTATGTCTATCGCGGAGTCCCTCCGAGAGCGTCAGAAGAAGGCTCATTATGAGCTTCAAAATATCCCTTCATCATCTGCTGCTAATCCTCCTTTGACGGCTCTTGGGGGCGGTGGTGTGCCTGTTGAGCAATCACAAGGCGCTAGCTTCGGCGGCGATCCCCACACTTTTGGCGATTCCCCGATCTATTCTACTTCCACTGCGGCAGGCTTTAACCCGAGTGCCCTTAATCTTGGAGCGCTTGGTGGAGATGGGTCTTTTATCCCTAACGCGGGATGTTCCAACAGTCGCCCTTCTTATCCTTCTACTCTATTTTTTATTCCGATGTCTCCTCCTGCTGCCGTAAGGGGTAGCCCTGCTCCCAATTTGATGGCTTACGCCTCTTCATATGCTCCTCCCCTCCTTCCTACTCACCAGCTTAGCTTGCGCTCCTTCAGGGATAATGTTCTGCAATTTCCAGCGGATGCTGATAATGACCCTGTCCTTGCGTCTACCTCCTTTCTGGCGGCCGAGATGATGTCTCTTCAAAGAGAGAGAGATGCCTTTGTGGCTAGGAGTCAGCAGGAACGTATAAACTTTCTTCGCTCTCAAGTGTTTTCTACGTTCTGCCATCTCCATTACATGGATGAGGAAAATGCCAGAGTGACGGCAAACGGGCAGGGGGAGATAGATAGGCTGGTGTCAGAGCGTCAGAGTTACCTGGACGCCCTTACCGCCGCCAAACAAGAATCAGAGACTGCCAATCGGGAGGCCGCAGTTACTAAGTAGGAGGCAACGACTGCCAAGCAAAAAGTGGAAGCTGCCAGACTTGCTTTAGAGGAGGAAAAACAGAAGGGTATTACTCTGGGCGAACGCCTTTCTCAAGAGGAGACCGAGTTACGTCAGGAGAGACAGAGGAACGCTGAGCTATCTGCCGAGCTTGCCCTTTCCGTTGAGAAGAGCCGTTGGTACTTGAAGGAAGGTGGGGCAATCATGTCAGATGCTTTCATGTATAATTATGGGGTAGAGAACCTTCGCATTGAAGTTCTTGCTGACTACTTTGATAAGAGGGTCCCAACCGTCTCTGATGAGGGCTTCTATCGCTGGAGATCTGCTCAGCAAGGAGGAGGCAATACATCAACTGCTCCTTAGGCATCATGCCTTATGCGTTTTTGATTTCTTGTAGCTGATGCGCCTACCTCTGTTTTGTAATATTGACAATATCACTTCTTTGCTGCTTTTTGAATGGGATTTCTTTATCCACTTCATTTCATAATACTGTTTATACGATTATTCAACCGTGGCGTTTGCTGTTGTGTTTCTGTTTTGGAGACATGTCCTTTCTGTGATTGCGTGACTTTCAATACAGGCTTCTCAGCTATATCTTTCTATTGCCTTATCATTGTTTCTTCTGGTAACATTCCCGTGGGCGAGTCAGCGTTACTTTTGTTCGTGTTACGCTCAAATCAATGCCACCCTTTGGAATTTTCTAGCCTTGCTACATTCAGACTTGTCGCGACGGTGTTGCTGTGATATAGACACCTCTCCAGCTCTACTTCACCGAGTGCCAACCGCTCGGTTACTAGCTGGGGTATCTTCATTCCAAGTATCAACGGTCGGCTTGGGGCGTGCCTCATCTTAGTGAGCCGTCTGATCAGGACAGGGCATCACAAGGATAGGATTTTCACTCCCAAGCGTTGAAACCTCGGGTCTCTGGAGCGTGCCTCGTCTTAGTGGACCGTCTATGTGAGCACAGTTGCCACAAGGATAGGATTTTCACTTCCAGGACGGAGTTGTTGTCTCCTCGGGGCGTGCCACATCTTAATGGGCCATCTTTGTGAGCACGGTTGCCACAAGGATAGGATTTTCACTCCCGAGGATGCCGGGGTGTGCCTCGTCTTAATGGGCCGTCTTTGTGAGCACGATTACCATAAGGATAGGATTTTCACTCCCGGGGGCGTTTGGGGCGTGCCTCGTCTTAATGGTCCGTCTATGTGAGCACGGTTGCCACAAGGATAGGATTTTCACTCCCAACGCTATGTTATGCTAGGGCGTGCCTTGTCTTAGTGAGCTGTCTGATCAGGACCAGCCATCACAAGGATAGGATTTTCACTCATGGCATTCTTCATTACCTGCATATTTTCAATTGCAAATGCACGGAGAGTATTTCTGATTCATCTGTTAGAATAACGTTGACATTACCGGATAAGATAGACTAATTTCTGGCATGGTATAGCTTCAGCCGAGCTATGTTCCAAGAGTTCTGCAGGGGCATTCCATCGAGTGTTTCCAAATGGTAGGCTCTTCTCCCTACAACACGGGTGACACGATATGACCCATCCCAGTTTGGGCTAAGCTTTCCCATGCGTTGCCCTGCCGCTCGTTTGTCTTTGAGCACTAGATCCCCGACTTTAAGCAATCGTTCTCTCACTTGCCTGTTGTGGTATTGTGCCATTTTCCTTTTGTAATGCAGGGTTTTTAGGAGGGTTTCCTCGTGTGCCTCTGGTAGTGCGTCAAGGTTAGCGCGTAACCTTTCTTCATTGGTTTCTTCTTTGAAATGAGCCACTCGAAGGCTTATGGTGCCAATTTCTACCGGTGTGATAGCTTCTGTTCCAAAGGCCAACGCGAACGGAGTCTCTCCCGTGCTAGCCTTGACAGTCATACGATAGGCCCATAATACGTATGGCAGTTCATCTGGCCATTTCTTTTTGGAACCTTCCAGGTTTCTTTTGATGCCACTAAGAATACTGCGGTTGGTTACTTCGGCCTGGCCATTAGTTTGAGGGTGTGCTACAGAAGAGAACCTTTGTTCGATCTGAAATTCTGCGCACTGATCCCTAAAGAATTGGCTTGTAAACTGTGTTCCATTGTCGCTAACTAGTACACGCGGTACCCCGAATCGCATAATGACTTGGTGTTTAAAGTAATGCCAAATTTCTCGGTGGTGATGGTGGCTAACGCCTCGGCTTCGGCCCATTTTGTGAAATAGTCTACCGCCACGACCATAAATTTTAACTGAGATCTAGCCTTCGGAAACGGGCCCAAAATGTCAATGCCCCATTTAGCAAACGGGCATGGAGCGACTATCTCTGAAATCTGCACGGCTAGTTTTCGAGGGGTCTTAGCGTATTCTTGGCATTTCTGACAGGTTTTTACGAAGTTATGGCAATCTCTCCGAATGGTGGGCCAGTAGAACCCTGACCGAAAGACTTGGGATGCCAAAGTGTCGCTGGCGACGTGCATGCCGCATATCCCTTCATGAATTTCTCGCAACACGTGAAGGCCTTCCTGCTCCGATACGCACTTAGCGGTCGGATGGGAGAAACATCTCCGGATTAATTCTCCGTTGTAGTACATGCATCGCACCGCTCGTTTTAGGATTTTCCTTTTTTCCGTATTTTCCTCCGGTAGCTCATCATGTTTCAAATATTTTATTACTGGGATTCTCCAGTCGTTTTCTATCTCCTCCACACAAAGAGACGCTTGTTCTTCCATGAAAGAAGGTGTGGATAGTTCCCCGTAGTGCACATCCTTGGGGATGGAGGCTTCTAAGTTGGCTGTCATTTTAGCGAGATTGTCAGCCTCCGTATTATCCTCTCTGGGAATATGCTCAAATGTGACTTGGGTGCCTTTTCCCTGTATTTCCGATAGCTCACGCTTTACTTTGGCCAAGTATTGGATCATGATGGGTTCTCTGGCTTGGGAGTTCCCCAGGACTTGATCCATTATTAGTTTAGAATCTCCGCGTATCTTTAAACGTAGACCGTGTTCCGCTTTTATGGCATGCGCTGCTTCGACGGAGAAGCTGTTTCCTATTCTGAGTCCTGCTAACAACGCTTCATATTCGGCCGCATTGTTGGACAATGGTTGCAAGATTCTGATGACATATCGTATCTCCATGACGTTTGGTCCAATTAGGAAAACACCCGCGCCTGCTAACTCTTGATTTTTTGCTCCGTCTACGTGAATAACCCATGAGTCCGTATATGTTTCCGGGGATGACAGGTATGATTCCTCTGGCTCCTCTTTTGATGGGTCTGCTATCGAGTCTTTTGTGAATGTGCATTCCGCTATGAAGTCAGCTAACGCTTGGGCTTTAATGGTCGGTCTAGCTCTATACTATAACCCATATTGTTCGAGTTCGATTGCCCAAATTAGCATTCTTCCTGATGACTCTGGCTTTCTAAAGATTTTTCTCAAAGGCTGGTCGGTGAGTACCGTGACGGGGTGGGCTTGGAAGTATCGATCCATCTTTCGTGTTGTCTGTATTAGGGCAAGCACTATCTTCTCAATACGGGCGTACCGTAGCTCAGCATCTTTCAATATGTGGCTGACAAAAAATACAAGGCGGTGTATATGCCCTTCACCTCATACGAGGACAGCACTGACTACCTCGTCAGCTACGCCCAGGTATAGATATAGCTCATCGTCGGATTTAGGCCTCGTTAGCACTAGATCAGATAAGAGATAAGCTTTTAGTCTTGCGAATGCTTCCTTACATTCCTCTGTCCACCCGAAGGGGACCTTGTTACGAATGACCTTGAAAAAAGGGTAAACATCTCTCACCCTGTTTGGAAATGAATCGTCCTAACCCGATGATGCGTCCGGTGAGCTTCTGTATTTCTCTGACAGTCTGAGGGGGTATCATATCCTGGATGGCCTTTATCTTCGAAGGGTTAGGCTGGATCCCCTTCCGGCTAACCACGTAGCCCAAGAATTTACCCGTTTGGAACCCGAACATGCACTTCCGGGGATTCAGTTTCATTTTGTACCTTTTCATTACATTGAAGACTTCCTCCAAGTCAGCTAGGTGGTCTTTAAAGCTTCGACTTTTGACTAGGATGTCGTCCACGTAAGCCTCTACGTTTTTCCCAATTTGCTTTTCGAATACTTTATTTGCCATGCGCTGGAATGTTGCCCCAACGTTTTTCAGCCCAAACGACATTGCAGTGTAGCAGTAGGTAGCCCTTAGGGTGATGAAGGCGGTTTTATCTTCGTCTTCCACGGCCATGGGAATTTGGTGATACCCGGAGTTAGCATCTAGGGAGCTTAGGTAGGCATATCCAGCGGTTTGGTCGACTAACTGGTCGATTCGAGGAAGGGGATAACAGTCCTTGGGGGCGTCGTTCAGGTCAGTGAAGTCGATGCACATGCGCCAATCCCCGTTAGGCTTAGGAACCAACACAGGATTAGCCAGCCAGGTCGGGTACTGGACTTCTCGAATGAACCCTGCATCTATGAGCTTTAGCAGTTCTTTTTCGATAGTTGTTATCTTTTCTGGTGAGAAAACACGCCGCCTTTGTTGGACAGGCTTGGCGTCAGGGTTAACGTTTAGCCGGTGTTCCGCAACCTCTCGCGAAATTCCAGGCATATCCGCCGGTTTCCACGCGAATTCTCCTCTGCATTTTCTTAACAGTCGGGCTAACTGCCCATTCTCTTCAAGGCTTAGCTTCTCACTGATTAAGAGATTCGCTTCTCTGTCCTCACCGATAGGTATTGACATCATTTTATCCAGTGGTTGGGTGCGCTTTTCTTCTTTATCGTCGAAGGGATCGTCCGCTACACATAGGTAACGATCACAACTCCTTTGAGTCATAAGCAAGTAGCATTCAGCAGCTAGCTTTTGGTCTCTTTTGATTGAAACCACGCCATCCCACGAGGGGTATTTCATCCGTAGGTGTTTTTGTGATACCGCTGCCCCGAAGCGATTGAGGAATGACCGCCCTAGTATGGCATTATAAGGCAGAGTCAAGTCCACGACCAGAAACAATAACTCTTCAGAGCGTTTGGATGTGTCTTCTCGGAAACACTGATTCCTGCTACCGGGATCGGTACCCCATCAATCCCAATAATTGGTCTTTTACAAGGTGCTAACTC
The DNA here is from genome assembly GCA_963691705.1 of Viola odorata. Classification (NCBI taxonomy): domain Eukaryota; kingdom Viridiplantae; phylum Streptophyta; class Magnoliopsida; order Malpighiales; family Violaceae; genus Viola; species Viola odorata. The sequence goes on from OY829544.1 coordinate 48,135,710, forward strand.
ACCGTCAGGGGGTTTCATCAGGTTGTATGCTTCTAGTGAAAATAAATTCACCGCGCTCCCATTATCGACAAGAGTTCTTCTTACTCCGTGGCTGCCGATAACGGGTGTCACTACCAACGCATCGTTATACGGGAAAATAATGCCCTTTTCGTCTTCTTCTGAGAAGGACAATACCATTCTATTTAAAGCGCTTATTGCCTCGATTTTCACCTGTGCATTTTCTCGTTTGCACTTCTCCCCGGGACTGGGCGTTTGTTGCATAGCTTCCTCAAAGTAAGTGTCCCACCTGCAATGATATTAATCATAGGCATCTGATTGCTGTGGACAGTGAGAGTCTCCATATTTTGCCCGAGGGGGACTGCGTTAGCCCCCGTGGCGCGGGAAGTCATTTGCCTATGGTCAGTTGCTACTTCGGTCGGATTGTTCCTGGCCCCTTCTCTTGCCTTAGCGGCAAACTCTCCAAGATAGCCTTCTTCAACTAGTCGTTCTATAGCCAGTTTTAGTTCTCTGCACACGTCTGTTGAGTGTCCTTTGACTTTGTGGAACTTGCAGAATGCATTCTCTCTTCCTTCCATAATTACTCCTGGTTTCACAGGAGCTGGATAACGGATGGGTAAGTTTCGCTGCTGAACTATCGCTAGGATTTCCCCCTTTGGGAGTATGAGGGAAGGAAGGTCAGGGTCGTATATCCGGCCTTTTGGCGGATCCGCTTATTTTCGGGTGGGGGAACCTCTCCCTTTCGAAAAATTGCCTCTCTGCCGATTAGAGGCCTTGACGGTGTGCTCTTTCCGTTGACTATAGTCATCACTCGGTCGAGTATCAAGGGCGTTGCTGTACGGGGCGTTAGGGGCTAGGTATAGGTCTGTCGGTATGTCCCGCATCCGTTCTCTATTTCCCTCCTCTTCCATCCTCGCATAATTGTACGCTTTCAGTCTTAGCGCATCCAGGGTCAATGGTGGGTCCACCGTTAATATATCTCTCAATTTTCCGTAACGGCAGTTACGCTTTAAAGCCTCTATCGCAAAATCGATAGTGACCCCTGGCGTCAGAGACATTTCGAGATCAAATCGACTTAAAAATTCGTTCAACGACTCCTGCGGTCTTCGATGAATATCGAATAGCGCCGCTGCTGACTTCCTGATAGGGATTGCAGTGCTAAGCCGAATCCTGAACTTATCTTCCAACTGAGAGAAGTTATCAATAGATCCGGCTAGGAGTCCCTCAAACCAGAGGTGTGCCACCCCTGACAGGGTCATGACGAATATTTGGCATAGTGCGGCATCGCTACGGGTTTGTAATTGCACAAAGTCTTTCACCTTATTAAGGTGAGAGATAGGGTCTTTTGTGCCATCATATGATTCTGTAGGGAGTTTCACATGCTGATGGACCCTGTGATGCCTCACGCGATAACTGAACGGGTGACCAACATTACCGTCTGGAACTCTGTGAGGTCGATGTGGAAGCGGATTTTCAACATCATATCTTGGATTCTGAGGGTCATATTCATGATGCCGCCTGGGAGACCAGCTGCGGCTTCTCGGCGTTCGAGTTCGACGCTCCCTGCTACTGGATCTTTCACTGTATCTAGGAGATGGTTCTCTGAACATCTCATCTCGTCTATCATCCCATGGTTCTCTATATTCATCACGTCGGCGACCTTCTTCAAGGATAGGGACTTCTCCCCTATATTGCCCAGAAGGTTCAACATGCCCCTGTGTAAGTTGCGGGATGTTCAAGGGGGCCGATGACAAGGGTAAGGAAAATGGAAAACCTCTAGATGGCCGCGGTGACAACGGTCGCTCATTGACAATAGACGGAGTGAAAACTATCTGGGAGGACACACCGGGTCCTGAGACATGAGGTGTAAACCCAGCAGCCGCCTCTGATAACCGATCCAATTGGGCTTGGAGGGCCGCTATGGAGTTTGCCAGAGGGTTGTCTGCTTCACTTATCACAGATCCCCTCGTTTGGGGGGTAGAATAGCTGGGCCCCACTATGTGGGAAAAAGGGGAACAAATCTGGAATGCGACTGTCTCTGCTACTTGTCCAGAGGGAGGATCTGATCCCTCTGTGGCGATCTCTTGCACAGGGGTGGAAATGTCGGAGGTAGAAAAAGCAAAAAGTCATCGGCGAGTATCGTACGGGATACTAGAGGATTGGGACAGCACAAGATCTGAATCTGAAGCCATAATCCTTCGAACTTCGGGAAGAATGGAGCTTGGTTATTACGGATGCTCACTTAATAGAACCAAAACTCTTAACGAAAGCACTAATTTGATAAGAATTTGTCTTCTGTCGAAGGGTAAAGGGTGAAAGGGCTTCTCTCGTATAGTATCCGCGGCGGTCCGATGTACCTGCAATCCGATGGCTAAGTCAGTATTTGTGGTAAAAATGGCAGAGCTTGGGCCAGTAAATTCAGCTTACCTTCCCCCTTTGTGGTGGAGGTATTTATAGACGAAAGGAGCATTTCTGCATAAGTGGGATCAATAGGGGCTATCGTTCCCGTCAAGGGTCGTAGCTTGCACACGTTATGATATGCCATCATGACGGTAGGGGCGGGGGTAGCCGTTACCTAGGCAAGGTAACGGCTACGACGTCCCCCCAGATGCTCGGTTTTTACTGGGATGGGATATCACCTCTGGTCTTCTCAAAGTTATGCGTGGGGACCCCCCGGTGACGTCAACCTTCCTGGCGTCAGTCTCCTAGGAGGAGGTGACAACCTCGATGCTACCGTGGCGGTAGGGATAGTTTTCTCTCCGCGCGAGGCAGGAGACAAAAATACCCTTGTCGTTAGGCGTATTGTTATCACATGTCACCCGCGTTATCGGGAAGGGGGCATATCACTTGGAAACACTTGACGGTACCCCCTTGCCTAACTCTTGGAATATTGCTCGCTTGAAATTATATCATGCTAAAATTTGACATGCCGTGGTGCATGGTCTAACAATTGTTATGGAGATATCTTTTGTTCTTTGTTGGTTGTCTGTGCGATGTGCAGATAATAGAAAAAAGGGTGTCGGGAGTGAAAAGTCCTAACCTTGGGCCAGGACGGGCTAACACAGACGGGCCATCAAGACGAGGCACGCCCCGGCGACCCTAGAAATATATGGTGCTGGAAGTGAAAAATTCTGGCCTTGCGAGGCCGGCCTTGATCAGGCGGCTCGCTAAGATGAGACACGCTCCAGCACTGTCGGGAGTGAAAAGTCCTATCCTAGGGAGACCCGGAGGTGGCACGCCCTGACTCCTCTAGGGGTGTAAAGTCCTATTGATTGAGTGTCGAGGGCATCAAATTTAGTTGTAAAACGATATAGAAAATGGGGTAGGAATACAACTTATCACTCGTCCACAAGGGACTCGTAGATTGCGATAAGAGGTTCGTCCACAGAGATCTTGGTGGTGTATCGTAGTCTTGACTCGACTTCCTTGTCACTGGAGTTGAGGGTATTTTTGTTCCTGGTATTAAGACAAATAAAGCATAAAAGAGAATAAGCTAAAATAAAATAAAGGAAATAATCTTAGGTAGGAGTGAATCTTAGCTAAGATTGTTGGGTGAGATTAGGTGGAACTTTCGTGAGGTAAATCCCTGGCAAGGGCGAATTCGTGAGCACTAGACTTGTTTCGTCGATAATTGACTCTACATTTTCTCCTTCTCCTTTTATAACTCTGCTATAGATTGGGAGGAACCCCTTTCCAATCCTTCTTTCCTCCTATTCAAATCACTTGAAGGGTACCCCCTTTCCTAGTGATCCTGGCCAGTGGACACCTTGCTGGCTAAAGGGTTTATCCAATTGGCTGCTGGCTTGAGGCACATGCGTTTTCTCAATGGCATAGGGAAAGACAGAGTCTAGGCCAAGCTACTCCAAACTCGGAGCCCTAGGTCGTCAATCTGGTTAGACCTATATCAATTCAAGTTCACTAACCCCCGCGGGATTAGCTACCTACTTTGTCACTTCGGTTTCGCTCGTCCCCTTAGTGACTGGTTACAAATTTGTCGTCTTGCCTAAGATCGATCAAGTCTTAGCCTAGACGGGAACCGGTTTGTTAAAACAGAACATGAACTGAATACAAACGAGAGGATGTTTAAGAATGATCCAGTCTCATGACTCACAAGTATGCTCACTCGACCCTTACCAAGAATTAGATGTTTTAGCTACTAAACATGTTAATCAAGGGAATAAAAAAGAATAATTGAAGAACATGAAAATAGAATTGAAATGCGATATTCGAAAGGAATTATCACAGCAGTTGTTTACAAAACCAGAAGAAAGGAAGATGGAAGATCCTGTAATTGACAGCCTTCCCTAACCTTTAACAAGGTTAGAGTCCCCGCCAATCATGTTCCTTTCCAAACTCCTTCTTCAAATTAACTAAAAGATAGGGATAAGAATCCCAATTGTTTTTAAATCCTAAAGCGATAATAATAACAAGATAATACTAAGTGTTTTTGTTCAAATAGGATTACATCCAAAAAGTCTTCAAGTGGATGTAACGGCCAGCTGGTCCTCTGATCTGATCCCGCTTCTCAAGAGTCCAAGTTCAGCACGCTTCTACCCTGCAGTCTTAGCCAAGACATGCGGCTAAGACTGCCAGTATTTTGGTCCAGTGCTAGATTCTTCCAGAACCGGTCTTGCCCAAATATTCTTCCAAAAGAAGCTACATTGACGTAAAAATGATTGTTTCTGCCACAAACAAAGGGTTTTGAAGTGGTAAAAACACATGAAATAAAGCGTCAATCAAACCTCACCACACTTAAACAATGCTTGCCCCCAAGCATACTAGACTCTTAACTAAGACAAAAAGAAAGACTAAAAAATAGACAGACTCAAACTGACAGACTCAAACAGTGGCAAAATTTTCTGGACAGACCACCCTTAGCCCATCTCCTTTAATACCTTTGGCCTATGATAGTTAGCATACTTCTTAATGGATCCCAACCTTTATGAATACAGCCTAATCAGCACCCTAGACATCCGAATTCCACATGACCATAACATCTTTGCATTCCACAACAGACTCAACAAGGCAAGATATCCACCTACTTGGATTTCCCCCCTTTAATTCAATTGCTCAATATCATCATCTAATTACCTTGCCTGAAGTTTTATTTTACTGTGCCTAAATTGCTAAAAGTTTCTTGATTGTTAATGCTTAGTGAGGCAGAAACATCAAGACATAGTTTTGAAAACCGGACCGGACAGCAAACCGGATAGCAAAATTTTATGGTTCAACTAGGTTCAACCGGGTTCAACCGGATTGACTCATTGGATCGTTTTGAACCGCTCACATATTGAACCGTTCAATTTGAAATAATTGTACCGGATCGAACCGGATTGAACCGGCTGGTTTTTATACTATGATGGGCCTCTAATGGGCTGGCCCATCATATTTTCCAAAAAAAAAAAAAAACCAAAGGCAACCAAAACGGCGTCGTTTTGGTTGCCCTCTGATGGGTTGGCCTATGCCTGTAATGGCCCGGCCCATCAAATTTTCAAAAAAAAACAAAACGGCGTCGTTCAATCCGGGTCTCCGGTTGTGTAAAAACCGGACGAACCGGCCGGTCGGACCCGGTTCATATGCATTTCCAGTCAGATAGCTGAATCAAACCAGGAACCCAAAAAAACCCGGTCGGACCGGCCGGTCCGGTCCGGTTTTCAAAACTATGCATCAAGACATTTGTTTATATATTTTTTTCGCTGGTCTTTTATTAGTTTCTTTTCATATCTTTTTCTAGAGCTGCAATTTACTAGGCATAACAGTAGTTCTCTATATTAGAGCAATTCAGCATAATTACAAGGCATTAGATTCCATTGTCCACTAGCAATTTTCCTTAAGGGGGTATTAGGTATTTTTGGTGGAAGGTGGGGGCTTCGGGTCTTGCACAGAAGGTGCTGGTTCTTCTTCTTCATCTGAGGCGTCACTAGAGTCGCTTGTGGTGCTGAAGTGGTCATTCACCTTGTTGCGAATGTGCGCAACAACTCTGTCTATGGCCTTGATGTAGGTGAAGGTTCCTTCTAAGTGTCCCTGGATGAACTTGTACTTGGCGTCTTGTTGCTCCATGAACTTGTCCAGTCGTTCCTTCTATGCCAATTCAACGCTCGCAAATAGAGATTGTTGTTGATCCACAATCTGCTGCATCTGTTTGCGAGAGGAGTCTTGAAAGTCATGAAACAGCTTCTGATTTGTTGTGAAAGCTTCGAGCTGGATCTGCACAAGCTCCAGGAATCTATTGGCCCATTCTGGAAGTCCAGGGTGGTCAGGATCAATGCCGAGACTATTGGTCTGCTCAGGTCCTTGGTCATCTTGCCCAAGATTGGGCTCCTCTACTGCACCGTCAATCTGAATTGGCTTAATCTTGAAGTTCTCGTTGATCCTCTTCCCATAGAGGTGATCTGTTGCTGGGGTAAATCCTGTATTAAAACAGAGATAGCCTTTTTCCTCATGGAAATGGCCCATTTGGTCAAAAGCCTTAAGATCCATGATCTTAATGGCACAGGATTTATATAAATTCAAAGCAGATAAATCTATACCCCTAGCAGTAACAGTCAAATGGGAAATCAGAGTTCCTAAAATCATTCTAGGAAGAGGATCACATGCCTTTATCTGCCTAGCTATCCAATAGCCAAGATTGACTCTTTTCTCATGCAACATGCACCAAAGCAAAAATGTCTCAAGTTTTGAAATATTGCCCGAGACTGTGGTCTTGGCAGAGAGATTGATTGAAAGGATCCTTTGGAGAATCCTCAAAGTAGGATCTCGGATCTGGTGAGCTTTTGAATTTTTATTTAATTTAGCAGCATTGTTACCAATCAATTCCCCATAGGCCACTGCCTTATCCCAATCTGAGGGATAATCAGTCAGGGCATTCACATATTCATCAGACTTGAGGCCATCCTCAGTCACAAGACCAAGCAACAAATTAAAATCATCAATCGAAAAGTGACACCACTTATCAAGCAAACGGAATTGCACAACATCAGTAGCACTCAGATCAGGAAAAGCTCTACCATTAGCATACAATCTCTCCTGATCTAACCAAAAGGAGGAGTGAAACTCTAAACACAGTTCAACATAAGCAGGCATGTTAAGATAGAAAAAGCAATCCCACCCAAGATTGGAGATAAACTTCCTAACTCTGTTACCCACCCCCAAATCATCAAGAAATGAAAAATCAAGGACAACAAAAGAAGTGATCTCACAGGCATGCTTTTCATTCAACTTAGCCCTAAAATTAGGAGTATCAGGCCTCAAACAGCCTTTTAAAGAGTTTAAGGGCGGAAGGGTTACCTTGGCAGCCTTGGCCGCCGGCTTGGCCAAGACTGCAACTGCATCAGCATCAGAGTCTGAGCCAAGATCTACTTCATCTACTTTCTTCTTGCCCTTGGCACCCGCAGATCGTGTCCTCTTGGCTGGGGCAGATTCAACACTCAGGCCTGCATTTCTCTTCCCCAATTTTTTCGATTTGGCTTAGCCTTCTTCATACTTAGGCTCGGAATTTGAAATCTCTTGCACCTCGGATCCAGCCGTCTTGCTAACCCTAGATTGGGTTTTGGGCTCGTGTTCGAGGTCAATCTTCTTTTTGGGTGGCAGAGAGACTTTGAGAGATTCAGAGGAAGCGACTGTAGTGGGGGTAGAGAGAAGTTGCTTCGGAGAATCAGAAGCGGCTGCTTCCATGGACATGATTGTCCTTGCGATAACTAGGGCCTCGTTGAGATTTTGCGGCAAATCCTCCTCTGGATTTGTTAGATAAGGAGATCGCGAGAGAGTAGGAGATTCTTGCCTAATTGGGGTCGATTTTACTTTCTTTGCTGATGATCTCTTGGATTTTCCCATGCTTAAATCCTGATTGAATCGTGGGTTTTTGAAGTAGGGGAGTGGAGTGATTTTAGCTAAGATGATCTTGAGAGATAAGAGAGAGAGGGCAAGATTTTAGGGATTTTGTGTTTGTGGGAGGTAAGGAGATTGATTCTTCAAAGATAACTATTAATTAAAATTTGGAAAAATTAATTCCCAAATCATGATTAATAATTTAAAAAATATGACCGTTATCCCTTCTTTTTCTCCTCTCTTGAACACGCTTCCTGTTGATACCCGAATTTTGACGCCATTTTTAATCAATTTTAGCATTTCTTTTACTTAGTTAATTTACAGTCATTTGCAGTCAATTTACTGTCGCTAGCATTTTTAGGTGTTTCGTTGCATTTTAGCATCATCGTTAGCATCGTCAGCTTTCGAAATTGCATTTTTTATTTTTCGGCACATATTTTCATTATTATTGTCAATATTATTTTTAGCCTTAAAAATCACATTTTTGACTATCCGACAGTCATTTGCTAGTTTTTTCTTCATTTTTTATCATCTCGTGAATTTTAGGATTTTTAATGTTTTAGCGCATTTTTTAGTATTTTTATTATTTTATTATTATTTTTATTCGAGCTTTTATTGGACCCGAGTAAGTTCGCTCGGACAATAGCTTGACTTTAAAATGTTTTCCATCAACTAGTTGCTAGCTTTTTTTCTGCTCGCAACGGTCTACAACGTTTCATGTAATTTTCGGCGTAACGTTTTTATTTTACCGTTTGCGCGTTTCACGCTTTTGAACGAGAAAATAAATATGCTAAGCGGAAGAATGTCATTATTCGCTGTATACGGTTGGACTCGTCGTATTTTTCTCTGCGCGCAGGTACCTTCGGCTCGAAAAGTCAGAACGTTTGTTCGCGGGAACCGGCTCGAGGCCATTTAAATCAGATGAAAGGCCATTTAATCATGGCCATTGATCTGGTCAACCAAGGAAAGTCAACCAGATCAATGGCCCTTGAATTACCTAGCATAGTGCACATGCACAGTGGCCGTTGGAGTGCAGCGAAGCAGTCCTCGCCCGAGCCACCTACTCTCGTCGCTTCCTAGCTCGAGCCCGTAGCTCCCTATCCCTCCGCCATCATCACACCTCCCCTAGCCACCACGCGCAGCTCCTCCGTCCTCCAACCCACGCGATCTTTGGCTATAAATAGCCACCATACTTCAACGCAAAAGGGGTCCGAAATTTGCAAGAAAAAAGCACTACTCCCTCTCTATTTTCCTGGCTAATTCACGTACACTTGAACCCCATTCCTTGCGCTCAATCCTCTCCTCTCTCGGCAAGCACTGTAAGTTTCTTTCTTTCTCTCGCAGTGGCGCCGGTGACGAAAGGTTGAAGATGATGATCATGGGCCAATCGGCCCTTCGCGCAAGAAAATAAAAGAAAGGTGATGGGCTTGGCCCATCACCATTAAAACTGATTTTCTTGGGCCAGGAATTGTTCCTGGCCCATTTCTCCAAATTTCTCAACTGTTTAATTTTCCGCACTTTACTTTTCCGCACTTTACTTATTCGCACTTTAATTTTTCGCAATTTACTTTCGGCAATTTAAATTCAATATACCGCCTATATGGTCGGTCGCCTTTTAATTCTCGTAAATATCAACTACTTTAATTTTTCGCAAATTGCTGGAAATCTTTCCGCAAATTATCAACTGTTTAATTTTCCGCACTTTACTTATTCGCACTTTAATTTTTCGCAATTTACTTTCGGCAATTTAAATTTAATATACCACCTATATGGTCGGTCGCATTTCAATTCTCGTAAATATCAACTGCTTTAATTTTTCACAAACTGCTGAAATTTTTTCCGCAAATATCAACTGTTTACTTTCTGCAAATATCAATTGTTTCATTTTCTACAAATATCCAACTGCTTATTTCTGCATTATCAACCTGTTTTATTTTCTGCAACTCATCAAACTTTTTTCCCTGTAAATCGTCAACTACATTTAATTTTTCTGTACTCATCAAGACATCATTTCATTTTCGTATGCGTAAAATCCATCATTTTTCGCATCCCAATCAACGTAGCATCTAAATTCTCGTATGCGTAAAATCAATCATTTTTCGCATGCAATCAACCTAGCATTTAAATTCTCGTATGCGTAAAATCAACCATTTTTCGCATGCAATCAACCCAGCATTTAAATTCTCGTATGCTTAAAATCAATCATTTTTCGCATGCAATCCACGTAGCATTTAAATTTCGTATGCTTAAAATCAATCATTTTTCGCATGCAATCAACCTAGCATTTAAATTCTCACATGCTTAAAATCAATCATTTTTCGCATGCAACCACGTTAGTATTTAAATTCTCGTATGCGTAAAATCAATCATTTTTCGCATGCAATCAACTCAGCATTTAAATCTCGTATGCGTAAAATCCATCATTTTTCGCATACAATCAACTGTCATCATTTGTTTATAAAACTCAGCATCTCACTTTCGTATGCGTGAAATCCATCATTTCTCGTATGCAATCAACTGTCATTATTTAAATTTTCGCACTCATGAAATTGCTTATTTATTTTTCGAACTATCACTAACACTCTCATTTTGTAGGTTTTAAATTCAAGCTTCGCTCGAAAGTACGCCTCACAAGTCCTTTTTATTTATTCGATGCTTTCTGCAAATATCAACTGCATGCATGATATATAGAATTGCTAGAACTAAAATCAACTCACATGAACAACGTGTTTAAAGACTTGCTTAAAATGCCATGTTCATATGATTTTAAATTCTCGTTTGTATTGACTGCATGTACATGGGGACTTTCGATCCCACATCAGTTTTCCATTTCACAAAACTCTCATTTAATCTGTACTCTGTTAGCAATCCATGATAGGGTCACGTAGTAATTAATCTAATCATGCATGACCCGATGATGAAATAAGAGGGCGCTCATCCAGTCTTACGGAAAATTCAGTCCCATCACGTTACGATCAAGAATAATCGATCGATCTTGATAAACGGTAACCCCGTCCGAAAGATCTTTTTATTATTTCTGAACGGTCATGATCACAGAAAAGACTAAAGTGACGATTCCTCTGAGGGCCCCCTTTTTCAAAACGCATTTTATCAAACACCGTTTTAACACCTCTCTCATCAACCGGTAGCCATTTTCGGATGTGACTCGGGTGCCTAACACCTTCCCGAGACCATAATGCGACCCCGAACCTTTGTCTAGGGTCCAGACCCTTTTTTTTTGTGCCTTTAGTTTTTTTACTTATTATATTTTCTATGCCATGACGATTAAGGTTCCCTAAACCTAGCAACCAAATTAGGGTGGCGACTTCATTGCATGTTGCGAGGCGTCTGTTTACGCTGAGCATTGTAAGGTCCTAAATTTCGTTGCACACTCGCGAATTTTTTCTTAATTTTCGTGGGGCGCGACAGTTTGGCGACTTCACTGGGGACTTTAGGGTCGGAGCCGGTTTTATCTTTTTAGAGAGGTGTTTTATTTATTTATTTGCTTTGATCAATTGCTGGTATGTTTATTTATTTGCGCCCTACACCCAGGGGATAATTACCAAAATAGGAGGGTAGTAGTGACGCCCTAGGACACGTGTCCTAGGTAGTGTTCACCAACCCCAACTCGGATGAACCCCTAAAGCCAGTCGAAAGGTTACTCGATTTTGCAAGGAATCGGGACACTGGACGACACTTTAGGGACCTTTTCATGGTATCATCCGGGAACCGTTCAAGCCAGTTAGAGGTGTCGGAATCAGAGCCCCAGCACGTGCATCATGATTATAACTGTTTGTCGTGGCTCTATTTGTCTTGTTAGCATACTGACGTGATTTTGTCTGTTATACGAACTGCGGATTTCTCACACACACAGTTTGCTTAGCACTTAAAATTCTGATGTTTGTCCCACAGGGCCCATTTTGCTCATTCTCTATGACAGCACCTACGTTACTTTCATTTGATATTTTCGGGAGACGAAGCTTCGACGATCAAGCTGCCCGAGGAGATCTATTAGAACGGGGATTCGCCCTTGACATCACCACTAAAATGAAAATAGAGGTTGTAGACTTTGATTTAACTAGGATTCAGATGTTAAGAAATGAGCTGACTGAAGACGAGGAGACTCAGTTTGAGGGTAGTTATGGAATGCTACTGACCCTAGTTGACGTCAAGACCGATTGGGGTTGCATCCGAGAAGCCCTGAAGTTTTGGGATTCCTATTATCATTGCTTCTCTTTCGACAGAGGAGTATACTTGACTCCCACCCTCGAGGAGTACTCAGCTTTGATGTGCTTCACATCACCCATATCAACCATCTACCAGAATGTCCGACTTGACTCTGCGAGTGTAAAAATAAGACTCGACAAGCTATTAGGAATCACTACTCGTGTCAAGGAGGGTGACTACGTTTGGTGTTGGTCGGATATCGAGGCACGATTTCAGCTATCCAATGGAGCCAGGCGCTTAAGGATTCTGGCCTTCGCCATTGTAGGATTCGTCCTTTTTCCGAGGATGAGAAACACCATCGACTTTTTAGCAGCCAACGTCTTTTACGAGATGGAGGTAAATGCCATCAATCCTACAACAGCCATCTTGGCCGAGACCTTTCGTTCCTTGGACTCCTGCCGAAGGAAAGGGAAAGGGAGGCTCACCTGCTGCACCCAGTTACTGACAGTATGGTTGATCAGCCACTTCAAACAAATTCCTGATCAGCCCATCTTCTTCGAAAGCTACATCAGGTCGTGCCCTCTGCTCAGAGTTATCAATGCAATGACCACGGATAAATGGGAGATGGAAAATAAGGATGTCTGGATCAACCGATTCATCAACCTCTCAGAGGAGGACTTCCGTTGGCATGCCAAGTGGCTGCGAACCTCCGATCCTATCGTCTGCTGTGGGCCCCTACCTTGGGTTCCTCTAATCGGAGCATGGGGATGTGCTCACTACTGCCCTGCCCTCGTACTCAGGCAGTTTTGCATCACCCAAATCATTCTAGTAACGTTCGGCATGACGAAATCAGATCTGCCACACACAGGGGAGAATCAGAACATCCAGGTGTATGCCTAAGACTGGGCCCACCCCTTTTGTCTCAAAGGACGCGTCGCCCCTGCAGCAACGATACCGCAATATCCACAGTGGAGATTGCAGCGAGTCAACGACAATGTCTTGCCTCGCCTAGAAAATCAGAAACCGATAGAAGAGGAAGGAGAATCGCAAGTAAGTGGAGGAATGGATGCTATGGCTTACGCACAAGTGGTAGAGCAAATGCGAGCAGCGCAGGAAGAGCGAGATCTGATGATAGAGGAAAGAGATACCGCTGAAGCACATCAATGCTACGCAGAAGTCCAGAAGAATGAAGTGCACTGGCATCATAGGGATTTTGTCCAGGTACAAGCAGTAAAACAGAAGGTGGCCCTCAGGGCCTTCAACGAACGCTTGAGCAGCGAAATCTCAAGAAAGAAGCATCCAGTGCCATCATTGAAGACAGGGATTCAACGATAAGGGTTTTGACTATTTGTACCGACTTGGGAGATAGGAAAAGCCAGGCACTGCAAAGCCGAATTACTGCGTTAGAGGCTGAGATAGAAATGCAGAAAGGAGAGTTGGCTTCGATGGAGTACCTTTGGCAGAAGCAAGAAGACTCTAATTGACACCTTCAGGGAAAGACTCGGATATCGGCAAATCTTTTCATTTTAGCTAGGACCCCTGATTTCATCTATCTTAGCCATTTTTGATGAAATTAGGTTGTTGGCAAGTTTACCATATTTTGTAAACGCTTTTAATAAAGTCGTACTCTTTCGGATATTTACTAAATCGCCTCATCTTTTCCATATCAATTATCCATCCCATACAACTCAAAAAAAACCATCGCAAAACAGAAAGAGAAAATCCCTCCGAGATAAACACAGTCGCCTTACCGAAATCCCGAAAAATCAGACCAAGTATCCGAAACGTCCGAATAGTGCTCGCTCGGGGGCCTATTCTCTTAGCTTATCACAAGACACCCCAAGTTCATAGCATAGATCGTCGTCCCTCCCCTCGGTTGAGTTCACCAGGCATCAGGCCTTGCATCGTTGAAAGTGTAGTGTGAAAGAGATCCTCCTAGCATGGCGGCATTGGTTGCCCCTGCTGATTTGGGTTTCGCCATTAACATCTCAGATTTGCTTCACCACATTGGAATGTATAGAGGCTTCCTTCGTATCTTGTCAACAACTGGGATTCCTCGCCTCCCCGACCGCCCTGGAAATATCAAATGAAAGTACAACCGGAAAAGCGAATAAGCAAATGTGGGGACCTCGGGATTGCACATCACCTGTATATCTTCACTTGTGCTCACTCTTTTTGTGTTTTTTCCCTTTTTCAGGTTCACAATAGCTCCTCGGAAGCAAGCTACTCCGCACAGGCTCCCTTTAACTAGACTTCAGAAGCGAAAAATGACTGAACAGGCTAAAACTGATGAAGCCCTGACAGCTAGAATCGCTGAGTTAGAGGAGCAAGTTAGGATCACTACAGAAAGGGCCGCCAGGGCCGAAAAAGAAAGAGATGAAGCTATCACCGAATTGCCACCGGGTTTTGATCCCCCTCAAACAAACGGACCTTCCTCTTCGCTCGCCGTCGCAGGACCTTCTGTACTCCCGCCACTTTCTGGCCCCGTGGGCTATTGGAGATGGGTTAGTCCCTTCACTGTACCCACCGCTGCAAATCCACCAGTTAAGACGGGTGAAGAGATCTCCCCGTCACTTCAGCACCTTTCAACCAACCCTACAGTTGCAACAAGTACAACCAGACAATATTCCTACCCATCTCAGGGCCGTTCTACCCGAGTCGCGATTTTTGGACCATCGGAAGCTAAGCTTCCGGGAGGCGATCTGGCACATCCACAGTCCTCTCTTGAATATGCACCGACCATAGGTTTTGGCACCATTAGTGCGAAAGGGTCCATTATTGATCGTTTGAGCCCACGAGAGGAAAAACTAAGGGTTATTGAAAGATATGACCCTAGGGATCCCGCTGATAAAAGCATGATACAAGGAACTACGACGCCTCAGAAATTCAAGATTCCACAATCCGAAAGGTACACGGGGATTGAACGCCCCAAAACTCGCCTCAAAATCCACCACCGCGAAACATCTGAACAGTACAAGCTCGATGCAGAAATCACACCTAACCGTTCTGATTTACGAAATCTAGAAAAAAGGGCTGAGGGATCAGTAAAAACTTATGCTCAGAAATGGAAAGAACTAGCCGCGAGGATTTCTTTTCCTTCGAATGACAGGCAACCTTTCCCATCACCCCCAACACAAATACCGCGACTTACACAACGTAAACCATATAACCCACCAAAAAAACCAAGAAATCAAAATAACCGTTGGGATCGAGGGTCACTGCCACCGCTTCCCATTCCTTTAGGCGAGATCTACGAGCGCCTTTTGGTAGCTAAACAAATTGCACCCACCCTAATCCAACCTTTACAACCTCCTTATCCAAGTTGGTACGATCCTAATGCTAGATGCAAATACCATGCTGAAGCCCTTGGTCACACCATAAAAGACTACCGCACCTTTAAGAGAAAGGTTTACCGTTTGATCAGACGTGGATGGATCTCTTTCGAGGATTTAACCGAAAGACCCGCACAACCTAAGCCCTCCATCCCACCCAGGGAGCCGAATCGAGAACCGGTACCGCCACTCCCGCTCCCCGCAGGGGAAATATACAAGCATCTCATCGCAACTGGACAGATCGTGCCAATCCCAGCCCGACTTCAGCAGTCTCCAAGCCTAAGTTGGTACAATCCCAACATTATGTGCGAATATCACGCTAGGGCGTCGGGCCATACGCTGGACAATTGCTTTGCCTTTAAAATGAAGGTAAATCATCTAATCAAAAGTGGAGGGGTCTCCTTCGAGGGCTTGACCAAAGGACCTGACAAGGCCATCGACCCTCTCCCAAACCACGCCTCAGGTGGTGAAGATATGAATGCTATTTCGATGGAAACGGTTGGGAGGAAGACTTGTGAGTTAGAGATAGTTGACACCGTCAATAATGGTCATCCCACCACTTGTTCCCACAAATATATATCTCAAGCTGGGCCAGTAACAAGTAAATTTGATGATATTGGGGGCATGACATGGAAGGCAGAATGTATCCCCACATCAGAGCCACATTCTCCCTCGCAGTCGGAGTCGTCAATATAAATCCTACCATGGCCAGTATAGCTTCAGATTCCTGTATTGATGCTCCAGGAGAAGAAGAATCGTCGCCTGGTTCAGTCATTTTCATAAAGAAGTCAGGGGAGTCTGTGTGCAACTGGACCATCGCCATGCTTCCGGATGTCTCTCCGAAATTACTCCTTTTGAAAAAAAATATGTGTTTTTCACGTTTTCTTACGAGAACATTTTGTAGGGACTCATGTTCCCTTTTGTTAAAAATCAATATGTATGCAATTTTTATTTTTATGCATCTCTTCTTTTCGCAGTTTAATTTCAGGATGAATGTTAGTTCGGATTGTCTTGATAAAACCTATGTCTTCACCGACGAAGAAATCGTCATCACGACCAAAGACAAGGCTGAAATCTCCGGCGAATTGGCCCATTTGCTAGAAAGTTCAGAAAAGGAAATAACCCCTCATCAGGAGGAACCGGACGAAGTAAATTGGGGGGCAAGCAACGAGAATCAGAAGATGGTTAAGATCGGAACCACCCTGGACATAATTCAGAGAGAAAGGTTAATTTCCCTCCTCAAAACTACTCGGATGTATTTGCATACGCCGGTATGCCAGGCCTTGATCCTGGGATAGTTGAGCATCGTATCCCATTGGAGCCTGAGTTTAAGCCTGTCAAACAAAAAAATTCAGAGAATGCATCCAGACATCCTTTTGAAAATCAAAGAAGAAGTTACCAAGCAACTAGACGCAGGTTTTTTGAGAGTTGCTGAGTACCCAGAATGGATCGCTAACATAGTGCCAGTGCCTAAGAAAGATGGGAAGGTTCGCATGTGCGTCGACTTCCAGGATCTTAATCGAGCCAACCCTAAGGATGACTTCCCACTTCCCCATATCGACATTTTGGTCGATAGTGCCGCCAGAAATGACATGTTCTCTTTCATGGACGGATTTTCGGGGTACAACCAGATCAAGATGGCACCCGAGGACAATGAAAAGACGACCTTCATCACACCCTGGGGAACCTTCTGCTACAAAGTGATTCCCTTCGGATTAAAGAACGCCGGAGCCACGTACCAGCGTGTGGCCGTCACCCTTTTCCATGACATGATGCATAAAGAATTGGAAATATATGTTGACGACATGATAGCCAAATCTCGCGGCACATAAGATCATGTGGACATCCTGAGGAAGGTGTTCGAAAGGTTGAGGCAATTTCGGCTACGGCTAAACCCAACTAAGTGTACCTTTGGAGTGACCTCAGGAAAGTTGTTAGGATTCATCGTCAGCAACAAAGGCATAGAAGTGGATCCTGATAAGATAAAAGCAATTCAAGAGCTACCTGCTCCCAGCACCGAAATAGAAGTGCGAAGCTTCTTAGGACGCATCAACTACATCGCTCGCTTTATCAGCCAGTTAACACTTACTTGCGAGCCGATGTTCAAAATGCTAAGGAAACACGAATATGCGGAATGGGACGAAGACTGCCAGAAAGCCTTCGAGAAAATCAAGACATATCTGCAAAGCCCACCGGTACTAGTTCCCCCGACGCCAGGACGTCCCTTGCTCATGTACATGACAGTCACGGCTAGTGCCATGGGTTGCGTTTTGGGACAGCACGACGAGTCCGGAAGGCGTGACCAAGCCATCTACTACCTCAGCAAAAAATTCAACAAATGTGAGATGCGCTACTCTATGTTGGAACGAACTTGTTGCGCCCTAGCATGGTGCGCCCGAAGGCTCCGGCAGTACATGTTGTATTACACGACGTGGCTAATCTCTCGCATGGATCCCTTGAAATACATCTTCGAAAAGCCGTACCTGTCAAGTCGCATTTGTAGATGGCAAGTCTTACTAGCTGAGCACGAGATCATCTATGTAACCCGGAAAGTGGTTAAAGTAAGCGCCCTCGCCGATCACTTGGCTGATGATAAGAGTCTGAGGGGTAGCGAGCAGAATCCGTCTGATCTGGGCCGGTCAGGAGCGCTGCTGGGGGTCTCCGGCGTAAACACTCCGATGCCAAAGTCAGTGTGAGTAGTAGAAAAGGCAGGGGTTCAGTACGTTGTCTTAAGCTTACCCCCCAGTCAGAAAAGGTGGGGGTATTTATAGACAAAGGAAGGACTTTACCGGCAGGGGGTAGGGATACCCCCTAGTGGATGTCGCTGGGGTGGCACATGCCGCAAGGTAAGGCAGGGAGTGATGTCATACGGGTGACGTCATGCGGAGTGACATCAGGGGTGACCTGGGATGGGATGTCGCCGTGCGAGTGTCGCTTGAGAGCCCCCTCCGCTGATGTCGACCATCCCAGGGCCAGGCTCCAGGCTAGGGGCGGCATGAACAGGGTCGCGTCCCCACGGCAGGCGCTTCTTGCTGGCCGGGCCACTCGGTGGGGAAGTGAGATGCCTCTCTTGTGGCATCGATAGTTATCATATGCCCAAACAAAAACTTGCCCGAGTGTTCACCAAGGGCTATCTCCGCTTCTTCGGTCTTGCCCCTTCAGAAGTTTCTGCATGTATGAGGGCTCGACAGTCGATAAAGGTGTACTGTCAGAACACCTTTTTCTTGAGCCTATAAATAGGCCTTTCATGTTGTTCTAATTTTATCAGTTTCTCATCCCTTTCATCTCTCTCTTAAAATTTCTTCATCTTTCCTCCTGTCATGGACGAAGTCACCAAGAACTTCCTGCTTTCCAAAGCTCACGGGCTGAGGAACTTAACTCAGGCTGACACCGATTTTCTGAGTGCGCTGAGCACTAAAACTTCGGAGGATATTCTGGAGCTCCAAGGGATGCTGACTCCTCTGCAAGCTAGGCGGATCGCCGTCACCATGGAGGAATTCAGCCCCGTAGAGAAGTCAGTGAAGCTGTCTGCGGCCATCTACCAGATTCAGCTCCTCACGGTTATGCTGCAGCACAGGAAGGACCTGCTCGTGTGCTGCTTGAAGGGAATAAGGGCTTATTCCTCTGAACTGACTACTCTCGCCGACGCCTTGAGGGAGATCCCTTTCCTGGAGTGGGAAGATGACGACGCTGGGTCAGAAGTTTGACCAGCGGCGGGGATTCTCCTGGCATGTCTCCTGGTGCTCCTTTGGGGCCATCTTTTGTAACCCCGGCCGTTAGGCCTTTTGTAATCTCGGGCCCCTAGGCCCTTTAAGTAAATAAATGTGTCTTTCTTTACTTGCTTATCGCGCCATTGATATTTCTCTTTCTCCTCATGCCCCTACACGTCCTCCTGCTCAGGTGATTCTTTCAAATTTCTTTTCCTCTTCCTGTTTCACAGGGTTCTCAATTTCTCAATTTTCTTTCTTTTACATGCAGGGTACCGCTGCTATCCCTTCTTCTGCCACTTCTCCTTGTGGAAACATGGACCTATCTGACATCCTAGGCCCCAAGCAGCCACAACTGAATGAAGGCATCCCTTCCGCAAACGATTCCGCTGCTGGCCAGGAAGTAAGAGTCGGCATAATCGATGCCGGCCCCTTGCCGAGTGACCCAAGTCTTGGTCTGCCAGGGAGCAGGGTTACCTCCGTGCCGCTTCACTCCTCCTTCGCCGCGTCGTCTCCTTCGCCCCACCATCCCTTAGGCTTTGTAGAGGAGCTGGTGGTAGAGGACTTTCCGTCCCTTCAGACGAGCAGCTTTAATGTTGAGGCCGGGACATCTAACCGTTCTCCTCCATCTCCTCCGGACACCTTCTTCATTCCTACTGGTGTCCAAACGGTCTTTCCTTCTCTTCCGCCTACTGACACCCCAAGGATGGTGGCCGATCTGAGCACCATACTCTCCAGCGGAACCTCCACCCATAAGGTTGACTTGAGTAACATTCGTCAACACGGGTTTCCAGCACTGGGAGGCGACAGCTCTATGGCGACGTCCGCTTATCTAGCCAGCCATATGATGTCGGTCGAGGAGGAGGAGCAGGCCTTTCTTTCCGGGAACAACGGTGATCCTTACCAGCATCTCAGAACCGAGATATTCTCCGTCTTTCAGAATTTTCACTACTGGTCCCGACATGTAGCGCGGCAAGTGAGTTCCCTTAACTCTTCTCCCAAGAGTGGCGCGACGCTAATCAATGGCTCTCAGAAGAGGTTAACCAGTACCAGACGGAGCTCACTAGGACTCAGGAGGAGCTAAAGAAACTCAAGGAGGAGCGACAGAGCGCGGAAGCCAATTTGGCGGCTGCAAGGAAAGAATTAGAGGAAGCTAAAGGGTGCGAGGCCACGGGGATTGCCGCTCTTCAAGCCGAGCAGGCCAAGAATGCCGCCCTAACGGAAGAAGCAGCCGAGCAACACCAATGGTTCGTGAAGCAGACTGCAGGTCTCATGGCCGACTGCTTCATTGAGCGCTATAGCCGAGATAAGTTTGATGCCGCTGCCATCATCCGTCTCTTCAAGGAAAAGTCCGGGTCTCTTACAGAGGAGGGCTACCGCCAAGCAAAGAGACCGCGACATAACGAGGAAGGCGGCAACTCACCCAAGCTGTGAATGCTTCTTCCCTTTTGTCCCTCAAGCTTCTCTATTTCTCTGCCCTTTTTGCGCTTTTTATGGCCTTTTGCTTAGACAAGTGTCCGTCCTTGTATAAACAATCTTGAGCAGCTTGCTGCCCTTTACTTTATCGATGATTTCGCCTTCGGGCATTCTGTCTTTCCACAACATTATTATTTCTTTACGCGCTTTATCATTTTCGCATTTTACTAAGTTTCCTGCACATTTTCTCATAACTTTCGTTAGTAGCGACATGTGTTAAGACATTTTCAATACCTTGGCGCATGTCTGCGCGCTTTCTCAATTCTCTTGGCGCCATCCCCCGATGTCGCTTGTGCCACTTTTTCTGCACACTTTCACTTATAATACACATTAGTAGCGACATGCATTAAAAGGTTTTCAATACCTTGGGTTCTCGCCGCGCATGTTTCTAACACATACAGCGCGATCCGCCCCGGATGTCGCTTGTGCCATTTTCCTGCACACCTTCACTTACAATACACATTAGTAGCGACATGCATTAAAAGGTTTTCAATACCTTGGGTTCTCGCCGCGCATGTTTCTAACACATACAGCGCGATCCGCCCCGGATGTCGCTTGTGCCATTTTCCTGCACACTTTCACTTACAATACACATTAGTAGCGACATGCATTAAAAGGTTTTCAATACCTTGGGTTCTCGCCGCGTATGTGTCTAACACATACAGCGCGATCCGCCCCGGATGTCGCTCATGTCAGATGCTCCTCTAGCCAAACTTCACCGGGTTTGTCCCTTCCGGCTACTAGCTGGGGCATCGTGACCTCTTTCATGTCTTCAATCGGCCGGGAAGTGCCATCTCTCAGTGCGCTGCTGGATCAGGGCCAGCCATCAAGAGGATATGACTTTTCACTTCCTCAGCGTTGCCCTCACACCTCGAAACGTGCCATCTCTTAACGAGGTGCCTGTGTTAGCGCTACCCTCGTAAGGACAGGATTTTCACTTGCGAGGTGGAGTTTTTATCTTCCCTAGGGTGGTGCCTCACTTAATGATCACTCGCCTTTATGAGCACAGTATGTCACAAGGATAGGACTTTGCACCCCCCAGGGGAGTCGGGGCATCGTGACCTCTTTCATGTCACATACAATTCCTCGATCATGCATAACGACATATCAACATACAAATTCTAGACCATGCCACATGGCATGTCACATAGACCATGCCCAATGGCATGTCAACTTAGACCATGCCACACGGCATGTCACATACAATTCCTCGATCATGCACAACGGCATATCGACATACAAATTCTAGACCATGCCACATGGCATGTCACATAGACCATGCCCAATGACATGTCAACTTAGACCATGCACAACGGCATGTCACATACAATTCCTCGATCATGCACAACGGCATATCGACATACAAATTCTAGACCATGCCACATGGCATGTCACATAGACCATGCCCAATTGCATGTCAACTTAGACCATGCCACACGGCATGTCACATACAATTCCTCGATCATACACAACGGCATATCGACATACAAATTCTAGACCATGCCACACGGCATGTCACATAGACCATGCCCAATGGCATGTCAACTTAGACCATGCCACACGGCATGTCACATACAATTCCTCGATCATGAACAACGGCATATCGACATACAAATTCTAGACCATGCCACACGGCATGTCACATAGACCATGCCCAATGGCATGCCAACTTAGACCATGCCACACGACATGTCACATACAATTCCTCGATCATGCACAATGACATATCGACATACAAATTCTAGACCATGCCACACGGCATGTCACATAGACCATGCCCAATGACATGTCAACTTAGACCATGCCCAATGGCATGTCACATACAATTCCTCGATCATGCACAATGGCATATCGACATACAAATTCTAGACCATGCCACACGGCATGTCACATAGACCATGCCCAATGGCATGCCAACTTAGACCATGCCACACGGCATGTCACATACAATTCCTCGATCATGCACAACGGCATATCGACATACAAATTCTAGACCATGCCACACGGCATGTCACATAGACCATGCCCAATGGCATGTCAACTTAGACCATGCCACACGGCATGTCACATACAATATCATATCATTTCAAAGACTATGCTACGCAGCATATCTCATTTCATATATAATTTCAAAAAGCATGCCCCGCAGCATGTCAAGCCCTAGCATGGTATAATTTTAAGCGGGCAATATTCCAAGAGTTAGGTAAGGGCGTACCGTCCATAGTTTCGAGGTGATACGCGCCCTTTCCGATGACACGAGTGACGCGGTATGGGCCCTCCCAGTTTGAACTGAGTTTCCACATTCGTTGGCCCGCAACTCATTTGTCCCGGAGTACTAGGTCTCCCGCCTTGAGCAACCGCTCCTTAACGTGTCTGTTATGATACCGCGCCATTTTCCTTTTATAGTACATCATCTTCAAGAGGGCTTCCTCATGCGCCTCGGGCAACATATCAAGGTTGGCTCGCAACCTCTCCTCATTTAGCTCCTCTCGGAAATGTTCCACCCTTAAGCTTAAGGTGCCGATTTCAATGGGCGTCACCGCTTCAGTGCCAAAAGCCATAGGAAACGGCGTTTCCCTCGTGCTAGTTTTAACAGTCATGCGGTAAGCCCACATTACATAGGGTAACTCGTCTGGCCACTTCTTTTTCGAACCCTCAAGATTCTTCTTGATGCCGCTCAGAATGCTTCGGTTGGTCACCTCCGCTTGGCCATTAGTCTGGGGATGCGCCACAGAGGAAAACCTTTGTTCAATCTGGAATTCCTCACATTGTTCTTTGAAAAATCGGTTGGTAAACTGTGACCCATTGTCACTAACCAGCACACGAGGTACCCCGAAGCGCATAATAACTTGATGCTTAAAGAAGTGCCACACCTTTTCTGTCGTAATACTGGCTACCGCTTCCGCTTCCGCCCATTTGGTGAAGTAATCCACCGCCACAATTATAAATTTAAGCTGGGACCTTGCCTTAGGAAAGGGGCTTAGGATATCAATCCCCCACTTAGCGAAAGGACAAGGTGCCACGATCTGAGATATCTCAGTAGCGGGTCACCGCGGAATCTTATCAAACTCTTGACACTTACGGCACGCTTGCACAAAATTGTTACAATCCCTGCGGATAGTGGGCCAATAGAATCCCGACCGGAATACTTGTGCAGCCATGGTTTCACCCGACACGTGCATTCCGCAGATCCCCTCGTGGATCTCTCGCAGGGTGTGGAGGCCTTCTTGCTCCGTTATACACTTTGCCGCTGGGTGCGAAAAGCATCTCCGGATTAACTCCCCATCATAGTAGGTGCACCTTGCCGCCTGCTTCAGCACCTTTCTCTTCTCTATGTTGTCGCTTGGCAACTCATCGTGCTTTAAAATTTTTATCACGGGGACTCTCCAGTCCTTTTCAGCTTCTTCCACACATAGCGACTGATAACAATTGGAATGCTCCTGACGGCAATATTGTAGCTACGGCATCTATCCTTGATGAGTTTCTATACGCTTCCCTGAAAAACCAACCTATCGCCCGGGCCGGCGGAAGTTTCCTAGGATGGTCGACTTCAGCGGGGGGGATCTCATGCATCTTTACGCGCACGGCGTCATCCCATCCTAGGGGAACGGAGAGGATGTCGCTCTTGATAGGCCTTACGTGATGATCGCCCGCGATGGCTTACCTATTATCGCTGGAAGCGATAACTTCGGACGATGCTTATCGCTGCACCCCTATCGCTGTCAGGTATCGCCAACTTCGGCCTATAAATACCCCCATCTTTCCAAACAGAAGGTAAGATCGAGATCATCTTGGAGAATCTCTACCATTCTGAAAACTCGAACTGACTTAAGCATCGGAGTGTCTACGCCGGAGTCCCCCTCCGGCGCTTTGCAGGTACCTCCGACACCGATCGCTTCCCATCCGACTAGCTGCAGCAGCCGTTTCCGACCAGAAGAGATCTCGGATCTTATCAAATGGTGCTTTCGTTGAGAGTCTTGGTGTATTAAGTGAGCGTCCTTAATAGCCAAGCTCCGTTTAGTTGGGAGATCGGAACGGTTATGACAGCCAGATCGGAGCCAGACCGGTCTACATTTTCCAATATTCCTTTCTCAACTCGCAGGCGGTTATTTCCTTTTGCTACTGCTGACCTCTCTATGACGACGCAATCGACTATCTCGGGACCTCTGGACCTCTCGGTTGGGATCGCCGGAGGATCTATCTCCTCACAGACGGTCATTTCTTCATCGCAGACGGTGGGATCTGATCTTTATACTCCTCTTTTGGAAGGATCTGTGCTTAACAATGAAAATCCCTTTGCTATGGAAATAGCGGCCCTTCGTTCCCGCTTGGAATATTTGACTGAAATGGCCACTAGAGTCACGCCTGGTGCTTCTGGATCTAGCGTTCCTCCTCGCGTCAAATTTACACCATCTATTGTTGCTGATCGACCTTTGCCCCCGTTGTTTCCAGAGAACCCCCAAGTGCCTTTATCCGCAGGAAATCCCCCGGTTGGTCATGTACAGCTCACTCAAGGAGTAGTAGAGGCTTATGTACCACAAATGCCGCAAAGACTTCCTCTGCAGGAAGACAGGCAGCTTGAGGCGTTAAGGAACCGTTGGGCCGGATGGAGGGAAGGAACAAACAGGAGTTTATCTCCCGTATACAGTGAAAGATCCAGTAGCAGAAGATATCGAAGTCGTTCTCCCAGGAGTCGCAGTCGGTCTCCCAGGCGACATCATATACCTGAACCAAGGGAAGGAGGGCGACAAGGAGACATATCTCCCCCACGTCATGCGCGTGAGATTCTTGATGATACCTCAGGTCACCCTTTCAGTCGTCGTGTAAGACGTCACAGGGTCAGCAGGCGAGTGAAGCTTCCCGCTGATACTTATGATGGTACTAAAGATCCTATTTCGCACATCAACAAAGTGAAGGATTTCGTCCAGTTTCAAACCCACAGTGATGCGGCTTTATGTCAGATATTTGTTATGACCTTATCGGGAGTTGCTCGTCTTTGGTTTGAAGGTCTTCCTGGCGGATCCATTAGTAACTTCGCACAGTTGGAATCCAAATTTCGGAGCAGATTTAGTACAGCAATTCCAATTCGAAAATCTACCGCAGCGTTATTTGACATACAGCGGAAGCCCCAAGAGACATTGAAAGAATTTCTCAGCCGATTCGATCTGGAAATGTCATTAACGCCGGGCGTTACCGTTGATTTCGCCATAGAAGCTCTGAAAAGAAACTGCCATTATGGAACACTGAAAGATGCATTGATGGTGGATCCTCCAATATCCTTGGACGCACTAAGACTTAAAGCCCATAATTATGCGAAAATGGAAGAAGAAGAAAATAGAAATAGAACATTTAATATGCCGCCTGGGGCACCTCACATCCCTGCCGCTCCCGCAAATCCTCTGGTTGACGATCATTACACTGATGCTTACGCTCGACGGAAAGATTACATCCCAAAGACCTATGATAAGCAAAAAGGAAATGCCTCGAAAGGAAGACAAGGTAGTTCCCCTCATCAGCGTCAAGGGAACGCTAACAAAAATCGGGCGTATGATCCGGATTTTCCCTCCTTGAATGTACCAAGAGCGGAGATCTTGGCAATAGCGGAACAGCGAGATCTTCCTATCCGTTATCCTGCACCCACGAAACCTGGAGTGCTTTTAGGCAGAAGAGAAAACGCTTACTGTAAATTCCATAAAGCCAGAGGACATTCCACAGAGGCTTGCAGAGAATTAAAGTGGGCGATAGAACGCTTGGTGGAGGAAGGATATCTGGGAGAATTTGCGACTCAAGTAAGGGAAGATGCCCGAAACAATCCGATAAGAAGAGCGGCAGACGAACGACCAAGGCCCCCTCCAGTCCCACAGCCGGATAACGCTCCCAAAGGAAAGGGTGTGGAAACCTTCGCGATAGATGGCGACGACATCCCCATAATCAATATCATAGCGGGAGGGATCCCCTACGCAGATGAATCAGAACAGTCGATGGTGGCGAAAGGGGAAAAGCGTATGCGAGACGGCATGACAAAGAAAGGTGGAGCAATAGACATACTTGATCGCATGATCTTATCCTTTTCAGAAGAGGATGAAAAAGGCGTTATCTATCCCCATAATGACGCCTTGGTAGTCACACCTGTCATCGCCAGTCATGGTATAAGAAGGACTCTTGTGGACAACGGGAGTGCCGTGAACCTTTTTTCGCTGGAAGCTTATAACCTCATGAAACGCCCCCACGATGAGTTAACGCCTAGTAAGAGACCCATAGTCGGAGTGGATGGGACCCCTATCCCTGTTACGGGAGTAATCACCTTACCCGTATACTTCCGAGAAGACACTTACAAACGGTCAGAGAATTTGTTGTTCCTTGTTGTGGATCTGAATCTGCCCTATAACGTCATACTCGGACGGCCTTTCCTCAATCGCTTTGGAGCGGCGATATCACAAAAACATCTAAAGATGAAATACCCCTCCTGGGACGGGGTGGTATCGATAAAAGGTGATCAGAAACTGGCGGCAGAATGCTATTCGCTCATGACTCAGACAAGCTGCGATAGATACGTGTGTATAGCGGCAGACCCCTACGAGCAGGGTGATGAAAAGCGCGCTCAACCCCTTGACAAGATGGTACCCGTATCAGTGATAGGCAAAGAGGGAGCTAGCTTCCTGGTCAGCGATAAGCTCAGCCCAGCGGAAAATCTTCAACTGGCACGGCTGCTGAACAAATGCCAAGGAAATTTCGCATGGAAGCCCGCCGATATGACAGGTATATCACGAGAAATAGCCGAGCACAGGCTTAACATTGACCCTGACGCCAAGTCAGTTAAGCAAAAACGACGGGCGTTCTCCACCGAAAAAGCGTCGGCTGTGGAAAAGGTGGTTGTGAAGCTCCTTGACGCGGGTTTCATTCCCGAAGTACAGTATCCCACTTGGTTAGCCAACCCGGTTCTTGTTCCTAAACCCAATGGAGACTGGCGTATGTGCATTGACTTCACCAATTTGAACGATGCTTGTCCTAAGGATTGCTACCCGCTTCCTCGCATAGATCAGTTGGTTGATCAAACCGCTGGGTACGCATATCTAAGCTCATTGGACGCCAATTCCGGATATCATCAAATCCCTATGGCCCTAGAGGATGAGGAGAAGACCGCCTTCCTTACTCCTAAAGCCACGTATTGTTACACAGCGATGCCATTTGGACTAAAGAACGCGGGGGCCACATTTCAGCGAATGGCAAATAAGATTTTTGAGGAACAAATAGGGAGAAATGTGGAAGCATATGTTGACGACATACTGGTGAAGAGTGCGAATTTTCATGATCACCTGCAGGATCTAAAGGAAGTTTTTGATGTGATGAAAAGGTATCGCATGAAGCTAAACCCCCGGAAGTGCATGTTTGCATTCCAGACGGGTAAGTTCTTGGGCTACGTAGTTAGCCAGAAAGGTATCCAGCCTAATCCTTCCAAGGTTAAAGCTATACATGATATGATATCACCGAGAACCGTTAAGGAAGTGCAAAGGCTAACGGGGCGCGTTATCGCTCTGGGACGATTCGTCTCCAAGCAGGGAGAAAAGTGCCTCCCTTTTTTCAAAGTCATACGACGGAAAGCCACGTTCGGGTGGACCCCAGAATGTGAGCAAGCATTTGTGGACTTAAAGGACTATTTATCATCCGATTTATTACTGACAAGGCCCGAGTCCGGCGACACCCTGTACTTGTACTTGGGCGCGGCAGACGAAGTGGTCAGCGCCGTCCTTATTCGTGACGATAACCACACTCATCGCCCAGTTTACTTCGTGAGTCATGTCTTAAAGGACGCAGAACTGCGATATGCTCGTATTGAGAAAATAGCGTTCGCCCTTATACAAGCCGCCCGCAAGATGGACCGATACTTCCAGTCTTATCCTATCGTTGTACTTACAGACCAACCCTTGAAGAGGATATTTCGAAAGCCTGAATCTTCAGGAAGAATGCTGATCTGGGCCCTAGAACTCGAACAATATGGTTTGAGGTACCAGTCCCGGCCGTCCGTAAAGGCTCAGGTCCTTGCTGATTTTATAGCGGAGTGTACTTTCACAGAGGACCCTTTGAGTGGTGTACCTGAAGCGGAATGGAACGATATGGATCTCCCGTTCCCAGAAACATATACGGATCTTTGGATCGTTTATGTGGACGGAGCCAAAAACCAAGAACTGGCGGGGGCCGGAGTCTTCATAAACGGGCCACACAATATGCATATACGGTATGCTATTCGAATCTTGCAGCCTTTGTCCAATAACGCAGCCGAATATGAGGCGTTGCTAGCTGGACTCAGAATAGGAAGAGAGTTTTCTTCAAAGGGAAGGCGCGATACCGGCCAAACAGGAGATCTGCGTCTAAAAATTTGTGGAGACTCCAAACTGATAATTGACCAGATCTCAGGACACTCTCAGGCTCGAGAACCTATTATGGTGCAGTACCTCTCTAAGGTAACGCGAGAACTAGTGGAAATAAAGAAAGAGGGCATGCAAGTCAGCTTCGAGCACGTTCCCCGAGAGGAAAATGCTGAAGCCGATTACCTTGCCAAGCTGGCCGCGAATCCTGAAGCATCTATACCTAAAGATGTGTATTATCGTGAGCTATCGGTGCCGTCCTTCATGGAGGAACAAGCCTCTTTGTGTGTGAATGAGCTCGAAGATGATTGGCGGATTCCGGTAATAAAATACCTGATGCACGAAGAGCTGCCTGACGGTAACGCTGAAAAGATGAAAGTGCTAAGACAGGCTGCTCGTTGCACGTACTATAACGGGGATCTAATTCGAAGATGTTTTTCTCACCCCGCCGCCAAATGTATAACCGAACAAGAGGGCCTTCACACCTTACGCGAAATCCACGAAGGGATATGCGGAATGCACGCGTCAGGCGGCACCATGGCGGCACAAGTTTTCAGATCAGGATTCTACTGGCCCACCATACGAAGGGATTGCCACGATTATGTACAAGCTTGCCCCAAATGTCAGGAATTTGCTAGAATTCCTCGACGTCCAGCCACGGAAATATCGGAAATCATCGCCCCTTGTCCTTTTGCCAAATGGGGCATTGACATCCTGGGTCCATTTCCAAAGGCAAGGTCCCAACTGAAATTTGTGATAGTGGCTGTGGACTATTTTACGAAGTGGGCGGAAGCTGAAGCGGTTGCCACAATCACGGCAGAAAAAACATGGCGTTTTTTCAAACATCAAGTTATCATGAGATTCGGGGTGCCTCGTATCCTTGTCAGCGATAACGGGACCCAGTTCACCAGCCAATTCTTCAAAGACCAATGCTCAGAATTCGGGATTGAGCAGAGATTCTCTTCCGTGGCTCACCCACAAACCAACGGACAGGCAGAGGTAACTAATAGGAGCATCCTCAGTGGTATTAAGAAAAACCTAGAGGGGTCTAAGAAGAAGTGGGCTGATGAATTGCCATACGTGATGTGGGCATACCGCATGACCGTAAAAGTTAGCACTGGAGAAACGCCTTTCGCTTTGGCTTTTGGAACTGAAGCCGTTACGCCAGTGGAAATTGGGGCCATGAGCCTACGGGTGGCTCACTTTCGTGAGGAACTGAACGAGGAACGGTTACGTGCTAACCTGGACGCGTTACCAGAGGTTCGAGAAGAAGTCCTACTGAAAACGCAACACTACAAAAGAAAAATGGCCCGTTATCATAACAGGCAGGTCAAAGAGCGATTGTTGAAAAACGGTGACCTGGTGCTCCGAGACAGGCGAGCAACCGGACAACGTATGGGAAAGCTTAGTCCTAACTGGGAAGGACCGTATCGTGTAACCCACGTTGTCGGAAGAGGGGCCTATCGCCTGGAGACACTTGACGGTACGCCCTTATCCAACTCCTGGAATATCGCTCGTTTGAAGTTATATTATCCTAGAGTTTAATTTTATCTGCACTATTTGGATTATAACGACCCTAACCGTGGCTAACGCTCAATAGGAGAGTTTTCGTGGGTTTGTGGTTGCTTTTGTGCAGATAAAAAGGGGGGTACCCTGGGAGTGAAAAGTCCTATCCTTGTGATGGTCGGTCTTGATCAGATGGCCCACTAAGTGAGGGCACGACCCCAGTGTATCCTTGATTAGCGTCGGATTGAAAGATCCTTGACGCCCCCGGGGGTGAAAAGTCCTATCCTTGTGATGACCGATCTTGATCAGATGGCTCACTAAGTGAGGGCACTGCCCGGTATCTTTGGGAGTGAAAAGTTCTTTAATGATAACCGATCTCGTGGAGACGGTACATCAAGACAAGACACGCCCCAAAGAGTTAGAAACTCTGTTTAGAAACAAGAATCCTATCTTAACGGTTGGGCTGGTGCAGCTAAACCATTAAGTAAGGACACGGTTCTAAACGAGAGGACAACGCCTATAAAAGTGAAAATTCCCTAGCCTTGTGAGAGCCGTCCCGATCCGACAGCTCACGAGATGAGGCACTTAGAAAGGCCGAACGAGAGATAAGGGAAACGTGAAGGATCGCGTAATTCCAGCTAGTAACCGGATGAGTAATCCCTGGCGAAGTATAGAGCCGAGGGAAAATGCGATTCAAAACGGGTTCCGTGATAAAGCCTAATGATGGCAGCGAACAGGCTCCTACGGGTAATCACTATCTCTCAAATCTCGTTTTGTTACTGATGATCTACAATTAGAAATGTGCAGAATACTTCTGAGCAGCGGAAGGAGCGGTGGTCATGATACCGATAGGCTTATCGAAAGGCCAACCCGACATAGATCTTGGTCATCTCGGTATAAATACCAAGGATCTGCTCAAGAAAGTAAACGCACCGTGAGGATAAGGCAACCTCAGTGACGAGAGAAGTCTCACGATGAGAAAAATAAAAGAGGAATATCGATAAAGGGATTGTCTAGAAATATTAAAGGCATCTCAAGGATTTACAAAGATTCAATGTTCAAAATATTTATGCTACAAAGACAAAAGACAAAAGCCAAGCGATATTTGATCGCTGGAGGGAACGGCAAAATATCGCGACACATCAGCTCTCGGGGTCTTTTCGTTTCCAGCCCGCTGCCTTGGCTTGGCGATAGCCTGCCTCGTTGATATGGGCAGAACTCTGTAGAAAGGCTTTCGCGACATCTTCGCCCTTGTACGCATCCACCCCATGAATTTCTTCGAAACACTTAACTAGAACACGGGCGGTCTGTTCAGCATGCCACCAGCCCATATCGACTGACTCTTCCGCCAAAGCTGCCTTCTCCTTTTCTAAAGAGGACTTCTCATTCTCCAAAGCAGTCACTTTGGCCTGTTCCTCAGAAAAAGCCGTTTCTAGAGCGGAATGCTGTTTCTGTAACTCGTGGTGAGCCAGCAGTATCTTGGCACGATCTGCCAACACCTTTTTCCTTTCATCTTGCTCCTTGGACAGCTCCGCCGAAACAGAACGGAGGGAAACAGTCCGATGCTTCATCTCCTCCGCCCAGTAGTGAAATTTCATCATATTGGAGAAAAGGCTAGCACGGAAGGAGTTCACTTGGTCATCTTCCGCCTGGGAAAGGAAAGTTTCCCGTTCTACAGATGAGGCCAGAATTTGAGAAGCCAGCAGGGCAGAAACCTCATCTGAACCATCGCCCCCGATGGCTGCCAAACCACGGGTACGAAAGTCGAACAACTCAACCTGATGGGTCGCTTCGCCGAGCCCGTTTAATGGACAAAGATCCGCCACAAAATTGAAAGAGGTTCCGTCTTCATTATAGCGTTGCCGCCAAGGAACGCTAGAGGGAACGAAAGCCAGAGGACCAGGGGCGCGAACCTGTGAAGAAGAACTGCCCGGGGGCAGGAAGGTACCATGAGGCTGATAGCCCGAAAGGTCCTGCAAGACGTCTTGATAGCCTAAAGAAGAGGAATAATGATGCACAGGCCCACCAAAGGAACTGGGCGAAGCACCAAAGGGGTCCGCACCGCCTAGGTTCCCCAAAACTTCCGCGAAATGTCCACCTGGAGGAACCACTGCGGAATTAGGAACGTTAACGGAACCACCTTCCCCCGCGATGTTAGAGGAGGGTATGTTCTCATCCTCGCCTTCTATCCGGGCCCTCTTCGCGGAACCCCTCAGCACATAAGTGAGATTCATATCGCCTGAAGGAGCGGAAGCAGTAACTACAACGACCTCCTGCAAGGAGTACAAATTGAGAAAAAAGAAAAATAGATCAAATGACGAAAGATATTGAGGCACAACACGCTTACGGTAGCGGTGCTGAGGGAAGGTAGTGCCTCAGAAGAACCCGCAGCGTCGGGAGAAGGAGTAAGAGTGGCGATACTCCGTGTTCTTTTCTTCTTTTTTCCTCTGGCAATGGCCTTAGGGGCCTGAGAAGACGAGGGAGCAGCAACGGTCACGATGGGAACACCTTCAGGGATGTCAGTATCCCCTTCGCCAACTGAGGAGGAGGATACTTGAGCGAGATTCGCGGAAGTAGCCGGAAGCTCAGAAGGATTATCAGTGGCCTCTAAATCGAGCTTTTCCCTTTCTTCTCTATTATGAGCTCTCCTTAAGCGTCTTCTTACGCTTTCGGGTTTATAATCAGGATCCGTCGCTGCAAAATCACAAAATAACGTCAGCGTTAGTATCAGTGATGAAAGGGAAAGGTAGCGCGATACTCACGTCTAACGCACTCCTGAATGGCCATTCTGCAGGCCGTGAGTCGAATATGAACGCTGATCTCCAGTTGGAGTAAGGTGTTTAACCATCCTTGTTCACGAGCGGGAAGTGTCCCTGGTCGACTCCAAACGCCATCTTGGACGTCCTGGTTGAACCCAGAACGCCACTCGGGACCAGGAGTGTCAGGAAAATTTATCAGAAAGAACTCCTTTTTCCAAGCCTCAACAGAAGACTCAATATGGAGCAACTTCCAAGTAAAAGACTTGAGAGAATCATTGTCAAAGCGAGGCGATATGGTTATCACACCCCGGCACTTCATCAATTTAAAAAGGGATCTAAGCAGCAAAAGAGAAGGGGAAGTGATCCCCTTATATCTACAGAGTTCCAAAAAAGCATAAACACAGCAATATGCATTTGGGGCTAACTGGGCAGGATTGAAATTGCCAGCAATAAGCAAACCCTTGACGAAAGAATCGATAGGGAGCCGGAAACCGTAGCGAAACATCTGGGCATATAACACCCTTTGATTGCCGGTCAGAACGCTGTTTAAACGAACTGACCCAGGGGCAACAACAGCTTGGTAACCGTCAGGAATAACGGCACCGTGAGTAGCCAAATGCTCCTGGAGAATGGCCTCCGTGGTAATAACACTGACCGTGGTATCCATTTTCTTCTCATCGATGGATTTTGACTCAGAACGGCGAGTCTTTGCCATGACAGGGCTAAGGAAATAGAAATGAAGAAGACGAGGGAAAGGAAGGGAAATACCTTTGAAAGGAAAGAACTTCGAAAGCCTTGAATGGAGGTGAGAAGGACAAGACGGCCGAGAGATAATATGAAAAAGTGGAGTGAAAAAGAAAAGGGAAGAAATAAAGAGGGTTTATAACCCTAGTAATTAAAAGGAAACGACGGATGCTGCAGTCGTTGTGTCGAAGCGGCATGAGGGATAAGACTCAAGCAATGAGTATGACTCTAGAAGAAGCGCGACAAACGCTTCGATCTTGTTAAAATTTCTAAACACGCTAAGGTGAAGCGGCAGAAGAAACGAACACGTGTGTCTGCACCATCATGACTTTTCCCGCGCACCGACGGAAGGGTCGCGAGCATTAAATGCTCTGAAAAGTAGATGTGACTTTTTGATAAAAAGCAAAAGCGATATCACAAGAAAGGAAATAATGCAAATCGGCGTTGAATAAAAGAACAGTTCTCAAGACAGTACAAGAGAGCGAAATAAAATAAGATATCGCCCGAAGAGCAAGGTACCGATATCGCCGCGCGATAGGACGTTATTACAAGACATGGAAAACAAATAGCAGTGTTCTTCAATGGATCAATTAAGAGTCATCGCATGCCTCGCCGTCATCATTCCCTTGCTTTTCCCCAGAAGGGGGAAAACCCCTTTCGCCTTCACTAAGATCTTTAATTTTTTGGGAAGCGTAATCGGCCAGCATGGATGAATCGACGGCGCCTCGGATATGGAGATCCATAAATCCTGCGATACAAACCTCGATGGTCTTATTCTTCCACCAGGCTATCCTCGAAGGAACTTTGGCCAAATCGGCATCGCGAGATGACAACTCTTCACGGAGGAAGACGTTCTTTTTATCAGCCACCACCAGTTCCGCCTCCATTAGCTCTGCTCTCGCTTTCCCCTTCGACTTCTCCCGAGAAAGTTCAGCGCGACAATCCTCCAACTCCGCCCGAGTTCGTTCTTGCAACTGCGATAGCTCCTTCGCCTTCGCCAAGGCTGCGTCTAATTGTTCCTGCAAATCCGAAGAGGGTCGAGTTTTGTTATGCTGGTCTTCAAGAAAATAATGAAATTTCCGAAAGCTAGCCAGCATGTCGTTCATGAGGTGTGACTGTCGTGTCTCGGGAGCATGCTGTAAAAACTCTTCCCTGTCCTTGGAAGAAGTAAACATCTGTCCCACTATGGGACCCACGGGCTCTTCTCGCGATAACGGATCCGATATTCCTAAGGCACGAAGCCCGTCAGTGCCGAAAGAGGACAAATCCAGCTGATATCCAGTGGGGCCCTGGGACCTCTGAGGAGAAAGGTTGGCGATATAAGGAGAGGAACAACTTTTTGCGCAATCACCAACGCCCGAAATTGAAGACAGAAATAAAAGAGGAGGCTTCCGTGGGAGAAATTCAGGAGGAACGCTTAAATTCGAAACCGGTAGGGTTGCCTCTGGGATAAAAGAACCTATCGGGGAAGCAGGATGGCCCGACGACAAAGGAGAGGTCGCGGCTGCCGAGGTCTCATTGTTTTCGATAGAAACGGCGGAAGGCACCCTGATAGCTTTGATATTTTTCACCACTCGCGAAGTACTCGCGGCATGAGAAGCGTTAATATTCTCAGGGGGGACCGCGTTAACTCCCTTCAAAGGGGGAACTGGGGGGTTAGTTTTCTCTGTGCGAACCTTCTTTACGAGACGCTCCGTCTCTTCTGCAATTTCTTCGCTATCGTCCTCAGCCGATTCCGCCGTGTCATCATTCCTCCTCGACCTAAGTTTCATCCTTTGGGCAATAGTAGCATGACGTAATTCAGGACCAGTGTCCATGCTCTCGCTATCGCTGTCGATTTTCTCAAACACAGGATCGCCTTGAGCTACCCTCTTGCCACGGGACGGAAGCCAATTTTCAAGGAAACAAGAAGGTCGAGTGGAGGCTCTGCGAGTTGTGACGGTTTTAGTCCTTTCCCTTCCAGGCGGAATGGGTGGGCGGCGGGAATTTTCAGGAGGAGGAGAAGGAGGCAGCGACTGGAGAGGTGTTTTGTTCAAAGGGGCGTCACTTTCCCCAGAAGAACTACTCTCAGCGTTACCTGCCAGCAAAACATATTAGCAAATTAAGAAGATTGAAGCGATAAAGAAGAAAAAGGAAACTCACCCACAACGCACTCTGACAAGGGCCTGAACCGAGCAAACTCCCGGATACGGAAAGACCCTTCTATTTCTAACAAGGCGCTAACGTTGGAAACATCCTGGCTTGACAGCGCTTCCGGTCTTTTCCAAACGCCACTATTGATTTTTCGATTGAAACCCCCGCGCCAGAGTCGTGACGTCAAACGAAGGGTGAAAAAGCCAGACTTCCAGTCATCTACGCGTTCCTCAAAACCTTGAAAGTTCCGCCAGAACAGTTGCACAATGACATCATCCCATCTGGGGGTAATATCTACCAGGCAGTCGCAACAACTCAAGACAAAGAACGTGCGGAATAGATCAAGCGATGGAGCAAATATACGCTTCATCTCGCACGAACGAAGGAAAGCGTAAATACCACACCAAGAGGGTGGAGTGATCTGGACGGGATTAAGGTCATAATGATCTAGCAGTTTCAACAGAGAAGCATGGAGTGGGAAACGGAATCCGTAAGTAAACATCTTGAAATAAACTAACCGGAATGTTCCCCACATGGCGTCAGGCAGCCGAGTGTCCTTCAAAGAGACAAAAGGGCGATAGCCCGTGGGAAAAGTAATACCACTCTCCTCTAATTCAACCCTCAAAACCTCATTACAATTGAATATGCTGCGAGTTCTCCTAGCTTCGGGATCTATGGGGTTTTCAACAGTTGAAGACATAAGGGACAGGGAAAGTAAATCTACGGCGGTAGAAGGAGTAAATACCTGGAGCAAAAAGCCAGTGAGCCGGTCGCCGGCACCAGTGAGCGGTCGCGGTAAAACCTCTCGAAGAAAAGAAGTGCAGAAGAGAGAGGAAATGTGCAAAAACTCAAAATAGTAGCAAAAGCAGTAAAAGAGAGAGATGATTTCCTTATAAAGGAAAAGCCTAAAGAAGAGACAGCCTGTAAAAATGAAACACGTACAGAACAGAAAAAGACACGTGGATAGTCATTTGTGCCTTCTGAAAGAAGACAGTTACCGATTAGAAGTTGAAGGCAGTTACCCGTAGCGAAAGGGACGCTTCCGCGATAACCCGGAACGCTTAGAAAGAAACAATAAGTAAGCGATGAGAAGCGAAAAGGAAGTAAAACCATCATTCATTATTATGAGGAAGGCCATACGGCATCTACAAAAGAAGGATTAGGCCCTACTCTTCACCGTCGGACCAAGTAATGCCGTAGCAATAGACTACGTCCTCTTCGTCATCGCCACCCCAGAAGGGTGAATCCACAACAGCAGGGGGAGAAGACTCACCGACCCTCTTTCTAGCGGCAGTAGTCGACCCAGTTGTTTTCTCCTTAACGCTTGGCGATACTGCATCAACGGCTGAACCAGCAGAAGGAACCCACGGAGGCGAATCATTCAAAGGAGGAAACGATTTTTTCTCCTCCCTAGCCAGAGAAGCCAGAGAGTCGAAAAATGACTTAGATGCCTTGGCAGCCTCCTTCCTTCGTTGTTCAACTTCCTTCCTCCGCCTCTTGCGACCTCGCCGGCGGACAACCGGCCTCCAAGGAGGCGATGAGGGAGGATTATCTGTGTCAGGGGTAGTCGGAGGAGTTGGCGGTGAATTCCTCGAAGCCGTACCTAGCAAATAAGAATCAACCATGAGACTCACAGAGGATCTATAACGAAGAAAAATGAAGGAGAAAGAAA
This sequence comes from Viola odorata, assembly GCA_963691705.1. NCBI lineage: Eukaryota > Viridiplantae > Streptophyta > Magnoliopsida > Malpighiales > Violaceae > Viola > Viola odorata. The sequence goes on from OY829544.1 coordinate 48,173,396, forward strand.
TGGATAAGAATGAAGGAGGAAAAGCCTCATTAAACAGCCGGGAAAAGAAGAAAAGAGACTCTTCGATCCTCCAACCCGACTCTTGAAGATTGGCACGTGTACAGTCTGAAGTGCAAATGTAGATTTGCAGTCATGCCTGTTGAAATCTCGCGCAAATCAAGAATAATGCTAATATCTGCTGATCAGTTGTTATAATGAGGACGGCGCGGAGTTAAGGCAGAACGATCAACAGAAAAACCGCCCAATGGCAAGACTGTTTTCAGTTGGGCTAAGAATATTCCTTGGAACATGACAAAGAGCGCAGTAAAGAAGAAGAACAGTCACAAGGCGGAATGATTGAAACAATTTATTTATTATGGCCTACCGGCCGAAAGGTACATTTACAAGGCAAGAGGAAAAGAAAAAGGCCCAAAGGGAGCCACCGTTATCAGGTGTCAGAACCAGTATCCTCGGGCACCTCAGGAAGGTCCCTCAAGGAATCCATGACCAGGACAAGATCATGGGAAGTGGCCCTCATCCCCTTCAGGCAGCACCCCAACATGTCCTTACGCTGCTGCAGCATGGCGATTACTACCTGAATCCGAGCGATGGAGGCGGACAGCTTTGATACGCTCTCCAAAGGACTGAAGTCCTCCAGGGAAATGGCCCCCAGCCGGGAATAAAGCGGAGTCAGCATTCCTTGCAGCTCCAGAATATCCTCAGAAGTCTTGACCAGCATGTTCTCCAGGAAACCGACGTCGCCGTCATTGAGGTTCCTGAGTGAATGACCCTTGGAGAGAAGAAAATTCTTAGTCAAATGATCCATGATGCTAGCTGGTAAAGATGAGGAGAACGTGGGTGGAGAAAGCTCTCCGATTTATAGGCTCCAGTGAAGGGAGGCCTTGGGAAAAGAAATTGAGGTCCTCAAAAGACGAGCCACCCCGATAACCTCGAGGATTGATAAGCGTAGAACGAAAGGGACGGGTGACGTTCACGATACAGATACTGGAAGGAGTACGAGGCAGAGTCTGAAAAACGTTGAGAGGCACGGTGTCACTGGTAGCCCTAACGCTAAAACCATAAGGTTACCGGTATCCACAGTGTAAGGCCGCGTTGATGTCGCAGGTGGCCCTGGATGCGTAAAACCGCGATGACATCACAGGCGTCTGGTGGTATGAAGCCGCGCTAATCATAAGGTAGCTGATGGTATAAAGCCACGCTGATACCGCTGTTTTCTCGAGCGTAAAAGAAAAATTGGGCTCGTGTGACCTCGAACCTCTGTAAGTATAAAGTTTGCTAACTTCTATATAAGTTTCTATCTCCTCTGTGTCTTTGCAGAACACTTGGAGGGACGATAGACCCGAAATATATGCCAGCCCATGGTGCGGCCTGGTTGAATATACGCGACGATGTCGCAAGCGACCTATCGACGGTCCTTCTATGACTCGAACAAAGCTGAGACTTTATAAGTCCTATTGAAAGGCCAAATGGGCCAGTATCGCTGAATAAAAGTAATGCCTTCAGAATCACGAGCGCCCCAGCGGCCTCCTAGTAGAATTCTTACTGTCTCGAGGAGACAGGACTTTTTGACAAGAAACAAGGACGAACTTGACCGGGTTAGTGGAAAGTTGTGGATCTAAGCCCTCGTTCTGCATTGGGATTGATCAGCCTTTGAACGATAAAGAAAGCTCAAGCCCTCTGTGGAAATATCACCTCATGACAGAGCAAACCCCTATCTAAAGATATCAGACATGGATAGCCCTTGGTGAACACTCGGGCTAGTTTTCAGTTGATCTTATGATAACAATTGGAATGCTCCTAACGGCAATATTGTAGCTACGGCATCTATCCTTGATGAGTTTCTATACGCTTCCCTGAAAAACCAACCTATCGCCCGGGCCGGCGGAAGTTTCCTAGGATGGTCGACTTCAGCGGGGGGGGAATCTCATGCATCTTTACGCGCACGGTGTCATCCCATCCTAGGGGAACGGAGAGGATGTCGCTCTTGATAGGCCTTACGTGATGATCGCCCGCGATGGCTTACCTATTATCGCTGGAAGCGATAACTTCGGACGATGCTTATCGCTGCACCCCTATCGCTGTCAGGTATCGCCAACTTCGGCCTATAAATACCCCCATCTTTCCAAACAAAAGGTAAGATCGAGATCATCTTGGAGAATCTCTACCATTCTGAAAACTCGAACTGACTTAAGCATCGGAGTGTCTACGCCGGAGTCCCCCTCCGGCGCTTTGCAGGTACCTCCGACACCGATCGCTTCCCATCCGACTAGCTGCAGCAGCCGTTTCCGACCAGAAGAGATCTCGGATCTTATCAGCGACATTTGTTCCTCCATAAAGGACGGCAAAGATCTTTCCTCGTAGTACACACCGTCTGGTATGACAGCCTCTTGATTGGCCGCCATTTTAGCGAGATTTTCCGCCTCAGTGTTACTTTCTCGCGGAATGTGTTCAAGAGTGACACGCACGCCGCTTCGTTCCATCTCTGCCAGCTCCCTTTTTACTTTTGAGAGATATTGTGCCATGATTGGTTCTCTGGCTTGAGAGTGTCCCAAGACTTGGTCAATTACCAACTTGGAGTCCCCTCGTATTTTCAACTGTGGGGCTCCTGCCACCAGATCGTTCTCAGCTTTAGTAAAAAGATTCGCTCCTATTCTGAGCCCTGCCAACAACGCTTCATACTCCGCCGCGTTATTGTACAGCGGTTGCAAAATCCTGATGGCATGCCGCACTTGCACATCATGTGGCCCGATCATATATATGTCGGCTCCTGCCAGCTCTTGGTTTTTAGCGCCGTCCACGTAGATAACCCATAAGTCCGCTGGGGCCTCTGAGGGTAGGATCTTTGCATCGCTCTCTTCCCTCTCGGGTGGCTCCACCGCCTTGTCCCCAGTAAAGGTACACTCGGCGATGAAGTCTGCCAAAACCTGAGCTTTGACGGATGGCCGAGCTTTGTACTGTAGCCCATATTGCTCCAGCTCAATTGCCCAAATTAGCATCCTCCCTGAGGATTCCAGTTTTCTAAAAATTCTTTTCAAGGGCTGATCCGTAAGCACGACAACCGGATGGGCCTGAAAGTATATGTCCATCTTTCGCGTGGACTGTATCTGGGTGAATGCCACCTTCTCAATGTGAGTGTATCGTACCTTAGCATCTTTTAGCACATGGCTAACGAAGAAAACGGGGCGGTGAGCGTGGTTATCCTCCCGCACCAGCACGACACTGACTACTTCATCCGCAATGCCAAGGTAGAGGAATAAAGTGTCACCCGGTTCTGGTCGGGTTAGCACCAACTCGGACGACAAGTGAGCTTTCAGGCCCACGAACGCTTCTTCACACTCTTGCGTCCATCCGAAAGGAGCTTTCTTTCGTATGACTTTGAAGAACGGCAAACACTTCTCACCCTGCTTAGAGATGAATCGTCCCAAAGCAATAACACGCCCTGTTAATCTCTGAACTTCCTGGAGGGTCCATGGCGATACCATATCATGGATAGCCTTAATTTTCGACGGGTTCGGTTGGATGCCCTTTCGGCAAAAATTTCCCTGTTTGAAATGCAAACGCGCATTTGCGAGGGTTTAACTTAATTTGGTACTTTCTCAATGTGTCGAACACCTCCTGCAAGTCCGCCAGATGATCATCAAAGCTTCTGCTCTTGACCAGTATATCATCCACGTATGTCTCCACATTTTTCCCGATTTGCTTTTCGAACACTTTGTTGGCCATACGATGGAAAGTTGCCCCCGCATTCTTTAGGCCAAACGGCATCGCCGTATAACAATAAGTGGCCTTTGAAGTTATGAACGCCGTCTTCTCCTCATCTTCCCTAGCCATGGGAGTTTGATGGTATCCAGAATTGGCGTCCAAAGAACTCAAATACGCATATCCCGCTGCTTGATCAACCAGCTGATCAATTCGAGGGAGCGGGTAGCAATCCTTGGGGCAAGCGTCATTCAAGTTGGTAAAATCAATGCACATGCGCCAGTCTCCGTTGGGCTTGTGGACTAGGACGGGGTTGGCCAACCACGTGGGGTATTGAACCTCACGGATAAATCCTGCGTCTGACAACTTTGTTACTTCCTTATCAATCACCCCCGCCTTCTCCGTAGAGAAAGGTCGCCACTTCTGTTAAACCGGTGTGGCGTTTGGATCAACGTTAAGTCGATGCTCAGCCACTTCTCTGGACACACCACGCATGTCCGCTGGTTTCCACGCAAACTCTCCTTTGCACTTGTTCAACAGCTGGGCTAATTGTGCATTCTCCTCAGGGGTTAACTTGTCGCTGGCCTGGAAACTTGCCTCACTATTGCCTTGGACGGGGATGGGTGCCATCACGTCCACTGGCTGGGTCCGCCTTTCGTCCCTTTGTTCATAGGGATCCGCCGCCACGCACACATACTGGTCACAACTTTTCTGAACCATGAGCGAATAACACTCAACCGCCAACCTTTGATCACCTTTGATCGATACTACCCCTTCCCAGGAGGGGTATTTCATCCTAAGATGTTTCTGAGACACCGCCGCCCTAGAATGGCGTTATAGGGTAGGATGAGATCCACAACCAGAAACATTATCTCTTCTGATCGTTTCGACGCATCTTCTCTGAAATACGCAGGCAACGCTGTGATTCCAGTTACAGGTATAGGAATACCGTCCACTCCAATGATTGGTTTCTTGCAAGGTGCCAATTCACCGGCAGGGCATTTCATGAGGTTATATGCCTCCAACGAAAACAAATTTACCGCGCTGCCGTTATCCACGAGTGTCTTTCGTACCCCGTGGTTCCCAATCACTGGTGTGACCACTAGCGCGTCATTGTGGGAAAAAACGACACCCTTCTCATCCTCTTCTGAAAAGGATATTACCATTCTATCCAGCGCATCTATCGCCCATTTCTTTACAAGTTGGCCTTCCCGTTTCCGCTTCTCTCTTGCTGCGGGCGTCGCCGGAGTGATCTTGTCCAAGAACGACGTGCCGCCTGCGATAATGTTGATGATAGGAACGTCCTCCTCATACGTCATTAACGCTTCCTTCCCCCTAGTGCCAGAAGTCCCACTGCTCCCAGGGGGAGGTGGCAGTTGATGATCGCCCGACGACCCGCGCGGAGGGTCGTTTCTTACGTCTTCTCTCATTCGGGCGGCGAACTCTCCAAGGTAGCCTTCTTCCAAAAGACGTTTGATCGCTAGCTTCAATTCTCTACACGCCTCTGTAGAGTGTCCCTTGGCTTTATGAAATTTGCAAAAGGCATTCTCCCTTCCTCCCATAACCACTCCTGGCTTCACAGGGGCTGGGTAGCGGATAGGCAGATTCCACTGCTGTATAATGGCTAGAATCTCCGCTCGAGGGAGAGTAAGGGGAGGAAGGCCGGAATCATACGGTTGGCCCTTAGGCCGGTCCGACTGTCGCTGAGCATTCGAGCCACCGCCCTTCCCTTTAGCAGAACTACCCTTCTGGCGAGTCGATGCCTTGGGAATGTGATCTTTCCGCTGAGCGTACTCATCACCTGGCGTTGTGTCATGGACCGTACTTGCTGGTGGCGCAGGAACTGGAGCGACACTCTGCGGCATGTCCCACATTCTGCTCCTATATTCTTCCTCTTCCATTCTTGCGTAATTGTGGGCCTTAAGCCTCAACGCGTCTAAAGTTGTTGGAGGGTCCACCATTAGCGTGTCTCTAAGCTTTCCATATCCACAATTCCGCTTTAAAGCTTCCACAGCGAAATCGATGGTGATACCAGGCGTTAAGGACATTTCCGTGTCAAAACGGCCAAGATAGCTATTCAACGACTCTTCTGGCTTTCGACGTATATCGAACAAGGCTGCAGCCGACTTCCGAATAGGAATGGCTGTGCTGAAACGACTCTTAAACTTGGCTTGCAGCTGCGGAAAATTGTCAATCGATCGAGCGGGAAGTCCTTCAAACCAGAGGCGGGCTACTCCTGACAACGTCATGACAAAGATCTGACACAATGCCGCGTCACTGTGCGTTTGAAACTGCACGAAATCCTTCACCTTGTTAAGGTGCGAAATAGGGTCAGTAGTGCCGTCGTATGACTCCTTGGGGAGCTTGACGTGCCGGCTAACCCTGTGGTGCCTCACGCGGGGAGTAAAAGGATGACCCACCACGTCGTCCAAGATCTCGCGATCATGACGAGGAGGGGACAGGTCCAACTGTCGCATGTGCCCTCGAGGCTCAGGGGTACGATGACATCTGGGAGATCGACTACGACTCCTAGGCGAATGGGATCGACGCCTCCTACTACTTGATCTTTCACTCCGGGCCATAGACATCTCTCTACAAGCTCCTTCTCTCCTGCCGTCCCAACGCTCTTTATATTCATCCGGCAACCGCTCCACTTGTGAGACAGGAACTCGCGGTATGTAGTGATCCTCCGCTCCGTCTGCCAGTTGCGCAAAACTGAATGGCATACTTACCGCTGGTGAGGTCAGAGGGACGCTCATATGGCGGCGAGGCGATACCGCTCTATTAGCGATAATAGACGGAGTGAAAATGACTCGAGAGGGCACACCTGATGTCGCTGCGCTAGAGGAGGAGCCCGCGACCATCCCAATCAAGTAATCTAGATGAGCACGGAGAGCCAACATCGAGCTCACCGATGGGGTGGTAAGCCTGTCCGCTCCAGAGCTAGCAGGTGGAGGGACGAAGTAGCTAGGTCCAGCCATGCGAGACAGCGAGGGGCATAAGGAAGTGACAGAAGATCCCATTTGGAGAAACGAGGTACCCATTTGAGAAGACAGCGCACCAGCTGTCAGACCGAAAAGAAAGTCTGACTGCGCAGAGGAATCCGCAGGTGATGTGACATACGTACTGGACGAAGACGTGGAAAAGAGCTCCCTTCGTGCGTGAACATTACGCGTGTGAGGGGGCATGGATTCTGGATCTGAAGCCATAATTCTTCGACTCTTTAAGAAAAAACAGAGCTTGGCTACTAAGGAAACTCACTTAATCAACCAAAACTCTCAATGAAAGCACCATTTGATAAGAGTCTGAGGGGTAGCGAGCAGAATTCGTCTGATCTGGGCCGGTCAGGAGCACTGTTGGGGGTCTTCGTCACCTGCAAGGCCCCGGAGGGGGTCTCCGGCGTAAACACTCCGATGCCAAAGTCAGTGTGAGTAGTAGAAAAGGCAGGGGTTCAGTACGCTGTCTTAAGCTTACCCCCCCAGTCAGAAAAGGTGGGGGTATTTATAGACAAAGGAAGGACTTTACTGGCAGGGGGTAGGGATACCCCCTGGTGGTTGTCGCTGGGGTGGCACATGCCGCAAGGGTGGCGCATGCCGCTTGGTAAGGCAGGGAGTGATGTCATACGGGTGACGTCATGCGGAGTGACGTCAGGGGTGACCTGGGATGAGATGTCGCCGTGCGAGTGTCGCTTGAGAGCCCCCTCCGCTGATGTCGACCATCCCAGGGTCAGGCTGCAGGCTAGGGGCGGCATGAATAGGGTCGCGTCCCCACGGCAGGCGCTTCTTGCTGGCCGGGCCACTCGGTGGGGAAGTGAGATGCCGCTCCTGTGGCATCGATAGTTATCAGCTGATCATGCCTCGGATGAGTATGAGTCGTTGAGCTTCGACTTCCCCAATGAGGACATCATAGTGATTGAAGAAGAGATCGCAGAAGATCTCCGAGAAGATGACTGGTGGACCATGTTCTTCGACGGTGCTGTGAACCTCCCGGGCAAAGGAGTAGGAGCCGTGGTCATAGCCCCAGATGGCCGTCAATTCCCCATAACATGCAGATTGAACTTCCCATGCACCAATAACATAGTCGAGTATGAGGCATGCATCAGCGGTCTGACAGCAGCCCTCGACTTAAAAGTAAAGAAGCTCCGAATCTTCGGTGATTCAGCACTCGTCATCTACCAAGCCCAGGATCTATGGCAGACACGGGATTCCAAGCTCATCCCTTATCAAAAGTTGCTCACCCAACTCACACGGGAATTCGAGGAAACCAAGTTCGACCGAGTCGACAGAGAAAAGAACCGCTTCGCAGACGCATTAGCCACATTGGCATCGATGTTCAAGTTAGAGTGCGGAATAATGCTTCAGCCTTTGAGGGTAGAAGTAAAAGAAACTCCGGGATGTTGTGTCGCCTTAGAAGAAGAACCTGATGGCAAGCCGTGGTTCTACGACTTAGTACAATTCATCAGAAACCGGGAGTACCCACCGGGGGCAAGCCGGGTTAGCAAAAAGACCCTCCAGCGCTTAGCGCTAGACTTCTACCTCGACGGTGAAGTTCTGTATAAAAGGAGAGCTGATGGAGCTTTGCTTCGTTGCATCACCATAGCTGAGGCAAAGAGAATCATAGCAGAGATCCACGAAGGGGTTTGTTCCACACACGCAAGTGGGCACATGATTGCCAGACAGATAATGAGACAAGGTTATTTTTGGCTCACCATCGAACGAGATTGCATCAGCCATTTTCGGAAGTGCCACAAATGTCAAATCTACGCGGACCATCTCCATGTCCCTCAAGCCCCTCTCTTCAGCATGACATCGCCTTGGCCTTTTGCGATGTGGGGAATCGACATCATCGGCCAAATTCACCCAACAGCCTCTAATGGCCATCGCTTCATCCTTGTAGCAATCGACTACTTCACCAAGTGGGTAGAGGCCACCTCTTACTCCAACATCACTCAGAAAATGACCATGCGGTTCATTGAGAGAAATATCATTTGCCGTCATGGGGTCCCAGAAACCATCATCACGGACAACGGCACCAATCTTAACGGAAAGCTGATCGACGGTCTTTGCCAACGTTGGAAAGTGAAGCACCGAAACTCGTCACCATATCGACCAAAGATGAATGGCGCAGTCGAAGCAGCAAACAAAAACCTGAAGAGGATCATCCAAAAGATGGTAATCACTCACAAAGATTGGCATGACATGCTTCCCTTCGCACTGCATGCTTACCGAATAGCAACCCGTACATCCACGGGGGCAACGCCCTACTCATTAGTTTACGGCATGGAAGTTGTAATTCCCCTTGAGGTAGAAATCCCTTCTCTCAGAATCCTGGCAGAGTCCGAAGTGGAAGAATCAGATTGGGCAAGAGTGAGGTACGAGCAGTTGAACCTCCTTCCAGAAAAGCGCTTAGCCGCTATCTGCCATGCGCAATTATATCAGCAAAGAATGGCCAACGCTTATAACAAGAAAGTACAACCTCGTGAGTTCGAGGCTGGGGATTTAGTGCTGAAGAAGATTCTTCCTCACTAGGGAGCTAGTCAAGGAAAATGGGCCCCAAGGTACGAGGGCCCATATCTGGTCAAAAGTGCATTCTCAGGGGGTGCCCTGATGCTAACCAACATGGATGGAGACGATCTCCTAAGACCGGTAAATGCCGATGCAGTCAAGAGATACTTTGCCTAAAGCATCGCGAATAGAGCGTTCGGTCAGACTAAAGACATAGGGTTTTATCATGACAATCTAGCACAAACATTTGTCCTGAAATTAATAAAACAAGTTTTTTCAAGAGATGGCTCATTATTTTAAAAATTTGTTTTCCCCTTCTTTTTTGTGAGAGGACAAAAGGAGGCATGACATAGATGGCTCCCCGGGAGTAGCTCGAGATGTAAGACACGTCACTTAGACTAACGCCACTAATCAATTTTAAGTTTTGCAGGGATGTAAGGTCTCACGCCTCAGCTCATCATCACGATAAAACCAGGCAGTTCCCGAATTGCCATAGTAGGCCACCTTCAAGAGCGAATCAAGAAAGATTTTAAGACAAACCATCACCATCTAAAGCGAACTTTCCTTTCCTCGCAGTGCTACCAGTACAACCGGCATCGCAAACAACTGGTCTCAAAGGACTAAATGCTGGACCAAAGTCACAAAGCCCACCCTACGCCGGCTGAGCTATCAGAACACTAGCAACGTCGGCTCCCATCTCCGTTCACCGGTTCAGAGGAGCTCATCACCAAAACGCCATGGTCGCCCAACGCACCCTCGCAACTCCTGGAAAAAGCACGACCAAAAAGCTGTCCTCCTAGGACCACTATCAACATACTTGATGCGGTCTTGTTCAAGACGTTTCCCAACGCCCGCACCATGATCAACACGATGAAGATCAATCCTTTGATTAAGAGGCAGCCGGACTGCAAGTATTACCCATGCCAAGGCAAAGCATCTAAAAGCAAAGCCATCGTCAACAAACATCCGATGCAAGTCACGCTGCGGTGACCCACGGACGGCCCGACCAAAAGGGAGAGCTTAAAAGCTTATCAATCACATTACTTTTGCCAAAACTCATCTTGCATTTACTCCTCATTAGTTCTTGCCATATCATTTTTCAGGAACTAGGTCGCCCCATTCGTTGCCTGCATAAGAATGGTAAGCATATGCCCTTGCAGCCCAGCTGCATATTTCGGGGACAGAGGATTTCCCCTTCATCCCCGAGCAATCACGAAGCCCATCAACAAAGGTTCAGCAGGGACCGGGAAGCAAATGGACCAAATGCGGATCTCATCCTCCCTTCGGCCTGGATCAGCGGTCCCCGCAAAGCAGCTGAAAAAGGAACTAATCAGTGCATCTAAGCAAGGCGTTCCGGAACTGGGACCACGTCGTAGACACCCTCGAAAAGTCAGGTTAAAGGAAGGGAGAATCCCTGAACTTATCTCCTTTTCGTTTTCAAATTAATTTCCCTTTCTGTTGTCCCTTCTGCACCTCGCAGGGACTGGAAGTATCTCGCTGTCAGCCGCGTGGAGCTCGTGGAAGACGCCCTTGCAATCCCGCTGCACATTTCAGGGGAGTCCATCTTTCTCTCCCTTTTTCATTTAAATTTGCTTTCATTCTTGCTCGCTTTGTTAGCTTTAAGTCGAGTACGGTCGTCCGGCCCATTGGGGGCAACCTTAGGTTCTCATTAGAACGTTACAGACAAGTCGTCCCCCCACATTCTAGCAATCAAACCGTCTAGCAATCAAACCATCTAGCAATCAAACCGTCTAGCAATCAAACCATCTAGCAATCAAACCATCTAGCAATCAAACCGTCTAGCAATCAAACCATCTAGCGATCAAATGTCTAGCAATCAAACCATCCAGCAATCAAACCATCAATCAGTCAAAAATCAAAAATCAATCAAAATCCCTCTTTAGCCCGGCCAAGACAAAAGCATACTACTCTCATAAGCATTTTCATGCATCGCATAGGTCAGAAATTTTCAATCCCTCTGTTGAACCCAGCATCTACCCAAATTACGTGCCATGCATGATATTACCTGTTTGCTCTTATATCTGCGGTTTGCTCCGGCGTAAGCAGTCACAAACAAATCCCGGTAAGTATTTTTGAGCCATCGCGGCGTATCCCTCATGAGTGTAAGGGCCTGACTAGATACTAGTTGAGTTCGCATAATATCCAGGGTACATGCGCGATTAGACATGGGATAGCTATAAAATGACATGGGACTTTTACAATTTTCTCCACTTTTTTCGTTTCTTCCCTCTTTCCACCATGTATGTCATCACTCCCCAAACCTTCACTATCACTCATACCCCGGGAGCCGAAGAGCAATTTCAGCTAAAATTGCCAGCCGGAAGTAAAAGCACGTCGAGTTCAAGTTCACGACGAAGGAGACGGAAAAGGTCACCAGGAGATCGCTAAGGACTATCACCGAAGAAGCAGCAACGACGAAGGTCGAGGCCTCAAGACAAAAGGGGAAGAGATCAAGACGAAGTCTGTGCTTGCTTTGCTCTGTTGCATTTCAAATCAAAAAGGGGAGGGATAAAAAAAAAAAAAAAAAGAGAGAGAGAGAGAAAAAGAAAGAAAAAGGAGAGGAAAAAGAAAAAAAAGAAAAGGAGAGAGGGGAAAAAGGGAAAAGAAAAGAAAAGAAAGAAAATGCTCAGAGACCTTCAAAGAATACAAACAATCGAAGAGCCGAAGCAATCACAGCCCGGGGACAACTCAATTCGAGAAATCTCGAAGAAAACTTTCCCTAGTGAACTCAAGTAGAAAGGCCCAAGGCCGACTCGAGAAATCTCAAAGCAACCTTCCCCAGTGAACTCAAGTAAAAAGGCCCAAGGCCAACTCGAGGAATCTCAAAGCAAGCATCCCTAGTAAGGACACGAGAAGAAAAGGGCCCAAGGCCAATTCAAGTAGTAAGTCGCAAAAAGAACAGCGACGACACTCCCCCAATGAAGACTCAAGAAAAGGGCCCCTGGGCAAACAAAAAGCACCCCCAACAAAGATCCTAGAGCTTACGCACTCTGTCCAGAACGCATCCCCAGCAAAAAGCGAGAGAGCTCGCACACCTCGCCCTCATCAGGGTCAATCAAGAAAGCATCACTCATCAAAAGCTTCCAACTCCCCAGCAAAGCAATCTCTTCCAAAACAAACTCCTTTCCGGACTTTTCATGTCCTTTCATCCTTTTTCCGTAAAAGTCCCATCGATTATTAGAATGCCCATGCATGTGCATCTTCATTCGAAGTCTATTCACTCGGATTGACATTGCGAACTTTAAATTATGTATCATGTTAGTTGCATCTTTATGAGCGTAAAACACTTAGCCTTGTTTCAGAGCGTGAGTGCAAACACTAGTATCAGGTGAGGAGTGCTTACGGCTACAAATCGTGGGAAAGTCTTGCCCATGGGGTCGTTACCTCCTGGGCAGGATGCAGACGCATTCTAGGTTCGTATCAAGGCCGCTGGTAACGAAAGCATTTTCCTCCTCCCAGATTGTCAGCATGCATTTTCCTCCTCCTAGAGTGACCTTAAGTTAATTTCCGCATTTTACGTCTTCTCCTACGGGAATTGACGTTGTTTACCTTTCTGTACTGTATTTCCTCCTCCCAGAGTGTCAGCATGCATCTTCCTCCTCCCAGAATGTCATCGGCATTTTCCTCCTCCCAGAGTGTCATCAGCATTTTCCTCCTCCCAGAGTGTCAGCTTTAGCATTTTCCTCCTCCCAGAGTGACCTTAGGTTAATTTCAACATTTCACGTCTTCTCCTACGGGAATTGACGTTGTTTACCTTTCTGTACTGTATTTCCTCCTCCCAGAGTGTCAGCATGCATTTTCCTCCTCCCAGAGTGACATCATAGGTTTAGTTCTCAGCATCAAACATTTCTTTTCCTACCAGAGTGATAGCATAGTGTAGTTTTACCTTTTTTAGCCTTGGTATTTCTTCCCCTCCCAGAGTGACATCCTTCGCATAATTCTACATTTCTGCATAAATATTCTCCTCCTCTTAGAGAGACATCATTAGGATAAATCATTCACACTTCTGCGAATCGCGCATTATCCTTCCGAAGCAACGTCAATCACATGTCAAGCGATTATTCCCCCCAGTGGAGCCGTCATTTATGTTTTCATAAAATTACCTACGATTTATGGTAGAATAGTTATCATTTACATTTCCTGCAACTTATGTTTCTCGCGATACCGAATAGATCTAAGCTTATATCTTTGCAGGATCAACAACCTATCTCCTCCCAGAGCGACGACAATCTCCTCCTCCCAGGGCGGCATCAAGCAATCACCTTTTATCCCCAGTGACAGCATCAATCAATCTCCCCCTCCCAGAGTGACATCAATCAACTGCCTCCTCCTAAAGCGACATCATCACTGTAAGCTTGAGGTAAGACCTGTTGCGTCGCCAAAATTCGGATATATAGGGGCAACTGTCTTTACCGCTTATCAAATCCTTTGATAAGACAGTAAAGAGGGGGCAACTGTTGATACCCGAATTTTGACGCCATTTTTAATCAATTTTAGCATTTCTTTTACTTAGTTAATTTACAGTCATTTGTAGTCAATTTACTGTCGCTAGCATTTTTAGGTGTTTCATTGCATTTTAGCATCGTCAACTTTCGAAATCGCATTTTTAATTTTTCGGGACATATTTTCATTATTATTGTCAATATTATTTTTAGCCTTAAAAATCACATTTTTGACTATCCGGCAGTCATTTGCTAGTTTTTTCTTCATTTTTGATCATCTCGTGAATTTTAGGATTTTTAATGTTTTAGCGCATTTTTTAGTATTTTTATTATTTTATTATTATTTTTATTCGAGCTTTTATTGGACCCGAGTAAGTTCGCTCGGACAATAGCTTGACTTTAAAATGTTTTCCATCAACTAGTTGCTAGCTTTTTTTCTACTCGCAACGGTCTACAACATTTCGTGTAATTTTCGGCGTAACGTTTTTATTTTTCCGTTTGCGCGTTTCACGCTTTTGAACGAGAAAATAAATGCGCTAAGCGGAAGAATGTCATTATTTGCTGTATACTGTTGGACTCGTCCTATTTTTCTCTGCGCGCAGGTACCTTCGGCTCGAAAAGTCAGAACGTTTGTTCGCGGGAACCGGCTCGAGGCCATTTAAATCAGATGAAAGGCCATTTAATCATGGCCATTGATCTGGTCAACCAAGGAAAGTCAACCAGATCAATGGCCCTTGAATTACCTAGCATGGTGCACATGCACAGTGGCCATTGGAGTGCAGCGAAGCAGTCCTCGCCCGAGCCACCTGCTCCCGTCGCTTCCTAGCTTGAGCCCGTAGCTCCCTATCCCTCCGTCATTATCACACCTCCCCTAGCCACCACGCGCAGCTCCTCCGTCCTCCAACCCATGCGATCTTTGGCTATAAATAGCCACCATCCTTCAATGCAAAAGGGGTCCGAAATTTACAAGAAAAAAGCACTACTCCCTCTCTATTTTCCTGGCCAATTCACGTACACTTGAACCCCATTCCTTGTGCTCAATCCTCTCCTCTCTCGGCAAGCACTGTAAGTTTCTTTCTTTCTCTCTCACTTACTGTTTCTTTCTTTAATTTTTGTTCTTGCTTTAGATGATCATTTAATTGCTCAAATGTGTTCCAATTGCTTGAGTTTTAAGTTAATTTCATCACACTAGCATTGATTAAATTGTTTAAACGCGTGAGGTATTTATTTGCTAATTAAACGGATTAATGCGCATTATTGTTCTTGTTGCAATCGTCACTGTTTTTGTTGCCATTTTCTGGCTGTGATTGTTTGTTTGCGCTGCTGGGAGGGAGAGCTTTCTTTCGGGCCAAGAACCAGGCGAATCGGTCGCCTGGTTCATCACCTCTGTCGCCGGCAGTGGCGCCGGTGACGAGAGGTTGAAGATGATGATCATGGGCCAATCGGCCCTTCGCGCAAGAAAATAAAAGAAAGGTGATGGGCTTGGCCCATCACCATTAAAACTGATTTTCTTGGGCCAGGAATTGTTCCTGGCCCATTTCTCCAAATTTTAAGCCGGGCCCAGCCCATTTATATTTTTCCGAGCCTTCGTTTCGTTATTTTTTCACGTAAAATGCTCACATGCTTCGTATAATCATTCTTCATGATATGTGCTATTTTTCCTATATCTTATACATGGATTGTTTAGTTCACTTTTTTGTAAAATATTTCGTATGCTTATTCTTGCATCAAGTTGTCTATTGAACTGTTTTTTTTTTATAAACGTGAATTGCTCGTTTCTTATCGTGATGTTTATTTTTATGTCATTTAACTTCAGTCATTTATATTTAGCAATTTAATTTCAGTCCTTTACATTACCGCCTATATGGTCGGTTGTCATTTAATTTTCCGCAAATTATCAACTGTTTAAATTATTCGCACTTTAATTTTTTGCAATTTACTTTCGGCAATTTAAATTCAATATACCGCCTATATGGTCGGTCGCCTTTAATTCTCGTAAATATCAACTGCTTTAATTTTTCGCAAACTGCTGGAAATCTTTCCGCAAATTATCAACTGTTTAATTTTCCGCACTTTACTTTTCCGCACTTTACTTATTCGCACTTTAATTTTTCGGAATTTACTTTCGGAAATTTAAATTCAATATACCGCCTATATGGTCGGTCGCCTTTTAATTCTCGTAAATATCAACTGCTTTAATTTTTCGCAAATTGCTGGAAACCTTTCCGCAAATTATCAACTGTTTAATTTTCCGCACTTTACTTATTCGCACTTTAATTTTTCGCAATTTACTTTCGGCAATTTAAATTCAATATACCGCCTATATGGTCGGTCGCATTTCAATTCTCGTAAATATCAACTGCTTTAATTTTTCGCAAACTGCTGAAAATTTTTCCACAAATATCAACTGTTTACTTTCTGCAAATATCAATTGTTTCATTTTCTACAAATATCCAACTGTTTATTTCTGCATTATCAACCTGTTTTATTTTCTGCAACTCATCAAACTTTTTTCCCTGTAAATCGTCAACTACATTTAATTTTTCTGTACTCATCAAGATAGCATTTCATTTTCGTATGCGTAAAATCCATCATTTTTCGCATGCCAATCGACGTAGCATCTAAATTCTCGTATGCGTAAAATCAATCATTTTTCGCATGCAATCAACCTAGCATTTAAATTCTCGTATGCGTAAAATCAACCATTTTTCGCATGCAATCAACCCAGCATTTAAATTCTCGTATGCTTAAAATCAATCATTTTTCGCATGCAATCCACGTAGCATTTAAATTTTTGTATGCTTAAAATCAATCATTTTTCGCATGCAATCAACCTAGCATTTAAATTCTCACATGCTTAAAATCAATCATTTTTCGCATGCAACCACGTTAGTATTTAAATTCTCGTATGCGTAAAATCAATCATTTTTCGCATGCAATCAACTCAGCATTTAAATCTCGTATGCGTAAAATCCATCATTTTTCGCATACAATCAACTGTCATCATTTGTTTATCAAACTCAGCATCTCACTTTCGTATGCGTGAAATCCATCATTTCTCGTATGCAATCAACTGTCATTATTTAAATTTTCGCACTCATGAAATTGCTTATTTATTTTTCGAACTATCACTAACACTCTCATTTTGTAGGTTTTAAATTCAAGCTTCGCTCGAAAGTACGCCTCACAAGTCCTTTTTATTTATTCGATGCTTTCTGCAAATATCAACTGCATGCATGATATATAGAATTGCTAGAACTAAAATCAACTCACATGAACAACGTGTTTAAAGACTTGCTTAAAATGCCATGTTCATATGATTTTAAATTCTTGTTTGTATTGACTGCATGTACATGGGGACTTTCGATCCCACATCAGTTTTCCATTTCACAAAACTCTCATTTAATCTGTACTCTGTTAGCAATCCATGATAGGGTCACGTAGTAATTAATCTAATCATGCATGACCCGATGATGAAATAAGAGGGCGCTCATCCAGTCTTACGGAAAATTCAGTCCCATCACGTTACGATCAAGAATAATCGATCGATCTTGATAAACGGTAACCCCGTCCGAAAGATCTTTTTATTATTCCTGAACGGTCATGATCACAGAAAAGACTAAAGTGACGATTCCTCTAAGGGCCCCCTTTTTCAAAACACATTTTATCAAACACCGTTTTAACACCTCTCTCATCAACCGGTAACCGTTTTCGGATGTGACTCGGGTGCCTAACACCTTCCCAAGACCATAATGCGACCCCGAACCTTTGTCTGGGGTCCAGACCCTTTTTTTTGTGCCTTTAGTTTTTTTACTTATTATATTTTCTATGCCATGACGATTAAGGTTCCCTAAACCTAGCAACCAAATTAGGGTGGCGACTTCATTGCATGTTGCGAGGCGTTTGTTTACGCTGAGCATTGTAAGGTCCTAAATTTCGTTGCACACTCGCGAATTTTTTCTTAATTTTTGTTGGGCGCGACACTTCCTTTCTTTTCTTCCTTTATCTCCGCGTGGCAATCAGCCCAAGGCTGAATAAAATGTGGCTAAGATCAAATATACTCCTTACCACACTTAAAATCCTCAAAATCACTCCTAATAATTTCCACAAACCCCCTGAAAATTTCATCAAGACAAAAAAATCAATCAGCTGCACTGGCAATATTTGAACAATAAATTTATTCGAGAGAACTAAAAATAAAAGGCATGGGTTGCCTCCCATGTAGCGCCTTAGTTATAGTCCTAGGCATGACTTTGTTGTTCTTTTAATGTATCTCAGGTGGGGCTTCAATCGCCTGATTTTCCTGAAACATTGGAAATCCTTCTAGGAATGGTTTGAGTCGCTGTCCATTGACTTTGAACACAATCCCTGTCTTTTCATTCTTAATATCCATTGCACCATGAGGGTAGATATTAGTGATAACATATGGACCTTCCCATTTGGTTTTAAGCTTACCTGGGAAGAGCTTAAATCGTGAATTGTACAGAAGGACTTTTCCTCCAAGTTGGAGATTCTTCTCAACAATCTTACTATCATGATATGTCTTCATCCTGATCTTAGCTAAGAGCTGGTTATCATATGCTTGATTCCTCAATTCTTCTATTTCGTGTATTTGGAGTTTCCTTTCCTCACCTGCTTGGTCATACCTTAGATTGCATTTTCAAATTGCCCAATAAGCTCTATGTTGCATACCTACGGGCAGGTGACAAGCTTTCCCATAGAGCAATTTGTAAGGAGTCATTCCTATGGGGGATTTGTAAGCAGTCCTGTACGCCCATAGTGCATCGTCTAACCTTTGGCTCCAATCTCGTCGATCTAAGCCAACAGTCTTAGCTAAGATTGATTTGAATTCTCTGTTTGATACCTCCGCTTGGCCATTTGACTGAGGGTGGTATGCAGTGGAGACTTTGTGGGTTACACCATACTTCTTGAAAAGAGAAACAATAATACTATTGCAAAAATGTGTGCCTCGGTCGCTAATGATCCCCCTAGGCACACCAAATCTGTTCAAAATGTTAGTTTTCAAAAATGAAACAACAGTTCTAGCATCATTGGTCCTAGTTGCCTTAGATTCTATCCATTTAGACACATAATCCACAACAAGCAATATATATTGTTTTCCATCTGACATAGGAAATGGTCCCATGAAATCAATGCCCCATAGATCAAAAATCTCACAATTTAATATAACATTCATGGGCATTTGATTTCTAGCGCTTATGTTTCCTATCTTTTGGCATTCAAGACATGTCTTACAAAACATATAACTATCATGAAATAGAGAGGGCCAATAAAATCCTGATTCTAGGACTTTTAAGGCTGTCCTCTTAGCTCCAAAATGTCCACCGCATGCATAAGAATGACAAAACCTTAAGACTGATGGGATTTCAGTTTCAGGAATGCATCTTCTAATCAACTGATCAGACCCGATCTTCCAAAGATAAAGGTCATCCCAAACGAAATACTTGCTGTCGTGCTTAATCTTAACCTTTTCTTGAGCCGTTAGGTCTCCATGGTGTTTACCCATGGCTAAGAAATTGACTAGGTCGGCAAACCATGGTCTAATTACCTGGACGGCAAATAGATGTTCGTCCGGAAAATCATCCCTGATAGGTTCTGAATCGGCCTTTACAAAGCATCTACTTAGGTGGTCTGCAACTAAGTTCTTCTTTCCTGCTTTGTCCTTAATCTCCAAATTATGTTCCTGCAAAAGTAAAACCCAGCGGATCAGTCTTGGCTTAGAATCTGCTTTTGTCAAGAGGTACCTTAAGGCTGCATGGTCAGAAAAGACTATGACTTTAGTTCCCAACAAATGCGATCTAAATTTGTCCAAAGCGAAGATTATTGCGAACAATTCCTTCTCTGTTGTGGTATAGTTCTTTTGAGCATCGTCAAGCATCTTAGAGGCGTAGTAGATCACGTGTGGATCTCTACCATTACTTTGTCCTAGAACCGCACCAACAGCGGAGTTACTAGCATCACACATCAATTCGAATGGCAGGTTCCAATCTGGCGCTTGGATGATTGGGGCTGATGTGAGTTTCTCTTTGACCTTGTCAAACGCTACTTGGCAAGATTCGTCAAAATCGAAGTCTACTTCCTTTTGCAAGAGTTTGCACATTGGTTCCGCTATCTTCGAGAAATCTTTGATAAACCTGCGATAAAACCCTGCATGGCCTAGAAAACTTCTAACCTCACGCACACATGAGGGGTAAGGCAAGGTTTTGAGAACGTTAATCTTAGCCTGGTCAACTTCTATACCTTTCTTAGAAACTACATGAGCTAAGACAATACCTTGTTCAACTATGAAGTGACATTTTTCATAGTTAAGAACGAGGTTAGCGGTCACACATCTTTTCAAAATATGTTTCAGTGTCATTAAGCATTTATCAAAATTATCACCATAGACGGTGAAGTCATCCATAAACACTTCAATACCCTTTTCCACATAGTCTGAAAAGATACTAACCATACACCTTTGAAAGGTGGCCGGCGCATTGCACAATCCAAATGGCATCCTCCTATATGCAAAGGTTCCGAAGGGACATGTAAATGGCGTCTTCTCTTGGTCTTCCAATGCCACTAGGATTTGATGAAATCCTGAATAACCGTCCAAGAAACAGTAATGGGACTTCCCAGTCAATCTTTCCACCATTTGGTCGATGAATGGTAGTGGAAAGTGATCTTTCCTTGTGACTTGGTTAAGTCTGCGGTAGTCTATGCAGACTCTCCATCCATTCTGAATTCTCGTGGTTCTTTTTACTCCATCCTCACCTTCAGTCACGGCAGTACCTGTCTTTTTAGGCACGACCTGCACAGGGGAAACCCATGAACTATCAGAGATTGGGTATATAATTCCAGCATCAAGTAATTTAATGATTTCTTTCTTGACAACTTCCATCATCGGAGGGTTTAGCCTCCTTTGGGGTTGTCTAATAGTTTTCTTATCCTCTTCCACATGAATTTTGTGGGTGCAAATGGTTGAGGATATGCCCTTGATGTCTGCTAAGGTCCATCCTATAGCCTCTTTATGTTCCTCAAAATGTTCGTCAATCTTGTCTCTTCTTCGCTAGAAAGCTTAGCTGAGATTATTACTGGAAGAGTTTTGTCTTGGCCTAGATAGGCATACTTAAGGTGTTCGGGTAACTCCTTAAGATCAAGCTCGGGTGCCTGCACAATAGATGGTAACATCTCAGGGTTAGACATGCTAAACAATGGGCAAGGCGCGGTTTCCTTTACTGGTTCAGTCTCATGAAGATCCGTTAAGATCTCCCTAAGATCCTCTTGGTTCCCTACTCGGTCTTCCATTTCCTCCAGCGTCTTAGCTGAGATACTTCTGCTTAAGACAAA
This sequence comes from Viola odorata, assembly GCA_963691705.1. NCBI lineage: Eukaryota > Viridiplantae > Streptophyta > Magnoliopsida > Malpighiales > Violaceae > Viola > Viola odorata. Next base: position 48,194,412 of record OY829544.1, read on the forward strand.
ATCAAGTGGGTCAGTAGCATTTAAGTCTGCAGTCTCTTCCTCAATAGGGTATAAGATATCAATAAAATTAACACTATGTGTTTCATTATGATAATTTAATCCCTCCTTCATGTAGAATTTAATAGTACTCCCAAAGAATTCCAAAATAATACTACCTTCATAAACATCTATCTTTGCTTTAGCAGACCTAAGGAAAGGTCTACCTAAGAGCACATCAGTGGTACAGGAAGGTAAATCAGTATCCATTTCAACAATATAAAAGTCCACAGGGTATATAAAGTTATTGACTTGGACGAGAATGTCCTCTACCAAACCCTTAGGATGGATCACGGTTCGGTCAGCTAGTTGAATCACCACCCGTGTCTCTTTCATGGGTCCCATTTGCAATGCTTCGTATTCCTTTAAGGACATCACGTTGATCCCAACCCCTAAATCGCAAAGGCCCTTTTCCACCGTTTTGTTCCCGATTTTACAAGGGATGGTGAAGGTTCCTTTGTCTCCACATTTCTCCGGTAGTTTGCTTTGAAGTACTGACGAAACGTTCTGCAAAAGATTCACCCTCCCAACACCTGCAAGTTTCCTTTTGTTAGTGCAAAGTTCTTTAAAAAATCTTGCATAAGAAGGTACTTTAGAAATTAAATCTAGCATAGGAATATTCACTGCCACTTTGCCAAAAATGCTCATGAATTCTTTAGCTTCGTCTAATTTCTTCTGTTTAGAAGACTTGGGAGGATAAGGAGGTGGGATATCTATTGTTTCCAGAGGTTTTAAGCTCTGCTCATCAGTCTTAGCCGCTGGCTTGGCTAAGATTGGTTGTTGCGATTGGACAGGAACATCAGTCTTAGCCAAGATTGGTTCCGGCTGAGCTTCTTCTTGAATTTCTTCGTCCACATCGACATCCTCATCTCCAAATGAATGATTATGTACCTCCTGGTCTGATTTCGCACCCTTTCGTTCAGGCAGAACACTTCCACTCCTAAGATGAATAGCACTTACGTTGTGCCTAGGGTTATCCTCGGTGGTGGAAGGTAATTTTCCACTTGTTCCTAGCTGCTGGATTTGTTGGGTCAGCTGTCCTATTTGTTTCTGCATCTCAACAATACTGGACTGAGTAGCTTTTTGCATTTCAGCAAAGCTAGATTGAGTTGCCTGCATGAATTTTTGCAATGTGTCTTCTATAGGAACTCCGGTAATCTTAAGCGGTTGAGGTGCAGGGGGTAATACTGGGACATTTGATTGATTTACTCCAGGTGGTCTGGGTACAAAGTGTTGGAAGTTGATGGGAGATTGTTGCGGCTGTTTTTGGTATTGGTGTTGAGATGGTTGACTAGGTTGAGGTTGGTATTGTTGTTGATTTGGTTGGCTAGGTTGAGGTGTATCTTGTCTCTACCTTAGATTGGGATGTTGTCTCCATGAGTATTGGTTGCTCTCGTGTGGGAATCTAGGTTGTCCATTCGATTGTCCTTGATTGTATCCATATGCCGCATTCACTGGGATTGGGGCTGGATCGCCTGGTTGTTCCACCACGTAACAACTATGGGTTGGATGATCTAGCTGTTGGCAAATCCCGTAAACCGAGGGCATGGGATTGGCTGCTGCTGCTGTAGCTTGTGCCTGGGGTGTGGTACCTGTAGAGAGATTCATCAAAATGTCAGTAATCTTATCAAGCTTGTTTTCCACATTTATAGCATTCAAAGAAGAAGGTGTAGAATTTCTCTTGGATGAGGCGTTGTTTTGGCTGTTGTTAGCCATTGTTTGGAGAAGTAATTTTGCTCTTATTGGTGTAAGATCTTGAAGTGCTCCTCTAGCGGCTGAGTCTAGCCTTTCCCTATCCTTTACACACATTTCATCATAGAAGTATTGGATTAGGAGATGATCTGCCACTCCATGGGTAGGGCAAATGTCTTGAAGGTCTCTAAACCTTTGGTGATACTCGCTCAAACTTTCTCCTCCCCTCTGCTGAACGGAAACTAAGCTTTTTCTTGCTGCCCCTGCCTTAGTTGCGTTCCAATATTTAATTAGGAAGGCAGCGGACATGTCTCCCCGCGTTGTAATAGTGTTATGGGGTAAGCTATAGAACCAATTCTTAGCTGAGTCTTCGAGAGACCAAGGAAAGGACTTCAGTTTGGCTCTCTCGATTGTTACTCCTACTGGTTTGAGGGTATCGCATTGGAGGTGAAGGTTCCTCAAATGGTTGTAAGGATTCTCGTTTGAGTGGCCATGAAACTTGGTTAAGTTGGCAATGATGTTTGTCTTGGTGGACCAATCATTAGCCATCGGGGGTAGATTGATACAGGAGTAGGTCACTCGTTCTGCCCTCCTGTTTTGTTCCCTCATCATCTGTTCTTCTTGGTTTTCCTCCATGGTTGGTATTGGGTTTTCAGCTGGGCTTGAATCTTGGCCTAGATTGTTACTGGGACCAGATTATGTTTGCGTCCCTAAAAATTCATCGTTAGTCTTTCTCTTGGCTTTCTTTCTGTTTTGTGCTTCAGCTTTTGTAAGTTCCGGATTCAAAGGTAGTAAATCTTCCTTTGAGGACCTGGTCATCAACTACAAAAGACAAAAATAAAAACAAAACTACAAGAAACACCGTCAAAAGATCCCCGGTAACGGGCCAAAATTTGATTGCGTGTCGAGGGCATCAAATTTAGTTGTAAAAAGATATAGAAAATGGGGTAGGAATACAACTTATCACTCGTCCACAAGGGACTCGTAGATTGCGATAAGAGGTTCGTCCACAGAGATCTTGGTGGTGTATCGTAGTCTTGACTCGACTTCCTCGTCGCTGGAGTTCAGGGTATTTTTGTTCCTGGTATTAAGACAAACAAAATGTAAAAGAGAATAAGCTAAAATAAAATAAAGGAAACAATCTTAGATAGGAGTGAATCTTAGCTAAGATTGTTGGATGAGATTAGGTGGAACTTTCGTGAGGTAAATCCCTAGGAAGGGCGAATTCGTGAGCACTAGACTTGTTTCGTCGATCATTGACTCTAGATTTTCTCCTTCTCCTTTTATAACTCTGCTATAGATTGAGATGAACCCCTTTCCAATCCTTCTTTCCTCCTATTCAAATCACTTGGAGGGTACCCCCTTTCTTAGTGATCCTGGCCAGTGGACACCTTGCTGGCTAAAGGGTTTATCCAATTGGCTGCTGGCTTGAGGCATATGTGTTTTCTCAATGGCATAGGGAAAGACAGAGTCTAGGCCAAGCTACTCCAAACTCGGAGCCCTAGGTCGTCAATCTGGTTAGACCTATATCAATTCAAGTTCACTAACCCCCGCGGGATTAGCTACCTACTTTGTCACTTCGGTTTCGCTCGTCCCCTTAGTGACTGGTTGCAAATTTGTCGTCTTGCCTAAGATCGATCAAGTCTTAGCCTAGACGGGAACCGGTTTGTTAAAACAGAACATGAACTGAATACAAACGAGAGGATGTTTAAGAACGATTCAGTCTCATGACTCACAAGTATGCTCACTCGGCCCTTACCAAGAATTAGGTGCTTTAGCTACTAAACATGTTAATCAAGGGAATAAAAAAGAATAATTGAAGAACATGAAAATAGAATTGAAATGCGATATTCGAAAGGAATTATCACATCAGTTGTTTACAAAACCAGAAGAAAGGAAGATGGAAGATCCTGTAATTGACAGCCTTCCCTAACCTTTAACAAGGTTAGAGTCCCCGCCAATCACGTTCCTTTCCAAACTCCTTCTTCAAATTAACTAAAAGATAGGGATAAGAATCCCAATTGTTTTTAAATTCTAAAGCGATAATAATAACAAGATAATACTAAGTGTTTTTGTTCAAATAGGATTACATCCAAAAAGTCTTCAAGTGGATGTAACGGCCAGCTGGTCCTCTGATCTGATCCCGTTTCTCAAGAGTCCAAGTTCAGCACGCTTCTACCCTGCAGTGTTAGCCAAGACATGCGGCTAAGACTGCCAGTCTTTTGCTCCAGCGCTAGATTCTTCTAGAACCGGTCTTGCCCAAGATTCTTCCAAAAGAAGCCAGATTGACGTAAAAAGGATTATTTCTGCCACAAACAAAGGGTTTTGAAGTGGTAAAAACACATGAAATAAAGCGTCAATCACCTATCCTTGTGACAACCCGTGCTCACAAAGGCGGTTGATCACTAAGTGAGGCACGACCCCAGGGAAGATAAAAACTCCACCCCGAAAGTGAAAATCCTACCCTTACGATGGTGGCGCTAACATAGGCACATCGTTAAGACGGGGCACATTTTGAGGTGCGAGGTGACAACGCTGAGGAAGTGAAAAGTCCTATCCTCGTGATGGCCAGCCCTAATCAGGCGGCTCACTGAGAGGTGGCACTTCCCAGCCAACTGAGGAAATATGAGAAGTCACGATACCCCAGTGAGTAACCGGAAGGAACAGACCCGGTGAAGTTAGTTGGATGAGTATGTGATACGAGCGACATCGGGGGAGATCGCGCCAAGTAAGCTGGGAGAATGCGCGGCAATAACCCAAGGTAATTAAGGCTTTCCGAAATATGTCGCTACTAACATAAACTATAAGTGAAAATGTTCAGGAAATTTGGTAGTGTCGAGCACTGGAAAAAAGTAATAGTGTCGTGGAAACGCAGAATATTCAGAAGGACGGTCATGTCATTGTCTTAAAAGTAGTTTGAGATGACGGAGAAGGTCAGCTCTATCCGACCGCACGGACCCTCACGAAGAGGAGAAAAGCGCGAGGCCGCTTAGAACATTACGTGTTATAACCCCACGAAGGAGGCTCGAATGTACGTGCGACATCACTTCAACGGTAGCTACAAGTCTGGGAATAAGAGGTAAAGGCAGCAAATTAAGAAAGATCATTGACAAAGTAAAAGTACGACAAATTATGCAGACTCATCCGACGGATGAAAAGGAAAATAACATTTACGGCCCTGGCAGGTTGCCGTCCTCCTCACTATGGCGCGGCCTCTTCGCTTGGTAGTAACCTTCTTCCGTAAGGAATCCCGACTTGTGCTTGAAGAGCCGGATGATAGCATCGGCATCAAATTTATCGCGGCCGTAGCACTCAATGAAGCAGTCGGCCATGAGGCTCGCAGTCTGCTCTAAGAACCATTTGCACTTGTCCGCTGTTTCCTTCACAAGTGCGACATTCTTACCCCGTTCCGCTTGCAGGTCAGCATCCTTTGTGGCCTCGCGTCCCCTAGCCTCTTCCAGTTCCCTTCTGGCAGCTTTCAAGCTAGCCTCCGTACTCTATCGCTCTTCAACACATTTCCTCAACTCTTCTTGATTCCTCCCAAGTTCCTCTTGGTACTTGTTGACTTCCCCTAAGAGCTGACGATTAGCGTTGCACTATTCCTGGGAGGAAGAGCTGAGGGAGCTCACTCACCTCGTCACATCCCTGGACCAGTAATGGAAATCCTGAAGGCCAGAGAACAGTTGAGTCCTTATCCGCTACAGTTGCTCACCTTCGGCATAAGAGAGGAAAGCCCGCTCCTCCTCCTTAATCGAAAACATATGTCCCGCTAAATAAGCAGATGTTGCCGAAGAGCTGTCACCTCCTAACGTCGGGAATCTACGTTGACGAATGTTGCTTAAGTCAACCTGGTGAGTGGCGGCCCCGCTAGAAAGTATAGTGCTTAGGTCAGCCACCAGGCGCGGAGTCTCGGCGGGTGGAAGGGAAGGAGAGATCGTTTGAACGGCAGCAGGAACAAAGAAGACATCAGGAGGAGATGGAGGGGAGCGATTAGATGTTCCAGCGTCGAGATTAAAACTGCCGGTCTGCAAGGACGGAAGCCCAGCGGGTGGCTAGGAGGAGGAGATGACACGGCAAAAGAAGAAACAAAGGGTGCGGAAGCAGCCCCGTATCAGTGATGTCGTTCTGCCCTTCTTGGAGGATCAAATCCTTGATTGCCCACCAAGGGGCCGGTATCAGTGATGCCGTTCTGCCCTTCCTGGCCAGCGCCAAGACCATCCGGAGAAGAGGTGTCTTCATTTGGACGCGGTCTCTTGGGACCAAGAATGCGCGACAAGTCCATACCATCGCGGCTAGGAGTAGCAGAAGAGGAAACAGCAGCGGTATCCTACGTGCAAAAGTAAATAAAGTTAAGGGACAAGTGAGGTAGATGGACAGAGAAAAGTTTAAGAGAATAACCTGAGCAGAAGGACGAGCAGGAGTGATGACGCGGATGCGGATAGTCCTCTTCTTCTTTTTGGCGACGACAGGTCGAGAGGATGACGCTTGAGTAAGATCAACACTGGGGGAAGAGATTGGCTCAGTGGCCGAGGTAGCAGTAACCTCCACGTGAGGACGAGAAAAAGACTCAGGTGCAGAAGTGGACGGGTGCGCAACGTCAGCAGCGACACCGGCCGAGATGGCAGAAAGAGCTTCTTTTTCCCTTTTCTACTGGGCTCTTCTTTCTCATTTTTTAATACACTCGGGTTTCCACCCGGCGGGAGGATCTATAGGAATAAGAGAAGAACGTTAGAGTTAGTACTGACAGGGAATAGCGAATGAAATGGACGATGCTCACTCTAGATGCAGCCCCGGATGTCACCCCGGTACGCGAGTTCGCGGGTGTGAACACCAGGAATTCCCGTCAGGTTAAGCAATTTGTCCAACCAACCTTGTTCAACTGGTCCTAGGTGTGGCCTCCCACCTCAGGCACCATCTCTGATGCTCAGATTAAACCCATTTTGCCACAAAGGCTCAGGCAAAGTGATGATGAAGAATCCCTTCTTCCAAGTGTCAACAGAAGATTCAAGATGCAACAAATTCCAAGTGAATGGTTTTAGGGAATCAACATCATAGCGAGGCTATATCGCTATGATGTCATTGCTATTGTTATATAGTTGGAAAAGGGAGCGAAGCAACAACAGAGAGGGAGATTCAATCCCTACATACTTACAAAGGGCTATAAAAGCATAAATGCCGCAGTAAGTGTTGCTACCCGATTTTTGACTTTCCATCACAACCTTTACGTTTTTGCCACTTTTTAGCTTGTCTAGATCAAATTTCGGTCGATTCTTGGTCCTAGGCTTGTTTGTTTAAATTTTCTTGTCATTTCATGCCTTTTTAATTTTTTCGTACTTTTAACTGTCTTTTCGCGAACTTCTATCGGTCTAGAGTAAGTTCCCCGGGACCGAGTGTAGAACGCCCTTTTTCTTTGTTTGATAATTACGTGTTAATTTTCTCTTTCACGCCAGCGCGTTCGGTTTCGTTCAATTTTTGTCGTAAGGACATTTATTTTGCGCGCGAACGTTTTGTTATTTCCGAAAGAGAAAATAAATACGTTAAATCAGCTTTCACTTTTTTTCGTTGTATATTACTTTTCTCGTCTTATTTTTCTACATATAGTTGTACCCTCAGATCGGATTTATTTCCACTTTCGTACGATTTTGCTCGTACCAAAATATCCCGTTCGTATGGGAATTAATGCATTTTAATGCATGTTTTGTTTTCCTTCCTTGTGATTGGCTCTCCAGCGCCTGGCAGACACGAATAATTTTAGTTCCCTTGATATTATGTTGAACTCACTGACCACAAACAGGAGCTTGGAGGACCACGCCGGAATGTTTTGTTCTCCACTCATGGTTTGACCGAGCTCACGCACACGTACGCTCGTCCGATACCACGCCTCTTGTCCTATAAATAGCAAGCTCTTCACCATCGCGCGGGCACGGGTTGTCGCACCTATTCATCATCCACATCAAACCGAAAGCAAAGGAAAGCGTTTAAGGTGAGTTTCCAAGCTCTCTCTCTCTAGCTTCTCTCTCTTGGTAATTTTCGTTTATGCATGTATATACTGAATTAATGGCTTAAACGTGTTTTAAATGTTTGATGGTCAAGTTATATGGTCTGTTCTTGCTCCAATTTAAACATATGCTGCTCGAATTAATTAATTATGAATTATTGACATTAATGCGTATTAATTCGCCATGATGAAATTGCCTATGGTTTTTGGACGGTTTGGGCTAGTTCTTGATAGGTTTTGTTCGTAGGATAGTCCTGCTACTTCCCTGCACGTTAGGAGTCAGTTTTGTGTCGAATCGTTGCTTGTTATTGTCCACTGTTGCTTCTGTTTTTCGAAGGATTCGCATGCGTCTTTTCCTTCTGTTTTTCTTGCTATTTGCCTACTATTTTGGAAGGGTTTTGTTACTGATATGGAGTGGTTAGTTTCTAGGCTGTTTAGGGGGGCTTCTGTGGTGTTGGTAGAGCTTGAGTCGCCGGCCATGGTGGTCGGCGACGTGAAGAAGAAGAACAACCATGTTGGTTGTTCTTGCGAAGAAGAAGAAGGTGACGGGCTTCAGCCCGTCCCTTCTTTGTTTTAATTTCTGATGGGCTTGGCCAAGCCAAGCCCATGTGTCCCTTTATTTATTTTGTTTCAATTTCAAGCTTTCGTATGGAATCGTCAATTTATTTTAATTGCTCGTATGATTTCTTTTTTTTGCATGTTTAATCTGTTCGAATTGAGTTGCTACATGTGTGCTGTTTTATTTATTTTTATGCCATGTATGAGATTTATTTAGTTTATACCATGTAATTTTACCATGAATTTTAAATTGCATGTTTTACATGAGGTTTTATTTGCTATGTGTCGTGCAATTTTGTGGTAAAAATTGTGAAATGCCCACATACATGTATTTGTTTTTATGACTGTTTGTGTGAAATAAATGGTGTATGTGCTTTTATTATTTATTATCTTAAAGTTCATACTAATACTTTCATTTTGTAGGTAGAATTTCGAATCTTCCGATAAAAAGTACGTTTTTATCTTTCTGTTATTTAATTTAAATGTTTTCTGTAAAGATTTTGCATGCATAGTATCCAAAAAGTTAGAAAACCAAGTATGGGCCTAGCCCGGCCCATCAAAATTAAAAGCATCATTTTCACGCATTCGTATATGATAATTAATCGTCAATTATTTTAAATCGCGTGTTTGGAACAATAATTAATTGCTAAACTTGTTGTAACAATTAATTGCTTATTTTCACTTGTTGTAATAGGTAATTACTCTTTATCAACTTGTTGTAATTAATTAGATATTTCAATTGTTGTAATAATTATTTAGATAATTATTCCGACCTCTAATTTGTAATAATTAGGTAAGTAGTTTTTATTATGAATTGTGGTTTGTAATATTTAGATAAGTAGTTTTATTATGAATTATGGGTTGTAATAATTAGTTAAGTAGTTAAAAAAATCGTGTATGTTTGTTATATCTACGTATTTATGTCAATTGTCATTTAATGTCGGTTTTGAAGAGATGGGTCGATCGGGGTTCGTCCAAAAGGTAAGATTACCTTAAACGTTTCCTTGTATGATCACATGAAGGTCCAAAACCTTAACCTTATCGTAAGCATGACCACTTAGGTAACAATAGAACCACCCTACGAGTATGCATGACATATAGAATTGCTATCAAATAAAATCAATCTCACATGCTTACGTGTTTATATCACTCGCGTTTATATGCCATGAAATAAAATGTTGTTCTTGTTAAGTGATATGTATGATGGCTCCAAAGGCCATGCCAACCTATATGCATTCATCAAAATGTACCTTGCTAGTTTCAGCCATGATAGATCACGTAGTAACTAAGTCATGCATGGCCCAGTGAAAAGGGTGAGCGTCTGCTCTAGCATCGGGACAAAATGGTAACCCCATCCCTCGAACCCAAACGGAAATAACATGACCCAAATGCTAAGATGTAACGTCACCTTAGAGGGCCAAATTACATGTTCAAAAATGTTTTCAAAACACCTCGCATACCGGTAACCTTTTTAGGATGTGACTTGGGTGCCTAACACCTTCCCAAGTCCATAAATACGACCTCGAGCCATCGTTCTTTGGTTTAGACCATTGTGCCTTAGTTTATTTATTTTTATGCCATGACGATTAGGTTCCCTAAACCTTACAAAATTAGGGTGGCGACTTCATTTTGCATGATGTTAAGACAAGTCCAACGTTTGTCTATCATTATGGCCCGTCCCGATCCTAAACTCGTTTTCAACGAAAAAGGGGGTGCGACAGTTTGGCGACTTCACTGGGGACTAGTAGGGTCGAAGCCGGTTTTATGGTGTTTGCTTTTTTATTATTTACTTGCTTTAAATAAATTGTTTTCGCGACTGTTATTATTGTGACTTTATTAAATTACTCATATGCATCTCATGCATAATGCTTATCGCCGGCTATGACACCCTTTAGGATTTAGGAAGGTACTAGTGAAGCCCTATGGACCTGTGTCTCAGTATGCTTACACGAACCCTAAACTCAGATGTTGAACCCCTAAATGGATTGAGCGCACGTGATCCTATTATGATTCGGTCGACGCTCTCGTATCCGTTTATGGGGGACCCCTTTTAGGGTAACATTCGGGAAACTTTTCAGCCAGTTAGAAATAGTGGAGTTACACCAGCACATGCATCATGTTCGTGCATTTTTTCTTTGATGCCATTTGTTTTTATTGTCCTCACATTTCATTTTTTTAAATTACAGGATTTGTTCCGGAAAACCCCGCACTGTTTATTCGCTCAAATGGCAACACCCACGATGCTTTCACTTAATACTTTCGGGATTTCAAGCTACATCAATCAGTTAGAGCAAGGAGTCAGCTTTTGTCGACCACGATTGGGAAGGAAGAAGTAATGATGCAAAAGGGAGAGCTTGCGTCGTGGAACTCTTTTTGTAACGGACATGTGGATCCGGACTTTCAAGGTTGATGCCTCCGAAAGATAGAGCATGCGCCCGACACTCCAAAGTTTTTCTTTTTTGACCAATGTAATTTCTAGACTTTGTCTACTTGTTTTTAGATGAATCTAGATAGTTGATCCAACATATATTGGTTGTGTCCTTTTTGTAAAATCAGCAATGACAAGGCTTGTACATTGTTCGGATAAATTAGGGGAGTTTCTTGTTATTTATTTATTTTATTCACTACAAAGGATGTCAAATGACCACTACTCCCTAAGGCATGACTCTCATTGGGATGGGAACCCCCAAAGCCCAGAGACAACACGAAAGACTAAAAACACAGACTCACAAAAAGTTTCGGGACGCAAGAGATAGTTTGTTTTCGGCTTCTGCTGCGCGATCTTTTGTCTTGGCCCGAATGGAGATGTTTGGCTCAGAGTTTCTACTCAGACAAAACATGAAAGATGTTCCCAACATGTTGAAGTTTAACTCTGAGAAATTTCGGGAAGTTCTGGGCGACTAATCTTTCACAAACAATTTTCGAAGCGCAAGGACAGTCGCTCCTTCTCGGTCCCAGCTGCGCAATCGTTTGTCTTGGCCAAAACGGAGATGATTGGCTCGCAATTTCCACTCGGCCAAAACATGAAAGATGTTCACAACACATTGAAGTGTGCCCACACCAAATTTCAGAGCATTTGGGAAGACACATCTCTCGAAAATAATTTAGACGTGGGGATAGCTGCTCTACTCGGTTCCAGTTGCGCGATCTTTTATTTTGGCCAAATTAGACACGATGGCCTCCGAATTTCCGTTCGATCAAAACACGAAAGATATTCATAACACATTGACGATTGTCCATACCAAAAATGGGAATTTTTCGAGCAGCGAATCTCTCAAAGATAATTTGGACGTAAGGATGACAATTCTCTCGGTCTCAGCCACGTGAATATTCTACTTGGGCCAATATGGATACGATGAATTCAGAGTTTCAGCTCGGCCAAAGCACGAAAATTATCGATAACAGATTGAAGTATGCTCATGCCAAAAATCAACCCTTTTGGGCGATGGATTTCAGAGATTTTCCAAGCATGATGACATTAGCTATTCGCGCCATTTTGCTTCAAGGGTTTCCATCGGTAGCTTCCAAGATCGCGTCGCGTCGTTGGAATGAATAAAAGCTTCCTTTATATCTTCACCAGAGTATTATCTTCTCGTCCATCCTCAAAGTATCAAGTGAAAGTGTGGCCAGAAGTGTGAATAAGCAGTGTGGAGGCCTCGGGATCGCATCACCGATACTAACCTTTTTATTGCCTTTTTTCGTTTTTTTTTCAGGTTAACGATAGCTCCTCGAAGAAAAACTACTCCCCCTAGGCCCCTCGTGACTAGACTTCAAGCGCGAAAAATGGCTGAAAAAGCGGAGGCAGAAGAGATATTGGCTTCTAGAATAGCAGAGTTGGAAGAGCAAGTCAGGGTTACTGCAGAGAGGGTCGCTCAGGCCGAGAAAGAGCGAGATGAAGCCACCTCAGAGTTCCCACCCGGTTTTGATCCTACTCAGATGATGGGACCTTCTTCATCCACTATTGATGGACCCACGGGACCCCAATCATTTGTTATGATGCCCACGGGTCAATGGAAGTGGACTGGTCCGTCCGTCGGACCTATCACCGTGAATCCTGTAGTCAATACAGGTGACGAAGTTACTGCAGCTCTGCAACATTCCTTAGTCAACCTCACTTTGGACCCTAGTAAAACTCAGATTCATCAGGAATCCCAAAGTCGTTGCCCTCCTCAGGCCCACTACACTCAATGCATGATCCCCGATCCTACGGGAATTCGTCCTCCTGTCGTCGATCCGACACAACCACCATTCGCATCAGAACCCCGACTACCCTTTGGTCCTAGCATGGTTGTCATGGATAGGCCGAATATGGATAGAATGAACCTGCTAGAGGAAAGGCTCAGAGCCATTGAAGGAACCGACCCTTTTGACCCTACGGGCCCAGCAGACATGTGCATGGTCCCAGGGATTGTGATACCTCCTAAGTACAAGATTCCAGATTTTGAGAAGTACATTGGGATCGAGTGCCCAAAAACTCACCTCAAGGCCTATTGTAACAAAATGGCCGATATGATACACAATGAACCGTTGTTGATCCATCTATTCAGGGAGAGCCTAACCAAGAACGCATTGACTTGGTACATGAGTCTGGATAGGATCAAAATCAGGGCTTGGAGAGATTTGTCTGACGCCTTCTTTAAACAATACAAGTTCAATATGGAGGTGGTGCCAGATCGTTCTGACCTCCAAAACCTTGAGAAAAGAACTGAAGAATCGGTGAAAACTTATGCTCAGAGGTGGAGAGAACTAGCTTCCAGGATGTCTCCTCCTTTGAATGACAAAGAGCTCTTGTCAATTTTTGTGGACACTTTCAAGGCTCCTTACTACACTTTTCTTATCTCAAATCCATCTAGTAGTTTTTCCGACATGGTTCTAGTGGCCGAGAGGGTAGAACAGGGAATTAAGTCTGGGAGGATTGTTGTTTCCGCACCAGAGGTAACATCTAAGAAAGAGCCCAGTATGAATAAAGATGTCAACTTTGCCTCTCACCAGCCTAGCTACAGGCCACCTTTCGCGCCACCTCCTCAACACCCTACACCATTTCCACCATCTCCATATAACCTGACAAACAACTAAAATAACCCAAGTAACCGTTGGAACCGGGAGCCACCGCAAACTCTTCCTGCTCCTCTGGGGGAGATTTATAAACATCTTTTAGCAGCTGGGCAAATTGCGCCCACCCCAATGGCACCTTTGCAACCTCCTTACCCGAAGTGGTACGATCATAACGCTAGATGCGAGTACCACGCTGGAGCTCAGGGTCACACGATAGAAAACTGCTTCGCCCTAAGAGGAAAGGTTCACCACTTGATCAAGAATGGATGGATCTCTTTTGAAGGGTTAACCAAAGGACCCAACATAACCACCAACCCTCCGCCTACCAACTTTTGAATGATCATTTTCCCACGAGAGAGCCATCCGGCTTACTCATCTAGCGGCGATGCCTACAATACTTTTGTATATAGTCGAGCCTACGACATTAAACAAGGGCGCTTCGTGGGAGGCAACCCACGTGTTCTTTTCAATATATCTGTTTTCTTCGTCAATTTTAAAATTCAACGTCGTGTGAGATCTTTTTCTTGTGAGTCTACTATTTAAATCCCCTTTTTATTTTAGGTACAGTGAGACTTGTACTTGGGGACGAACGAATGAGATGACGACCAAAAGAAGATGCAAAAAAACTTGCAAACTTGGGGGCAAGCAAGTGAAGTGACGACCAGAAGAAGGCGTTGAAAAATGTCCAAGCTCATTTTTCAGGGAAGTCGTCCTTTCACACTTTTGCAATCTAGTCTTCGCTATTTACATTTCTGCAATTTTGCATTTTTAGGTGCAACAAGACTTGCAGACTTGGGGGCAAGCGAATGGAGTGACGACCGAAGGAAGGCGTTGAAAAATGTCAAAGCTCATTTTTCAATGGAGTTGTCCTTTGTGTTTACAATTTCCCCTTTCGCAATTTACGCTTCTGTGATTTGTGTTTTCACAATTTTCACTTTCACAATTTTACATTTCAGGTACAACAAGACTTGCAAACTTGGGGGCAAGCAGGTGAAGTGACGACCAAAAGAAAGTGTCAAAAGAATGTCCAAGCACATTTTTCAGGGAAGTCATCCTTTTACATTTTTGCAATTTCCATTTCCACAATTTACGTTGTTCGTAATTAAGGGAATTTCTATGATTCACATTATTACAAATATACGCGTGTAACGCGTAGGTTTCTCGAAAAAAAAAATTCTTAGTACATGTACTACTTGGGCTAAAAAGAAGGAAAGCAAAAACATCCCACTTTTCTGAACATTTTAAGTCAAAGCATTCATCATTTTACGTTCATTAGAGATTATATGAACATACATGATCTTGTCTGTGTGCTCTTATATCCATGACATGTTTAGATGTGAGCGATCACAAACGTATCCCTGTGAGTACTTTGGGCCTTCACGCCTTATTTCTTTCATGAGTGTAAATGCTAAACTAGGTGCTAGTTAGATTTGCATAATATCTAGGGTACATGAACTGTCAGACATGGGATAACGGTAAGATGACAGGGGACTTTGCTTTGCTCTTCTTCCACATTTTCATTTTTAACATTTTTCCCTCAAAATACATATTTTGTACCCCATGTACAGCTCTAACAAACACTCAAAAGTCTTTCAACCAAGTGAGTTAGTGCTCGACTGGGACCGCTAAACTGGAGTACACATCAAGCAAGGGAATCACAAGGGAGCCCTTGGAGGATCGCTGACAGAACAATGTCAGAAGAATGCCAAAATAAATCAAGACTTGGAGGCTTCTGCCAAAGATAGAGAGGATGATAGATCAAACAAGAGATTGTACTTTCTTTGCCTACAAACAAAAAAAAAAAGAAAAAAAGAAAAAAAAAAGAAAAAAAAGAAAAAAAGAAAAAAGAAAGAAAGAGAAAAAGTGTTCAAAAAAAAAAAAAAAAGAAGAATTCATAGAACACAATCAATAAAACAACAGCAGAAAAAAAGTACATGCACAAAAACAAAATGGTCAAGCATCAACGACAAATTGATCTCAAAATGATCAAGCATCAACAACAAATGATCTCAAAAGGAAAAGAGATCATTCCCTGTAATTATCATAGAACTTGGGCTTGGTGCCCTCAAAACAATCAAGAAGAAACATCTCCAGCAAAGATTCAAGGATTGGTGCACTTTGCTCCTCGTCACAATCAGTCGTCGAGCACAAACTCATTAAAATCTCATCACAAAATAAAAACACAACACTTTCTTTTACAAATTCCTCTTTCTTTTTCCCTCACAAAGTCCTTTCGATTATTAGTAGACCCATGCATGTGCATCTTCAGTTGAAGTCTATTCACTCGGATTGACATTGCAAATTTAATTTTTGTGCTATGCTTATTGCATTTGTAGGAGGGTAAATACATAGCCTTATTTTCCGAGCGTGAGTGCAAACACTAATATCTAGTGAGGATTGCTTACAGCTGCATGTCATGGGAAAGTCTTGTTCTTGAGGTCGTTATTTCCTAAACAAGACGCAGACGTTATCTAGACTTGTATCAATCATGTTTATATAACGAAAATTTGAACGCACATACCAAAAAGGGGTGAATTGAATTGAATTTCTTAAACAAAGAGGTCATTTTCATTCCACGCAAAAAGACTTGGGGGGCAAGCCATGAGTTAAATGTAGGAATATTTGATGTTCCTCACATTATCATTTGCTCTTTTTCTATCTGTTGTTGCTTTGAGTTTGCTTCCTTTCTATTTGCAGGATACAGATACACTTTGATGGAATCACGTCAACCATGGGTCTTTGATGAAGAAATCATTGTAAATCCCTCATCTTGGATTTTTGTTAAAATCTAACCAACAGATCGAATGGAGAACGTTACCACTCCTCAACCATGGGTCTTCGATAAAGATGTCGTTGTAATGCCCTCGTCGCGGATTTCGTCAAACGAATCCAATCAAGTTGTGGAGAATGAAATGGCCTTCCAAAGCAACCATTCGCGAATTCACGTTGAGTCGGCAGAAGGCTCGCGTAAAGGTAAGTGCCTTAAACCAAAGGTACGTCCCAACTCTTATTTACTTTTCTGTCAAAACGTTGAAGTATGAGTGGTTACCCTCACCTTGCATAAATTCTACATTTCTGCATAATTAATGTTCCTCCTTGAGCGACTATATTTTCCGCATCAGCATCCGGAGAGCGATAGCCTCGCACGGTCGTGTAGTTATGTTTCCATGTCAACATCCGGAGAGCGATAGCCTCGCACGGTTGTAGATATTTTCAGCACCAACATCCGAAGAGTGATAGCCTCGCAAGGTTGTGTAGTTACTTTCAGCACCAACATCCGGAGAGCGATAGCCTCGCACGGTTGTGTAGTTACTTTCAGCATCAGCGTCCGGAGAGTGATAGCCTCGCACGGTCGTGTAGTTATGTTTCCATGTCAACATCCGGAGAGCGATAGCCTCGCACGGTTGTAGATATTTTCAGCACCAGCATATGGAGAGCGATAGCCTCGTACGGTTGTGTAGTTATTTTCAGTACCAACCTCCGGAGAGCGATAGCCTCGCACGGACATTCCTTCACATTGCCACATCAACATCCGAAGAGCGATAGCCTCGCACGGACATTCCTTCACATTGCCACGTCAACATCCGAAGAGCGATAGCCTCGCACGGGTGTAGTTACTTTCAATGCCAACATCCGGAGAGCGATAACCTCGCACGGACATTCCTTCACATTGCCACATCAACGTTCGAAGAGCGATAACCTCGCGCGGACATTCCTTCACATTGCCACATCAACGTCTGGAGAGCGATAACCTCGCACGGACATTCCTTCACATTGCCACATCAACGTCCGGAGAGCGATAACCTCGCGCGGACATTCCTTCAGATTGCCACATCAACGTCCGGAGAGCGATAACCTCGCACGGACATTCCTTCACATTGCCACATCAACGTCCGGAGAGCGATAGCCTCGCACGGACATTCCTTCACATTGCCACGTCAATATCCAAAGAGCGATAGCCTCGCACGGGTGTAGTTACTTTCGATGCCAACATCCGGAGAGCGATAGCCTCGCACGAACATTCCTTCACATTTCCGCATCAACATCCGGAGAGCGATAGCCTCGCACGGAAATTCCTTCACATTTTCAGCACCAACATCCAGAGAGCGATAGCCTCGCACGGACATTCCTTCATATTTTCAGCACCAACATCCGGAGAGCGATAGCCTCGCACGGACATTCCTTCACATTTTCACCACCAACGTCCGGAGAGCGATAGTCTCGCGCGGATATTCCTTCACATTTGCACCAACATCCGGAGAGCGATAGCCTCGCACGGACCTGCAATCTCATTTACCAGCATCTCGCAATGCGATAGCCTCGCCTAAACCATAATTTACCTTCCTCCCCACACTCTCAGGTAAGTCTTCATCATTTCCAAAATATGGTAAAAACTAGGAGCAACCATCTTTACTGCTTATCAAAAATTTCAGTTACAGTGTATTTTTGATTAGACAGTAAAGAGGGGGCAATTGTTGCTACCCGATTTTTGACTTTCCATCACAACCTTTACGTTTTTGCCACTTTTTAGCTTGTCTAGATCAAATTTCGGTTGATTCTTGGTCCTAGGCTTGTTTGTTTAAATTTTCTTGTCATTTCGTGCCTTTTTAATTTTTTCGTACTTTTAACTGTCTTTTCGCGAACTTCTATCTAGGGAAGGCAATGGAGCGGGTATGGAGCGGGTAAGGCACTATCCATACCCGCACCCGCAAATTTGCGGGTAATCCATACCCGCACCCGCACCCGCGCAGTGCGGGTAAAAGGAAACAAATTGTACCCGCGAATTACCCGCGGATTACCCGCAAATACCCGCAAATGTTTTACAATACAATAGTTAATAAGTTATAATTAACTCAAGTAAATATTGATATTGAACTATACAATTAACTCAAGTAAATATAAGGAGTACGTTTAACAAATATCTAGCACACGTCAAAACTCAAAAAATGTCGAATAAATATAAATATTCAAGTATCGAATATGACTTATGAGCATAACATATACATATAACTATACAATTGTAATTGGTAGTATGTTTTTTTCTTTATTCTCCTTATTTAAAATGTTATGCATATAATTTTAATTGTAATCGGTAGTATGTTGATGCGATCACGGCCGAAACTCGGAAGAGAAATCCGGCCGAGATGACATTCAACCGAAGGAGGATCTAACCCATGGGTTTGATCACACAAACAACAATAAAAACAGTAGGAAATATGGAGGAACGGAGGGGGACACACAGCGGAAAGGATTAATAACAAATTACCCGATTGAATGGCGGAGGGATTAGAGATGACGATTGAGACACGAGGAGGTAACAACGGGTTACACATGTGAAGGATTCTTGTTCTTTTTGATTGACTCAAGCCACGGCGATCCAAGACCAAGGCAAGCACCAATTTGATTTCCCAAAGAGAGATCGGGAGGAGTATTCTCACTCGACGGATCTCTCTCAAGGAGGGGTGAGCAATGGATGAATGAATAAAAGAAGGAGTAAGCTCAACTTAAACATTCATTCATCATCCAAAACTGATTTACAAGTGAGGAGCAAGTCCCTATTTATACTAAGTTACAATGGGCCTAAACTATTACACAAAATGGGCTTAAAAGACCAAAAATCCAACTCAAAACAGTGGCTAGTGTGAATCACGCTAAGAGCTTAGCGTGATCACGTTAGCCAATTTTTCCCTGGCGTGATTCACGCTAATACCTTAGCGTAATCACGCTAAGGATTTTCCCAGCAGCTTCAGCTTCGCGCGCCAAAATGTCAACTAGCATAACTTTTGATCCACCCGTCCGATTGGCCTGAAACTCGTCCCAAATGAAAGCTAACATCTTGAAGTTTCCATCAAGCCTCTGATCCCTCAAATCGGACACCATTTGCTTGTCCATATGCTTGTTGCGAACACGCAATGCAATATTTGCACGGCTCGGCCGCTCGTGTCCGTCTCCCATGGCGACGCGGCAAGTTGTTCTATTTTGACGGGGGTCGTGATCACATCATATGTTATTATTCTTCTTATTAAAAGTTTATGCATATATTTTTAATTTTAATTGGTAGTATGTTTTTTTCCTTATTCTCCTTATTTAAAATGTTATGCATATAATTTTAATTTTAATTGGTAGTATGTTTTTGTTAATTAATTAGGATAAATTAAGTATTGTAATTCTTTAAAATAGCTGAATTTAGTATTAATATTATTTTGCAACTAACTACAAAATGGAATAACAATAATACTACCGTATATCTAAGTTTTAGTGCAAAGAGAGACAAGTAATTGCTTGTAGTCTAATGGTTAGAATATTGCCTTCCAAGCAATAGACCCAGGTTCGAATCCTGGTGGATGCATATTAAGGACATGTATATTTATTTTGCGCGGGTATTTAGTACGGGTTGCGGTGCGGGTAAAGCACTATCCATACCCGCACCCATACCCGCACTTTGCGGGTGCGGGTAAATCCATACCCGCAAAATACCCGCAATTGCGGGTATCCGGCGAGTATCCATACCCGCGGGTGCAAATTGCCTTCCCTACTTCTATCGGTCTCGAGTAAGTTTCCCGGGACCGAGTGTAGAACGCCCTTTTTCTTTGTTTGATAATTACGTGTTAATTTTCTCTTTCACGCCAGCGCGTTCGGTTTCGTTCAATTTTTGTCGTAAGGACATTTATTTTGCGCGCGAACGTTTTGTTATTTCCGAAAGAGAAAATAAATACGTTAAATCAGCTTTCGCATTTTTTCGCTGTATATTACTTTTCTCGTCTTATTTTTCTACATATAGGTGTACCCTCAGGTCGGATTTATTTCCACTTTCGTACGATTTCGCTCGTACCAAAATATCCCGTTCGTATGGGAATTAATGCATTTTAATGCATGTTTTGTTTTCCTTCCTTGTGATTGGCTCTCCAGCGCCTGGCAGACACGAATAATTTTAGTTCCCTTGATATTATGTTGAACTCACTGACCACAAACAGGAGCTTGGAGGACCACGCCGGAATGTTTTGTTCTCCACTCATGGTTTGACCGAGCTCACGCACACGTACGCTCGTCCGATACCACGCCTCTTGTCCTATAAATAGCAAGCTCTTCACCATCGCGCGGGCACGGGTTGTCGCACCTATTCATCATCCACATCAAACCGAAAGCAAAGGAAAGCGTTTAAGGTGAGTTTCCAAGCTCTCTCTCTCTAGCTTCTCTCTCTTGGTAATTTTCGTTTATGCATGTATATACTGAATTAATGGCTTAAACTTGTTTTACATGTTTGATGGTCAAGTTATATGGTCTGTTCTTGCTCCAATTTAAACATATGCTGCTCGAATTAATTAATTTCGAATTATTGACATTAATGCGTATTAATTCGCCATGATGAAATTGCCTATGGTTTTCGGACGGTTTGGGCTAGTTCTTGATAGGTTTTGTTTGTAGGATAGTCCTGCTACTTTCCTGCACGTTAGGAGTCAGTTTTGTGTCGAATCGTTGCTTGTTATTGTCCACTGTTGCTTCTGTTTTCCGAAGGATTCGCGTGCGTCTTTTCCTTCTGTTTTGCTTGCTATTTGCCTACTGTTTTGGAAGGGTTTTATTACTGATGTGGAGTGGTTAGTTTCTAGGCTGTTTAGGGGGGCTTTTGTGGTGTTGGTAGAGCTTGAGTCGCCGGCCATGGTGGCCGGCGACGTGAAGAAGACGAACAGCCATGTTGGCTGTTCTTGCGAAGAAGAAGAAGGTGACGGGCTTCAGCCCGTCCCTTCTTTGTTTTAATTTCTGATGGGCTTGGCCAAGCCAAGCCCATGTGTCCCTTTAGTTATTTTGTTTCAATTTCAAGCTTTCGTATGGAATCGTCAATTTATTTTAATTGCTCGTATGATTTCTTTTTTTTGCATGTTTAATCTGTTCGAATTGAGTTGCTACATGTGTGCTGTTTTATTTATTTTTATGCCATGTATGAGATTTATTTAGTTTATACCATGTAATTTTACCATGAATTTTAAATTGCATGTTTTACATGAGGTTTTATTTGCTATGTGTCGTGCAATTTTGTGGTAAAAATTGTGAAATGCCCACATAAATGTATTTGTTTTTATGACTGTTTGTGTGAAATAAATGGTGTATGTGCTTTTATTATTTATTATCTTAAAGTTCATACTAATACTCTCATTTTGTAGGTAGAATTTTGAATCTTCCGATAAAAAGAACATTTTTATCTTTCTGTTATTTAATTTAAATATTTTCTGTAAAGATTTTGCATGCATAGTATCCAAAAAGTTAGAAAACCAAGTATGGGCCTAGCCCGGCCCATCAAAATTAAAAGCATCATTTTCACGCATTCGTATATGATAATTAATCGTCAATTATTTTAAATCGCATGTTTGGAACAATAATTAATTGCTAAACTTGTTGTAACAATTAATTGCTTATTTTCACTTGTTGTAATAGGTAATTACTCTTTATCAACTTGTTGTAATTAATTAGATATTTCAATTGTTGTAATAATTATTTAGATAATTATTCCGACCTCTAATTTGTAATAATTAGGTAAGTAGTTTTTATTATGAATTGTGGTTTGTAATATTTAGATAAGTAGTTTTATTATGAATTATGGGTTGTAATAATTAGTTAAGTAGTTAAAAAAATCGTGTATGTTTGTTATATCTACGTATTTATGTCAATTGTCATTTAATGTCGGTTTTGAAGAGATGGGTCGATCGGGGTTCGTCCAAAAGGTAAGATTACCTTAAACGTTTCCTTGTATGATCACATGAAGGTCCAAAACCTTAACCTTATCGTAAGCATGACCACTTAAGTAACAATAGAACCACCCTACGCGTATGCATGACATATAGAATTGCTATCAAATAAAATCAATCTCACATGCTTACGTGTTTATATCACTCGCGTTTATATGCCATGAAATAAAATGTTGTTCTTGTTAAGTGATATGTATGATGGCTCCAAAGGCCATGCCAACCTATATGCATTCATCAAAACGTACCTTGCTAGTTTCAGCCATGATAGATCACGTAGTAACTAAGTCATGCATGACCCAGTGAAAAGGGTGAGCGTCTGCTCTAGCATCGGGACAAAATGGTAACCCCATCCCTCGAACCCAAACGGAAATAACATGACCCAAATGCTAAGATGTAACGTCACCTTAGAGGGCCAAATTACATGTTCAAAAATGTTTTCAAAACACCTCGCATACCGGTAACCTTTTTAGGATGTGACTTGGGTGCTTAACACCTTCCCAAGTCCATAAATACGACCTCGAACCATCGTTCTTTGGTTTAGACCATTGTGCCTTAGTTTATTTATTTTTATGCCATGACGATTAGGTTCCCTAAACCTTACAAAATTAGGGTGGCGACTTCATTTTGCATGATGTTAAGACAAGTCCAACGTTTGTCTATCATTATGGCCCGTCCCGATCCTAAACTCGTTTTCAACGAAAAAGGGGGTGCGACAGTAAGCATTCGGGCTCAGCTGGGCAGTGTTCAAATCGAATTCAGAAAATAACTCGGCAATTAAAGGATCCAGAGGTAGCCGAAAACCATAGTGAAACATCTTAGCATAGAGAATCCTACGGTTACCAGGCAATTCACTGTTAAGACGAAGCGACCTAGGGGCAACTTCAGTGGAGTACCCATCTAAATGATCAAGGTTGGCATTATAATTTCGCAAACGCCGCCGGAGAACGGCGGTGGAAGCAATGGTGGAGGCAGTATTATCAATATCTCCCTCCCCAGTAGAATGGGGTTGGGAATAGCGGCGATTACGAGCCATGGATAAGATCAGCTAAGAGTAGAGAAGAAGGTACCTTTTTGAGGAAGTAGATTGAGGCACTCAGGTGGCGGCGGATCGAAAGAGGAAGAAGAGAAGTTATGTGTCTTTTCTTTTCTTTTCTTAAGGAAAGAGGCAGCAAAGATAAGAAAGGAGCATAAGAGGGGTTTTATAACCCTAAGGCTCAAGTGAAACGACGAGTCAAGCGATCATTGCGTGTGACGTGTCAAGGACAAGAGACACGGGAAACGGGTACAGTCCCTGATGAGTGAAAATACATGTTCAGCCTCACCACTCCCCTCTGTGGACACGTGTGCTTAAAGCATCATGACTGTCTCTTTTGCACCAAACAAAAGAAGTCAGAGCATTAAATGCTCTGAAAAAGGGCAGCCAAGTCCAGCCAAAGGAAGAGGCAAGTAGCAATGCCACGGCATACAAGAGACAAAGCATGAAGAAAAAGTAGACAAGCGACAAGTAAAGAACGACGACACTGTCAAAATACATGTATTATTTGGTCCAGTACACAAGATTTATTAGTCGTTACAAACCAAGGAGGCGACATCAAAGTCCAAATGGGAGAAAAATAGTACAACAACGAGCAGATAATGAAGCGACACCTCAATCAATCGGCATCGAATGGGCCACACATGGATGTCGTCTTATCACTCCTCTTCGGAGGAGAAGAAGCCCTCTTGGCTCTCATCAATCTCTTTCATTTTTGCAGAGGCATACTTGGCGATCTCAGTAGGATCAACGGCCCTACCGCGGCACTGATCTACGAACCCAGTAGTGAAGGCTTGTTTAAATTTTATTCTTCCACCAAGTTGCCTTCGAAGAAGCTTTCGCCAAATCAGCATCGCGAGACGATATCTCTTCGAGAAGAAGAGAATTTTTCTTCCTTTCAGCCACTAGCTCAGCCTCCAAAGCTTCAACCTTGGCCTTTCCTTTAGACTTTTCCCGAGTAAGGTCAGCGCGACACTCGCGCAGTTCGGCTTAAGTGCGTCTCTGGAGTGGCGTCAGCTCCTCCACCTTTGCCAAGGCATCAGGACCTTGGGATTGCATACGGTGGGCCTTGATAAAGTAATGAAGTTCCCGAAAGGCAGCAAGACAGTTATTCATGACGCGTGCACGCTGAACCTCAGGAGGAAGTTGCAGTAGCCTATTCTCGTCCTCAGGTCACGAAACATCTCATAGGCCAAGATAGTTGTGGGCTGATCTCGCGACAAGGGGTCTGATATACCCAAGGCACGGAACTCGCCAGTCCCAAACTTCGACAAATTTAGCCGATGGGAAGGGGCTCCTTGAGGCCCGTCAGGGGAAAGATCAGCAACAAAGGAAGGGGCAGAAGCACCGCCCAAACCGCCGATATCTCGAATTGAAGTAAGGAACAATGGACAAGGAGACTTTGGCTGAAAGTAAAAAGAACCAGTACCACCCGGGACGGGTGATGACACGTCAGGAATGCAGGAGCCAATGGGTGAAGGAGGAGGCTCCATGGCTAGAGTGGAGTCTGCCACGGATGGCGAAGCCATTGTAGTAGCGGAAGCCCCGTTGGGGGCAGATGACCCCAGAGGCGAGGAGGTGTCACCCAGTGAAGCGGCACCCTCTTTAGTGGCATCAGGAGAAACGGAAGCGTGAGAAGCGACAGGGCCTGTAATATCGGTAGGGATGGACTGAGCAGCTATCCTCGCCACTCGAGTCTCGCTCTCCTCGCTCAGCTTCTTTCGATGAGCCGTGGAAGCTGGACGGAGACTCAGTTCTGTATCCATGTCCTCTATATCCTCGACCCCGTAAGAGAAAACGTTTGTCTCAGTTACTGGCAAACCAGAGCTGGACCCTCTTTTCCGACTTGGCAACCAATTCTCCACGAAGCGGGAAGCTCGGAGGGAGGTACCGCTCTCCCTTAGAAGAACCACGTTTAAATTACTTTTCTTTATGGGCATGCGGTGATCAGCTCGAGTCCTAGCAGAAGTAGAGGGAGTAGTCGTTGGAGACGCGACAACTTTGTGAGAAGCGTCGCCTCTGGAAAGCGGACGAGCGACAGTCTCTCCTGCGAGAAGTTATGTTAGTAAATAAGGGACAAGTAAGACAGTGGCAAAGCTCAAAAGCTCACCTATGATACACGCAGATAAAGGCCTATACAAGGCAAAGTTTCGGATCTGGAAGGATGACTCCATCTCCAGCAAAGCGTTGACCTGGCCTAACTCTTCCCTAGACAGAACCCTTGGCTTCACCCAATTAACAACGTCCAGGTTGAAGTCAGAGCGCCACAGACGAGAGGGTAATTCGACAACGAAGAAACCGCTCTTCCAGTCTTCGACGCTTTCCTCAAATCCTTGAAATTTTTGCCAAAAAGGCCCCGACTAGGGCATCATCCCACCTTGGAATGATATTAATGAAGCCGTCGTGAAAGACTAGAGTCAAGAACTTGCGAAACAATGCGACAGAGGGAACAAGAATATCTTTTAACTCGCAAGCACGGAGGAAAGCGTAGATGCCACTCCATGAGGAAGGGGTGATCTGTGCAAGGTTAAGCCCATGCTCGCGCAGCACGCGCTCTAGTGTGTCATGAACCGGGAGGCGGAACCC
This sequence comes from Viola odorata, assembly GCA_963691705.1. NCBI lineage: Eukaryota > Viridiplantae > Streptophyta > Magnoliopsida > Malpighiales > Violaceae > Viola > Viola odorata. The sequence continues at coordinate 48,220,111 of OY829544.1, forward strand.
ATATTGAAACATTTTAAAATAAAGTATCCTACGAGTTCCCCGAAGCTGGCTATGGAGACTCATAGTGCTAGAAGGAATAGTAGGGCGGTAACCGCTGGGGAAGGTAATGTTATTGCTTTCTAGTTCGAGGCGTAAGACAGTGGGGTAAGTAAAGATGCTAGGGGTGTTTCCAAGCTCAGGATATTGAGAAATTGTCCTACGGGTAACCAGAGAGCTAGATTGAGATCTCGTGCGAGGCATAATCAAAGCAAGATCGAGCAGAATACCTTGAAAAAGAAGACCGAAATTAACAGGCAAATCGTCTGGATGCGAACAAGAGAATTTCCTCGGAGCGAGCGAAAAAACGAAGAGAGTTGTGGAGTATAAAAGAAGAGCAAAAGGGTACAAAGAAGGAGCGTATTTCCTTTTAAAAGAAATAGTTGAAAGCCAGACAGCCAGGCAACCTATCACAGCATGACACGTGCAGAATAAAAGGGACACGTGGAAAGACCCTGACAGGAAACTTAAAGTCAAGCGCTCGCCTCGAATTTCGCGAAGGAAAGTTCAGGAATTACAAAAAAGCCAAAAGAGACGGTTATATGAAGCGATAATCGCCTAACCAGCGACAAGTACCCCATGAAGCGGCATAATACGAAAGTAAAAAGAAAGGGCAAAATATTATTTTATTTTATTTCATTTATTTAAAGAGCCAGCGGCAGCTACAGCAAGCATGACATCGTCAATCCTCGTCCGCCCATCCCATGTCATAGACATAATCATAATCCTCCGAAGGCGATGGTGACCCACTATTGTAGGGAGGAAAAGGCTCGTCAACCCTGCAGGGCCTTTGGCCAAGCCTAGCCACAGAACTTGCCGTGGGAGCAATCTCCTCCGCTGAAGCGGTGCGGGAGTCCTCCTTCATAGTTAGTGTCACCGACCCTGAGTCGGTATCCTGCGCAAAGGTTTTCTCCTCGGGAGAAGGACAAGGGGCAGACGGTGACGCTTCATTTTTCTGCAATGCGAGGTAGTGAGGCTCAAAATCGGCAAAGAAAGATTCAAAGGTCTTCTTTATTTTCTTCGGATTTTTGCGACCCCGGCGTTTAGCAAGACATTTGGCAGGCCTCCATGGGGGCGACGGAGGAGGATTGTCGGAATCTAGTGAAGTTGGAGGAGTCGGGGGAGAATCACGAGCAGCAGTATACAAAAAACGGGAGTCAGCCATAGAAATATCAGTAAGAGCAAGAAGAAAGGAGAGATGAACAGGAAAGAGGGGAAGAGCCCCATTATATAGCCAAGGCAGGGAAGCGTTCCTGCCTTTTCGCGTATTTTCGAAGATAATTAATGTTATCAGAAGCAACGGCCATTGGGGAATGATCTAACTTCATAACTGCAACTGTTGAAAGTCTGCGCCAACCAAAAGGCACCGAGATCGTTGCCCAATCTGTTAGCGCTGAAGAAACGACGCAAAGTAAATTCGGAGCGGTTGGGACTTAGGAGAGAAATTCATTATTATGTGCCAGTCAGGCATATGAAAAGGTGTGGGATCCTAAGGGACGCCAAACCCACAGTCAGTGGGTGCAGAAGTTATTTTTCAAGCAAGATAGCATGCGAGGAAGAAAAATATCAACAGCGCGGCAATCTAACAAGGAAAAGCATTTTATTTATTTAAAGGGCCTAACGGCCCGAGAGTACAAAAGGTGGCCCTAGAGGAGCATAAAAAGACATGGCAAAAGGGTCCCCATCGCTGGTCAGGCATTTGACCCAGCGTCATCATCTTCCCACTCCAGAAAAGGAATTTCCCTCAGGGCATCCGCAAGAGTGGTCAGTTCAGAAGAGTAGGCCCTCATACCCTTCAGGCAGCACCCCAGCAAGTCTTTCCTGTGCTGCAGCATAGCTATAAGTAGCTGAATCTGAGAGACAGCCACTGACAGCTTCACCGCTTTCTCCACGGGGCTGAAGTCCTCCATGGTGACAGCAGTCTGCCTAGCTTGCAGGGGAGTCAGTATCCCCTGGAGCTCTAGGATCTCTTCCGAAGTCTTGGTGCTTAGCGACCCCAGAAAATCGATGTCTGCCTGAGTCAGGTTCCTCAGGGTATGGGTTTTGGAGAGCAGAAAATTTTTGGTGACTTCGTCCATTGAAAGAAAAGCGAGGAAGAAAGTTGAAGAAAGTTGCGAAGAAAGTTGAGAGAGTTATGAAAACAAGTGCAGAAGAAAAGGCCTATTTATAGACTCAGGAAAAAGGTGCTCTGAAGATATGCCTTTATCGACTGTCGAGCCCTCATTAATGCAGAAACCTCTGAAGGGGCAAGACTGAAGACGCGGCGATAGCCCTTGGTAAACACTCGGGCTCGTTTTCAGTTGGGCATATGATAACAATTGATACCACTGTAGCGGCATCTCCGCCATCACACCTGGCGGCCAGGTCAGAACACTGTACCCGTCGAGGGAGACATGACACTATTCCTATCGCCCCTAGCCTGGCGGCCGACCCTGGGATGGTCGACATCAGCGCGGGGGGGGGGGGGGGGGGGCTCTCATGTGACATCCACACGGTGGCATCCCATCCCAGGTCATCCGTGACGTCATTCCGCATGACGTCATCTCACATGACATCACTCCCAGCCACTCCAGCGACATCTACCCGGGGATAACTCCTACCCTCTGCCGGTAAGATCCTTCCTCTACCTATAAATACCCCTACCCTTCCAACCAATAGGGTAAGCCTAAGACAGCGTACTGAACCCCTGCCATTTTGACCACTCATACTAACTTAGGCATCGGAGTGTTTACGCCGAAGACTTTGCAGGTGATGAAGACCCCGGAACAGCGTTCCCGACCAGCCCAGATCAGGCCGATCCTGCTCAGTATATCTCGGACTCTTATCAATGCAAGCATACGAAAATAATATTTAACATGCAAGTATACGAAAATAAATAATTAAACATGCAAGCATTCGAAAGTAAATAATTAACATGCAAGTATACGAAAATAAATAATTAAACATGCAAGCATTTGAAAGTAAATAATTAACATGCAAGCACTTGAAAATAAATAAACAGTACAAGTGTGGAAATAAATAAACAATACAAGCATAGCAAAAATCGGCACGAAAAATAAATGTGATAAGCTGAAATTGGACTAGGCCCAATGGGCCTAGAAATTGGGCCCACTAGCTGGGCCCATCAGTGGCGGCAGCGGTGATAGATCAGTGGCGGCAGCGGTGATAGATCAGTGGCGGTTGCGAGGCAGCAGTAGCGGCGAGGCAGTACGGCAAGCAAGACAGCGGCGAGCAAGGCACGACAGTGGTCAGGCGAGGCTGCGGCAGCGGCGGCGATGGACAGTAGCAGCAACTTCCTCTTCCTCCTCTCGACGCCAAACAGTAAGCAAAAACAAAGGAAAAAAAACATAACAAAAAGAAATACAAAGATGATTAAACTTGGTTTGTTGCTTCTGCCGAGAGAGAGGAAGAGAGAGTGTGTTGTGTGTATCAATTAGCTCTCTCTGTGTGGGTGTAGAGAAATGAAGAAGCTTGCTTGCTATTTATAGGGTGTTGAGTCGGTGATGAGCAAGGGAAAAGACAACTATGCGGATGAAGAGGAGCAGAAAAATGTAGAAATGGAATGAGGTGGCATTAGGAATAGCGTGCATTTGCATTTGGTGTCAGAGAAGAGGAACATGCATAAATCCTCATGCTTAAATTGGGAGCCATTGGATGTGAAGAAAAGATGAGTCAATTTTGATCAAGGGTTGAGATGGGTTGACTTTTGAAAAATATTTAATGTTTATTTAATTGGTTCGAACTATCAACACGAGTAATCTCGTTTGAAATGAACAAAATTCCGAACCAAAAATACTAAAACATGCCATAAAATGCAACAAAATAAATAGTAATCAGTAAATAAAGAAAAAGTTCGATTTACAGTCTGAATTTACTCGCTCGGAATCCTTAAAAGTTCGAACGAAAAATAAATGCTATAACAAAGTAAATTGAATAAAATAACATGAGATGACGCAAACGAAAATAATAGTAGATAATTATCAATTAAAGAAAGAATACGTTCGATCCACGATCCGAGGAAATTTATTCAGGACCGATAGAAGTTCGAACGAAAAGACAGTAAAAATACGAAAAAACTAAAATGACACGAAATGGTACAAAATATTAAAATAAATAGCCTAAGATCGAAAATCGATAGAATTTCGATTTAAATGGTCTAATAATTCGATAAACAAAAAAAGTGCAAAAAATGCGTCAAAAATCGGATAGCAACAATGGAAAAAAAAGAAAAGGAAAAGGAAAATATTGGATTTTTAGATCGTGAAGAGAGGGAAAGGAAAGGAAAAGTTTGGGTTTTTATGGTTCTGGGTTCTTATGCGTGTGAGAGAGAGAAGGGAGAAATGAGTGAATTTGATGGGAGGGACTGAGGGAGATTGTTTATTTTTATTTTTAAGGGTTTTTAACTTTTTATTACTAATAGCTCATTATCATTTTTCTTTTTTTCTTGGATCAAAAGTTCAAAACCCATTAACTTTGTAGGCCTGTAGCACACTAAAAAGATTTACATAGAAAAGGTGCAAATAAAATATATATATAATTAAAAAAATTGAGGAGTCATATTAATTAATAAATTACGTAAAAGATAGAACAATTTAAAGACTTACAAAAGAGTTCAAAATTAGAAGGTGATGCAAAATATAGCTGATTATTACTTTAAATGAGGAGGATTAATTTGCATACATATACACATTAATAGTTTAATACTATATTTTCAAGAAAATAAATATTTTAGAAAATCTTAAATTTTATGTGCTTAATTTACTCTTTTTTTGTTCTTTTTTTTTGTTCTTGTAAATATGTTTTACATGAAAAACATACATGCTTATAATAAATATTATTTTTATAATTTTCTTGGATGGAGGTAATTAGTATCCTAATTCGTTAATCTATAAATATCTCACTTGGTTAATTACATTTCTTTTATCATGATCAAGATGGAGTTATATTGAAAATTTAATTTTCATCTATTTTCTAATTTCTCTTCTATTTTGTGGCTTAGTTCTTTTCCTTTAATTATAATACATGTTTAATTTCAAATGAATTTTATGAGTGATAAAATTAACATATAGTATGCTAGTTCGTATGATTTTATTTTTGTTACATGGTACAAATGTCTCTTAATAAACAAGTGTGTTTGAATTTTGAATATCATTTCATTTGAATATTGGATTGTTTCTTTATTTTTAACTTTTGATCTACTTGATATTTTATTTTGATATATTATAAATTGCTACAGTAAAAAAACCAGTCGATTCAATCCGGTTTAATCGTCTAAGATTGACCGGTTTAATGTGTGAATGGTTCAGAACGGACCAGCATTTACAATCCGGTCGAACCCGGTTCAACCCGGTATAACCACCAAATTTTCGTTTCGGGTTCTTTGTCCGGTCCGGTTATGATAACTATGGTTAAATCTAACAGATTACCTGCTATAACAGGTTTTTTTTAAACCTGTTGTAACAGGTAATTGTGTATTAAATAATATAATTAATTCAAAAAAATTCCAAAAAAATTTAAAAGATTTTTAAAAGTAAGAAAAATATGAAAATGTAAAGATTAAAGAAACATTTTCAGCATTTTTATTTCTTAGTATTATCTTATTCCTTAAGTTCTTTCTTTTTTTTTCTTTTCTATTTTTTTATGTTTAACCTAGAAAATTAAGAAAATTCCAAAAAAAAATCCAACTACATTTTTCTTACATTTTACTATTTTATTGAGAAAATAATTTCTAATAGAAATTTTCTAATTCTATTCATTTCAAACAAAACATTTTTAGAAAATTAGGATTACAAGAGAATCCTAAATTACTTAGGTAGCGTTTGGTTCACGGAATGCTACTTATTCCCTTGGAATCACTCTCCGGGGAGAATGATACCCGGGAGAGTGATTGAGGGGAATGCTAGTTTTTTGTGTTTGGTTGGGATTTAAAATTCCCGGGAAAGTAATATTATTGTGTTTGTTTTGTACTTGGGAATCCTTAAGGAAAGTAAGAAAAATAACTACTTTATCCTTTTCTATATTTGTGTCTTTGTTATTTTGTTAAGTATATTTTGTTATCTTATTAAGTGTCTAATTATTCTTTTCTATATATACTGTGCTACACAGTTTCCTTTAAACACGTTAGACTTTCTCTCTATTTAATTGTCTATCTTTCAACAATCAAAATATCAAATGAGTTTGCTTTATGACTATGGTTTTTTGCAGGTTAAAGAACATGACAAATGACATAACCTTCGTATTAGAGTCCTTGAAAATTATAGCACAGTATGACACATATTGTTCTAGCAATGCAAAAAAATATAACTGCAACAATAGACAAGTCTAGGATCAAGATTTCTTGGATGATTTGGTCCCGTTCCTAACCGTATTTTCTCCTACCTATTATTATTTACATCATTACTATGTAATTTTTATGTGATTATTATAATTTTGATGTAATTATTCTAATTTTGATTTAATTATTCTAATTTTTATGTAATTATTATAATTTTTATGTAATTAATATATTTTTTGTGTAATTAATATAATTTGGCGAAGTTTTAGAAAACAGAGAAGGAAGAAGACGTTTTATTAGGTTATTTTTTATAATTAGTTTTAGACGAATATGTCATTTAATACAAAAATTAATTTTCCCTGTAGAGGGGAATCACTCTTCGCACGCCCTAGTCAAGGAATCACTTTCCTCCATTTTTGGGAAAGTCAAGGCGGTCAAGGAAAGTTGGATTTTAGGGGAGAGTGATTCCTTATCGCAACTGTTGATACCCGAATTTTGACGCCATTTTTAATTGAAATTAGCTTTTCTGCCATCTTACTTAATTTACTGTCATTTCTAATTAATTTACTGTCATTAGTATTTTTAAATTCTCATCGCATATTTATCATCGTCAGAGTTCAAAATCGCGCTTGATAACAATCCACCTAAAGGCAAGGGTATTTTCGTCTATTACCCAGTTCGGAAGGACACGACTACTGTTCCCCACCTCTGCGGTAGGGGCGAGGTCGCTGCCTCCCCTAGAGGTTAACGCTGTGAGGGCTAACGACGCCCCAAAGGCTCCTCTAACGGACCTTTTATATGGCTCGTGGAGCTATATCACCCCAAGGAAAACCATGCGTCAGGAGGAGCGCTCCGGCCGCTATCCTACCGTGGCAGCTCCTACTCATGTGCCTACCGTCAGGGTAGCATATCATAACAAGGGCGAACCACGAACCCTAACGTGAGCGATAGCTCCCTACTCAGCCGCACACGCGGAAATGCCAGATTCCTCTATAAATACCTCCCCCTCCAAGGAGGCAGGTAAGCAGTATCTTGACTGGCCTAAGCTCTGCCAATTTCACTACACATACTGACTTAAGCATCGGAGTGTTTCCGCCGGAGACCACCTCCGGCGTCTTGCAGGTACATCGGACCTCCGCGGATACAGGACCAGAAAGGAAAATTTCCCGTACATCCTTCAACTGCAGACAAATTATTATCAAATTGGTGCTCTCGTTGAGAGTTTTGGTTCTATTAAGTGAGCATCTTTAATAACCAAGCTCTAGCCTCTCCAAAATCGGAAGAAGAATGGCCTCAGATTCAGATCTCGTGTCATCTCAACCTTCCAGTATCCCGTTCGAAACCCGTCGGCGACTCTTCGCCTTCGCTACTTCTGACGCTTCTACTGTAGTGCAGGAAGTCACTGCAGGAGGATCAGACCCTCCCCTTGGACAAAGAACAAAAATACCCGCATTTCAGATCTGCTCCCCCTTTTCCAACATAGCAGGAACCAGCTATTCTACTCCCCAAGCGAGGGGATCCATGATCGGTAACACAGGCAACCCCTTCGCAAGCTCGATAGCGGCCCTCCAAGCCCAATTGGATCAACTGACAGAATTGGCTACTAGATTTACTCCTCATGCCTCAGGACCTGGCATGTCCTCACAAATAGTTTTCACCCCGTCTATTATCCATGATCGACCACTGTCACCTCGCCAGTCTGGGGGAATACCGTTTTCCATACCTCTACCATCGGCTCCCATAAGTATTCCACCGCTTACACGTGGACCTGCTGAATTTTCTGGACATCACAGGGAAGAAGTCCCTATCCTTGAGGGAGCCCGCCGACGTGACGAGCATAGAGACCGTTGGGATGATCGGCGAGGGGAGATGTTCAGGGAACCATCTCCTCGGTACAGTGAGAGATCTAGCAGCAGAGGGCTGCGAGCTCGTACCCCACGAAGCCGTAGTCGGTCTCCCAGGCGGCATCAGGAATATGATCCTTTGAATCCCAGATACGATGTTGAAATTCCACATCCGCATCAGCCTCGCGGGATCGCTGACGCCAATAGGGGTCACCCGTTCAGTTACCGCGTCAGGCATCACAAGGTCCATCGACATATGAAACTCCCTGCAGAGTCATACAATGGCACAAAAGATCTCATTTCTCACCTTAATAAGGTGAAAGACTTTGTGCAATTCCAAACTCGCAGTGATGCTGCGTTATGCCAAATCTTTGTGATGACGCTGTCAGGAGTGGCACGTCTCTGGTTCGAGGGACTTCCAGCCGGATCTATCGATAACTTCCCTCAATTGGAAGAAAAATTCAGGAGTCGTTTTAGCACGGCCATCCCTATCAGGAAGTCAGCAGCTGCGCTATTCGACATTCATAGAAAACCGCAGGAATTATTGAATGACTTTCTAGGTCGATTTGATCTCGAAATGTCCCTAACGCCAGGGGTCACTATTGATTTTGCGGTCGAGGCCCTGAAACGCAACTGTCGGTATGGAAAATTGAGGGACACGTTGACGGTAGACCCGCCGTTAACCTTGGACGCGTTAAGACTGAAAGCGCATAATTATGCGAGAATAGAAGAGGAGGAAAATCGAGAATGGATCCGAGACATTCCAACGGACCCATACATGGCCCCTAACGCCCAACATAGCAATGCCCCTGACATGAGACCCACCGAGGATCATGGACAGCGAAAAGAGCATACTGCCAAAGCCTCTAAGCGGCAGAGAGGCAATAATCGAAAGGGAGACCCGGAAGGTCCCCCACTCGGAAGCAAGCTGATCCGCCAAAGGGACGGATATATGACTCTGATCTTCCATCCCTCATACTCCCAAGGGCAGAAATCCTCGCGATAGTCCAGCAAAGAAATCTGCCAATCAGTTACCCAGCTCCTGTGAAACCAGGAGTAATCATGGGGGGAAGAGAGAGCGCATGCTGCAAGTTCCACAAGGTCAAGGGACATTCGACGGATGTGTGCAGAGAACTGAAACTTGCCATAGAGCGATTGGTCGAAGAAGGCTACCTTGGAGAATTCGCCACCAAGGCAAGAGAGGATACCAGAAATAACCCCACTGAAAGGATATCTGATCAGAGGCAAATGCCCTCCCACGCCACGGGAGCTAACGTCATTCCCCTCGGACAGAATAGAGAGGCTCTCGTTGTTCGTAGCGATCAGATGCCCATGATTAACATCATCGCGGGGGGAGCACCCTACTTCGAGGAGGCCACGCCAGAAACGCCCAATCTTGGGGAAAAGCGCAAGCGAGAAAGCGCGCAGATGAAAATCGAAGCGATAAGTGCTTTAGACAGAATGACACTGTCCTTCTCCGAAGAAGACGAAAAAGGCATCATTCTCTCGCATAACGACGCGTTGGTAGTAACGGCTGTCATCGGAAGTCACGGGGTGAGAAGAACCCTTGTCGATAACGGGAGCGCGGTGAATCTATTTTCACTGGAAGCGTATAACTTGATGAAACACCCCGATGGTGAGCTAGCACCATGCTTAAGGCCGATCGTCGGGATCGATGAGGTACCGATCCCGGTAGCCGGAATCACATCCCTGTCAGTATACTTCCGAGAAGACGCATCCAAACGCTCTGAGGAGCTGTCATTTCTGGTTGTAGACCTAACGTTGCCCTATAATGCCATATTGGGACGGTCGTTCCTCAATCGCTTCGAGGCAGCGATATCCCAAAAACACCTGCGGATGAAATATCCCTCATGGGACGGCGTGGTCTTGATCAAAGGAGACCAGAAGCTGGCAGCCGAATGCTACTTGCTTATGACTCAAAAGAGTTGCGATCGCTACGTGTGCGTGGCGGACGATCCTTTTGACGATAAGGAAGAAAGGCGCACTCAACCGATAGACCAGATGATGTCAATGCCTATCGGGGAAAGCAGCGATGCGAATCTTTTGATCAGTAAAAAATTGAGCCCTGAAGAGAGCGCGCAATTGACCCGATTGCTAAGAAAATGCAAAGGAGAATTCACATGGAAACCTGCAGACATGCCCAGAATCTCGCGGGAGGTTGCGGAACACCAATTGAACGTTAGCCCCGACGCCAAGCCCATTCAGCAAAATCGACGCGCTTTTTCATCAGAAAAGACAGAGGCCATCGAGAAAGAGCTACTAAAGCTCATAGATGCGGGGTTCATCAGAGAAGTTCAATACCCGACCTGGCTGGCTAATCCAGTGTTGGTCCCAAAGCCTAACGGGGATTGGCTCATATGCATCGATTTCACTGATCTAAATAATGCTTGTCCCAAAGACTGTTATCCCCTCCCTCGAATCGACCAGTTAGTCGATCAAACTGCTGGATATGCCTATCTAAGCTCCCTAAATGCCAACTCCGGGTATCATCAAATCCCCATGGCCATAGAAGACGAAGAAAAAACTGCTTTCATCACCCCTAAGGCCACTTATTGCTACACCGCGATGCCGTTTGGATTGAAGAATGCTGGGGCAACATTCCAGCGCATGGCAAACAGGGTTTTCGAAAAGCAAATCGGAAGAAACATAGAAGCTTACGTGGATGATATTTTGGTCAAGAGCCGAAGCTTTAAGGACCACCTCGCTTAGAAGTTTTCAGTGTGATGAAAGAATACAAAATGAAGCTAAACCCACGGAAGTGCATGTTTGCGTTCCAAACGGGTAAATTCCTAGGCTACGTGGTCAGCCGAAAAGGCATCCAGCCCAACCCCTCAAAGATAAAAGCTATCCAGGATATGATATCCCCTCGAACTGTCAAAGAAATACAGAAGCTAACTGGGCGCATCATTGCGTTAGGACGGTTCATATCTAAGCAAGGCGAGAGATGTCTCCCTTTCTTCAAAGTCATCCGAAACAAGGCCCCTTTCGGATGGACAGAGGAATGTGAAAAAGCGTTCGCAGGGCTAAAAGCTTACTTGTCATCTGACATCGTGCTAACAAGGCCAGAATCCGGCGACGAGCTATATCTATACCTGGGTGTAGCTGACGAAGTAGTCAGCGCCGTCCTCGTACGGAGTGAAGGACATATACACTGTCCCGTATTTTTCGTCAGTCATACACTGAAAGATGCTGAGTTACGATATGCTCGCATCGAGAAGATAGCGCTTGCCCTAATACAGGCAACGCTAAAAATGGACCGATACTTCCAAGCCCACCCTGTCACCGTACTCACGGACCAGCCGTTGAGAAAAATCTTTAGAAAGCCTGAGTCTTCAGGAAGAATGTTGATTTGGGCAATCGAGCTCGAACAATATAGGCTGCAGTACAAAGCTAGACCGGCCATAAAAGCCCAAGCGTTAGCGGACTTCATAGCAGAGTGCACATTCACAAAGGACGCGGAGATAGAACTGTCAGAGGAAGAATCAGAAGATTCATGCCTACCGTCCCCGGAGACGTACACAGACTCAGGTCATCCACGTCGATGGAGCGAAAAATTAGGAGTTAGCAGGCGCGGGTGTTTTCCTAGTTGGACCAAACGGCCTGGAGATACGATACGCCATCAGAATCCTGCAACCATTGTCCAACAACGTGGCTGAATACGAAGCGCTACTGGCAGGGCTCAGAATTGGAAATAGTTTCTCCATTGAAGCCACTCCCGGTACGGAGAAGGAAGGTGGTCTACGTTTAAAGATTCGAGGAGATTCTAAGCTAATAATGGATCAGGTTTTAGGGAACTCCCAAGCCAGGGAACCCATCATGATTCAATACTTGGCTAAAGTGAAGCGTGAGCTGTCAGAGATGCAGGAAAAAGGCACTCAGGTCACCTTTGAGCACATTCCCAGGGAAAATAACGAAGAGGCCGATAGCCTCGCCAAGATGGCAGCCAATTCGGAAGCCCCCATACCCAACGACATACACTACAGAGAACTATCCACACCCTCTTTCATGGAGGAGCAGGCATCGCTTTGTGTGGAGGAGAAAGAATATGACTGGAGAATCCCAGTGGTAGAATACCTGAAGCATGATAAGCTACCGGAAGACCATACAGAAAGAAAGAAGATCCTGAAGCGGGCAGCCCGGTGCACATACTACAACGGGGAGTTAGTGAGGAGATGCTTCTCCCATCCGACCGCTAAATGCATAACGGAGCAAGAAGGCTTACACGTGTTACGAGAAATTCACGAAGGGATATGTGGCATGCATATCGCTAGCGATACTCTGGCAACCCAAGTCTTTCGCTCAGGGTTCTACTGGCCCACCATTCGAAGAGATTGCCACAACTTCGTGAAAACCTGTCAGAAATGTCAGGAATACGCTAAGATTCCTCGAAAGCCGGCCGTGCTAGTTTCAGAAATAGTTGCTCCGTGCCCGTTTGCCAAATGGGGCATCAACATTCTGGGCCTGTTTCCAAAGGCTAGGTCTCAGTTAAAATTTGTGGTCGTGGCGGTAGATTACTTCACAAAGTGGGCCGAAGCCGAGGCGTTAACTACCATCACCACCGAAAAAATCTGGCATTTCTTCAAACACCAAGTCATCATGAGATTTGGGGTACCGCGCATACTGGTTAGAGACAATGGAACACAGTTCACGAGCCAATTCTTCAGAGATCAATGTGCAGAATTCCAGATCGAGCAAAGATTCTCCTCTGTGGCACACCCCCAAACCAACGGCCAGGCGGAAGTATCCAACCGCAGCATCCTCAGTGGCATCAAAAGAAACCTGGAAGGTTCCAAAAAGAAATGGCCAGATGAATTGCCATATGTACTATGGGCCTATCGCATGACTGTCAAGGCCAGCACGGGAGAAACCCCGTTCGCGTTAGCATTCGGAACCGAGGCTGTCACACCGGTCGAGATTGGAATGTTGAGCCTTCGGGTGGCTCATTTCAAAGAAGAAAACAACGAAGAAAGGTTACGAGCTAACCTCGATACCCTACCGGAAACACACGAGGAAACTCTCCTAAAAACTCTGCACTACAAGAGGAAAATGGCACAATATCACAACCGGCAAGTGAGAGAGCGATTGCTCAAAACTGGAGATTTAGTGCTCAGAGATAAGCGAGCGGCAGGACAACGCATGGGAAAACTTAGCCCAAACTGGGATGGACCGTATCACATCACCCGTGTCGTGGGAAGAGGAGCTTACCATCTGGAAACGCTCGAGGGAATGCCCCTGCAGAACTCTTGGAATATCGTTCGGCTGAAGCTATACCACGCCAGGAGCTAGCCTATCCAATCGGGTAATATCAAAGTTATTCTAACAAATAAATTTGAGATATTCTCTGTGCGTTTGCTATTGATGATGCGCAGGTAGTGAAGAATGCCAAGAGTGAAAATCCTATCCTTGTGATGGCTGGTCCTGATCAGACAGCTCACTAAGACGAGGCACGCCCTGGCATAACAAGGCATTGGGAGTGAAAATCCTATCCTTGTGGTAACCGTGCTCACATAGACGGCCCATTAAGACGAGGCACGACCCCAAACGCCCCCCGGGGTGAAAATCCTATCCTTGTGGTAACCGTGCTCACATAGACGACCCATTAAGATGAGGCACGCCCCGGTATCCTTGGGAGTGAAAATCCTATCCTTGTGGTAACCGTGCTCACATAGACGGCCCATTAAGACGAGCCACGCCCCCAAGGAGAGACCAACTCCGTCCTGGAAGTGAAAATCCTATCCTTGTGGCAACCGTGCTCACATAAATGGCCCATTAAGACGAGGCACGTTCCAGAGACGCGAGGTTACAACGCTTGGGAGTGAAAATCCTATCCTTGTGATGGCTAGTCCTGATCAAACAGCTCACTAAGACGAGGCACGCCCCAAGCCGATCTTTGACGAAAGGAAAGAAAGGATACCCCAGCTAGTAACCGAGTGGTCGATACCCGGTGAAGTAAGGCTGGAAAGAGATCCGCACTGCAGCAACACCATCGTGGCAGACCTGGCAAAGCTAGAAGAGCTCCCCCTAACGGCGAAGGACGGCAGAAATTTGAGCGCGGTATGCGCAGAAGTAACGTCGATTGATCCGCGGAAATGCTATCAGAGGATACAATGATAAAGCCATGAAAAATACAGCTGAGGAACCTGTATGGAGAATCACACAAGCACAAAATGGATATATCTATAGAAACACGACAGCAAATGTCATGAGCGGGCAAACGCTCAAGCAGTATTACGAAGCAAGACAGACAAGGAAATTCTGTCCAAAAAGGTGGATTAACCAAGCAAGAGGTGACACTGTCAATATTACAAAGTAAAGACGGGCCCGTCAGCCACAAAAATCAAAAAATATCTAAAGGCAGAAAGCCTAAGGATTGGGCGGTGCGTCGACCCCTCCTTGCCGAGCGGACTTCCACCGATAGAAACCATCGTTAGTAATGGTCGGGATTTTTCTATCAAAATACTCGGAGAGATCGTCAATGCGGAGTTTATCTACCCCATAATGATGCATCAAAGCCTCCGACATAAGCCTGTCGTCTTCCTTCAAGTACCAATTGTTCTTCTCGGCGTTGACGGCAAGATCAGCAGATAGCTCAGCATTTCTCTGCCTCTCCTGACGCAGATCATTCTCCTCCCGAGAGAGGCGTTCGGCCAGATCAGCACCCTTTCGCTTTTCTTCTTCCAGAGCCAGCTTGGCAGTCTCCAGCTCTTACTTAACAGTGGTAGCCTCTTGCCGGGCAGCCTCCATACCTTCATTGGCAACGTTGAAGGCATCTACGAAACGCTGGCGCTCGGCCAGTAGCCTGTTTATCTCTCCTTGCCCGTTAGCCGCGACTCTGGCATTTTCCTCATCCATGTAGTGGAGATGACAGAGCATAGAAAGCGCCTGAGAGCGAAGGAAGTTTATACGCTCCTGCTCATTCCTAGCCACAAAGGCATCCCTCTCCCTCGGAAGAGACATAATCTCGGCCGCCAGGTAAGCGGTAGACGCAAGGATGGAACCATGATCAGCATCGGCAGGAAACTGCAAAATGTTGTCCCTAAAGGAGCGCAAGCTAAGATGGTGAGTCGGCATGAGAGGAGGATCATATTGAGAGACACCAGCCATCAAAACAGGGGCGGGGCCACCCCTCGCAATAGTAGGAGGAGACATTGGAACAAAGAACAACGCAGTAGGAGAAGGAGGTCGACTGTTGGAACCTTCTGCGTTAGGAACTGAGGACCCATCCCCTCCTCCAAGAACTTCAAGATTGAGAACGCCCGGATCGTAGCCTGTCGGGGTTCTAGTAGAGTGGATTGTGGAATCATTCGGTATGTGGGGCTGACCGCCGAAATCAACACCCTGCGGTTGGTCAACAGATGCACCTTCGCCCCCGAGAGTATTCAAAGGAGGGTTAGCAGCGGACGAGGAAGGGTTATTCTGAAGCTCATAGCGAGCCTTCTTCTGACGGTCGCGAAGGACCTCAGCGACAGACATGTCGCCCTGAGAAGTGGAGTGTTCAGAAGCAGCGACGGTTTCCTAAGTAACACAGAACGTGATAAGGAAATTGCACGAAAAGAAAAGAAAGCTTTAAAAGAAAAATGAATACCTGAGTGATTGAAGATACAAGAGGAATTCCAATAGGAATTGGATCAACCGTAGCCTCTGAAGAAACAACAGTTTGGGAGGAAACGGGTTGCGCAGCACGTGTCTTCCTAGGCCTTTTCTTTCTTACAACGCGAGTGCCCGTAGCGGTAGCAAAGGCTTCCCCTTCCGCGGCGACAGCAGCAGCGGCAGCAGCATCCCTGGCTTCAGCTGCAGCTTTCTTCCTTTGCTCTTGTTTCCTTTTCCTCCGAAAATACTCAGGCTCCCACAGTTACAAAACGTTAGCGTTAGTACTTCTCGGCAACGCAAAAGGAAAGGTCAAACGCTCACCCTTCTTGCACTGTTCTATAGGCAACCCATTGGCCACTTTTCGGGCATCAACACTGAAGTCTAGTTGAAGCAGTGTCTTCAACCAACCATCTTCCGGGTTAGAAAAGGGTTTTCGATGACCCCAAGCCCCATCTTTAATTTTCACATTGAAGCCGGCCCTCCACAACGGCTCAGGCAGATCAATAATAAAAAATTCCTCTTTCTAGTGAGGAACAGAAGACTCGATGCCCATAAGCTTCCAGGTGAAGGGCTTCAGAGAGTCATCTTCATAGCGAGGGGATATTGATATCACCCCCTTACGGGAATACAACTGGAAAATATCGTGAAGCAATGCCAAAGTGGGAGATTCGATCCCCTTGAAACGGCATAAGGCGGCGAAAGCACTAACAACGCAAATCGCGTTAGGGCTCAATTGAGCCGGAGTCAAATCAGAATCAATCAACAGTAATTTCACAAGCGGATCGAGGGGAAGACAAAACCCATGATTGAACAACTTAACGTACAACATTCTACTATTTTCGGGCAAAATGTTGTTCAGGCGAAGCGATTCAGAAGCAGGATGCACGGGATATTCTTTAGGAAATCGTGCATTAGACTCGACAAGCTTGCGATTAACTAAGGGCAGAGTGTATAGAGAAGTGGGGGTATTTTCAATTTTGTCTTCCCCAGAGGACCTTTGAGGGTCTCCCTCCTCGGAAGATGTCCTAGTTCTAGCCATGGCCAACAAGGGAGAAGTAAAAAGGAAAGAAAAAGGGCGTGTACCTTGTACCTTTGCCAAGAGAACACCAGGAGTCTCAGACCAGAAAGAGAGAGCGACGCGAGTTATTTGTCCAAAAATACAACAGCGTACAAGGGAAGAGATTAAAAAAGAAAAAGGGGGTAGAGGAAACAATATATATAACCCTGAAGGGCGTGACCAATCGACAACAGGCACGTGGCGAAGTAGCGCGTCGGGAAGCAAGGCACGCGCGAGAAGGCGCAAATTTGAAAACAATGATGAAACGTTTCAGCATTCACATCTCCCTAGAAGACGCTTGCTTCAAACGCCTTCTTGGGGAAGGACACGTGTCTTCCATCATCATTACTTTTCAACTCGCATTAAATGAGGGACTGCGGCATTTAATGACCTATAAAGCAGCACTGGCCTTGCCAAACGAGGCGGTGAAGCAAAGAAATAGCGGTAGCATCGCATTAAATAAGGGCTACAAAGTGTCAGCATTATTATAGAAGAAATAATGTCAAATGATTCTCAGGAAAAATAAAAGGGAGAGAAGATAAAAATAACAAGGAAGGGTCCAGAAACCCGTTGTGCCCTTCGAGATGCAAGGCCGCGTACCATCACAAACGTTAGCCCCTCTCCCCCGCTGGGCCAGAAGAACCGCTCCCACTTTTGCCAACCTCACTCATCACGGTAGAGATGTAGTCAGCAACCTGGGCTGGATCAGAAGGGTTACCCTTGAAATGGGTTGCAAATCCGGAAATAAAGGCTTCCAGAATCTTCTTCCTCCATAGCTCCTCCTTCAATGGTGTCCTAGCAGACTCCTCATCCCGAGCGAGCATCTCTTCGCGAAGAAGGATATTTTTCCTCTTTTCCAGCTCTAATTATGCCTCCAAAACCTCCATCTTTGCTTTCCCGGAGGACTTCTCCCTACTCAGCTCCTTCTGCGACTCGTCACAAAGACGCGTTAGCAGCCTCGAATGCTCCACCACCTTTTCAAGCTGCGCCTTCTGAGCGCATAGTGCGTTAGAAAAATTCCGCGACTCGCGATCGTGAATTTCGAACTGATAGTTCAGATAGGGAAGAAATCCAGAGAATCATTCAAAACATAGCGAAGGCATGCCGGTGGAGGAAGCCGAAGAAATTCCTCTTTCTCTTTTTGGGAGCCCAGGATCTCCCCTACCAGAGGCGCAGTAAATTCATCTCTAGAAAAAGGTTGGGGAACCCCGACAGCGCGAAGACCATCAAAGCAGAACCCTGCCAGATTCATACGGAAGGTCGGGACCCCGTTAGGGCTGCCATAGGCGAGATTGATTGACGGAGCTGAAGAAGAGCCCTGGGAAAAGGTATTCGTGATAGGAGTAAATAACAGCTGTGGAGGGGCCCTGGGCGGTAGCTCAGCAGCTAAATCCGCAGCGGGAGGCGTGGCCACTACGTCAGGAATACAGTGAGAAATTGGAGAATCGGGAGCGTCAACTGTGGGGGGAGGACATGCTGTCGGTGGGGCCTCCCCCTCAGTAGAACAAGTAGCAGCCGACACCTCAGCGACCTTCGTTGGCTGAGAGGCACTTGCCTCAGGCGAAACAGCAGGCGTAGGAATAGTTGCCACATCCGCAGGAGATGTCCCGGTAGCTTGTTCACTTGTGGCCACTCGAAGTTTTTTCCGACGCTAGGAAGAAGCAAGAGAAGAAGCGTGGCAAAGGTCTAATTTAACATCCATATCCTCATCGTCGCTAGCAACCGCCCTGGTTGCGGGTTGATTAGGATCTGTCCTCTTGCGACGATCCGGTAGCCAATTCTCCACAAAGCGACAAGCTCGGGTAGAGCTGACGGGCCTTCGCCCTCCTCGGGCAACCGTCTTGGTCCTCCTCCTCGGGGGTCGAATGTTTCCCGATTGGAGCCCTCGGCAGGAGGCGAGGCGGGTAAAGTTTGAAGTGGCGTTACGTTCAGAGGAGTGCCAGCATCACCTGGGGATTAACCGTTAGCATCTTATAACAAAAGAAACGCGCAAAGACAAAGGCAAAGAAAGTATGGACAGGGACAAACTTACCCATAACACACTCTTCCAGAGGTTTGAACAGAGCAAAGCCGCGGATTCGGTAGTGACTACTCTCGTCTAACAAAGCGTTAGCCTGCTCCAACTCAACACGGGACAGTATTGCAGGATTCGTCCAAACGGGACCTATCAGTTCCTGATTGAAATTAAGGCGCCACAAACGGGACGGTAGCTCCAAAACAAAGAAACTGCTTTTCCAATTAGCTACACCCTTCTTAAAGCCATGGAAACGCTGCCAGAACGACTGCACCAACGCGTCATCCCATCGAGGAGTAATTTCGATTAAACAATTATGGCAATTCATACTAAAGAATTTGTGAAATAAATTGATAGATGGGGTAAAAATGTTCTTCAACTCGCAAGAGCGAAGAAAAGCATAAACCGCACACCAGGAGGAAGGAGTTATCTGGGCAGGATTAAGGTTGTACTCCCGCAGCAGCATTAATATCGACTCATGAACAGGAAAGCGGAAACCGTAAAGGAACATCTTAAAATAAAGAAGCCTACTGTGACCCCACGCCGGATTATGAAGACGCATATCACTTCCAGGGACAGAAGGCTCATACCCAGGATGAAAGGTAATACCGTGTTCCTCCAATTCGGCTTTTAGAACCACGTCGCATGTAAAAATGCTGGGTGATTGCGCGACTTCTGGATCCATGGGTCTACAGATAATCTGGCGAGGTCTATTTCTAGCCATAGCAAACCAACAAAAAAGGAAATCTGAGAAGGATCGAATTGGTACCTTAAAAAGGGAGATTTACAGAAGAATCGGCAGATGACGGCAGGCGGCCGGAAAGATATTCGGGGAAGAAGACGAAGGAAGACGAAAGAGAAAAATTCGAAACAAGGGCAAAAGTTTTCGAAAAAAGAAAATGGTCCTTCTTAAAGGATAAAAATGCCACCGCATTAATTGAGCCACCAATCGGCGGAGACGCGTGTAAAAAGAGGTTGGCCACGTGGAAGCGCATTGAAGAAATTCAAAAAGGGAAGCTATTCGCCGTAATTCCCCAAAAAAAGAGTGACAAAGTTGACCCGGTCAAAGTAACCACGAAACGGTTACCTCGGCAAGAATAACCGCTCGCGTTAGCTGTCAGCAAGACCAGCAGGCTAACGGAAAATAACAAGCAAAGAAAAAGACAAAAAGCGCTATTTTATTCATAAGATGCCAAAGCCATTTACAGCGTGCCTGACATAAAATACTAGTCCTCATCAGCCCAGTCTATGTTACAGCAGCAATCATAGTCATCTGGGGACGATGGTAACTCGCTGTCATAGGAAAAGTAATACTCAACGGGTTTAGGCACAAGCTTCGTCGCACGGGCTACCATCTCTTCGTAACGAGCGCAGGAGCTCTCCCCGATGGTAGAAGCTGAAGGCCTCAGATCCGTGCTCCGAGCAGAAGCCTCTTTCTCCGAAGGAGGAGGAGGGGCAGACGGTGAGGCTTCATCCCCTTTCGGTAACGTCAGGTAATGGGGTACAAACCCGGCGAAGAAGGACTCAAAGGTCTGCTTCTTTATCTTCACTGGCTTCTTGCGACGTTGACGCTTAGCCAGGCGTTTGGAAGGCCTCCACGGTGGCGTCGGAGGAGGATTATCTAAATCCGGCGAAGTCGGAGGAGTTGGCAGGGAATCACGCTCGTAAAAATCTACCATGTGACCTACAAAAAGCAAAGAGAAGGAAAATGAGGAAGATGAACAGGGAAAGGGAAAGCAACTCCCTTATATAGTCGAGGAAGCGCTCTGATCCTCGCGCAGATCCCTGAAAAGCAATTAAGATGCTTGGGAGAAATAACTGCAATTGCGGAATCCGATCCGGCACAGGCATATCTGCTCGACAAATGCGCCAATCAAAAGGCACCAAATAACTACCCAACCACCCGCCACTGAAAAGACGGCCCTGGAAGCAGTTGAGGCAGAACATTCATTGCTAATTCCCGGAACACAACCACTGCAATGTTGCGTCTCTAGGAAGACTCATTTTCAGTTGGGCTTGCAACAAATATCTCCAACCAACGCAGCAAAAAAATTAAGCAAGAGAAAAGAATACTCGGAAAAAACAGAAACAACCATTTATTTATGGCCTGAGCGGCCTTAGCGTTCAGATATGTACAGGAAAGCATAAGAAAGTAACAGGAGGAAGCAAAGACAGTGGTCAGGCATTGGACCCAGCATCATCTTCCCCCGGCACGACGGGAACCTCCCTCAAAGCGTCAGCAACGGAGGTCAGCCCAGCAGAACAGGCCCTCATGCCCTTCAAGCAGAAGGCCAGTAAGTCCTTCCTCTGCTGAAGCATCGAAGCCACCACCTCGAGATGAGCGGTGGTGACGGCCAGCTTCGCCAAACTCTCCAGAGGACTGAAATCCTCCAGAGTTATCCCCAGCTGCCTGGACAAAATAGGGGTCAGTATCCCCTGCAGTTCCAGAACATCCTCTGAGGTCTTGGTGATCATCCTCTCTAGGAAGCCAATGTCACCTTCAGTAAGGTTTTTCAAGGTCAGAGTTTTGGAGATCAGGAAATTTCGGGTCAGCTCATCCATGGTGGAATATGAAAATGGACGTAAGAATGCGAAGGAAATTGCGGCGGAAAAAACCTCAATTTATAGGCTCTGACAAAAAACCGTTAGCTCCATCTTTTGACGAAGAACCGCTCCGGTACACGAAAGAATCGCTCGACGGAGAGGGGACGTTAGCCCTTGGTAAACACTCGGGCTCATTTTTAGTTGGGCTTATGATAACAATCCACCTAAAGGCAAGGGTATTCTCGTCTATTACCCAGTTCGGAAGGACACGACTACTGTTCCCCACCTCCGCGGTAGGGGCGAGGTCGCTGCCTCCCCCAGAGGTTAACGCTGTGAGGGCTAACGGCACCCCAAAGGCTCCTCTAACGGACCTTTTATATGGCTCGAGGAGCTATATCACCCCAAGGAAAACCATGCGTCAGGAGGAGCGCTCCGGCCGCTATCCTACCGTGGCAGCTCCTACTCATGTGCCTACCGTCAGGGTAGCATATCATAACAAGGGCGAACCACGAACCCTAACGTGAGCGATAGCTCCCTACTCAGCCGCACACGCGGAAACGCCAGATACCTCTATAAATACCTCCCCCTCCAAGGAGGCAGGTAAGCAGTATCTTGACTGGCCTAAGCTCTGCCAATTTCACTACACATACTGACTTAAGCATCGGAGTGTTTCCGCCGGAGACCACCTCCGGCGTCTTGCAGGTACATCGGACCTCCGCGGACACAGGACCAGAAAGGACAATTTCCCGTACATCCTTCAACTGCAGACAAATTATTATCAGCGCTTTTAATTTTTCGTCACGTATTTTCATTATTATTATCATTAATATTTTCAGCCTTAAAAATTACATTTTTAATTATCCGTTAGTCATTTGCTAGTTATTTCTTCGTTTTAGGTCATCGCATGAAATTTAGGATTTTTAGTATTTTATCACATTTTTTAGCATTTTTATTTTTTATTATTATTTTTGTTTGAGGTTTTATTGGACCCGAGTAAGTTTGCTCGGACAATAGCTCGAATGCGAAATATTTTCCGTCAACTAGTTCCTACTCTTTTTTTCATTCACGCCGACCAACAGTGTTTCGCGTAATTTTCGTCATAACGTCATTTATTTTTCGTCCAAACATTTCATGTTTCCGACCGAGAAAATAAACACATTAAACGAAAAAATTTCTTCATTCGCTGTAGACGGTTAAACTCGTCTTATTTTTCTCTACGCGCTGGCATCTTCGGCTCGAAAATTCGGAACGTTTGTTCGCGAAAATAGATCGAGCCCATATTAATTACTAAAGCATTTTTCTCCTTTCTTTTTAATCAACTATTGGATTGGTTGACTAATACCTTAGTCAACCATCTAACGGTCACAGATTTAAGATCAACATCCATTCCCTTTTCCTTTCACGCAAGTTTTCTTCCCTTTCAATTCGAATGTCGTCGCCATGGCTTCGAGAATCAACTACGTCACTGCTTCGAGAAGGAAGCGACGTCACCATGCCAGCACTGCACTCTCACTCGCCGTTATCACCTCGTCACCTTCGACCACGCGCGTCAAATTCACCACATATTCGTCCAACCTCCAACTATAAATACCCTGCCCTTCACCCTTCAAAAGACACGCATGGAGAGACCCTTTCATCCTCAACATCAGTCCAAGCAAAAGGAAACAAGCACTGTAAGTTTATCAAGCTTTCTCTCTCTAGCTTCTCTCTTTAAATTTTCGTTTTCCCTCTTAATCAACCAATAAATTGCTCAAATCTGTTTTAAACACTTCATTTTCAAGTGATAATCATTTTGCTTGCTCCAATTTGAATGCCCGTTATTGATTGCATTGCATTTAATCATGTTTTTACTGTCCATTTACATATTGTTTGGGCAGTAAATCTATTGATTTCCCCTTTGTTCCTCATACTTTGACAATTCTGGTTCTGGAGCGGAGCATTTTGGTGGAGCGTTGGAGTGATTTACCAGATCGTCTTGGCCTAGATCTTGGCCAAGACCCCTTCGCGCAGCAAGAAACGAGTACCAGTTCGTCTTGGCCGCAAGCTTGGCCAAGACTCATATTGTGACAAGCCATCTCGAGCGACAGCATCAGCAAGCCTATTGGGCCACGTTTCATCTGGGCCTTGTGAGCTGACAAGTCGTAGCTATCCAGCAACTGAAGAGGGATCAGACGCCAATCTATTTGAAGAATCCTATTTAGGACCTCCCTCTTTGTTGCGATTTATTTCCCAAATAGAAAAATTACTATCCTTTTAGATTTGTTTGAAAAGTTAGAGTTAGAGAAGGACAAGGGGCCTTTAGCTAGTATTTAACCGGATTTTATCTTGCCTCTCAAACTCTCTCTTCTCTTTTTCCCTTTTAGCGACATTGAATTACTTTCCTGCTCCGGAATTTTCCTATTGTGGAATTCTCGGATGCAAGTAAATATTTCCATTCTTCTATCTATGAGTACGTCTAGCTAAACATCTATTCTTGGTAAGGGTTGAGGAGCTGCGTCCTTATATATATTCGTGAGATCAAACCGCACTTAAGAGTCTCTATAATTCGTATTTATTTATTCCTTGAGTTTATTAAATCACTAACTCACTAGAGACAAGATCTGATCATTCTTGTACCCTAGTAGAGAAGAGTTGTAACCAGCCTAGAAGGAAAGGGAGCACCCGTCGGCTAGGCAAAGTAGGTGACTAGTCTCGCGCCAGACTAGAAGGAATAAACGATCTAGACCAAGACCAGATTGACAACCTAGGGTTTCCATAGGGAAACAACTTAGCTAGGTACTGTCTTCCCCTGTGCTATTGATGAAGCGAACAACCACTCAAGACAGCAGTCAAACGGATAAACCCTTTAACCAGCAAGGTGTCCCTTGGCTAGGATTATCAGGAAAGGGAGCACCCGCCGGATAGTTTGAAGAGGAGGGAAGTCTGGAGTGAACAGGAGCACCTCCACTCTATAGCAGCACTACGGATTCAGAGACAAATACCCTTAAATCAGTGATCGAATCATAAGGACAGAAGCTCTCACATCGCCCTTACCAAGGATTCCCTTTTATTTGATATCTTATAATCTTGACCCCTATCTTGGCCAAGCCTTTGACCAAGACTACTTTGAACTGTTTCATTTCCTTTGTTTTCGTCTTTAATTTCAGATTCATCCAACCAAAATCAGTGACGAGGAAGTCAACCAGGAACTACATTTCCCTAGAGGTCTCTGTGGACCGATCCTCTTACCGCAATCTACAAGTCTTTGTAGACAGTGATAAGTTGTATTTCTACCCCCATTTCCATATCTATTATACACTTATATTTGACGTGTTCGACAGGCGATCAAATTTTGGCGCCGTTGCCGGGGACTTCTAACGGTATTTGTAGTTTCTTTTATTTTATTCTTTGACAGTTGATGACCAGGTCCTCTACCAGAGAATAAGATTTGTTACCTTGCAATCCCAATCTCACAAGGACCGAAGCACAACTTAGAAGGCAAGCTCGACAGAGAGCAGCCCAGGAAGAAAGTGAATCGGAAACCTCCAATTCTGAAACAACTTACAGTTCAGACCAAGATCTTGGCCAACACCTTGACCAAGACGAATCATTCGTTCTAGCCATGGAAGAAAATCGACCAGAACCGACAATGAGGGAGCTGAACAAAACAGCAGAACAGAAGACCTTTTCCTGTATCAACCTACCTGCTGTGGTAAATGATTGGTCCATAAAGACCAACATGGTGGCCAACCTTCCCAAATTCTACGGCCATTCAAATGAAAATCCATTCAAGCACCTGAGGAATCTACATGTTCAGTGTGACATTATGAAACCAGCTGCTGTGAACATGGAGAGGCCAAAGCTAACAGCCTTTCCAAGCTCTCTTGAAGGGGCTGCTCAAAACTGGTTTTATAGCTTGCCCCACAACACCATCAACACGTGGGCGGAGATGTCTACAATGTTCCTTAATAAGTATTGGAACGCAACGAAGGCGGGCATAGCCAGAAAAGACATGGCCGCAATTCAGCAAAGAAGCAGCGAGAGCTTCAGTGAGTAACATCAGAGGTTCCGTGATTTTCAAGAAGTTTTTCCAACTCATGGAGTAGCAGACAACACTATGATCCAGTATTTCTACGGTGGGATGTTGATTGCATTGCATTTAATCATGTTTTTTACTGTCCATTTACATATTGTTTGGGTAGTAAATCTATTGATTTCCCTTTTATTCCTCATACTTTGGCAGTTCTGGTTCTGGAGCGGAGCATTTTGGTAGAGCGCTGGAGTGATGTACCAGATCGTCTTGGCCTAGGGCTTGGCCAAGACCCCTTCGCGCAACAAGGAACGATTACCAGTTCGTCTTGGCCGCAAGCTTGGCTAAGACTCATATCGCGACAGCATCAGCAAGCCTTTTGGGCCGCGTTTCACCTGGGTCATGCGAGCTGACAAGTCATAGCCATCCAGCAACTCTAGAGGGATCTGAAGCCAATCTTATGTAGAATCCTATTTAGGATCTCCCTCTTTGTTGCGATTTATTTCCCTTTTAGAAAACATTAATATCCTTTTAGATTTGTTTGAAGAGTTAGAGTTAGAGAAGGACAAGAGGCTTTAGCTAGTATTTAGCCGGATTTTGTCTTGCCTTTCTGACTCTCTTCGATCTCTCTTCTTTTCTCGTTTTCCACATTGAATTACTTTCCTGCTCCGGAATTTTCCTATTGTGGAATTCTCGGATTCAGTTTTATTTATGCAAGTAAATATTTCCAATCTTCCATCTATGAGTACGTCTAGCTAAACAACTATTCTTAGTAAGGGTTGAGGAGCTGTGTCCTTATTTATATTCGTGAGATCAAACCATACTTAAGAGTCTCTATAATTCGTATTCGTTTATTCCTTGAGTTTATTAAACTACTAACTCACTAGAGACAAGACCTGATCATTCTTGTACCCTAGTAGAGAAGAGTTGTAACTAGCCTAGAAGGAAAGGGAGCACCCGTCGGCTAGGCCAAGTAGGTAACTAGTCTCGCGCTAGACTAGAAGGAACAAACAATCTAGACCAAGACCAGATTGACAACCTAGGGTTTCCATAGGGAAACAACTTGACTAGGTATTGTCTTCTCCTATACTATTGATGAAGCGAACAGCCACTCAAGGCAGTAGTCAAATGGATAAACCCTTTAACCAGCAAGGTGTCCCTTGGCTAGGATCATCAGGAAAGGGAGCACCCGCCAGATGATTTGAAGATGAGGGAAGCAGGAGTGAACAGGAGCACCTCCACTCTATAGCAGTACTATGAATTTAGAGACAAATACCCTTAAATCAGTGATCAAATTAGAGGTGAAGGTTCCTCAAATGGTTATACGAATTCTCGTTTGAGTGGCCATGGAACTTGGTTAAGTTGGCTGTGATGTTTGTGTTTATAGACCAATCATTAGCCATCTGGATGTTTCTGCCCCTCTGTTTTGTTCCCTCATCGTCTGTTCTTGTTGGTTTTCCTCCATGATTGGTATTGGGTTTTCAGCTGGGCCTGAATCTTGGCCTAGATTGTTGCTGGGACCAGATTCTGTTTGCGTCCCTGAAAATTCACCGTTAGTCTTTCTCTTGGCTTTCTTTCTGTTTTGTGCTTCAGATTTTGTAAGTTCTGGATTCAAAGGTAGTAAATCTTCCTTTGAGGACCTGGTCATGAACTGCAAAAGACAAAATAAAAAAACTACAAGAAACACCGTCAAAAGATCCCCGACAACGACGCCAAAATTTGATTGCGTGTCGAGGGCATCAAATTTAGTTGTAAAAAAGATATAGAAATGGGGTAGGAATACAACTTATCACTCATCCACAAGGGACTCGTAGGTCATGATAAGAGGTTCATCCACAGAGATCTTGTTGGGGTTTCGTAGTCTTGACTCGACTTCCTCGTCACTGGAGTTGAGGGGGTTTTGTTCCTGCAATTAAAGTAAACAAAGCATAAAAGAGAACAAGCAATAATAAAATAAATAGAGGCAATCTTAAGCAGAAGGCGATCTTAGCTAAGATTGCAGATTGAGGTTGATTGTGAACTGCACTTATATTTGACGTGTTCGACACGCGATCAAATTTTGGCGCCGTTGCCGGGGATTTCTAACGATATTTGTAGTTCCTTTTAATTTATTCATTGATAATTGATGACCAGATCCTCTACCAGAGAACAAGATTTGTTACCTTGCAATCCCAATCTCACAAGGACCAAAGCACAACTTAGGAGGCAAGCTCGGCAAAGAGCAGCCCAGGAAGAAAGTGAATCGGAAACCTCCAGTTCTGAAATAACTTATAGTTCAGACCTCGATCTTGGCCAACACCTTGACCAAGACGAACCATTCGCGCTAGTCATGGAAGAAAATCAACCAGAACCGACAATGAGGGAGCTGAACAGAACAGCAGAACAGGAGACCTTTTCCTATATCAACCTACCTGCTGTGGTAAATGATTGGTCCATAAAGACCAACATGGTGGCCAACCTACCCAAATTCTACGGCCATTCAAATGAAAATCCATTCAAGCACCTGAGGAATCTACATGTCCAGTGTGACATTATGAAGCCAGCTGCTGTGAACATGGAAAGGGCAAAGCTAAAGGTCTTTCCAAGCTCTCTTGAAGGGGCAGCTCAAAACTGGTTTTATGGTTTGCCCCAAAACACCATCAACACGTGGGCAGAGATGTCCACAATGTTCCTTAATAAGTATTGGAATGCAACAAAGGCGGGCATAGCCAGGAAAGACATTGCCGCAATTCAGCAATGAAGCGGCGAGAGCTTCAGTGAGTACCACCAGAGGTTCCATGATTTGCAAGAAGTTTGTCCCACTCACGGAGTAGCAGACAACACCATGATACAATATTTCTACGATGGGATGCTCCAAAGTTGCAAAGAAAAAGTGGATTCAGCAGCTAGTGGAGCGTTGCAGGATCTGACGGTCACTAGAGCTAAAATGTTACTCCAGACATTGGCAGACAATTGCCAGAATAATACCATTTCGGATAGAAATTCTTTACCTTCTTCCCTAAATGCAATTAATGTTGAACAAAAGCTTAATGATTTAACGGATATGTTTAAAAACATTTCTGTTAATATTTCAGGCTCAATGCCTTCAGGAAATCAGAACTAAGAGCAAATACCATGAGTGTGTGGGATATGCCAGTAGCAAGACCATCAGACCAATAACTGTTATATGGTGCAACACCCTGATGATATAAGCCAGGTGAACGCAGCATACCCACAGAATCAAGGAAGCATGCAAAACTTCCCTCAAGGAAGTAACCAATATTCATGGAGAGCTCACCCAAACTTCAGGTGGAGAGGCCCAGTCCATCCAAACCAGAATCAGAATCAAGGTGTACCTCAGCAACAACAACAGTCTCCTATCAACTTCCAACATTTCATGTCGCGCCCTTCAAATCAAAATCTTGGCCAAAATCTAGGCGAAGCTCCTAGTCAAGCTCCAATAGCTCAGCTACCGCCTGCTGCAAGACCACTGCAGCTTACCGGCCCATCCATGGAGGATACACTCAAAACCATGATGGAGCTGCAGAAAAATCATATGCAGTCAACACAGACCAGCTTGGCAGAGCTACAGAAGCAGATCACTCAGATAGCTAATCAAGGCAAATTACCTCCCACTACGGTGAACAACCCAGCACACAATGTCAGTGCTATGAGTTTGAGAAGTGGAAGTGTATTACCAGAAAAAGAAGGGGCGAAAACAGACAAAGAATTAGAGAAAATTCAGTCTAAAGAGTTGGATGAAGATGAGGAGGAAGAAGATGAGACAATAGTTGTCTTGGTCAAACCTCAGGCCAACCCTACCGATAAAGCTGAAATCAAGAAACCCGATCATGTCTTGGCCAAACCTGACCCAAAGGAGGAAGTAATAGAAATTCCTCCACCTCCCCCCCCCCCCCCCCCCCCCCCCCCCCCCCCGGCGATCTTCAAAGGAGAAAAAGCAAGATGAAGCAAGGGATTTCATGGCTATTTTTGAAAAAATAGCCATCAATATTCCCATGTTGGACTTAATCGCAAAAGTCCCCTCTTATGCCAAATTTCTTAAAGAATTGTGTACTAACAAACGAAAAATTGCAGGTATAGAGAGGGTAAATTTAGCTCAGGAAGTCTTGGCAGTACAGCAACTTCCAGAGAAGTGCAAGGATCAAGGGACTTTCACCATTCCATGTCAAATAGGAAACAAGACCATTGAGAATGCCCTCTGTGACTTGGGAGCCGGCATCAATGTCATGTCTTTGAGCGAATTCGAGACCTTGAAGATAGGAACAATGAAAGAAACTGGTGATCCAGCTAGCTGACAAAACTATCATTGGGCCCAGAGGAGTAGTGAATGATGTCCTGGTTGTGGTAAATGATTTTATTTATCCAGTGGATTTTTACATTGTTGAAATGAATGTTCAATTGCCTTCGTGCACCACTGATGTCTTATTAGGGAGGCCGTTTCTAAGGACATCCAAAGCAAAGATTGACTGCTACGTAGGGAGCATAATCTTGGAATTTTGTGGAAGAACAATTAAATTCAGTATAACAGAATCATTAAAACATCCTAATGATTTACATTGTGTGAATTTTATTGATGTTTTAGATCCAATTACTGATGAAAGTGCTGACATTTATATTAACGATCCCCTTGAGTATGTTTTGACTAGGGGAATTTCCATAAAAAATGTTGCAAGAATTGGAGGACAGAACAGGAGATCAAAATGAACTCCAAGAGGTTCTGGCCAGTTTAGCTGATCCGGAAGAAACAGACTCAATCTTGGCCTCGAGCTTGGCCAAGACTCTGGCCAAGACTGCCAAGACGAAGAAGAAAATGGTGAGTTGTCAATTCATGCAATCCACGGTTCCTAAATTCCTACCTTCTATTGTGCAGGCACCACAGTTGGACTTGAAAGCCCTGCCAGACCACCTCAAGTATGTCTATCTAGGCCAAGACGACACCCTACCCGTTATAATTTTGGCTAAGTTGTCAAAAGATGAAGAAGATAGGTTGGTGGTAGTCTTAAAGATGCATAAGGAAGCAATTGGGTGGACCATGGCAGACATAAAAGGAATATCGACCAACATCTGTACCCACAAAATTCACGAAGAGGAAGATAAGAAACCCATTCGGTAACCCTAGAGGAGATTGAACCCTCCAATGATGGAAGTGGTTAAAAAGGAAATAATCAAGTTGTTAGATGCAGGGGTGATTTACCCCATCTCTGATAGCAGCTGGGTTTCCCCTGTGCAGGTAGTTCCTAAGAAAACAGGTATTACCGTCATTGAAGGAGAAGATGGAACTCAAAGAACAACAAGAATCCAAAACGGATGGAGGGTATGCATAGACTACCGAAGGCTGATTCAAGTGACTCGGAAGGATCATTTCCCACTGCCCTTCATCGACCAAATGGTGGAGAGACTTACCGAAAAGTCTCACTATTGCTTCTTGGACGGCTACTCGGGGTTTCATCAAATTCCCGTTGCAACCGAAGACCAAGAGAAGACGACGTTCACGTGCCCTTTTGGAACGTTCGCCTATAGACGCATTCCATTTGGGCTGTGTAATGCGCCGGCCATCTTTCAAAGGTGTATGGTAAGCATTTTTTCCGAGTATGTGGAGAAAAGTATCGAGGTGTTCATAGATGACTTTACCATTTACGGTAATGACTTTAAACAATGCTTGTTTAATTTACAAAATATTATGAAAAGATGTGTTGAAACATGCCTAGTTTTAAATTATGAAAAATGCCATTTTATGATAGACCAAGGAATAGTCCTTGGGCATATGGTTTCAAAGAAAGGAATTGAGGTCGATCAAGCAAAAACCGATATTATAAAGAACCTACCTTACCCCTCATGCTTGCGTGAGATCAGAAGCTTTCTTGGCCATGCAGGTTTCTATCGCAGGTTCATAAAGGATTTTTCGAAGATTCCCGAGCCAATGTGCAAGCTTCTACAAAAGGAGGTGGAGTTCGACTTCAATGAGGACTGTCAGAAATCATTTGATAAACTGAAGGAGCAATTGACATCAGCGCCGATCATCCAAGCACCAGACTGGAGCTTACCTTTCGAGCTGATGTGCGACGTAAGTGATGCTGCCGTGGGAGCGGTTCTTGGGTAGAAAAAAGGGAAAGACCCTCACGTGATCTATTATGCATCGAAGATGTTGGATGATGCCCAAAGAAATTATACCACAACTGAAAAAGAATTGTTTGCAATAGTTTTTGCCCTAGAAAAATTCAGATCATATCTGTTAGGCACAAAAATTATTGTATTTTCAGACCATGCAGCATTGAAATATCTCTTGGTCAAGCATGAGGCCAAACCTAGACTCATTCGTTGGATTCTTCTTTTGCAGGAACATAATCTGGAAATTAAGGATAAAAGCGGCAGGGAAAACCTCGTGGTAGATCACCTTAGCCGCTGCCTAGCAAAAGGAGACACGAACGAAATAAGGGCTGAATTTCCAGACGAAAAACTGCTCTCGGTGACAGCGTCTAGGCTAAGCTCTCAGCCAAACCCACGCCCATGGTATGCGGAAATTGCGAATTACCTCACAACAGGTAAGCATTATGCGGATATGACTACATATGAGAGAGTAAAAGTCAAACATGATAGTAAGTACTACATTTGGGATGATCCCTATTTATGGAAATTAGGAATTGATCAATTACTTAGGAGATATGTCCCTCAAAATGAGGCTTTATCAATTTTGAACTTTTGTCACTCTCAAGCATGTGGAGGTCATTTTGGGGCTAGAAGAACAGCCTTGAAAGTCTTAGAGGCTGGTTTTTATTGGCCTACAATTTTTCAGGACAGTTTTCTCTTTTGCAAAACATGTCCGGCCTGCCAAAAAGTAGAAAATATTAGCTCTCAAAATGAAATGCCTATGAACTTTATTCTTTCATGTGAGATTTTTGACATATAGGGCATAGATTTTATGGGACCGTTCCCTACTTCTTTTGGTAACAGGTATATTCTTTTGGCTGTGGATTATGTATCAAAATGGGTAGAGGCGAAAGCCACTAAGAATGATGATGCTAGGACTGTGATTTCCTTCATTAAATCTAACATCTTGAACAGATTCGGAATTCCTTGAGGATTCGTTAGGGATCGAGGAACCTATTTCTGCAACAAGATTCTTTCTTCTATTTTCAGAAAATATGGCATCACACACAGGGTATCCACAGCCTATCACCCACAAACAAACGACTAAGCTGAAGTTTCAAATAGAGAGGTGAAGGCAATCTTGGCCAAGACAGTAGGCCTAGACAGACGAGATTGGAGCCAGCGCTTGGACGACGCATTGTGGGCCTACAGAACGGCTTACAAAAGCCCAATTGGGATGACGCCTTACAAGCTGCTCTATGGGAAGGCATGCCACTTACCAGTGGGATTGCAACACAAAGCATATTGGGCTATAAGGAAATGCAATGTGAGTTATGACCAAGCTGGAGAAGAGAGGAAGCTACAACTCCACGAGCTAGAGGAGTTGAGAGACCAGGCTTATGACAACCAGCTGATTGTCAAGATCAGAATGAAGGCTTATCATGACAAACGAATTGTTGGGAAACCTCTCCGCATAGGGGAGCAGGTTCTTCTATTTAACTCTCGTTTTAAACTTTTTCCTGGAAAATTAAAAACAAAATGGGAAGGCCCGTTTGTTGTCACTAATATTTACCCACATGGTGCAGTAGATATTAGGAATAATAAAACAGGTACCGAGCTGAAGGTTAATGGCCAAAGATTGAAGCCATTCTACGAAGGATTCCAGGAAGAAAAAAATTCAGAAAAGGTGGACATTCCACCTGTCAATGAATGAAGTTGAATGAAGGGTCCAGCCAAGGACTTAAAATAAGGGCGCTACATGGGAGGCAACATGTTGCTACTCGATTTTTGACTTTTCGTCACAACTTTACGCATTTTTACGCTTATCACATTTAATAGCTCGTCTAGGTCAAATTTCTGTTGATTCTTGGTCCTAGGCTAGTTTGTTTATTATTTCGTATCATTTCATTTCTTTTAAAAAATTTCGTACTTTTAACTGTCTTTTCGCGAACTTCTATCGGTCTCGAGTAAGTTTTCTCGGACCATGGATCGAACGCGTAATTTCTTTAATTGATAATTACATACTATTTTTCTCTTTCACGCCACCTCGTTCAGTTCCGTTCAATTTTTGTCGTAAGGGTATTTTATTTTACGTCCGAACGTTTGACATTTTTAAACGAGAAAATAAATGCGTTAAATCAAACTTTTTATTTATTCACTGTATATTAGTTATCGTGTCTTATTTTTCCACACCTCTTGTTCCCCTCGAGTTTTGCATTAAGGGAATTTTCTCGCACCACAGTTCGAGTCAAAATATCCCGTTCGTATTGGAATTAATGCATTAATGTCCAATTAATGCATCCTTATCCAAGCCTCGTCACCTTTCTCCCAAAATTGATCCCGCCGACTCACCTTTAATCATCAACCGAAGGTTCCATTTCTTCCCAGCCACATACCCAAACAAGCTCACCACTCCGGCACTGCTCACCTTTCACTCGCCAACACGCGGCCAAACCACCACAAGCTCGAACCTCCACTTCTTCTATAAATACAGGAGCTCAAGCAACAAGAAAAAGGGGGACCAATCCGGCTCTAGTCCCCCCCCCTTTTATTTTTTACGTTGTCTCCCTCTATTACTCAATTTATTTAATCATTGTCTTTCAATTAATTAATTACCTCTGTTGTCAATTAAATCAATTACCTCTACTTTGTTTTCAATTAATTGTGGCTATCTTATTTGATCAATTGCTGCCCCTACTTTAAATTAATTTTGTTGTTTTTCTTCGATCAATTGCTTGCTGTTTTGATTTAATTTTGAAGCTTTGTTTTAACTAATTTACTTGCTCTCGTTTGGTTTAATTGATCACTATTTTTTTATTAAACTTGAGTTACAGATTGGTGGTTTAAATGGCTGCTGTCGCCGGAGCTACTGCTTCTGTCGCCGGAGCTGCTGGTCGCCTGCCTTGGTCTGCTACGCTGCTGTTTTTGGCTGTTGGAGAACGGAAGGAGACGATGAACAGTAATAGAGGGAAAGGAAATAATTTTGGTTGATGGGTTGAGCATTTTGCTCAAGCCCACACGGAAAGGGAAAAGGGCTGGTCTGTTTTAAATTTAAAGGTTTGGTCATGGGCCAAGCAATTGCTTGAGCCCACGCGGGAAGAAAAAGAGAGAGCTTGGCGTTGTGCGCCAAGCAGAAGCTGAAATGGGCCAGGCGTTTGCCTTGGCCCACGCTGAAGAGAGGAAAGAAGCTGGGCAGCTTGCTGCTGGCCCACGCTGAAAGAAAGGAAAATAAGTGGGCTCCTGGCCCACGCGTGGAGAAGAAAGGGGCTGGTCTGCCAAGGCCCGTCGATTTATTTTCGTAAATAGATCGTTGTAATAATTATTTAAATGATTATTTTAATTGTGGTTTGTAATAATTATTTAAGTAATAATTTTAATTGTGGTTTGTAATAATTAGTTAAGTAATTATTTTAATTGTGGTTGGTAATAATTAATTAGATAATTAGTTAAAAATTATGCATGTTTGTTTATACGTATTTTATTATCAATTGTCATTAACTTCGGTTTTAAAGGGATGGATCGATCGGGGTTCGTCAAATTGGGTAAGTTTATCTTAAAACCTTTTATTTATTTTCATGCTTTGAATAAATGTTTATTTATTATGTTTTGAATGAATATTTATCAAAGAGGTCAAAACCTCGATTACCTCGTATGCATGACCACTTAGAAAATGCTAGAACCCACCCACTCGTATGCCTGACATATAGAATTGCTAAAACAATTAAAATCAATCTCACATGTACAACATGTTTAAACCACTTGTGTTTAAATGCCATGAAATTAATTGTTGTCTTGATACATGATACGATCCCAGAATGTGCTATAGATATCAGAATCATGAGATCAAGCTCTCATATGAAACTTCAAGATGTTATCTTTCGGATGGAACAAGTTTCAGCCCATTTGGACGAGCGGATTGGAAGTTATGCCCGTCGAGATTTTCATGTGCAGAATGGACGTGATTACGCCCTATCCCGGCGTAATTACGCCACAAACAGAAGGACGCGAGCCGCCAGCCTCGATGCCGGCGTAATTACGTCAGCCCCAGGACGTAATTACGTCCAAAACAGGAGGGGCAAACAAGTTCCGACGTAATTACGTCACCTTCCTAACGTAATTACGTCCTGGCAGTTCCAGATTGCGCCAAAAAAGGGAATTATGGATTTATTATGGTTTCCTGATTTGGTGATTTCTATGCTTTGTTAATTATGGATTTATTTAATTAGTTTCCTTATTAATTAGCTAAATTAGTTTAGATTTATTTTAATTACTTAATTAGAAGTTCTATTAGGAGAAGGATTCTTATTGTAGAGATTTTAGGGTTTCTCCTATATAAAGGAGCCACCCTCTTCATTATTTTGGTCAGATTATTTTTGAAATAAAAACCAGAGAGTTTTCTCAATTGTTCTTTGCGAACCTTGTCCCTCATTGAGTCCGGATACTCGATTAGGATAGCAAGTAAAACCCGAAAATCCATTCCATTGAGTCGTCGCCCAAGGTTGATATTCACAGGTTGAATATAGGTCGCAGGATCGAATCAAGAACCTCACTTGAAATCGATTAGGTTGGTTGACACAGGTTGTCCTCAGGTCTAAGCTCGTACTTGTTGAGTTTATTTTCCGCATTCGAAATCCAAGCCTAGAACTAGATCGGGAATTACTTGTTACGCATCCTACGCAACTAGGATCGTATCAGTTGGTAACGAAGCAAAGGCGTTCTACGGTTTGGTATCTATCCATCTATCCTTTACTGTTTTTAATTGTTGAGATTGATTCTTCTTCTACCCGATCTAAATCAATCTCATTGTGTCCCGTGTGTTAGTTATTTATGTGTCAAGTCGATCTAGGATTTCTAGATCTTGTTTGCGTCTTTGTGTGTGGAAATCGTTGTGCGATTTGTAGTGTCTTTAAAATAAAAAATTCTGTCCCCAAAGTGTCAACAAAAAGAGTCGTTTATTTAATTGTTATTCGTTCTTAGATTAAAAAAAAATATATTCGAAAACAGAAAAGAAACAAAATACAAAATACTAGAAGGTATTTCGAAGCTATAGCAAAAGGAATTGTTCAATTTGGTGTCTAGAATCAAAAGATATCAAGTTTGCAAGTCGCAACCCCTAAATTGCACATACCTCATTCACGGTTTGGTGAATTGCCTGCATCATTCGAGTCACTTTGAGCTTTCCTTGATTCCATGCAATTGAATTCTGATTCCAGTTGAATAATTGTTTAGTTGATTGTTCTTGCAACTACTCAAGTGTTCGACATCTAAATTTATTTCGAAGCTAGTTGTCTTTGTGGTCTTTTTGGCAGCTTTCCTTGAAACTTTCGAGTCACTAACATTTGCGTGGAACAATTGCAGGAAACTTTGAGTGAATTTGGTGAGAATATTAGAGAGATTAAACACGAGAGTAAACACGAGAGGGAGTGCTAGTTCTTAGGACAATTTTACGCTTGTTTTCTTTAGTGTTGTGAATTTCAGGAATCACAAGATGTCTTACACGCGATTGCCTGAGAGGCAAAATTATGAAGAGTATACCTATGAGAGGCGGGACAGAATGGGAGAAAGACGACCTAGGTTTGATAACAGAGATGATGCCAATCTAGGAAAAACAACGATGAAAATCCCTTCCTTTGAAGGAACAAATAACCCGGATACATATCTAGCGTGGGAAAGGAAGATTCAATCGATCTTTATTTATCACAACTACTCGGAGGAGGAGAAAGTAAAGATGGCATCGGTTGGGTTCTGTGGAGACGCTACTCATTGGTGGAATGATTTGAATTATCAAATGCGAAGCCTTAGAATCGACCCAATCTCAACTTGGAATGATATGAAGATATTCATGAGGCAACGATTCCTACCCACCCACTGGCAAGAGCAACACTATGAAGCGCAAGGATCACAACGGAGGTATTATGATGAGTACTATGATGCACAAGGGTCATTGCCTTATGGTGTGTATAGGCCGCCACCAGGGCTATGCAGCGGCGAGCGCAAGCAGAGAGATGACCCCAACACATGTTTGGCAAGAGATGTTCCATCTTCAACTCGTGTGCGAACGCGAGATATTTTATGCCATACATGCACAGGTCGAGGACACACTTCTAGCCAATGTCCCAACAATAGAGTGATCATTGAGGACAATGATAAGGTGACTCCGGACGAGATTAATACCCTTAAGGATTCTCTCGAGCAGTTGAAAGTACTAGTGAAGTCTTATGCTGAGTATGAGATCACTAGAGATATTGAAAGAAAAAGAGAAGAGTTGAGTGTTGAAAAGAAAGAGAGAATTGAAGAGGAAAATAGCTCCCATGAAAAGAGTGAGCATGGGAAGAGAGATAATGAACAAAACAGCCCCCATGAAAAGAGTGAGCATGGGATAAGAGATGAGAGTCAAAACAGCCCGCATGAAAATAAAGAGCATGCGCTAGTTGGCATGAATACAAAAGGAGAGAATGAATATGCCATAGGGAGAGAAGTGAGCAAAATCTGTTTTGGCGCAAGCCACCAAAAACTGAATTTTGAGCCACTATGCTTAGATTTTCCTAACCATAACCCATTTGCTTTCTCTTCTATTGTTGTTTCTCCTAATGTGCAGGGAAACAGAGGGTTTTTGGAAGAAGAGAAGGACCATTCTTGGCTACCAAGAGAGCTTAAGGAGAGCCAATCATCCATAGTGCCTAGTTCGGCTAATCCTAGTCGCAACCGTATGGTATGCCTTCCTTTCCTTAGGTTTGATTTGTGTGAGTATATGAACATCATTAATATTAATGGTACTGGCATTAAAATTAATTTAATTAATGATGATTATATACAAGAGCCAAAGGCCAAGTTATGTGCCATTGAAAACTACTTGCGAAAGCGCAAGCGGTTTGGTGTGTTAGCTAGGCCGAGAGGTATGGATCTTACTTTCCCTAACACAAAATTATTTAAATCTTCACATATATTTATATTGTTTGATCATTCTGCCGTATGTGAGATTTATGATAAAATTGTGGGTAAGTCGACTGGACTTGAGGGAACTCTATTCAAGCGTGATCACTTATTTAGGTCACATGACCTTTTGCAAAAATTTGATGAATATGATGCGCTTGATAGTTGTTTGGTGAGTTGTTGTGGTATGATTGAAATTACTAGCTGGGTCTTAAGGAGTGTTATGTCTTTACATGATGTTTCTTTAAGTTTTGATAGTAATTTTAATGAAAAACACTTTTTCGCGAAGTTGCTTGAGTTTTTACATAGATTTAATAATTATGCTACTAATTCTTGTTTTTATAGAACTTATAATGATTATTTAATTGAAACAAGATCTATGTTTTGGATGCATAAAGGACATCATAGCAAGCATGAGCGCTTAATTTGGTTGTGTAATTCGTTACACAATTGGACTGTGTATTGGTCATATGATGATGGTTTGATACATCAATAAAGTGCAACTATTACTAGCATATTCTTTAAGGATGTTATGCTTTCACATCTTGTTCCTTGGAGTATTGTTAGTAATCATAGGGAGGCGTCACTTAGCGACTTGTGGATGGAATTGTGGAGGAGATCGAGCACGACAATGCTAAATTGGACACTTTGTCAACCACAATGGGGAGTTTCTAACCGCATGGATAAAAGAACGTTTGGTTCTGTATGGCATGTCTTGCTTTGTAAGTATATGTTTGCATGGGAAGAATGTCTTCCGTTTATTTTATTGACTTACTACCTGTCTACGCATGTCATCACTTTTGGTTTGTTGAAACTCATGAATAATTTGGTTCCTATGATGTCATCTGGTTTGATATTGCCGGCTTTGAAAGTGTTACTTAGCATAGGTGACAGTAGAGCAATCGAGGTGATACGGATAGCACATGGACAAGCCAAGTGTGATGGTGCACACTTGACTGTTAAGATGACAACTTTCAGAAACCATGGAAGGATGAACGCATCCTTCAAGATAGAAACTTGGGATTGGAAGTGCTTACGCCGGAGACGGTTCCCAATCCAAGTTCAAAGAGATACAACAACCGCTTGGAGCAATGATCTTATTCAACGCATTACCCTAGTCCAGGACATTGCCTCCGAAATGGATCTACAAGGTTGGTATGGTTCCATTCGTGATTATTTTGATGATCCTAACTTCAGTCTAGGAGCTGTATATTATCCATTGCTATGTAAGTTTGCGTTTACTAGCGAATTCTTGCTTATCGTTACTTGCAGCCAATCTTCTTATGGATTTATACTTGTGGTGTCATTAACCCCTATTTCATTGATTTATTATGCAAATTTGAGGGATGACAGCGAGTTAGTGATGGCGAAGATACCCCTTCGAGAAGCCATGAGTCATATGGAACGCTTGAGTATCTTGCGAGAGGATGTGAGTTACCGAAGGAACTTGAAGTTGTTCTTCAAGGTTGTTGATTGGGATAGGATGTCCTTACACCTTCCAAGGTTGCCTACCCAACGCAACAAAACGATCCCTATGAGAGATGATGGTTCAACCCAACCAATCGTCAAGCACATTGACACCACCGTCGGAGTGGATGTCTCGGGTAATCTCTATCCTATGTTCGTACCTTTAGTTCATACTAACTTGAGGTATTGTGGTGCAGATTTCAGCCTGGATTCGAGGACGAATCCTCTCGAAGGGGGAGGAGATGATACGAATCCTAAAGCACCACATGTTCAAGGTGTGAGGAGGCGATCACGAGGAGAGGATGAACACGCAGGAGATGATTAGAGTATGGAATTGTGGAGCTTTACTGGGCAGATGGCGTTGAACAAAGATTCGAGGACGAATCTTTCCGAAGAAGAAGGGAATGATACGATCCCAGAATGTGCTACAGATATCAGAATCATGAGATCGAGCTCTCATATGAAACTTCAAGATGTTATCTTTCGGATGGAACAAGTTTCAGCCCATTTGGAAGAGCGGATTGGAAGTTATGCCCGTCGAGATTTTCATGTGCAGAATGGACGTGATTACGCCCTATCCCGGCGTAATTACGCCACAAACAGAAGGACGCGAGCCGCCAGCCTCGATGCCGGCGTAATTACGTCAGCCCCAGGACGTAATTACGTCCAAAACAGGAGGGGCAAACAAGGTCCGACGTAATTACGTCGCCTTCCTAACGTAATTACGTCCTGGCAGTTCCAGATTGCGCCAAAAAAGGGAATTATGGATTTATTATGGTTTCCTGATTTGGTGATTTCTATGCTTTGTTAATTATGGATTTATTTAATTAGTTTCCTTATTAATTAGCTAAATTAGTTTAGATTTATTTTAATTACTTAATTAGAAGTTCTATTAGGAGAAGGATTCTTATTGTAGAGATTTTAGGGTTTCTCCTATATAAAGGAGCCACCCTCTTCATTATTTTGGTCAGATTATTTTTGAAATAAAAACCAGAGAGTTTTCTCAATTGTTCTTCGCGAACCTTGTCCCTCATTGAGTCCGGATACTCGATTAGGATAGCAAGTAAAACCCAAAAATCCATTCCATTGAGTCCTCGCCCAAGGTTGATATTCACAGGTTGAATATAGGTCGCAGGATCGAATCAAGAACCTCACTTGAAATCGACTAGGTTGGTTGACACAGGTTGTCCTCA
Organism: Viola odorata; assembly: GCA_963691705.1. Lineage (NCBI taxonomy): Eukaryota > Viridiplantae > Streptophyta > Magnoliopsida > Malpighiales > Violaceae > Viola > Viola odorata. Next base: position 48,261,180 of record OY829544.1, read on the forward strand.
GGTCTAAGCTCGTACTTGTTGAGTTTATTTTCCGCATTCGAAATCCAAGCCTAGAACTAGATCGGGAATTACTTGTTACGCATCCTACGCAACTAGGATCGTATCAGTTGGTAACGAAGCAAAGGCGTTCTACGGTTTGGTATCTATCCATCTATTTGGAATTTCACACGACCTTCTGGTTTGATGAGGCTACCTTGTATGTTAAGGGTAGGGATAAACCAAATCTTGCTGCTGCTGATGTTTTTAATTTTCGCTTGTGTGATAAATGGAATCACTTGTCTGTTAATGCTTTCAATTCTTTGTTAGGATTTGCATATAGTGATGAGGCTATTTTTTATTATCCTGCTGATTGGGATAACAATGCTGCTTTTAGAGAGGTCACTGGTGACCCTAATGCCAAATTTGATAGAAACTCTAAGGCACATTCAATTCTGAACCCTGCTCTTAGAATGCTCCACAGGACTTTGTCTATCAACCTTTCGGGAAAGACAAAAGTCTCTGGGAATTTAGCTAAATCAGAACTCTTTTTACTTTGGTGTATTTTGCACCAGAAAAGAGTCAATTTAGGACTTTATTTGGTTCAGCAATTGCATGCTCGTGAGGCTGTTACAAAGCTGATTTTTGGTTCTCTGATTACTTGGCTTGCTGTTCAAACTGCTAAGCTAGATCTTGCCACTGCTGATTTGCATAAATGTTGTTCCCCAAAAATTCTAGATTTGAAAGCCTTCGACCAAATGGGATACTTCCATTTGGACGGAGAGTTTGTTGCTTTGAATACAGGTTTTACTCCGGTGGCAGAGCACATTTTCTCTAAGAAAAATAATGGGAGATACAAGCTGATAAGAATTTGTCTGTCGCCGAAGGGCAGAAGGTGAATGGGCTCCTCGGATTCAGTGTCCACGGTGGTCCGATGTACCTGCAAGACGCCGGAGGGGGTCTCCGGCGTAAACACTCCGATGCTTAAGTTAGTGTAAGTGGTGAGAATGGCAGAGCTTGGGCCAACAAATTCTGCTTACCTTCCTCCTTCGTGGGGGAGGTATTTGTAGGCAAAAAGGAGCATTTTTGCGTAGTTGGAATTACTATGGGTTATCGCTCCCGTCAGGGGTTATAGTTCTCCCATAGTGGGATATGTCGTCGTGGCGTTATGTGTGCACGTGGCCGTTACTTAGGCAGGGTAACGGCTACGTCCTTCTCAAGATGTTCAGTTTACTCTGAGATGGGATAGTGCCCCTGGGGTAATCGGCAGAGTGCTGCGTGGGACCCCCCCCCCCCCCCCGCGCGCGCGCGCGCTGACGGCAACCATCCTGGTGTCAATCTCCTAGGTAGAGATGGTAGCCTTGATGCTGCCGTGGAGGTAGGAACAACAACCATTTTCTCTCCCCGCAGGGTGTGAGGCGAAAATACCCTTGTCGTTAGGCGTATTGTTATCATAAGCCCAACTTAAAATGAGCCCGAGTGTTTACCAAGGGCTAACGCTCCCTCTTTGGCTTATCGGTATTCTATATGCCGGAGTGGCTCTTTGCTAAGAAATGGGCCTGCTCTAACCGCCGTTCTTCTGAGCCTATAAATTGAAGCTTCCCTCCGTGTAAGTCTCTCACCTCTTTTTCGCTTTTCTTCTTATATTTTCACCACGGATGAGCTGACCCGAAATTTCCTGATCTCCAAAGCTTTGACCCTGAAGAATTTCACTGAAGGTGACATCGGATTCCTAGAGAGGATGATTACCAAGACCTTGGAGGATGTCCTGGAATTGCAAGGACTGTCAACCCCCATTCTGTCTAGACAGCTGGGAATGTCTCTAGAGGATTTCAATCCTTTGGAGAGCTTAGCGAAGTTGGCCGCTACCACTTCTCGCATCGTGATGGTTGCTTCTATACTGCAGCAGAGGAAGGACTTACTGGCCTGCTGTTTGAAGGGTATGAGGGCCTGCTCTGCCGAACTGACCTCTGTTGCTGACACCCTGAGGGAGGTTCCCGTCGTTCCAAGGGAGGATGGTGCTGGGTCCAACGCTTGACCGTTGTCTTCGCTTCCTCTTATTTCTTTTTCTTATACTTTCTTGTACATGCGTCTAGACGCTAAGGCCGTTCAGGTCATAAATAAATAAATGGTTGTTCCTATCTCCATCAAGTCTTCTTTTTCTTGTTTGATTTCTTGTTGTGTTAGTTGGAGGCATTCGTTGTAAGCCCAACCGAAAATGAGTCTTCCTCGGGACACAATACTGCAGTGGTTATGTCCCGAGGATCGACAATGAATGTTCCGCTTCAACTGTTTCTGGGCCACCTTCCCAGGGGTAGGTGGTTGGGCGGTTTTTTGGTGCCCTCTGATTGGCGCAATTAACGAGCGGGTATGCCTGTGCCGGATCGGATTCCGCAGTTATGGTTACTTTTCCCAGGCGTCTTAATTGTTTTACAGGGGCATGCGAGAGGATCGGAGCGCCTTCTTGGCTATTTAAGGGAGTTACTTTCCCTTTTTCTGTTCATCTTCATCTTCATCTTTCTCTTTTACTCATTTGTGAATCGAATGGCAGATTTCTACTTTTAGGGTACCGCGGATCGTGACTCCTTGCCAACTCCTCCGACTTCGCCGGACTCAGATCATCCTCCTCCGTCGCCACCGTGGAGGCCGCCGGCCCGCCTTAAAGAACCGCAAGAGGCGGAGGGAGAAAACCTCTATGGTGTCCCTCACGCCTCTTGATTCTTCTGGCTCTGCTACTCGGGAGGGTAGCAGACGCTTTCCTTTGCCTGATTGTTCGCTGGAGAAAACTCCTTCCATCGATGCTGGTGCTGGGATGGTAGTGTCATCTATCAAGGAAAAGTCAGGCCCGTCAGGGCTTGGCCTGGAGAGGGGAGTGGATGAGCCCTTTCCGCCCGCTAACGAGAAGATGTCGTTCCTGGATGACGACGGGGTTTATCACTATGGCATTTACTGGCCCGATGAGGATTAGTGCCCTTATGTTAGGCATACTGTACATGCCTTTTGGCATCTTATGAATAAAGTGATGCTTTCTATTTTTTTCTCTTTGTCATTATCTTTCCGTCAGCGTGCTGGTCTTGTTGGTAGCTAACGCGAGGGGTTAGCCTTGCTGAGTTAACCGTTTCGCGATTATTTGACTAGGTCAACTTTGTCACCCTTTGGGTAATCGCGACGAATAACTTCTCTTTTTAGATCCCTTTAATACGTGTCCACGTGGCCAACTTCTTTTTACACGCGTCTCAGCATGGTTGGTAGTTCAATTAATGTGGTGGCATTTAACCCTTTAAGAAGGGACCCTTTTCTCTTTCTAACACTTTTTGCCTTTGCTCCAAATTTTCTCCTCTGTCTTCCTTGGTCTTTTTCTCAGAAGAATTTCCTGGTCGCCGGCCGTCGTCCGCCGAGTCACCCGTAAATCTTCCTTTTAAGGTACCACTTCAATCCTTTCCAATCTCCTATTTGCTGGTTTATTATGGTTAGGAATAGGCCCCGTCAGGTTCTCTGGAGACCCGTGGATCCAGAGGTCGCACAATCACCCAGTATTTTTACATGCGATGTGGTTCTAAAGGCCGAACTAGAGGAACACGGTATTACCTTTCCCCCCGGATATGAACCCTTTGTTCCTGAGAGTTACATGTGGCTTCATAATCCGGCGTGGGGTTCCTGTAGGCTACTTTACTTTAAGATGTTCCTCTATGGTTTTCGCTTTCCCGTCCATGATTCAAAACTAACGCTGCTGCGGGAGTACAATCTTAATCCTGCCCAGATAACTCCTTCTTCCTGGTGTGGGGTTTATGGCTTTCTTCGTGCTTGCGAGTTGAAGAATATTTTCACCCCATCCCTCAATTTATTTCGCAAATTCTTTAGTATGAATTGTCACAACTGTTTAATCGACATCACTCCTCGATGGGATGACGCGTTCGTGCAGTCGTTCTGGCAGCGGTTTCACGGCTTTGAGAGAGGTGTGGCTGACTGGAAAAGTAGTTTCTTTGTCCTCGAGCTACCGTCCCATTTGTGGCGCATTAGCTTTAACCAGGAGCTCATAGGCCCCAATTGGACAAATCCCGTGATACTGACCAGAACTGAGTTAGAGCAGGCTAACGCTTTGTTAGACGTAGATACCTGCTATCGTATCCGTGAATTTGCTTTGTACAAGCCTTTGAAGGAGTGCGTTATGGGTAAGTCTGTCTTTTCTCGCATTTTCTTTTGCATTCGTTCCTTGTCCTCACACGTTTCTTTTGCAGGAGACGCTGACAGTCGATCACCTGGCAATGCTGACGCTCCTTTGAATGTCACTCCGCTCCAAACTTTACCAGCCTCTCCCCCTGCCGAAGACTCTAATCTAATCGCCAAGGCGCTCAGTCCCAGAGGGGAAGGACCAAGACAGTCGCTCGGAGAGGGCGAAGGTTCGGCGGCTCTGTCCGCGTATCTCGTTTCATCGAGAATTGGCTACCAGATCGTCACGGGAGAACAGACTCAAGCCAACCCATTGATAAGAGTCTGAGATATACTGAGCAGGATCGGCTTGATCTAGGCTAGTCGGGAACACTGTTCTGGGGTCTTCGTCACCTACAAAGCGCCGGAGGGGGTCTCCGGCGTAAACACTCCGATGCCAAACTCAGTATGAGTAGTCAAAGTAGCAGGGGTTCAGTACGCTATCTTAGGCTTACCCCCTTGGTCAGAAAAGGTGGGGGTATTTATAGGCAAAGGAAGGACTTTACCGGCAGGGGGTAGGAGTTACCCCCTGGTGGATGTCACTGGGGTGATAGATGTCTCTTGAGGTGGCATGGAGTGATGTCATGCGGGATGACGTCATGCGGAGTGACGTCATGGATGACCTGGGATGGGATGTCGCCGTGCAGGTGTCGCGTGAGAGCCCCCTCCGCTGATGTCGACCATCCCAGGGTCGGCCGCCAGGCTAGTGGCGGTAAGAACAGGGTCTCGTCTCCCCCGGCGAGTACCTCATGTTGGCCGGGTCACCCCGTGGGGTAGTGGAGATGCCGCTTCTGTGGTATCGATAGTTATCATATACCCAACCGAAAACTAGCCCGAGTGTTTACGAAGGGCTATCACTGCGTCTTTGGTCTTGCCCCTTCAAAGGTTTCTACATTAATGAGGGCTCGATAGTCGATAAAAGTGTACCTTTAGAGAACCTTTTTCCTGAGTCTATAAATAGGCCTTTCAGGTTGACGAGCCCTTCCCTTTCTACAATAGTGGGTCGCCATCGCCTCTGGAGGATTATGATTATGTCTACGACGTCCACTGGATGGACGAAGATTTACAATGTCGTACTTGTTGTAGATGCCGCTTGGCTTTCTTTTTCAATGAATAAAATTAAATGACGTTTGCCCTCTTCTTTTTCGCTTTTTATGTGATGCCGCTTTATAAGATTACTGCCGCTGGACAGCCGATTACCGCTTTATAAGATAACTGCCGCTGGACAGCCGATTACCACTTCATAAGATAACTGCCGCTGGACCGCCGATTACCGCTTCATACGACCATCCTTCTGGGTTTTTTTGTAATTCACGAGCCTTTCCTTTGCGAAATTCGAGGCGAGCACTTGACTTTAATTTTTCTGTCAAGGTCTTTCCACGTGTCCCACTTGTCCCATACGTGTCCTGCTGTGATAGGTTGCCCTTCTGCCTGACTTTTCCACCGTCTCTTTTAAAAGGAAAAACGCTCCTTCTTTGTACCCTTTTGCTTCTTTTTATACTTCACAACTCTCTTCATTTTTCGCTCACTCCGAACACTCCGAGGAAATTCTCTCGTTCGCATCCAGACGATTCACCTGTTAATTTCAGTCTTCTCTCTCAAGGTACTCTGCTCGATCTTGCTTTGATTTTCCTTTGCTACTTATCTATCATGCCTCGCACGAGATCTCAATCTAGCTCTTTAATTACCCCTAGGCCAATTTCTCGCTATCCTGAGCTTCAAAACACCCCTAGCATCTTTACTTGCCCTACCATCTTACGTCTTGAACTGGAAAGCAATAACATTACCTTCCTCAGCGGTTACCGCCCCACTATTCCTTCTGACACCATGAGCCTCCATAGCCGGCTCGTAGGAACTCGTAGGATTCTTTATTTTAATATGTTTCAGCATGGGTTCCGGCTCCCGGTTCATGATACGCTAGAGCGTGTGCTGCGCGAGCATGGACTTAACCCTGCGCAGATCACCCCTTCATCATGGAGTTGCATCTACACCTTCCTTCGTGCTTGCGAGCTAAAAGATATTCTTGCTCCCTCTGTCGCTCTGTTTCGCAAGTTCTTGACTTTGGTTTTTCGCGACGGCTTCATTAATATTGTCCCAAGGTGGGATGATGCCCTAGTGAGGCCTTTTTGGCAGAAATTTCAAGGATTTGAGGAGGACGTCAAAGACTGGAAGAGTGGTTTCTTCGTTGTCGAATTACCCTCTCGTCTGTGGCATTCTGACTTCAACCTGGAGGTGGTTAACTGGGTGAAGCCCGTGCCTCTGTCTAGGGAAGAGTTAGGCCAGGCCAACACTTTACTGGAGATGGAGTCTTCTTTCCAGATCCGAAACTTTGCTTTGTACAGGCCTTTAACTGAGTGTATCATAGGTGAGCTTTTAAGCTTCGCCGCTGCCTTACTTACTCCTTGTTTACTAACATAACTTTTCGCAGGTGAGACTGTCGCTCGTCCGCTCTCCGAAGGTGACGCTTCTCACAAGGTTGTCGTGCCTTCAACGACTGCTCCCTCTACTTCCGCTGGGTCCCGAGCTGATCACCGTATGCCCATAAAGAAAAGAGCTTTAGACGAGATTCTTTCCAGGGAGAGCAGTTCCTCCCTCCGTACTTCCCGCTTCGTGGAGAACTGGTTACCCAGTCGGAAGAAGAGGTTCAGGTCTGGTTTGCCAGTGACTGAGACACAGATTTTCTCCTACGGAGCAGAGGACATGGAGGACATGGATACAGAACTGAGCCTCCGCCCGGCTTCCTCAGCTCAACGAAAGAAGCTGAGGGAGGCGAGCGAAGCCCAAGTGACCAGGACGGCCACTCAATCCTCCCCTGCCAATGCTACTAATGTCGTCGCTTCCCAGGCTGTCATTTCTCCTGACACCGCTAACGAGGGTGCCGCTCCACTGGGTGGCACTTCATCGACTCTGGGGTCGCCTGCCCCCAACAAGACCTCCACTGTCACGACGATGCCGCCGCCTGCTACAGACTCCGCTCCTGTCATGGAGCCTCCACATTCGCCCATTGGCTCCTGCATTCCTAACGTGCCTCCATCAGTCTCAAGTGGACCTGGTCCTTCTCACTCTCCCCCGAAGTCCCCTTGTCAGTTGTTCCTTACTTCAATTCGAGACGTTGGGGGCTCAGGCGGTATCTCCTCCCCTTGCTTTGTTGTTGATCTTTCCTCTGACGGGCCTCAAGGAGCCCCTTCTCACCGGCTAAATTTGTCAAAATTTGGGACTGACGGGTTCCGCGCCCTGGGTATATCAGATCCCTTGTAGCAAGATCAGCCCACGGCTGTCTTGGCCTGCGAGATGTTTCGCGCCCCTGAGGAAGAAAGTAGGCTACTGCAGCTTCCTCCTAAGGTTCAGTATGCGCGCGTTATGAACAGCTGCCTCACTACCTTTCGACAACTTCATTACTATATCAAGGCCCGTAGTACACAGTCTCAAAACTCTGGTGTCCTAGCAAAGGTAGAGGAACTGTCGCGACTCCACAAACGCGCTCAAGCCGAACTGCTCGAGTGCCGCGCTGACCTTACTCGGGAAAGGTCTAAAGGAAAAGCCCAGGTTGAAGCTTTGGAGGCTGAGCTGGTGGCTGAAAGGAAGAAGAACTCTTTCCTTCTTGAAGAGATATCCTCCCGCGATGCCGAATTGACGAAGGCCTCCTCAAAGGTGGCTTGGTGGAAGAAGAAGACTGAACAAGCCTTTATCGCTGGGTCACAGATCAGCACCGCGGTAAGGCCGCTGAGGTCGCCAAGTATGCCTCCGTAAGGATGAAAGAGATTGATGAGAGCCAAGAAGGCTTCCTCTCCTCCGAAGAGGAGTAATAAGTCAGTGCCTGGGGAGGGCCTATTGGGTGCCGCTTGACTGATGATGTCACTTATTTACTTACTCCCTTGTTGTATTATTTTTATCATTTGGACTTTAATGTCGCCTCACGTCGTTCCCTTTAATCCTTAGGGTTATAAAAACCCTCACGTGGTCTCCTCTTATCTTTTGTTACCTCTCTTTGGAAAACAAAAAGAAAGAAAAGAAAACACAATTCCTCTTCTTCCTCCTACGATCCGCCGCCGCCCGGGTGCTTCAATCTTCCTCTCACTAAAGGTACCTTCCTCTCTATCCTCCTTTTAACCTTGCCCATGGCTCGAAATCGCCGCTATTCCCGCTCTGCTGGGGAGGGGGATATTGCTACTACCATTTCCACCATTGTTTCCACCGCCGCCCTTCGACGGCACTTGCGAAGTTATAATGCCAATCTCGACCAGTTGGACGGGTACTCTACTGAAGTTGCCCCAAGGTCGCTTCACCTTAATAGCGAATTATCTGGCAACCGTAGGGTTCTTTATGCCAAAATGTTTCATTACGGTTTTCGGCTGCCTCTAGATCCTTTAGTTGCCGAATTACTCTCTGAGTTTGATTTAAATGCCGCCCAATTGAGTCCAAATGCCTACTGTGGCATTTATGCTTTTATATCCCTTTGTAGATACATAGGAAATGAATCTACTTCTTTGTTGTTGCTTCGCTCCCTTTTTCAATTGTACCACTATAACAACGGCATCATAGCAATATCGCCTCGCTATGACGTTGAAACCCTAAAACCCTATACTTGGAAACTGTTGTTCCTCGAATCTTCTATCGATGCCTGGAAAAAAGGATTCTTCATCGTCAATCTGCCCGAGCCTTTGTGGCGGAGTGGGTTTAATCTAGTCGTCAGAGATGCCGCCTGGGGTGGCAGACCACAATTAGGACCAGATGATCAAGGCTGGCTGGATAAGCTGCTTAATCTATCAGGGATTCCTGGTGTCCACACCCGCGAACTAGCATGCCGGGGCGACATCCGGGGTTGCATTCAAAGTGAGCACCATCTCTTCATTCGCTATTCCCCGTCAGTACTAACTCTAACGTTCTTCTCTTATTTCTGCAGATCCTCCCGCCGGGTGGAAGCCTGAGTGCATCAAGAAACGAGAAAAAAGAGTTGCGCAGAAGAAAGAAAAAGAGGCTCTTTCTGCCGTCTCGACCGGTGCCGCTACTGACACTACGCACGCGTCCACTTCTGCGCCTGAGTCCTCTTTTCTTCCTCAAGCGGAGGCTACTGCCATATCAACGACTGAGCTAGTTTCTTCCCCCAGCGTTGCTCCTACTCAAACGTCACCTTCTCGTCCTCCTCTTGCCAAAAAGAAGAAGAGAACTATCCGCCTTCGCGTTATCGCTCCTACCCGTCCTCCTGTTCAGGTGGTTTTTACAAACTTTTCACCGTCAATTTGTTTCGTGTGTTTCTTAATTCCCCTTTTGTTTTCTTTCACGCGTAGGATATCATTGCTATTCCTTCTGCTACTCCTTCGCATGACCGCATGGACTTGTCAGACATCCTTGACCCCAAGCGACCGCATCTTAATGAAGACATCCCTTCCGCGAATGATTTTGTTGCTGGTCAAGAAGTGCAGAGCGGCATTACCAACACCGGGCCCTTGGTGGGTAATCAAGGCTTTGGTCCGCCAGGGAACGGAACTACCTCCGCGCCGCTGCACTCTTCTTTTGCCGCGTCATCTCCTCCTCCTAGCAATCCCTTGGGTTTTCTGGAGGATCTTGTAGAGGGGGACTTTCCATCCCTGCAGACCGGCGATTTTAACATCAATGCTGGACCGTCCAATCGTTCCCCTTCATCCCCTCCTGATGTTTTCTTCATTCCTGCTGCCGTTCAAACAATCTCTCCTTCTCTTCCGCCCATTGACACCCCGCGCATGGTGGCTGACCTAAGCACTATACTCTCCAGCGGAGCCTCCACCCATCAAGTTGATTGAAGTAACATTCGCCAGCGCGGGTTCCCAACACTAGGAGGCGACAGCTCCATGGTGACATCCGCTTATCTGGCAAGCCATATGTTGTCGGTTGAAGAGGAGGAGCAGGCCTTCCTTTCCGGTGTCGAGGGCGAGCAGCTGCAGCAGATCAAGACCTAACTGTTCTCTGGCTTCCAGAATTTTCATTACTGGTCCCGGCATGTGGCGAGGCGAGTGAGCTCTCTTGACTCTTCCTCTCGGGAATGGCGCAACTCTAATCGTCGGCTCTTGGAGGAAGTTGACAAGTATCAAGGGGAGCTTACTAGGACTCAAGAAGAGCTGAAGAAGTGCGTCGAAGAGCGACAATGCGCGGAAGCCAGTTTAACAGTTGCGAGAAAGGAGCTGGAAGAGGCTAAGGGGCGCGAGGCCGCAAGGGATGCCGCCCTTCAAGCAGAGCAAGATAAGAATGTCGCGTTAACGGAAGAAACGGCCGACAAATGCCAATGGTTCGTGAAACAAACTGCGGGCCTCATGGCCGACTGCTTCATTGAGTGTCATGGTCGTGATAAGTTTGATGTTGATGCTATCATCCGCCTCTTCAAGGAGAAGTCTGGGTTTCTCACAGAAGAGGGCTATCGCCAAGCGAAGAGGCCGCGGCATGATGAGGGGGACGGCAGCTTGCCCAGGTCGTGAATGTTACTTCTCTTTTGTCCCTCGAGCGCCCTCACTTCTTTGCCCTTTTTTGTGTTTTTGGGGCCTTTTGCTTAGACAAGTGTCCGCTCTTGTATAAACAGTTTGCGGAGTTTACTGCCATTTTACTTTATCGATGATCTCCCTTTTGAACACTCTGCCTTTCCGCAGCATCATTACTTTCTCATGTGCTTCATCATTTTCACGCTTTACTAAATTTCCTGCACATTTTTACTTATAACTCTTGTTAGTAGCGACATACTCCAAAAAGTCTTAGTTACCTTGGGTCATTGCCGCGCGTGTTCCCTACTCTTATAGCGCGATCCCTCCGAGATGTCGCTTGTGCCGATTTTTCTGCACATTTTACTTATAACTTTCATTAGTAGCGACATACGTTAAAATATTTTAATTACCTTGGGGTGTGACCGCGTGTTTCCCCAACTCACTTGGCGCGATCTCTCCCGATGTCGCTCGTGTCACATACTCATCTAGCCAAACTTCACCGGGTTTGTTCCTTCCGGTTACTAGCTGGGGTATCGTGACCTCTTTCATTTCATCAATTGGCCGAGAAGTGCCACCTCTCAGTGCGCTGCCTGATCAGGGTCGGCCATCACGAGGATAGGACTTTTCACTTCCTCAGCGTTGCCCTCACACCTCGGAATGTGCCCTCTCTTAACGAGGTGCCTATGTTAGCGCTACCATCGTAAGGATAGGATTTTCACTTGCGAGGTGGAGTTTTTATCTTCCCTAGGGTCGTGCCTTACTTAATGATCATCCGCCTTTATGAGCACGGGCTGTCACAAGGATAGGACTTTGCACCCCCAGGGGAGTCGGGGCGTGCCCTCTCTGGGTCTCCCCAGGATAGGACTTTTCACTCCCAACAGTGCTGGAGCGTGTCTCATCTTGGCGAGCCGCCTGATCAAGGCCGGCCTCCAAAGGCTAGAATTTTTCACTTTCAGCACCATATATTTGTTTCATGTGCACTGATTGATATGTATAGTAAGTGTGGAAGCATTGAAGATGCTCATTTTGTATTTAATGCGATGTCCGAGAAGACTACAGTGGGATGGAATACTATTATTGTAGGATATGCTCTTAATGGCTATAGTTAGGAAGCTTTGAATTTGTTTTATAAGATGCGTGATTCTGGTGTTAGACTGGATCATTTTACATTTTCTTTGATTGTAAGAGTATGTGCAAGGTTGGCTTCGGTGGAAAACGCTAAGCAAGCTCATGCTGCTCTGATTCGGCGTGGTTACGGGAAGGATATAGTAGCAAATTCTGCACTTGTGGACTTGTATAGCAAATGGGGAAGAGTAGAAGATGCTCAACATGTTTTTGACGGTATGCCATGCAAGAATGTCATTTCTTGGAATGCATTAATTGCTGGATATGGTAATCATGGTCGAGGAATTGAGGCCATCGACTTGTTTGAGCAGATGCTTCAAGAAAGAACGACACCTAACCATGTTACTTTTCTTGCTGTTTTGTCTGCTTGTAGTCGTTCAGGATTATCAGAGTATGGTTGGGAATTTTCCAGTCGATGGGAGGGGATTTCAAGACCAAGCCCATGGCAATGCATTATGGATGCATGATTGAATTATTAGGTAAAGAGGGACTCTTGGATGAAGCTTTTGCTTTGATAAGAGGCGCTCCCTTTAAGCCTACAGCAAACATGTGGGCTGCTTTGTTAACAGCCTGTCGGGTCCATGGGAACTTGGAGATGGGGAAATTCGCAGCTTAGAAACTTTATGGAATCGAGCAAGAGAAGCTCTGTAACTATGTTGTGCTTTGGAACATATATAACAGTGCTGGCAAGTTAAAAGAAGCTGATGACGTATTACAGACCTTGAAAAGAAAAGGTTTAAAGATGCTTCCTGCCTGCAGTTGGATTGAAATTCGGAGACAGCAGCAAACGTTCCTTTCCGCAGATAAACGTCATCCCCAAAGCAAGGAGATATATCGAAAAGTGGACAGCTTGATGTCAGAAATTTCGAAGCTAGGTTATGTTCCTGAGGAGAGAACTTTGCTTCCGGATGTGGACGAACAAGAAACGGACGTATTGTTGTACCACCGCGAGAAACTGGCAATCGCATTTGGCCTCATCAACTCTCCAGCTTGGGTGCCCTTGCAAATTGTGCAGGGTCACCGGATATGCGATGACTGTCACAGTGTGATCAAGCTGCTAACTACGGTCACCGGAAGGGAGATTGTCATCAAGGATGGCAGCAGATTTCACCATTTTAAAAATGGGGGTTGTTCCTGCGGGGACTATTGGTGATGCTCAATTTTACCTATCAGCAAGTGCCTTATTCAAGTTTTCTTTAATCCCATTAATTTATTTTACTTAGAATTCAATAGTCTAATACCACAGAAGTATAAGTTTTCCAGGTTATAGTCATAAAAGTTGAGAACCAAAAACCAGAATTTCGCCGCTTTCATCATCCTACCTTTCAAAATTTTAGTTCCTTTCTGTGTAACTTGATTGGTTGAATTAGTTCTACCTGTCTTCAAATTTAAACCAATCTGGACTTTATGGCGTGTTCACAAATATTAATATGCAGATAGAAAATTATGTGATTTATTGGCTCCTCCTCTCCCTCCAATCTATTTACATGTGTCCAGGGTTGTTTTTGTGAGGCAGACTTACTTGGAGCTGATTTTCCATAAAATCTGCCTCCTTTTCATAGTTTTGTGGATATATCACAATAGTTTGATCACAAGTGGAGTTTGATTGACTGGCTTGTACCCGTGGTTTTTAACTCTCACATTGAGCAGGATTTTCCACGTTAAATCTTGGTGTCCCTTCGTGTTTGTGATACATTAGTTGCTGCTATTATTTGTTATTGCTCGTCACTGATTCTTGCAAGCTGGGAAATTATTATTTGCTGCATATTGTGTTGAATTTCCCATGAACCAGGTGCCTGGCCACAGAAGCCTGGTTCTGCCACTTTCCCTTTCTTTGGCGTTCTGGTAAACATCTTCAATTTTTCTCTCTTTTGTATTTGGCTTCATTTTCATTCATTCTGCCTAATCAATCCTCATTTCATCGAACTGCAGCCTGTTATTATGGATGAGAAGGGCGTTGAAATTGAAGGTGAGTGCAGTGGGTATTTGTGTGTGAAACACTCATGGCCTTCAGCATTCTGAACTCTTTTCGGCGATCATAAGAGATATGAAACAACATACTTCAAGCCATTCCCAGGCTATTATTTCACTGGTGATGGCTGTAGCAGGTAGGTTATGACTATAACTTTGACATTGCTGTTTTTTTCCCCTCTCCGGTGGAGGGAGGGAGGGTTGGTGGTGAAAACAATTTGTACTGCATTCAGGAACTCTGGTCCATGTCAGACTTTATAACTGCGTGTGATGGTTTGTTTCAGGGACAAGAATGGGTACCGTTGGCTTACTGGAAGAGTTGATGATGCCATAAATATCAGGTACCTTATGGATGCCATAAAGCGTTCTTTTTCCTTTTCATTTTTTTAATACTATGTATGTATATAATATAATATATGAACAAGTATAGATAACTTCAAGGTTAAAGACACATCGCCATCAAATTATACTTTCCTTTCTCTCTATTTCAAATCAATCTGTAGTTGTCATTATATCCTGTTGTTACAAGTTAAAATATACATAATCCTTTGGTTATACAGTTACTTAAAGCATGCAATTTCTTTCTGCATTTGTGATGTTTCCATATTATATGCAGTGGTCACCGTATTGGCACAGCTGAAGTGGAATCTGCTCTTGTTTCACATCCGCAATGTGCAGAAGCTGCTGTGGTTGGTGTCGAGCATGAGATATTTGTCTGTGGGAGAATTTTCACGAAAATGTTAATTTCTGCACTTAAGTGCATGTCCCAGCTAACTTTTGCGTTCTATTGTTAGGTCAAAGGGCAAGGGATATATGCATTTGTTACCCTTGTGGAGGGTGTTCCATACAGTGAAGAACTTCGGAAAAGTCTTGTACTCGCTGTACGACAGCAGGTCTGCACTCAATCCAATACCTTCTCTAGTCTTGTAACAAAGTTGTGAATAATGTGATGCGAGCCCATATATATAGTAATTAGTACACCTTAGAATCTTGCAGTGGTAGTCAAGACTTTCATTAGGAATTGAATTTGCATCGCAACGGATAACTTAAAATCACCTAGGTATTAAATTTGCTGTGCTCATCCCAACCCTGTGTATGGCCATTGTTGCTTACAAATCCGTACGAAATATGCACACGTCTTTAGACTCTTCTTGTGGTCCTGTTTCAGATTGGAGCATTTGCAGCACTAGACAGAATCCACTGGGCTCCTGGCCTTCCAAAGACGAGAAGTGGCAAGAAAATGAGAAGGATTCTGAGAAAAATTGCTTCCAGGCAGTTGGATGAGCTCGGTGACGAGCACAATTGCTTCCAGGCAGTTAGATATTAGGTTTCATCTTATTAAATTTAACTCTAGAATTCCTAATATTTTATATATGTACTATTTAGTCTACAATTGACTTATTTTTTTGTTAAATTACAAGGAATTATAACTCAATTAGCGTCATAATTAATTACCATAATTTAGAATAATTATTTTATCACTAGAAATAATATTTTTTTTGTGTTTAAACGTTAGGGATTGTATAATTATTTTATCACTAAAAATAATGATTATAAGACAAAGAAATAATTTATAAAAAAGATAGGAAAATCTTACGCCAGTTATTATTTATATGTGGGGTTTAAAATAAAAAGATGTCAATAGTAACAATATAATCAAATAATTACAAATAGATTAGAGATCCTAGAATTAATTTTGATGAGATGAAAACTAAATTGAGAGCATCGTGATAGATTTAAACTTCCCCAAATATTGAACTTTAAGAAATAATTAACTATAATTTAAAAAAGAAGACAAAAGGAAAGTTAAGGACGGTATATCAATTTATTTTCGGAGTAATAATATTTAGGGGTTGTTCATGTAGGAAAAAATTCTTTTTCTTTTCCTTTTCCTTTTTCTAAATTTTTCTTATTTTCTTTTTCCATTGGAAAATAGAAAAGTGTTCATGTGATTTCAAAAAATTTGCATTTCAGATTGAAAAAATGGAAAAATAAAGTTATTATTTCACTTAATAAATTAATAAATATATTTTTTTATCTAAATAAATATATCTTATCTATTTCATAATTTTACATCATTTATATTATTAAACTCTTCTCAAAATTAAATATACTATTAATATAAATAGTCTAATTGTTTTCAAAATAATATTTATCACATAAATTCTTAATAATATATATTCATCCCTACTAAAAAATAACTAATCTAATTTTTAATTTCTTTATAACTGTGATTTCAAACATTGTACCTGCTCAATGTGCCGGAAAGATCAAAATGTTGAGCAATTTTATGGAGAAACAAGGCCTTTAGTTTACAACTAGCAATGTGGGAAATTCCTTAAAGTAAACTTGATTTTAATCATCTGACAAGAGAGTTCCTACTTTTAAACTAGAATTCCACTTCCAGATTACAAAAATAACCTTGACTCTGCTATGGGTTCAAGAAACAACAAGGACCTGCAATCTGCACAGTCATCTACTACTATTATCGTTGATGTTCAACCAAGATTTTTCAAGACCATTTCAGCACGCTTCTTGAATTTGGGTAGCGCCCATTCGTGTTGAACTATGTCCAGACCATCTTTCTCCCCACCCAAACTCTGACAAGAATGCAAATCAATAGATTTAGCTGTGAATAAGGAGCTGAGCAGCAGAAATATGCATGAACCATTAAAACAAAGTTGATAAATTTACTTAAACAAGCAAGCGACCGGTTAAAGCAGCAACAGAAACTAGAACAAAAAGGAAAAGGAAGTGCATATATATCATCATTTTCAAGATCCTAAAAGCAAATATGCAAGAATGTATACAGGTAGGGGAAGCAAAGTACACATGGGGTGTAAGCATATCTATGTATACGCAGCATAGTAATTCTGCAGATTATACTAATATGTAGACCAGAAAGTACTGAAAGATTAGAGTAGGAAGCATAATGAAGTGACCTGACTCGCCGTCGAAACGGGTCAAAAATAATATATTTCCTGAGGCCTAGATGCACAAACTAATTTGTGTAAAGCGGTAAGAGGGTCGATCCACAGAGATTGTGAGAACTGAAATCAAGCCCTCGATTGTATGACAGAGGTAAAAATGCACAAAATCACAACAACAAAAGGGGGGGGGGGGTTTATAGGTTAATCAAGTTAACCAAGAGAGTGATCAGAGCTAACAATTCTAACTACTAAAAATGGCAATCGAGGTCACGACGAGTAAACAATAATAATAAAGATCAGAGATAAAATAAAACACAAAATAAACAATTAGATTAATAAGCAAAGATGATAAGTCAAGGAGAAGGGAACTTGGTAAAGGGCTTTCTTGGGTTGCGTCGAGGGCTCGATTGTCATCAGCGCAAAGATTTTCCGTTCTAACGTTACAGACGTGTTATAGGGGTCATGTTTTCACGTAGACCCCCTGCTTTCTTTCGTAAGGAGCCACCCCCCGTTTTCACTGTTAATAAGGTGGCCTCGATCCTTTGATATCCTCTCAGCCACCAATCTTGTCATCAAAAGACAGCCTTTTTCACTTCAGCTTATCACTAGCACAAAGCGGACAGAATATCAGAGCATCGATAAAGAACAAGAAAGACACATCTAGGGAGCGATGCCTCGATTTGTCAGGATCACGACATGACCCTAACCAGCTGCGTGCCCTACACTAATGAACCCAGATCTACCCGAGAACACTAATCTAGTTGTCTACACCTACCCAACAGTCTCACGCTAGTTATCACTGCAGAGTCACGACAATAATCACAAAGGGAAGATTAAAAGTTGATCAGGCCTCGAATCACCCTAAGCAAAAATGGAATTAAACTGACAAGCAACCAGATATAACAAAGAGAACATGTTAAGAGCAATCAGGCCTCGAATCTACCCAAGCAACCCTCGATACACCTTTACCAAGAACGTGGGTTTTAGCCACTCATGTTAAGAGATAAACAAATAAAAGATGGAAATAACATAATAAAAGATAAAGGAAGAGTTAAGGATAAAACTTGATTAATGGTGCTTGTTACAAAGCTTGGATCCAGCAACTATGGAGAGAAGAGGAAGGAACAAGCCCCAAAACTACTAAACTAGAAGAAAGCTACTGAAATTAGTTTAAGAGTAAAAATATCTAAAGTGTCAAGAGGTCCCCGAACCCTAGCACATAAGGTTGTATATATACACCAGCCACCCACTAAGGGACAAAATTCCAGCTAAGGGGAGCTCAACACAAGGTGCCCACGCTCTGGCAAAAGGGGTGACCCACGATGGCAGAAAAGGGGAATATTCCTCGGGATCCTCGCAGAACATCTGACATGCACCAGGGAGGACACGTGGAGTGATTGGAGTGGAGCCACGTGGACTTGGCGTTTTGCACTTGTGGAGGCCTCGATAAAATTGTCGAGGTCTCGATGACATGTCGAGGGCAGATCAGCATCTTTGGTAACCTTCTAGAACGTTCTGGAATGTTCTGGAATGTTCTGGGATGTTCTGGAATGGGTCTCGATAAGAATCTTTATGGAATATTCCTTTCGGGCGAGACCAGCATCTGAGGGAATATTCTAGGAGACATCCGCATCTGAAGGAATATTCTGGGAGACGTCCGAGGGGACACGTGGAAGCACAACTGCGAGGACACGCGGATTTAAGGCTCTTGATCCGTCGAGGGCTCGATGACAGGCCTCGATGATAGGCCTCAATGAGGAAATTGGTCCTTGGTCTCGACGATGGTCTTGAACCTTGAAAATCACCCAGAAAGCATGTCTTTTCGCACATTTCTCCTTCTTGGCCTTGATCTGTGAAAAAGATGGAAACACGAGTGGATTAGTAGTATCAAGGCCTAAATCAAGGCAAAAATAGAAGGAAAAACATGCATAAAATACATGCTATCAAATATCCCCACACTGCCCAATGCTCGCCCTCGAGCATTCACAAAATTTAAAACAGCCCAAAGCATAAACACAAACAACCAAAGCACTGGAATGATCAAACCAATCAATTGTCGAGGTCTCGATAATATGCTTCCTGCCTAGATGCACACCTGCATTAAACCAGAGGGATAACGACCCCAAAGGTAGAACTTTTCCACATCAAGTCTGGCCACAAGCACTCCTCACCAGATATGTGTTTGCGCTCTCACTCACAAACAAGGCTATGTGTTTAGTCACTCAAAATGCAAATAACACAGTACAAAACAGAGTTTGCATATCAATCCGAGTACATTAATCCACATACTTGGGCAATCTAACAATCAAAAAGTAACTTTGCATCATGAAAAAGAGGGGTGCATGGGTTTAGAGAAATGGAGAAGAGATGATGAAAGAGAAAATAAAAGGAAAAATGCGAAGAAATAAAAGAGAGAAAGAAGAAAGATAACCAACTGGTTTGAGGTAATCCTTGGCCGGAAAAAAAAAAGAGGTGGTGAGTAAGCACTTGCTGGAGAGGGCGCTACAGCGAGGGCTAGATGATGATTTCTGCATTCTTCAGTGGGGGAGGTCTCGATCTGTGTTCTGTGTCGAGGGCTCGCTACTTGTGACATTGGCTGCTTTTGTGTCTGGTCTGCTTTCATTTGATTTTGTTTTCTTTTTTTTTCTTTTTCTTTTTTCCTTTTTTTTTTTTTTTTTTTTTTTTTTAACAAACTCAGATCTTGAAAATTTGGCTTGCCTTTCTACACTTCAGGGCTGCAGCTGGGGACCTTTTGCCTCTTTCTTGCTTTGAGTGATCAGTGTCAAGGTCTCGATGATTTGACATTGATTAGCGTCGAGGGCTCGCTACTTGTTTTTTTTGCTTAACGTCGAGGGCTCGATATTTTTTGACATTGCTTCCCCACACTTAGGTTTTGCTGTGGAGAGGAAGCAGTCTTGATTTACTGGTTTGCCCTCGATCTTGGTCTATCTGCGGTTGCTCTGATCCGCCCTTGATCTTTACCTTTCCCCCACTTGATCTTTCCGCGCCTAGCCCTTGCTGTTCTTGTGAAAAGTGCCACTCACCTGCCAAGGAAAGTTCAAAAGAACGGCTCAAATGGTTAGAAGAGAACAGAGTATGTCAAGGTCATGATGGAGGAAAAGGAAAGAAAGAAGAGAGAAATAAAGAGAAAATAAAATGATGCAAAGGCTTTCGTCATATTGCTGCTTTCCCAAGTCTAATGGTGCCTACACCCAGGGATATCATGCAAACCTAGCAAGTGCCTAGTTATCCATTCACTCATAAAAAAGATATGGCATGAAGGCTCAATGTGCTCACAAGGTGCTAAATGTGACTACTAGTAACCAGGCCTCGATGTAGACATAAGGGGCAACAGGCAGAGAGCATATATAATAAAAGATTGGTCTAATCATGCAAAATCAGTGCTCAAGTCATGTGCTCATGCAAATGGGGTTTCAAAACAGGGCAGCAAGCTCATGCAAAAACTTAGAGAAAATCGAGAGTAAAAATCCGCAAATTTTTCACAAAACAAGCAAACATGCAACAAGCGAAAAATAAAACATGCAGTCAAGCAATTGCAATTAAAGCAAACGCAAATAAAACCCTCCCCACACTTATGCTTCGCATTGTCCTCAATGTGAGAAGGGGGCACACACATAGAAATTAAAAGGAGTTCAAACGGAATAAAAAGGAGAAGAGTATATAGACAGAAATGAAAAAGAAATTATTTTTGGTTGGGGGGGGTCAAGAGGAAGGGAGGGTGCGTCGGGCCACTTCGGTTGCCAAGGCCTGAATTTCCGGAGTGCCGGAATCTTGCACTTGCTGCTCTTGGAGAGCTTCTTCGTCGGACGCCAGAATCTCTCCCAAAACCTCATCCATCGTGAGCTCCTTAAGAGTTTTTGGTGCTTGTTTGCCCTTCATCTTTTTCGGCTCTGGTTTGGCGGTGGTTTAATGGTTTTTTCGGTGGTGGGGGCGGTTTGAGAGGAAGAAGAATCAGAGGTTTCCGGCGAGTGGTGTATGGCTGGCGGTCGCGCTCCGGAGGTGCGCTTGTGTGCCACTTGCTTCACCATGGCCGGAATGGTTGGTGCGTTTGAGAAGATGAAGGTTGGAGAAGATGAAGGTTGGAGAAGATGATGTTGGTTGAAAGGGATAGGAAAAGTATTATTTTGTTCTTTTTGGGGTGGGGGGGTACGGTGAAAATGATGGAGGAAGTGTGGAGATTTTTTTTTCTTTTTTTTCTTTTTTTCTTTTTTTTTTTTTTGGTTTTGGTGTTCTGAAGGGGAGGGGGGCTGACGTGTGGCGCAAAGGGGATGGCACATGTGGCGCGAGGGGAGAGGGCGACGGTGGATGACTGGATAATGGGACGCGTGGCAGGCGCTGGTTGGGGGCTGCTGATTGCGGGACACGTGGCGCGAGGGGAGAGGGCGCGCTGGGATTGCGCGTGGACTGGATAAGGGGACGCGTGGCACGCCTTGGTTGGCCGACGCGGATTACGGGACACGTGACGCGAGGGGAGAGGGCGCGCTGGGATTGCGCGTGGACTGGATAAGGGGACGCGTGGCACGCCTTGGTTGGCCGACGCGGATTACGCGACACGTGGCGCGCGAAGAGCGGATGACCTGGGATTTCGGATAAGGCGCTTGATCGGATAAGGAGGACGCGTGGCGCGCGCTGGTTGGGTGGCCGGATTGCGCGACACGTGGCGCAAGGGGAGTGGCTGAGCTGGGATTTCGGATAGGATGACGGAGGGCCGCTGCCACGTGGCGCGCCCTGGTTGGACGCGGATCCCAACCTGCAAAACAAAAAAAATCAAAAAAATCAAAAAAAAAAAAAAAAAAGAGGGGGAAAGGGGGAAGCGGGAAAAATAAACAAAAAAGGGGGAAAACAAATTTAAAAATCGGCAAAAAGGGTATGCAATGTTTAAATAATAAATAGACATGCAATGCTTAAATAATAAAACGGACACATGCAATATTTAAAAATCAAAAAGGACATGCAATAATCAAATGATGAAATTCAATATAAAAGAGATAAAGGCATGGGAGGCGGCAAAAGGAAAATGAAATGGAGGAGGGATGCAGTAATTAATAAAAAGACATGCAATAATTAAATATTTAAAGGGCATGCAATATTTAAACAATAAAAAAGGTAACGAAAAAGAGATGAAAGAGGGCAGAGTGAAGGGTATTTCAACGATTCGTGGCATTCTCCACGATCGTGGCCTTGGTTAACGTCGAGGCCTCGACGTTGGATTCTCAAATTACTTTGGGTCTGGTGGCTCTGCCATGAGGGGGTGGAAACCTTCATGGAACAACTCCAATCTGTGGTCTTGAATTTTGGAAACAAGTCCCGTGCCTATACTCTGAATCTCAACTACACCATGGGCATACACCTTCTTGACGAGGTAAGGGTCAGTCCATCGAGGCTTCAACTTTCTACAAAAGAGCCTAAGCCGAGAATTATGGAGTAAAACTTTCTGTCCAGTTGCAAAGGTCTTAGGAGAGAGCAACTTATCGTGACAGGGCGTCTTGCCCTTGATCGTGTCAATGGCAGGATATGGAGCTGGATTGGCATTAGGTGTCTTGCCCTCGCTTATCAAAATGGTGTCGGTATCAGTAGAGGCGAGGGTTGGTGTCATGGCTTTGGGGACATCAGGAGTGGGTACGAAAGTTACCGGGGCTAGTTGAGGAGCACATAGGGCTGGTAAGAGTGTCGTGACCTCGACGGCCGTCCATCCAAGGGCCTCGCGATATCCTTTGAGTGTGGAAATTAGATCGCGCTCTGCAGCAGGATCGAGCTTGCTAGAGATGATCACCGGGAGTGTGTCATGCTTGCCAAGGTAGGCGTACTTGAGGTGCGAGGGCAAGCTCTTCAACTCCAACTTAGGGGCCAGTGCATTAGTAGTGATGTTCCCGTCGAGGGCACGATGTGCGGAGTTGTCAGCGTTAAGATCGGAGACTTGTGTAACAATGGGGTCAATAGCATCAACAATTGAGTGCTCTGAAGTAACAAGTGTCAAAGTGAAGGTGTCCAGCATGGTGGGCGGAATACTCCTGTCGAGGGCAAGCTGTAGAGAGTCATCAACAGCAAGTGCAGAAACTTTCTCAACAATAGGATCAATGATATCAACAAAATTAACACTAGAGAACCCAGTAGGGTCATGCATAGCGTTAGGCATATTGAACTTGATGGTCTCGCCATCGAACTCAAGAGTAATCGAGGCGTCATGGACATCGATCTTGGCCCTTGCTGTCTTAAGGAATGGTCTGCCTAGGAGCATGTCTGAGGCCTTGACAGAATGCCCATTCTCCATGTCAATCACGTAGAAGTCGGCTGGGTATATGAAATCGCCAACTTGGATCAAGACGTCCTCAACGACCCCCTTGGGATGGATGACGGATTTGTCAGCTAGTTGGATCGAGGTCTCAGTGGGCTTGAGGGGTCCAAGGCATAGACTGTTGTATATCGTCAAGGGCATGACGTTCATACCTGCACCTGAATCACACATAGCTCTACCAACATCAGTAGTACCAATTTTGCAGGGGAGGGTGAACATACCTTTGTCTTTGCACTTGGGCGGTAGCTTTCGCTGGATCGAGGCCGAGACGTTCGCACCTACATAAATCTTGTTCACACCTATCATATTACATTTGTTAGCACACCAAGTTTTCAAAAATTTAGCATACCGAGGAACATTTTTAATAGCCTGCAGCAAAGGAATATTGACTTGGACTTTGCTGAACATGTCAAAAATCTCACGATCCTCACTTTCCTTCTTGGTCTTGACCAGCCTTTGAGGGAAGGGTGGCTCAAGAATTTTGTGGATATACTCTTGGGAGAACTCAGGAGGACTTTTATCATTACGCGGGGTCATTCCTCTAGGAGAGCGGATGCGATCTTCCATACATTCTGGTATCTTAGCCTCCTTGTGCTTAGGAACTTGCTTCTTCTTGGTCGAGGGCTCGACAGATTCATCGTCGAGGCCTGGAAGAGAGGAGCTAGATGGGTTGCCATCGAGGTCTCGACTTTCCCGAGAAGGCAATTCGAGACCGCTCCGAAGAGTCATAGCACACACACTATGCTTTGGGTTGGCCTCAGTCTGCCCAGGAAATCTACCTTGATTTTTCAACTCTTTCATTTCAGCTATCATGATGCTCACTTGCTTCTCGAGGTCTGCTACCTTTTTTTCATGAGCTATTTTCTTTTCATGATCTATTTCATCAACCGGTGGTACGGTGAAGGTCTGACCTTGAGGGGGTTGATGTTGGTACTGATTGTTGTGGTAGCTAGGCATGGGCATAAAGTTCTGCATGTTGAAAGGAGGAGGGTGATTGCCATAGAGGTTTTGTTGCTGTTGTCGAGGCCCCGATGATTGATGGTTGTTCACCCATCCGGGATTGGGCTGTTTCCAATTCTGATTGTAATTTTGGCCATATGGGACATGATACCCTCCCGCTGCATTTACTTGGATCTCTTCAGGAATGAATGGGCACGCATCGGTGGCGTGATCTGAGAATTGGCAAATTTGGCAAGCTTGCATTTGGATAGGCTGTCCCGATGCCATGTTTTGAAGCATGCCCGTGATGGCGGCCAATTGATTTTCCATGGCTGCTGAGCGGGCATCTTGATTGTTGTTGCTGATCATGGGCACTGCATTCTTTGCCATGAGCTCGATCGTGGCCTTAGCAGCAGCAGGAGTGAGGCGGGTGAGAGAGCCATTTGCGGCGGCATTTAGCAGGGCCTTGTCTTCACAAAAATATTGGATCAAGGCATGCTCGGTGAGGTTGTGGGAAGGGCATAACGCCTGCATCTTCTTGAAGCGCTCATAATACTCATCGAGGTTCTCCGTGTCCTTCTGAAGAATCGAGACCAACTGCTTGCGAGTGATCATGGCCATGGACGCTGGATAATACTTGTCCGTGAAAACCTTGGACATTTCTGGCCACGATCGAATGGATTTAGGAGGGAGGTCGTAGAACCAATCGAGGGCATCATCCTTGAGGGACCACATGAAGGCACGGAGCTTAGCTTGCTCTATGCTGACATTGGTGGGCTTCATGGCCTCGCAGATATTGTGGAGCTGCTGGAGGTGTCGATGAGAGTTTTCCTTGGCCATGCCACGAAAAAGAGGAAGGTGGTGCATGACTGCTGATTTGAGTGTCCAGTCGTAGGCAACGGTAGGCCAATCAATGCAGGTGCTTGGTGTTTCAGGGGCAGCATTTAGGTCATCGATGGTTTGGATGTTTGGTGGGTGATCGGGACCTGGAGGAGGGGGATCGTGTTCCATAGTGTGTAGAACTGGGTTGTCGAGGTCTTGATGAAATAGAATACCGTGATTATCTGAGTGAGATCGATGACTATCGAGGGCAGGACGTGAGGCTTCCCCACGACTGGTAGATGGTCCTTTGGCCTGTCTTCGAAGTCCTTTCTCAGTTCGAGTAAGCTCGTGATCGAGGGGTAGTAGGTCTGGTGCAGATCTCCTGGTCATGCAAACAAGAGAGAAAAATCAGTTTCGTTACAATCCCCGGCAACGGCGCCAAAATTTGACTCGCCGTCGAAACGGGTCAAAAATAATATATTTCCTGAGGCTTAGATGCACAAACTAATTTGTGTAAAGCGGTAACAGGGTCGATCCACAGAGATTGTGAGAACTGAAATCAAGCCCTCGATTGTATGACAGAGGTAAAAATGCACAAAATCACAACAACAAAAGGGGAGGGGGGGGGGGTTTATAGGTTAATCAAGTTAACCAAGAGAGTGATCAGAGCTAACAATTCTAACTACTAAAAATGGCAATCGAGGTCACGACGAGTAAACAATAATAATAAAGATCAGAGATAAAATAAAACACAAAATAAACAATTAGATTAATAAGCAAAGATGATAAGTCAAGGAGAAGGGAACTTGGTAAAGGGCTTTCTTGGGTTGCGTCGAGGGCTCGATTGTCATCAGCGCAAAGATTTTCCGTTCTATCGTTACAGACGTGCTATAAGGGTCATGTTTTCACGTAGACCCCCTGCTTTCTTTCGTAAGGAGCCACCCCCCGTTTTCACTGTTAATAAGGTGGCCTCGATCCTTTGATATCCTCTCAGCCACCAATCTTGTCATCAAAAGACAGCCTTTTTCACTTCAGCTTATCACTAGCACAAAGCGGACAGAATATCAGAGCATCGATAAAGAACAAGAAAGACACATCTAGGGAGCGATGCCTCGATTTGTCAGGATCACGACATGACCCTAACCAGCTGCGTGCCCTACACTAATGAACCCAGATCTACCCGAGAACACTAATCTAGTTGTCTACACCTACCCAACAGTCTCACGCTAGTTATCACTGCAGAGTCACGACAATAATCACAAAGGGAAGATTAAAAGTTGATCAGGCCTCGAATCACCCTAAGCAAAAATGGAATTAAACTGACAAGCAACCAGATATAACAAAGAGAACATGTTAAGAGCAATCAGGCCTCGAATCTACCCAAGCAACCCTCGATACACCTTTACCAAGAACGTGGGTTTTAGCCACTCATGTTAAGAGATAAACAAATAAAAGATGGAAATAACATAATAAAAGATAAAGGAAGAGTTAAGGATAAAACTTGATTAATGGTGCTTGTTACAAAGCTTGGATCCAGCAACTATGGAGAGAAGAGGAAGGAACAAGCCCCAAAACTACTAAACTAGAAGAAAGCTACTGAAATTAGTTTAAGAGTAAAAATATCTAAAGTGTCAAGAGGTCCCCGAACCCTAGCACATAAGGTTGTATATATACACCAGCCACCCACTAAGGGACAAAATTCCAGCTAAGGGGAGCTCAACACAAGGTGCCCACGCTCTGGCAAAAGGGGTGACCCACGATGGCAGAAAAGGGGAATATTCCTCGGGATCCTCGCAGAACATCTGACATGCACCAGGGAGGACACGTGGAGTGATTGGAGTGGAGCCACGTGGACTTGGCGTTTTGCACTTGTGGAGGCCTCGATAAAATTGTCGAGGTCTCGATGACATGTCGAGGGCAGATCAGCATCTTTGGTAACCTTCTAGAACGTTCTGGAATGTTCTGGAATGTTCTGGGATGTTCTGGAATGGGTCTCGATAAGAATCGTTATGGAATATTCCTTTCGGGCGAGACCAGCATCTGAGGGAATATTCTAGGAGACATCCGCATCTGAAGGAATATTCTGGGAGACGTCCGAGGGGACACGTGGAAGCACAACTGCGAGGACACGCGGATTTAAGGCTCTTGATCCGTCGAGGGCTCGATGACAGGCCTCGATGATAGGCCTCGATGAGGAAATTGGTCCTTGGTCTCAACGATGGTCTTGAACCTTGAAAATCACCCAGAAAGCATGTCTTTTCGCACATTTCTCCTTCTTGGCCTTGATCTGTGAAAAAGATGGAAACACGAGTGGATTAGTAGTATCAAGGCCTAAATCAAGGCAAAAATAGAAGAAAAAACATGCATAAAATACATGCTATCATGACCCAAAGCCTGGTTTCTGGTTTCCAGATTATGCTACACTAGTTATGGATTATGCTTGCTCTTGATCATCTGTTTGGACTTTGAATTGAACAAAACAGGAAATAGATTCCAGTATTTGGGTCTGATTTGTGAGACAAGTCCTATGAATTAGTTAATTATAATTCTGTTCATTGAAGGGTCCATTTCCTATTCCTTACAAGAAAGTCATGAATCCTACCTACAAGGCTACAATCCCCAATACTCCATGAGATTTTTCAACACAGAAAACCCATGAGATGTGATGAGACCAAACTGATTTGTGTGCTTCTGTTGTGCACACGTGTGGGGCCTAGTCAAACTCATAAGCAGAAAGGTAAAGGTAGAAAGCCTAACCTGAATTGAGGCTCAAAGCTGGTAGGAATTAGGTAGCAGTCACCAAAAAGAGAGAAAAAAATCTCTAATTTTTTCTTTTTTTAATTCAGCCAACAATAGCCAGACAAGGTTCAAATTCAAAAGCCACCAAAATTGAAATCCATCTACGTGTGAGCCCCCTGCAACAACCGATTTGAAGACAAGGTGATGAGTTGTGCCATTAAGAGGACAACAAATACACATAAAGTTTACAGATCACGAAGCTGTAATACAATATTAGCGATTATAAATTCCATAGATGAACAAAATAATGTACCAGAAGACCCTAAAAAAATTAACATGAAAATCTGGACAAGTGTCAGTAGATGTTGAATTGTGTCTTCAGAATTTTCTTTTTTCATGATTTTCAATTTGTCTAACATTGATGCTAGAAGAAAATAGTTTATTCAATATTTTTCCATAATTTCCTAGACAGAGTAATAGCAAAAAGACTATTATATTGAATTCACGACTCTCGTCGTTTAGCGAGCAAAGTGTGTGATGTGTTGTACTAGAATGAATGCATTTGGTATCTTATGATTGTTTTCTTACATTATTTTTAGCCGATTTCTTCACAAGAATGGAACTATGAAGGTTTCTTTTTTTTCTCTTTTAAAAAAGGAAGAAAGAGTTTGTAGCTAGCAATGCAGCACTCATTTTCTACCAAGCTAAAAGGATTCATCACTTCATCTTCTTTTGATGGTAAAAATAATCGATGGAAAGGATTTGTGTTCCACCAACTCCACATCTATCTTTAGAACTTATCCAAAACTAATTTCTCATTATATTCAATTAAAAAACTGACCCAAAAAAAAAACCTGTCCTCGAATGACTTGATTTGCAAACCTATCTCGCATGCAATATGCCACAACTTGCATTTTATACACTATGCTAAACATTAGTGGGTTAATTAAAATTTTCGTCAATAAAATACATTAAAATAGAAGTATTTTTTCCGGTCTAGATTTTGGGGTGTACTCTCTATTTTCCCTCAAAATGAAACTAATTTCTTTTTTCAGTATAGTCGGAAGGTAATTCTCTACCATTATTTATAATTATATCGATCTAAATGGAGTTTCTGTATGTATGTATGTAAGTAAATTCCCCTCCTTTGTTATTTTTAATACTGTTGACAATTTAACATTTTGGCATATTGTTATTCAACCATTATTTTGGGTTGAATAACATTTTTTTTTAGTAATTAACTATGAGTAGGGGTGGTAAATGGGTGGGTATGGGTAATGACTAAATGGGTATGGGTGAGTATGGGTATCATACCCATTTATTACCCATATAATTTTTTAAATGGGTACCTATACCCATTTATACCCATTTAATCATACCCACCCATTTATACCCATTTACACCCATTTAAATCATACACACTTAATAAATATAATTTTTTATTAAGTAAAATTAAAAATACTATGTTTAACCATTTAGGCTTGGGTTTGACCATTTAGACTCGGGTTTGACCATTTAGGCTCGGGTTTGACCGTTTAGGCTCGGGTTTGACCATTTAGGCTCGAGTTTTATCGTTTAAGCTCGGGTTTGACCGTTTAGGCTCGGGTTTGACCGTTTAGGCTCGGGTTTGACCGTTTAGGCTCGGGTTTGATCGTTTAGGCTCGGGTTTGACCATTTAGACTCAGATTTGACCATTTAGGCTCGGGTTTGACCGTTTAGGCTCAGGTTTGACCGTTTAGGCTCGGGTTTGACCGTTTAGGCTCGGGTTTTATCGTTTAGGCTCGGGTTTGACCGTTTAGGCTCGAGTTTGACCGTTTAGGCTCGGGTTTGATCGTTTAGGCTCGGGTTTGACCATTTAGACTCAGATTTGACCATTTAGGCTCGGGTTTGACCGTTTAGGCTCGGGTTTGACCATTTAGGCTCGAGTTTTATCGTTTAGGCTCGGGTTTGACCGTTTAGGCTCGGGTTTGACCGTTTAGGCTCGGGTTTGACCGTTTAGGCTCGGGTTTGACCGTTTAGGCTCGGGTTTGATCGTTTAGGCTCGGGTTTGACCATTTAGACTCAGATTTGACCATTTAGGCTCGGGTTTGACCGTTTAGGCTCGGGTTTGACCATTTAGGCTCGAGTTTTATCGTTTAGGCTCGGGTTTGACCGTTTAGGCTCGGGTTTGACCGTTTAGGCTCGGGTTTTATCGTTTAGGCTCGGGTTTTACCGTTTAGACTCGGGTTTGGCCGTTTAGGCTCTGGTTTGACCGTTTAGGCTCGGGTTTGACCGTTTAGGCTCGGGTTTGATCGTTTAGGCTCGGGTTTGATCGTTTAGGCTCGAGTTTGACCGTTTAAGCTCGAGTTTGACCGTTTAGGCTCGGGTTTGGCCGTTTAGGCTCGAGTTTTATCATTTAGGCTCGATTTTTATTATATATATTCGATTTTCAATATTTAAACATTTGCTTGCAAAAAAAATATGGGTAAATGAAGCACTCCATGCTGTAGGAGGATTCAATTTGCAGGAGGATTCAATTGACTTTTATTCTTCTAAAAATAATTATTAAGAAATTTGCAAGAGGATTCAATCAGCATGGAGAAATACGGAAGCAATCCCAACTCTGATGCACACTCATTTACAAACAACTCGAGTTATGAAAACATGACACTAAAAACCAAACAAAATGCATAATTTTGAGCACCCATAATTGACCATCTATCATTTGTACCTACATTTAAGCATCACAAGCGCCTTGGTCAAAAGTCCAAATATTAATTCTTGGTCCACAAACGCCTTAGTCAAAAGTCCAAATATTAATTCCAGTAGACAGTACTATCGTGGAATAATTAAACTATATAGTCAAAAGTCTAAGCAATCATATAAAAATAACACGTGTACAAATATAACGAAGCACATAAGAAACAACAAGAGCAGCAGGATAAAATATAGCAACAAGAGTAGAAGGCAGTAGCGGCCAAGTTATCTTCTCCCACTTGGCGGCTTCAGCTGATAAATTTGTTGATAAAAAAATGAAAATCAACAAACACTCTAAAATCATAAAATTTAATTATAATTATAATTATAGGATACAATTCTAGAACTTACGAAATACGGGTAGCCTACTTCGACGCTAAAACTGTACCTGCATAAAAGATAAGAGGGTCACAAACAAGAAATGAATAAAAGATATAATTCATTAGATAAGAGGGTTGCAAATAGTAAAGTACCATACAAATCGCTTAAATCTTCAACAAGCAGATCTCCATCCTGATCATCTACCTCAAGAGGCATCTCACATAACCAATCTCGAGTACACAACAGAGCTTTTGCATTTTGTGGTAAAAGAGAACTCCTATATTTGCTAAGGATTCTACCACCAATGCTAAAAGCAGATTCAGATGCGACTGTAGTGATAGGAATGCTAAGAATATCTCAAGCCATTAGTGAAACAACTGGAAATCTAGCAGAACTACCCTTCCAATAAGCAAGGACATCCAAGTCAGCATACTTGTTCCTGTCAAGCCTAGGCTCTTCTAAATATAAATCTAGTTGAGATTTTTTAACAGAACTAAAAAGTTCACTCTCAAAATCATCAAAACCATCAGCATCATCTCTCTCCTGACTACCAAAACCATAAATCTCAACGCTTGAATCAAATAAAGATGTGCGCACATTAGACACTTGCAAATACTCCTCAAACAACTTATATAGTTTTCTTCGAACCCGAATTACACGCTCTTTTGATGATTCAGAGCCATATAATTTGGCAAAAGAGAACTCAATAAATGCTAACTTATAGCGAGGATCCAAAATAAGTGCCATTGAGAGCACTACACTATAACATCTCCAGTATTTCAGATACTTTTTTTTCATTTTCTTTGCCATCTCAGAAATGACCTCATCTGCACTTTCCTCTTCTTCTGCTAAACGCAAACCAATCTTCCACACACTAAGAAAATATAGGTTAGCAGTCGGATATTTAGTACCGCAAAAGAGAGTGGAAATATCATAAAATGGCTTCAACAACTTCATCAACCTGTCTGCTTGATTCCAATCTTCTAAGGTGGGACATGTCAAAAAGTTTGAATCGATAACAGCCAAATGTTCAAATGCAGTACGGAGAGAAAATACACTTTCAATCATCAAATATGTAGAGTTCCATCTAGTTGGCACGTCTTGACATACAAATCTAGACGACAAACAACATTGTACGATGCACTCAACGAACTTTACTTTTCTTCCATGGGATCCTCTTACATACTTGACACACTGTCTAATTTTATCCACTGTCCGACAAGTAGTCAAAAGCCCCTCTTGGACAATCAAATTAAGAATATGAGCCCCACAACGCACATGAAAGAAGTCACCCATACAAGGTAGATGTTTCCCCAAAAAATCATGTCTTTTTAAAATATCCACCATTACTTTGTTGTATGATGCGTTATCTAAAGTAATGGTAAATATTTTTGTCTCAATTCCCCATTCTTTTAGCAAACTAAACAATTTCTCCGCCAACACAGCACCATTATAGGGAGGAGGGACATAAGAAAAACACAAAACTTTCTTCTGCAATTCCCAATTCTCATTTATAAAATGTGCAGTAACAGTCATGTAATGATCTGTGGTGATAGATGACCACAAATCTGATGTCAAACAAATCCTACTAGCATTAGACAATATGGATTGAACAACTTTCTCCTTTTCTTTTTTATACACCCTAAGCACATCTGACTTAATACTATTTCTAGAAATACTTTTCACAGTAGGATTCAAATATGTGTGCACATCTCTAATACCTTCATGTTCTGCAAATGAAAAGGGATAATCATGCCTAATTATGGCCATAGCAACTTTTTCGCGATAAACCTCTTGTTCTATCTTAGGATGTGATAACTCAACCTCTTGGACTTCTCGCTTATCACAACTATCAAGATGACGCAATAAATTCTTTGTACCATGAGAACCCACAATATTATATAAATGAAAACACCACTTACATCTCACTTCTAGCCTTCCATCTTCTGTAGTACCTAACTTATCAAACTCATCCCATACTTGAGAAGTAGTTTTTCTCCTCCTCTTTGAGGTAGTCGAATCACTTTGTGCAACTTCATCGGTATGCTCTATTTCCAATTCCATAATAATCCCTGCAAAAGATTATGAAGATTCAAATGAATTTGTAGCAAGTTCAGTAACAGCTAAAGAAACAACTAGAAAAAGTTCTTGGATTAGTGCAGATAGCAAATTACTAGTGAAAAGGAAACAACTACTAGAAACATAAAATAAAAGCATTTTCTCTACTCGAAAAGTGGGGACCAAATATGCACTTTATATGAAAGACTAGTGTAGATAATAAATTATCACCTTTAATTTATTATATTAATTAAAATAATAAATCATCAATCATAAATTATACTGTTGTTGGTAAAAAGAGTCAATGTAAATAGATTTGTCCAAGAACACCTATTACTGGACATGGAGCGCCTCTAGGCCCTAGTCTCCAACATTCTGGTACACAATGAAACAAAAATCCTAAAACTGGGCTAAACTTTAATTAATTACCTTCTTTCCAGGCTCAACATATATGACATCATTTTTGTCCAAATATTTTTTCCCAATGTGTCCTCAACTAAGTCTAATATCATTCGAGTCTTAAAAAATGAAAGAGCATATTAGTGGAAGAGCATTGCTGCTTGCAACCTTGAAAACACAACATAATTTTAAAATGGCAATAACTTTCATGCTTACAGAGTCTACAAAATGGCAAAAGAACTGTTAATAATAATAACAGACGCTTCTTTTAAAATCCTCACAAGTAAAGCATCACTAAATCATTCCACGGCCAGAAGATGCCAAAGAATTAGAGAATCAAGTGCGTTATTTTATTATTGAGACATAATTCATATTCGCAGAGAAAAGCAACATCTTACAACCAATTTCCACAGCCACAAGATTGAAAAAGGGAGTATAATGGTTTGAAGCTAGACATAATGGTCACCGTAGTAGAAAATAGCACCACCATTAATCACATTGGTTCAGGGGTATTATTTACTATCGAAATGAGTTTGGATCGTCCATCTTCGAACTTTTATTCAGGGGATTAACTATCCATATTTCATTCAAATTAACAGGATCAGCTCACAAGTTCTTTGAAACATTCATCAAACTAAATTGGAAAAAAACATATGCAGTACAAGCCATCCTAACTTTTAAAACCAATATTTGTTCATGACAAAGCACGCATCTTATGGTTCTAGAATGCATGTCAATACTCACCATTCTTTCAAATATAGTTACGGTACAGACAGAGGCATACACAGATAATTAACATGACCATCTTACTCACATTCAGCAAAAGTTGTAAAAATATTTGGCTATACCTACATGCGTATACTCCTATCATCAGTGCATGAGTTAAATCTTCCACTCTACCTACTGAACCTAAAATCACCATCACTTAGTAACAATCATATCACACAAAGTTAATACTAATCAATGCAATTTAATCATCTGTTTCCCCAACAGATGCTATCTCCAAACATACAGGGAACAAAGTAAGTTCATCTAAGAGCCGTCGTGATACATCAAAGTCTAATATTAATTCATTTTCCCTCTCTCCTGAATTTCCACCGAAGTTTTTGTTTCAATTTCCAACACTCGGCCAAACATCAGGGGAAAAAAACCAAACACATGATTGCAAACAGAGAAATTAACAAAACCCATGAGAGAACAGAAGTAGGTGAAGAGGAAATGAAGATACAGAGACAAGATAGGAAAGGCGTACCAGAGACGAAGATTATATGGTGGCGTCGAAGAGTGTATAATTATAATCGCTAATCAGAGTGTCATGTGAAGGAGGCGGCGGCGACGGTGGTGTTGGGATTACGAGGAGGAGACGGCGGCAGCTGACAGATTAGGTTTGAGCGAGAGGCAGAGGAGAAAATGATTTGGAGGGAGAGGAGAAAATGGTTTGGGTTTAATTGGTACCCAATGGGTACCCATACCCAAACCCAATTAAACCCATTTATTTTAGTTTAAATGGGTATATATCCATTTATACCCATTTAAAAATTGCACTAACCCATTTAATACCCATACCCACTTAAATTAATTGGGTATGGGTACCCATTGGGTATGGGTAGATTTTTGCCACCCCTAACTATGAGTGATGCCTTTTGAAATCAACGAGGGGAGGGCTTAATTTCCCCTTACTCATGTGACATGGTTGATACGATCATGATCAGGTATGAAGGCGGTGCGGTTTAAAGCGGTTAATTATACCGTTTATAACTGCTAATTAATCGTTTACGGTAATTATTGTGATTTTGAACATAATTAATCGCATGCCATTGATGCTTCTTGGTCATTATCCTTGCGTCATGCCTGCACTCTTCTGCAGCCATTGATGCTTCTTGCGCATTATCTTTGCGTTCTTCTTGCTCAAACACACTCTTCCTTCGTGCTTTCTCCTTCACAACAATTCTGTGAGCCCTCGCCAACCTTACTAAACTCATTGTAGCCTTTTAGCTTGTTCCCTTGCATCCCCTAACTCAATCCAAGCTTGTCTCTTGCCATTAACGCACCCTAAGGTTTGGTGCGACCCTTGAACCGTATCACTTTCCAATAATAAAATAATAATAGAATAATTTATTTCCTTTCGTGCCATTTCATTTTATTCCATTTTATTCATATTTTGCTGTTTTTTTTTTTGAATTTCTATCGGTTCCAAGCGAGACGTCTCGGACCATAGATCGAACATTTTCGTCTATTTTATATTTATTATTTATTTGGTCTATTTTTTGTTTATTATTTGCTTGGTTGGTGTAGTTTAATTTTATTCTGTATTTTTAGTATTTTTCCGTTCGATGTCAAACGAGGCTTCTAGTGCCATTAGCTCGAACCAATTAAATAAGCACTAAGCATTTTCTCCTTCCAATCTCATCTCAACCGTTGATCAAACCTTTGACTCTCCCCCCCCTCCCCCCCCCCCCCATCATCACCGTCCTCATTTTCTTCAAGTCATCAATGCAGCATTAATAACTACTTCAACTTCACGTTTGCTGCCGATCATTCCCTCTCCCATTATAGAAGCTTTCATTCTCCCTCAGCCACACAACCAAGACTTGCTCACCACTCCGGCCACTGCTCATCGCTACTCGCCGTTGGGCCTCACGCCCGCGTCGCCTACTCTCGCCTTGGCCTCCAAGTTCACTCGTGCCCCTCGCCTATAAATACTCCTCAACCATCAACAGAAAAAGGGGGGACCAATTCACGCTCTCATCTCCCCCTTAATTTCAACCTCTTTCATTGCTTTATTTCAATCAATTTCATTGCTTTGTTTCAATTAATTCATCTGTTTTGCGTTCAATTAATTCAATTGCTCGTTTCCAATTGATTCAATTGCTCGTTTCCAATTGATTCAATTGTTGTCTTCAATTAATTCAGTTCCTATTATCAATTAATTCATTACTTTATTTTTTACAATTATTTTGTTTACTCTGTTTTCATTCAATTAATTTCATTGTTTTTTTAATTGGAGTGCTGCTCTTGATTCAATTAATCGCTGCTTCTAGTTTAAATCAATTGATGCTTTTGATTTAATTGTTGCCGGGATCGGTATTACTCTCTTTGTTTTGTTAATTTGATTGTTGTTGGTTTGAGGCTCGATTGTCGTTTGGTTTCGGTTTGTGGCTGTGGTTCGGGTCTGGTTTAGCCTTGCAAGTCGTCGCTGCCGGCG
This sequence comes from Viola odorata, assembly GCA_963691705.1. Classification (NCBI taxonomy): domain Eukaryota; kingdom Viridiplantae; phylum Streptophyta; class Magnoliopsida; order Malpighiales; family Violaceae; genus Viola; species Viola odorata. The sequence continues at coordinate 48,297,375 of OY829544.1, forward strand.
TTTTTCCCTGACTTTGTTTGCTTTTAGTTTTGGTTGTTTGTTTGGTGGAGTTCAGGTTTGGCCGGAGGAAGAAGAAGAACTGTTTGAAAAGGAGGAAAGGTTTGGTCACGGGCCAGGCACTGTTCCTGGCCCAAGTGGGAATAATTAAGTGATGGGCCAAGACTGTTTCTGGCTCGGCTGGAATAAAAGGGATGGGTCTGGTACTGTTCACCGGCCCATCAGGGGGAAGAAAGATAATTTTTTGGGGCCTTGTTAGTTGGGCCCGGCTTGGCTTAATTAGCTAGGCCCATCGCATTATTTTCGTAGCGATTAATTGTTCGTTTGTAATAATTAGCTAATAATTCGTTGAATGGTTTGTAATAATTATTTTATTATTTTATTCACTTGCTTGTAATAATTAGTTTAATTATTTGTTTGCTTGATTATTATTTATTATTACTCGTGTTACTAACCTCGGTTATATAGGTTAGAGTCAATCGGTACCCACCCTTAAGTACAAATTTCTTATCCCTTTTATTTATTCGACACTTTTCGTATATATATATTCGTATGCATGATCATTTAGAAATATTAGAACTCGAATTGCTTCGCGTGCATTGGCCCGATGATGACAGTGGTGCTCGCTTTGGCTAAAATAAACAAATGTGGTTATGATTCCGTAAAAATCAATCGACCTGACGTAAATGTTAAAGTAGCGATTCCTCTGAGGGTCCATTTACTTGTTATTTTAAAAAAACGTTTTAAACACCTCTCTCTTTATAAATCGGTAACCTTTTTAAAAAAAGGATGTGACTTGGAGGCTAGCGGTTTAGACCCCGAACCGTTGTTCTCGGATTTTGATCTTTTTTTGTGCCTTTACTTTTTATTTTATTTTATTTCTCTTTTGGACCTTAGGTTTCCCTAAACATGTAGAAAAAAATAGGGTGGCGACTTCATTGCATTCTGCGAGGCAGTTCAATTTGTCTCGCATCCGTCCGAACCAGCTCGCATAAAATCGGAAAGGGGTGCGACAATAGTACATGTTTTTCTTTGGATAAGCAAAAAGAAAAGTAGCTATTTTTTTGTTTATTAAGTTAACCCGACGTGTGCCCGTGGCCACTTTCGAAACATCATTTTTATGCTATATATAATTTTTCTCCATTTAGACACGGTCAGGGACGGATCCAGCCCAGGGCCAGGGTGGGCAATAATTTTTTTTTTACCTTCAATTTAATGTTTAATTAAATTTCATCCTTTTATCATTCAATAGGATCCGTGGCGCAATGGTAACGACTTTGACTCCAAACCTAAAGGTTACATGTTCGATTCAGTCCAAACCCCTCTTTTTAATTTTTGCAAGCCATCCCAAATCCCCTGTATTTCAAAATCCCTAAATCTCTTTTTAAAATATACTATTTTCTTGATGCCTAAATGCACAAATAATGTGTACAGGGCAAGACAGGGTCGAACCACAAAGATTGAAGGAGAAATATGTTAATGAAGATGTATGACAGGGGAAAGTTGCAACAGAACGGGAACAAGTAACACGGGGGGGGGGGGGGGGATGTCGATTAACGAATCAATCGACTCAGAATTGAGAGCTAACAAGAGCTAACAACATAATTAATTAAAACAGTTATCCAGGGCAAGAAAACAATACCGATTCGAGGGCAAGAAAATAATAACAGGGATAATAATCAGATAGAGAGAGAGATCTTAGTAAAAGGTGTTCTCGGGTTGTTTTCTAGGTTGGTTAGTCATTGACACAAAAATATTCTAGACTCATGTACAGACCTGCTATAGGGACCGTGTTTCCACACCGCATCCCCTACTTACCTTCTTAGATAAAAGTCACCCCCCGTTTCCACATATGAGGTGACCTTGACGTTCCGCCGTCCTCCCAGACACGGATGCGGGGAGGCAATACTCAGAACACCCATGAAGGGGAGGTAAGACAAATCTAGGGCGTGATAGCTCAGCTTGTTAGACTCGTACCACATACCCTAGATGACCGTTTACCCCTAGACAAAGGCCTCTCGCGCTGCCTCTACTAGGTGTCTACTACTATCTCAAGGCTTCGCGTCAGTTATAACCAAGAGAATGACATTACTCATGCAGAAATACTAACAGTTGATCATGCCCTTAACATTTCTAAACGAGCATGGAGTTAAAGTGATAAACAATCATGTGTCACAAGAGAATATATTAAGCATGCATTAGGCCTCCTAACCGAACCCTACAACCCTTGAAACACCCTTTACTAAGAGGGTGGTACTTAGCTACTCATACTATAATATAAACAGTTGATAGTAATAATCATGCACAAAGAGAGTATAAGGAGAAAAGGATAGAAGAAACCGATGGATTAATTAATAATCAAGGAGAAAGCTAGCTCCTTTACAAAGTAGCGGCTGTTCCAAATACCAAGAGGAGATGATCCCCAGAAATTAGGGTAAAAGAGAGTGGTGTATTAATGTGCTAAGACAACCGTCCTTACACAAAACCCTAAAACTTAGTTATATAGGCTAAAACTAGCTAGGGGATAAAAACAGCTAAGGGGAGAGAGGATGAATGGGGGCGTGACAGCACATGTCCTTCAGGGGAATATCCTGGAATCCTGACGCGTCTGACAACTTCTGGAAGCGCACGGAATCTCGTGCAGATCTTGGAAGATGCTTCTCTTTGGTTTCGATTGAGAGAAGATGCAATTTTTTCACGGCCAAGAGACTGCTCACTGGTCTGGCTCGCGTCGAGGGCTCGACGACAATTTGGACTTCTAGGCCTTGAAGCTGGAAATCCTCATAAATACTCCAAAAATGCTTCTTTTCGATCTTTTCCTTCTATTGAGGCTGATCTGCGGTAAAGATAGAAATAAGGATCAAACAGCAGAATCAAGCCCCCGAAAAGGCTAGAAAAGAAGATAAAATCATGCTCATGAGACATGCTATGAATATGTTAAATGATTGTTTGGTTACTTTTGTTGAAAAAGAAATTTTTGATAGTATAGAAAATGAGAGAATCATGCAAGGATATCAAAAAATGAAAATTCGTAGAGAACAATTGTAAAAAGTACGTATTTTGTATGAATTCTAATGTATAATTAATTTTTTTCTATATTGTCTTCTTATTTATTTTTTTGTTAAATTTATCTAAATATTTGTTATTTAGTGACGGATACAAATAATTTTAAGCATTTTTTCAATTTTTCGTTCAGTTCGCGTGCTTTTCCTTTAAAAACTCCAAAAAAAAATAATTCAGGGACCCCCGCCCCCTCTGGAAATAATTTCTGGATCCGTCCCTGGACGAGGTAGTGAAGTTATGACATAATGCTTGGAAGGATAAAATTCTAACTAGTTAAATTAATTATTTGTATTTCCTTTTTGAAAAAATATAACATTCATGATTGCACATAAACTATAGTTCAACTACGACAATAGAGGGTTCGTCTATTGCATTGAAAATCTCTTTATTTTATTTTATTTTAATAAGTAGGGGTGAGATTCGAATTTAGCTTCAAATTTCTATTGGTCTCTTTACTATCAGTTAGACAATCAAATGAGCTACATGCTCGTTACTGTATTCAAGTAAAAATGAAATTTCTAAAATTATAATTTTCTCTTCTGAAAAAAAAAGTTACATTCATCCAAATCAAAAGTGGTGGCTGTGATAAATTAGGAGCAAAATGCTAAAGCCAACTAACACACGAAAAATGTACCTAATGATCAATATCCGGTTGCATTTTTTAATTAACAAACGAATAATCCAATTACAAATTAACTAAGAACTATATTATGTAAATTAGATTCTTATTTCTGGAATGGTTAATTAGTAACAAGTCAAATATATTAGCAATAATAATGATAATATACCCCATAAGTTTTTTCATAAACTAATTGTTTAATTTGAATTATTGACCAGATCCCATATTTATCTCTGGAATTTTGGCACAACCTCTAACAAATTCACGAGTAATTTACTACTCTATTTAACATGGGTCATTTTATACTATATAATAATTTTATTTCTCTTAACTTTTTTCTAAATACTTTTAAAAAATTTAAGAGAAGAAAACAATATCCTCGTTGTTACATTTGATTGTAATTAGGGATAAGCGCAGTGCGGTTAACAACTACAATCTAACTACTTAATTCCCTTAAAAAACGCAACCTCACTGCAATCGCAAAGCTTACACTATCTTAAATTCATAATATCTATGCAAACTATTTACGGTTGGTGGTTATCCACTAGTAAAAACAATACTTAGTTAATTTGATGAAATTAGTGAATATATTATATAAAAATGATAAAAATATTATTCATCAAATTGAGATAAGAAGAAGTGGTGAGGATGTTCAATTTTGGAGAAGTGAAATTGTATTTTATGGGTAAAATAAAAAATGGAAGAGATAGAGTTTAATATTTTATTATTATCTATATTTTTTAATCAAAAGGGTTTAGCTGTTTTTTTTGGAAAGAGAAAATAAAATTGATTCGCCACTCGCTTGTGAAACTAAAGTGTCATGTAAAATTGAAATAGAAGATACATTAAAAAATATCTAATTATTCTAATTATTTTAAAATGAATGGAATTACATATAATTATATATATTTAATTGGATATAAATTTTATGTATTTTCCATTACTATAATTATTAATTTTATTAAATATATTTATAAATATATAAATTAAAAATATATATAAATATTAAATGGACGTGGTTAATAAACTCTTATTAAGGTGCAAAGTCATAATTTAACTTTTTAATGCGATTAATTATGTCGGAAATTATAACTTTATTATTTATAGACGGTTACGATAAATAGTTAATTAGTAATTATGAGTGGTGCATGTTAATTACAATATTCTAACACTATTTTGGACACGTATCATCATTTTAGATCATGATATCTTAGGTCATGATGTACCATCATGATCTACCTAAGTTTTTCCCTCTATTCCTACATGTGATCCGGGCAATACAGCTCCCCAATTAAAAGTTAAGAGAAGAGAACTTTTTTTTTTGGATTTTTGTATATTTTTGGAGCTGCTTACCGGCTTGCATCCCAACCTCCCCAATTAAAAGTTTTATTATTAGAGATAAAAAAATTGAAAAAAATATAAATAAAAAATTGAGTTGTGAGAGAGAGCTTTACTGCCTTTAGAGGGGTTCTACTCGGTTTGAGTCTGAAGTAGTCAGCACCCAATATACCAACCGGATTATCGGATGGTTTGGCCGAAAAGAAAATTTATTATTATAGATAGAAAAATGGAAAAAAACATAAATAAAAGAGTGTAGAACATAGATATTGTTTTACCGTATTGGTAAAGCATGCTTAGGCCTGTAACATTGGACAGTAAATAATTGGTAAAAAGACATAAATGACCCCTGAACTTTAATTAAATGATTAATGTCAACCCTGAACTATTTTTTTGTTTAATTACAATCTTGCGAATCGAGCGTTTTGACAAAATACAACCCTACCGTCATAGAAATCTGACGTAGTGACGTTATCTTCCACGTCATACATGTTTCACATGCCACATCGTCGAGCCACGTCAGAATCTTGTCACCACACATCTCCACATCCTGCCAAAACTGATCTCCAAATCTGCCACCAAACCAGCCACTGAGCCGCCGCTGATCGCCCCCTGGCTGGAAATAAAAAAAAGAAATAAAAAAAGGAACAAGGGATGAGAGGGTTGCGTTGATGCAGTCCTGAAACGAAAAAAAGAGAGAAAGGAATAAAAGAAAAGAAAGAAAAAGAAGGAGAGTGTTGATGCTGAAATAAAAGAAAGAAAATGGAGTAATGGCCGACCAAGGGGAAAAGAAAAGAGAGAGAAAGAAAAAGAGAGGAGTTGGGCTTCGACCTAACCCAAGAAAAAGAAAGGAATGGGTTTCGGCCTAAGGGAAAAAATGATGTGGAGATGTGAGGTGGTAAGATTCTGATGTGGCTCGACGACGTGGCATGTGAAACATGTATGGCGTGGAAGATAACGTCGCCACGTCAAATTTCTGTGACGGTAGGGTTGTATTTTGTCAAAACGCTCGATTCGCAGTGTTGTAATTAAATAAAAAAATAGTTCGGGGTTGACATTAATCATTTAATTAAAGTTCAGGGGCCATTTATATATTTTTACCAGTGTTTTAAAAACCGGCCCGACCCGACGGTCGGACCGGTAAACCGGTGACAAAATGAGGATTTCAGGCTGACTCATTCTTTGGACCGGACTTGCAAGTGACCCGGGTTCGACCGGTCTACCCGGCTGGGTCGATCTCAACCCAAAACGACGCCGTTTTGTATTTTTTTTTAATTTTTAATTTTTTTAATTTTTAATATGGAAAATTTGATGGGTCGGCCCATTACAGGCATAGGCTGGCCAGTTATAGGCACCGGTTCAATCCGGTTCAATCATCTAAGCTCGAACGGTTCGCTGAGTGAATTTTTCACACTGTACCAATGGGTCAATCCGGTCGAACGTCGGTCAAACCCCGATTGAACCCGGTTGAATCCGGTTCAACGGGTCAGCCGGGTCGGTTTTTAAAACACTGATTTTTACCATAAATAATTTATGGTAAGCTATAAAATTGGAATTATTACTATTGTGTTTCCTTAACAAGAGTTAAAATAAAAGTTGGAAGTTGAATTGGAATTGGAGAATTATAGGTGGGGCCCATTCCAGAAGCATGTTCCACTGCACCGTATAAAGAAGACGCAGAAACAAGAAAAAGACTTTAAAATTCATGCTATGTATAGAAATAGTCCAATTGAATAACGGTAAAGGGAGAAATTCTTGAGTGTATGACATCTCACATTTGTTAATTGTCATCCCTCAACCAATAAAAATTAAACACGTGGAAGTTTTTTACACCTCACTCTTTCCTTTTCCTTTCCCTCACTGCACCTCTTCTATCTTTTTTTCCAGCTTTATTCCTTTGTCATCTCTCTCCTTCTTTTCTTCTTTGATTTTCTTTTTCTTTTCTTTTTATATAAATACTACAATAAAACAAGAGGTAGATCGAAGACGGAATAGTGATGGTTGATGAAATTGGTTTTGGATTTTGGGTTAGTTGAAGGGGAGGGAGAAGCAGTGATGGAGATGGCGGTGATGGTGACGAAGGAGGAGCGTGGCTGTGATGGTGATGCGGCTGTGGTGAGACCGGCGGTAATGTGGGAGTGGTGACGGATGACCGACGGTTGAGGAGGAGAGGACGGATGGCCGACGGTGGTGTGGGTTGATGGGTATGGATTTTTGCTGGGTTTGCCGGTGGTGAGGTGGATGGAGAGGGTGAAGATTTTTGTTGGGTTTGCCGAGGGAGATGAGTTTGTTTCGTTGATTGGCGTTTCATTTTTTTTTGGTGTCGCGGCGGTAGGAGGTGATGGCAACCGGCGGTGGTGATGGAGAGAGATGGGCTGATGATGGAGCCGGCGGTGAGAGATGGGTGCAGTGAGGGAAAGGGAAAGGGAGGAGTGAGGTGTAAAAATCTTAAACGTGGTTGATTTTTATTAGTTGAGGAATGACAACTCACAGGTATGATATGTCATCCCGTACACCCAAAAATTTCCCCGGTCAAGGGGAGTAGCAGAACCTTGAGGCTTTAATAACGAACAAAAGAAGAAAGAAAAGAATGACTTTTGTTCATAGGCTGCAGCAGCTAACCACCCCATAACTAAACGGTCCTGAGCAAACTCTTTGCTCTTCGGTCCAGGCACAACATATAATCATGATTGAAGTTAGGAGATGTTCTACAACTATCAAAACTTTAGTCGAACATGGAAGGAAGAGGTCTAGGTTTCATAAATTCACCCACCACCTGAAAATGAAAAACATCGGCGCCAAGAAAATAATGTATTCAGCACACAAAATCCACTAAACAGACGATATGCAGAGGAATGGCGTAATTTTATTCAAGGTATGACAAAAAATTACTTCAGTCAATTTTTTCCTAGCCTCCTGATGTCTTTGTACTATTTTACTCAATTCTGCAATAAGGCGATTCTTCACGTCTCCAGTTAACAAGCGTCCAGCAGCATAGTCCTACTATACAAAGAGAGGAAAAATAAAATCAGCAAATGTTGCTTTAGGTTGCAAACTAACATCAGTCAACATGCTAAAATCTGGTAGCACACCAAATATCATCAGACTAAATGAACAAGAAACGCAAATCTCACTGTCTTTATCCGTTCAAACTCAGCATCATCCTCAAGGAAGAAGCCTAGATATTTGATTGATATATCTACCTGAATAATGACCATAACAGATGAGTATTCATCATCACTTTAAAACAGCAAGGACTTCAGAAGAACTCAACAACAAAGAGGACACAAGTTACAATCTACATCAAGCTTATAAGCAGATGAATATTTTTCTACATCATGACCCCCAACAACTATGTCAAAAAGCAATGCCTAAATTACTCAACGGGAATCTGGGAAATATATAGTAGAAACAATAAAGAAGAAAAAAACTACTATGAATCTACAATAATATCTATCACTTGATCTTTGTTTCATCAAAGCAAAAGGATTCACAACCTCGAGATTTGCTCCAAGTTCTCTGTGTTTCTCTATGGAATCTTGTCCACCAGAGAATGCATATTTGTATATCTGTAGACATGAACAAAAGGTAATGTCAGTAAATTATGAAATACTCATGCACAAAACTGAAGAAGTGTTGCTCATTTCATTCATCTACCAAAAAAGTCCAACTTTACTGCAAGGTGATGAATATTTGAACAGTTCATTTAACAGTTTAAGCCTTCTCTTCCATTGATCCACAATGGCCAACAGTACATAAAAGATAGCAAACAAAATATTGAATACTTCTGAGTCCTGACCAGCAAAACATTTATGCATATTCCTAAAAAGGGGCAAGCCAACCTGGTCAGAGAACAGAAAAATACAGAGCAGTGAAATAGTTATAAACAAAAAAATTGCAGGTATAACAAGGCCAGTCAGATCTTAATAGTAGCTTTTACATGTTCGCGAGGTTACATGCAGGTATTCCTAATGCTGTTTTGAACGTTAGACAGTGGTTTAAGAATGTTTTCGTGAGACACTCTAGAAGAGTTTGGCACCCATTGAACAAGCAAAAGCGTGGGATGACCACTTTTACTTTTGTAGCCCACTCGCTTCCTTAACGTTTGAAACTTAACCCAAAAAACCAAAGTCTATGAAAGAGACAAGTTCTTCTATTACCATAGCAAGTATGATAATTTAATAATTCACACAGGAATACATAGCACCCAAGATGACCTAACTTTCAAGGATCCAATACCTTCTTGATGACTTTCGGAGTATCAGTCACATATATGGCAGAATTTGGATCACTAGCTGACATTTTCCCTGTATCTCCCTGAAGATATCCAAATAGCGAGCAAAGGTCAATAAAGATGGTTAGACTACCCAATAATAGATATAGCTGCATACAGAGGCAGAAAAAATTATCAGTACACAGTTCATACTGGATAATGGAATTTTGGTGATCATTCAATTGCCAAAAATACACTAAGAATGGCATAAAACTGTTGGTTAGGCCATTCACCAAAGTTCAAGAAAAGGCTAATTATCATTAGATTTCTCATCAGTGAACTCCCTCAGCCCTCAGTGTCAACAGGTGATTTCAGAGACAATACCTTTCGGGGGTTTGCTCCTGGTAGGGCAATGGAATTATTGAGATTAAGGTTATTTTGCATTTCAAAATGATCATTTCAAGATGCATTTCAAAATTTTCATTACAAATCCAGATCCAATACCCTTAGGAGCCGATATCACAGTGACCTCTTTGAAAAATCTCAAGATACCAAATAATGGATCAAATGAAAAAAAGTACTAGAAAAGATAACAACAAAACTTCCCACATGCATTCTACATATTCTAAAACTCTTGAGCTGTGACAATTTCAAATAAGTCCTTTTTATGCATAAATGTTAATGTACCTGTAGGGCATGGAAGAAAGTAGATTCAATCAGTGAAGGCTTGTGATATCCCAACCGTGGGGCAACATCACGTGTCATTCTGAAATTTGAATCCTGAATCAATTCAAAAGGGAGACGGCCATGGTAAGAACAGAAGGGTTCAGGCACGCGCACACCCCATAAAGCAATAACAAAGCATTCTAGATCAACAATCAGAAAGTGACTGAAAAATAAAAGACAGAAGTTCAATCAATTATCAGTTGGTTAAACCCTCGGAGACAAGTTAGTCGCATATCATCTCTTTCTGAACAAGTCTATCTATTCTGATAAGTACAGCAAAGAACAATAAAACATACATTGAGCAACATAACACTGAAGGAGGGTTGACCTGATCAATAGCACAAGGAATTAGACACCGGAGGTCATCCATGCCGGGGAAAAGGTGTGGGAACGAATTGGCAAATGAAGGAACAGCTTGCACAGGAGGGAAAAAAAGCTTCCCAATATGATCTTCACCCTGAAACCAAAAATACCCCTTGCCTTGTTCAAGGTAACACACTTGGAAACTCTGACCACGTTCTCGTAGAAGGTGCCGCCAAGATAGCCGAAATTGGAGAAGATAAAAGTCCTGTTAATGTCAATCCCACAAGCAATAATTATATTTGGCATTTTCACAAGCCAGGCGTTTGCTCTCCTCCACGGAGAGGTCCTTCCACATGCATTTTTCGTCGTCGGTCAGCTGAATAACAAGAGGAACCTTGAACACATCTTGCAAGTACTTGGCAAACATGTAGGGTACAAGATGACCCAGATGCAAAGATTCAGAGGATGGGCCTCGTCCCGTGTAAAGATAGAACTTTTTCCCACTCTCATATGCATCTAATATCTGCTTGAAGTCTCTGTGAGCGAAGAAAACGCCGCGGCGCAAGAACACGTGGGGAGGGACGCCGGTGAGTTGCTCGACGCGATCAATTATGGGTTGCTCAAGCCTTGCGCAACCAAATTGGTGGATGAGCTTGTCGTAGTCGATCCTACCGCCGTCGCAGGCGGATACTTCCCATGGATTCACCATCTGCTCTTGCTCTTGCTCCTGCTCCTTCGCTTCAGCTTGATTAGTGTCCATGACTGCATGGCAGTGACGCGCAGAGAGAGGAGACACCGCCGCCAGCTGAGTTGGATGATCCTCTTTGGATTTTAGGGATCAGTCCTGGGGTGTTTGGTATCAAATCATTAATAGAGTTCAATTCATTTCATTAATAGAGTTCAAATGAATGAACTCTAGTGATTGGTATAACAATGTAAAATTAAAAGAATTCAATTGAATTGAAATGAACACATTGTTTGGTATAATTAAGAGATGATTTCATTTTAATTATTTGACCATTATACCCCTAGATTAAAATTTAGCCATAAAATAAAATGATTGAAATTAATTCAATTGTTTAGAAATGAATTATCTCAATTACCAAATTTAAATTCAATCTTAATTTATTAAATATTAAAAATAAATATACGCAAGATTGCCGTCTAAATAAAAAAAGTATAATTAGGACTAAATTACACAAATTTAGCATGGTATATTTATTGGTTGTTGGTTAAGGCATTTTCACAAACAGGTGTCATGCAACAGTGTGAATATATTATGGACATCACTATCGTTCTAGCCGCTACCACAACAAACCACTACCCTCAGTCTTCCTGGGCCACCGACATCACCATCTTCGTGAATCCAAAAGGGCAAAAACCCCAAATGGGCCAAATCTCACAGCTCAAAATTGTCGCCACCGCCACCTATACTAACAACCCCCAAAAGTGTGCGACAGTGTTGTATGCCAGCGGCTCCTCCTCCACTCTGTCAAAAGTCTGTAACCACCGCCTTGTCTTCTCCTATGGATCTCGGCGACCAACCTCCCACCTCAACCGCTCGGCGATTCCTTATATCTCTAAAATGGCGCAACTTTGTCACCGTATCAGCCAGCGGAATCACATCCAACACACACCCAAACCTCCTCCTGCCAAAAAATCGAACTTTCTCTCCGGGTTTCTTCTCTCGTGTTCTCTCTCGCCGCCGCTGTCGAGTTCCGTTCTCTCTCGCCGTTGCGTTCTCCTCTCGCCGTTGCTCTTCTCTCTCGTGTGTTGCTGTGTTTCAGCTTTTAGACAGGGTTTTTAAGTAATTAACTAATTAATTATTAAAAAACTAAATGAATTCTTCAACAATCACACCTATTTTAGCATGAATTCTATCTTGTATTAATTTTGATGATTCAATTCTATAAGAATTGAACTCATTTAAAAAAAAGTATAACAAACACTGAATTTGAAAAGAATTCAGTTCAAATGAACTGAATTCTTCCCAAATTTTGATACCAAACAGCCTAAAAGAGCCTCGAACACTTATATATTCTTTTTAATTTTATAGATAAAAACTAGAAACGACACCGTAGTTTTACAAACAGTCAAAATTGGATTCTTTTTCCTTTCACTAAAACCTGCTAAACCCTAACTCGAAGCTAAAACCGCTAAACCATCTTCTCCAAAGGTATCTCCACCATGTCTGTGCAGCAAGGAGAAGCTGAGCAGGTAGCAGCTGTAGCCTTAGACCACACTCCTGAGGAAGAGATGGAAGATGGGGAAGAAGAAGAGGAACTATGGTCATCGGACTCCGAGATTGGAGAGGCCCTCGATTGGTTGGATTCAAAAGACGATGACCACGGCGTAGATGGAGATATATCTCTCAATTCACGGCGTCCGAATGCTCACGGTGGGGCCCACTCACGTCCTAACTCTTCAACCCTGCAACCTCTCTCCAACCGCAGCCAGAAGTTCACCCATCATATTCGCGCTTCACCTTTAGAGGTGTGACACTGACTCTGCTTTGTTTGAACTTAAAGTTTTGTTCTTTGTTGTTCTCTTTTTTTTTATAAATAATAATGTTGTGTGTTTGATCATATGTTTACTTATTTAGGAGTGGGAGGGGAGACTGAACGTTCGCATGTCCAATTCTGTTACAACTGCCATTAGCGGAAGTGTTCGAGATATGGCTATTGGTAAAACTAGAACTACTGAGAAAGCTGATCGTGCAACAGTTGAGCAAGTGTGTGTCACTTATAATTGAACTTAAATGGGAAAAAGCCAAAAACTAAAGCTTTACTATGAAAGAAGTGGTTTTTTTTCTGGGGGGAATTTTTCTTATTAGTTTTGTTGTTTCCAGGCTATTGACCCTAGAACTCGCATGGTCTTGTTCAAGATGATGAACCGTCCCACTCCCATCTTTAATGATATGAATGGCTGCATTTCAACTGGTAAAGAGGTATACAAGGTGCTACCATTTCATTTCGCAGCAATATGAACACTAATTGAGCATGCCTCCAACTCCGGGGTGCATTGACCTTTGTATCTGTGAGTTATATTTTAAGGTCATGTGGATTTTAAAATTTTGATTTTTTTGGGCAGGCAAATGTGTATCATGCAACAAAGACTGATGGCCAGGAGCTGGCTATCAAAGTGTACAAAACTTCAGTTCTGGTTTTTAAGTAAGTGCGATTGCTGTTTTTGCTTGTCAGAAATAAGTGCTGGTAGCTGTTTGTTTGAAGTGATTGCTTATGTTTCTCCTTTATATAGAGACCGAGATCGGTATGTGCAGGGTGACTTTCGTTTTAGACATGGTTACTGTAAGCACAGACCAACAGTCAAATTAGGAGAAATCATTCACTTTATGCCTTTCATAATGATACTCTGCCTGAATTTTTGTTCCTTGAGATTGGCTGATTGTGGCTTTTCGGAATGCATGTGTGAAAACCTCAACATTGTAGGTTATCAGCTGGGGTATTTTTTCATGTTGCTGGATGATCCCTATGATTGTCCTTTGAATATTTTTGCTTCTGCCATCATCATGTTATTCTATTCCTGTTATACAAATTTATGATTTGAACTTCATGTAAATTGTAGGCTCAAGGCAGCTGGCATAAGGTGCCCTACTAATCTTTTGAGACTTCATGTTCTGGTCATGGAATTCATAGGTATTCTGTTGTTGTTTTTCTGTATGTTGCTCATGTCTTTCTATTTGAAATTTAGCTCTTAAGATGCCTACATTTGGTTGCCTACGAGAAGTTCACAAAAATATGTGCATACCTATGAGAAAGATGAACCTCATTAACTTCACGATCTATTTCTGCTAGCTCTTATGTTGGAACACTGGAAAACTATGTTAGGATCTTATACAGTACCATGTGGAGTTACTCAGGCCTTCTTTTTCATGGGTATCTACATTGCAGGAAAGGCCGGTTGGGCTGCACCTTGTCTAAAGGATGCTGCACTATCTTTGGACAAGTTACGTGAGGGTTATGTGGAGGTGTGTTCCTGATTTTTTATACTACTGCTACCATCACCACTACTACTCTCATTTTTTTTAATAAGCACCACTACTCTTGCTAGTAAGCACATATTATGGATTACAAGATAAGACACAATGGCGACTTGCATTTACTATTAGTAATATCTGGTCAGTTAGGCTCTTAGTATGTGGCCTTGAAACTATTGAATTAGCCAAGCTGAACCTCCTGGCAAATAGTATGGCCTTTATGGTTTATCATATGGATGAGCCTCTCCCCTTAGAGAATATGGTGTGCGGAGTAACGACAGATAATTTTGCAATCAGCATTCTTTGTGGCTGAGGAGAAAGGATTTAATGGTTCTGTTTTGTTTGTGGATAAGTACAGTAACCTCATGGTATATCTTTTTTCAGATGATTATCGCAATGTGAACTTTATACCAGAAGTACAAATTGGTGCATGGAGACCTCAGTGAATACAACATGCTTTACTATGAGGTGAATTATTAACTGAGCATATAAACCACTTTCTTCATATCTTGTTTCAGTGTTGTAAATATTGGAACAAGACTGTGAAGATAAAATGATCACACGTATAAGCAAAGTATTTAATATTTATTTGAATGGCCTCCTCTTTGTTCTTTTGCAGGGTCACTTGTACATAATTGATGTCCCTCAGTCTGTTGACCTTGGCCATCCTCATGCTCTTGATTTCTCCTATGTGCGTGAAGATTGTTGATAGCATGTTTTTATGCATGATTTTCTCTCCATTTTCTCCCCTTTTTAAGGCATGATTCTGCTAATTTACCCTTGTTTCCATTACTATTGCAGATTTAGGCCTAAAATGGGAGTTTATGCGAAAAGATGCATTTCTGGACCATTTTGTGCAGTTTTTGAGCTTCAAGACCCAGAGTCGAGGTCCCGAGTCCGAACCAGCGTTCAAGGTCCCGAATCGGATTCCCAGTTCGGGACCCCGAAGGGCGAAGAATGACATTTCCACGTGTCATCTCGCCAGAGCTTCCATGTGCCTCCTCTGACACTGTTCCTGCAGTCTGCACTGACCACCAAATACCTACCGCTCTGACCAAGTCAGCCCTTGAGCCCAGTCCAGACCTGCCCAAAGCTGGAAAAATCAGACAGCTTTATGCTTTTCCAGCTTTGTGCTTTAAGGAACATGGATCCACTTTCTTAGGCTTTCAATTAATGCATTTTGTCCCTAGTTTTAGGCTGAAGATATTTTGTGCTTAAGGCTCTACTATATAAAGGGCATCTAGGATTAGTTTAGATCATCTTTTTCTAGCTTTTAATCACTTAGCATAATTTAGAAGTAGCTTAGACTTCTCTCTAGTTTCTCTCTCTAGCCATTGTTAGCCTCTTCAACATTGCTGCCGAGCTATAAACGGAATTTTAGTAACAAGTTTTCTTCCCTTCATCTATTTATTTACTTGTTATGCTTTCTTTAATCGTTATTTGTTTATCCTTAAGTATGAGTAGCTAAATTCCTAGTTCTTGGCAAGGCTGATTCAAGGGTTGCAAGGGCAGATTCGAGGCCTTAATGTGCTTAATATATTCTTGATGCTGTATTTAACTATTCATCGATTTAATTACATCTTTGCATGATTTAATTTAAGGTCTGATCAACTGAGAATTATTTTGTGTAAATGCTGCCATTCATGTGATGAATACGAAAGGAAAATCGCATGAGTAAGTAGGCATCTATTTAGTCTTGACTGTGTCAAAGTGGTCTTGAATAGATAGGTTGGGTAGTTGATTAGGGCTGGGTCACGAGCCTGACAAACTGAGGGACTTTAGCTCTAGATCTGTCTTTTCTTAGCTTCATGGGCAGTTTGAGTATGGCCCTCCCGCATTCGTGCCTGGAGGGATGGCAAACTGTCAAGACTACCTCATATGTGGAAACGGGGGGTAGTTTCTCTTAAGAGAAAAGTAGGGGATATCCGAGGAATCTGGTCCCCATGTCATTTCTATGACATCTCGAATGGAATACCCTTGAGCTGATGACGATCTGGTCCCGAATGCAACCCAGAATGCCTTTGCCGAGAACACTTCCTCCATCTGATTATTCGTGCTTATTTCACTCTTGATCTATTTCACGCCTGCGTTGATACTTCTGCATCTGTTTCTGATTTGTTTTATTATTTCTGGAATTATTTGCTTACTTGCTTTATTTTATCATTCGGGACTCCCGAATTGACACCTCGGGGCCCCGAATACTGCTTTCCTAGATAAAAATTGTTAGCTCCCAAAATCTGCCTTGGCCAACTCGTTTGGCCAAGTAAAACCCCCCCTAAGTGTTACCCTTTGCGCTCTTCTCCCGAATACATTCACGACCATAAATCAGTTTCTCACAATCCCCGTGTTCGACCCTGACTGCCACTGTACACTTTATCTCTTGTGCACACACGTTTTCAGGCACTATAAATTTATGTATTTGATTGACGATCAATTGTGTTCATGTCTCTGTAAGTGCTTTTGATTTTGTGAACGCGAAGCTCGTCCTCCTGTTAAATTTTACTCCCTCCGGGGCAAAATAAACGTCGTTACGCAAAACGAGGTGGCCCGAATGACTCACTATTTGACCTCAAAAAATTCCGAACTTTTTTTCGAACGTACGCAAATCCTTAACGTACGTTCGAAAAAAAGTACGGAATTTTTTGAGGTCAAATAGTGAGTCATTCGGGCCACCTCGTTATGCGTAACGACGTTTATTTTGCCCCGGAGGGAGTACTATCAGGAAAAGAAAAGTGACGATCATTAAGTAGAGTTAATCAAGCTTTTGTGACATGCAGGATTACTTTAAGAAACATGGGGTGGCAGTGATGACAATTCAGGAGTTATTTGACTTCATAGTTGTTCCCACTATAACTGATGATTCTGTTGATAGCTACCTGGAAGAGGTTTATTCCCTTGCTTGTACCTAACGATTTCCTAAATGTTTTCTGTCAAATATCTACTTTATTGATTCATATCTTGTTTCAGGTTCAACAAAAAAATTTGAATAGAGAACTGACTGCAGAAGATGAAATCGCAGACTCAGTGTTTGTGCAGGTAATTTTTTTTCCTTTAGTTTGTAGTTTGATAACCTGATTGTGATTTTATTTTCTTATGCTTTATGTTTGTTTCAGAATGTATGTTAACACTTCAGATGATTTATCTAGTGAGATTGAAAATGCTACTATCTCATAGTTCGTGAGTTGCATGAAGTTGAGTCTGGCATGAATTTTTCATCATCCTTTCTTCAGTCATATATTCCGAAAACATTAGATCATGTTATGAATGTCGAGGAGGATGTAATAAGGCTAACATCTGGCAAGGATACTGGAGGCATGTACTATCGGACTATTACTGGACTGAAGGAGGCTCTTCCTGAAGTACAATCTTCTGCAACCCAAAACAGTGAGCATGAAGAGGATGCACATCCAGTAAAAGAGTCTTCTGCCGACCAGAACGGCCTTCCTAATTCTCGTGACAGTGCATCCAACTCCGAGCCAGATGGAAGTGAAGACGAAGACAGCGGTTCGGATAGAAGTGGTTCCATTTCTGATGGGGAGAGAGTGGACCCTCTTGATAAGAAATCTGCGAGAAAAGAACATAAGAAGAAGGTCAAAGAAGAGCAGAGAGAATCTCGAAAGAGTAAAGTACCGAAGGCTATGAAGAAAAGGAAGAAGTTATCCAAAGCCAAGAAGACTAGGTAAACTTAGATGATAAGCAGGTATATGTATTTATATTTATTTATCTATTAGATGCAACAAAAATCAGTTTTATACAATCTACTGAAGAGTGATAAGAACAGTTTTGAGTTTTGCAGTCCGTCTAATCTCAGCCATTCATCTCCCTTCCCTCTTTCCTCACGAAGTTGTAAAACCTAGTGATTTTTGAAAAGTAAAAAATGACAGTAAAATTTCATCTCTCCATTTCTTAATGTATGTTTTCCACATTTAGAGCTCAGGATTGTCCTGCTGTTTGTATTTTCCGGTAGACAGACCTGTCAAGGCTAGACTAGGTGCCTGTTTGGCATTCAGGTTTGGGTAGCCAACCCAGCTTTTTTCAACCAAGAAGTTGGTGAAGGTGTTTGGTATTGCATCAACCCAGCTTTCTAGGTGAGAAGTTGGTGTTAGCAAACCAGGAAAATGGAGCATTTTGAGGGTTTTGAAGCCTGGAGCAAATTGGAGCAGTGGAAAAAAGGAGGGTTGTTCAAGGACACGGGAAGGAGGCTAAGGTTAATGAAACTTTCATAAATCCAAAAATACCCCTCGGTATTTATTTCATCGCGTCCGTTTTTTCTTCTTCCTCAGTTTTTGCATCAAATCTCTCTCTCCTCAAACCCGACCAGACCTCTCCAAAATCAATTTTCCTCAAACCAATTCCACTCAAATCTTCTCCGAATCCTCTCAAAATTTGACCAAACATTACCTACATCCATTCAAACAAAACCCAAAAATTTATTTCGAAATCCATCCGTAAAATCACTCTCAAATCAAAAAACCCCCAATTTCGAATCCCTAATCCCCAATTTCATTTTTTTACCCTATAATCCTTCTTCTTCCTCTCACGGCGGCGCCGACCCTCAATCTCACGCTCTCACGATTTTGATTTGCTTAATTTTGATTTAATTGGTATTTTTTGGCTGGATTTAATTGATGTTTGCTGGTTGGTTTAATTTAATTTTTATGGCTTTTTCTTCCCCATGGCGACACGTTCTCCTTCTCTTATGGTTTTGATGGATAAGGCGATTGTGATGGTGATGGTGTTGTGGAGGTGCGGCGGTGGTGGGTGGCTGTGGTGAATCGGAGATTGAGGGAGATGTGAGGAAATTGGGATTGAAATTGGATTGGATTGGATTAATTGGGATTGGATTAATTGGATTATGGCGGAGGAGAGGCAGAGGAAGAAGGTGAACAGTGCTTGTACCAAATTAATTATAATGGCACAATGGTAAATTAGAGTTATTTATTTATTTATTCGGTTCGAGCTAATCGGGACGAGAAATCTTGCTCAAAACTGTTAAAACTCGAACGAAAAATACCGAAATGTGAAATAAAATATAATAAAAAAATGATACGAAATATAAATATAAAAATGTAAAATATAATTTCTTTTAGTTTTTTTATTATTTAGCAATTTTTAGACTAGGGCTAATTCAGCTTATAGATGGGTCTACTTACTAGGCCGAAATTTCAGTTGTTTCAAATAAATAAAGGTTTTTTTCTTTTATCTATTTCTTTTAAAATTTATAATTTTTTCAGAAAATATTATAATTAAGAAAATACTCCCTCCGGTCGCGAAACAATGTCGTTTCGCGACCGGGCACACAGATTAAGGCCGCACTGTTCGTGCGTGTGTGATTACCAAGCTGCCCTTCCTTGCTCTTGCCCTTCAAACCATCTTCATCAGTTAAACAACAATCTGCAGAAATCAATTGCAGAAAACAATTGCATAAAATCCCAAAATCATCATTAAACTCTTCCATTCCTTCGACAAGCAATTGCCCAATCTCCCAAAATCAAGAAATCAATTGCAGAAATCAATTAACCAAAATCAAGAAATCAATTGCAGCCTAAATCAAGAAATCAATTGCAGCCAAAACCAACAGAAACAAGCGCAATTGCAATTACCCAATCAATAAATCAATTGCAACCAAAACGCAGAAATCAATTGCAGAAACAAGCGCAATTGCAATTACCCAATCAAGAATTCAATTGCAGCCAAAACCAACAGAAACAAGCGCAATTGCAATTACCCAATCAAGAAATCAATTGCAACCAAAATGTAGAAATCAATTGCAGAAACAAGCGCAATTGCAATTACCCAATCAATTACCCAATCAAGAAATCAATTGCAGCCAAAATCAAGAAATCAATTGCAGAAATCGATGTTGATGAAGATGAAGACGGTGAGTGAGTGAGAGATGAGAGAGATCGAGGGTGAAACGGTCAGAAATGGGAGAAAGAATTCTTGGATCCCGAGAACGACATGCTTTGTCGACCGCGGAAGAATGTCTTAAACGACATTCTTACGCGACCGGAGGGAGTACTATTTACTTTGGTTAAACAATTATATTTGATCACTAAGTTAGAGGTTTTTAAGATAAGTTTGAGCTCGGACTAAGATTATATCTTAGGGAAAAAAAGCTTAATTTGTTAATATTGATCGTAGATGACAAGTAAGAGCAAGTTTCTACTCTTAAATTACGTTTTAGATTATTTCGGTTTAGAGAATGAAGAAAATTACTCAAACAGAGAAAAGTTTAAAAAAAAGAAAGAAAAAAAAAAGGTAGGAAAAAAAACTTGCTCGGGCTATTTTTTAACGAAAAATATTAAAAAATACACATTAATGGAATATTCCGTGCGACGTAGGATTTTTGTGACGGAAGAACTTAATCGAACCGAGTACACAAACGTTAGAAATTTTATTGAATTTTAGAATACGTTAGGGACTCAATCGAAGTGGGTAAGAAAAATTAAAGAATTACCAACAAAAATAAAAAGGTTTTATTAGTTGTTAATAGCATTACATTGTGTTTACAAAGGTTTTGGGATTTCCTGGGTTTCATTCCATAGGTTGTAAAGGGCTTCTCGGATGTCGGCGATTTCGTGGTTGTGGCTCTCTGGGTATGTCTTTTAACTGAAGAAGTCGTGGAAAAATTTAAAAAAAAAACCCTTATGGAATTCTGAAATTTTACTTACCCACTTCCGTTTCGATCCGAATTAAAGTTCGGTTTTGGAATTTCCGAAACCAAACTTTTCAATTCCGAAATTTTGCTTCCGAACAACCGGAATTTCGGTTAATCGAAACTGAAATTCCGATGAACACCCCTACACGAGCGCACTTGCGGATCCAGGTGTGGTTGATCGCTAAAGGTCCGTCCTGTTTGTGTAGTCCGGTTTCGTCACCCATTGGCAGCATTTTTCTTCGGGGAAATAGTTTTTACCACCCCTGAACTATCGGCAAAAATCACAAACTTCCCCTGAACTTCATTTTTTAAAGTCCGCCTCCCCTGAACTATTGTTTTCGAGCAAAAAGACCCCCTCCGTCCATTTTCACTAACTGTCCCGTTAAAATCACTCCTTATTGCCGGTTTGGGGTATTTTTTTTACCTGTTGCACCCAGTAATTAATTAAAGTTGTTTTGATTTGTTTTGAAAAAAATAATTAATTTTGTTTTGATTTGGTTTTGGAATAATTAATTTTTCTCAAAACCAAAGAAGCCCCGCCCCTTTTTTGTCAAAACAGAAGAGAAACAAATAGAAAAAAATAAGAATAATCGCGAGCGAGGGAAGAGAAGAGAGACGATTCTGATCCGTAAAGTATAACAATCGCGAGTGAAGAGAAGAGAGGAGATTCTGGTTCGAATCCTTGGTAGAAGACGAACCATGGAAGACGAAAAGAGGAAGGTTAGCGAAAAGTTAGGGTTTTGGGAACGAGTCGTTTTCCCTGTTTTCGCCAAAGAAGCAAACAAAGGATAGTGATAAGGACAAGTCAGAACTGTTGCGCTGCAGATGTGAGGTTAGTGATATGTCTTTCCCTTGTAATGTGTGTCTTTGCCTCGATTAGGATTTTGAATTAATCTTTCTACATTGGGTTTGCTTTATTCTATTCTATTGACAATTACTTTTTGTCTGTCTTGCACATTGTCTTCTTATAGTGTTGTGTTCAGATCTATAGTGTGTGTCGCGCCCCACGAAAATTTACGGAAAATAAATTCGCGAGTGTGCAACGAAATTTGAGACCTTACAATGCTTGGCGTAAAAGGACGCCTCGCAGCATGCAATGAAGTCGCCACCCTAATTTGGTTGCTAGGTTTAGGGAACCTTAATCGTCATGGCATAGGAAATATAATAAGTAAAAAAAAACTAAAGGCACAAAAAAAGGGGTCTGGACCCCAGACAAAGGTTCGGGGTCATATTATGGTCTCGGGAAGGTGTTAGGCACCCGAAACACATCCGAAAACGGTTACCGGTTGATGAGAGAGGTGTTAAAAAGGTGTTTGATAAAATACGTTTTGAAAAGGGGGGCCCTCAGAGGAATCGTCACTTTAGTCTTTTCCATAATCGGGACCGTTCAGGAATAATAAAAAGATCTTTCGGACGGTGTTACCGTTTATCAAGATCGATCGATTATTCTTGACCGTAACGTGATGGGACTGAATTTTCCGTAAGACTGAATGAGCGCCCTCTTATTTCATCATCGGGCCATGCATGATTAATTAATTACTACGTGATCCTATCATGGGTTGCTAACAGAGTACAGATTTGAATGATTGATTTTGAAGTGGAAAAACTGAGGTGGGATTGAAAGTCCCCATGTACATGCAGTCAGTATATGCGAGAATTTAAAATCACACGAACATAGCATTTTAAGCAAGTCTTTAAACACGTTGTTCATGTGGGTTGATTTTAATTCTAACAGTTCTATATATCATGCGTATGATAGATATTTACGAAAAAGCATCGAATAAATAAAAAGGAATCGAAAGGCGTACTTTCGAGCGAAGCTTGAAATTAAAACCTACAAAATGAGAGTATTAGCGATAGCTCGAGAAATAAATAAGCAATTTTATGAGTGCGAAAATTTAAATGACAATTGATTGCATACGAGAAATGATGGATTTCACGCATACGAAAATGAGATGCTGAGTTTGGCAAACAAATGATGGCAGTTGATTGTATGCGAAAAATGATGGATTTTACGCATACGAGTTTTTAGATGCTGCGTTGATTGCATGCGAAAAATGATTGATTTTAAGCGTGTGAGAATTTAGATACTACGTTGATTGCATGCGAAAAATGATTGATTTTAAGCATGTGAGAATTTAAATGTTACGTGATTGCATCCGAAGAATGATTGATTTTACACATACGATAATTTAAATGCTATGTTGATTTGCATGTGAAAAATGATTGATTTGAATTTAAATGCTATGTTGATTTGCATGTGAAAAATGATTGATTTTACACATACGAGAATTTACATGATGATATGATTGCAGAAAAATTGAATATAGTTGACGATTCACAGGGGATGTAAAACAGTTGAGGGTTTGCAGAAAATAAACAATTGATATTTGCGGAAAAATAAACAGTTGATATTTGCAGAAGAATTTCCAGCAGTTTGCGAAAATTAAAGCAGTTGATATTTGCAGAAAATAAAACAATTGATATTTATGAAAAATTAAACAGTTGATATTTACAGAAAATTAAACAGTTGATGTTTGCAGAAAGTTAAAACAATTGATATTTACGAAAAAATTAAACAGTTGATATTTACAGAAAATTAAACAGTTAATATTACGAAAAATAATCATACGAGGCATACGAATTATTTTTACGGAACAACGTGATCCGAAG
Source organism: Viola odorata (assembly GCA_963691705.1). Classification (NCBI taxonomy): domain Eukaryota; kingdom Viridiplantae; phylum Streptophyta; class Magnoliopsida; order Malpighiales; family Violaceae; genus Viola; species Viola odorata. The sequence goes on from OY829544.1 coordinate 48,320,965, forward strand.
TTTCAGAAAGAATTGAAATTAGGCTGGGCCCACTTGAAAAAATGAAAAAAACATTGAAAATGGGCCAGGAATAGAACCTGGCCCAAAGGAAAAAATGATAAACGGTGATGGGCCAAGCCCATCACCCATGCCTTACGTGAACAGTGCCGAAACATGGCACTGTTCATCGTCTTCCTTGGTCGCCGGCGGCCAAGGTCCGGCTGCCCTTGCCCGTTTCGCGCGATCTTCGTACTGAAACGTTCGTCTCCTCGACGACGTCTCGACCGTACGAAGCTCGAATTTTAATACAAAACCTACCGAGTTTAATTTCGAAAAAATGACCGAACCGTTAATTATCGAAAACTATTTAATTCTCACAACCTAGCTATCGATTTTCAAAATTGAAAGCATGTATTTAATCTACACTATGTAGGTGAATTAATGGCATAAAAGAAAGCAATTTAATTGCTCAAACCAGAGCCAAGCGGATTTAAACAAAAAAAATGGCTAAAAAGTCGAAAAAATGCTAGAGAGAGAAAGCTCACCTCAAGCTTTTGAACTTTGACGATCGATGCTCTAAATGAGCTATCAATCAAGGAGAGGGAAGAAAGCAAGGAAGCTTGCTGTTTTTGGTGCCCTCTTTCCGTTGGAGGAGCCTCAGTATTTATAGGACTTTCGAGTCGGTGGAGGCGAGGTGATGACGTCGCTGTGATGACGTCGGGGTAGCTAGGGGAGGAGAGGTGGCAGCTACGGTGGTGATGATGGCTGAGGGACAGGAGCTACGGGAGCAGGTGGCAGGCGAGGACTTTGCTGCCTTGCTCGTGCGTGCACTGTGCATGTGCATTATGCACATTAATTAAAGGGCGATTGATCTGGTTGACTTTCCTTGGTTGACCAAATCAATGGCCATGATTAAATGGCCTTTCATCTGATTTAAATGGCCTCGAGCCGGTTCCCGCGAACAAACGTTCTGACTTTTCGAACTGAAGGTACCCGCGCGTAGAGAAAAATATGACGGGTTTAACCGTATACAGCGAATAATGAAAATCTTCCGCTTAGCGCATTTATTTTCTTGTTCAAAAGCGTGAAACGCGCAAACGGAAAAATAAAAATGTTACGCCGAAAATTACACAAAACGCTGTAGACCGTTGCGAGCAGAAAAAAAGCTAGCAACTAGTTGATGGAAAACATTTTAAAGTCGAGCTATTTTCCGAGCCGACTTACTCGGGTCCAATAAAAGCTCGAATAAAAAAATAAAAATACTAAAAAATGTGCTAAAATATAAAAAATCCTAAAATTCATGTAATGACCTAAAACGAAGAAAAAACTAGCAAACGACTGCCGGATAGTCAAAAACGTGATTTTTAAGGCTAAAAATAATATTGATAATAATATTGAAAATACATGCCGAAAAATTAAAAATGCGATTTCGAACGCTGACGATGCTAACGATGATGCTAAAATGCAACGAAACACCTAAAAATGCTAGCGACATTAAATCAACTGAAAATGACTGTAAATTAACTAAATAACAGAAATGCTAAAATTAAGTAAAAAAATGGCGTCAAAATTCGGGTATCAACAGTGTGGTGTTTTGTACTTTGTGGTGTCATAAAGGAGATTCCTTTTTGGTTGTTGTCTAGTTGACCGAATGTTAAGTGTTTGACAATGATTCTATTTTGTGGTCCTGTTTCATATTTTGTATATTTGTATTAATTTACTATAAATGCATAGCTACTGGTTTGACCATTACTAAGCATGATGATTAAATATTGCTAAACAGTATGTTTGATATTCTGGATATTATAAACATGATGCTTAAATATTGGTTAAATATTGCAAAAGTAAACACCTATTGAGTAAAGCTGAAGAAGAATTTGGTTGTTGTTGTCATTGCTTAAATATTGTAGTGCAAACCCTTGACAGGATGTTTATTACTGTGAAAATCTTCGTTGGAGGAACATGGATCCTAGTTCCAAATGTGAAGTATGTTGATGCACTGGAAGTAAGTTTCTCCATTGAACATGATGAGCTTACAATAGAACACATACATGAAAGAGTTATAAGGTCAGGACACCTTAATGCTATACACTATCATGCGAAATATCCATGGGAAGAAATGGAGGAAGGGATCAAAGGTTTGAGGAAGGAGAAACATGTGAAGAAAATAATTGCAGAGACGTTAAGAAATGGTGAGGATACACTTGAAGTGTATGTGGAGCATGGCATCAACACCCTCATAATGGTTGTGAACCTTGACAGTAGTGATGATGAGATGGCAAATGTAGTTTTTGGTGCTGAAGATGAAGGGGTTGATGATATGTGTGCAGGTTCTGGTTCTTTATTGCTAACCTATGGAGATGAAGTTGTGGTGGAAAATTGTGGTGATGGAGATAAAGATTGTGATAACAATGAATATGTGGATGGAGATAAAGATGGAGATAATGAAAGGGGGCCTGCAGCTAGTCCCAATTCATATGAAGATGGGCCTATTTTTGAAGATGAAGGGCCTGAAATGGATAGAGATCGGTCTGAAAATGAAGGTTATGGAGATAATGGAGATAACAATGAGCCTGTTAATGAAGGTGGGCCTGTTAATGATGGTGATGGGCCTAAAAATGTTGGGTATGTTCCTGTTAATGATGGTGATGGGCCTGAAAATGATGGTGATGGGCCTGAAAATGTTGAGGATGCGCCTGTTAATGAAGGTGGGCCTGGTAATGATGGTGATGGGCCTGAAAATGTAGGGGATGGAGATGATGAACACAGTTATGACAGCCACGCTGACAGAACTTACAGTTGGGAAGTACATGATTGTAGTAGTGAAGATCTTAGTGATTTCGTAAATTCTGAAAATGAAGGTGAGGAAGATATATTTGATGCAGCAGGTGTGGGGGATGATATGGAATTCGAGGAAGTGGCTGAGGGAGTTGAGCAATCAGGTGTGGGAGTTGATGAAGGTAGAAGTGACAGAGTTAGGAGGCCACCAGTAAGACATTTTGGTCCAGGTGTGCCTGATGTTGAGACTGATGAAGATGATAGTGATAAGTTAGTCAGCCCCCCCCCCCCCCCCCCCCCCCCCGTTCTGACAGTGAGGATGAAAGGGAAAGGATGAAGAATAGATTCCCCATATTCAATGAGAGTACAGATATGATGGGCGAAATTAAATTGGTGGTTGGAATGAAGTTTGCCACTCCTGATGTGTTCAGGAAAGCTTTGAAGATACATTCGCTGCAGATTGGACATGACATTAGGGTTGACAAGAATGAGAAGAGTCGGATCACTGCCCATTGCAAGAACCTTTGTGGATGGAGAATACATGTTTCACCATCGGCAGACAAGACCTCCTTCCAGATAAAGACCTTCATCAATACTCACTACTGTGGAAAGGATCTAGTCAACCGGCAGGCAACTGCCAGATGGATTGCTCAAACATATTTAGCTGATTTCAAGGAAAATCTTGATACGGATTTGGATATCCTAGCAAAATAGGGTGAGTAGGGAGCATTTTGTTACAGTTTCAAAATATAAGATGGTGAGGGCAAAGAAAATAGCACAAACTCTCATCGAGGGAGAGCATGGTGAGCAATATAAGCATTTATGGAGTTATGCTGAGGCAATAAGAACGTCTAATCCTGGTAGCACCGTCAAAATAACAGCCCCGCGTGGTATTTTCAAGAGGTTGCACATTTGTCTCTCAGCTTGTAAGCGTGGATTTTTGAGTGGATGTAGGCCATTTATCGGTATTGATGGCTGTCACTTGAAAGGGAGATATAAGGGTCACTTATTGTCAGCAATAGGAAAAGATGCAAATGGGAACATCTTTCCTATTGCATGGTCAGTGGTGGATTCTGAATGCAAGGAGAATTGGTTGTGGTTTCTACATAGATTAGAAGATGACCTTGGGTCACTAAATGACTGGTGCTTCATTTCTGACAGGCAAAAGGTTAGTTTCACACTTCCTCTTGTGATTTTTCCAATTTTCCATCTTGGTCTTGTGGTTTTCTACAAATCTGTCTAACATATTCTTGTTTTTGCAGGGGTTGCAAAATATTTTTGATACCGTATTAAAGGAGGTGGATCATAGGTATTGTGTGCGACATATTTGGAACAATTTCAAGGGTGAGTTTGGGGGTAACCAGTACATGAAGGACCAATTATGGGATGCGGCTAGATCATACACAGCCACAAAGTTCAACATCCACATGGAGAAAATCAAGTGTGAAAAACCAGCAGCATATGCTTGGTTGAAGAAGATACCTCCTCAGAGGTGGTCAAAGCATGCTTTCAACCCATGGGTGATGTGTGACCTTCTCCTAAATAATCTTTCAGAGAGCTTCAATTCTTACATCAGGTAATGTGTTACTTTCTATTGTATAAATTCTTTACTGTACTTTCTATTGTATAAATTCTATTGTATATCTTCTTTAGTGTACTTTCTATAAGGTAGTTGATTTTCTTCATGTTTGCGTGTCAGGCTTGCAAGGAAAAAGCCAATATTGACATGTCTGGAGACAATTAGAAGATTGCTCATGAGGAGGTTTTACATGAAATATCAAGGGATGATGTTGTATGATGGGATTATATGTCCAAGGTGGTTCAATAGACTAGAGAAATGCATTCAAGAGTGTCAGTCGTATATCGTGTATCCTCATTCCCAAATGCAGAAGTTTGAGGTGGAGCACATTAGTGGAGACAAATGCACTCTTGACTTGCAGTTGAGGACTTGCTCATGCAAAAAATGGGATTTAACTGGAGTGCCATGTAGACATGCAGCTGCTGCCATCCTGTTCTTGAGGAAAAGTCCTCATGACTTTGTACATGTGGCTTATCATAAGAGCACATTCATGGACTCATACAAGGATGGTATTCTCCCTGTTCCAGATCAAAGTGAATGGCCAGTGGTTCAAGGTCATCATGATGTGAGGCCTCTAGAACATACACTATAGAGTGGTAGACCAAGAAATAAGAGAAGAAGGGAAGCTGGAGAGACTGGTCCATCAAACCCAAACAGAGTGAGGGTTGGGCGGTGATGACTTGCAGGAATTGTAAAGGAAAAAATCATAATACTAAGACTTGTCCACTCCCTATGAGGTCAGACCTTCCACCCTTGAAGAGGAAAAAGAAAAGAACAACTGCTGGTGCTACAAGTACTCCTAATGGTGAAACTCAACCTAAAGTGCAGGTAAATTTATTTAGTCTTCTTATATTTTAAATTTCCCATTTATAAATTTACTTCTATTTACTATTTTAAGTGTTTGTGGTTTTAGGGAAATGATGGGAATGCAAATGCTGGTGCTACAAGTACTCCTAATGGTGAAACTGAACCTGAAGTGTAGGTAAATTTATTTAGTCTTCTTATATTTTAAATTTTCCATTTATAAATTTACTTCTATTTACTATTTTAAGTGTTTGTGGTTTTAGGGAAATGATGGGAATGCAAATGCTGGTGCTACAAGTACTCCTAATGGTGAAACTGAACCTGAAGTGCAGGTAAATTTATTTAGTCTTCTTATATTTTAAATTTCCCATTTATAAATTTACTTCTATTTACTATTTTAAGTATTTGTGGTTTTAGGGAAATGATGGGGATGCAAATGCTGGTTCAAGGTTTTCAAGGAGCTCAATGCCATCTCCAACCCCTCCAACCCCTCCAACAATGCCATCTCCAACCCCTATGAACACTAGTGCGAATACAAGGCAAAGGCCTAAGAAGAAGAGGATATGGAGACCCGCTGGAGTTAGTGACAGCTTCCGCCCCCCAAGGCCACAAACCAGGTCCAGTGCACCTGAGCCAGTACAACCAAGCACAACCAGCCGAAGTACAAGAAGCCAAGTCGGGAATAGCAGGAAATGGATACCTTGATTTTGTGTGGTTTCCTGCAACAGTGAATGTGTTTGTGTAGTTAGTGTTGGAATGAGTTTGTATAATTTGTGGAAGCAATGTGGGTCTGACTTTTGTGTAGCTTGTTGCTCCCCTTTGGGACTGATTTTGTGGAGTTTTAGGTCCAGGAATGTAGGACTGATTTTGGGATGATTGTGTGTAGTTTGTGCAGCAATTTGGGACTGATTTTGTGGAGTTTGAGGTGCTGGGATGATTCTGTGTAGTTTGTGCAGCAATGTGGGACTGATTTTGTGGAGTTTGAGGTGCAGGAATGTAGGACTGATTTAGGGATGATTTCTTGTAGTTTGTTGCAGCAATGTGGGACTCATTTTGATGAAGCAGGTGTGTAGTTTGGTGCAGCAATGTGGAACTGATTTTGTGTAATTTTTTTTTCATCTTTTGTGGTTATGGAAAAGGCAATTGTAGGGGACTTATAATGTAAGATATGTACTTCTGACTTGCTGCTTATCAATGAAAGGGATATTTAACACAATTTGGTTGTGCACTTATGATTGCTTTCAACTTGTAATTCTCTTCCATTTGAATTCAAGTACAAGTACAAGTACAATTCAGCATCAAGAGAGAAGAGAACCAGAATCTAAAAACAAGTACAAGTTGCATTCAAAGTTGCTTTGCATTCAAAGTTGTAGATTACATAACTCACGCACACAAGACAGTCCTAAAAGATTACCAGATACACCATTAAACCTATAATCCCAAAAAATTACCATGCCATTTCCAACAAATGCCATCTCCAACCCGTCTAACAATGCCATCTCCAAAAAATTACCATTTCAGCACATACAAACCCTAAAAACTACAAATTCACCAAATTCAACCTCTAAATATTACAAGAGCAGTAATCAAGAAAAAATGGAGAAGGATCAAAAGACATAGTATGACAAATGAACAATTATTAACATTTGCCACTGCTTCGGCTTTGCCAGATGTTGCAGCAACAATCTCCTTCAACTCCTTGCGAATCAACTCGCATTCTTCCTGCAGACCCTCCCTAATATCTTCCTTAATCGCTACCCAATCATTATTTTCAACCCGACGAATGTTGGGCACAGATCTACCTTGCACATTGCACCATGCCCACAATCCACACTGACGATTCGCACATTTATACTACAACCTTCCTGGGTTAGTTGTCAATTCTGATATCTTAACCGAAGCTCTTACCCCACACTTGCACAGTATGTTCTTGAATCGTAAATAGGATGCTGCACTATTTCCTTCGCCACTTCCTGTAGATGCCGTGAATGAGTGATTGCTTGATGACGCCATGGCGGTGGAGATGCAATTTCGCCGTGAATCAGTAATTGCTTGCTGTCGCGACCTCTTCTCAAACGAACCCCTCTTCTCTTCGTCTTCTTAGAAACCCTAACTTTCCGCTGCCCTTCCACCTATCGTCTTTTGTGGTTCGTCGTCTTCTACCAGGGGTCCAACACCCAGATCTGAATCGGCTCTCTTCTCTTTCGGATCAGAATCGTCTCTCTTCTCTTCCCTCGCTCACGATTGTTCTTATTTTTTTCTATTTGTTTCTCTTCTGTTTTGACAAAAAAGGGACGGGGCTTCTTTGGTTTTGAGAAAAATTAATTATTCCAAAACCAAATCAAAACAAAATTAATTATTTTTTTCAAAACAAATCAAAACAACAACTTTAATTAATTACTGGGTGCAACAGGTAAAAAAATACCCCAAACCGGCAATAGGGAGTGATTTTAACAGGACAGTTAGTGAAAATGGACAGAGGGGGTCTTTTTGCTCGAAAATAATAGTTCAGGGGAGACGGACTTTAAAAAATGAAGTTCAGGGAAAGTTTATGATTTTCGCAGATAGTTCAGGGGTGGTAAAAACTATTTCCCCTTTTTCTTCCGCCATATCAAAGAGATTATACCAAAGAACAATTGCGGAAGATGAATGGCTGGAACTTGGGTGTGCTTTCTCAGATGCATTTAGCCTTTGAATTATTTAATTTTGTATCAGAATAATAATAGTAGGAAGAGATGGGAGTCTGAAGCAAGCAATGGACCATCCTAGGGTCTAGGCTTTGCGCTGGCAGGAAATAAGTCACTTGTAGTATCGTTTTAAGTTAAATTAAAATCTCTGAAACACTAACCTTGTTTGTCTTGGGTGCAAATCAAATTTCCCTTTGAAACGGGCTAATTTAGGTGGCCCCGGCCCATCCCCAAGTTTTTAAAAGATTTTTATGATTATTTAATTTATAAAAAAGATAGGAAAATCTTACGCCAGTTATTATTTATGTGGGGTTTAAAATAAAAAGATGTCAATAGTAACAATATAATCAAATAATTACAAATAGAAAGAGATCCTAGAATTAATTTTGATAGATTTAAACTTCCCCAAATATTGAACTTTAAGAAATAATTAATTATAATTTTAAAAAGAAAACAAAAGGAAAGTTAAGGACGGTATATCAATTTATTTTCGCAGTAATAATATTTAGTTTTCCTAGACGGTATATCAACTTACCATCTTAAAAAATATTTTTAATGCTATAATCTGTATTACTCGCTCGCAGCACTCTGGACATTTAAATTGATTTGTCAGCGATAGAAATAGCATTACATGAGTTCCCTACCAAATTACCAATGTTGCAAATTAGTATATTCCGAAGATAGCCGAACGCGTGGGCAAATGCCAAACGACAAACATACAATAACCTCTTGCTATCTGTTGATTCGTACAGTAATAATAACACTGGATAGCACATACCCTTTGCTGGACTCCCATTGAAACCATAACATCGCCAGACAAATCTAAGATGCAAAAACAGAACCATAACATCGCCAGACAAATCTAAGATGCAAAAACAGAAGAAAAAAAGCCTCTAAATATATGCACCCAACAACAAGATTGTTCTGACAGAAACTTCATTTTCCCAAAGAGACTGTTCTATAGTAAAAATATGTCTTGAAAGGACAATTGCTGCTCATCAAACATGTGAAAAGCAAGGATCATTGTGATAACAACGTAAAACATGGAAGCGCGTGCAAAAAACAAATAAGGGATGCAGCAAAATCTAAAATTATTGCGTGAAATCTCAGGCAACACCAGTCACAAAAGACGCACCAACCTTGCCGCAGGCTTCCATAAACGACGTAGTACCCTAGACTCTATGTAATCAATCAGCCGGCTGAAGGATGCATCCGATTCCACCAAACCCTCTGCAAAACTGCGATCCCTCTTGAGATTTGTTGGTGACAATCTCAACAGTGAAGCCCATGAGATCGCACTCATCTTCAAGAAACTTACTAAAGTGCATTTTCTTCATAACCTCCAACTCTGCACCTGTGAAAGGGTCTTTGAAGTTTTCCGGATCACCCTCTTGCTCCTTGTTGAGATTCTTTCTGACAACTTCACCTGTAACACTGTTGTTAAGCACATAATGACTTATGTCTACGCTTTCCCAAACAAGGACAGTGTCAGCAATACCCCTTTCAATAGCCTCCAATGTGTCAGCTAAACCAAACACATACCTCTCATTGCCCTGGCTGATCCCCTCTAAGTACGTTCTAAGCAAGCGTTTTACCTTAACGAACTTCACATTAACCCTAAGCAACATTTCTTCCGACAGCCCAATAGCCTCGTCAAACACACTCTCCCCTCCATATGAAACATCAACTACCTTCAATATTTTGCTTTTCAAACGGGGGTCAAGGTCAATCTTGACACCAAAGATCAGCTGCTGCACGAAATTAGACGAACCAGCCAGTATCAACGCCGAAACATTGAGCTGACTGGTAGCAGGGTTGATGAAGAACTGCGTAGCAAGCTCTGCAGTCTTACAAAGATATTCCCGCCTTTCACGATTAGCCACATCAGCTAAATGCATTTCTGGACCATGCTTCACCAAATACTCGCGCCATTTACCAGATAACTTCACAGCTTCCATCATTTCTCCCATCATTCCAGTATCATACCTTGGTAAATTAACGGTAAATTTGTGAAGCACCTCTCTTGTGTTTCCACTTAATGTCCCAAATAAGGTCCCTTTATAATCCATGACAATAAAACCAAACTTCAAATCAGATTGAAAGTTGTTGGATTCTTGATCTGCCATCAGTAACGGTAAACCCTAGAAACCCTACAAAGATGAAACAATTAAATGACCAGTGAAGAAAAAGAAATCCACAGCATTTCTCAACATCAGGGTTTACCATCCAACCTAAACGTAACATTTCCAAATTACTTCCTGCAAAAGGCACAAACAGGCTGCAAGCTTCTAACTATCTGCAAACATACAATAAGGTGAGCCTCTTGGCTCTTGCCTAACTCTTTCATATTATGAATTGCTATTTGTTTATAAACCTCTACAAAGCCTAAGTACAAATATAATATGAGGAAAATAAACTCGAATGCACATAGAAAGTGGAAGGAAGGGAAGAGAATACCTGGACTGAAGTTAGGTTGAGAGCGGCGATGGAGGAGGAATGAAGGAGAAGGAAAAGATTTTGCCCTAATTGAAACGTAAGATATAATATGATGAATATGAGCGAGTCAACAAGTCATTTTCCAACAAAATCAAGAAATGAATATAGAAAGAGGAAGGAAGGGAGGAGAATACCTGGACTGAAGTGAGGTTGAGAATGGCGATGGAGAAGGAAAAGATTTTGCCCTAGCCTTATATTTTAAAAGGGAAACAAATTTTTAACACTGAAGCAAAGTTGAATGTTGATACTTGTATTTGACAGTAACATTTCATTTCTCTCCACTTCTTAATGTATGTTTTCGACAGTTAGAGCTCAGGATTGTCCTGCTGTTTGTATTTTCCGGTAGACAGACCTGTCAAGGCTAGACTAGGGCTAATTCAGCTTATAGATGGGTCTAATCAAATAAATAAAGGCTTTTTTTCTTTTATTTATTTCTTTTAAAATTTATAATTTTTTCAGAAAATATTATAATTAAGAAAATACTGTTTACTTTGGTTAAACAATTATATTTGATCATTAAGTTAGAGGTTTTTAAGATAAATTTGAGCTCCGGCTAAGATTATATTTTAGGGGAAAAAAGTTTGATTTGTTAACATTGATCGTAGATGACAAATAAGAGCAAGTTTTCACCCTTAAATTACGTTTTAGATTATTCTGGTTTTGAGAATGAAGAAAATTACTCAAATTACGCGTGCATAAATAGTAAAGTGTCAATTAATAGAAAACGGAGAGAGTAGTAAATAAATAAATAAATAAAAACTACGTCACAAACACTAGTAACAAAATTTTACTAACCTAAACAAATTTTCTTTGGGCTCTTTTACTTTGAAGTCATCATGGTTAATTATCCTTTAAAAATGATGAACCCAATCATAGATGATCTTTTTAACAACTAAATATAAATATAAACTTGCGGCTAATTTCGAAAAAGCTAAAATGGATTCAGCCTTCTTTTTTCACTTTCTTCCATTGGAAAAAAAGAAATGGTAAAAAAAGTACGCTTTAGTAAGTGAGTTAGGCAATTGTAGATCACGCAAAAATTAGACAAATATCAAATTTTGTGACACCGTAATTTTTGACACGTCGCAACAAAATCCTAATTAGTCTTAATCCTCTCTGACATGTTTTACCTAAAAAAGCCTAGAGTATTAGTCCAAATTATATAAAAAAATGGATGATAAATCAAAAACTGCACATTAGGGATAATTAGAGAAGTGAAAGCAGCAAATGTACATCTGCCTGCTACAGAATCAGACAAGTTTCTAGTAAGTCAATACAGTTTAGGACAATTCTCAATAACAATAAGCAGCAGATTACATTTAAAAATCAGAAGTCAAAAATCCAAGCAGCGTTAAGGTTCATCTTTGCTTTCCATAACATCACTCGAACGCCTCCATGGTCTGACTTCGTTTACCTGCAGAAAGGAGCAATACGAAGAATTGAACAATTGACTGTAACTCTGGAAGAACCGAGTCTCGGATAACCGAAGATGCAGCAATGGAACGCAAAGAAGCTTAAAACAAATCATAAAAGATGGATGAATGCAAAAAAGGCGAGAGGAAGGGGAGATTAATGCCAGAGATTTTATGACAAGCTTCTGATTCTAAATGTTAAAACTACTTGCAACTTGCTTCCCATAACTCACTCACTCTATTAAGATCCAGAAAATGCAAAATATTGTGCCCAAGAGTTGAAAACTAACCAAACCAACAAGTAGGACATCTTCTACGAGAAAAAGGAAAAGCCAGCACAAAGGTTGCGCCATTTGGTGATTTGGCATCCATCAGATAACCTCATTATACTTTGTGTACCATTGTACTCATCTAAAAACTGCAAAGAACATGAACCAAAGAACATGCAAGATCCATAGAAGTTTGAGGGGAGAGAGTACTGCAATACATTCAAGATATCACACAAATATACTTTGTAACCTACTGCAATAAAAACAAAAGAATGCTCTAAGGCGTGTATGTGGTACAGGTGCACAAACAATCATAAAAAGCAAAGTTTTGCATAATGATACAAAACCAAAACACCAATAGGCTTAATAAGTCATACAAACCAACAGAGCACGTTTACAAAATGCTGTGGCAGGAAGGAAAAAGGAATAATAAGCTAAAAAATGGACAAAAGGACAACTTGGATGTGACCATCAATAAGAAGATAGACGAGTTAGAAAAAGAAAAAGAGTTGTCTCCTCCATAAGTGCCACATACATTTTTTGATTGTTCTACAACAGGAAGAAAGTGGGGAAAATTCAATTAAACAAAGTATCACAACACAAATATTTTCCTATTGGAGAAAAACTCACGCATGACACAAAGAGACATGCCAAGTGGAAAATATGCACAATGTTTAAGAACCAAGGGAAATGACAAGTGAAATGTTTCTATCAGTTCATTTCAGAGCATAAACAAAGAAGTCAATCCCCAATAGCGTTAATCAACAATTGGCATCCTCAAATTTCATGCACGTTAAATTTTCTCAGGAAACTCTGCTAATGAAAACTTCACAAGGGACCCATCGGATCAAAGTTAGGTACAACCTTTGCTCTTTATTTAAGAACCTTCTTAAGCTGTTTGGCAAGCAACAAACCTCATTGGTTCCTAATCCTCTAGTCCTTACCAAAACCAGTAATCCTGATCAAAATAATTCATAGACCACATGCAGCATCATAAAATGCATTACTGACATCCAAGTAACACATCCATCTTCGATACTTCCCTCCATTCTTAAATTAAATGCAGCATCTATAACTACTTGTCCATTCCCTAGTCCCATAAGTTAGTTTACACCTCCCACCATTCAGAAACAAAAACTTGCAGTCACCTCTAGGATAAACCTCAATTAAAATCCTCCAGTCCAGTATGCCAGTCTAAATAAGCAAAACTCATCAACAAGCCGAATTCCATGACAGACAAAGCCATAAAACCAAAATCGTACCCACAAAACACTGCACATTGTATCAAATCCCACCAAAAAAGAATACAACATCATGAAATCCCTACATACGCAGCTCTACTACATTATTTATCTAACTGGTAGATCTATGTATACAAAATGATCATACAACAAGCACCTATAGACCAAAAAAAAAAAAACTATAGACTCAAATGCAGAAAGACAGTTTAACAGTAAACTCCAAGCAAATTGAATAAATAAATTTCAGCAAAAACATTTACCCTTGTCCGTCAAGACTGCCCTGCCCACCACTCATGCTGCCACTCCCATACGAGACATCATCAGCCGCAGCAGTCTGCCACACCGACTGCCATGCCTGCGAAGGTGGCTGAACATAAACGCCACTAGGATCCATAGCCGGCCTCCCAATCATCATTCCGCCAGGCCCAGGCCCGGCAGGCTGGCCCATGGGAGGGTAATAGTAAGGAACCCCACTGGCAGTGGCCCCAACCATGGCTCCAATCCCAGCCTCATCTTTGATCTCATCTCGCGGCACAATGTCAACGAGGAAATCAAAAATATCTGTCCGAGTAATGGCAGCAGCGATGTCATTCTTCTGAAGTGTCCGGCGTTTGTTTTCCTCGGCGTGGAGCCAGGAACGGATGGTGAGTTCGAGAATGAACAGCTCGCAGGCCTTGGCGAAAAGGATAGGCGCCTCAGCTGAAATCATGCGGACATCTTCATCGGCCTTCATGATTTTCTTGATTCTTGCGAGAGGGAGCTGGTGGTTCTTGAAATCATTGACCTGCTCGATTTCTTGGCGTTGGTAGGTCCAGAACATTTGGAGCTGCTGTTGCTGTTGTTGGAGGAGATGGTGGAATGGGGCGGCTGCGGAGGTCGGAGGAGGAGGAGGGGTTCCGGTGGTGGGGGGTTGAGGTGGATAGGAGGAGGACTGGGTGTTGTTGGCGTCCATCTGATTGGGAAATGGGTGTTGGGTGATGCAGTGATTTTCTTTTTCTTTTTCTTTTAAAATTTTAATTAATTAATTATTTGTTTTTGAGTGGGGAGATGAAGATGAGAATGGATGGGGGAGATGAGATATGGAATAAGGTTAGGAGGGAGTCCGTGTGATTTGCCGATTTTCGTTTATCACCATTATGCTTTCCACCCGATAGCCCCCTATAAAAAAAATACATCATCCGGCAAACTTAAATGGAATTTGAAAACGAGGCAGTTACTATGGTCTATGAGAAATTGAGAATGATCATCCAAATCTCCAATTCATGCTAGTAGCTAAATTAGGCAAAGTCAAAGAATTTAAGCATGGAATGAAATCATATTTGGTCCGTCCTAAATTAGGAACATATCAGACGGGTCACATAATTATCTGCATCAAGAACAACAAGTTAGATATGATGATTCACCAAAGAAAATGACATAAACAGCTCGGGATGCTAATGCAAGATTAAGCAAACAAGTAAAATGATGATTCTGGTTTAGGATGGTTATATAATGCAAGATGAAGCGCAGAACAAAAAAGAGGTGACAGCCTAAATGCAGGACAAAGAAAAGGAACAAGTTTCAGAACATAAATTTCATTACTGTAAAAGCATCAGTACAGATAACAGAAAAGATGACAGCAGCTACGGGAATACCTAAATCGACAGCCACCTGCCAAACAATCAACAGGCAGCTGTCGATTTCACTGCAAAATCACCTCATCCTTCTAAACTGTATTCAAGCTTCAAATGCATACAATATGACTGCATCCTGTAACTTCAATAATAAAAAAAAAAGTACAAAACTGTGGTTCACCCTTTACAGAAAAGGGAAATGATGGACAAGTATCTGTATACTGATCCGCTAATACTGTGTATAAGACAAAAAAAAGACTAGTTTTGCAACACTGTAATTGAAATGATGACCCCCCCACTACCTTAATTCTAAATTTTACCTCAAACTGGTCCGATTCAACGGTCGAGTGGCCTTCAGTTTAAGTGGAGCCTAACCTGAAAACCGCTACTCTTCTCCATTTACTCTATCACCTCCGCTTATAGACCACCACATCGTCTTCCCAAAAGTCCTTCTTCCTCTTCTTCTTTGCATCATCAGGTACATCTTCTGCAGCAGCATCTTCCAACACACACTTTCCCTTGGCTGTGTCGCCAATTCCCACCACCTGTTCTTCTTTGGATGTTCTTGCATCCTTAAAAGGTTCTTTCTCAGCTTTTTCAGAAGTTACCAGCGTTTCTTCCACCTCAGCCTCTGTCAACACCTGAAGCAGTTCCATAGGTGTGGATGCAGGATCAAGCTCCCAGCAGCCCTTGGGAGCATTTGGACCTTCTTGACCTGTGATTAAATAACAGGGTACTTGGTGAGAGAGCCGAAACAACTCCTCTCTTGGAATTGTTCTAACCCTTTTAGGATCAGGATGCTGACGAAACAGTGTCTTGAAACCAGGGACTTTAACAAGAGGGACAACAGTAACACCTCTCTCCTCATTGAAGTCTTCCAGAACTTTTACCATGTCATACTTGTGAATGACATCATCTGGGGTAAGCTCATTCCATTCAGGTGACCAATTCTTGTAAAGGGCCCAAACATCTCCTTTCCCAGGATAAATATGGATAGCCCCTCTTGTGCCCTTTGTCCACTTGACCTTGTGGGAGAAAGAATAAAGATCTGTATAGATCTCATGCTTACCAACCCGGAAGTCTCCACTGGTCTTGCAGAATCCAGAGCCAATCCAGTTTAATGGACCCAACTCCCGATTGCTTTTGGAGTTGAGCCAGCTAAGTTTCACTTTTAACGGCTCTGGTGATATGACTTCATGAATAATTGCATAGTAACGGGGCATCCCATCATCACCATCATATGCTGCCCACACCTGCTTAGATCCAAATGCATTTCCTGTCCGGTCACTGTCAAAATCATGAAAATCAGGATCTATAACAGCCATTGACATTGGATCACTGCTTTCAGATTCAGCAGGGGGAGGCATATTGGTGCCGGATCTGGCCTTGGTCTCTGAAGTCACCAGACATTCATCTGCTTCAGCTTTGCTGTCCTTTACAGCAGCCTTCTGCCTGCCTTTCTCCACTTTCTCCCTTACCTTCTCTGATGTATCAGAAGCTGCAGCCACAGTGCTCCACTTGTTAAGACTGCCAGAGATTCGCTTCTTAGCCCTCCCCACCAACATATTGCGAATTGCTAACTGTGGTAACTCTCTTGTAAGGTTAGGTTTGTGGTTTCCAGCAACAAAACTGCTTCTGAATTCAAAATTGGAATTTAGAGGACCAGGTTTACCAAACCTATACTCATCATTGGGCCTTCTCTTCCTCAGCCCATCTTGTGCATTTCCTACAGAAGCAGAAGCAGCTTCATTTGATCCAAAAGCAAAACTAACTCCTGGATTCATTTGCCTCATCCAGAATTCTCTTGCAGCAAATGCAGATGACCTTCTCCAATTCTCAGCTTGAGCTGCTAAGAAAGCTGCTGAGGGCGTACCTCCAAAACTCCCAGGATTAAAGAACATGTCTTGTTGAACTGTAGCTCCCATATTTGTAGTCGATGCAGGTCCTTTTCCCACATTAGAAGAGTTCTCCACCCTGGTATCTGGAGTGTAGTTCTGTCTTTGGATTGGAGCATTCTGCATAGGGGACTGACCACTTCCATTCATTGGTGGTGGTATGGGCGTCTCAACAGCAAAGAAGGGCTTTCGACAGTTCTGGCAAAGCAGGCTGCAGTTAAGATAACTTCTCTGGTATTCAAATTGTGTTTGACAGGCACCACAGGTGGTCCAAAAGTTATTAGGTTTTGAGGTATGAGTTGGTGGAGGAGGTTGCCGTTGCGGATTTGCTGCACTTGGCCTAGCCCCAGCCCTACCCCTTGCACTTGAATTGTTTCTGTTAAAGAAGCCGCAGAAATCATTCAGACCAGTTGGCATTGGTGGTTTCCAAATTGGAACATTTTGGTTCATAACCCTCACATTCCCTATCTGGCGATCATAAGCGGTTTTCTTGTCTTTGTCAGACAACAAACTCCAGGCATCTGAGATGATCTTAAAAGCCCCATCAGCGCCTACTGATTTATTTTTATCAGGATGAAGACTGAGAGCCAGTTTCCTGTAACTCTTTCGAATGGTCTCATCATGAGCTGAAGGTGGCACGCCAAGGACTCTGTACCAGTCAATTTCCCCATTTTTTCTTTCCTCAGCAATGATGTACACATCAAGAGTTGCCATGAACTGAGAAATACCATCAAGTGCAGGATACAATCTTTGAGCCTTAGTTGCGAATTTTTTGGCCCCGATGATGTCCTTCTCAGTGAACTTTTTCTCTGCAATCTCTTTGGCTCTGCAGGCTTCTTCTTTGTTGCACTCCATTTTGGCCAGGTATGAGACAATGCAAGATAATATTAGATCTCAATCACTACTATCCCAATTAGAAAACTCGAAATCCCCACGTGTCTCAACAAGAAGCCTCTCAACTGCGCAAGTCCTGATACACACAATAAACTCAAATAAGGCAGTATACACGCAAAGAAGGAGACTATGAATGCAATGTCAGAAAGGCGCATTCTATCACCAACCTTAATAGACAACAAAACAATACATCCAAAATAAGGAAACGGTTTCGATAGAGGATAATGATGTTGCGAAATTCACCAAACAATGCACCTATCAAAATCTAAAATCAACCATGTAAACAGGTGAACTAATTAAAGCAACTCATGATCAATCAATTACTTGACTTTTTAAGATCTGTTGATCAAAATAATCCATTAAATGATCTAACGGAAATACCGAAAAACATTTATTCCAAGAATCACGTAAACAGTGCACCCATGAGAATAAAAAAAAACCACATAAGCAGACAAACTAATGAAAGCAACTCATGATCAATCAATTACTTGACTTTTTAACATCTGTTGATCAAAATAATCGGTTAAATGATCTAACGAAATTACCAGAAAACATTTACTTCAAGACTCACGTAACGAACTTCCAAAAGAGGCACGGGGAAGTTGAAAAATTTAACGGTACAAAAAAGGCAAACACGATCCATGCAATTCTGATTGATTACACAAACATGAGAATCAAAAATCAACCACGTAAACCGACACTAATGAAAGAAGCTCATGATCAATCAATTACTTGACTTTTTAACACCTACTGATCAAAATAATCCATTAAATGATCTAACAAAATTACCGGGAAACATCTATTACACAAATCGCGTAACGAACTTCCAAAAGAGGCATAAGGAAATTGAAAAATATAACGGTACAAAAAATACAAACACGATCAAATGCACGATTTTTCATGCATTTCTGATTGATTACACAAACATGAGAGTCAAATCAACAAATTATCAAACACTTTGAATCTCAATGATCTGTTATAAAGCTAATACCCAACAGGCGATCAGATTCAAGAAACTCAAACTCTCACAAACAATTTCCATTCATGCATTTCTTTCAAAGATTCCAACTTTCCTCCACCTTTCAAAGAGTATAATCACAGTTACCACATGAACTTCAAAGGGACAAGCAATCAACAACAACCACACACACACAAAAACATCAAATCCATAAACGAACAGCACAAGCATTCAAAATAAATAGCATCAAATACCCACTTCATAGTTTAACTTAGATTTTACCAAAACTAAAACAAAGCAAACCCACAATCAACACAAAATGACTCCCAGAATTTTAAGGTTTTACTACAATCCGCCATGTAATAACTCTTCATCATCATCGTATGATATCAAATACGCAACAATTTGGTCGGAATTCCGTAAAAGAGTGTAATGTGAGTGTAAACTTGCTACGCATGTTATCAAAATACCATAACAGAAAAAGAGAGTTGTAAAAAAAATTACCCACTCCAGAGAGGCAATTTGATGAGAAACCAATAACGAATTTGCTCCTGGATTATGACTTTACGCTGTTTTAACACCACCCAGATCCATTAAATACAAATTAAAATATTTTTTATTTTTTAGTTGTTGTTCTGGAGCCTATTGAGGTTTTACAGAAGAAATAGGAGTTTGTATAATTGTATTGTAACTTTGAATGGAAAAGTGACATGGGTTTTCAGGCA
Organism: Viola odorata; assembly: GCA_963691705.1. Lineage (NCBI taxonomy): Eukaryota > Viridiplantae > Streptophyta > Magnoliopsida > Malpighiales > Violaceae > Viola > Viola odorata. Next base: position 48,340,295 of record OY829544.1, read on the forward strand.
ATTTATATACCAAAACCTAACCATTTTGTGCATGGTTAAAACCCTAACCATGGTTAAATTTTAACTCCGGTGAAGAAGATTTGACACATTTTTTTACCTAGCCAAATATAGAAGAAGAAAAAAAAAGGAACATATCTACCTGAATCAGAGTAAATTTTTTTGGGAACTTGTCTGAAAGGACACCATGAGAGACCAAAAGAAATGTATATCGAAACAACCATCAATTCATTTGTGTTTATGATTATTTAGTGTATTTTATATTATTTTTATTATAGATTAGTTTAATTAAGTAATCATCACTATAATTAATATGTCATAATTTGATTATGTAAGGGCATTATTTGCATTAAACATGTAATTAATTAATCATATTATAAGATAATATTTAGCTAGGTTAATTAAATGGAGTATAATAATAGTATGAGAAAATCTAATCACCAACCCCCATACAAGATTTGGATGAGCTAGTCATAACAATCATCCACTGCAGTAATAATGAAGCGGTAAAAAAACAGAGCATGCATGAATGTTGTTAAACCTTATCACTAATTACGACCCTGCCATCCAAATATGGAATTGGTTTGACCAAAAAGAAAGGTGACGGACTCGGAATTTTTTTCCAGAATTGCGGATTTTACTTCCATTTCTTGCTCATTTTACAGATCATATGTTACTATAATATCAGATTTTCCAATTCTTTTGTGTCTGTTCGTGCAAATAATTCATGATAAGGAAGTGTATCAAAAATTGGATTAATTGGTCGCAATTTTCCTGACAAATTGGATTCTCAGGATTTTGGTTAAGTTATTAATGAGGATTAAAATGTAATGAATGTACAAGAGAGGGACTAAAATGAGAGAGTAGGAAAAATGAGGTACTCGTTTGAACACAAGATCCTGAGTAAACGTCCGGAATTGACAATTTGTTGGATTTGCCTAATTAGGGTAAGAAGGTTCCAAAAACATTCAAGCCGTAAAACCTTTTAACCTTGCACCAGTTCATACCCTGACCACATACACCCCGCTCTCTTTTTTCAATTCTCTAAAATCCATGAGAAGAAAAGAAAAAGATTTGTGAGTTCATGATTTCGATTAATGAAACATATGCATTTTGGCATTCGTTAGTGTGTTGATCATTATAATAAGATAACTTGCAAGTCAAACTAGGGTTAGTCTTGGAATGAATATTCACAAACTATGATAGAAAATTACTCTCTCCTGTCCTAAAAAACATAGGAGGTACTTTAATTACATTCAACATACTTGGTATTGGGATTTTGGGGTGAAGAGTTTAGAAAAGCAAACCGGATACGAGGACACAACTTCTTTCAAGTCCAAAGACAGATAGGAACAAAACTTTTTTCCACGATTTTTCACTTTGAAGATCGAAACAGATGCTCTTTTCTATCAGAAGATAACTCATATCTCAAGAAAAGTAACGCCAATTTGCAGAGGAGGGTGAAATGATCATTGGTTGTTTACCTGCACAACCAGACACAAGCCGTTTTTTTCCCCTGCAGAAGAGACCCAACAGATTATAGTAGCAGTAATTACTAGCCAGCAAATTATTAAATACTAATCTATCATTAGTTTCATCTTTTTAGATTTATCATCTTTTTTTTCTAGATGAAAATTGGCTGTCTACAGCTAGCCATTGATGTTAATGCAGAGAAAAGCAGAGGATCAAGCACAAGTAATTTTCTTGGAATACCTGAGGTTGTTTCTTGCGTTACAAGTTACATGTTGGGTACCCATTTAGGTCTTTCATAGGAAATTGAAGTAAACCCTAGATGGGTTTGATTGCTATTACTTGAACTCCTAACTAATTACTGTAAAAATCAAAGATTAATGGACATCCAAACATAATTATAATCAGGCATTCCACCATATAAATTAAGGTAGAACTGTAAATTATTCCAATCTCCACCAGTGGAATGGAACCCAAGTCCATTTAGAAAAAAATTTGTAGGCAAACGACTTGTCATACAAAACAAGAGAACCGCATGTCGCTCACAGCACTCTTTGCTTGTGGAAAGTATTAATACCTTACGATGTGGGTGAATGATACTCTAAGTGCACCGAGTGTATCTAATAAAAATTTCAAATAATGGTGTATAAACAACTTTCAGCATCATTTTCCCCTGGACTTAATGTAAACTTTCTTAATGCAGCTTGGTAAAATAATCAGATTAACTATCATGTTGCTTTGAATGATAAAAGAATGTTGAGAAAAATACTCATCTAGCAAGTAGTTTGCATTTTCTCCATAAACAACTATAGATAACTCTTACCTTATCCAAATCCAAAGTAGTTGTTCAAGCAATTCATTCTTCATGCAAGAAAAGACAGTACTCTTCAATGAGACACAGTGCTCTGATCAAATTGGGTGGTAGGCTTGAAAGTTGAACGCAAGGAGTACAAAGAACAGAACATGTTCTTACAAGGTTATCTGTAGCTTACATCAGTATCCAAACATGGTTCTTGGCTCTATTATTTTCCCGGTAATATACAATGACAACGTTCACTTCTTCCTACAGCAGCAGTCCCTGTTCATGCTGTCAGTTGTTTCTTTGTTCTGCAACAACTCGGGTGATATTCTTCTCATAAGCTAAGGATAATCAACCCTTGGTTTCATGAAACAATCGAACTCGCAATCACTGCAGCAATCTATTCTGTTAGCGATCAAAGCACGCGGAAATGGAAATCAACGAATGGTTGCTTCTTCTTCTCCTAGCAACTCAAGTAAGATCCTTCTGATGATACAGCTGAGCATAAACACTCTTGGTCTGACGAACAACGATTAGACTCATAATCGCTGCGATGATGCAAAGCCCTGACATTATCCCACAAGTGAGGGAGTAGCATATGGAACCCATGCAAGTAAGTGGCTCCTGCGCATGGATTGCGATTATAGGTCCTGATTGCAGCTGCTGCTGCCCAGCTTGCTGCTCTGCATAATAATCATATACCCTACTAGGAATGATACCCGAGAATATAAGAGTCCCAGCAGGACCAGACAGTGTGATAAAGTTGTACAAGGCTCCAAAACTCTTCAAGCCGAATAGCTCTGAGACCGAGGCAGGCACGATTGAACAGAGAGCACCATACCCAAGTCCTACTAGGATACTCACCACATAGATTTGCCCAGGCCAGCCCATGGCGTAATAGAAGAGTCCAATCGCCATGAAAACTTGAACCACAGCCACTGCTACTGGTCTTGGATAGGTGAATTTTCTGGGGGAAAAACAGCAAGGACGCAGAGTAGGATTAAAATATATGACAAAATTAAGTTAAAACAGAGGATACTGAGCAATTTCTTAGATGAGGTTGCTCAAGTGAATTGGTTTACCTAATGATAACTTCTGAGAAGTAACCACCACCAACACGACCAAGGAAGTTCCAAATGCTCATCATGGATACAAATATACTTGTATCAGTGTACCCCAGAGCTTGACAAATCTGACCCAAATTGTCTATAATTGTAAGGCCAGATCCCGATGCCAGAACCAGGGAGAAGAAAATAAGCAAAAAGTCTGCCTTTACCAATGCCTGCATCAAGGTAAAATCCTCCCCTCTGCGTGGACCTTTTCTCCTCTTGACCCTCACAGCTGCATTAGCTTGCGAGCAAGCCATTCGTTTACGCCTTTTGGTAGATGGAAGTGATTCTACTTCAGCAGGCTTCTCATCTTCAACATCACTAAGAATGAAACTACCGAACTTCTGCACATCAGATTTACCCTCATGTTGTTGATCTAGCACAGGAAGAACTTCTTCCAGTAGAGGAATTGGTTCCGATATGAAAACCAACATAATGGGAATTACAATAGGAAGCAGTACAAGAAAAATCAAAATTATTGCCAATAATCTGATCGTAGTTTCATTCACATCAACTAGATCCTCAAGTAACAAGACTCCCAGTAAATAAGCTGCTAGAATGAGGCAAACACTGTAGGTAAATAAGAAACTGGATTCATCAGATGGGCGGACTCGTTTGCGACCACCTACAGGTCTAACAATAAACATAACAGCAATAACGACCATTGAAGGCCCAACTGCAACCATAAAAATGAGTGATGCTTGATCAGGGGAATTGATTATGGCATAAATCTGAGTCATAATTGCACCTAGGGGTGGGCATCGGTCGGTAATTCGGTATACCGACCAAAATATTTCGGTATTCGGTATACCGAATGCCTAAAAATAATTACCATACCGTACCGAACTAAATTTCGGTACCGTACCGAAATACTGAATTTAGTTCGGTAACTTAATTCTTCATGAGTTAATAAAATGCAAAAGAATTTATAAAAAAATAAAATTGTCTCTAATCCAGTATTATAAAAAGGTGGTGACAAGAACAAAAGCAAGTGTCTCTAATCCTAGAAATGTACATCCAAATAAAAATGCTTTTAAAACTCAACAGGCGCAAATGCAATTGAAGAAATTAATAATACTCCAGTAACATTAATTTGGAATTGCAAACCAATCAAACTCATTCACACAGGGGAGGGTTTGTTATTACCGGAGGAGAGGCGTGAAAGGAAGGCGCGCGACGGAACCAAGTGAGTATTTGTGTGGGGGAGCAAAGCAGCGGTTGACGGCGGAGAGCGGGAGAGGAGAAGATGAGAGTTTCGTTCGCAGGGGAGGGAGAGAGTTTGGTTCTCAGGGGAGGGGAGAGAGTTTGGTTCGAAGAGGAAAAGAACCAAAATTAAAATAGAACTTACTTGGTAATTGGGAAGAACCAAAAGAAAAATAGAACTATGTAATTATTTTGTACAAGTACATTTATACATGTACATGACATTTGGTACGGTACCTATCAAATTTAATAACGTACCGTATTTCGGTACCGTACCGAAATACCGAACAGTGAAAATGTGTAAAAAAATACCGACCGAACTTGCAATATTTCGGTACGGTACCACGGTAATTTCGGTACGGTAATTCGGTGCCCACCCCTAATTGCACCACTCAATCCAGAAAAGCCCTTTAGTATTCCAACAACAGGGCCCCGGCTTTTGGGGAAGTTCTGGACACCTGAAACAAGAGCTGCTGTGTTGAAGTAAGTCTCACCATTTGTCCCCACAAATATAGCTACACAAATCTGCAGAACAAATTTAGTCAGAATTGACAAAACATAAAAATTACCTCTAAAGTAAAGTCAGGTAATGTTAGAAAAGAATAGCTACTAGAATCTGGGGTTTAGGATGCATCTAAACCAAATGGTTCACAGCCAAAGGTTACTTACTGGCTGTGAAACAAACAAAGAAATGGCGTAACGCTCTACATTGCATAACAAATACACTTTGCAGCATCTAACCTGAACTGCAACCCAAAATTCTAGGGTATGATGATTGACAACTTATCAATTGGATCAGGGAATATAAGGAATTAACACACTACTGTAGAAAGAAACAGATAACTATAACTACGAAAGAAGTTTCTAACATCTACACTAGGGAGGCATTCAAATACAGTGACTGCTTATTCTACCAATTTTATTAAAACTTAACATCACATTGAGATTTCGGGAACTAGTCACTGTTAAAATTTGGGTGACTAAGCAGTGAGGAGATCAGTTTCCATAATTTTATTTCCATTGCTATAAAATTTTACTTTGTTGGTAAACAGATCACAGTTGGAGCCTTATATATGCTGACTTTCCAGTAAGGATTCAAGATCAGACTACTGCACACATATTTCCAGTTCTCAAGAACAAACATTAGGATCTTCCTGATAAATTGAAACGACCACAAATTTTGCAGCGATTCAAAGAAGAAGCAAATATTTCAAACAACCCAACCAGTTAAAATATCCAACCTGTACAGAAAAAGCATAGAATTATATTCAACTGACAAAATGACCCACAAGTTTTCATTCAACGATTATGACCGTTCTTTTTTAATTTGATAATTGAGGCCCGGAATCTCAGAAAGAGGATTCTGCTCCCTTTCTCATTTTCCCCAACTTTATCTTCAAAACCAAATTGACCATAAGTTAACCTCAGTGGCAAAGATATCCAATAAAGAATCAAAGCTGAATTTTGGTTCACAGAGGGAATATAAGAACAATCCAATCCAATCCAATCCAAACCACAGACAGTCAGATGAGACCCAGCAACTAGATAACCTTCACATCAGAAAACCAAACTTTGGTGGCAAGAAATGAAGAATACCAAATTTCCCTCAAACCCTACAATCAAACTTTCCATGGAAAATCTAACAAATAAAACTTAACAAATATGATGTTAAAGATAATGAACTCACCACCCAGAATGGTAAAGGAGGCAACTTTCGAGTGACAGTCAGCCAAACCAAGCCATACCCAACAAAGTTCTGCACAGCACCAATGAGCAAAATGGCCCAAATAGGCAATATCTCGCATAAACTCCCAGCCACAAACCCAATAGCATCGCCCAAATCCTTAGCAACACCAAGTATAGCCACCTCCCTCTGGTTATATCCCATCCTGCTCTTAATCACAGGTGACATACTCCCAAACAAGTACCCTATCCCTGCGCAGGACTGCACCCACATAGCACACACAAACGCCAGCCACCTGTGATTCGTAAACACCTTCAATTTCTCCCGCCAACGCTCCATTTTCTTCTCAACAAAAACACTGCTACGCTACCCCAATCTGTACAAAAGACTACAGCTAAGTTCAGACAAGAAATGGGTATCTAGGACAAAAGCAGAGGCTTTTATAGTTGACTTTTTTGTTTGGAAAAGGTACGGGTTGATGGGTACCTGGTCTAGGACTGGTGGGACTGTCACTTTGCAAGAGATACTGTGATGTGCTCTACCGAAAACTTCAAAAAGGATTCCACAGTATCATTTTGAAGTTGAATGGGGCCATCTGCTGGGGATGGCGCGAGATTTGGTGGGTGCCTTTTCAGCCTCCTCTACTCCGCCACTTGCCAGTTGCCACTGCTCCCTCTCTTGCCAGCTTTGGCGATTAAAAACGGTGCGGTTAACGGTGGGGATAGAACTGGTTCTCTCTACTTTGAAAATTAAAATAGCATTATTTTAATCTTTTTCTGACTTTTTTGTTTTTATTCAGTTTTCGAATCGCGGAGATAATTAGTCTCAATTGAAGTCCATTTTTTATAATTTGGTTCGTAATCGGAAGTTTTGAGATTTTTTTAGTAAAAACCCTCAATTGAGAATTTTAATTAAACATATCACCAGAAACAATGCTTTAATCTTTTATTTGGAAGAAGTAAAAAGACTTTCACAGTGGTAAAAATGCTTATAAAAAGAGAAGAAAAACAGAGTGGTAAAAATATCACTTCTTTATTTGGGAATCTAATGCAAAGTTGCGAACCATAAGACTAAAAATTCTGTTTTTCAAAATTTTCTGTTTTTGCAAAACAATAAAAAAATTTGCAAAAATGAAAATTCTGTTTCACAGCTACAGTACGTTTTCTGTTTTTCAACTTTCATTTTTCAGCCTTAGAAAACTCGAAATCGTATTCATCTAACAACTATCTTATTTTTTTGAAAAATAAAAGCTACTACTTTTGTTAAATCAATTTTATTTTAATTAAAAAATAATGCTAATGTTTTTAAAAAAAAAATAGTCAACAAAATAGTAGCCTATTTTAAGTTTGTTAAAAATCAAATATAAATACGCTAAATATATTCATGTATAAATTAAAAAACATAAGTCATTTAGTTTTTTAGAATTAACACTACAAGTTTAGAAAATTTTGCAAACGTCATATTTGAAGTTTTGCAATTGCAAAACAGTTTTTCAGAATTAACACTACAAGTTTAGAAAAAATCTAAAAAATCTAAAAATTCCCAAAAAAATGTAAATAATCCAAAAAAAATGTAAAAAATTAAAATTTATAAAAAACAAATATCTAAAAATCCAGAAAAAAATTGTAAAATTTCCCATAAAAAATGTAAAAACTCAAATTCCAAAACTATTAATCTAAAAATCAAGAAAAAAATTCCAAAAAAAATAAACAATTCGGAAAAATGTAAAAATAACCAAAAAAAAAGTTAATTAATCTAAAAATTCAGAAAAATTGTATAAATCCAAAATAAAATTAATTAATCAAAACATTCCGAAAAAATTGTAAAATCCAGAAATTAATCTAAAAATCCACAAGAATGTTAAAAATCTAAAATAAAATTAATTAATCTAAAAATTCAAGAAATTGTAAAAAATTAATTAATTATAGATTTTTACATTTTTCTGAATTTTTAGATTAATTAATTTTTTTTGTAATTTTTACAATTTTTTGGAAACAAATTTAGATTTTTTTTTTTTTTTTGGAATTTTACATTTTTTTGTGAATTTTTACATTTCTGTTTTGGATGTTTTACAATTATTTTTGGAATTTTTACATTTTTTGTGAATTTTTACATTTTTTGGAATTTTTACATTTTTTTTGGATTTTTAGATTAATTAAATATTTTCTTGAAATTTTTACATTTTGTTTCTGGATTTTGAGGTTAATTAATTTTTTCTAGAATTTTTAGAATTTTTTTAAGATTTGTTTTGGAATTTTTACATTTTTTTTAAAATTTTTAAATTTTTCTGAATTTTTTAATTAAAATCAACAATCAACACTAACGGTCTGTTAGTTTGACTAACAGAGACTACAATTTTATCGTTAACCCTTGGTATAGGAGAGGTTGAATAAAGTTTTTAAAAGTTAGGGGAGGTTTCTATTTTTCGCGTTAGTACGAGGCTTTTTTTACTGTATGGTATATCGAATTATCGACCGAACTAATGTTAATGTTTGTAATTTCAATGTTCCAAGATTATATTTTTACTTATTTAGTATTTATTAAACTAATGTTTGTATGTAATTTGATATTACCGTAATACCGTACCGAAATTATTGAGAGTATTAGTTAATTAATTTTCCAATAAATATTGATCTAATTTTATTCGTATGAATTTAATTAGGAGTATTGATTAATTAAAACAATTGGAACATTGGAATCAATTTACCAGGATTAATTTTAGATAAATATCAATTATGAAGTATTTTTAGCACAATTTTCCATTTTGCAAAGCTAAAAAAAGGTGTATCTTTAGCCATATTTATTCGTAATTGTTTAGGATGTATGAAGTTATTTGTTTTAAATCGAGTTTGTATTTATTTCATAATGTAACTTTCGATAATAACATGATCAAAAATGTTATTCATTACAATATTAAACATTGAATTTTACTCGTATGATTTTAATTAGGAGTATTAGTTAATTAAATATTAATTATGAAGTATTTTTAGCACAATTTGTATCAATCTACGTAAGGGTAGATATGTCTAAAATAATTTTTTTTTTTTAGATTAATAATATAGATTTATTGAACTAGAGAAAAAAAAAATTTGGAAAATGTTTACAAAACAGAAAATTTTGCAAAATTTTAGTTGTGAAACAACTTTTGGAAAATTTTCCAGTTTTGTAAAAAATTTTGCTTTGTGAAACAGAACCTAATGTTCTCACTTCTCACCATGAAGGAAAAGATTTTTACATACTTACTAACACAAGAATTATGCAGCTCGATACTCTGCTCAAACACTTACGTAACAACCTCTACCGATACTAGCAGTTGCCAAAGAAATTACATTCCCAGCCACTCCAAGATGGAATGTGACCAAATAATGATACAAACACAACAGTATGATTCTGGCTTGTGACCTATATACATGAATCAGAGAAAATTTCCCAAACCGAGCAAGAGATCCAACCATCTTCATGATATTCCAGTGGAAGAAATGTCCACTTTTACCAACTCCATTCCTTCTGAGGTAACAAGTGGTGCTGTATCACTTCTCTGCACACCAGCACCATCTCTGCCCATGCAAATAATGATTAAAGGCGGTGCATATTGCTTCCCCCTAGCAGCTCAAGCAAGACTCTTCTCGTAAAGCTGAGCATAAACGCTCCTGGTCCGACGAACAACAATCAAACTCATGACCATTGCCACGAGACAGAGACCAGACATGATCCCACAAGTGAAGGAATAACATATGGAACCCACACAATTCAGTGACTCCTCGTCTGGAACATGGATCGGGAGCATAGGCCCCGCATGTAGCCGCCTAAGAGCAGCCTGCTGCTCGGCATAATAGTCATATATTCCGCTAGCAATAACACCAGAAAATACAAGAGAACCAGCAGGACTGGACAATGCAAGAAAATTGTACAAGGCACCAAAACTCTTCAACCCAAATAGCTCGGAGACGGCAGCAGGCACAATTGCCCAGTGAGCACCATAGCCAAGTCCTATCAGAATGCTCACCACATAAATCTCTCCAGGCCAGCCCATGGCATAGTAGAACAGGCCAATTGCCATGACAACCTGAACAACAGCCATTGCTACTGGTCTTGGGTAGGCAAATTCGCTGAAAAAAATAAAAGTAGGATTAATGATGTGCCAACATTAATTACAATATAGGTTACTAGATTATATTTTCAGGTGAGAATGCTCAACTGAATTGGTTACCTAATGATAACTTCTGAGAAGTAACCACCACCAATACGACCAAGAAAGTTCCAAATGCTGATCATAGATACAAATATAGTGTAATCGTTATACCCTAGAGACTGACACATCTGACCCAAATTATCTATAATAGTTAGACCAGATCCAGAAGCCAATACCAGGGAGAAGAAAATAAGCAAAAAATCTGCCTTTACTAGTGCCTGCATTAAGGTAAAGTCCTCTCCTCTACGTGGGCCTTTTCTTCTCTTTACCCTCACAGCTCCATCAGCAGCTGCTTGGAGCAGTTTAGCTTGCAAACGAGCCATTCGTTTATGTCTTTCATAGGCTGGAAGTGATTCCTCTTCTGCAGGCTTCTCGTCTTCAACCTCACTAAGAATGAAACTTCCAAACTTCTGCAGCTCAGATTTACCCTCCTCTTCTTGATCTGGCACGGGAAGAAGAATTTCCTCTACTGGTGGACTTGGTACTGATCTAAGGGCCAACACAATAGGAATTACAATCGGAAGCAACACGAGAATGATCAAAATTAATGCCAATACAGTGACCAACTTCCGATTCACATCAACTAGATCCTCAAGTAACAAGACCCCCAATAAATAAGCTGCTAGGATGAGGCAGATAGTGTAGGTAAACATGAAGCTTGAATTATCAGATGACCTGACTTGTTTGTGACCACCTACAGGTCTTACAATAAACATTACAGAAAGAACAACAATTGAAGGCCCAACCGCAACCACAAAAATCAATGATGCTTGATCAGGTGAATTGATCATAGCATAAACCTGAGCCAGAATTGCACCACTCAACCCAGCAAATCCCTTCAAAATCCCAACAACAGGACCCCGGCTTTTTGGGAAGTTTCGCACGCCTGAAACCAGAGCTGCAGTGTTGAAATAAGTCTCACCATTTGTGCCCACAAATATAGCTACACAAAACTGAAGACCGTAATTCTAGTTAGAATTTTGTAAGTGCAACAATTGACTCAACACAGTGGTCCCTTTACTAGTAATTATTTGGATCAAGGAAACACTTGCAGGCGATTGGTAACTAGCAAAAGGAAATTTTAGGGTACAAACAAGTAAAATATGATTAATGCAGTGGCAAGCAGATCAGTTCCTGAAAATTTGACTTTTAAAAAGTTTTTAAGACTCATTTCATCCAAAATTCGAGCATTATATTCATTGTTTCAATTAAGATGTATGATCAGATAACTCAATATGCCTTCCTAGTACTCCCAAAAACAAACATCAGTGCCCTTCTAGATCAATCAAAACTAACACCAAGCAGATAAAGAATATAATGAAAAGGGAAGCAAACCCTATTAGGTTATGGAAGTCAATGAAAAAGAAGTTAAAGCTTTCCTATCTCATCATGGTTTTGGATTTTGTAAAGTGGAAGAAGTAATAAAGATTCACAGGTTAATCGTCCAATTTGTACAAGGGGATAGTACATATTTACTTCTAGATTCATATAAGGCTCAGAAAAGGGTTCTCCAATTAGATCAAAGATCTCAACTTCTCATCTTTGCCACTTTTTCTTGGAGACCCGATAGACCATTGTGTAACCTCAGCAGCTTAGACAGTTAGCCACGATCTGGATTCCTGTGCTTTGATAGGCTTGATTCATTCAATAATATTTTTAAACAGAATTCAATGCCACTAAATCTCAGTTACTAAAGATTCTAATATAAAGAGAGAACATCAGAACAACCAAATTTAAACCAGAACCAGACAGATTATTCCCAGCAAATAACCAATCAAACCCAACAATTGAACTTTCATGGAAAATCTACACGGAAAATGTTTAGGAACACAAAAAACAAGGCTTTTCTTTTCTAATCAAAGAAGATTAAAGCGAAGAACTTACCACCCAGATAGGCAAAGCAGGCAATTTTTTAGTGACAATCAACCAAACCAACCCATACCCAACAAAGTTCTGCACAACTCCAATAAGCAAAATTGCCCAAAAGGGCAATATCTCGCACAAAGTCCCAGCCACAAACCCAATAGCATCACCCAAGTCCTTAGCAACACCAAGTACAGCAACCTGCCTCTGGTTATACCCCATGGTGCTCTTAATCACGGGCGAAATACTCCCAAACAAGTACCCTAACCCTGCACAGGACATCACCCACATTGCACACACAAACACCAGCCACCTGTCATTCGCAAACACCTTAAATTTCTCCTTCCATCGCTGAATCATCTTCTACTCAACAAACTACCCCAAACCCAGTTGCCCAACAACACTATTGGTTTCAGTACAGAGTAGACGTGGATATTTACAACTGGGTACCTAAAAAGAAGAGACTTTTTTCTGCAGAAAGTTTTGGTCAATTGTGTCTTGTAGTACGGCGGCTATAAGTTGTTGGAGTTGGATGAATATTGAGCCATCGGTGGTGTTGTAGTAAGGTAGCTCCACCAGTCTGTTGTGTCGTGTAATCCATGAATATTGAATAATTGGGGAAGTGGACCCTCTGCTTCCTTGCACTTATCACCTCACCTCACCTCACCTGACCTCCCCTTATCACCTCACATCCCCTCTCATCTCATCAGTATCATGTATGGATTGGTGTGGCAGTGGCACTGTGGCTCAAGAAGATGCGTTTTGGCGTTTGAAGGGGACAGCGATATACTCAAATAAGGACTAATTCTAAAGCCCTTGAATTTTTGTTTAAATTCAAACATTCCCTCAAACTAAAAAAGTAGTTGATTTAGTCTTCTAAATTATTGTTTTTAAAGCAATGTAAACCTGACGTATTACAAAATAACAAGTAATATTTTTTAAAAAAAAAGAGAAAAAAATCATATTTATTCACCAAACAACCATTTTTGCAATTAGTTTCCCCTCCGTGCGGTTTGCCTCTTCAAATTGTCTTGTAGTTAAGAGGTGGTTTTTTGCAAGACACTCCTTGTGTTGTGTGGTTCAATAAAACATGAAATTATCAACAAAAAAACAAACCATTTTTGCAAGACGAGAGGATTTTTGTTTTAAAATTGAATATTAATGATGTTTTCTTATACTCCATTTTCGATTAATTGACATTTTTTTACGAATTTTCTGGTTCATCTCTTCTTGTCATTTTATATTTTCCGGAGTATATATTTTGTGGCAATGACAAATTAACCTTTCTGCATCAACCCAATTTGATGATGATGTGGTAATTTGAGTAGAAATTAGGAAAAAAATGAAACAATGTGGAATAAAATAAGATTAAATATCATTATTTTAAATTTTATTACTATTTAAAAAAGATAGTTATTAAAAAACGGAGGAAGTACTATACTAATAATTATTGTTCTTTTTTGGGATAATTTGTACTACAACTCTAGAATTATTTGTCAAATGTACAAAATAATCATATCTTTTTAAAAATTTGATTTCAATCCTTGAAACTTAAGGATCTTATTAAATGGTGCACATATAATGTAAAATTGTAACTAAAAAAGTTAAAGTAAAAAATAACATATAATACTTTTTTAGGCTTATTTTGATAATAAAGGTAAAAATAGAGTCGATTATTAAGTAAGGAGGGTACAATATATTTTAGGGTATATTATATAACAAAAAAATACATGTTTGGAAATGAGATTCTATAAATATAGAGGTTAGACTGGGAAAAAATCTATAAACATGAGAACTAAATTAATCATTAAATTATTATTTTAGAGAAAAAAAAAGTAAAAAAAAAGAACTACACACAATGAAATATAATATTTCATAAATTCAAGAGTTTAATTGAAAATCTTTTATGACCAATGAATCATTTTTAAAAAAAAATTGGTTATATTATTAATTATCATTATAATATTATCAATCAAACTCATGATCTACGTCATAAAAACGACATATACTAACCAATTAAAGTATTCGATTGGGTCTCTAACGTATTCTGAAGTTTAATAAAATCTTTAATATTTGTGTATAGAGCTCGATTGAGTCATTCCGTGACAAAAATCCTACGTGGTACGGAATATTCCGTTAGTGTGTATTTTTTAATATTTTTCACCAAAAAATAAGGAGTCTTTAGGTTTGTTTTTTTGTTCATTTTCTTTTATTCTTCTATAGAGATACTTTTATTTATTTATTTATAACTTTTCTTATTTTAATATTTTTGTCCTCACTTTTTAGATAATATTAATAAAAAAATTAAAATAATAGAATGAGCTGCTATGTTGAATTTTTTTACACGATGAGGATTTTAACGAACGAAATACATAATGTTAGGGATTTTATTGAATCAAAATATACGCTAAGAACTTAATCGAACTTTTAGCAAAACGTTAGAAAACTTGGGGTACATTTAAAAAAAAATAATAAGAAGAAGAAAGATTTTGTCCTCTAGCCCTATTTTGGTAGGGGACTAGTTTCTAAATACCCATTTCGTTATTTATACGGGAAAATACATCTTACGTCTTTAACGTTTTACAAAAAAATCGATTGAATCTCTAATATATTATGAGGTTCAATAAAATCCCTAATGTATAAGTATGATGTTCGATTAGGTCTTTTCGTGACAAAAATTCTAGGTGACACGAAATATTCTATTATTTAGTATTTTTAATCTCTAGCAGATTTTTTTAATTATAAAGAAAATGTGTTCAGTTGCTTTTATTCTTGTATAAAGATACTTCTATTTTTATTTTTAAAATTTTTTTTGTTGTTTTAATATTTTAGGTCCCACTTATTAGATAATATTAATAAAAAAATTAAAGATAGCAGAATAAACTATTTTGTTGATTTTTTTACACAGTGGAAACCTTAACGAACAAAAAAATATAGCGTTATGAATTTTATTGACCGCGAGTTCAAGTGAGCTACCCCTCTACTACCAGAGTAGAGAGCGGCGGAGCTTCCAATGCGCACCCATCGCAGAATCTAACCTTGCATAACTCCACGTCACGCGCTCATACAAACTAGTAGTCTAGTAGTATGAAGAAACATCAATGCACAAATCAAAACACCCTTAACATCGCCTCGTCGCAACAGCTCCCTCCTTCCAGCTCTCTCTTCATCGTCCTCGCCGGATCATCCATCATTTCCTTGCAAAGGTACCGCTCTGTTCTTCACTTCAATTTTAATTTCCGTTTCGAAAGATGGAGATCCGTCTGTTGCGTTACCAAACCATCTCGTTGGATCAAATTAGAAGTCATTATGCGCTTTGCTTGCCCTGCTCGTTGCCCGATCACAAGCTTTTCAATAAAATTGTGTTCAAATGGGGGAGCCCATTTGACAAATTCCGGTGTTTTGCTTCTCTGAACCAAGGGCTGCATCCGCGGAGGCCAATGCCCAAACCTAACGGAGTTGAAATTGAAGTGAAAGAAGAGAGGGTTGGTTTTGTGAGCAAATCTAGTGAAGGGCTTTGTAGTCAGATTGAGGAGTTAGTATTGTCTGGTAGATTTAGAGAGGCGCTTGATCTGTTTGAGATGTTTGAGATTGAAGGTGGGATCGATGTAGGGAGTAGTACTTTTGACGCGTTAGTGAGCGCATGTATAGGACTAAGATGGATCAGAGGAGCTAAGAGGGTGTTTAGCTATATGGTCAGTAATGGGTTTGAGTTCGATTTGTATATGAGGAATAGAGTGTTGCTTATGTATGTGAAATGTGGGATGATGATTGATGCACGGAAATGTTTTGATGAAATGAGTGACAGGAATTTGGTTTCTTGGGTTACAATGATTTCGGGTCTTGTAGATGTAGGGAGTTACGTGGAGGCATTTAAGTTGTTTTTAACTTTCTGGGAGGAGTTCTGGGAGGAGGAGTCTGATGAATGTGGTTCCCGTATGCTTGCAATGATGATTCGGGCATCTGCTGGGCTGGGATTGAAATCTGCAGGAATGCAGTTACATTCTTGTGCTTTGAAGATGGGGATAGAGGGTGGTATATTTGTTTCGTGTGCACTGATTGATATGTATAGTAAGTGTGGAAGCATTAAAGATGCTCATTTTGTATTTAATGCGATGTCCGAGAAGACTACAGTGGGATGGAATACTATTATTGCAGGATATGCTCTTAATGGCTATAGTGAGGAAGCTTTGAATTTGTTTTATAAGATGCGTGATTCTGGTGTTAGACTAGATCATTTTACGTTTTCTATGATTGTAAGAGTATGTGCAAGGTTGGCTTCGGTGGAAAACGCTAAGCAAGCTCATACTGCTCTGATTCGGCGTGGTTACGGGAAGGATATAGTAGCAAATACTGCACTTGTGGACTTGTATAGCAAATGGGGAAGAATAGAAGATGCTCAACATGTTTTTGACAGTATGCCATGCAAGAATGTCATTTCTTGGAATGCATTAATTGCTGGATATGGTAATCATGGTCGAGGAATTGAGGCCATCAACTTGTTTGAGCAGATGCTTCAAGAAAGAACGACACCTAACCATGTTACTTTTCTTGCTGTTTTGTCTGCTTGTAGTCGTTCAGAATTATCAGAGTATGGTTGGGAAATTTTCCAGTCGATGGGAGGGGATTTCAAGACCAAGCCCAGGGCAATGCATTATGGATGCATGATTGAATTATTAGGTAAAGAGGGACTCTTGGATGAAGCTTTTGCTTTGATAAGAGGTGCTCCCTTTAAGCCTACAGCAAACATGTGGGCTGCTTTGTTAACAGCCTGTCGGGTCCATGGGAACTTGGAGATGGGGAAATTCGCAGCTGAGAAACTTTATGGAATCGAGCCAGAGAAGCTCAGTAACTATGTTGTGCTTTGGAACATATATAACAGTGCTGGCAAGTTAAAGGAAGCTGATGACGTATTACAGACCTTGAAAAGAAAAGGTTTAAAGATGCTTCCTGCCTGCAGTTGGATTGAAATTCTGAGACAGCAGCAAACGTTCCTTTCCGGAGATAAACGTCATCCCCAAAGCAAGGAGATATATCGAAAAGTGGACAGCTTGATGTCAGAAATTTCGAAGCTAGGTTATGTTCCTGAGGAGAAAACTTTGCTTCCAGATGTGGACGAACAAGAAACGGACGTATTGTTGTACCATAGCGAGAAACTGGCAATCGCATTTGGCCTCATCAACTCTCCAGCTTGGGTGCCCTTGCAAATTGTGCAGGGTCACCGGATATGCGATGACTGTCACAGTGCGATCAAGCTGCTAACTAGGATCACCAGAAGGGAGATTGTCATCAAGGATGGCAGCAAATTTCACCATTTCAAAAAGGGGAGTTGTTCCTGCGGGGACTATTGGTGATGCTCAATTTTACCTTTCAGCAAGGATTGGTGGCCTCATTCAAGTTTTCTTTAATCCCATTAATTTATTTTACTTAGAATTCAATAGTCTAATAGCACAGAGAAGTATAAGTTTTCCAGGTTATAGTTATAGACAGATTGTAAGATTATTCTGAGATAGAACTCTGAATAAGTAGCTATGTAAAGTTGAAATCTTTATCATTGGCATCTACTCCAAGCTTTGGAAATTGAAGTTCCTTATCAAAAAGGTTGTCACTTTCATCTGGTTGTTAGAGACATTAAAATTTGATAAAAAGTTTTATTAGTTGTTAATAGCATTACATTGTGTTTACAAAGGTTTTGGGATTTCCTGAGTTTCATTCCATAGGTTGTAAAGGGCTTCTCAGATGTCGGCGATTTCGTGGTTGTGGCTCTGGGTATGTCTTTTGTGTTCTTTGGCGTGTTCTGTTCTGGCGTTGATTATTCACTGGCGCTTCCAATATTCTGCGAGAAGGGGAACGCGGGCTTATTATGGGTGTGGTGCATTCGCTGCGTCGACTTGATTCTATCTATAATTTGCTCTTCCAGTGCGCAGTGCTTGTTCGACAAATTAGCTCCTCACTGATTCTTGCAAGCTGGGAAATTATTATCTGCTGCATATTGTGTTGAATTTCCCATGAACCAGGTGCCTGTCCACAGAAGCCTGGTTCTGCCACTTTCCCTTTCTTTGGCGTTCTGGTAAACATCTTCAATTTTTCTCTCTTTTGTATTTGGCTTCATTTTCATTCATTCTGCCTAATCAATCCTCATTTCATGGAACTGCAGCCTGTTATTGTGGATGAGAAGGGCGTTGAAATTGAAGGTGAGTGCAGTGGGTACTTGTGTGTGAAACACTCATGGCCTTCAGCATTCCGAACTCTTTTCGGCGATCATGAGAGATATGAAACAACATACTTCAAGCCATTCCCAGGCTATTATTTCACTGGTGATGGCTGTAGCAGGTATGTTATGGCTATAACTTTGACGTTGCTATTTTTTTCCCCCTCTTAGGTGGAGGGAGGGAGGGTTGGTGACGATCTAAATTTGTACTGCATTCAGGAACTCTGGTCCATGTCAGACTTTATAACTGCGTGTGATGGTTTGTTTCAGGGACAAGGATGGGTACCATTGGCTTACTGGAAGAGTTGATGATGTCATAAATGTCAGGTACCTTATGGATGCCATAAAGCGTTTTTTTTCCTTTTCATTTTTTTAATACTATGTATGTATATAATATAATATATGAACAAGTATAGATAACTTCAAGGTTAAAGACACATCGCCATCAAACTATACTTTCCTTTTTATCTCTATTTCAAATCAATCTGTAGTTGTCATTATATCCTGTTGTTACAAGTTAAAATATACATAATCCTTTGGTTATACAGTTACTTAAAGCATGCAATTTCTTTCTGCATTTGTGATGTTTCCATATTATATGCAGTGGTCACCGCATTGGCACAGCTGAAGTGGAATCTGCTCTTGTTTCACATCCGCAATGTGCAGAAGCTGCTGTGGTTGGTGTCGAGCATGAGGTATTTATCTGTGGGAGAATTTTCACGAAAATGTTAATTTCTGCACTTAACTGCATGTCCCAGCTAACTTTTGCATTCTATTGTTAGGTCAAAGGGCAAGGGATATATGCATTTGTTACCCTTATGGAGGGTGTTCCATACAGTGAAGAACTTCGGAAAAGTCTTGTACTCGCTGTACGACAGCAGGTCTGTACTCAATCCAATACCTTCTCTAGTCTTGTAACAAAGTTGTGAATAATGTGATGCGAGCCCATATATATAGTAATTAGTACACCTTAAAATCTTACAGTTGTAGTCAAGACTTTCATTAGGAATTGAATTTGCATCGCAACGGATAACTTAAAATCACCTAGATATTAAATTTGCTGTGCTCATCCCAACCCTGTGTATGGCCATGGTTGCTTACAAATACGAATGAAATATGCACACATCTTTAGACTCTTCTTGTGGTCCGGTTTCAGATTGGAGCATTTGTAGCACCAGACAGAATCCACTAGGCTCCTGGCCTTCCAAAGACGAGAAGTGGCAAGAAAATGAGACGGATTCTGAGAAAATTTGCTTCCAAGCAGTTGGAGACACGAGCACACTTGCGGATCCAGGTGTGGTTGAGCAGCTTATTGAACTTGCAGATCGCTAAAGATCCGTCCTGTTTGTGTAGTCCTGTTTCGTCACCCATTGGCAGCATTTTTCTTCAGCCATATCAAAGAGATTATACCAAAGACCAATTGCGGAAGATGAATGGCTGGAACTTGGATGTGCTTTCTGAGATGCATTTAGCCTTTGATTTATTTAATTTTGCATCAGAATAATAGTAGTAGGAAGAGATGGGAGTCTGAAGCAAGCAATGGACTATCCTAGGGTCTAGGCTTTGCGCTGGCAGGAAATAAGTCACTTGTATCGTTTTATGTTAAATTAAAATCTCTGTAACACTAACCTTGTTTGTCTTGGGTGCAAATCAAATTCACCTTTGAAACGGGCTAATATAGGGGTTGGGGAGTGGGTGGCCCGGCCCGGCCCATCCCCAAGTTTTTAAAAGATTTTTATTATACTTTCCTTTTCTTAGAGAATAATATAATACTTTCCATATCAAGTTACCTATCTTAAAAAATATTTTTAATGCTATATTCTGTATTACTCACAGCACTCTGGACATTTAAAATGATATGTCAGCGATAGAAATAGCATTACATGAATTCCCTTGCAAATTACTCTCTCCGTCCATAAATAATGGACGTTTTAGCCCAAAAACGTTGTCCATTTTTAATTGACGTCATTGGCAATTGTGTCCACTTTATTTGTGTTTTGACAAAAATACCCTTAAATGATGCGTCGTTTTGTGCACGAACATCGCGTCATACGAGACAAAAAAGGAAAACAAAAAACTTAAAGGGCCATATTTGAAATTTTTGGGGGACATAGAAAAGAAAGAGTCAGAGAAAAAGCTGCAACAATTCTTCACACCATCTTTCCTCCTCCGATTTCAAACCTAAAATAAAACAAGTTTGGACAACATGATCATGAAGGTGACCATATATTCTTGCCGGAAATGACGAGGCGAGCAGAACGGAGGTGGTGGCTGCCTCAACGGTGGCCGGACGCGCCGGCGCGTGGTGCGATTGGACGGTCGGAATGGTGCCGTTCCACCTGCTCCCGACTCGAGACGTCCTTCCGCTCCTTTTCGCGGTGGCGGTGAGAATGAGAAACGATGACAGAGGGAGTATTTTTCCGGATAGAGGGAGAAAAAAAAAAGAGAGAAAGAAAGAAAGAAAAAAGAGAAAAAAGGAAGAAGAAGGTTTCTATGGCGGACACGTGGCAACAACCACTGACTCACAGTAAATTTCTTAATCTGTGTGAATCACTCTCTCGCGTTCATTATTTATGGACAGAGGGAGTAGTATATTCCGAAGATAGCCGAACGCGTGGGCAAATGCCAAACGACAAACATACAATAACCTCTTGCTATCTGTTGATTCGTACAGTAATAATAACACTGGATAACACATACCCCTTGCTGGACTCCTATTGAAATTTGAAACACAGTAGGTAGGTGACAATGCCTACAAAACCATAACATTGCCAGACAAATCTAAGAGGCAAAAACAGAACCATAACATCGCCAGACAAATCTAAGATGTAAAAACAGAAGAAAAAAAGCCTCTAAATATATGCAACCAACAACAAGATTGTTCTGACAGAATTCATTTTTCCAAAGAGACTGTTCTATAGTAAAAATCTGTAAACATGGAAGCGCGTGCAAATAACAAAATAAGGGATGCAGCAAAATCTCAGGCAACACCAGTCACAAAAGACGCATCAACCTTGCCGCAGGCTTCCATAGTCCTCCGCCGAGTACCCTAGACTCTATGTAATCAATCAGCCGGCTAAAGGATGCATCCGATTCCACCCAACCCTCTGCAAAACTGCGATCCCTCTTGAGATTTGTTGGTGACAGTCTCAACAGTGAAGCCCATGAGCTTGCGCTTGCCCTCAAGAAACTTACTAAAGTGCATTTTCTCCATAACCTCCAACTCTGCACCTGTGAAAGGGTCTTCGAAGTTTTCCGGATCACCCTCTTGCTCCTTGTTGAGATTCTTTTCGACAATTTCATTTGTGACAGTGTTCTTAAGCACATAATGACTTATGTCTACGCTTTCCCAGACAAGGACAGTGTCAACAACACCGCTTTCAATAGCCTCCAATGTGTCATCTAAACCAAACACATACCTCTCACTGCCTTGGCTGATCCCCTCTAAGTACGTTCTAAGCAAGCGTTTTACCTTAACGAACTTCACATTAAGCCTAAGCAACATTTCTTCCGACAGCCCAATAGCCTCGTCAAACCCACTCTCCCCGCCATATGAAACATCAACTACCTTCAATATTTTGCCTTTCAAACGGGGGTCAAGGTCAATCTTGACACCAAAGATCAGCTGCTGCACGAAATTAGACGAACCAGCCAGTATCAACGCCGAAACATTGAGCTCACTGGTAGCAGGGTTGATGAAGAACTGCTTAGCAAGCTCTGCAGTCTTACAAAGATAATCCCGCCTTTCCCTATTAGCCATATCAGCTGAATGCATTTCTGGACCATGCTTCACCAAAAACTCGTGCCATTTACCAGATGACTTCACAGCTTCCATCATTTCTCCCATCATTCCAGTATCATACCTTGGTAAATTAACGGTAAATTTGTGAAGCACCTCTCTCGTGTTTCCACTTAATGTCCCAAATAAGGACCCTTTATAATCCATGACAATAAAACCAAGCTTGAAATCAGATTGAAAGTTGTTGGATTCTTGATCTGCCATCAGTAACGGTAAACCCTAGAAACCCTACAAAGATGAAACAATTAAATGACCAGTGAAGGAAAAGAAATCCACAGCATTTCTCAACATCAGGGTTTACCATCCAGCCTAAACGTAACATTTCCAAATTACTTCCTGCAAAAGGAACAAACAGGCTGCAAGCTTCTAACTATCTGCAAACATACAATAAGGTGAGCCTCTTGGCTCTTGCCTAACTCTTTCATATTATGAATTGCTATTTGTTTATAAGCCTCTACAAAGCCTAAATACAAATATAATATGAGGAAAATAAACTCCAATGCACATAGAAAGTAGTGAAGGAAAAGAAATCCACAGCATTTCTCAACATCAGGGTTTACCATCCAACCTAAACGTAACATTTCCAAATTACTTCCTGCAAAAGGCACAAACAGGCTGCAAGCTTCTAACTATCTGCAAACATACAATAAGGTAAGCCTCTTGGCTCTTGCCTAACTCTTTCATATTATGAATTGCTATTTGTTTATAAGCCTCTACAAAGCCTAAGTACAAATATAATATGAGGAAAATAAACTCCAATGCACATAGAAAGTGGAAGGAAGGGAAGAGAATACCTGGACTGAAGTGAGGTTGAGAGAGGCGATGGAGGAGGAATGAAGGAGAAGGAAAAGATTTTGCCCTAATTGAAACGTAAGATATAATATGATGAATATGAGCGAGTCAACAAGTCATTTGCCAACAAAATCAAGAAATGAAAGCACATAGAAAGAGGAAGGAAGGAAGGGAAGAGAATACCTGGACTGAAGTGAGGTTGAGAGCGGCGATGGAGGAGGAAAAGATTTTGCCCTAATTGAAACGTAAGATATTATATGAGGAAAATAAACTGGGAAATAGAATTGTGTATAACGGGATTCGAACACATTCTATTTTGAAAGGGAGGCAAATTTTTAACCACTGAAGTAAAGTTGAATGTTGATACTTGATGCATATATATATATATATATATATATTTACCTATAAATATATATTCTACCGGTTCTACCGGTTCCGGTTTACAGGGAAACAAATATATATATATATATATATATATATATATATATATATATATATATATAATTGTTTGCTTGGAGAATATGATCAACAAAAGCATATAGTAGCTATTGAATTCACGACTCTCGTCGTTTAGCGAGCAAAGTGTGTGATGTGCTGTACTAGAATGAATGCATTTGGTATCTTATGATTGTTTTCTTACATTATTTTTAGCCGATTTCTTCACAAGAATGGAACTATGAAGGTTTCTTTTTTTTTTCTCTCTTTAAAAAAGAAAGAAAGAGTTTGTAGCTAGCAATGCAGCACTCATTTTCTACCAAGCTAAAAGGATTCATCACTTCATCTTCTTTTGATGGTAAAAATAATAAATGGAAAGGATTTGTGTTCCACCAACCCCACATCTATTTTTAGAACTTATCCAAAACTAATTTCCCATTATATTCAATTAAAAAACTGACCCAAAAGAAAAAAAACCTGTCCTCGAATGACTTGATTTGCAAACCTGTCTCGCATGCAATATGCCACAACTTGCATTTTATACACTATGCTAAACATTAGTGGGTTAATTAAATTTTCGTCAATAAAATACATTAAAATAGAAGTATTTTTTCCAGTCTAGCTTTCGGGGTGTACTCTCTATTTTCCCTCAAAATGAAACTAATTTCTTTTTTGAGTATAGCCGGAAGGTAATTCTCTACCATTATTTATAATTATATCGATCTAAATGGAGTTTCTGTATGTATGTATGTAAGTAAATTCCCCTCCTTTGTTATTTTTAATACTGCTGACAAGGGTTGAATAACATATTTTTTTAGTAATTAACTATGAGTGATGCCTTTTGAAAGCAATGAGGGGAGGGCTTAATTTCCCGTTACTCGTGTGACATATGGTTGATACGATCATGATCAGGTATGAACGCGATGCGGTTAAAAGCGATTAATTATACCGTACGGTAATTATTGTGATTTTGAACATAAGTAATCGCATTAAAAAATTAGATTGTGGTTTTCACCTTAATAACTGATTAATAATCGCATTCGTTTAATATTTTTATATGTTTTATACTTTTATATATTCATAAATATATTTGATAAAACTAATAATTATAATAATGGATAATACATAAATTTTATATCTAATAAATGAATGTAATTATATGTTTTATTTCGTTCATACTAAAATAATTAGATTTTTTGTAACATAACTTCCATTTCGGTTTTTGATAGAACGTTTAATATGTGTAATTATCCCCTCTTTTATGTGCCTTTTTAGATCATGATGCTACTTATGTTGCTGTGTTTATTCACTTTCTACAGATCTGGGCAATTTAAGAGGAAAATACAAAAAGGAACGTTTTCTATCACTTTCTGGATGCATTGGAGCAGCTAGGTCGAGCAGCTGGACGTTCGAGGAAAGCAGCAGTGCCCTAGCGAGGAAAGGAAACTAGCGCAAGAAAGGAAACATATCGGATCTGCTCAATTAATGCTCCAGAAGTTCCAATCGCAGTAGAAGTCCTATGGGGAGTTGAATTCAAATCAGATTAGGAATTTAATTTGTAATAATAATATAAATACTTTAGTAATTAGGTTTTGAGGGAGTTCGACTCTTCTCTCTTCTCCCGCCACCACTGCCTTCGGCAAACCTCTGTTCTCTTTTCAATAAACCGGAACAGTTGCTCCGGCCAGTAATCAATAAGAATTCTTCTTCATCTTCTCTTCTATTTTAATTATGCAATTTATTTATTTAATTATTTTTACTTTTAATATGAGTGGCTAAGTCTCTTCGTTCTTGGTAAGAGTCGATTGAAGGTTGCAAGGGAAGCCGTGAGGTCAGATTGTACTTCATAAATTCTGTGTTGGTATCTTCTTGATTCAATAATTAATTGTCAATTTACCTAGGGTAATTATTAGCTTGATCACCTAGTAATTGAACTAGAGTAATTACTATCGTCCTTGTAGTTATACCTAACGCGAAGCTGCAGGGTAAAGTAGATAACCATTCTGGTCCTGACTGGAAACCTGGTATCCCCCAGTTGGATTGAACAAGTCGTTAGGGTAGAGCCTCCAGCACACCGAGTGGCTCGCCCTAGACGCATCTTACCTCTTCTTCATGGGGCATCTGAGTGTTGCCTCCATAAGCGTACCTTGGAGGACGGCGGACTGTCAAGGTTAACCCATAAGCGTACCTTGGGATAACTTCTATTACGAAGGTAAGCAGGGGACCTAAGCGTACCTGGTCCCTATAGTGCGTCTATCAGCTCGGGGTAGACGATGCTTGCGCCAATGACCGGCTGACCATAATTGCAACTGGATTCGTACTCTTACTGAGAACCCTTGTCTCCTCTGATTTCTTATTACTTCTATTACTCTTTACTACTAGTTGTTGTTTACTTTTGTAGTTAATAATTAGATTAATCAAACAACCATTCAAAACCCCCCTTTTTGGTTACTTGTTGCTTGGATTGTTTAGTCTGCCAAATTGATCTGAGTGTTGGTCCCTTAATCCCTGTGTTCGATCCTGTTACCATTATACGCAATTTATTGTGCACATTGACTGCAGGTTTTATTATTTTTGTATGTGCTTCAACAACACATCAAATTTTGGCGCCGTTGCCGGGGATTTTCGCAACTAACGCTCTTTTCTTTCTTGTATGACCAGGTCTTCCAACGCAACTTTACTACCTTTCGATCCAGAAATCCGGAGAACAGAACGATTAGCTCGCAAACTTGCTAAGCAAAATCAACATGACCCTCCCCCTGAAACTTTGGAACCTCCTTCTTACTTCGGTCTGCTTGATCGAGACGTTGAAGACAACCTGAACTCCGAACGACCTGCTATGGCTGACGAGAACCGAAACCCCGAACGCCTTGCTGGGGCTGACAACGGTGACGGTGGAAATGGCGAAGCTGTCATCAATCCCTGCATCTCGGAACTGAATGCTACCGTCGAAACCACTGCTGGGTGCATCGCATGGCCTACTGTTGCCCATGATTGGATTATCAAATCCTCAGTCCTCCACTACTTGCCCAAGTTCCATGGCATCCCCAGAGAAAGTGCCCTCCGACATCTTCAGCAACTCCATACTGTTTGTGAAGCTCTAAAACCCCCAGAGGTGGATATTAATCAAGCCAAGCTTAGAGCATTCATGTGGTCGCTTGAAGATGACACTCGCAACTGGTTCTATGATCTGCCCGCCCTATCCATTACTAGCTGGGCCGACATGTTCAAAGCATTCACCGAAAAATATTATCCTACTTCCATGGCCAATATAACCAAGAAACAGCTAGTCTCCATCACTCAAAAAGAGAATGAGAACATTGGACAGTACTACGAGCGGTTCAAGAAGATGCAAACTCTCTGTCCCTCGCACAACATCCCTGACCACGCCCTCCTTGGGTACTTCCACGAAGGATTGCGGGGGCGAAGCAAAGAATTGATTGATGCTGCCAGTAACGGTGACATGCTTGCCCTAATCACAGAGAACGCAAAAATTCTTCTAGAGCGCATGGCTAAGAATGTTGTGCCATTGGACCAATTAAGTCCCCCCATGCATGACGCTCGATCCGCTGCTATAGAGAACCAACTCTCCACCCTTACTGGAATGATTCAAAACTTCACTAGCGGCCAGCCCGTGCAGATCAAAGCTTGTGGCATCTGCAACTTTACTGACCACCCTACAGACGCCTGTCCACATATTCCAGATGAAGTGGATGTGAACGCCATAGGGAACTACAATGGAGCCCCTAGGAAGCAAGATTCATATACTCAGAATTATCTCAATGGTTGGCGCCACCCGAACTTGAGCTATGGTAACAATAACCAGCAGCAACCTATGCAAAACCAGATGCAGCCGCAAAACCCATTCCAGAACCAACAACATCCCCCCTTCAACCTACAGAATTTCAAACCACGGCCCACCTATAACAACAATCAACAACATCAATATCAAGCTCCGCAGTACCAAGCTCCGTAAGGACCCCCTCCGTCAAACAACGAGGAACCTAGTTTGCGGCAGCTAGTTATTGAATTGAACAAAAAATATGAAACCATGACGAGAAATTATGAAACCATGACCTCAAAATTTGAAAACCTATCCGCAGATATGAGGGAGCTGAAAAATGGTGGAAGACTGCCACCACAGCCTGAAGCAAACCCTAAGGACGGAGCCTGTGCCATTAATCTCCGAAGTGGCACACAGTTACCTGACCGCCAGCCGCTCGCCCAAGAAGTTGAGCACCCTGATCCCACACCCATGGTTGAAGAAGTTGAAGTTAGAGCAGAGAAGGAAAAGAAGGTCTACACTTCCAGAAAACCAGGAACACCCATTAATAATGAGGGTTCTGAATTCTCTGATGAATTCATCATCAAAGTCCTTGAGCCTCCCTTCCCACACAGGTTAGTCAAAAAGAAAAAAGAAAAAGAAGAAAAAGAAATTTTTGACTTATTCAGTAAGGTTCATATTAACATTCCACTTATGCAGGCTATTAAAAGCGTTCCCCGTTACGCTAAGTTTCTGAAATCCTTGTGCACTAACAAAAGTAAAATGGCTAATGTGAACAAAATTAGTGTGGGTGTTAATGTTTCTGTTGTCATTCAAAGAAAAATCCCTCCAAAGTGTGCAGATCCAGGAATGTTTACGATTCCCTGCAAGCTTGGAGGTACTGACATTGGCAAAGCTATGTGTGACTTAGGTGTAGGTATCAACGTCTTGCCCTTGACGATATACGCTCGGCTAGAACTCGGACCACTGAAGCCAACCAGAGTTGTCATCCAGCTGGCAGATCGATCAATTATCTATCCAGAAGGAATCATTGAGGACGTCCTAGTCCAAGTCGGTAGCCTCCTCTTTTCGGCCGACTTTTATGTGATTAGCATGGAGAACGAGCAAGGCACTAAATCCTCCGATGTTCTATTGGGCCGACCATTCCTCAGGACTACACGTGCAAAGATAGACGTTTATGACGCATCAATTTCACTTGAGTTTGATGGGCAGACCATCCAATTTAGCATGACTGATGCCATGCGTTTCCCTTCTGAATTCTCTAGTCTCAATTTTATTGATATTATTGACCCAGATGTTGAGGAAATCGCTGACTTATTTTCTATGGATCCTCTGCAGCTTGCCCTAGCCAATAGTGTCAACTTCGCGGAGATACAAAATTTGGAATCCAAATTTGTCACCCCTCCAGCCCTACGAGAGATCGTTTCTGTCTTGGAAACCACCCCTCACTCTCCGTTTAATATGGTGGTAAAGCCTCTGCCCGCTGAATACACTAAGATCCCTCCTTCCATTGTGCAGGCCCCAAACCTGGAACTCAAAGTCTTGCCCGAGCACCTGAAGTATGCCTACCTTGGTGCCCACGAAACCTTACCCGTCATCATCTCCAACAAACTAGATACTGAAGAAGAAACATCCCTAGTTGCCCTACTGAAGGAATTCAAGAGAGCTATTGGATGGACGATTTCAGATATCAAAGGACTATCTCCCGCCCTGTGCACTCATCGGATACACCTAGACGATGATAGCAAGTCAGTTCGCCAGCCACAACGCCGTCTTAACCCACCCATGATGGAGGTCGTTAAGAAGGAAATATTAAAGCTCCTCGACGCTGGTGTGATCTACCCTATCTCGGACAGTACTTGGGTCAGCCCGGTTCAAGTTGTACCGAAGAAGACCGGTATCACAATCACCACGGGACAGAACGGTGAACAGATTCCCACACGGATCCAGAACGGATGGCGCGTTTGCATCGATTACCGTCGACTAAACGCTGCCACGAGGAAGGACCACTTCCCCTTGCCGTTCATTGACCAGATGCTAGAGTGCTTGGCTGGAAAAACACACTACTGCTGCATCGATGGATATTCAGGATTTCATCAGATACCGGTTGCCCTAGACGATCAAGACAAGACCACCTTCACCTGTCCCTTCGGTACATTCGCTTACAGAAGGATGCCCTTTGGTCTCTGCAACGCACCTGCTACATTCCAGCGTTGTATGGTCAGTATCTTCTCAGAGCTCGTTGAAAAAGGAATCGAGGTATTTATGGATGATTTCACAGTTTATGGTAATTCTTTTCCTGAATGTTTACTCACCTTGCGAAAAGTTTTACAAAGATGTGTTGAAACTAACCTCGTTCTCAATTATGAGAAGTGTCACTTTATGGTAGACCAGGGACTGATTTTAGGACACATCGTTTCCCGCAAGGGAATCGAAGTGGATAAAGCGAAAATCGAGGTAATTGAGTCTTTACCATACCCCACTTGTGTACGTGAGGTACGTTCGTTTCTGGGCCATGCAGGTTTCTACAGGAGATTTATCAAGGATTTTTCCAAAATCAGCCAGCCGATGTGCCAACTGCTTGGCCGAGAAGTTGAATTCATCTTCAACGATAGCTGCAAAGCCGCGTTTGACCTCCTCAAGCAGAAGCTGATCTCAGCCCCCATTATTCCCGCACCAGACTGGACACTTCCGTTCGAAATCATGTGCGACGCGAGTAATAATGCCTTGGGAGCTGTGTTGGGACAGAAGAAAGACCGAGAGGTTTATGTCATCTACTATGCCTCGAAACTCATGGATGCTGCCCAACGAAACTACACAACTACAGAGAAGGAACTCCTCGCCGTGGTCTTTGCATTGGATAAATTCCGCCAGTACCTTTTAGGAACGCAGGTGACTGTCTTTTCAGACCATGCCGCGCTCCGCTGCCTCTTGACCAAGCTGGATGCAAAACCTCGCCTAATCCGGTGGATACTTCTACTTCAGGAGTTCAACTTAGAAATAAAGGACAAGAAAGGCACTGAGAACTCCGTTGCCGATCATCTGAGTCGCCTGTCTGCCCAGACGGATGATTCACTTATTCCTATTCGTGAAACTTTTCCTAATGAACAACTTTGTCTTGCCCAAGCCATTGAATACCCTTGGTTTACTGATATCGCTAATTTCTGTGCCAGAGGTCATTTTCCAGCGGATTCATCCCCCTCGGAACAGAACCGTATTAGGAGACAAGCTAGGTCCTACGTATGGGACAGTCCCTACCTTTGGAAGTTCTGTTCTGATCAAATCATCTGACGATGTGTCACCACCAATGAGATCCCTTCCATCCTCAAGTTCTGTCACTCTTCCACAGAAGGAGGCCACTTTGCAGCCAAGAAGACAGCCATGAAAGTTCTGGAAGCAGGACTATACTGGCCTTCACTCTTCAAAGACAGCTACATGTTCTGTGCAGCTTGCCCGCGCTGTCAGAGTACAGGTAACATTGGTGCCCGAAATCAGATGCCACTCACAGGTATAATCGCTTGTGAAATTTTCAATATCTGGGGAATTGATTTTATGGGTCCCTTCCCCAACTCATATGGAAACGTATATATCCTCTTAGCGGTAGATTACGTTTCTAAATGGGTTGAGGCAAAGGCGACCAAGACTGATGATTCCAAAGTGGTTGCAGCTTTTTTTCGTTCTCGTATTTTCACCAGGTTTGGAGCTCCACGAGCCCTCATTAGTGACCGCGGAACCCATTTCTGCAACCGTGTCATCAGCGGCTTGCTCACGCAGTACGGAGTCACACATCGTGTCTCTACAGCGTACCACCCACAGACAAACGGTCAAGCCGAGGTATCTAATCGAGAAATTAAGGCAATTTTAGAGAAGACGGTCAGCCAATCCCGCAAGGACTGGAGTTTGAAGCTTGACGACGCTCTTTGGGCTTATCGAACAACTTTCAAGACTCCTATCGGCATGACCCCCTACCGACTTGTCTTTGGCAAACCTTGCCACTTGCCCGTCGAAATCGAGCATAAAGCCTTTTGGGCCATTCGAAGAGCCAACTTCAACCTTGACGAGGCTGACCAACATCGCAAGCTACAAATTCAGGAGTTAGAAGAGGTTCGTGATGATGCCTACGAGAATGCTCTCATCTACAAGGGCAAGACGAAGGCCTACCATGACAAAGTCCTATCTCATAAGTCTTTTGAGGTCGGACAGAAGGTCCTGCTCTATAACTCCCGTTTGAGATTGTTTTCAGGGAAGTTGAAGTCCAAATGGACAGACCCTTATGTCGTCACAGCTGTCCATGACCATGACGCCGTTGAAATTCGAAGTTTGGACACTGGAGTCACGTTCAAGGTCAATGGACATCGTCTCAAGACCTTCTATGAGGGGTTCAAGCCATTCGTCGCTGAGGAGATGGATGTTGCTGAACCACCTGACCAACTCTGATTCGAGTTATCAGCGTCTAGGCCGAGACGTTAACTGAGGCGCTTCGTGGGAGGCAACCCACGTTTCTTCCCTTCTTTCTTCCTTCCTTTCTCTTTATTATTATTTTCTTTTCGTATGCCCTTGTTTGAGTTCCCTCTTCGCATTGAGGACAATGCGTTGCTTTAGTGTGGGGAGGGACACTTATGTATTTGTTTTGTGTGTTTATTTTGGGCAATCTTTTTCAATTTTTTTAGGATTTTGTGAACTTTGGTTTTCTTAATTACCTTTTGCTATGCTAGCACTACCCCTGTTTTTAAAACTCACTTTTGATGGAATGCACAGAGTAGGCCCACTTCACACAGAATCTTCACCCACTGCACCAAAACCACTTGCACACCATACTGCCTGTTAGCTCTTATGACTGCGTCTTGCCCTAGCTGCTAGCAATCAATGAATTTTACCTTGTGAGTGTTTGAGCTTCCATGCCATATTTCATTTCTGAGTGGATGCATGATTTGTGTGCTGGCCTAATTTTCATGAGACCCCTAGGGTATAGACATGATCAGACATGGGAATGCGATGATATGATTAGGGACTTTGCACCTTCTTTGTTATCTTTTTTCTTGCTTTTTATCTCTTTACCCACATGCTCACCCCTTTCTTTTACTACCCTTCTAACTACTTGAGCCATTCCTTTCTTTTCTTAGTAGGTGAGAGATGCCTTCGGCAGTGGTGAGGTAGGACAGAGGAAATCAACATCTTCGATGAGGGGGTATCGAGCTGCTTGACCGAGACACTGAGAGCAGATTAAGAAAAGTTGCAGAGAATTGAGCTATAAACGATTAACTGCTGCATCGAAATGCTGGAAGCAGTAATATGGCAACTATCACAGAACGCATAAGAGAGACAAAAGCTCTAGTGTGGGGATTCCTGGCGACTCAGCCTAGATATTCAAAAGCAAATCAAAGCATTCCAGTAAGCAACATGGAGATCAACTGCTAGGCCGAGCCGTTCACATCATGTACGTACTGAAGATCAGACGCCCAAGGAAAATTTTGCTGCTCCCGTTCAACAGTTCAGAATATCATGTATGCTCTCTTATTGCTCAAAATCAAAATAAAAAAAAAGAAAAAAAAAGAAAAAAAGAAATCGAATAAATCATTTGAGCAAAAGAGGAGTACAAATCAGAACTGGAGCAAAGCACTTCAAAGATCAGAAGACCGACGACACTATCCGACAGAAGATACCCCCACTCTCCTTCAGCGCTCTCTGTCTTGCCCACGCCGCTGCCATCAGGAGGTCTTTCTCACCAACTTGCATTTTTCCAGCTAAGGAACTTCTATCCTTCCTTCTCTCTACTTTGAACCCCCTTCTTCTTCAACATCTTATTTTGCTTTACCCTTGCAAAGTCTCTATGATCATATGATTGCCCATGCGTGTGTTCTCCGTACTCGGGTCGCTATTGCAAATTTAGTTTTGTGCATGATCATTAGCATTGATGAGTGATAAACACCTTACTCTGTTTTTGAGCGCGAGTGACAAACACCATATCCTGTGAGGATTGTTGCAGCAGGTGGATGTAGGAAAGCTACTCTTCTGGTTTCGTTATTCCTTTAGAGTAGTGCAGAGTTCATCTAGGCTGGAGGGTGGCGTACTGCTTGGTCGAGGCGTAGGTGGTGGCGTAAGTAACTCTGTGTGTTGTGGATTGAGGCTGAGTGTTCCAGATAAGGTGATGCTTTCTGATTTTAATGCTCGAGGGCGAGCATCAGGGCAGTGTGGGGATATTTGATAGAACGTTTAATATGCGTAATTATCCCCTCTTTTATGTGCCTTTTTAGATCATGATGCTACTTATGTTGCTGTGTTTATTCACTTTCTGCAGATCTGGGCAATTTAAGAGGAAAATACAAAAAGGAACGTTTTCTATCACTTTCTGGATGCATTGGAGAGCTAGGCCGAGCAGCTAGACGTTCGCGGAAAGCAGCAGTGCCCTAGCGAGGAAAGGAAACTAGCGCAAGAAAGGAAACATATCGGATCTGCTCAATTAATGCTCCAGAAGTCCCAATCACAGTAGAAGTCCTATGGGGAATTGAATTTAAATCAGATTAGGAATTTAATTTGTAATAATAATATAAATACTTTAGTAATTAGGTTTTGAGGGAGTTCGACTCTTCTCTCTTCTCCCGCCACCACTGCCTTCGGCAAACCTCTGTTCTCTTTTCAATAAACCGGAGCAGTTGCTCTGGCCGGTAATCAATAAGAATTCTTCTTCATCTTCTCTTCTATTTTAATTATGCAATTTATTTATTTAATTATTTTTACTTTTAATATGAGTGGCTAAGTCTCTCCGTTCTTGTTAAGAGTCGATTGAAGGTTGCAAGGGAAGCCGTGAGGTCGGATTGTACTTCATAAATTCTGTGTTGGTATCTTCTTGATTCAATAATTAATTGTCAATTTACCTAGGGTAATTATTAGCTTGATCACCTAGTAATTGAACTAGAGTAATTACTATCGTCCTTGTAGTTATACCTAACGCGAAGCTGCAGGGTAAAGTAGATAACCATTCTGGTCCTGACTGGAAACCTGGTATCCCCCAGTTGGATTGAACAAGTCGTTAGGGTAGAGCCTCCAGCATACCGAGTGGCACACCCTAGACGCATCTTACCTCTTCTTCATGGGCATCTGAGTGTTGCCTCCATAAGCGTACCTTGGAGGACGGCGGACTGTCAAGGTTAACCCATAAGCGTACCTTGGGATAACTTCTATTACAAAGGTAAGCAGGGGACCTAAGTGTACCTGGTCCCTATAGTGCGTCTATCAGCTCGGGGTAGACGATGCTTGCGCCAATGACCGGCTGACTATAATTGCAACTGGATTCTTACTCTTACTGAGAACCCTTGTCTCCTCTGATTTCTTATTACTTCTATTACTCTTTACTACTCGTTGTTGTTTACTTTCGTAGTTAATAATTAGATTAATCAAACAACCATTCAAAACCTCCCTTTTTGGTTACTTGTTGCTTGGATTGTTTAGTCTGCCGAATTGATCTGAGTGTTGGTCCCTTAATCCCTGTGTTCGATCCTGTTACCATTATACGCAATTTATTGTGCACATTGACTGCAGGTTTTATTATTTTTGTATGTGCTTCGACAACACATCAGTTTTACTTGACACCCGACAACTCATGTATAATAGTTGTTGCTAACCAAATTTTGACATTTTTATTATACCATTTCCGCATTTTTATCATTCATCCTATTGTTAACCTTTTTAATATCAATCATATTTTCATCGATCATTCTATTTTATTTCGTTTCGTGTCATTTCATTTATTCAATTTTATTCATATTTTGCTGTTTTTTTCGTTTGAACTTCTATCAGTTCCAAGCGAGACGTCTCGGACCATAAATCGAATATTTTTGTCTATTTTATATTTATTAGTTATTTGGTCTATTTTTTGTTTATTATTTGCTTGGTTCGTGTCGTTTAATTTTATTCGGTATTTTAAGTATTTTTCCGTTCGATGTCAAACGAGGCTTCTCGTGCCATTAGCTCGAACCAATTAAATAAGCACTAAACATTTTCTCCTTCCAATCTCATCTCAACCGTTGATCAAACTTTTGACTCTCTTTTATGTCCATCCAACGGCCCTCCCTTTTCTTCATCATCACCATCCTCATTTTCTTCAAGTCATCAATGCAGCATTAATAACTACTTCAACTTCATGTTTGTCGCCGGTCAGTCCCTCTCCCATCATAGAGGCTTCCATTCTCCCTCAGCCACACAACCAAGACTTGCTCACCACTCCGGCCACTGCTCATCGCCACTCGCCGTTGGGCCTCACGCCTGCGACGCCCACTCTCGCCTTGGCCTCCAAGTTCACTCGCGCCTCTCGCCTATAAATACTCCTCAACCATCAACAGAAAAAGGGGGGACCAATTCTTCGACTCTTTAAGAAAAAAAAAACAGAGCTTGGTTACTAAGGAAAACTCACTTAATCGACCAAGACTCTCAACGAAAGCACCATTTGATAAGAGTCGGGGAGGTCGGGAACACTGTTGGGGTCTTCGTCACCTGCAAAGCGCTGGAGGGGGTCTCCGGCGTAAACACTCCGATGCCAAAGTCAGTGTGAGTAGTAAGAGAGGCAGAGGTTCAGTACGCTATCTTAAGCTTACCCCCAGTTAGAAAAGGTGGGGGTATTTATAGGCAAAGGAAGGACTTTACCGGCAGGGGGTTGGGATACCCCCTGGGGGATATCGCTGGGGTGGCACATGCCGCTTGGTAAGGCGGGGAGTGATGACATACGGGATGACGTCATGCGGAGTGACGTCAGGGATGACCTGGGATGGGATGCCGTCGTGCGAATGTCGCTTGAGAGCCCCCTCCGCTGATGTCGACCATCCCAGGGTCAGCCTCCAGGCTAGGAACGACATGAACAGGGTCGCGTCCCCCCGGCGAGCACTTCATGTTGGCCGGGCCACTCGGTGGGGAAGCGAGATGCCGCTCCTGTGGCATCAATAGTTATCATATGCCCAAACGAAAACTTGCCCGAGTGTTCACCAAGGGCTATCTCCGCGTCTTTGGTCTTGCCCCTTTAGAGGTTTCTGCATTTATGAGGGCTCGACAGTCGATCAAGGTGTACTTTCAGAACACCTTTTCCCTGAGCCTATAAATAGGCCTTTGGTGTTGTTCTAACTTCATCAGTTTCTCAACCTTTTCGTCTCTCTCTCTCTTCGAATTTCTTCATCTTTCCTCTTTCCATGGACGAAATCACCAAGAACTTCCTGCTTTCCAAAGCTCACGAGCTGAGGAACTTAACTCAGGCAGACACCGATTTTCTGAGTGCACTGAGCACTAAGACTTCGGAGGATATTCTGGAGCTCCAAGGGATGCTAACTCCTCTGCAAGCTAGGCGAACCGCCGTCACCACGGAGGACTTCAGCCCCGTAGAGAAGTCAGTGAAGCTGTCTGCGGCCATTTCCCAGATTCAGCTCCTCATGGTTATGCTGCAGCACAGGAAGGACCTACTAGGGTGCTGCTTGAAGGGAATAAGGGATTATTCTTCTGAACTGACCACTCTTGCGGACACCTTGAGGGAAATCCCTTTTCTGGAATGGGAAGATGACGACACTGGGTCGGAAATCTGACCAGCGATGGGGATCCTCTTGGCATGTCTCTCGGTGCTCCTCTGGGGCCATCTTTTGTAACCCCGGGCCGTTAGGCCTTTTGTAATCTCGGGCCCCCAGGCCCTTTAAATAAATAAATATGTTTTTCTTTACTGGCTTGTCGCGCCGTTGATATTTCTCTTTTTCCTCATGCCGCTCTTCACGAAAAATGACTTCTGTTTTCATTAATTCCATGCTTGATGCCCCTTGGGATTTCACACTTTATCGGCCTGCTAGGCTCATGATGACGGTTTTCTCACATCCCAAGCGTTCTGAACGTATCCTTTGCGCCATCTTTTCAGCGTTAACTGATTGGACAACGATTTCGGTGCCTCCTGGTTGGTGCAGACTTTCAACAGTCGCCAAACCATATCTTTTTTCCCAACAATTGTTACTCCTGACAGCATTAATTTGTCTCAGTGATACGCGAAGAGGCAAACACGTTTCCTCTCCCCGGCTATATAAGGGGATTCTTCCTTCATTTTTCCATTCATCTCTTCTCCTCCAACTTCCTTTTACCCTCACAGGATCACCATGGTCGATTCCCATTTCTTGTACACTTCCGGCCGCGATTCTCCTCCGACACCTCCGACTACTCCAGACTCCGACAATCCTCCTCCCACGCCTCCCTAGAGGCCTGCGAAACGCCCCGCGAAATGCCAGCCTCGCAAGAAGTCAAAGAAGGCGAAGAAACAATCCTTCGAGTCCTTCTTTGCCAACTTCAAACCTCACTATCTTTCCCTGGAGCAGAAAGATGAGGGATCTCCATCCATTGCCTGTCCTTCTCGGAAGGACAGAGCTCCTGCGCTAGAGGCCGCTCCAGGACTGACTGCCTCGACTCCAGAGGAAGGCTCCAATGCCGCTTCGAAGGAGAACACTGCTCCTGCGACAAGTTCCGGGCTCGGCAAGAGGCCCTTCAGAGTTGATGAGCCCTTCCCTTTTTACACTAACGAGACGCCATCTCATCCAGAGGATTATAATTGTGTCTTTGACGTTGACTGGATGGACGAGGATTGACAGATATCATCCCGGTTGTAGATGCCGCTTGGCTTTATTTTTCTAATAATATAATGAGGTGTCGTTTGCCTTTTTCTTCTTTTAATTTATGCAATGTCGCCGCTTTATAAGATAATCACCGCTAGGCAGCCAAATGCCGCTTCGCTTGTTAACTTGCCGCTAGGCAGCCAAATGCCGCTTCGCTTGTTAACTTGCCGCTTCATACGATAATTTTTCTGGGTTTTTTGTAATTCTTGAGTCTTCCCTTTGCGAGATTCGAGGCGAGCGCTTAGCTTTAATTTTTCTGTCAGGACCTTTCCACGTGCCTCATCTGTCGCATACGTGTCCCGCTGCGATAGGATGCCCTTCGGTCTGACTTTTCCACTGTCTCCTTTAAAAGGGAAAACACTTTTCCTCTGTGCTTTTTCGCTTCTTTTTATACTTCACGATTCTCTCCATTTTTCGCTCGCTCTGAGGAAATTCTCTCGTTCGTATCCAGACGATTCGCCCGTTAACTTCGATCTTCTCTCTTTTAAAGGTACTCTGCTCGATCTTGCTTTGATTTTCCTTTGCTGCTTATCTATCATGCCTCGCACGAGATCTCAATCTAGTTCCCTAGTCACTCCTAGGCCAATATCTCGATATCCTGATCTTGAAAACACCCCTAGCATCTTTACTTGCCTTACTGTCTTGAACCTTGAACTAGAGAGCAATAACATCACCTTCCCCAGTGGTTATCGTCCCACTATTCCTTCTAACACCATGAGCCTCCATTGCCGGCCTTGGGGAACTTATAGGATTCTTTACTTCAAGATGTTTCAGTACGGGTTTCGTCTTCCCGTTCATGACACGCTAGAGCATGTGTTGCGCGAACACGAGCTTAACCCTGCGCAAATCACCCCTCCTTCATGGAGTTGCATCTACGCTTTCCTTCGTGCTTGCGAGCTAAAAGACATCCTTGCCCCTTCTGTGGCTTTGTTCCGCAAGTTCTTGACTCTGGCTTTCCGCAGCGGCTTCGTTAACATCATTCCGAGATGGGATGATGTCTTGGTGAGGCCTTTCTGGGAAAAATTTCAAGGGTTCGAGAGTAACGTCGAAGACTGGAAGAGCGGTTTCTTTCTTGTCGAGTTACCCTCTCGCCTGTGGCATTCTGACTTCAACCTAGAGGTGGTTGACTGGGCGAAACCAGTGCCTCTATCTAAAAAAGAGTTAGGCTAAGCCAACGCCTTACTGGAGATGGAGTCTTTTTTCCAAATCCGAAACTTTGCCTTGTACAGGCCTTTAGCTGAGTGTACCGTAGGTGAGCTTTTGAGCTTCGCCGCTGTTTTACTTATTCCTTGCTTACTGATCATAACTTTTTGCAGGGGAGGCTGTCGCTCGTCCGCTCTCTGAGGGTGACACTTCTCACAAGGTCGCCGCGCCTGCCCCGACGGCTCCCTCTACTTCCACTGGGTCTCGAGCCGATCATCGCGTGCGCATAAAGAAAAGAGCTTTAGACGAGATCCTTTTTAGGGAGAGCAACTCCTCCCTCCGCACTTCTCGCTTCGTGGAGAACTGGTTACCCAGTCGGAAGAAGAGGTCCAAATCTGGTTCGCCGGTGATCGAGACGCAAATTTTCTCCTACGGAGCCGAGGAGATGGAAGACATGGACACGGAATTGAGCCTCCGCCCTGCTTCTTCTGCTCAATGAAAGAAAATGAGGGAGGCGAGTGACAGTCAAGTGGCAAAGACAGCTGCTCGATTCCATCCTGCCAAGGCTGTGAATGCCGCCGCTCGCCAAGTTGCCGCTTCTCTTGACACCATCGAGGAGGGTGCCGCTTCTCTCGACACCGCCAAGGAGGGTGCCGCTTCACTAGGTGGAAACACCTCGACCCTGGGGCCGCCTGCCACGGACTCCGCTGCTGTCGTGGAGCCTCCGCCTTCGCCCATTGGCTCTTGTATTCCTGATGTGCCCCCATCCGCTCCAAGTGGGCCTGGTTCCTCTCACTCTCCCCCGAAAACTTCTGGCCAGCTGTTCCTTACTTCCATTCGAAATATCGGGGATCCGGGCGATGTTTCCTCTCCCCACTTTGTTGCTGATCTTTCCTCTGACGGACCTCAAGGAGCCCCTTCTTATCGACTAGATTTGTCAAAATTTAGGACTGACGGATTCCGCGCCATGGGCATATCGGACCCCTTGTCGCCAGATCAACCCACAGCTGTCTTGGCTTGCGAGATGTTTCGCTCCCCTGAGGATGAAAGTAAGCTGCTGCAGCTTCCTCCTGACATTCAGTATGCGCGCATTATGAACGGCTGCCTCTCCGCCTTTCGACATCTTCATTACTGTATCAAGGCGCGCGATAGGCAGTCTCAAAACTCTGGTGCGCTAGCTCAGGTAGAGGTATTGTCGCGGCTCCACAAGCGCGGCCAAGCAGAACTGCGCGAGTGTCGTGCTGACTTCGCTCGCGAACGGTCTAGAGGGAAAGCTCAGGTTGAGGCTTTGGAGGCGAAGTTGGTGGCTGAAAAGAAAAAGAACTCTTTCCTTCTGGAAGAAATATCCACCCGCGATGCCGATTTGAAGAAGGCTTCCTCAAAGGTAGCTTGGTGGAGGAAGAAGACTGAACAAGCTCTTGCCGAGGGGGCCACGGATCCATACCGCGGCAGGGCCCTTGCTCCCGCCGAGGTTGCTAAATATGTCTCCGCCAGGATGAAAGAAATCGATGAGAGTCAGGAAGGCTTCCTCTCCCTCGAAGAGGAATAACAAGTCAATGTCTGGGGAGGACCTTTCGGGTGCCGCTTGACCGGCCGTGTCGCTCCTCCACTTGCTTCCTTGTAATATTTTTCTTACTTAGATTTTATCATCGCCATACCGTTTGTAATAATATATAAATCTTGTACTCTTTGATCGAATAATGCGCATTTCTTGGCGATGTCGCCCTTTATCACTTGCCGCTTGACAACTTTTCTTTTTCACATTCTACCCCTTGCATGCCGCGGCACTGCAACTTGCCGCTCCTTTCGGTGGGGTTCAACTGTCCCCTTTTTCAGAGCATTTAATGCTCTGACTCCTTTAGCCTGATACCGAGGAGACAGCCATGATGGTATAATTCCATGTGTCCAAAAACGGGAGCGCTAGGGGATTGACGGGCTGAACGCGCCTCTTCTTTCCTTAGAGATCGTACCCGCTTCCCGCGCCTCTCTCTTTGACACGTCACACACAGCAGCCACTTGACCCGTCGTTTCCTTTAATCCCTAGGGTTATAAAAGCCCCCACGTGCTCTCTTCTTAACTTTCGTTACCTTTCTCTTTGGAAAACAAAAGTAAAAAGAAGAAACACATCTCCTCTTCCTCTGTTCGCAGCTCTCCGCCGCCTGGGTGCTTCAATCTTCTTTTTAACAAAGGTACCCTCTTCTCTCCCCTTAGTTTAACCTGTCCCATGGCTAGAAATCGCCGCTACCCCCGCTCTGCTGGAGAAGGGGGTATTGATGCCACCATGTCTACTATAGCTTCCGCCGCCGTTCTTCAATGGCGTTTGCGAAATTATAGTGCTAATCTCGACCATTTAGATGGGTATTCCACTGAAGTTTCCCCAAGGTCTCTCCGCCTTAATAGCGAATTGCCTGGCAACCGTAGAGTTCTTTACGCCAAGATGTTTCATTATGGCTTTCGGCTACCTTTAGATCCTTTAATCGCCGAGCTATTTTCTGAGTTTGATCTAAATGCTGCCCAGTTGAGCCCAAATGCCTATTGTGGCATTTATGCCTTTATGGCTCTTTGTAGATACGTAGGGAATGAATCTCCTTCTTTATTACTGCTTCGTTCCCTTTTCCAACTGTATCACCACAGCGACGGTATCATAGCGATATCACCTCGCTATGACGTTGAGGCCCTGAAGCCCTTCACTTGGAAGTTACTGTTCCTCGAGTCTTCTATTGATGCTTGGAAGAAAGGGTTCTTCATCATCAATCTGCTCGAGCCTTTATAGCGGAACGGGTTTAACCTGGCCATCAGAGATGCCGCTTGGGGTGGCCGACCACAGTTGGGCCCGGATGATCAGGGCTGGCTGGACAAGTTACTCACCCTTTCTGGGATTCCTGGCGTCCGCACCCGCGAACTCGCGTGCCGAAACGACATTCGGGGTTGCATTGAAAGTGAGCACTACCCCTTCGTTTGCTGGCCCTCATCGGTAATAACTCTAACATTCTTTTCTTATTTCTGCAGATCCTCCCGCCGGGTGGAAACCTGAGTGCATCAAAAAATGGGAAAAAAGAGCTCAGCAAAAGAGAGAAAGAGAGGCCCTCCGCACTGCTTCTACTAGTGCCGCTACTGACACTACTCACGCATCCGCTTCTACGTCTGAGCCCTCTTCCCTTCCTCAAGCGGAGACTGTTGCCGCGTCAACGACTGATCCCACTTCTTCCCCCGGTATTGTTCCCACCCAGGCGCCACCTTCTCACTCTCCCCCAACCAGGAAGAAGAGAAGAATTATCCGCCTACGTGTTATCGCTCCTACACGTCCTCCTGCTCAAGTGATTCTTTCAAATTTCCTTTCATTTTCTCATTTCACAGGCTTCTCAATTTCTCAATTCTCTTTTCCTTTTATACGTAGGGTACCGCTGCTACCCCTTCTTCCGCTACTTCTCCTTGTGAACGCATGGATCTGTCTGACATCCTTGGCCCCAAGCAGCCGCATCTGAACGAAGGCATCCCTTCCGTCAATGATTCCGCTGCTGGCCCGGAAGTCAGGGACGACATGACCGATGTCGGCCCCTTGCCGAGTAATCAAAGTCTTGGTCTGCCAGGGAGCAGGGTTACCTCCGCGCCGCTTTACTCCTCTTTCACCACGTCATCTCCTACGCCGCACCATCCCTTGGGTTTTGTAGAGGAGCTTTTGGCAGAGGACTTTCCATCCCTCCAAAGAAGCGGCTTTAATGTTGATGCTGGGCCTTCTAACCGTTCTCCTCCCTCTCCTCCGGACGCCTTCTTCATTGCTACTGGCGTTCAAACGGTCTTTCCTTTTCTTCCGCCCGTTGACACCCCAAGGATGGTGGCTGACCTAAGCACCATACTCTCCAGCGGAACCTCCACCCATAAGGTTGACTTGGGTAACATTCGCCAACAAGGGTTTCCAGCACTGGGGGGCGACAGCTCTATGGCGACGTCCGCTTATCTGGCCAGCCATATGTTGTCAGTTGGGGAGGAGGAACAGGCCTTTCTTTCCGGGAACAGCGGCGATCCAATGCAGCGTATCAGGACCGAGATATTCTCCGTCTTTCAGAATTTTCATTACTGGT
This sequence comes from Viola odorata, assembly GCA_963691705.1. NCBI lineage: Eukaryota > Viridiplantae > Streptophyta > Magnoliopsida > Malpighiales > Violaceae > Viola > Viola odorata. Next base: position 48,383,483 of record OY829544.1, read on the forward strand.
CCCGGCATGTAGCGCGGCAGGTGAGTTCTCTTAACTCTTCCTCTCAAGAGTGGCGCGACGCTCATCACCAGCTCTTACAAGAGGTTAACCAGTATCAGACAGAGCTCACTAGAACTCAAGAAGAGCTAAAGAAATGTGATGAGGAACGACAGAGCGCGGTAGCTAATTTGGCGGCTGTGAGGAAAGAATTAGAGGAAGCTAAAGAGCGCGAGGCCACAGGGAATGCCGCTCTTCAAGCCAAGCAGGCCAAGAATGCCGCCCTAACGGAAGAAGCAGCTGAGCAACACCAATGGTTTGTGAAGCAGACTGCAGGTCTCATGACCGACTGCTTCATCGAGCGTTATGGCCAAGACAAGTTTGATGCCGCTGCCATCGTCCAGCTCTTCAAGGAAAAGTCCGGGTTCCTTACAGAAGAGGGCTATCGGCAAGCAAAAAGGCCGCGGCATAACGAGGAAAGCGGCAGCTCGCCCAAGCCGTGAATGCTTCTTCTCTTTTGTCCCTCAAGCACTGATAGCACGTTTCATGGCCTAGATTTTGCCCTCTTTTCTAGCCTTTTCGGGGGCTTCATGTTGCCATTTCACCCTTATTATGATCTTATTTGCAGATTGGCATCAAAAGAGGGAAAAGAACAAAAAGAAGCAATTTCGGAGCAATTCTGAGGAATTCCAGCTTCAAGGCCTAGAAGAGAGGATGTTGTCAAGGCCTCGACGCGAACCAGACCAGTGCGCTGTCTCAAGGTCTCGACAGCTCCGCATCTGCCTCTAAAGAAAGCATCTTCTAAGATCCGCACGGAATCCCATGCGCTTCTAGAAGACATCAGGCGTGGCAGAAATTCCAGAATATTCCTTTTGCAAGGACATGTGCTGTCACCTCCTCATTGCCCTTATCTATTTTGTCTCTTAGCTAGTATTAGGCTATAAAAGCATAGTGCTAGGGTTTTTGTAAGGACGACTGCCCCTAGGATATTTTCTTACATTAATTTCAGCACACATTCTCTTGGGATATTCTCCTCTCTTGAAGAACAGCCTTTATGTCCAGCTCTCCTTTGATTATTAATTAACCCATCGGTTTCTTCTAATCCTTTACCACTCTCTTTTGTTATTTTATGATTACTTATATCTATTGTTTATATTATAGTATGAGTGGCTAAATACCACCCTTCTTAGTGAAGGGTGTTTAATGGGTTGAAAAGGTTTGGCTAAGAGGTCTAATGCGTGCTTAATATATTCTCTTGTTCACATGACTATTTACCGATTTAATTCCATGCTTGTCTAGGAATATTAATGGCTTGATCATCTGTTAGTATGCCTATGTGAGTAATGTCATATTCCAGGGTTATGCCTATGTTAGAAGCCCTGGAATTGGAGCAGACACCTAGGGGAGGCAGCGCGAGAGGCCTCACCTAGGGGTAAACTGTCATCTAGGGTATGCGATACGGGTCTGACAAGCTGAGCTATCGCGCCCTAGATCTGTCTTACCTCTCCTTCATGGGCGTTCAGAGTTTAGCTTCCCTACTTCGAGCCCTTTACAGGCCGGACGGTCAAGGTTGCTTCCTGATGACAAGGGAAGTAGCTGGGAGGATGGCTGAACGTCAAGGTCACCTCATATGTGGAAACGGGGGGTGACTTCTAGCTACGAAGGTAAGTAGGGGATGCGGTGTGGAAACGCGGTCCCCATAGCAGGTCTGTACACGAGTCTGGAACATTTTTGCACCAATGACTAGCCAACCTAGAAAACAACCCAAAGGAACACCTTTCGCTAAGATCTATTCTCATCTGACTAATATCTCTTTCGCTACGTTTCTAGCCCTCGAAGTGTTTATATTTCTTGCCCTGGATTACATTTTACTTTCATGCCCTAGATAAATACTTTACAATTCTGTTTTGTTAGCTCCCACACTCTGCGTTGGTTAATCCATTAACCAACATTAAACCCCCCCCCCCCCCCCCCAGTGTTACTTCAATTCAGTCTGTTGCATACCATCTTGTCATACATCTTCATTAGCAATTTTATCCTTCAATCTCTGTGGTTCGACCCTGTCTTGCCCTATACACATTTATTTGTGCATCTAGGCATCAGGAAAATATTGTATATTTGAGTGACGATCAAATTTTGGCGCCGTTGCCGGGGATTGAACGGTACTAATTTTGTTTCTGTTTTTCTTGTATGACCAGGAGATCTGCCCCAGACCTGCTCCCTCTAGACCTCGAGTTGACCAGGACGAAAAGAGGACTTCGGAGGCAAGCTCAAGGAACATCTGCTCATCGTAGAGTAATTCCACATCCTGCCCTCGACGGATCCCCTGCCAACTTGGCTAACCAGGAACACCATAATTACGTAGACCTAACCTTCCTTCACGACAACCAAGACCAGATCCTACCAGACCATCTCGATTTCTTTGAAATGGCTGATCTAGCCAACCTCAACAATCATGACAACCATGAGCGTCATGAGAACCCACCACCACCATTACCAGACCAACAAACTATTGACAACTTCCATGCAACTCCCGACATGGCAAGCAGCTGCATTGACTGGCCTAACGTCCCCCATGACTGGACTCTTAAGTCAGCCGTACTTCATCATTTGCCTATATTTCGGGGGGTAGCCAAGGAAAATGCCCTTCGCCATCTTCAACAGCTCCATTCTATTTGCGAGGCCATGAAACCTGCTAACGTCAGTATTGAGCAAGCCAAGCTTCGCGCATTCCAGTGGTCTCTCAAAGATGATGCCCTTGATTGGTATTACGACCTTCCAGCAAGATCTATTCGCTCTTGGGCGGATATGTCCAAAATCTTCACTGAAAAGTACTACCCTACTTCTATCTCTAACACTACACGCAAGCAACTAGTCTCCATAGTTCAGAAGAAGGAGGAAACCTTGGCCCAATACTATGAAAGATTTCAGAAGATGCAGTCTAATTGTCCAGCCCACAACCTTACCGAACATGCCCTTGTTTAGTACTTTTGTGAAGGCCTCCAACCTCATGACAAGGCATTGCTGAATGCAGCTGCCAATGGTTCCCTGACTGCCCTAACCCCGAAAGCTGCTCGAGCTACAATAGAGCTCATGGCCAAGAATGCCTCTGATGACCTTACCAACAATCCAGGCCAGGATGTTCAAGTAGCTGCCCTTCAGAACCAGATATCATCCCTTACGGGGATGTTTCAGAATTTCATGACATCACAACCTGCACCTGTCAAAGCTTGCCAAATATGCAATTTCGTGGATCATGTTACTGATGCATGCCCCCACATCCCAGATGAAATACAAGTAAATGCTGCTGGCCAATTCATTCCAGTCCAATATGCTCAAAATTACAACCAAGGCTGGAAACAGCCAAATCCAGGGTGGGTACCAAACAATCAACTTTCGGGACCTAGCCACCAACCACACCAGAATCCCTATGGAAACCCCCCTCCTAACATGCCCAACTTCAGGCCTCGACCCACATATCATCAACAACAGTACCAACGCCAACCTCCTCAAGATCAAACCTTTGTCCAGCCTCCAGATCAGACTTTTATCCAGCCCCCGAAAGCTGAAATACCCAGGAACCCCGAACAGCAAAAAGAAATCGACGATCTCAAAAAGCAGATGAGCAATCTGACTGCCAAACTCCAAGAACTGACCAACCATGGTAGACTGCCACCTAAGACAGAAGTAAATCCAAAGCACAATGTCTGCGCATTGACTCTGCGTAGCGGAATGACCCTGAACTCACCTGAGCATCCAGCCCCCGCTGCTGAAAATACCCCCGAGGCCGAGATTCGACCTAAACCCAGAACTAAACTCCCCAAAGTCCCTAGATTCGTAGAAGTCAAAGAGGATAGAATCCGCTCTCCGAGAGGCTCACCACGAAATGACCCAAACCCACCAGAATTTACTCAAGAATACATTCATAAGATTCTCGAGCCCCCGTTCCCTCATAGATTGGTCAAGGCCAAGAAAGATAAGGAGGACCGAGATATCTTTGAAATGTTCAGTAAAGTGGTCGTTAATATCCCTCTCCTCCAGGCCGTGAAAAATGTCCCTCGCTATGCCAAATTCTTGAAGCAACTATGCACGAACAAAAACAAGTTCACCGAAGTCAACAAGATCAGCATAGGAGCCAGTGCTTCCGCACATATCCAAAGCAGAATTCCTCCGAAATGCAAAGACCAGGGCATGTTCATTATCCCTTGTCGAATAGGCACAGTTGATATTGGAAAGGCCATGTGTGATCTAGGCGCAGGAATTAATGTGATGCCCTTGAAAATCTACCACAGTCTAGGCCTCGAACCCCTCGTCCCTACAGACCTGGCTATCCAGCTCGAGGATCGTTCCATCATTTACCCCGAAGGGATTATCAAAGATGTTCTAGTCCAAGTGGGAGAATTCTTGTTCCCTGCTGATTTCTATGTGATTGCAATGGAAAATGAGGACTCCACCAAGTCCACTGATGTTCTTCTAGGCCGTCCATTTCTGGCCACAGCCCGAGCCAAGATAGATGTTCATGATGCCATCATCTCTCTCGAATTTGATGGAGAGATCATCAAATTCAATATGCTAGAGGCCATGCGATATCCTTCTGAATTCTCTAGTGTGAATTATGTTGATATTGTTGACCCCCTTGTAGGGGAAATTGATGAAATGTATTCCACTGAACCCTTGCATTTTGCCCTTGACAGGAGTCTGACACCCGCTCTTCTAGATGTCGTGGCCTCGACAATTTCCATCCCATCTGAATTACACTCTGTCGTCGCTGACCTAGAAGAATGCCCTGTTACTCAGTATGAGCCACCAGCGCAGTCCCCTGACTACGAAGGCCATGTTAAATTGATTCCATCAGTTGATCAGGCTCCAGCCCTAGATCTGAAACCTTTGCCTTCTCATCTGAAGTATGCTTATCTAGGTCCCGATAACTCTCTACCTGTTATTATCTCCAACAAGCTTCGAGACCCCGAAGAGTCCCATCTACTTTCTTTGCTGAAAAACTTCAGACAAGCCATAGGATGGACCATTGCAGACATCAAGGGTCTGTCCCCAGCATTATGCACTCATCACATCCACCTGGAAGATGCAAGCAAGACCATTCGCCAGGCCCAGAGACGTCTTAACCCGCCTATGATGGAAGTGGTGAAGAAAGAAATTCTTAAGTTGTTAGATGCTGGAGTTATCTACCCCATCTCAGATAGCCCTTGGGTCAGCCCTATCCAGGTCGTGCCCAAGAAAACAGGCCTAACAATCATCACCAGTCAAGAGGGCGAATCCATTCCTACCCGGATCCAGAATAGGTGGAGAGTGTGCATTGATTACCGCTGACTGAATGCAGCCACCAGAAAGGACCATTTCCCCTTGCCCTTCATTGATCAGATGCTGGAACGTCTCGCAGGAAAGACCCACTATTGCTGCCTGGACGGTTACTCCGGTTTCCACCAGATCCCGGTTGCTCCTGAAGACCAGGAAAAGACTACCTTTACCTGCCCTTTCGGGACCTTCGCATATAGACGCATGCCCTTCGGTCTGTGCAACTCCCCTGCCACTTTCCAGCGTTGTATGGTCAGCATTTTCTCTGAGTTGGTCGAAGACGGAATCGAGGTCTTCATGGATGACTTCACTGTCTATGGAAATTCCTTTGACGAATGCATGAGCAATCTGAAGAAATGTTTAGAGCGTTGTATCGAGACAGATTGAGAAATGCCACTTTATGGTGGATCGAGCCCTGGTACTAGGCCATGTTATCTCAGCCAAAGGGATTGAGGTCGACAAAGCAAAAATCGAAGTGATAGAGTCCCTGCCCTACCCCTCTTGTGTCCGAGATGTGAGATCTTTTCTAGGCCACGCCGGATTCTACAGACGATTTATCAAGGATTTTTCCAAAATCGCTCAACCAATGTGTCGCTTGCTCCAGAAAGATATGATCTTTGATTTTAATGAGGCATGCAAAGACGCTTTTGAACTTCTCAAGAACAAACTTATCTCGGCCCCGATCATTCGTGCCCCCGACTGGACTCTACCTTTCGAGGTCATGTGTGACGCTAGTAATCAAGCCCTGGGCGCCGTTTTGGGTCAGAGGAAGGATAAAGAGATCCATGTGATTTATTATGCTTCCAAGCTACTAGACCCAGCCCAGCAGAATTACACAACCACAGAAAAGGAACTCCTGGCTGTTGTCTATGCCCTAGACAAATTCAGGCAATATCTCCTAGGCACTCATGTCCTCATCTATTCGGATCATTCTGCCCTTCGGTGCTTGTTGACCAAAGCCGATGCCAAGCCACGGCTTATTCGATGGATCTTGCTTTTGCAAGAGTTTGACATTGCTATCAAAGATAAAGCGGGGAAAGAAAATCTTGTGGCAGACCACTTGAGCAGACTTCCAGCCCAAGAAGATAATTCGCTTGAACCCATCCGAGATACTTTTCCAGACGAGCAATTGTGTCTAGCCCAAGCTGTTTATTCCCCGTGGTTTTCTGATATTGCAAACTTTTGTGCCACTGAAACTTACCCAGCCGATGCTTCCCCTTCCGAATGCAACAAAATCAGAAGGCGAGCCAAATACTACATTTGGGACAACCCCTATTTATGGAAACATTGCTCGGATCAAATAATTCGTAGATGTGTGACCATGGATGAGGTGCCCTCGATCCTTAAATTCTGTCATTCTGAAGGAGGACATTTCGCGGCCAAGAAAACTGCCCTGAAAGTCCTGGAAGCTGGCCTTTACTGGCCAACCATTTTCAAGGATAGTTACATGTATTGCGCTTCATGCCCCCGATGTCAAGCCACTGGAAATATAGGGGCCAGGAATCAGATGCCCCTGACAAACATCATCACTTGTGAGATCTTCGATATCTGGGGTATCGACTTCATGGGTCCCTTTCCCAACTCTTTTGGCAATATCTACATCCTCCTAGCAGTTGATTATGTTTCCAAATGGGTAGAAGCCAAAGCCACTCGGACGGATGATTCTAAAGTGGTTGTGAACTTTCTCCATACCCATATCTTCAATCGGTTTGGTACCCCTAGAGCCCTCATCAGCGATAGAGGTACCCACTTCTGCAACCGTGTCGTGACCTCGCTCTTGGCAAAATATGGAGTCCACCATAGAACTTCCACCACCTATCACCCTCAGACCAACGGACAAGCCGAGGTCTCGAACCGTGAAATCAAGTCCATCCTTGAGAAGACTGTCAGCCAGTCCCGAAAAGACTGGAGCTTGAAATTAGATGATGCCCTCTGGGCCTACCGAACAACTTTCAAGACCCCGATAGGAATGACCCCATACAGACTTGTTTATGGCAAACCATGCCATCTTCCAGTAGAGATAGCGCATAAAGCATTTTGGGCCATCCGAAAGGTGAATACAGATCTAGGCCTCGCAAACCAGCACCGCCGTTTGCAGATCCAAGAGCTAGAAGAATTGCGCGACGATGCTTATGAAAATGCCCTACTCTACAAGGGCAAGACAAAAGCTTTCCATGACCGCCACCTTCGCCCCAAAAACTTTGTGGTTGGACAGCAAGTGTTGCTATACAACTCGCGTCTGCGCCTCTTTGCTGGAAAGCTAAAATCCAAATGGTCAGGACCTTTCGTGGTCACGACAGTTTACGACCATGGGGCAGTAGAGATCCAAAATCCAACAATAGGAATTATCTTTAAGGTCAATGGCCAAAGACTTAAACCCTTCTATGAAGGATTTTAGCCCTCGACAGTTGAGGAGGCCATGGTGGACGTGCCACCTTCCCAGACCTAGATCCGTGTTTAACGTCGAGGTCCCGACGCGTAAACAGACCACATTGGAGGCATTCTGCATGCCATCCGCACCCTTTCTCTCTCTCCCTTATCTTTTCTGATACCTTTTCGGATTCTCTGATTTTATTTGATTTTGTTTTATTCCTTGTAATTATCCTTTACCTTTCCCTTTCCCTAGGATTTTATTAACTCGCCTTTATTCTCTCTTTTTGCCCATATCTTTATTTGAACCAACTGCCTTTTTGAAATTTAAAATTGGCTAACCTTTTTTGGCAGTTGAGGTACGCACGGACCAACGTGCTCCACCCCCAAGGCGACACGTGGCCTGTCAAGCCGCAGAAAACGCAGGCCTCATTAAGGGTAAAGTTGTGCCATTTATTGCCAACTACAATTCTCACTCTCTCTCCCACGCTCCCACCATATTTTCACTCATATCACTTTCAAACCCATCACTTTCACCCCTATCTCTCTCACCAAACATGCAACCCTACCAAATTTCCACTACCATCTTCTTCCCTGTCCTGCTTTCTTCCACCATCAATGGCACCTAAAACTAAAAAGCCAGCCCGCAAAAGCGCAAAGCCGGTGGACACTTCCAGTCCTGTTCCTTCCAGATCTAGGTCGCAATCCGTTACCCCTAACTCAGCTTCATACAAAACAGTAACACCACCGTCTACCAACCCACGTCCCCTTCCCTCTCCTACACCGGTCTCACCTACAACCGTTGAGCAGCCCCAAGAGTCCATCCCGGCAGATGACGAGATGGAAATCAAAGGGTCCGTTCCTCTTACTACCACAACCACTAGAGGCGGCCGTGTGGTGAAGCTCTCTCCCGGATCGTCAACAGCCAAATCTAAACCCAAGAAGCAGTCCACCTCTGCCAAGAAGCAGTCACCACTTGACGCGGCAGTCGACCGATTTCTATCTCCCCAGCCTGCTTTGACAGTGGAGGAAGTCCTCAAGGACATCCTCATCTCCGATGAAGATGCCGAGGCCGTAGATGAGCAAGCTGAGGCTGGTATTGACCAGGAGAACGAAGACCTCAAAACTATGGAGGAAGAAACTGGAGAAAGTGGAGACGCTGAGAGCAGCGGAAGAAACGAAGAAGAGGAAGATCCCCAGGCCCAGGAAGCTTTAGAGGAGGAAGAGAGGAAGCAGAAAACAGCCGCAGCAGCATCAGCAGCAAAAAAGGGCAAATCCAAAGTCCCGGCCAAAGCGGAACGGCCAGCTGCAGTTGAGACACCGGTGGGGCAGAAGAGGAATCTTTCATCTTCCACCGTCGTCAAGCCCTCGACCTCCAAGAAGTTTCGAGCCCTCAAAACGGATGAAGATATCGAGGCCGAGACTCCTGCACCTTCATCTGTCCTTAAACCGAGCTCCCAACAGGTGACATCTGACCTTTCCTCACCCCATGAGTGGATTGTGTTTAATGATAAGTCATCCCTAGATAAGTTGAACATGCTGAACTCCAAAGGCGTTAGCTCTTGTGCGCGCCTGGATTTTGATTTTCTTGCTAAAATGGGCGTTGAGTCCAGAATCAGGGAGTATGTGGCCAACATTGGTTGGGAGTCTCTATTCTATTTGGAGCACCCGACCTTTGTTGAGCTTTCCCTTGAATTTTTCACAACTTTTTGGGTAGACGGCACGTTTAGGCCCAAGGGCAAGGTCGGTCCAAATTCTTCCACCCCTGGTCTTATCAACTTTAAACTAGCTAACAAGTGGGAACACCTAACCCTTGGGGAATTTAATTGCTGGTTGGGTTTTGTTAATGATGATGAGTTGAATGCACCTCGATATAAAAATGCCTTGACTGTTATACCTGCTGTTTTTGATGCTACTGCTGCTTTTCGTGAGCTCACTGGTAAAAATGATATTAAGTATGACACTAAAGGTAGTAAAGCCCATGAAATCCTTGATCCTGCTTTGCGTATCCTACACAGATATCTAGCCCTCACCTTTTCAGCACGATTTGGTTCGTCAGGACAGGTATCTGTGCAGGAACTTTTCTTTCTATGGTGTATGAAGCACAAACGTAGGGTCAATCTTGGTTTTTGGGTAGCTTCGGGTATTTTGCATGTATTGAATGGTGGCCGTGGGCCTATTTTTGGATCCCTTATCTCCTTGCTTGCTGTTAAAATGCGAAAGCTAAACCTGTATGATTGTAATCTTTCTGAGCCCCTCGCATTCAAGGACCTGGATGTCCGGACCTTGGATGTGATGGGCCATTTATGCATCTTACGCGGTGTCTTGAGTTTCTATCCAGGTTGCGCCCCAGCTTCGGAGAAGGTTTTCGGGACCAAGAATGGTGGCATATTTGACTATCCAGATCTTTCAGACCCCCACGCCAACGCCGTGCCCCTAGCCCCCGAAAAGCAAGTGCGCAATGCGGAAGCAGCTAGGCAAGGACAGAATACAGCAAGCCAGCCCTCGACTCCCCTTGTTGTCTACGACCCAACCCAGACGCGACTACTCCAGCTGATTCTGCGAGAAATTCAGGCTTTGACGGCTGAAGTTGCTCGTAGGAATTTGCCACCCCAGTAGCCCGCCCCCGAACAAATCCATATTTCCAGCCCCTGAGAAGGGGCACTGAACAATTTAATACTTTTTGTTTAATTATTTTGTACTAAACTACTTTTTATGATCTCCCCGCATTGAGGACAATGCGCTGCCTAAGTGTGGGGAGAGATTTATATCTGCTATGTTGCATGATTGCATGTTTAATTTCTCGTTTGTTGCATGACTGCATGATTTTCAGATTTTATTTTTCGGAATTTTATTTTAGCCATGCTAGGAAAAATTTTCCCACTGCCAGTTTTCAAACCCTTATCCATGGCATGCATCTTTTGCTTTCAATACATAGAAAAAGCATGACATCCATCGCATCTGCACCTAAACATGCATTTTTATGACCTGCTAGTCCTTATATCCATATCTAGACCAGGACACCAGTAGTCATGATTTGATCCCGTGAGCATATTTGAGCTTCATGCCTGTTATTCTTTGAGTGAAAATGCTTAGCTAGGCGCAGTCTAGTTTTGCACTATATCCCTGGGTATAGTCACTGTTAGGACATGGGAAAGCTTAGATAAGACGAAAAGCTTTGCATCACTGTCTTTTTCTTTCTCTTCTCCCCCTTCTCTCTCTTTTCTTTTCGAGCCCCCGACATTCCCCTTCCTTTCATATTCTTTCCTGACCATTTGTATTTTCTTGATCTTTTTCCTTGGCAGGTGAGGTAGCAATTATTGAGGGTAACGTCGAGGGCTAGACACCCGAAGAACACACAGACAGGTTCAAGTGTGGGGAAGCAGGCAGAAAGCAGAGATCTAGGGCAAGAAAAAGCGGAAAGCCGAAAAAGAAATTCAAAACATTTCGAGCCCTAGATCATCCCAAGGATTCAAGCCCCGGAAAAGTTCAAGTGTGGGGAAACGAAAAAGAAGTCACTATCGATGCTGGAAGCAGATCAAGGGCAAGCACCGAACGAAAAACTAAAAGTTTCATGCCCTGAAAGAATCAAGGTTTTATAACTGCTTCGTGCCCTCTCTAATTCTTCTAATCAAAAAAAAAAAAAAAAAAAAAAAGAAGAAAAAAAAGAATCAGAATAAAAAGGAGAGGGGCATTAAGCGAGCAAAAAGAGTATCCGCATCCGAAGCCTCAACAACAAGAACGTTTTCCTGCCCTTGAAAGAAGACCTCTGTCTAGCCCCAGAAACATCTCGTGTCCTCAATGAAAGCTGCCTTGCCACTTCGCCTTTTTCCTATGCCAGGGAATCTGTCCAGGTTATATCTGGTCCTTTCTTTTCTTTCCTTCTTTTCTCCCCTCATTTCTCTTCTATTCATCTCCTATTTCTCTCTTCCACATTTCTAGCTCATTCAATCCCTTTTCTTTCTCTTTGCTGATGCATAGTCTTTTCCGATCGTTGATTGCCCATGCATGTGTTCTACAGTACTCGGATTGACTTGCAAACCATATACCTGTGTTGTGTTATTTGCATTCTTGAGTGATAGCCTAAACACGTATTTTATTCTGAGTATGAGTGCAAATACACATCTTTGTGAGGACTGCTGGTGATTAGGTTAGGTATGGGAAAGTCTGGTTGGTAGGGTCGTTATTCTGCCAGCCGGATGCAGGTGCTTTTCTAGGTCTGGATTTGTTTTGTTTGGGTGTTGCTTGTAGGATGGCGTGCCGATTCTGTGTATTGGGATTTGACTATGTATGCTAATGAATAAGGTGGTTTTCCAATTTTGTTTATGCTCGAAGGCGAGCATAGGGGCAGTGTGGGGATGTTTGATATCACGTTTCATGGCCTAGATTTTGCCCTCTTTTCTAGCCTTTTCGGGGGCTTCATGTTGCCATTTCACCCTTATTATGATCTTATTTGCAGATTGGCATCAAAAGAGGGAAAAGAACAAAAAGAAGCAATTTCGGAGCAATTCTGAGGAATTCCAGCTTCAAGGCCTAGAAGAGAGGATGTTGTCAAGGCCTCGACGCGAACCAGACCAGTGCGCTGTCTCAAGGTCTCGACAGCTCCGCATCTGCCTCTAAAGAAAGCATCTTCTAAGATCTGCACGGAATCCCATGCGCTTCTAGAAGACATCAGGCGTGGCAGAAATTCCAGAATATTCCTTTTGCAAGGACATGTGCTGTCACCTCCTCATTGCCCTTATCTATTTTGTCTCTTAGCTAGTATTAGGCTATAAAAGCATAGTGCTAGGGTTTTTGTAAGGACGACTGTCCCTAGGATATTTTCTTACATTAATTTCAGCACACATTCTCTTGGGATATTCTCCTCTCTTGAAGAACAACCTTTATGTCCAGCTCTCCTTTGATTATTAATTAACCCATAGGTTTCTTCTAATCCTTTACCACTCTCTTTTGTTATTTTATGATTACTTATATCTATTGTTTATATTATAGTATGAGTGGCTAAATACCACCCTTCTTAGTGAAGGGTGTTTAATGGGTTGAAAAGGTTTGGCTAAGAGGTCTAATGCGTGCTTAATATATTCTCTTGTTCACATGACTATTTACCGATTTAATTCCATGCTTGTCTAGGAATATTAATGGCTTGATCATCTATTAGTATGCCTATGTGAGTAATGTCATATTCCAGGGTTATACCTGACGCGAAGCCCTGGAATTGGAGCAGACACCTAGGGGAGGCAGCGCGAGAGGCCTCACCTAGGGGTAAACTGTCATCTAGGGTATGCGATACGGGTCTGACAAGCTGAGCTATCGCGCCCTAGATCTGTCTTACCTCTCCTTCATGGGCGTTCAGAGTTTAGCTTCCCTACTTCGAGCCCTTTACAGGCCGGACGGTCAAGGCTGCTTCCTGATGACAAGGGAAGTAGCTAGGAGGATGGCTGAACGTCAAGGTCACCTCATATGTGGAAACGGCGGGTGACTTCTAGCTACGAAGGTAAGTAGGGGATGCGGTGTGGAAACGCGGTCCCCATAGCAGGTCTGCACACGAGTCTGGAACATTTTTGCACCAATGACTAGCCAACCTAGAAAACAACCCAAAGGAACACCTTTCGCTAAGATCTATTCTCATCTGACTAATATCTCTTTCGCTACGTTTCTAGCCCTCGAAGTGTTTATATTTCTTACCCTGGATTACATTTTACTTTCATGCCCTAGATAAATACTTTACAATTCTGTTTTGTTAGCTCCCACACTCTGCGTTGGTTAATCCATTAACCAACATTAAACCCCCCCCCCCCCCCCAGTGTTACTTCAATTCAGTCTGTTGCATACCATCTTGTCATACATCTTCATTAGCAATTTTATCCTTCAATCTCTGTGGTTCGACCCTGTCTTGCCCTATACACATTTATTTGTGCATCTAGGCATCAGGAAAAATATAGTATATTTGAGTGACGATCAAGCACCTCTGCTTCTCTGCCCTTTTTGCGCTTTTTAGGGCCTTTTGCTTAGACAAATGTCCATCCTTGTATAAACAATCTTGAGCAGCTTGCTGCCCTTTACTTTATCGATGATTTCCCTTTTGGGCGTGCTACCTTTCCGCAGGATCATTATTTCTTTGCGCGCTTTATCACTTTCGCGTTTTACTAAATTTCCTGCACATTTTACTCATACCTTTCGTTAGTAGCGACATGTGTTAAAACATTTTCAATACCTTGGGGCATGTCCGCGCGCTTTCTCAATTCTCTTGGCGCCATCCCCCGATGTCGCTTGTGCCAATTTTTCTGCACACTTTCACTTATAATTCACATTAGTAGCGACATATGCTAAAACATTTTCAATACCTTGGGGCATGTCTGCGCGCTTTCTCAACTCTCTCGGCGCCATCCCCCGATGTCGCTCATGTCAGATGCTCTTCTAGCCAAACTTCACCGGGTTTGTCCCTTCCGGCTACTAGCTGGGGCATCGTGACCTCTTTCATTTCTTCAATCGGCCGGGAAGTGCCACCTCTCAGTGTGCCGCCGGATCAGGGCCAGCCACCACGAGGATAGGACTTTTCACTTCCTCAGCGTTGTCCTCACACCTCGAAACGTGTCCTCTCTTAACGAGGTGCCTGTGTTAGCGCTACCCTCGTAAGGACAGGATTTTCACTTGCGAGGTGGAGTTTTTATCTTCCCTAGGGTTGTGCCTCACTTAATGATCACCTGCCTTTATGAGCACAGTGTGCCACAAGGATAGGACTTTGCACCCCCTAGGGGAGTCGGGGCGTGTCCTCTCTGGGTCTCCCCAAGATAGGACTTTTCGCTCCCGATAGTGCTGGAACGTGTCTCCTCTTGGCGAGCCGCCTGATCAGGGCCGGCCCCCAAGGCCAGAAATTTTTCACTTCCAGCACCATTCTTTCCTTGTTATCTGCACATCACACAGACAACAAACAAGGAACAAGAAATATTTCCACAATAATCATTAGACCATGCCACACGGCATGTCACATAACACTATTTCATATTTCTTGACCATACTACACAGCATGTTAACATAGTACTATTTCGATCATGCCCAACGGCCTGTCACACATAATTTCAAAAACTATGCCACACGACATATCATATTTCACATATAATTTCATAAACTATGCCACACGCCATATCATATTTCACATATAATTTCAAAAACTATGCCACACGGCATATCATATTTCACATATAATTTCAAAAACTATGCCACACGGCATATCAAGCCCTAGCATGATATAATTTCAATCGGGCAATGTTCCAAGAGTTAGGTAAGGGCGTACCGTCCATAGTTTCGAGGTGATACGCGCCCTTTCCGATAACACGAGTGACGCGATACGGCCCCTCCCAGTTTGAACTGAGTTTCCACATTCGCTGGCCCACAGCTCGTTTGTCCCGGAGTACTAGGTCTCCCGCCTTGAGCAACCGCTCCTTAACATGTCTGTTATGATACCGCGCCATTCTCCTTTTATAGTACATCGTTTTCAAGAGGGCTTCCTCATACGCCTCGGGCAGCATATCAAGGTTGGCTCGCAACCTCTCCTCATTTAATTCCTCTCGGAAATATTCTACCCTTAAACTTAGGGTACCAATTTCGACGGGCGTTACTGCTTCAGTGCCAAAAGCCATAGCAAACGACGTTTCCCCCGTACTAGTTTTAACAGTCATGCGGTAAGCCCACATTACATAGGGTAACTCATCTGGCCACTTCTTTTTCGATCCCTCAAGATTCTTCTTGATGCCGCTCAGGATGCTTCGGTTGGTCACCTCCGCTTGGCCATTAGTCTGAGGGTGCGCCACAGAGGAAAACCTTTGTTCGATCTGGAATTCCTCACATTGTTCTTTGAAAAATCGGCTGGTAAACTGTGACCCATTGTCACTAACCAGCACGCGGGGCACCCCGAAGCGCATAATAACTTGATACTTAAAGAAGTGCCACACTTTTTCTGTCGTAATACTGGCTACCGCTTCCGCTTCTGCCCATTTGGTGAAGTAATCCACCGCCACAATTACGAATTTAAGCTGGGACCTTGCCTTAGGAAAAGGACCTAGGATGTCAATCCCCCACTTGGCAAAAGGGCAAGGCGCCACGATATGAGATATCTCGGTAGCGGGTCGTCGCAGAATTTTAGCAAACTCTTGACACTTACGGCACGCTTGCACAATATTGTTACAATCCCTGCGAATGGTGGGCCAATAGAATCCCGACCGGAATACTTGCGCGGCCATGGTCCCACCCGACACATGCATACCGCAGATCCCCTCGTGGATCTCTCGCAGGGTATGGAGACCTTCTTGCTCTGTTATACACTTTGCAGCTGGGTGCGAAAAGTATCTCCGGATTAACTCCCCGTCATAATAAGTGCACCTTGCCGCTTGTTTCAGCACTTTTCTCTTCTCTGTGCTGTCGCTTGGCAGCTCGTCGTGCTTTAAAATTTTTATCACGGGGACTCTCCAGTCCTTTCCAGTCTCTTCCACACATAGCGACAGTTGTTCCTCCATAAAGGACGGCAACAACCTTTCCTCGTAGTACACACCTTCTGGCATGACAGCCTCTTGATTGGCCGCCGTTTTGGCGAGATTGTCCGCCTCGGTGTTACTCTCTCGCGGAATGTGTTCAAGAGTGACACGCACGCCGCTTCGTTCCATCTCTGCCAGCTCTCTTTTTACTTTCGAGAGATATTACGCCATGATCGGCTCTCTGGCTTGAGAGTGTCCCAAGACTTGGTCGATTACCAACTTGGAGTCCCCTCGTATTTTCAACCATGAGGCTCCTGCCACCAGATCATTCTCAGCTTTGGTAAAGAGATTCGCTCCTATTCTGAGCCCTGCCAGTAGCGCTTCATACTCTGCCGCGTTGTTGGACAGCGGTTGCAAAATCCTGATGGCATGCCGCACTTGCACATCGTTTGACCCGATCATATATATGCCGGCTCCTGCCAGCTCTTGGTT
This sequence comes from Viola odorata, assembly GCA_963691705.1. NCBI lineage: Eukaryota > Viridiplantae > Streptophyta > Magnoliopsida > Malpighiales > Violaceae > Viola > Viola odorata. The sequence continues at coordinate 48,400,105 of OY829544.1, forward strand.
TTTAGCGCCGTCCACATAGATGACCCATAAGTCCGCTGGGGCCTCCAAGGGTAGGATCTTTAGATCACTCTCTTCCCTCTCGGGCGGCTCCGCCGCCTTGTCCCCAGTAAAGGTACACTCGGCAATGAAATCTGCCAAAACTTGAGCTTTTACGGATGGCCGAGCTTTGTACTGTAGTCCATATTGCTCCAACTCAATTGCCCAAATCAGCATCCTCCCTGAGGATTCCGGTTTTCTAAAAATTCTTTTCAAAGGTTGATCCGTAAGCACGACAACCGAATGGGCCTGGAAGTATCTGTCCATCTTTCGCGTGGACTGTATCAGTGCGAACGCCACTTTCTCAACGTGGGCGTACCGCACCTCAACATCTTTTAACACATGGCTAACAAAGAAAACAGGGCGGTGAGCGTGATTATCCTCTCGCACCAAAACGGCACTAACCACTTCATCCGCAACGCCAAGGTATAGGAATAAAGTATCACCCGGCTCTGGTCGGGTTAGCACCAAGTCGGACGACAAGTAAGCTTTCAAGCCCACGAATGCTTCTTCGCACTCTTGTGTCCATCCGAAAGGAGCTTTCTTGCGTATGACTTTGAAGAACGGCAAACACTTCTCACCCTACTTAGAGATGAATCGTCCCAAAGCAATGACGCGCCCTGTTAATCTCTGGACTTCCTGGAGGGTCCGCGGCGATACCATATCATGGATAGCCTTAATTTTTGACGGGTTCGGCTGGATGCCCTTTCGGCTTACCACATACCCCAAAAATTTTCCCGTTTGAAATGCAAACGCGCATTTGCGAGGGTTTAATTTTATTTGGTACTTTCTCAATGTGTCAAACACCTCCTGCAAGTCCGCTAGATGATCATTAAAGCTTCTGCTCTTGACCAATATATCATCCACGTATGCCTCCACATTTTTCCCAATTTGCTTTTCAAACACTTTGTTGGCCATACGCTGGAAGGTTGCCCCCGCATTCTTTAAACCAAACGGCATTGTTGTATAACAATAAGTGGCCTTTGAAGTTATAAACGCCGTCTTTTCCTCATCTTCCCTGGCCATAGGAATTTGATGGTATCCAGAATTGGCGTCCAAAGAACTCAAATACGCATACCCCGCCGCTTGATCAACCAGCTGGTCAATTCGAGGGAGCGGGTAGCAATCCTTGGGGCAAGCGTCATTCAAGTTAGTAAAATCGATACACATGCGCCAGTCTCCGTTGGGCTTACGAACTAGGACGGGGTTAGCCAACCACGTGGGGCATTGAACCTCACGGATAAATCCTGCGTCGGACAACTTTGCCACTTCCTTATCGATCACCCCTGCCTTCTCCGCAGAGAAAGGTCGCCGCTTCTGTTGAACCGGCGTGGCGTCTGGATCAATGTTGAGTCGATGCTCAGCCACTTCCCTGGACACACCAGGCATGTCCGCTGGTTTCCACGCAAACTCTCCTTGACATTTGTTCAACAGCCGGGCTAGTTGTGCACTCTCCTCAGGGGTTAACTTGTCGCTGGCCTGAAAACTTGCCTCCTTATTGCCTTGGACGGGGATGGGTACCATCGCGTCCACTGGCTGGGTCCGCCTTTCATCCCTTTGCTCATAGGGATCCGCTGCCACACACACATATTGGTCGCAACTTTTCTGAATCATGAGCGAATAACACTCGACCGCTAGCCTTTGATCACCCTTGATCGATACTACCCCTTCCCAGGAGGGGTACTTCATCCAAAGATATTTCTGAGACACCGCTGCCCTGAAGCGATTAAGGAATGGGCGCCCTAAAATGACATTATATGGTAGGATGAGATCCACAACTAGGAACGTTAGCTCTTCTGAGCGTTTTGACGCGTCCTCTCTGAAATACACAGGCAACGCTGTGATTCCACTTACAGGTATAGGAATACCATCCACTCCAATGATTGGTTTCTTGCAAGGTGCCAATTCACCGGTAGGGCGCTTCATGAGGTTATATGCCTCTAACGAAAACAAATTTATCACATTGCCGTTGTCCACGAGTGTCCTTCGTACCCCATGATTTCCGATCACTGGTGTGACCACTAATGCGTCATTGTGAGGGAAAACAACGCCCTTCTCGTCCTCTTTTGAAAAGGATATTACCATTCTATCCAGCGCATCGATCGCCCCTTTCTTTACAAGCTGACCTTCCCGTTTCCGCTTTTCTCCTGCCGCGGGTGTCGCTGGAGTGACCTCGTCTAAGAACGACGTGCCACCAGTGATAATGTTGATGATGGGAACGTCCTCCTCATACGTCATTAACTCTTCTTTCCCCCCAGTGCCAGAAGTCCCACTGTTCCCAGGGGGAGGAGGCAATTGATAGTCGCCCGACGGCCCGTGCGGAGGGTCATTTCTAGGGTCTTCTCTTATTCGGGCGGCGAACTCTCCAAGGTATCCTTCTTCCAAGAGACATTTGATAGCTAGCTTCAATTCTCTACACGCCTCTGTAGAGTGTCCCTTGGCTTTATGAAATTTGCAAAAGGCATTCTCCCTTCCTCCCATAACCACTCCTGGCTTCACAGGGGCTGGGTAGCGGATAGGCAGATTCCGCTGCTGTATAATGGCTAGGATTTCCGCTCGAGGGAGAGTAAGGGGAGGAAGGCCGGAATCATATGGTTGGCCCTTAGGTCGGTCCGCCTGTCGCTGAGCACTCAAGCCACCGCCTTTCCCTTTAGAAACGTTACCCTTCTGGCGAGTTGACGCCTTGGGAATGTGGTCCTTCCGCTGAGCGTACTCATCACCTGATCGTGTGTCATGGACCGCACTCGCTTGTGCTGCAGGAGCTGGAGCGGCACTCTGTGGCATGTCCCGCATTCTATTCCTATATTCTTCCTCTTCCATTCTCGCATAATTGTGGGCCTTGAGCCTCAACGCGTCTAAAGTTGTTGGGGGGGTCCACCATTAGCGTGTCTCTAAGCTTTCCATATCCACAATTCCGCTTCAAAGCTTCTACAGCGAAATCAATGGTAATACCAGGCGTTAAGGACATTTCCGTGTCAAAACGGCCAAGATAACTATTCAATGACTCTTCTGGCTTTCGACATATGTCGAATAAGGCTGCGGCAGACTTCCGAATAGGAATGGCTGTGCTGAAGTGACTCTTAAACTTGGCTTCCAGCTGCAGAAAACTGTCGATCGATCGAGCAGGAAGTCCTTCAAACCAGAGGCGGGCTACTCCTGACAACGTCATGACAAATATCTGACACAATGCCACGTCATTGTGCGTCTGAAACTGCATGAAATCCTTCACCTTGTTAAGGTACGAAATAGGATCCGTAGTGCCGTCATATGACTCCTTGGGAAGCTTAACATGCCGGCTGACCCTGTGATGCCTCACGCGGAGAGTGAAAGGATGACCCGCCACGTCGTCCAAGATCTCACGATCATGACGAGGGGGTGACAGGTCCAACTGTCGCCTGTGCCCTCGAGGCTCAGGGGTACGATGCCGTCTGGGAGATCGACTGCGACTCCTAGGTGAACGGGATCGACGTCTCCTACTTCCTGATATTTCACTCCGCGCCATTGACATCTCTCTACCAGCTCCTTCTCTCCTGCCGTCCCAACGCTCTCCATATTCATCTAGCGGCCGCTCCACTTGTGAGACAGGAACTCGCGGTATGTAGTGCTCCTCCACTCCGTCTGCCAGTTGCGCAAAACTGAATGGCATACTTACCGCTGGTGGGGTCAGAGGGACACTCACCTGGCGGCGAGGCGATACCGCTCTATTAGCGACAATGGACGGAGTGAAAATAACTTGAGAAGACACGCCTGATGCCGCGACGCTAGAAGAGGAGCCCGCGGCCATCCCAATCAAGTAATCTAGGTGAGCACGGAGGGCCAACATCGAGCTCACCGACAGGGTGCTTAGACTGTCCGCTCCAGAGCTAGCAGGGAGAGGGACGGAGTAGCTAGGTCCGGCCATGCGAGACAGCGAAGCGCCCCTTGAAGGGACAGAAAATCCAGTTTGGAAAAACGAGGTACCCATTTGAGAAGACAACACACCAGTTGTCAGTCCGAAAAGAAAGTCTGACTGTGCAGAGGAATCTGTAGGTGATGTGACATATGTACTGGACGAAGACGTGGAAAAGAGCTCCCTTCGCGCATGAACATTACGCGTGTGAGGGGGCGTGGATTATGTATCTGAAGCCATAATTCTTCGACTCTTTAAGAGAAAAAAATAGAGCTTGGTTACTAAGGAAAACTCACTTAATCGACCAAGACTCTCAACGAAAGCACCATTTGATAAGATTCGGGGAGGTAGCGAGCAGAATCCGCTTGATCTGGGGCGGTCGGGAACACTGTTGGGGTCTTCGTCACCTACAAAGCGCCGGAGGGGGTCTCCGGCGTAAACACTCCGATGCCAAAGTTAGTGTGAGTAGTAAGAGAGGCAGGGGTTCAGTACGCTGTAAGCTTACCCCCAGTTGGAAAAAGTGGGGGTATTTATAGGCAAAGGAAGGACTTTACCGGCAGGGGGTTGGGATACCCCCTGGGAGATGTCGCTGGGGTGGCACATGCCGCTTGGTAAGGCGGGGAGTGATGACATACGGGATGACGTCATGCGGAGTGATGTCAGGGATGACCTGGGATGGGATGCCGCCGTGCGAATGTCGCTTGAGAGCCCCCTCCGCTGATGTCGACCATCCCAGGGTCAGCCTCCAGGCTAGGAACGGCATGAACAGGGTCGCGTCCCCCCGGCGAGCACTTCATGTTGGCCGGGCCACTCGGTGGGGAAGCGAGATGCCGCTCCTATGGCATCAATAGTTATCAATTCCATCCCTCTTTGAGGAGATTCGTCCTCGAATCTACACCGTGGATAGGGAAAAGCAATAGAGAATCTAACCCAAAAGACACCGAAGAAGCCAATGGAGTGATGGAGAAGACCCGACCAAGAGGAGGAGCCAAAAGAGCGATAGAAGAGGCGTGGCCAACATGCTCAAATCCAAGGAGGAACGGGTCCGAATAAGTAAGGGAAGGGACCGTCAGAATGATGGAGAACTTGCTGCCTAGATGCTCAAAGTGGCGTTGCAAGGCAATATAAATGAGAGCTCTCTTATGGCAGCCTGTAGCCAACCCGCAAATCCCTATTGCATTCCCAATGCTGCCATCCTCCACAAGATCATCATCACTCGAAGTTACCTCCAAAATAACCATTTTCGCATCACATGGGACATCACCCTCACCAAGGGGTGGTACAACAAGCATCTCATCAATCTATGGTAACTCGGTCAAACACATACTAGAAGGAACACCACATTCCACTTCACTCTTCTCACAAACCATCTCACATTGCCAAAGGTGTGTGGAGGTCCTTAGGTGCTTCAATTGGAGTCTAAGGTCTGCCATGAATTGCTTGGTTGCTTCCCATTGTGCATCAAATGAAGTCATCGTCAAATCTAAGGTGGGACTCATAGCTGAGCTCTCAACCGCCTCTCTTGCATTCACTAGCTCCATGTGATGCATTTGGCCATAAGAGGCCCTTTGGTCATAATGTTGTACTTGGACTTGAGGAGAGGAAACCTCACGGCAGTAGAAAGAGGCTTGACCATAGTATGGAGACGATATGTGGCGAGGAGGGGCAACCCTTAAGTGCAGCGGGAGATAGCTTGTAGGCTGCTCACCGTGATAAGAAGGTGCGCGGTGAGAAGGCGCAACCCTTAAGTGAGGCGGGACATATGAGCGTTGAGGAGGCCAATGGGCATATACACTAGGAGTGGAGCCATGGCCACGACTATGGTAAGATGTGGAACTTAGGCCATGGCTTGGAGAGGAGGCAGCCGTGGTGTAGAAGTCCTCATCCTAATAGGGCCCAACATCCTCATAATAATAAGACATAGGCAAAGGTACTTACAAAAAGAAAGCAAAACAGAATTGCTATATACACATATTAGTCACTCCCTTACGTGTTTAACTCTTCTCTCTAATAATCTCACAACCTCACACACTCGTATCTTTACACACAATCCACCAACAATTACTCTAAGACTCAAAGAAGGCACACGGAATGCAAAAAAAAAAGGCTAGAAAGAAACGTAGAGAAGGCTGAATTGATGTTCAAGGAATTGATTGCTTTGAACACCAATAAGACCTAGAGTAGATAGACGTAGGAAACAAGAGAAACAAATTCCAAGACACTAAAGGAAGGGCTAGCTCAAACAAAAGAAGAAGAAATGAAAAAGAAAATTTTGAATTCGGAAAATTCAAAATTTGAAGGGAAAATTCTGAAAATTGTTCTTGATAAAAGTTTCACTTTAAATTGATTCAATGCACTTAAAATGCACACACATATGTAGTCTCTTGCTTGTGACTCAATTGTATTCTCTCTTCTTCTTTTTTTAATTGTGGAACTTGATCACTTTTTCTATTTTTTGATCTTTGTTTTAGTTTCTTTCTCTTTTCTTTTCTATTTTTTTTGTAAATTAAGTGCAAGAGAGATCACTTGTATGACATGTATTTTTGAAATAGAAGTGAAAGACAAGTAGTTTTGTAATCAAAAAAATTCTCACTAAATGCCATTTAGTCTGAGAGTCTAGCATCATAACACTTCTACTTTCTTCAAATCTAATTAGGGAGATTGTTTCTTCCAAAGATGGTGTCTCCTCCTTAGCTAACACCTGAATTCTAGCCTGATCAAATTTTGGATTCAATCCAGCTAAGAAGTCATAGGTTTTATCCTTCTCTATGAACTTCTTTAGGGTTTCTGCATCTTTTGGGCACTTCATTTTAAAGGCCCGGTAGTGATCTAGCTCCTGCCACAAACTTTGGAGCTGATTTGTGTACTCTGTGACTGATCTGTCACCTTGCTTGGTTCCTGCAGTCTTGGTCTTTATTTCGTACACTTGTGCAGTGTCGCGAGCCTTGGAGTAAGTCCCTTTAATGAAGTCCCAAACCTCCTTAGAGTTCTTAAAGAACATGCAAGTATCGTTGATTGCTAGTTCCATGGACTCCCAAAGCCAGGACATGATCATGGAGTCTTCCTCCCATGCTGCAAACTTTGGATCAATCTCCGCTGGCCCATTGCTGAGAAGGTGGTTGTGTCCAGTGACGGATCCAGCCCAGGGAGCCCACCCTGGCCCAAAAAAAAAAATTATTTAATTGAATGATAATATTAATTTACTAAGCAATGTTAAACACAAATGTTAGGATGGCCGAGTGGTCTAAGGCACTAGATTTTAGACATCAATGTCAGAGGGCGTGGGTTCAAATCCCACTTCTGACACATTTCTTTTAATTTTATTTTTGCAACTCCTTGTTACCCTTTTTATGTTTTTGGAAGTAAAACCTGATCCGATTCGGATTGCTGCTATGGGTGAGATCAGATCGGTGGATCCGATCCGAACTCACCCATCCAAACCGATCCGAAAGATTTTCTGACACATTTCGGTGGCGATTGTCAGAATCCGAGAATTTTCGGATTCCGAAAGTCGGATTGTCGGAATCCAACGGATTCCGACAACCCATATGTATAGCTTCTCCTCTTAAATTCAATTTCACAAACCGGCCAATCCCAAGTTCCCAACCCAATTAATTCCCAAACCCAGCAGAAAATGTAAGGGAGGGAGAAGAAAGAAGAACCAAATCTAACTGTTGATACCCGAATTTTGACGCCCTTTTTAATTAAAATGAGCATTTCTGTCATTTTATTTAATTGACTGTCATTTTAATTAATTCACTGTCGTTAGCATTTTTTTAATTCTCATCCCATTTTTTATCATCGTCGTAGGCATTGTCAGCTTTCGAAATCACGTTTTTAATTTTTCGTCACATATTTTCGTTATTATTATCATTATTTTTTTTAGCCTTAAAAATCACATTTTTAACTATCCGGCAGTCATTTGCTAGTTTTTTCTTCGTTTTAGGTCATCTCATGATTTTTAGGATTTTTTGTATTTTAGCGCATTTTTTAGTATTTTTATTTTTTATTATTATTTTTGTTCGAGCTTTTATTGGACCCGAGTAAGTTCGCTCGGACAATAGCTTGAATTTGAAATATTTTCCATCAACTAGTTGCTAGCTTTTTTTGTTCACGACGGTCTACAACATTTTGTGTAATTTTCGGCGTAACGTCATTATTTTTCCGTCCGATAATTTTACGTTTTTGAACGAGAAAATAAACACGTTAAATGAAAAATTCTCATCATTCGCTGTAGACGGTTAAACCCGTCGTATGTTTCTCTATGCGCTGGTACCTTCGGCTCGAAAAGTCGGAACATTTGCTCGCAGGAATCGGCTCGAGGTCGTTTAAATAAGGTAAAAGGTAATTTGATCACAACCGTTGATCTGGTCAACCATGAAAAGTCAACCAGATCAACGGTTGACTAATTAACATCCATGGTGCGCATGCACCATGGACGTGAACCAGCAGCAGAGCAGGCCACCGAGTAGCCTGCTCCCGACGTCCTGTCCCGTCCCTAGCCGTCACCTCAGCCACCAGCTACACCACCTCTCCTCCCCTAGCTCCGCTACCTCGACGTTCGGCCACCACGCTTAGCCACACCCTCTCCAACCCACGCGATCTCTGCCTATAAATACAAGCCATCCTTCAATGAAAAATGGGCACCAACTTTGCAAGAAAACCTTGCTTCTTCCCTCTCTTGATCGATAGCTCACTTAGAGCTTTGATTGCCTCAGTTCAAAGCTTTACAGTAAGCTTTTTTTCAAGCTTTTTCTTTCGTTTTTTTTAGCATTCTTTCTTCTTTAATTCGTTTAGCTTTTGTTTGATTAAATAAATTGCTTTTCTTTACGTCATTAATTCATATGCAGGCTGTAGATTAAATACATGTTTTCAATTTAAGTAATCGTTAGGTAAATCGTGTGAATTAATTAATTTTCGATAATTAACGGTTTCGTCGTTTTTTTCAAAATTAAACTCTGTATGATTTAAACTGAGAGTCGAAGTTCGTACAGTCGGGAAGCCGTAGAGGAGACGAGCGTCTCGGTACGAAGATTTTTTAGATCCGACCACGGGTGGCCGGACCTTTGTCGCCGGCAACTTCGTGAAGAGGACGATGAATAGTGTCCTATTCACGTCCAAGGTGATGGGCTTAGCGCCCATCACCCTTCCTTTTTATTTTCATGGGCCAGGCACTATTCCTGGCCCATTTTCCATTTTTCCTTCATTTTTCAAGCTGGGCCCAACCCATTTTTCATTCTTTCCGAGATTTCGGATCGTGCTTTTTTCGTAAAAATATTTCGTATGCTTCGTATGATTATTTTTCGTACCATCAACTGTTTATTTTCTGCAAATATCAATTGTTTTATTTTCTGCAAATATCAATTGTTTTATTTTCTACAAATATTAATCGTTTCATTTTCTGCAACTATCAACTGCTTTAAATTTCCGCACTTATCATGCTGCTGGAAATTCTTCTGGAAATATCAATTGTTTTATTTTCCGCAAATATCAACCTGTTTATTTTCTGCAATATCAAACTGTTTATTTTTCTGCAAATATCAACCTGTTTATTTTTCCACAAATATCAACCTGTTTATTTTCTGCAATATCAAACTGTTTATTTTTCCGCAAATATCAACCTGTTTATTTTCTGCAATATCAAAACTGTTTATTTTCTGCAATATCAATTCGTTTAGAATTCCTGCAATCGTCAACTGCTTTAAATTTTCTGCAACTCGTCAACTGCTTTAAATTCCTGCAAATCGTCAACTGCTTTAAATTTGTCAAATCAAAATCTTTAATTTTTCGTCAAGTCATCATTTAATTTTTCGTCAAATCATCACTAAATTTTCATATGCGTCAAATCGTCATTTTTCTCATGCATTGAAGTCAGCATTTAAATTCTCGCACTTATCAACTGTCAACATTTAAATTCTCGCACTTATCAACTGTCATCATTTAATTTTCGCACCTTATCAAATCAACATTTAAATTTTCTGCACTTATCAAAACATCATCTAAATTTTTGTATGCGTCAAATCATCATTTCTCGCATACATCAAACCAGCATTTAAATTTCCTGCACACATCAAATCATCATTTAATTTCTCGCACTTATCAAATCATCATTTAAATGTTAGTATGCGCCAATTCATCATTTCTCGCATACCTCAAATCAGCATTTAAATTTTCGCATGCGTCAAGTCATTGTTTAGACTCTCGCATTCATAAATTGCTTATTTATTTTTCGAGCTATCACTAACACTCTCATTTTGTAGGTTTTAAATTCAAGCTTCGCTCAAAAGTACGCATTTCGTTCCCTTTTATTTATTCAACGCTTTTCCGTAAATATTAATCGTACGAATGATATATAGAATTGCTAGAATTAAAATCAATCCACATGAACAACGTGTTTAATGACTCGCTTTAAATGCCATGCTAATTTGTTTAAATTCCGCTTATATTGATTGCATGTACGTGGTGGCTTCGATCCCACATCAGTTTTATCATTTCAAAAACTCATGTAAATTTGTACTCTGTTAGCTATCCATGATAGAATCACGTAGTAATTAATTTAATCATGTATGGCCCGATGATGAAATAGAGGGCGCTCATTCAGTCTTTCGGAAAATTCAGTCCCATCACTACGGTCAGGAATAATCGATCGGTTTAATGATCCACTATTCCTGAAAGGTCCCGATTGTAGAAAAGACTAAAGTGACGATTCCTCTGAGGCTCCCCTTTCAAAAAATGCATTTTTATCAAACACCTTTTTAAACACCTCTCTTATCAACCGGTAACCGTTTTCGGATGTGACTCGGGTGCCTAACACCTTCCCGAGACCATAATACGATCCCGAACTTTTGTCTAGGGTTTAGACCCCTTTTTTTTGTGCCTTTAGTTTTTTACTTATTTTATTTTCTATGCCATGACGATTAAGGTTCCCTAAACCTAGCGACAAAATTAGGGTGGCGACTTCATTGCATGTTGCGAGGCGTCCTTTTACGCTGAGCATCGTAAGGTCTCAAATGTCGTCTTACACTCGCGAATATCTTTATTTTTGAGGGCGCGACACTAACCAAATCAAATTAAATCAAATCTAAGTCCACTCTCTTTCCTCCTCCAGACAAGAGGAATGAAAGAGATACAAAGATTTTCGTTGGTGGGGAATTACTAGAAGAGTAGCACGAAAGAAGGGGGACAGGATGGAGAGGGAACAAAAAGTAGGAGGTGTGGGTAGGATGGAGAGTGAACAACATAAGGTAGACGGAGCAGATAGGCAGAAAGCATAAGAGACTGCGCAGAAGAGAGAGGAGAGAATGAGAGGGTAGAGTAGGGGTGAGAATTCGGATTTCGGATCAGAATCCGACGAGTTCGCATCGGATAAATTCGGATTCGGATAATTTTGGATCGAATTTTTTCGAATTTTTCGTTAGGAAATCTGAAACCGATCCGACAAGTTCAGATTCGGATCGGTTCGGATCGGATTTTTTGGATTTTTGGATTGGGCCGGGCTGACTTTAATACCCATTTACCACAAATTGTTTTTGGGCTTCAAGAGGCAGACCCACCATGAGCGGCTGTCGCGTGCCAGTTTTGGCTGTTTGCAATTAGCAAAGTGAAAAAAACTAAAGAAATGGTTAATTAATTAATTATTTTTAATTTTGTGTACTAAATTACCAACCCATTAGTCATTACCCCTTTCTCTACCGGAGGTGGGTGGCTGTGCAACCTTTCTACAATGTGTACTGATTTGGTCTTGAGTGTAAGTCATATGCAGCCGCTGCAGCCCTATTATGTAACTGACCAGAAAAAGAAACGTAGATTTAAATGGAAAAAAGGGCCATCATGTAGCCATTTTCTTTTCACTTGATCGTGCTTTTGAGTTTTGAATAATAGTTCAATAACCATTATTTGTCAAATTTTGTTCAGTAATGAAACTCATAAACATAACTTTTAAAAATGTTTTAGTTAAAATACAGCGCCACGAAGTTAAATTTAATGATAACTTTTTATTATTATTATCAGAAAGAATCTATATCTAGTGACTCCACTGTGTGAGAAAACAAGTAGCTGTGTAACAAAGAATGATCCTACTCTAGAATGTGGAAATCTAAACACCTTTTTACGTGGATATGCTTCAAGATGCCATGGTTTTTGGAGCACAAGAATCAGTCTCGCAGGCCAAGATATCCTTGTAGTCTCTGGAAATGGTGAAGGAATCGTGCACCAATCCGTCCGTACTCCTCTTGTACTCAAACAGCAGATAAGAATGGTTAAATGTTGTCATCTTCATGAATCCGTGGTACCGTTCTCTGTAAATGCTCCAGTTAGGTGACACTCCACTGAAATCTGACAATGCTGCTCCTCCACCGCCGGCAACAACATGGATTGTTCCTCCCAAGCTGTCTTGATAGTGATATTTCTCCCCATTAATGCATTTGCTCTACAAAAATCCGCACGAACATAACGTTTAAAAATCAATATGTACGTCCATATGTTTGTTCAGATATTTGCTTTTCTGCATATTGAAATTTGTTGTACCTGATAAACGGGGCATGCTCGTTCGTAGTTGTGGACGTGGCCATAGAATGCAATGTCAACCTTGTACTTCTGCCAGAGCGCCTGCAAGCTTTCCCTCCCCATGGGTTCTTCAAACGAGCCCTCCTGACCGTACCACCAGTTTGAGGAATACCCAATGACGCGATGAGCTGCAAAGATGAGCCAAGACTGCTTTCGTCTGTCTACAGTCGCGAAGCACTTCTCAATGAACTTATACTGTTCTGATCCTTCCCTCCAGTCATGCTCGGTATCAGCAATGCAGAAGCGAAACATGCCATAATCAGTTTGGTACCTGAGTATCGGATGGTTTTCAATTAAAATCCAGGTACACTACCAAGGTCATTGAACTGGATAAATATTCTGGTTGGGAACATTTATGCAACTCACCAAAACTTAGCTCTGTTCTCAGCAGGAACATAGAACATTGTCTCTGCAGGAACACCACATTCACCACCTGAATCAATTCCATCATAGAAGGACCCCGAACCTGGCAAGTCGCGTTCATGATTACCACTGTGGAAGGGAACAGGACAAATATCGTTAAACCAACCGCATAATCCTGAATTTACTGTCAGGACTCGGGATCATTAGCAATGTTATTTCATGAACCAACAAATACTGTACAAACCTTCCGATCATTTTGCTTTGGTAGATGTGATATGCTGCACCTGTGCTGTGAACTGATCCCACTGTGAAACATATCCATTTGCGTACGTTATGTCTCTGATATGGAATACAATGTCAATGTTGTCCAAATCGCTGATTAGTCGGTCTGTGGTGTTAAGTGCAGCTGGTTGATAGTCACTGTACTCATTCGAACCATCTGGCTCTGCCTGAAAAATACTCACCAGAGATTAGCATACATCTTCATGTATATTGGCATAAGAAAATCAGTGGTTATACCTTTCCCATGTCACCAAAAATCACAACGCGCTGTAACGATTCCTGGCCAGGGAATGGGGATGATTTGAATGAAAATCTCTTGCTCCATACATATTTGTAATCACTCAACTTATGACCAAGGCGATATGTATATCTGAAAATATGAGATCATAGACTTGGTTAATCTATGTTTTAAGCTTTGTATTAAGGGAACATGAACTTAAAGATGCACGCATACATGGCGTTTGGCCATAAGTTTTTCAAGAAACTTGTGTGAATGAACCCAGGATCACGCCACCCAACTGTTCGTGCAGGTCCGCCTACGAAAGTGAACAAGACAAGCTTACTATCAGTAAACTGGTTTACCAAACAGATTGAATATAATGGAGGAATACTAGCTAGTAGGTGAATCATACCACACATGCTCTCTCGGCCATAGGTAAGTGTTCCAGCCGTTGAGCGCGTAGGACGTTCTCCTTTGAGACCCCACTCAACAAATAGAACAGCTTCATCAATGTTATAACCACTAGTCCAAGTTACAGTCATCTGCGCAATGTATCTAATGTCATTATTTACCACAGCATTGATTCTTCTGTTGCAAAATGTTTAACAAAATGCAACTAGCTTAGAGAAGCCAAAGATATAAAACCAACATTAGAACGTTAAAAAAAAACCATTTCCTACTAGACAACATTACATTTCCATGGTCATAAAACTCAATACTCCATCAAGAAGGAATTGGAATGGTGCATAAAAACAGCCAAGAGACTCAAAACCTCACAGTTTCCAAATCCGCCTGAAAAAACACGAAGGAGAAATCCGGCCGCTGGTTAATAAGCTGAAATATCAGTGTGTTTTTTCCTGTATGTTTATAGTCTGCATTATGATGATTTGCATATTTGTACTGCAACAAGCACATCCAGCAATACATAGACGTGTTTATTTATACCAATAAATTGCAACAGCCTTTAAATCATTACAAAACATGACACTAGAAACACCTTTATTGGAGCTGTACAGATGCGTGGATCTTGTACTTTTGGACCAGATGGACAAGAGGATGAGCTGCAATATCAAACCATAATTCATTAGATACATGAAACAATCAAAATGCAAATGTCAATATCTAAGAGAAACAATCATTATTTGAAATCTGCAGGAGAGAAAATTCCAACCCAATCATCATCAGCTGGTTGAGCGTGCTCAATAAGCACTGTTACCCATTTATAATCCTACAATCAAGAAAATGAAAAAAAAGCTTTTTAAATCGTATATGAAGATGAAAGTAACAACCTTTCTGATAAGGAACTTCAATTTCCAAAGCTTGGAGTAAATGCCAATGATAAAGATTTCAACTTTACATCGCTACTTATTCAGAGTTCTATCTCAAAATCTTACATTCTGTCTATGACTATAACCTGGAAAACTTATACTTCTTTGTGGTATTACACTATTGAATTCTAAGTAAAATAAATTAATGGGATTAAAGAAAACCTGAATGAGGCCATCAATCCTTGCTGAAAGGTAAAATTGAGCATCATCAATAGTCCCCACAGGAAAAAACTCCCCTTTTTGAAATGGTGAAATCTGCTGCCATCCTTGATGACAATCTCCCTTCCGGTGACCGTAGTTGGCAGCTTGATCGCACTGTGACAGTCATAGCATATCCGGTGACCCTGCACAATTTGCAAGGGCACCCAAGCTGGAGAGTTGATGAGGCCAAATGCGATTGCCAGATTCTCGCTGTGGTACAACAATACGTCCGTTTCTTGTTCGTCCACATCCGGAAGCAAAGTTCTCTCCTCAGGAACATAACCTAGCTTCGAAATTTTTGACATCAAGCTGTCCACTTTTCGATATATCTCCTTGCTTTGGGGATGGCGTTTATCTCCGGAAAGGAACGTTTGCAGCTGTCTCAGAATTTCAATCCAACTGCAGGCAGGAAGCATCTTTAAACCTTTTCTTTTCAAGGTCTGTAATACGTCATCAGCTTCCTTTAACTTGCCAGCACTGTTATATATGTTCCAAAGCACAACATAGTTACTGAGCTTCTCTGGCTTGATTCCATAAAGTTTCTCAGCTGCGAATTTCCCCATCTCCAAGTTCCCATGGACCCGACAGGCTGTTAACAAAGCAGCCCACATGTTTGCCGTAGGCTTAAAGGGAGCACCTCTTATCAAAGCAAAAGCTTCATCCAAGAATCCCTCTTTACCTAATAATTCAATCAAGCATCCATAATGCATTGCCCTGGGCTTGGTCTTGAAATCCCCTCCCATTGACTGGAAAATTTCCCAACCATACTCTGATAATCCTGAACGACTACAAGCAGACAAAACAGCAAGAAAAGTAACATGGTTAGGTGTCGTTCTTTCTTGGAGCATCTGCTCAAACAAGTCGATGGCCTCAATTCCTCGACCATGATTACCTTATCCAACAATTAATGCATTCCAAGAAATGACATTCTTCCATGGCATACTGTCAAAAACATGTTGAGCATCTTCTATTCTTCCCCATTTACTATACAAGCCCACAAGTGCAGTATTGCTACTATATCCTTCCCATAACCACGCCGAATCATAGCAGCATGAGCTTGCTTAGCGTTTTCCACCGAAGCCAACCTTGCACATACTCTTACAATCATAGAAAACGTAAAATGATCCAGTCTAACACCAGAATCACGCATCTTATAAAACAAATTCAAAGCTTCCTCACTATAACCATTAAGAGCATATCCTGCAATAATAGTATTCCATCCCACCGTAGTCTTCTCGGACATCTCATTCCACACTTACTATACATATCAATCAGTGCACACGAAACAAATATACCACCCTCTATCCCCATCTTCAAAGCACAAGAATGTAACTGCATTCCTGCAGATTTCAATCCCAGCCCAGCAGATGCCCGAATCATCATCGCAAGTATACGGGAACCACATTCATCAGACTCCTCCTCCCAGAACTCCTCCCAGAAAGTTAAAGACAACTTAAATGCCTCCACGTAACTCCCTACATCTACAAGACCCGAAATCATTGTAACCCAAGAAACCAAATTCCTGTCACTCATTTCATCAAAACATTTCCGTGCATCAATCATCATCCCACATTTCACATACATAAGCAACACTCTATTCCTCATATACAAATCGAATTCAAACCCATTACTGACCATATAACTAAACACCATCTTAGCTCCTCTGATCCATCTTAGTCCTATACATGCGCTCACTAACGCGTCAAAAGTACTACTCCCTACATCGATCCCACCTTCAATCTCCAACATCTCAAACAGATCAAGCGCCTCTCTAAATCTACCAGACAACACTAACTCCTCAATCTGACTACACAACCATTCACTAGATTTGCTCACAAAACCAACCCTCTCTTCTTTCACTTCAATTTCAACTCTGGTAGGTTTGGGCATTGGCCTCCGCGGATGCAGCCCTTGGTTCAGAGAAGCAAAACACCGGAATTTGTCAAATGGGACCCATTTGAACACAATTTTATTGAAAAGCTTGTGATCGGGCAACGAGCAGGGCAAGCAAAGCGCATAATGACTTCGAATTTGATCGAACGAGATGGTTTGGTAACGCAACAGACGGATCTCCATCTTTCAAAACAGAAATTAAAATCGAAGCGAAGAACAGAGCGGTACCTTTGCAAGGAAACGATGGATGATCCGGCGAGGACGATGAAGAGAGAGCTGGAAGGAGGGAGCTGTTGTGACATGGCGATGTTAAGGGTGTTTTGATTTGTGCATTGATGTTTTTGGGGAAAGGAAAAATGCATTTAGTGGCACCTGTCAAATAATTAATTGACTCTTTTCGCACCTCCACTTTTTTGTCTTTAAAAGGTACCTCTAAACAAACAAAACGTCACATTTGGTACCTCCGACTGACGCCGTCCAACAATCACCGTTAAGTGTTTATGTGGCACGCCACAATCACCGTTAAGTGTTTATGTGGCACGCCACAATCACCGTTAAGTGTTTATGTGGCACGCCACGTCGGATGCCACGCCTCGCGTGACACGTGGGTCGACGTCGCCAGGTGCGAACGACGCGTCATTCGGGATTAAAATGTCACGTGGTAAGGGAAATCCGAGATTCGAACTCGGAACCCCTCACACCGTAGGTGAAAACCCTACCACTGGACTAAATGCTCTTGATGTGTTATCATTGATTACTACTGAAATATATTGTGTGATTTATGATTTTTGCTGAAAAAATATATTACTCCAAAACCCTACTCCAAAATAATATAATTGCATTAAAAAATAAAAAAAATTTAAAAATTCACAAAATTAATTGTACAAATTGTAAAAATAATTTAACTAATCCAAAAATCTAGAAAAAATTGAAAAATTCCAAAAAAAATGTTAAAATTCTAAAAAATAATTAATTAATCTAAAAATCCAAAAAAGTTGTACAAATTACAAAACAACAAGAAAATCGAAAAAATTTAACAACTCCAAAAAAATGTAAAAAATCTATAAAAAATTATAAAATTTAGAAATTAATCTAAAAATCCAGAAAGATGTTAAAATTGCAAAATAAAATTAATTAATCTAAAAATCCAAAAAATTGCAAAAATATAATTAATTGTAGATATTTAATTTTTTGGGAATTTGTACATCTTTCTGGATTTTTAGATTAATAAAAATATTTTTGGAATTTGTTTACATCCTTTTAGAATTTTTTTACATTTTTTTTTATTTTTAGATTAATTAAATTATTTTTGGATTTTTTTAGATCTCTTTAGAATTTTTACATTGTTTCTCGATTTTTTGATTTATTAAATTTTTTTTGGAATATTTTACATCTTTTTAGAATTTTTACATATTTCCATTTATTTTTGGAATTTTTACAACTATTTTTGTGAATTTTTACAGTTTTTTTGATTTTTTTGATTTTTTAATTTAATTATATTATTTTAGAGTAGGGTTTTGGAGTAATATATTTTTTCAGCAAAAATCATAAATCACACAATATATTTCAGTAGTAATCAATGATAACACATCAAGAGCATTTGGTCCAGTGGTAGGATTCTCACCTATGGTGTGAGGGGTTCCGAGTTCGAATCTCGGATTTCACTTGATTGGAGCATGTTTAACCTTATGACGAACGATGCGTCTTTCATTTTATCCCGAATGACGCGTCGTTCACACCTAGCCAAAAACGACGTCGTTTCATACGGGAAAAGAAACGGGTCGGATCTGACCCACGTATCATGCCACATCACGCGAGGTTGACGTGGCATCCGACGTGGCGTGCCATGTAGGACACTTAACGGTGGAAAGTGGACGGAGTTGGACGGAGGTACCAAATGTGACGTTTTGTTTGTTTAGAGGTACCTTTTAAAGACAAAAAAAAATGGAGGTGCCAAAAGAGTCAATCAATTGTTTGACAGGTGCCACTAAATGCATTTTCCCTAAAAATGAAAATTTTGTCACTAGTAATCGAATTGAATTACTGATTTGGCACCTCTCTTTTTTTTCGCTCTTAAGTGGTACCTCTATTCAACATGAATGTCACATTTGGTACCGGCCTCTAACACCGTCAACGAAGAACCGTTAACCCGCCTACGTGGCATGTCACGTCATACGCCACGTCAGATATGGCTGATGTATCATGCCACATCATCCACATTCGACCCGGATTCGTTTTCCACGGGTCGCGGATACGAGTTATTTTGAGGTGCCAAAACGCCCGCGAACCATCTTTTTCTCTTTCCCTGTTCATCGTCTCCTTCCTTGCGTCGCCGGCACCATGACTGGCGTCCAAGGTCCAAAACTAGGCGATGAAACAACAAAATTAAACTACAAAAATCAACCCAACAACTGCAACAATTAAATCAACCAAACAGCAATTCAAACGAAACAAAAACAATAGGTAATTTTAACAAAACGAAATCAAACAGATTAAATCAATTTGAGCAATTGAAATAATTAAAACAGAAAGCAACTCAAGCTAAATTAATTTGAAACAGAGGCAGAAATTGATTGGCAGAGCTAGCAACAACAAATTGAAATTAAAATAGTAGCAATTAATTAATTGAAACTGAGACAATTAATTAATTGAAATGCAAGCAATTAAATAAATTGAAAGCAGCAAAGCAGAGGGGGGAGAGCATGAAAAAAAGAGGAGACGAGAGCATGAATTGGTCCCCCGTTCTTCTATTTCTGGGTTGCTTGGTATTTATAGGGAAAGCTTGGAGTCGGTTTGAGCTTGTGTGGCTAAGAATGGCTGGAAGGTTTGGAAGCAAGGTGACGAGGTGCGGTGATGATGACCATGGCCGGAGTAATTTCAATAGCACGTTCGCAATTGCTAAATTAAACGCAACAAAATAGCAATTTCAATAACAGTGAACCTTGAGGACGAAGGGGAGGAGTGGAGATTGAGGAGTGAGGAGAGTGAGAGATTTCTAGGGTTTGTGAGGGTTTTTGAATTTGAGAGAGGAATAAGCTCGACTCGACGGGAGGAGGGAGAGGGAGTTAACTAATTGAGCAGACGACGCGTCACTCAATTCATTAACTTAAGAGTGCGTGACGCGTCGTCTGTCTCAAACAGACTACACGTCTCCTAAGAGTGTGTGACGCGTCGTCTGTCTCAAACATAAAGCCCCAAAACGACGTCGTTTTGGCACCTCAAAATAACCCATATCCGCGACCAGTGGAAAACGAATCTGGGTCGAATTTGGATGTTGTGGCATGACACGTCAGCCATATCTGACGTAGCGTATGACGTGGCATGCCACGTAGGCGGGCTAACGGTTCTTTGTTGACGGTGTTAGAGACAGGTACCAAATGTGAGATTCATGTTGAGTAGAGGTACCATTTAAGAGCGGAAAAAAAGAGGTGCCAAATCAGTCATTCAATTCGAGTACAGGTGCCAAAATTTTCATTTTCCCTTGATGTTTCATCATACTACTAGACTACTAGTTTGTAGGAGCGCGTGACGTGGAGTTATGCAAGTTTAGATTTAGCGATGGGATCGCATTGGAGTTATACTCTAGTAGTTGAGGGGTAGTTGCCACAATGTTAAGGGTGTTCCATAACGCGTCGTCGCTGCGGTCGCGAAACTAGATCTCGCACCCAGTATCTCACTTGAACTCGCGGTCAATTTCACACTCGTTCCCTCTAACGCTCTCAACCTTTCATCTTCTCTCTATCTGACGCTCTAAATCTTTCACTCTCTCTCTTTCTAATCCTCTTCGAACGACAAACAAATAACTAATTGAGACAATTAGATTTCTAACCCAACCTGTGGTTAGAACCCCAATTCGGAATCAACTAGGATTTCGAACTCAAGATTTCTATGTCTCTAAACCAAAGTATGTTTAGAGCCCTAGAACGAAATAGACGACAGTCAGTCAAATTTAAGAATTCTTCATTAAAATCAAAGAAGAGATAGCTCATGATGTGATCCCGACCACATTAGGAGGGTCAATCACCCGGAGCAAGGCCAAGCAAACCACCCTATGGATTGAGGCTAGGATGAGCCAAGATGAGGGTCAAGAATGAGGCCGCACGTTGGTGTTGATTGCCCATCATTTCGGAGATCAAAGTTCATGCGGAGGTTTGAAGACCAAGCCTGGCGGCATACCGCCAGGAATGCCATGACTGGGGCGGCATACCGCCAGACATCAGACCCAAAATGGCCATTCCAAGCGAATGTAGCGGTATACCGCCAGGGACTTTCTTCCTGGAGCGGCATACCGCCAGACATCAGACCCTGAACGTATTTTGGGCTTTTCAAGCCTTTCTTTTGCCCCACCTATAAATAGCTTTTGTATTTCTTCCTTTGACTTTAGTTTAGACTTGTGTGATAATTGTAAAGTTGAGAGCATTCCTTCCATTATCACCTAGGTCACTAAACTCTTCAATCCTTCTTGGAGAAAGATTGCTTGAGTTGAGAACACTCCTCCCGATCTTCCTCTGGGAAATCACTTGTATTAATTTCGACAATATTTGGGTGTGAATTAAATATATTTATGTGTTGCTTGCCCCTCGACGATTTGAGCTTCAACAAGTTATGCATTTGTTCGCCACTTCCTATTAATCCATCTACCTACATTCGTCATTCCGGGTACATCTTTCCTATCCATCGTTTCTCTTATTAATCTATCCGCTACTCGTCCGTGTCTTGTTTATAATCTTCCCTAATTTTACTCGAGTCTTGTAGTTAACTCCATCGGCTAGATCCTCCATAAGCTCCATATATTATTCAACTTACTTATCCTAGGTCGGATCATATCAAGTGGTAGTGGAGCTTTTGGCGCCTTGGCGTTTACTTGGTGTTCTCTTTTTGTCACCTATGTGAAGAGTGTCTTCGTGTCTTTCCGAACTCGTTTTCTTAATTCCTTGCGTCAAAAGGTGTCTAGTTGTGATCTCTAGCTCATGTGGTAAAAAGTGTGATTTTTGTGACCACTTCTGTTAATTCAAAAGATCAAAATCTGAAAAGAGTGTTCTTGGTGTTCATCTTTTATTTTTGGTGTTCTTGCAAATTGTGTGAAAAGGGAAAAATTTGATCCAAAATATTATTAAAAAGCTAAACCTTAGTGTTTCCCTATAAATTATTATTTTTCCTTCACCAAACAAAGAAAACCAAGCCTTTAGGCCTCACTCTACCCGGCCGTCAAGTCCATTAGTCCTTCCCTTTGCATTAAATGTAAAGAGGGAACAAGATACCTAACACTAGGACTTATTGAAAGGTGGCAAACATTACTTCATTTTCAAAAGAACATTCCTAACTATTTGGTGCCTTTTATTCTCATGTCCAGCACGTCCCTTTTCTTTCTTTAAGTCCAGCAGTCTTTTACTCCTTTCCAAGTCTTGGACTTAAGTCTTAAACTTAAGTCCTAAACCCCTTTTAAAAAAAAAAAAAAAAAAGAAAAGAAAAGAAAAAGGGAATAATTCCTTTTCATTAAGTTCTTGACTTTACCTTGAGTCTTTTACTCTTTTGAGTCATTTCTTTTCTTTCCCCAACCTCCTTCCCTCCCAACGGAATTTCAAAATTCGCTCCAAGAATTAAGATTTCCAACGTTCTTGAAAATTCTGAAAAAAAAATTGTCTTCCATTCTTCCTTGAGTCTTTGTAATCTTCTTGAGTCCTTGTTGAGTTTGACTCTTTCCTACTCTCGTGCTACTCTCTTGATTATTTGTAAAGCTAGTGTGAACAAATGCTTGACTTGAACCACAAGATTCGAGATTGTGTAAGGATTTATTGAGCGATTTGTGAGGACATATTTTACGAGTGATCAAACACGAGTGTTTAAACACGCGAGGGAGAGATTTATTTCTCTAACCCTTGTTTAAGTGTGCAGGTACAGGGAGAACGTGAAGTTGAGTGTTTATGAGCACGTATTTTTCGAGTGACCTAAACACGTGAGGGAGAGCATATTTTACTAACGTTTGATTGAGTGTGCAGGTACCATTTCTTGTCACAATGTCCAACCAAAGTAGACCTAATTCGAGTAGTATTAGAAGTGCCGAGGCCCTCGAACAAGTCCTAGCCGCCTTGGCCAATTTAACGGCTACGGCTGCCAAGACAGATACACGCCTCGCCTTGATAGAGGGGAGCCTCAAGTCTCCGGTAACTCCAAGGGGCCCCCCTCCTAAGCCCCCTAAGGATCCCCAAAAGGAGCACGTTGATTGTGAGACCGAAGAAGAGGGACACATTGACAGTGATGATGTGCGTGAGCGTTTGAAGGACAAGTTCAAAGGAGCGGCCAGCCGTGGTTTCCCAAGTTGCCTCACCACGGAGACTCGAAAACCAGCCCCATCCCCCTACTAAACTAGCCATATCCGAAGAACAAATGAAGTCCATCCGGGAGAAATATGACAAGATCAATCCGAATCAAAGGGATCTCAATGCATCAAGTAGTCGGCCTCAATTTCCTCATTACCGTGCCCGGACCACGCCCCACAACACGCATGGACTTGATGAACTTAGGGAACCTATTTACATGAGAAAGAAAATGGCTATGCTAGATGAACTTAAGGATCCTATTTACATGAGAAAGAAAAGGTTTGCCGATGTCCGAGTCCTTAGGTGAAGGTGTCAACCTTAAGAATCAGAATTCTCTTGCTCCTACCAAAGGTATTCCCTTGAAGCCATCTCCCCTCTCTGTATTTCTATCTTGGCCTCTAAAGCTGCAATTCGACTCTGCAGTGCCTGATCATTGAAACTTCATTCCCGAAAATATCAAGTGAAAGTAGTGTAGGTGCCGACATATCGAATGAGCAAAACGGGTCCTGTGGGACAAATATAAAATTTTAAATGCAAAGTAACCTATATGTATAAGAAAATTTACAGTTCGTATAACAGAAAATTTATGAAAAAATGGAAATCATGGCAACAAGATGAATAGAGCCACGGCAAATAGGTATAATCATGATGCACGTGCTGGGGCTCTGATTCCGACATTTCTAACTGGCTTGAATGGCTCTCGGATGATACCATGAAAAGGTCCCTAAAGTGTCGTCCAGTCTCCCGATTTCTTACGAAATCGTATAACCTTTCGACTGGCTTTAGGGGTTCATCCGAGTTGGGATTGGTGAACACTACCCAGGACATGTATCCTAGGGCGTCACTACTACCCTCCTAATTTGGTAATTGTCCCCTGGGTGTAGGGCGCTATGAAATGCATATGACAATTGATAAAGCAAATAAATAAACAGACCAGCAATTGATCAAAGCAAATAAATAAATAAACAAATAAAACACCTCTCTAAAAAGATAAAACCGGCTCCGACACCTTTCATCCCCAGTGAAGTCGCCAAACTGTCGCACCCCGAAAATTAACAAAGAAGTCATTTGCGAGTGTGCAACGAAATTTGGGACCTTACAATGCTCAGCGTAAACAGACGCCTCGCAACATGCAATGAAGTCGCCACCCTAATTTGGTTGCTAGGTTTAGGGAACCTTAATCGTCATGGCATAGGAAATATAATAAGTAAAAAACTAAAGGCACGAAAAAGGGGTCTGGACCCCAGACAAAGGTTCGGGGTCGTATTATGGTCTCGGGAAGGTGTTAGGCACCCGCGACGCATCCAAAAACGGTTACCGGTTGATGAGAGAGGTGTTAAAAAGGTGTTTGATAAAAATGCATTTTGAAAAGGGGGCCCTTAGAGGAATCGTCACTTTAGTCTTTTCTATGATCATGACCGTTCAGGAATAATTAAACAATCTTTCTGACGGGGTTACCGTTTATCAAGATTGATTGATTATTCCTGACCGCAACGTGATGAGACAGAATTTTCCGTAAGACTGAATGAGCGCCCTCTTTTTTCATCATTGGGCAATGCATGATTAACCTAATTACTACGTGATCCTATCAGGGGTTGCTAACAGAGTACAGATTAAATGAGAGTTTTGTGAAATGGAAAACCGATGTGGGATCGAAAGTCCCCATGTACATGCAGTCAATACAAACGAGAATTTAAAATCATATGAACATGGCATTTTAAGCAAGTCTTTAAACACGTTGTCCATGTGAGTTGATTTTAGTTCTAGCAATTCTATATATCATGCATGCAGTTGATATTTGCAGAAAGCATCGAATAAATAAAAAGGAATGAAAGGCGTACTTTCGAGCGAAGCTTGAAATTAAAACCTGCAAAATGAGAGTGTTAGTGATAGCTCGAAAAATAAATAAGCAATTGCGTGAGTGCGAAAATTTAAATGACAGTTGATTATATGCGAGAAATGATGGATTTAACGCATGTGAAAAATTAAATGCTGAGTTGATTGCATGCGAAAAATGATTGATTTTACGCATGCGAGAATTTAAATGCTAACGTGATTGCATGCGAAAAATGATTAATTTTAAGCATACGAGAATTTAAATACTACGTTGATTGCATGCGAAAAATGATTGATTTTACGCATATGAGAATTTAAATGCTAACGTGATTGCATGCGAAAAATGATTAATTTTAAGCATGCGAGAATTTAAATGCTAACGTGATTGCATGCGAAAAATGATTAATTTTAAGCATGCGAGAATTTAAATGCTACGTGATTGCATGAAAATTAGATGTAGTTGACGATTCGGAGGGGATGTAAAACAGTTGATGATTTGCAGAAAATAAAACAGGTTGATAATGCAGAAAATAAAACAGTTGATGTTGCGGAAGAATTTCCAGCAGTTTGCGAAAAATTAAAGCAGTTGATATTTACGGGAATTAAAATGCGACCGACCATGTAGGCGGTAAATTAAATAACTGAATTTAAATTGCTGAAAGTAAATTGCAGAAAATTTAAATGCAAATAATTAAGCAGTTGATAATTTGCGGAAGAATTTCCAGCAGTTTTGCGAAAAATTAAAGCAGTTGATATTTACGAAAATTAAAATGCGACCGACCATGTAGGCGGTATATTGAATTTAAATTGCCGAAAGTAAATTGCGAAAAATTAAAGTGCGGAAAAGTAAAGTGCAGAAAATTAAAGTGCAGAAAATTAAAGTGCAGAAAATTAAACAGTTGATAATTTGCGGAAGGATTTCCAGCAGTTGGCGAAAAATTAAAGCAGTTGAATATTTACGAAAATTAAAATGCGACCGACCATGTAGGCGGTAAAATAAATAACTGAATTTAAATTGCCGAAAGTAAATCGCTGAAATTTAAAGTGCGGAAAATTAAACAGTTGATAATTTGCGGAAGGATTTCCAGCAGTTTGCAAAAAATTAAAGCAGTTGAATATTTACGAAAATTGAAATGCGACCGACCATATAGGCGGTAATTTAAATGACTGGAATTAAATTGCTAAATATAACTGACTGAAGTTTAAATATAAAAATAAATATCACGACAAGAAATGAGCAATTCACGTATAAAAACAATTCCCTAAACAGCTTGATGCAAGAATAAGCATACGAAAAATTTTACAAAAAAAGTGAACTAAATAATTCATGTATAAAATATAGGAAAAATAGCACATATCATGAATAATAATTATACGAAGCATGTGAACATTTTACGTAAAAAAAACTAACGAAACGAAGACTCAGAAAAAATATAAATGGGCTGAGCCCTACTTAAAATTTGAAGAAATGGGCCAAGAACAGTTCCTGGCCCAAAGGAATTAATTTAAATGGTGATGGGCCAAGCCCATCACCTTCCCTCATTTTCTTGCGAAGGGCCGCTCGGCCCTTCATCATCATCTTCAACCTCACGTCGCCGGAGCCACTGCCGGCGACGGAGGTGACGAACCAGGCGACCAATTGGCCTGGTTCTTGGCGCGAACGAAACCCCTCTCTTCCTACGACGCAGCCATGCAATAACAGCAAGAAAACGGCAAGGAAAACAACATGATTTTTAAAGGAAACGACGAGATGCATTTTGACGTTAATTAACGAAACAAATAAACTAAGCAACGATAATTTAAACTGATGCTAGCATGATGAAATTAGGCTGAAAATGAAGTGATTGCAGCAAGTTTTGGTGATTAATTAATTACCTAAGCTTTAAATGAAAATTTAAAAGAAAACGAGGGAAAGAATGCTTACAGTGCTGCTGCTGCTGCGTTCGGACGAAGGCCAGGAATGGGACTTGAGGGTGCGTGAATTGGTCCAGGAAAATGGAGAGGGACCGTGTGGTTTTCTAGCAAAATTTATAGCCCTTTTTACGAAGGAGATGGTGGTTATTTATAGCCAAAATCGCGTGGGTTGGAGGACGGAGGAGCTGCGCGTGGTGGCTGGACGTCGAGGTGGCGGAGCTAGGGGGCTAGCCGTGATGATGACGGAGGGACAGGAACTACGGGAGCAGGTGGTGGGCGAGGACTTTGTGGCTGTTGCTCGTGCGTGCACTGTGCATGTGCATTATGTACATTAATTCAAGGGCCATTGATCTGGTTGACTTTCCTTGGTTGACCAGATCAATGGCCATGATCAAATGGCCTTTCATCTGATTTAAATGGCCTCGAGCCGGTTTCCGCGAACAAACGTTCTGACTTTTCGAGCTGAAGGTACTCGCGCGTAGAGAAAAATATGATGGGTTTAACCGTATACAGCGAATAATGAAAATTTTCCGCTTAGCGCATTTATTTTCCCGTTCAAAAGCGTGAAACGCGCAAACGGAAAAATAAAAACGTTACGCCGAAAATTACACGAAACGCTGTAGACCGTTGCGAGCAGAAAAAAAACTAGCAACTAGTTGGTGGAAAACATTTTAAAGTCGAGCTATTGTCCGAGCAGACTTACTCGGGTCCAATAAAAGCTGGAATAAAAAAAATAATAAAATAATAAAAATACTAAAAATGCGCTAAAATATAAAAAATCCTAAAATTCACGTAATGACCTAAAATGAAGAAAAAACTAGCAAACGATTGCCGGATAGTCAAAAATGTGATTTTTAAGGCTAAAAATAATATTGATAATAATAACGAAAAGATGTGCCGAAAAATAAAAAATGTGATTTCGAAAGCTGACGATGCTAACGACGATGCTAAAATGCAACGAAACACCTAAAAATGCTAGCGACGGTAAACTGACTACAGGTGACTGTAAATTAAGTAAAAATGACAGTAAATTAAATAAACGACAGAAATGCAAAAATTAATTAAAAATGGCGTCAAAATTCGGGTATCAACATATACTATGAGGACCCTTATGAGAGTGTTAGTGATGAGTTTGAAAAGCCTCCACAGTCAAATAGAGGTAGGCGGCAACGAAATCCAACATTCCGGTTTGGAGAGCAACTTGAGGGAACACGAGAACCATGGGTTGATGACAAGTTGAGTGGCATAAAGGTGGAAATCCCCACCTTTAGGGGCACCACCGATCCTTCGGAGTACCTTAAATGGGAAGGGAAAATTCAGCGCATTTTTAATTATCACCGTTATTCGGACGAAAAGAAAATCAAGCTAGCTGCCATGGAGTTTGATGATTATGCGGTTAGTTGGTGGGATAAAGTGTGTAAGGCAAGAGGAGAAAGGGATGCCATCCGGGATTGGGAAGAGATGAAACGGGTAATGAGGGTAAGGTTTGTACCCGCCAACCACAAACGGGACTTGCAAAACAAGTTACAAGGTCTCAAACAAGGTTCCAAGTCTGTGGGTGATTATTTCAACGACTTAGAGGAACTTATTGATAAGATTCAAGACCTTGTCTGATCGGAACGGCTGTTACGGCTGGTCGGAAGGGAGGCGATCGGCGTCGGGTGCACCTGCAAAGCGCCGGAGGGGGACTCCGGCGTAGACACTCCGATGCTTAAGTCAGTTCAGGGTTTCAATGTAGCAGAGGTTCTCTAAGATGATCTCGATCTTACCTTTTGTTTAGAATTATGGGGGTATTTATAGGCCGAATGTGGCGATACCTGACAGCGATAGGATAGGAAAGTCTGGCGGTAACGCTTACGAGCGACATATGGGGCGTCATCATGGCGATACTCACATGAGGTTATCGGGAGCGATAACCTTGTAGATCTCCTAGGATGGGATGGCGCCGTGCATGTAAAGATGCGTGAGATCCCCCTCCGCTGAAGTCGACCATCCTAGGAAACTTCTTCCGGTCCAGGCGTTAAGTAAGTGTCCCAAGGAGGTTTGTAGAAGTTCGTTCAGGACAGATGTCATAGCCGCAATAACGCCGTCAGGAGCGTTCCAATTGTTATCATAAGCCCAACTGAAAACTAGCCCGAGTGTTCACCAAGGGCTATCTCCCCTTCTGCGGTGGGATTCCATTTTCACTCAAGGCAGCGTATTAGCGGGTCTTATCGCTCTCTAAGAGTAACGGGGCGGCTTATCTTTGCGGATTTTTCTTCCATGGGACCTTCCTATAAATCTGGAAGCTCCCTTTATTTATGCTCATCTTTTCTTTTTGCTTTCACCATGGATCACTTGACAAAAAACTTTCTCCTCTCCAAAGGCCACACTCTCAAGAACCTCAATGATGGTGACATAGGGTTTCTGGAGAATATGCTGATCAAGACTTTGGAAGACATTCTGGAGCTGCAAGGGATGCTGACCCCACTCCATTCCAGGTTGGGAGCTACGTCCCTGGAGGATTTCAACCCCCAGGTGAGCGTGTCGAAATTGGCGGCCTCTGTCGCTCGGATTCAAGTGGTGCTCGCCATACTGCAGCAGCGAAAGGATATGCTAGGGTGCTGCCTTAAGGGAATGAGAGCCACGTCCCATGATCTGATCCTGGTCATGGACTCCTTGAGAGATCTTCCTGAACTCCCCGAGGACGCTGGTTCTGACGCGTAATCATAGCGGCTCCTTTCGAGCCTTTCTTTTCTTTTTCTCGTTGTATATCTCTGGCCACTAGGCCATAATAAATAAACTGCATTATTGTGATACTTGTCACTGTTCTTCGTCTTTACCGTATCTTTGTCTTTTTTCATCTGGGGATATTCTTAGCCCAACTGAAAACGGTCCTGCTACTGAGCGGTTTTCTTTTTGGCCGTTCTGCCTTAACTCCGCGCCGTCATCATTGTGACAACTGATTGGAGGAAATTGCGGTTAGTCTTAATTTGCGCGAGATTCCAACAGGCGTGACTGCAAATCCATACTTGTACTTCAGGCGGTACACATGTCTATCCTCAAGGGTTGGGTTGGATGATCGAAGAGTCTTTTTCCCTTTTTCCTGGCTATTTAATGGGGCCTTTCTTCTTTCATTCTTATTCATTTCCTTCTTGTTCATTTTTCTTCTCCACAGATAATCTGCAAATCTCATGGCTGATTCCTACCTTCTAGATATGGCCAAGAGGGACTCTCTGCCAACTCCCCCGACTTCTCCTGACTCAGATAATCCCCCTCCATCACCCCCTTGGAGACCGCCCGTCCGCCGGCGAGGTCGCAAGAGGCGGAGGAAAGAGGCTGCAAAGGCATCCAGGTCATTTTTCGACTCTCTTGCTTCTCTGGCTCAGAAGGAGAAAAACCGTCTCCTCTTCCGAGTGAGTCGCCTCCGTGGGCCCCCTCCGCTTGTTCAGCCGTTGGGACAGTATCGCCAAGCGTTAAGGAGGAGCCAACCGGGTCGACTACTGTTGTTGGTAAGAGGGTCAATGAGCCTTTTCCTCCTGCCGACGGGGATTCATTACTCTGGGGTGGCGATGACGAAAATGATGTGGTCTATTTCTACGATGTTTCCTGGTCTGACGGTGAATAGTAAGGCATAGCCCATCTCTTTGTAGATGTCGTACGACGTTCTCATAATAAAATGATGCTTTATTTTTCTTTCGCTCCTCATCGCTTTCTTTTCCTTTTTGAGTACCTCGGGTTATCGCGGAGGCGTGCCTTTCGCTACGAATAACTGCTTTCAACTTCTAATCGGTAAACTGTCTTCTTTCAGAAGGCATAAATGACTATCCACGTGTCTCTTTCTGCTCTGCACGTGTTTCGTTTTTACAGGCTGTTTTTTCTTAGGTCTTCTTCTTTATAAGGAAATCGTCCCTCTCTTTTATTGCTTTTACTAATACTCTAAGTTTCTGCACATTTTCTCTCTCATCTGCGTTTCTTTCTTCTCGAGAGGGTTTACTGCAACCGCTCGCTGGTGCCGACGATCGGCTCACTGGCTTTTTGTTCCAGGTATTTACTCTTCTATCGCCGTAGATTTACTTTTCCAGTCCCTCATGTCTTCAACTGTCGAAAATCCTTTAGATCCCGAAGCTAGGAAAGCTCGTAGTATTTTCAATTGTAATGAGGTTTTGAGGGCTGAGTTAGAGGAGAATGGTATTACTTTTCCCACGGGCTATCGCCCTTTTGTCTCTTTGAAGGATACTCGGCTGCCTGACGCCATGTGGGGAACGTTCCGGTTGGTTTATTTCAAGATGTTCACTTACGGATTCCATTTCCCACTCCACACTTCTTTGTTGAAACTGCTAAATCATTATGATCTCAACCCTGTCCAAATTACTCGGCCTTCTTGGTGCGGTATTTACGCTTTTCTTCGTTCGTGTGAGATGAAACGTATATTTGTTCCATCACTTGACCTGTTTCGCACGTTTTTTACCTTGAATTGCCGCAACTGCCTGGTAGATATTATCCCAAGATGGGATGATGTCATTGTGCAATTTTTCTGGCGGAACTTTCGAGGTTTTGAGGAAAACGTAGACGACTGGAAGACTGGCTTTTTCACCCTCCGTTTGCCGTCACGACTCTGGCATGGAGGTTTCAATCGAGAGATCAATAGTGCCGCTTGGAAAAAATCGGACGTGCTGTCAAGCCAGGATGTTTCTAACGTTAGTGCTTTGTTAGAAATAGAAGGGTCTTTCCGCATTCGGGAGTTTGCTCGGTTCAGGCCCTTACGAGAGTGCGTTGTGGGTGAGTTTCCTTTTCCCACTTTATCGTTTCGATTTTCTTGTTATGCTAATATGTTTTGTTGACAGGTAACGCTGAGAGTAGTTCTTCTGAGGAAGGTGACGCCCCCTTAGATGTAGTGCCTCTTCAATCGTTGCCTCCTTCCCCTCCGCTTGAAATTCTCGTCGCCCACCTATTCCGCTTGGGAAAAGGAGGAATAAGACCGTCGTGACTCGCAGGGCATCCCCTCGACCTTCCCATTTTCTTGAGAATTGGCTTCCACCTCTTGGTAAGGGAATAGCTCCGAACGATCCTATGATTGAAAAAATCGACAGCAATAGCGAAAGCATGGACACTGGTCCTGAGTTGCGTCATGCTACCCTTGCCCAATGGATGAAACTTAGGTCGAGGAAGAATGAAAACGCTGCGGAATCCACCGAGGATGATAGCGAAGAGATAGCTGAAGAGACGGAAGGTCTCATAAAGAGGGTCCGCAAAGAGAAAACTAACCCACCGGTTTCTCCCTCGAAGGAAGTTAACGCGGTCCCCACCGAGAAGGTCAACGCTTCTCATGTCGCGAGCACTTCACAAGTGGCGAAAGTTGTCGAAGTGCCTTCTACCGTTCCTTCTGAAATCAATGAGACCTCGGCAGCAGTGGCTTCTCCTTTGTCGTCGGGCTGTCCTACTTCTCCGATAGGTTCCTTCATTCCCGAGGTGACCTTACCGGCTTCACATTCAAGTGCTCCTCTTGATTCTCTCCCACGGAATCCTCATCTTTTGTTTCTGTCTTCGATTTCGGGCGTTGGTGGTTCCGTGAAGAGTTGCTCTCCTCCTTATATCGCCAACCTTTCTTCTTAAAGTCCTCAAGGCCCCACCGGATACCAGCTGGATTTGTCCTCTTTTGGTACCGACGGGCTTCGTGCTTTAGGGATATCGGATCCGTTATCGCAGGAAGAGCCTGTGGGTCCGATAGTGGGACAAATGTTTACTTCTCTCAGGGACAAAGAAGAGTTTTACGGCATACTTCCGAGACACGACAATCACTCCTCATGAACGACATGCTGGCTAGCTTTCGTGGACTACATTATTTTCTCGAAGACCAGCGTGACAAAGCTCGACCTTCTCCTGATTTGAAGGAACAATTAAACACTGCCTTGACGAAGGCGACGGAGCTATCGCAGCTTCAAGAGAGAACCCGGGCGGAGTTGGACGATTGTCGTGCTGAGCTTTTGCGAGAAAAATCAAAGGGGAAAGCGAAAGCAGAGCTATTAGAGGCGAAACTGGTGGTGGCTGACAAAAGGAACGTCCTCCTCCGCGAGGAGTTGTCATCTCACAACGCCGACTTGGCCAAGGTTCCCTCGAGGATAGCCTGGCGGGAGAACAAGGCTATCGAAGTTTGTATCGCAGGATTCATGGATCTTTGTAGCCGGGGTGCCGTTGATTCATCCATACTAGCCGATTACGCTTTCCGAAGAATGAAGGAACTAGGTGAAGGTGAAGGAGATTTTCCTCCTTCTGGGGGGGAGCAAGGGAATGATAACGGCGAGACACCCGATGACTCATGAGTGATCCGTTAAAGGACTTTCTTATTCGTTTTCCACGTTTTGTAATAACGCCCTATCGGGCTGCGATATCTGTACTTTGCTATTTGGGTGATGTCTTGTTTTATTTCGCTTTTCTCGCCTTGTCTTGAGGGCTACTTTTTTAATCAACGTCGATTTGTGCTATTTCCCTTATTGAGTAGACGGTTGATGTGTCAGACTTGGCCCTATCTTTCTTGTGATATCACTTTTACTTTTTCTCCAAAAATCACATCTACTTTTCAGAGCATTTAATGCTCGCGACCCTTCCATTAGTGCGCGGGAAAAGTCGTGATGGTGCAGACACACGTGTCCGTTTCTTCTGCCGCTTCACACTAGCGTGTTTAGGAATTTTAACAAAATCGAAGCGTTTGTAGCACTTTTCTAGAATTGTACTCATTGCTTTGTCCCTCATGACGCTTCAACACAACGACTGTAGCATCTGTCATTTCCTTTAATTACTAGGGTTATAAACCATCTTTATTTCTTTCCTTCCCTCTTTTCACCCCACTTCTCACCTTCTTTTTGGCCGTCTTGTTCTTCTCTTCTCCATTCAAGGCTTTCGAAGCGCTTTCCTTCTAAAGGTATTTTCTTCCCTTTCCCTCGTCTTCTTCATTTCTATTTCCTTGCTTCTGCCATGGCAAAGACTCGTCGTTCTGAGTCGAAATCCGTCGATGAGAGGAAGATTGATACCACGGTCAGTGTTATTACCACTAAGGCCGCTCTCCAGGAGCACTTGGCCGCTCATAGTGCTGTTATTCCTGATGGTTACAAAGCCATCGTTGCCCCCGGGTCAGTACGTTTAAACAGCGTTCTGACGGGCAACCGTAGGGTCTTATATGCCCAAATGTTTCGCTATGGTTTCCGGCTCCCTATCGATTCTTTTGTCAAGGATTTGCTTATTGTCGGCAATTTCAATCCTGCCCAGTTAGCCCCAAATGCATATTGTTGTGTTTATGCTTTTTTGGAACTCTGTAGATATAAGGGGATCACTTCCCCTTCTCTTTTATTGCTTAGATCTCTTTTCAAATTGATGAAATGTCGGGGTGTGATAACTATATCGCCCCGCTTTGACGATGATTCTCTCAAGTCCTTTACCTGGAAACTTCTCCATATCGAGTCTTCTGTTGATGCTTGGAAGAAGGAGTTCTTTGTAGTGGATCTTCCTGACGTTCCTGGTCCCGAGTGGCACTCTGGGTTTAACCAAGACGTCCAGGATAGCGTTTGGAGCCGGCCAGGGACCCTTCCCTCTCGCGAACAAGGATGGTTAGACAAATTGCTCCAATTGGAAATCAGCGTTCACATTCGTCAAGTGGCCTGTAGAATGGACATTCGAGCTTGTGTTAAACGTGAGTGTCGCGTTACTTCTTTCTTTTTGTCGCCGATACTAACGCTGACATTATTCTGTGATTTTGCAGCGACAGATCCCCGTTATAAACCCGAGAGTGTGAGAAGGCGTCTGAGAAGGGCTCAAGACAGAGAAGAAAGGGAGAGAGCAACTTCAGAGGCCACCGATAATCCTTCTGAGTTGCCGGCTACTTCTGCGAATCTTGCCCAAGTATCCTCTTCCTCAGTCGGCGAGGGGAATACTGACATCCCTATAGGTGTCCCCGTCGTGACCGTTGTTGCTCCTTTCGTTCAGCCTCCGTCTTCCCAGGCTCCTAAGGTCATTGCCAAAGGAAAAAAGAAGAAAAGAACACGAAGCATTGCCACCCTTACTCCTTCTCCCGACGCTGCGGGTTCTTCAGAGGCACCTCCTCCTCCTAATACTGTTACCGTAAGTGTCTTTTGGTCGCGATATATTATACATCGATATCTGCCATCATTTGATTTCTCCTTTTTCGTCTTTCAATTTGTACTCCTTGTAGGAGACTGTTGTGGTTACTGCCTCCGCTCCTCCTCCAGGCGATATGAATCTGAACCACGTACTGACCGGTTCTAAGAAAAGGCCACGGCTAGAAGGTGAGAGTGAAAACTTATCTTCTAATATCGCCGTGGGGGAAAGTGGATCTGCCAATGCTCTTGACTCTACGATGGTTCCTCCGGGGGGGCATTCTGCGGAAGTTTTGGAGAACCTGGGCGCTGCGGACCCTTTCGGGGCTTCGCCTAGTTCCTTTGGCGGGCCTGTGCACCAATATACATCTCCCTTGGGCTATCAAGAGGCCTTGCAGGATCTTTCGGGCTACCAGCCTCATGGTGCCTTCCTGGCCCCGGGAAGTTCTTCTTCACAGGTTCGTGCTCCCGCCCCTCTAGCCTTCGCTCCCTCGAGCGTTCCTTGGCAGCAACGCTATGGTGCCGGCGGAACCACTTTCAATTTTGTGGCGGATCTTTGTCCGCTGAATGGGGTTGGCGGAGTGACCCATCAAGTCGGGTTATATGACTTCCGTACTCATGGTTTGGCAGCTATCGGGGGTGACGGTTCGGATGAGGTTTCGGCCCTGTTGGCTTCTCAAATTTTGGCGTCAGCTGCGGAACAGGAGGCTTTTCTTTCCAAGTCCGATGATGATAAGGCGAACTTCCTTCGCTCTGGCCTTTTCTCCAGTATGATGAAATTCCATTACTGGGCTGAGGAGGTGAAGCATCAGACTGCGTCCCTCCGCTCTGTCTCGGCGGAGCTGTCCCAGGAGCGGAATGAGAAGAAAAAGTTGCTGGAGGAGCGTTCCAAGATATTGCTGGATCGTCAGGATCTGCAGAGACAGCACTCCGCTCTGGACAAAGCTTTGACAGCGGAGAAGGCCAAGGTTACCGCTTTGGAAAATGAGAGGTCATCTTTAGAAAAGGAGAAAGCGACCCAAGCGGAAGAGTTAGCCGATATGAGCTGGTGGCATGCCGAGCAGACTGCCAGTATTCTGGTTAAATGTTTCGAGGAGATCCACGGGGTGGACGCATATAAGGGCGAAGATGTTTCGAGGGCTTTTCTACAGAATTCTGCCCATCTTAACAAAGCAGGCTATCGCCAGGCCAAGGCAGCAGGTTGGAAACGAAGAAACCCCGAGGGCTGATGCGTCGAGAAACTTTGCCGTTCCTTTCTAGCGACCAAGTGTCGCTTGGTTTTTGTTTTTTGTCTTTACGGCATAATCATTTTGAACACCGGGACTTTGTAAATCCTTAAAGTGCCTTTGATATATCCAAACAATCTCTTATCGATATTCTTCCTTTTTAGTTGTCTTATCGCGAGACTTCTTTTGGCGTTGAGATCGCCTTATCCTCATAGTGCGTTACTTTCTCGAGCAGACCCTTAGTACTTCCACTGAAAAGACTAAGATTTATGTCGGGTTGGCCTTTTGATAAGTCTAATGATATCGTGACCACCACTCCTTCCGCTGCTCCAAAAGTATTCTGCACATTTCTAATTGTAAATCATCAGTAACAAAACGTGTTACGAGGAATAGTAATTACCCGTAGGAGCTTTTCTGCTACCGTCATAGGGCTTTATCGCGGAAACTGAAGGAATCGCGTTCACCATCAGCTCTATACTTCGCCAGGGATTACTCATCCGGTTACTAGCTGGAATTTCGCGATTTTTCACGTTTCCCTTCTTTCTCGTTCGGCCTCAAAAGTGCCTCATCTCGTGAGTTGTCGGATCGGGACGACTATCACAAGGCTAGGGATTTTTCACTTTTAGGCGTTGCCCTCTCGTTTAGAAC
Source organism: Viola odorata (assembly GCA_963691705.1). Lineage (NCBI taxonomy): Eukaryota > Viridiplantae > Streptophyta > Magnoliopsida > Malpighiales > Violaceae > Viola > Viola odorata. Next base: position 48,436,916 of record OY829544.1, read on the forward strand.
CGTGTCCTTACTTAATGGCCCGGCTGCGACAGCCCGACCGTTAAGATAGGATTCTTGTTTCTAGAACGGAGTTACTATCTCTTTGGGGCGTGTCTTATCTTGATGAACCGTCTCCACGAGAACGGTTAGTACAAGAAAAGAACTTTTCACTCCCAAAGACACCGGGCAGTGCCCTCACTTAGTGAGCCATCTGATCAAGATCGGTCATCACAAGGATAGGACTTTTCACCCCCGGGGCGTCAAGGATCTTTCAATCCGACGCTAATCAAAGGTACGCTGGGTCGTGCCCTCACTTAGTGGGTCATCTGATCAAGACCGACCATCACAAGGATAGGACTTTTCACTCCCAAGGTACCCCCCTTTTTATTTGCACAAGAGCAACCACAAACCCACGAAAACTCTCATATCGAGCGTTAGCCACGGTTAGGGTTGTCATAATCCAAATAGTGCAGATAAAATTAGATTCAAGGATAATATAATTTCAAACGAGCGATATTCCAAGAGTTGGATAAGGGTGTACCATCAAGTGTCTCTAGACGGTAGGCTCCTTTCCCGACAACGTGGGTGACGCGATATGGTCCCTCCCAGTTAGGACTGAGTTTTCCCATACGTTGCCCAGTTGCCCGCTTGTCTCTGAGCACCAGGTCACCGTCCTTCAGCAATCGCTCTTTGACACGTCTGTTATGATAACGGGCCATTTTTCGTTTATAGTGTTGCGTTTTCAGAAGGATTTCCTCTCGGACTTCTGGTAACGCGTCCAGGTTAGCGCGTAACCTTTCCTCATTCAGTTCCTCTCGAAAGTGAGCCACCCGTAGGCTCATGGTTCCAATTTCTACTGGCGTAACGGCTTCGGTCCCGAAGGCCAACGCGAAAGGCGTTTCTCCAGTGCTGGCTTTTACTGTCATGCGGTATGCCCACATCACGTACGGTAGCTCGTCAGCCCACTTCTTCTTAGACCCCTCTAGGTTTTTCTTGATACCGCTGAGGATGCTCCGATTAGTCACTTCCGCCTGCCCATTGGTTTGCGGGTGAGCCAAGGAGGAAAATCGCTGCTCAATCCCAAATTCCGAGCATTGGTCTTTGAAGAATTGGCTGGTGAACTGGGTTCCGTTATCGCTGACAAGGATACGAGGCACCCCGAATCTCATGACGACTTGGTGTTTGAAAAAACGCCATGTCTTTTCTGCCGTGATTGTGGCAACCGCTTCAGCTTCCGCCCACTTCATAAAATAGTCCACAGCTACTATCACAAATTTCAGTTGGGACCTTGCCTTTGGAAATGGGCCTAGGATGTCAATCCCTCATTTGGCGAAAGGACAAAGGGCGATGATTTCAGATATTTCCGTGGCTGGACGTCGAGGAATTTTAGCAAACTCCTGACATTTGGGGCAAGTTTGCACATAATTGTGGCAATCCCTTCGTATGGTGGGCCAGTAGAATCCGGATCTGAAAACTTGTGCCGCCATGGTGCCGCCTGACACATGCATTCCGCATATCCCTTCATGGATTTCTCATAGGGTGTGAAGACCCTCTTGTTCAGTTATGCATTTGGCGGCTGGGTGGGAAAAACATCTCCGAATCAGATCCCCGTCATAGTATGTGCAGCGAGCAGCCTGTTTCAGCACTTTCATCTTTTCAGCGTTATCTTCAGGCAGCTCTTCATGTTTCAAATACTTAATCACTGGAACTCGCCAGTCATTCTCAAGCTCGTCCACACATAAGGTGGCTTGCTCTTCCGTGAAGGACGGCACCGATAGCTCTCGGTAATATACACCTTTAGGTATAGATGCTTTCGGGTTCGCGGCCAGCTTGGCAAGATAATCGGCTTCAGCGTTTTCCTCTCGGGGAACGTGCTCGAAGCTGACTTGCATGCCTTCTTTCTTTATTTCCACTAGCTCTCGTGTTACCTTAGCGAGGTATTGCACCATGATGGGTTCTCGGGCCTGAGAGTGCCCCGAGACCTGGTCGATTATTAATTTGGAATCACCGCAAATTTTTAGACGCAGGTCTCCTGTTTGGCCGGTATCGCGCATTCCTTTGGAAGAAAATTCTCTCCCTATTCTGAGTCCGGCTAACAGCGCCTCATATTCGGCCGCGTTATTAGATAAGGGCTGTAAAATTCGAATGGCATATCGTATCTGCATATCATGCGGCCCATTTATGAAGATTCCTGCCCCCGCCAGTTCTTGATTTTTGGCTCCATCCACATGAATGATCCAAAGGTCCGTATACGTTTCCGGGAATGGGAGATCCATATCGTCTCATTCCGCTTCAGGTATGCCAATCAGAGGGTCCTCTGTGAAGGTACATTTCGCTATAAAATCAGCCAGGACCTGGGCTTTTACGGACGGTCGGGATTGATACCTCAACCCATACTGTTCAAGTTCTAATGCCCAGATCAGCATTCTTCCTGAAGATTCAGGCTTTCGAAATATCCTTTTCAAGGGCTGGTCTGTGAGCACAATGATGGGATAAGACTGGAAGTATCGGTCCATTTTGCGAGAGGCCTGTATAAGGGCGAACGCTATTTTTTCAATCCGGGCGTATCGCAACTCTGCATCTTTCAAAACGTGACTTACAAAATAGACCGGGCGATGAGAGTGGTTATCGTCGCGAACGAGGACGGCGCTGACCACTTCGTCCGCGGCGCCCAAGTACAAATATAAGGTATCGCCTGCCTCGGGCCTTGTCAACAATAAATCAGATGATAAATAATCCTTCAAGTCGATGAACGCTTGCTCACATTCTGGGGTCCACCCAAACGTGGCCTTCCGGCGTATGACTTTGAAAAAGGGGAGGCACTTTTCTCCTTGCTTGGAGATGAATCGCCCTAGGGCGATAACACGCCCCGTTAGCCTTTGTACTTCCTTAATGGTTCTTGGCGATATTATGTCGTGTATGGCTTTAACCTTAGAAGGATTAGGCTGGATGCCTTTCTGGCTGACCACGTAGCCCAAAAATTTGCCTGTCTGAAATGCGAACATGCATTTCCGGGGGTTTAGCTTCATGCGGTATCTTTTCATCACGTCAAAGACTTCTTTTAAATCCCGCAGGTGGTCATGAAAATTCACGCTCTTCACCAGTATGTCATCAACGCATGCCTCCACATTTCTCCCTATTTGATCTTCGAAGATCTTGTTTGCCATTCGTTGAAATGTGGCCCTCGCGTTATTTAGCCCAAATGGCATCGTTGTATAGCAGTATGTGGCTTTAGGAGTGAGGAAAGTGGTCTTCTCCTCATCTTCCCGAGCCATAGGGATTTGATGATATCCGGAGTTGGCGTCTAATGAGCTTAGATATGCATACCCGGCAGTTTGATCGACCAACTGATCTATGCGAGGGAGCGGGTAGCAATCCTTAGGACAAGCATCGTTCAAATCGGTGAAGTCGATGCACATGCGCCAGTCTCCGTTGGGCTTGGGAACAAGAACCGGGTTGGCTAACCATGTGGGGTATTGCACTTCGCGGATAAATCCCGCATCAAGGAGCTTTGCGACCTCCTTTTCTATAGCTGATGCTTTTCAGCTGAGAACGCCCGTCGTTTCTGCTGAACTGGCCTAGCGTCAGGGTCAACATTAAGCCGATGCTCGGCTATTTCTCGCGATATACCTGGCATATCGGCGGGTTTCCATGCGAAATTTCCCTGGCATTTGTTCAACAGCCGTGCCAGCTGAAGATTTTCCACTGGGCTGAGCTTTTCGCTGACCAGGAAACCAGCCTCCTCTAGGCCTATCACTGGTATGGGCACCATCCTGTCAAGGGGTTGACGCCCTTCTCATCACCCTGCTCGTAAGGGTCGGCCGCTACACATACATATTTATCACAACTCCTCTGAGTCATGAGGGAATAGCATTCTGCCACCAGTTTTTGATCGCCCTTTATTGATACTATTCCATCCCAGGAAGGGTATTTCATCTTTAGGTGTTTCTGTGATATCGCCACTCCGAAGCGGTTGAGGAAAGGCCGTCCGAGTATGACATTGTAAGGCAAATTCAAGTCCACAACAAGGAATAACAGGTTCTCCGATCGCTTGTAAGTGTCTTCTCGGAAGTATACGGGTAAAGTAATGATTCCCGTGACAGGGATAGGGACCCCATCCACTCCGACTATGGGCCTTTTACTAGGCGTTAACTCGTTAGTGGGGCGTTTCAGGAGATTGTAAGCTCCCAGCGAAAAGAGATTCACCGCACTCCCATTGTCAATAAGAGTCCTTCTAACTCTATGGCTGGCGATGACGGGTGTAACTACCAGGGCGTCATTATGGGGATAGATAACGCCTTTTTCGTCCTCTTCTGAAAAGGACAAGATAATACGATCCAATATGCCTATCGCTCCACCCTTCTTTGTCGTGCCATCTCGTGTGCGCTTTTCTCCTTTCGCGACCGCCGACTGTTCTGATTCATCCGTATAAGGGGTCCCTCCTGCTATGATGTTAATCATGGGGATGTTGTCGCCATCTATCACGAAAGTTTCTCCGCCCTTTCCTCCAGGAACATTGTCCGGCTGCGGGACCCGAGGGGGTCTTGGTTGTTCGTCTGTCGCTCTTCTTGTGGGATTATTTCGGGCATCTTCCCTCATTTGAGTTGCAAATTCTCCTAAATATCCCTCTTCCACCAAGCGTTCTATCGCCAATTTCAATTCTCTGCATGCTTCGGTGGAATGTCCCCTAGCTTTATGGAATTTACAGTAAGCATTTTCTCTTCTGCCCAAAAGCACTCCAGGTTTCGTAGGTGCAGGATAACGGATAGGAAGGTTTCGCTGTTCCGCTATCGCCAAAATCTCGGCTCTTGGTACGTTCAGGGAAGGAAAATCAGGATCATACGTTCGATTTTTATGAGCATTCCCTTGACGCCTATTGGGGGACCCACCGTGCTTTCCTTTCGAAGAATAGCCTTTTTGCTTATCAAAGGTCTTTGGGATATGGTCTTTCCATCGGGCGTAATCATCAGTGAAATGATCGTCGATCAGGGGATTCGCAGGAGCAGTAGCGATGTGAGATGCCCCAGGCGGCATGTTAAACGTTCTATCTCTGTTCTCTTCTTCTTCCATTTTCGCGTAATTGTGGGCTTTGAGTCTTAGTGCGTCCAAAGATACTAGGGGATCCACCATTAATGCATCTTTTAGCTTACCGTAACGGTAGTTCCTTTTCAGGGCTTCTATGGTGAAATCAATAGTGACACCCGGCGTTAACGACATTTCCAGATCGAATCGGCTGAGAAATTCCTTTAAAGTCTCTTGAGGCATACGTTGTATGTCAAATAACGCTGCGGTGAATTTCCGAATTGGAATGGCCGTACTAAATCTGCTCCGGAATTTGGATTCTAATTGTGCAAAATTATTAATGGATCCACCGGGAAGACCTTCAAACCAGAGACGCGCAACTCCTGATAAGGTCATGACAAATATTTGGCACAAAGCCGCATCACTGTGGGTCAGAAACTGGACGAAATCCTTCACTTTATTAATGTGCGAAATGGGATCTTTGGTGCCATCATAAGTATCAGTGGGAAGCTTCACCCGCCTACTGACCCTATGACGCCTTATGCGACGACTGAAAGGATGACCCGAGGTATCGTCAAGAATCTCACGCGCACGACGTGGAGGGGATATGTCCGCTTGGCGCCCCCTTTCCCATGGTTCAGGTGTATGATGCCGCCTAGGAGATCGACTGCGACTCCTGGGTGAACGACTTCGATACCTTCGACTATTGGATCTTTCACTGAACTCGGGAGACAAACTCCTGTTGGCTCCTTCCCCCCGTCCGTCCCAATGGTCCCTAACCTCCTCAAGCTGCCTGTCCCCCTGCGGAAGGAGACCTTGCAGCATCTGTGGTACGTAAGCCTCTACTCTTCCTTGAGGGAGCTGCATAAAACTAACTGGGGGATTTCCCGCAGATAAAGGCATTTGGAGGTTTTCTGGAAACAATGGTGGCAAAGGTCGATCTGCGACAATAGATGGTGTGAACATGACGCGGGGAGGAACACTAGATCCAGAAGCACCAGGCGTGATTCTCGCGGCCATTTCAGTCAAATATTCTAAGCGGGAACGAAGGGCCGCCATTTCTATTGCAAAAGGATGTTCAGTGTTAAGTGCGGATCCTCCTGAAAGAGGAGTGGAAAGATCAGATCCCGCTATCTGCGACGAAGGAATGACCATCTGCGAAGAAATAGATCCTCCGGCGATCCCGACCGAGAGGTCTAGAGATCCCGAAACAGTCGGTTGCGACGTCATAGCGAGATCGGCAGTAGCAAAAGGGAATAACCGCCTGCGTGTTGAGAAGGGGATATTAGAGGATGATGATCGACCCGGCTCCGGTCTCGCTGTCATAACCGTTCCAATCTCCCGATTGAACGGAGCTTGGCTATTAAGGACGCTCACTTAATACACCAAAGCTCTCAACGAAAGCACCATTTGATAAGATTCGAGACCTTGTCTGATCGGAACGGCTATTACGGCTGGTCGGAAGGGAGGCGATCGGCGTCGGGTGCACCTGCAAAGCGCCGGAGGGGGACTCCGGCGTAGACACTCCGATGCTTAAGTCAGTTCAGGGTTTCAATGTAGCAGAGGTTCTCTAAGATGATCTCGATCTTACCTTTTGTTTAGAATTATGGGGGTATTTATAGGCCGAATGTGGCGATACCTGACAGCGATAGGATAGGAAAGTCTGGCGGTAACGCTTACGAGTGACATATGGGGCGTCATCATGGCGATACTCACATGAGGTTATCGGGAGCGATAACCTTGTAGATCTCCTAGGATGGGATGGCGCCGTGCATGTAAAGATGCGTGAGATCCCCCTCCGCTGAAACTTCTTCCGGTCCAGGCGTTAAGTAAGTGTCCCAAGGAGGTTTGTAGAAGTTCGTTCAGGACAGATGTCATAGCCGCAATAACGCCGTCAGGAGCGTTCCAATTGTTATCACTTATTATCAAGACCGAGACGGAGGAGAGTGAAGAAGTCACTATGTCCCGATTCCTCAATGGCCTCAATGAACGGATTCAGTACAAACTTGAGTTGAAGGAACTTGATCACTTGGAACCGATGCTCCATTATGCTTTAAAAGTGGAAGCATACGAGTCCACAAAGAAGAAACCCTACCCTAGCCGACACACAACCCAACCCTACTCCTCCACCCCGAAAGCACCTTAGAAACCCTACCCCAAAGACCAACCAAGCCCAAAAGCCTCCAAATCCGTGACACCCAACCCAAAACCATACACCCCTTACCCTCGGAGTAATACCCCTAACCAACCACCAAAGCAAACACCTAATCCTATCTCTACCAACCAAACCCAACCTAAGAAATTCTCATCGAGTATTCAATGTTACCGGTGCCATGGAAGAGGCCACATCTCCTCCAAGTGCCCCAACCGACGAGTAGTGGTCATCCGTGAGGGTAACTATGAAATCGAAAGTGAGAATGAGATGGAAGAAGAGAATGAGTTGAAGGAAGAAGGAACCGAAGGTAGTGAAGAAGAAGTGGCCCCAACCTCCCCTATGACTTTGGTTGTGAGAAGGAGTATGAGTGTTCAAGCCAAGGATGAGACTACTAATGAAGAGCAACGAGAGAACCTTTTCCATTCTCGGTGTGAGATCCAAGTAAGGTTGCTTCACTTATCGTTGATAACGGGAGTGTGGTGGATGTGGCAAGCCACCTTTTAGTCTTCAAACTCGGCTTGCCTACAACCCCGCATCCCAATCCTTATTCCTTGCATTGGTTCAATGATGATGGGGAAGTGAAAGTAAAGGAACAAGTTCTTGTAGCCTTTAAGATGGGTGGATATGAGGATGAACGAGTGTGTGATGTAGTTCCTATGGATGCAAGTCACCTCATTCTTGGTCGGCCATGGCAATTTGATCGATGGGTAGTCCATGATGGTCGGACCAATAAGCTTCATCTCACTCACCGTGGGAAGAAGTTCAACATTCTCCCACTCACACCCGCTCAAGTCCGAGAGGATCAATTGCACATGGCAAAAGTAAGTGCGGAATTTCAGTTGATGAGGAAAGTGAGAGAAAAGAGTGGAGAGAAGAAAGTAAGGTGTGCGAGTGAGGAAAAAACATGCCATGAAAAAAGTAAGCATGGTATCTTGAGAGAGAGTGAGTGTAGTTCACAAGAAAATAAAAGAGAGAAGAAAGCAAAAGGAGAGTTGAATACACGCCATGATAAAAGTAAGCATGGTAGAGAGAGTGAGCTAAAACACTTGAGTGTGATAGCAAGGGGTAAGGATGTGAGACGAGCTCTTGTAGCTAACAAAGAGTGTCTTGTATATCGGTACAAGCCACATTGCTTGAATGTTGACGCTAACCCCATCTCTTCTCTACCAAGTCCAATTGTCTCACTTTTGCAGGAATTTGACGATGTATTTCCATCCGAGATGCCTAGGGGCCTCCCTCCAATCCGCGGGATAGAGCACAAAATAGACCTAGTACCCGGAGCAGCCTTACCCAATAGGTCGGCTTACTGATGCAACCCCGAGGAAATGAAGGAGTTCCAAAAGCAAGTCGAGGAATTGTTGAGCAAGGGCTTCATCAGAGAGAGTATGTCCCCTTGCGCCGTGCCCGTGCTGTTAGTGCCGAAGAAAGATGGATCGTGGAGAATGTGTGTGGATTGTCGAGCCATCAACAAGATCACCGTGAGGTATCGACATCCCATACCCCGCCTCGATGACATGCTTGATGAGTTAAGCGGGAGCACAGTCTATTCCAAGATTGATCTCATGAGTGGCTACCACCGAATCCGAATGCATGAGGGCGACGAGTGGAAGACCGCCTTCAAAACCAAACACAGTTTGTACGAGTGGATGGTCATGCCATTCGGTTTGTCTAACGCCCCTAGCACTTTCATGAGATTGATGAATTATGTCTTACGTGAGTTCATAGGGAAGTATGTTGTGGTGTACTTTGACGATATTCTTGTATATTGTCCTTCACTTGAACAACATGTGATTCACTTGCGTACGGTACTTGACATTTTGCGTGTCCATCAACTATATGCTAAGCGTGTCAAATGTGAATTTTGCTTGGATAAAGTGCACTTTCTTGGCTTTGTTGTAAGTGTAGGTGGCGTACAGGTTGATGAGGAAAAGGTAAAAGCAATCCGAGAATGGCCGACTCCTAAGAATGCTAGTGAGGTGAGATCCTTCCATGGCCTCGCGAGCTTTTACCGTCGTTTTGTGCCAAACTTCTCAACAATAGCTGCTCCCCTCAATGAACTCACCAAGAAGCATGTAACATTTGAGTGGGGGAGTAGACAAGACACGACTTTCGAGGAACTCAAGGAGAGGCTCATGCGATCACCTGTGTTAACTTTACCCGACTTCACCAAGGCTTTCGAGCTAAAGTGCGATGCAAGTGGCATTGGCATAGGAGCGGTCCTAACTCAAGAAGGTTGACCCCTCGCATACTTTAGCGAGAAACTCAACGGTGCCCAACTTAATTATTCTACCTACGATCGAGAGCTTTATGCCCTAGTGAGAGCGCTTATGGTATGGGAACACTACTTGCTACCAAACCAATTTGTCATCCACACTGACCACCTAGGCTTGAAGTTTCTTCAAGGCCAAGCTAAGTTGAACAAACGACACGCCAAGTGGATGGAATTCATTGAGGCCTTCCCCTATACCATCAAGTACAAGTAAGGTAAGGAGAATGTGGTAGCCGATGCCCTTTCTCGAAGGTATGCTCTTTTGAACTCTCTTGGGGCACAATTATTTGGATTTTATCATTTGGTTGAGTTGTATGAGCACGATGAGGATTTTCGTGATATATATGCAACATGTGCCCGAGGACCTTATATGCATTTCTTTAGGCATGACAATTATTTGTTCAAATATGATAAATTGTGTATACCCCGTTCTAGCATGAGAGAGTTGTTTGTTTTGGAAGCTCACGGGGGAGCTTTGAGTGGACATTTTGGTAGGGCCAAAACATTGCATGCTTTGAAATCGCATTTATTTTGGCCACGAATGAAAGTAGATGTTAATAATATTGTGGGTCGGTGTGTTGTGTGCAAAACTGCTAAATCCACATCTAAGCATCATGCCATTTACATGCCTTTGTCGGTTGCTCAACATCCATGGGTTGATTTGTCAATGGATTTCATGTTAGGTCTTCCTAGGTCAACACATGGCAATGACTCTATCTTTGCTGTTGTGGATCGATTCTCAAAAATGGCACATTTCATACCATGCTCTAAAACACATGACGCCACACACATTGCATCTTTATTCTTTCAACATGTTGTGAGGCTACACGGTATGCCAAAAAGCATTGTGAGTGATAGGGATACCAAATTCCTAAGCCACTTTTGGTGAACCCTATGGGCGAAGTTGGGTAGTAAACTCCTCTTCTCCACCACTTGTCATCCACAAACGGATGGACAAACGGAGGTGGTGAATAGGACTTTAGGATCACTACTTCGAGTAACAATTGCTAAGCATGGGTTGAAGTGGGAAGATTGTATCACATTTGTAGAGTTTGCCTACAATAATTCATGGCATTCATCCACTGGTTATTCCCCTTTTGAGGTGGTGTATGGGTTCAAACCCTTAACCCCTCTTGATCTCTCACCTTTGCCTTTGAGTTCTCTTAAGTGTGTAGATGGGAATGCCAAGGCGGCCGAAGTCACGAAGCTCCAAGAGCAAGTCCGCAAGAACATCGAGGGCATGAACGAACGAGAAGTGAACAAGCGCAACAAGGGCAAGACGCCAACTTCCTTTGAGCCCGACCAGTGGGTTTGGCTACATTGGAGCAAGGACCGATTTCCTAACCACCGGAGGGGTAAACTAAGTCCCCGAGGCGATGACCCTTTTCAAATTCTACACCGTATCAACGCCAATGCTTATGTCGTTGATCTTCCTAGCGAATATGGGATGATAAGCAACACTTTAAATGTCAATGATCTATCTCTTTGCCAAGAAGATGACGAGGACGCTCAAGAATTGGATTCGAGGTCGAATCCTTTCAAAGGAGGAGGGGATGATGTGATCCCGACCACATTAGGAGGGCCAATCACCCGGAGCAAGGCCAAGCAAACCACCCTATGGATTGAGGCTAGGATGAGCCAAGATGAGGGTCAAGAACGAGGCCGCACGTTGGTGTTGATTGCCCATCATTTCGGAGATCAAAGTCCATGCGGAGGTTTGAAGACCAAACCTGGCGGCATACCGCTAGGAATGCCATGACTGGGGCGGCATACCGCCAGACATCAGACCCAAAATGGCCATTCCAAGCGAATGTAGCGGTATACCGCCAGGGACTTTCTTCCTGGAGCGGCATACCGCCAGACATCAGACCCTGAACGTATTTTGGGCTTTTCAAGCCTTTCTTTTGCCCCACCTATAAATAGCTTTTGTATTTCTTCCTTTGACTTTAGGTTAGACTTGTGTGATAATTGTAAAGTTGAGAGCACTCCTTCCATTATCACCTAGGTCACTAAACTCTTCAATCCTTCTTGGAGAAAGATCGCTTGAGTTGAGAACACTCCTCCCGATTTTCCTCCGGGAAATCACTTGTATTAATTTCGACAATATTTGGGTGTGAATTAAATATATTTATGTGTTGCTTGCCCCTCGACGATTTGAGCTTCAACAAGTTATGCATTTTTTCGCCACTTCCTATTAATCCATCTACCTACATTCGTCATTCCGGGTACATCTTTCCTATCCATCGCTTCTCTTATTAATCTATCCGCTGCTCGTCCGTGTCTTGTTTATAATCTTCCCTAATTTTACTCGAGTCTTGTAGTTAACTCCATCGGCTAGATCCTCCATAAGCTCCATATATTATTCGACTTACTTATCCTAGGTCGGATCATATCAGCTCACAATAATGTATTTTTATCAAAATCAATCTCTGTTTTATTCGGCTGCATTACATGAGTATATATAATAGAATAAACAACGTAATTAACCTAAACCTAAAGTTGATGGAAACAAATCCACTACGACTTAGACTCAAAAACAGAATTATAAAGACGGACGGACTCGGTAAACAAAATTAAAGACCAGACGAGCGACATGGATTTGGACGAAAGCCCAACCCATTGTTGTCATTTAACTAATTAAAGTACCAGGCGGCAACAGAACTAAGACCAAACTTGGACTTTGTACCAAATTAATTACTAAAGCCCACTAATTAAATAGCAACAGATTCATTCATGAGAGTAAATTAAATTAAATAAAGACTCGATCTTAATTAAATTACTTCGATCTTCTTTATGTTAACCTCCATCTCTTTCATTTTCTTGGTTGTCTAAGATTATATAAAATAAAATAAATAATTTTAGGATACTTGAACAAGTTCCATCCATAGTTCTCTCCATCAAATCCTCTTTTTCAAGTCTTGTTCGATTCTTGCCACTTAGGAGTATCTTGGAAATAATCATGAGAATTAAATACACTAATAAATAATTGCAATTCAAGCTTCTTACATGTATTGGCCTTCTGTTCTTAAATAAAGAACTTGTCTTTATAAAAGTCGTATGTTTGAACTTTGATTATAGAAAGTTCCCTCCTTGGATCCATATATCAGAATTTGTTTTTATTTTCTTCTTTTTTTAAATTCCAAAATTATACTGTTTTAAATTTCTAGATGATTGAGATTAAATCCAATTTTTCTTTTTCTTTTTGACTTTCATTAGAGTATAAATCCAATTGAGATTAAATTTGCCACCAACAAATAGGGGTGTTCATCGGAATTTTGGTTTCGGTTTTCCGAAATTCTGAAACCGAAATTTTGGAAGTTCGGAAGAAAAATTTCGGTTATTTAAAGTTCGGTTTCGGAAATTCCGAAACCGAACTTTAAATCGAAACGGAACAGAATGGGTAAGCAAAAGTTTGGAAATCCGAACTTCCCAAATTTTGCTTACCTATATAAGGTTTATTTTTTATTGTTCTTTCTTTCTTTCACTCTAGAATAGATCAGATCCAATCCAACACGCTCTCTCTCCCTCATTCACTCAAACCAACGACCACCCACCGATCTGCTCTTCACTCCACCACCCATCGACACCACCTCCTCCTCCACGGCTCCACCACCACCACCTCCTCCTCTCTCCACCTCCCACCGCTTCCTCCAGACCTCCACGGCTCTACCACCACCAGATATTTGATGATTCTACCTCCTCCTCCTTATTCCACCACCACCTCCTCCTCCTCTCTCAACCACCCACCTCCTCCTCCATGGCTCCACCACCACCACCTCCTCCTCCTCTCTCAACCACCCATCTCCTCTTCTGCAGCCTCCTCCCGTCTCCAGCTTTCTTCCGCAACCTCCTTTTTCCAGGTACAGTCTCTCGTCGCTCTTTCTTTTTTGGGTTTTTGTGTCTATTGCTTTTGAATTGATTTTTGATATGATTTCAAATTATCATATTTACGGTCTTCCCCAAGTTTAGCGTTTTGGATTATCTTATGAAGATTTTTGTTTTGTTAAATGTTTTTTTATTAAAAGCCCTTTTAGGTTCGAGTGATTTAGCGTTTTGCATGTTCGACAGTTAATTTTGGATTACTAGTTCTCTTTTATGTTAAACCAACAATTTTGTGCCTAATTGTTGGATTACTAGTTCAGTGGCTACTCAGAAGTGGACAATGAGTCAACAATCACTAAATTGTGATTTGGATGGATGTACTGTAGGATTGTTCTGTTCTTTCTTGTAGTTGGCTGCAAGTTTTTTAGATTAACATGCTGTGAAATTGATGGAGCAATCATGGTTCATTAGGCTGTTTTGTAATGATGGTTCATTAGGCTGTTTTGAAATGATGGTTCATTAAGCAAATTGATGGAGCAATCTAGAGCAATCATGGTTCATTAGGCTGTTTTGTAATGATTTCAGATTTCATACAGTAGGGTTGTTTATGTTTCAGAGTTGCAATCTCTATTTTTGGATTAGCAAGACATGTTTATGGTTGGATTATTATTGTAATGATTTCAGAATTTGGTACTTGTATGCAAAATTTGGTATTGATTTTTCAGATTTGATATCAATACAAAAAATTTCAGAATTTCGGTTTATTTTCGGAAAACCGAATTTCTGAACTTCTAATTTCGGTTTCGGAAGTTCGGTTTCTAGAAACTAGAACTTCGGAATGGAATGAAATTTTAGGATTTCGGAATTTCGGATATTGGAAGTTCGGAAGTTCAGAATTTCAGAAAAAATCGATGAACACCAAATGCCGACGTGTCAAGCCACGTCAGCAAAAAAACAACTGGGCCGCCACCAAACGGGTCGCCACCAAAATGATGAAACAACGCCATTTCACAAGTGGGAACCTACGCTCCGTCGCTTGAAGAGAACGACATGTCACGACTTAGTAAGTGAAACGACGCCATTTTGTTATGAGGAAAGAAAATATTAAGGCTTGGTACTAATTCAAGCCATTGCGATTTCACTCGATTTCCATTTTTCTCAAAAACCCTAAAACGCTCTCTTCCCTCCATCTCCATCCCAATACCCTAACCCTAAACATAGCCGCTGCCCCAGACGATGGTGAAGACCGGAGAAGATGAGAAATTCAGTTGTGTATTGAAGCAGCGGCCAAATTACGAATACGAGCCTCCTATTTACTGTCATTGCGGGGAGAAGACGCCGAGATGGATTTCTTGGACGCAGAAGAATCCCAGGATGCGATTCAACAAATGCAAGCGCAGTCGTGCAGCAGGTGGATGCGGCTTTTACATTTTTGTTGATGATCCTTTTTCTGGACAGAGCTAGCGCCATTATTAGAGGCCTATGTGTTAGTGAGAAGGAAAAAGCTGATAAGATTGAGAAGTTAGAGGCATAAGAGTTGAGGTGGCGTCAAATTGTTTTCAACGGCGTGGTGGATGAGATGTTGTGTTTGAAGGATGAGAAACAGAACATGAGTAAAATGATTTGGAAATTGAGGTTTTGTTTAGGCCTATTTATTTTACATTGGTTATTTTTGTATTTGGTTTGATTAATTGGAATGATGTAGTTTAATTGGAATGATGTAGATTAATTGGAATGATGTCGGTACTGTGAGAAGAAGCAGAATAATTTTTCTGTGTTTTGTAGCATAATTGAAATCAGTTGTGTTGGTCAGATATAAATGTGTGTTCTGTCTGTTTTGTGTATTTGATTTTGAAATTGTGTTGGTCAGATTTAGAGGTGTTTTGTGTATTTGATTTTGAGATTGTGTTGGTCAAATACAAAGATGTTTTCTGTATTTGATATAAACTGCCCAGTGAGCATCTTATCAACAAGTAAATGCTCTCGGTTGATGATGGATATATGCATTAACCCTTTAATGCTTTGTGATGGATATATGAACTGGAAATGCAGCCCAGATATATGGTGTTTTGTGATGGATATATGCACAAAATTAACAAGTAAATGCTCTTGGTCAGATATGATGGATATATGAACTGGAAAATAAATGCTTTCAATCACATAATCAAAGACCAGTCAAAGTGATGCATTACACCACAATAAAACATATCAACTAAAAAAACATGTACATTATTACATCAATCCAGGATTAAAACATCCTTTTAATACATCCATTTTACAAAATCACCTAATTTTCCACACATAATCCGTCCATTATACTACTTCAAAGGGGGTTGTGCTTCAGATATTGGAACCCATAAACTGCCCAGTGAACTGCTTTCTGCTCTGAATGTGGGTTGTTGTTCTTGTACCGCAGCATCCACTGATCGTTTCTTTTTGGCAAGAACATTAATAACCCTTTGTTGTGGAGTGTTAGGCTGCAATAGAGAATAAACAAACAATATTTATACAAAAAACATTGAGAATAGTATGTAAATAACACATAATACATGAGGATTAATCAGGCACTCACATTGTAACATGTCCAGCCGGATTCTGCAACAAAGCATCCAGGACCTTGGGGGAGTTTACTTTTTTTTTTGTCATTTTTTTATTCCTCCCTGCTCTCGGTTGGGCAGTGCCACACTCCTGCCTAAGCTCTTGCAGATCAAACAAATAATTAAAACTTATCACATGCAACAAAATAGATTGAAGACAGTGGCAAGAGGATCGATCCACAGAGATTGGTGAAGACTTACACTAGACAAGGCCAGATTATAAAATAAGACAATAAAAGAAACTGATTCAAAGTCTTGAATGGAAGCACAGAACAAAAACACAAAAACGTAACAATAGGGGGGTTTTACTTGACTAAAACAAGTCAGCCAAGAAAGATTTGGAGCTAACAATTCTAACTATGAAAGCAGTAATTCGGGATCTCGAGTCGTCAATTCGGGGTCCCGAAGGATAGATTATAGTAAATCAGTGAGTAAATTCAGAAATAATAAAACAGAGGGATAAATAAACACAAATAATCAGTTAGAGAAAGATCTTAGCAAAAGGTATTCTTGGGTTGCATTCGGGGGCCCGATCGTCATCAGCACAGAAATAGTCTATTCATGCAATCATAGAAGTGACATAGGGACCAGATTCCTCGGATATCCCCTACTTTTCTCTTAAGAGAAACTACCCCCCGTTTCCACATATGAGGTAGTCTTGACAGTCCGCCATCCCTCCAGGCACGAATGCGGGAGGGCAATACTCAAACTGCCCATGAAGATAAGAAAAGGCAGATCTAGAGCTAAAGGTTCCTCAGTTTGTCAGGCTCGTAACCCCGCTCTAATCAACTACTCACCCTATCTAGTCGAGACCACTTCAGCGCAGCTACTACTAAATAGGTGCCTACTTGTTCCATGCAACTTTCCTTCCGTATTTATCACAAAGATAACAGCATTCACATAAAGTAATAATCAGTTGATCAAGCCTCTAATTACTCTAAGTGAAAATGTAATTAAAATGATGAGCAGTTGAATATGGCAGCAAGAGTATATTAAGCGTGTTTAGGCCTCGAATCTGCCCCTGCAACCCTTGAATAACCCTTGCTAAGAATTAAAGATTTAGCTACTCATGCTTGAAAGGAAATAAATAATAATTAAAGAGAGCATAATAAGTAAATAAATAGATTAAGGGAAGAAGACTTTGTTACTAAACGTTTGAAGCCCGACAACAAAGAGGAAGATTGCTAACAAGAACTAGAGAGATAAACTAGAGAGAAGTCTAAGAGTGTTCTTCCTAAAAACTACATGATAATGGATCATCCTAAACTACTCATAGGATCCTCTATTTAAGCTAGAAAATACAATCACAAAATATCTTCTGCCCAACTAGGGGACAAAATCCATTTAAAGAAAGCCTGTTACAATGGATCCATGCTCCCTAAAGCAAAAAGCTGAAAAAGCACAAAGCTGGTTTTCTTGGTCTTGACCAGCTTTGGCAGATCTGGATTGGGCTCAAGGTCTGTAATGGTCAGAGGGTAGGTATTTTGTGATCAGTGCAGAACTGTCAGAAAAGCGTCAGAGGGATCACATGGGAGATTTGGCAAGAGGACACGTAGAAATGCCGTTCTTTGCCCTTCGGGGGCCCGAATGGAGAATCCGATTCGGGACCTTGAACGCTGCTTTGGAGTCGGGACCTCGACTTTGGTCTTGAAGCTTGAATTCGCACAAAATGCTCCAAAAATGCATTTTTTTGCATAAACTCCCTTTTTAGGCCTAGATCTGCAATAGTAATGAAAACAATGGTATATTAGCAGAATCATGCCTTAAATCAATGGAATAATAGGGGGGAAATCATGCATAAATACACGCTATCAACCTGTGAAGTCGAGACCTGAGAAGACATTGGTGTAGGTTGCATTTGTACAGGAGGTGGGAGTACACCTTGAGAGCTTGATGCAGGAATAAAACGCTGCAAAATTAGACAATTAATTTACCAAACTTTGTCCATTATTTATCCCATTTATCAAATAAGTTACCTTGCTGGCAGGATTGGAGGTACATGTAGATTTATTGTGGCCTTCCTTTTTACACAATGAGCATGAGATCTTCCTTTTAGGTGGTATGCTGGTAATTGATGGCTCCTCCACAGGTTCAAATCCAGGTGGAATTTCTGGCTCATCCACAGGTTCAACATGAGGTGGAATTGATGGTTGTCCCGCATCCTGCAATTTCATATTAATCAGCTAGTGCAAATTATTTAGATAATATTGCAATAATACATTAACCATTGAATTTCTTTTACCTGGTTAGATGGATTTTTCTTGCAAGTAGTTGACTTGTGTCCTACAATCTTGCATATAGAACAAGACATTTTCCTTCCTTTTTGGCTCATCTTTGTTCCACACTGTGCAGGTTCCCAACCTTCTCTTTTCCTTTGTTGAATGATGGTGGTATAATTGTGGTTACTGCAACTCTTGGCCAAAATTTCATTCCTTGGACAAGCAAGATGGGGTACTTGTAAGCAAGTTCAAACATTTGCTTACTATACCAGTTTGACACATAGCATGTGATATCTACATTGTTTAACTCATTTTCCAGGACACAGAATGCATGTTCACAAGGTAAACCAATCAATTCCCACTTCTTACACGTGCAAGTTAATTTTTTCAAACTGACTACCCAGCTAGTATCCTCGTCTAGATGCACTTCATAACCATCATCCCCATTGCTGTCAACATAAAAATTCCCACTTTCTTCCTTGTTATCAATCAGTTTCTTCCAAATCTTTGGAGACAGGCCAGTTTTGAATTTCTTCAAGAAATTCTTCCTTTCTTTGAATCTCTTGAAAACAGTTTTACGAATTGTTTCAAAAAGTTTTACAATGCTTTTATAACGAGACTCCAAAATCATGCTATTGAAAGTCTCACTCATATTGTTATCTACCACATCACAACAGCATGAAGTGTTTTGAAAGGCTCTGCACCAATAAGTAGGTGAAACCTCCAAGAAATCAGACATTGCATCCGGTGACATACCTTTCAAAACTTCCAGCTCATCTAGAAATTCAGCTTGGGTTGAACTTTTGCAAGTTTTCCAAAATTGTTGGTGCAACTCATCAATGTTGTGATCCTTCCTCCATTTAGCAAATATGTGTCTCACACACCTTCTATGCACAGCAGCCGACATCAGTTCAGAAATTGCTAAGATTAATCCCTGCACATGCATATAGGCAAAAATGAAAATGTAAACATATGAATTTCAGCATTAACAACCAAACACTCTAGATGGAGGTGTGTACCTTTTGTTGGTCAGATACAAAGGTGAAGCCTTCCCCACGAGCAATCATAGGAGCAGCATCCGCAGTGTAGATAAAGTTCCCACCAGCTACATCCAAATCCAGCATGAGTAGTTCCAAAAACCATTTCCAAGTCTCCTTACACTCATAACCAACTACAGCCCATGCAATTGGGTATATTTGGTCACTAGGATCCCTTCCTACAGCTGACAGAATTTCCCCCTTAAATGGTCCTTTCAAAAAACAGCCATCTAATCTAATAATCTTCCTATAAGCAGCATTAAAACCTTTTCTAACCCCAGCGAAGCACACATACATCCTTTTAAACACTCCACCTTCCTCCTCCATGACTATTGTACTGCCAGGATTACTCCTCTTCAACTCCTCAACATAATCCTCAAGCCTTGCAAATTCCTTCACAGCTGTAATGCTCTACAACCTTTTTCCTGGCATATATACACTGCCCTCTAGAGATTTTTATCTTGGTTTGGCTAGTGAAGTGGTCTTTCAGTTCAGCCACAGTCATCTTCAAAGTTACCTTCTTCAAATGAGTAATAAACCACTGCCCTATAGTCTTGTAACTCAGACAAGATATGTGAAACAATTTTGGACAAGTATGGTTAGCAACTAAAGTTTTCACCATCCATTGACTAGATCTCCCATCAATGGAGCATAAAACTGATTGACGCTAAATTACATGTGTTTATACCGCTTTAAACTACCTTGTTTGTGGTATAAACAACCTTTTCTCACGTCAATTTGGTTTCTTTTGGAGAAATCTTGGGCAAGACTGGTTTTGGAAGAAACGGGTGCTGGAGCGAAAGATTGGCAATCTTAGCCGCATGTCTTAGCTAAGACTGTAGGATAGAGGCGTGCACACCATGGACTCAAGGAAGCGGAATCAGATCAGAGAACCAGCTGGCGATTACATCCACTTGAAGAAATCTTTGATGTAATCTTATTTGAACAAAAACACTTAGCTATTATCCTTTTATTATTTTCGCTTTTTGAATTTAAAAATAATTGGGATTTTGATCCCTATCTTTTAGTTAATTTGAAGATAGGAGTTTGGAAAGTAACGTGATTGATGGGGGTACCCTCCAAGTGATTTGAATAGGAGGAAAGGAACGTGATTGATAGGAGTTTATCATAACTCTGTCTTTCCCTACGCCATTGAGAAAACGCATGTGCCTCAAGCCAGCAGCCAAATGGATAAACCCTTTAGCCAGCAAGGTGTCCACTGGCCAGGATCACTAGGAAAGGGGGTACCCTCCAAGTGATTTGAATAGGAGGAAAGTAGGATTGGAAAGGGGTTCCTCCCAATCTATAGCAGAGTTATGATAGAGAAGGAGAAAATATATAGTCAATGATCGATTAAGCAAGTAGAAGTGCTCACGAATTCGCCCTTGCCAGGAATCTACCCCACGAAAGTTCCAACCAATCTTAGCTAAGATCCATTTCTGCCTAAGATTGCTTCCTTTTATTTTATTTTTTTACTTGTTCTCTTTTATGCTTTGTTTATCTTAACTGCAGGAACAAAACCCCCTCAACTCTAGTGACGAGGAAGTCGAGTCAAGACTACGATACACCACCAAGATCTCTGTGGACGAACCTCTTATCGCAATCTACGAGTCCCTTGTGGACGAGTGATAAGTTGTATTCCTACCCCATTTTTATATCTTTTTATACAACTAAATTTGATGCCCTCGACACGCAATCAAAAACCTTCCAGTTGCAGTCACTATTTGTACACACGGCTCTATACCTTATTCCATCATTCTGCTTAAACCTAACATCTCTCCTTGAGAGTATAGCATGTCTCTCAGCAGCTTTCTTGAACTCAGACTTAGAGGGAAAAACCATACAAAGTGAAAACACTGGAAAGTTCTCACCTTTTCTGAATCGAGGTCTTCTAAATGGAATTCTTCTACCTTCTTCTTCCTCACTGCTAGTACTCAACAAGCTTCCCTCTGAATCTGAGTCAAAATAAATCTCATTGTTTTCTACAGTAGCAGGACCACTATTTTGTCCGCCATTATCTCTTTTGTTCATTTCCCTTGTGATTTCTTCAACAAAATCATAAGAATTACCATTTGCACCATTTGGCCCACACACTCCACTAGGGCCACATGCTTCTTTTGGCCCATGCACCTCTGGACCACCCACCCCACTTGCTGGTTTTTGAACATCCGTTTCTTCCTCTACACCTTGCTTTCTCTTGTTCTTTTTTTCCCTCCTGGACTAGAATCTTTTCTTCTTCTCACGAAACTTCAAAAACTCATCATCTTCTTCAGTAGACAGGTATGGAGAGTCAACCCAGTATTCATTACCCGTATTCACCCTTTCATTGTTACCTATTTCATCACACTCGTATTCACTATCCCCATGCTCCGTATCATATCCATCAAACTCCCTCTCCTCAACTACACATTTACCCTTACTGGACCCACCTTCCTCACTTACACCACCTACCTTATGCCCATGTTCTGAAATGCCCAGCCTATCACACATGGTCTTCGGATTTTCAGCATCAAAATAAGGATGCAGTAAGGAACCATGCTCTACATATAGATGCACATCAACATTTTGAAGTAGATACTTAATGAAACCCCCGAAAGTATTGTCACCATCTAACACTTTAAGACTTTTTCTTAACCCCATACCAGTACAGTATTCAACATACCATAACTTCTTAATGTTAGTAAAACCAATTTTACCACACTTGTCCAGTATTGTAAAAAATGAAACAAAATCAGCATCAACTACATCCTCAAATTCAGTCCCACCAACATACATCTAGTCATTCAATGTCCTAATTAGGTTCCCACCAATATGATATCTCAAAACAGTCATTTTACCCCCACACTGTTTCCCTGCCAAACCAAGCAACGCAATAAGACAAAAGCATACATATTTTAAAACAAATGCAGGTACTAATTAGAAAAAAATACAGTTGTTCAGGGGCCATTTAAAGCACATTTTCATTTGAAGGAGAAAAGGGTAATGACAACACCTTACCTGTCAGAGGATTTCCAGAAAACACCAAAATATCCTTCACTACGAGGAACTAACGCCTTCGACCTTCGAGAAAGCAATTGTGAGCAAGCATTTGGCTGAAGATGGAGGTTGAAAATCGCGAGGGAATGAGTTTCTTAGGGTTTTTGAGAGGAAAGAAAGACGAGTGAAAGAAGGTTTTTTGAAAAGGATTTTCGCGATGGCTTGAATCAGTGCGAAGCCTCGATATTTTCTTTCCTCATAACAAAACGGCGTCGTTTCACTTACTAAGACGCGACATGTCGTTCTCTTCAAGTGACGGAGCGTAGGCTCCCACTTGTGAAACGGCGTCGTTTCATCATTTTGGTGGCGACCCGATAGTTTTTTTGCTGACGTGGCTTCGCACGTCAGCATTTGGTGACGTGGCAATTGACGTGTCACGCCACGTCAGCAAACAGACGGAAAATGTGGGTGGCGTTAGGGTGAGGGATGAAATAAATCATTTTATTGAAGTGGAGGAGGATATATAACTAAAAGAAACAGAGGGATGAAAAAAGTCAATCAATTAGACTAAAGGGACTCCATTTTGATTTATCGCATTAAATTACTTCGATCTTCTTTATGTTAACCTTCATCTCTTTCGTTTTCTTGGTTGTCTAAGATTATATGTAATAAAATAAATAATTTTAGAACACTTGAACAAATTCCATCCATAGCTCTTTTCATCAATACCTCTTTTCCAATCCTTGCTCGATTCTTAACACTTAGGAATATCTTGGAAATAATCATGAGAATTAAATACACCAATAAATAATTACAATTCAAGCTTTTTACATATATTGGCCTTCTCTTTTTGAATAAAGAACTTATCTTTGTAGAAGTCGAATGTTTGAACTTTGATTATAGAAAGTTCCCTCCTAGATCCATATCACTGTTTGTTTTTGTTTTCTTCTTTTTTAAAATTCTGAAATTACACTGTTTTAAATTTCTAAATGATTGAGATTAAATCCAATTTTTCTTTTCTTTTTTGACTTTCATTAGAGTATAAATCCAATTGAGATTAAATTTGCCACCAACAAATTTCACTTGGACTGGGAGTTAGAATTTGATTAAATTTGCCACCAACAAATTTCACTTGGACTGGGAGTTAGAATTTGATTAGCATCAAGAGATAGATTTGAATTCTTCTAAGATTACGATAGACTTTTATCTGTTGATAAATTATCTATTCTTTATATATTATACACAAACTACTCTAAATTTAAATCGAGTCCTAAAAACAATAAAATTCTTCATCGTAAGTTTTAATACATTTATATAAATTAAGATATAAAATTTTTTGCTCAATTAATCTAAGTATGAGTACGGAAGTGAACTAGTTATCATTTAATGGTTTTTTTTTATAAAGGCAAATAATGGAAGACATAGTTCTGAGTTCTCGATTGTGGTTGTTTATAAACAGAAGTTAAAATTTGCATTTTGTACTCGAAGAATAACATTAATTTAACTTCTACATTCAATTTTGGCTTAATTTGTACAATGTGAACCCCTTTTTTCGCATAATTTTTACAATATAAACCCCGATCAGAATCAAGTATGCTAGGAAATTATATAACATGAGATTTTTTTTTTCTCTTTCTTTTATCGAAATAAAATTTTCTATTAAAAAATATTGGTTTGAGATACCTTATTAGCTGATTTTGGCAGAATAAAATTTGAAGATTTTACCAAAAATAGTTTTGACTATTAAATCTGCTGACAAATTAAGAAAACAACTTCAAACAAGCCTAGAGTAGAGTTTAAAATGACAAAACAACTACAAGTGACAAATAAAATAATAATTTTATAACTTTTCCTAAAATTAGTTTAGTGGTAAATTTTTATTAATGAGTTTGAACAATATAAAAAGGTTAAGTTAGAGAAAGTAAAAAGAAATACTGATTTTGTTTTTATAATCTAATCATTTATAGTTATACATTTTTCACTGATATTTATAAGTTTTTTTGTAAATTTTTACCATTAATATTTATTTTTAACCACTTAGAATATTTATATTATAACTTTTAGACTATTATAGGGTCTATAATATAAGTCTTAAAACTATAGTGTTCAAAGTGAAATATTTTAGAAATTATAAAAAAAATGTAATTTACCCTAAAATATGTGCTAGGTAAAGTAATAAGATTTTTTTAAAAATAAATTGGTTATATTATTAGTTATCGTTATAATATTATGGATCGAACACTTGACATACGTTATAAAGATGACATGCACTAAAAAAATTATTTACAACCTTATTTACAAATAACATAACAAGTTTAATTACAACCTCGTATGCAAATAATAAGAAAAGTTGAAAATATTAGTATAAAAAATTAGAAAAATAATACATTCTATAATATATTTAATTTTATTAATAGATAGAAATATTAATTTTAAATTTATTTTAAGTCCTTTATGAATTTTATTTTTTATTTTTAACAAAAAAAAATTCATTAGTATTTTGCTATATATAGGCTTCAACCGTGAAATAACTGACAAGTTAAAAGTTATAATACATAAAATATATTAAATGAATATTTATTGTATACTTAAAGTGCTTAGAACGTTAAGATTAAATTAACTTTGCGATATAATATCATTACAATCACTCATTATGGATATTAATATTATGGTTATAATAAAAAATTGATAAGCCCTAAACCCAATCCTAAATCCTAATATTTCCGTTGATATTATGGATATAATAAAAAATTGATAAACCAATTTAATTTAGTAAGTTGCACTACTACTCCATTTGATTCTAATAAATTGATAAACCAATTTAATTTAATTTAATATATTGCAATCCAATTGACAAGTTAACGAGTAGAAAAAAAAACTTACATTATCAATTGGATTCGTAAAAAAAATTTAATTATATATTATATATTTAATTAATTATATATTAAAATATTATATATATATATATATATATATATATATATATATATATATATATATATATATATATATGTTGTGGGTATTTAGTGCGGGTAAGCACTATCCATACCCACATCCAAACCCGCACTTTGCGTGTGCGGGTATATCCATACTCGCAAAATATCCATACTGTGCGGGTAATATTCACCCACAATTGCAGGTATTGGGCGAATATCCATATCCGCGGGCGGAATTGCTATCCCTAAATTCTGAGTTCTCAATTGTGGTTGTTTATAAACAGGAGTTAAAATTTGCATTTTGTGCTCGAAGAATAAGATTAATTTAACTTCTACATTCAATTTTGGCTTAATTTGTTCAATGTGAACCCTTTTTTTCGCATAATTTTTACAATATAAACCCCGATCAGAATCAAGTATGCTAGGAAATTATATAACATGAGATTTTTTTTTTCTCTTTCTTTTATCGAAATAAAATTTTCTATTAAAAAATATTGGTTTGAGATATCTTATTAGCTGATTTTGGCAGAATAAAATTTGAAAATTTTACCAAAAATAGTTTTGACTATTAAATCTGCTGTGACAAATTAAGAAAACAACTTCAAACAAGCCTAGAGTAGAGTTTAAAGAATAAATTTTAAAAAAATTAAACTAAAAAAGAAGCAATCTCAAACAAGCGGTAGGATAAAAATAACAAAATGAATTTTTTCCTTTGCTAAAAAATGAAATTTTCCTTTGCTCATTATACGCAATCAAAAAATAACAAAATGAATCTTTTTCGGCAATCTTGATTTGAGATCAAGAGCTTCTTCTCTTGTCTTAGGCACCCCTCGCCTTCTCTCCTCGGTCAAAGGATACTTCAAGTAACGTAAGAGATAAGGAGTGACAATGATCTTGTCAAGAACAGCAGTGTTTTCAACTAAATAGGTTATAAGATTAACGTTGATAATCTGTCCCTCGAGTTCAATCACTTTGAGGCATTGATGAAGAGTTGTGGCAGGTCCTAATCCCATTTCTCCCATGGGCTTATCAAAAGGTGATTTATATGACTATCGTCGGTAACACAAGCATCATGCAGCAACAACAACAAAAAAGACTTAGATTACAGAAACTTAAAAAAAAAAAAACAAAACACGAAATTGAAATTTAAGACATGTCATCACCTCCAGTTTAAGTGTGGACAAGGACGGTGACATCATGATTAAGGATATCAAACCTTCCGTGCTCTCTCCAGACCGTCCGTCCAGTTCTACTGTTAAATGTTTAAGCTTGGTTAGTTCTTGAGTGACTTTCAATGACTTGAACTTTTCCTGCAAAACAAACACGAAATAGAATTTGAACTAGAATTTGCATTAAATTACTAAACAATAATACCGATTGTCAACTAATTCAACTCACCCCTGAAAAACTCAGTTGAAGAGTCTCTATTTGCGAGAGACAGTTTGAGAAGTGAGTAAAAACAGGAGGCAATGGTGCCGTACGTTTCCCACCGACTGTAAGATTGATGAGATGAGGAGCACTTCCGATTTGAACATCCATACCCAATCCAACATATCTCAGAGATACAAGATTCGGAGCCTGAATCTTGATATCGGTGACGACATTACAATCAATGTCCAAGAACTTGAGCCGAAGAGGGGTTGATGATGATGGAGCCGTCACAATTCTTACATGTTTTAGATATGCTTCAGACCTCACACTCAAGCTTTCAAGAAATTCACAATTGAGAATGAAGTGGTGGAGGATTTCCTCACTTATTAGTACGTCATTTAGGCACAAAGATTTTAAGTGTTTGATGTTAGACAAGCCTTGAGGAGTCTTGATATAGTTGTAGCAGTCGTTCGAAATCATATAAGCCTTGTCTGTTCGATATCCTCCATATTGCGTCAAATCTAATTCCAACTTTTGCACATTCTTTCGAATCGCAAATAGAATCCAACTATCGATGTCCTGCGCATGTACTTTATCCAAATCATATTTCACCCTAAACTCTTTCATGGTTGGAGCTTTGTGAGATTTTATAACTCTATGAACGGCTTCTACATACCTAGCTCTCTCCACTTCTGTCCTAAAACGGATTTGAAGGATCTGGATGTTCATCTTTGGACCATCAAGGTCCAACACATCCAAATATTTCCATACCCGACTCAAACTCTTACCTAATATGCTTGTTCTTGCTGCCTCACGTATATTTAACAGTGCCAAAATCCTACCGAGTATGTCATCAGGCAGGTCACCTAAGAAAATCTCGTCAGGTGGGTTCTACATGCATAGTAGATAAGAAAGCATCAAAAATTGTTGTAAACAAATCAAAATAAATCAGATCAAAACATCAAGAGCTTTGGGTTTACCTTATCAGCCAAATTTTGTTTCGACATGTTCCAATATTGCAACGAAATTTTGATACGTTCCTGGTCTGTGGAAACGTTTGTTGTTGATCTTGCTCAAGGAATCCTCTTCGAATGGTAAAAAGATAACTAATTGAGACAATTAGATTTCTAATCCAACCTGTGGTTAGAACCCCAATTCGGAATCAACTAGGATCTCGAATTCAAGATTTCTAAGTCCCTAAACCAATGTATATTTAGAGCTCTAGAACGAAATAGACGATAGGGAAAAGATTTATTTTATTTAATCAAAACTGAATTTCTGTCGTTAAAATCAAAGAAGAGAGACCTCGTGTTTTTATCAAAATCAATCTCTGTTTTATTCGGCTGCATTACATGAGTATATGTAATATAATAAACAACCTAATTGACCTAAACCTAAAGTTGATGGAAACAAATCCACTACGACTTAGACTCAAAGACACGGACAGAATTATAAAGACGGACGGACTCGGTAAACAAAATTAAAGACCAGACGAGCGACATGGATTTGGACGAAAGCCCAACCCATTGTTGTCATTTAACAAATTAAAGTACCAGGCGGCAACAGAACTAAGACCAAACTTGGACTTTGTACCAAATTAATTACTAAAGCCCACTAATTAAATAGCAACAGATTCATGAGAGTAAATTAAATAAAATAAAGACTCGATCTTAATTAAATTACTTCGATCTTCTTTATGCTAACCTTCATCTCTTTCGTTTTCTTGGTTGTCTAAGATTATATGAAATAAAATAAATAATTTTAGAACACTTGAACAAATTCCATCCATAGCTCTTTCCATCAATACCTCTCTTTCCATGTTTATTTTCGAGGGACCTTGTTAATGACGGTCTCTTCCTTTTTGTGCTTACTTTCTTTTGATTTGTGTTTCTTGCGGGATCTTCTCGTTGTTTATTCCCTTCTCCCTTCTCTTTTTTTTTTCTCTCTTTTTTCTTTTTCTTTTTTCTTTTTTCTTTTTTTTTCTCTCCTTTTTCTTTGTTTTTTTTTCTCTCCCTCTTTTGTAGGTATAAGAAAATGAAAGAAGCGAGTGCAATTCCCTTTGTCTAGACTTCCCTTTTTTTTGGGTAACGACCTTCGATTGGTTCTTTTCGCTTTTCTGTGTGTTAGCGAGGATTGTCACCTTTGGGTGGGGGTTTCCTTTTCATTTTTACTGATTTGTTCGTGCTCATGGTGCCTTGGTTTATAGTCGAGCGTTTACTCGTTTGCGAGGAGAGTTTCGTTTTGAAGGGTTTTGAGGTGGCAAAAGGAATGTGGGGTGATAACAATTGGAACGCTCCTGACGGCGTTATTGCGGCTATGACATCTGTCCTGAACGAACTTCTACAAACCTCCTTGGGACACCTACTTAACGCCTGGACCGGAAGAAGTTTCCTAGGATGGTCGACTTCAGCGGAGGGGGATCTCACGCATCTTTACATGCACGGCGCCATCCCATCCTAGGAGATCTACAAGGTTATCGCTCCCAATAACCTCATATGAGTATCGCCCATGATGACGCCCCATATGTCACTCGTAAGCGTTATCGCCAGACTTCCCTATCCTATCGCTGTCAGGTATCGCCTAATTCAGCCTATAAATACCCCCATAATTCTAAACAAAAGGTAAGATCGAGATCATCTTAGAGAACCTCTGCTACATTGAAACCGTGAACTGACTTAAGCATCGGAGTGTCTACGCCGGAGTCCCCCTCCGGCGCTCTGCAGGTACATCCGACGCCGATAGCCTCCCTTCCGACCAGCTGTAACCGCCGTTCCGATCAGACAAGGTCTCGAATCTTATCAAATGGTGCTTTCATTGAGAGCTTTGGTGTATTAAGTGAGCGTCCTTAATAGCCAAGCTCCGTTCAATCGGGAGATTGGAACGGTTATGACAGCGAGACCGAAGCCGGGTCGATCATCATCCTCTAATATCCCCTTCTCAACACGCAGGCGGTTATTCCCTTTTGCTACTGCCGATCTCACTATGACGTCGCAACCGACTGTTTCGGGATCTCTAGACCTTTCGGTCGGGATCGCCGGAGGATCTATTTCTTCGCAGACGGTCATTCCTTCGTCGCAGATAGCGGGATCTGATCTTTCCACTCCTCTTTCAGGAGGATCCGCACTTAACACTGAACATCCTTTTGCAATAGAAATGACGGCCCTTCGTTCCCGCTTGGAATATTTGACTGAAATGGCCGCGAGAATCACGCCTGGTGCTTCTGGATCTAGTGTTCCTCCCCGCGTCATGTTCACACCATCTATTGTCGCAGATCGACCTTTGCCACCATTGTTTCCAGAAAACCTCCAAATGCCTTTATCTGCGGGAAATCCCCCAGTTAGTTTTATGCAGCTCCCTCTAGGAAGAGTAGAGGCTTACGTACCACAGATGCCGCAAGGTCTCCTTCCGCA
This sequence comes from Viola odorata, assembly GCA_963691705.1. Lineage (NCBI taxonomy): Eukaryota > Viridiplantae > Streptophyta > Magnoliopsida > Malpighiales > Violaceae > Viola > Viola odorata. The sequence goes on from OY829544.1 coordinate 48,466,709, forward strand.
GGGGGACAGACAGCTTGAGGAGGTTAGGGACCATTGGGACGGACGGAGGGAAGGAGCCAACAGGAGTTTGTCTCCCGAGTACAGTGAAAGATCCAATAGTCGAAGGTATCGAAGTCGTTCACCCAGGAGTCGCAGTCGATCTCCTAGGCGACATCATACACCTGAACCACGGGAAAGGGGGCGCCAAGCGGACATATCCCCTCCACGTCGTGCGCGTGAGATTCTTGACGATACCTCGGGTCATCCTTTCAGTCGTCGCATAAGGCGTCATAGGGTCAGTAGGCGGGTGAAGCTTCCCAGTGATACTTATGATGGCACCAAAGATCCCATTTCGCACATTAATAAAGTGAATGATTTCGTCCAGTTTCAGACCCACAGTGATGCGGCTTTGTGCCAAATATTCGTCATGACCTTATCAGGAGTTGCGCGTCTCTGGTTTGAGGGTCTTCCCGGTGGATCCATTAATAATTTTGCACAATTAAAGTCCAAATTCCGGAGCAGATTTAGTACGGAAATTCCAATTCGGAAATCCGCCGCAGCGTTATTTGACATACAACGTATGCCTCAAGAGACTTTAAAGGAATTTCTCAGCCGATTCGATCTGGAAATGTCGTTAACGCCGGGTGTCACTATTGATTTCGCCATAGAAGCCCTGAAAAGGAACTGCCGTTACGGTAAGCTAAAAGATGCATTAATGGTGGATCCTCCAGTATCTTTGGACGCACTAAGACTCAAAGCCCACAATTACGCGAAAATGGAAGAAGAAGAGAACAGAGATAGAACGTTTAACCTGCCGCCTGGGGCATCTCACATCCCTACCGCTCCTGCGAATCCCCTGATCGACGATCATTTCACTGATGATTACGCCCGACGGAAAGACCATATCCCAAAGACCTTTGATAAGCAAAAAAGCCATTCTTCGAAAGGAAAGCACGGTGGGTCCCCCAATAGGCGTCAAGGGAATGCTCATAAAAATCGAACGTATGATCCGGATTTTCCTTCCCTGAACGTACCAAGAGCTGAGATTTTGGCGATAGCGGAACAGCGAAACCTTCCTATCCGTTATCCTGCACCTACGAAACCCGGAGTGCTTTTGGGCAGAAGAGAAAACGCTTACTGTAAATTCCATAAAGCTAGGGGACATTCCACCGAAGCATGCAGAGAATTGAAATTGGCGATAGAACGCTTGGTGGACGAGGGATATTTGGGAGAATTTGCAACTCAGATGAGGGAAGATGCCCGAAATAATCCTACAAGAAGAGCGACAGACGAACAACCAAGACCCCCTCGGGTCCTGCAGCCGGACAACGCTCCTGGAGGAAAGGGTGGAGAAACTTTCGCAATAGATGGCGACAACATCCCCATGATTAACATCATAGCAGGAGGGACCCCTTATACGGATGAATCAGAACAGTCGGCGGTCGCGAAAGGAGAAAAGCGCACACGAGATGGCACGACAAAGAAGGGTGGAGCGATAGGCATATTGGATCGTATGATCTTATCCATACCAGTGATAGGCCTAGAGGAGGCTGGTTTCCTAGTCAGCAAAAAGCTCAGCCCAGCGGAGAATCTTCAGCTGGCACGGCTGTTGAACAAATGCCAGGGAAATTTCGCATGGAAACCCGCCGATATGCCAGGTATATCGCGAGAAATAGCCGAGCATCGGCTTAATGTTGACCCTGACGCCAGGCCCGTTTAGCAGAAATGACGGGCGTTCTCAGCTGAAAAAGCATCAGCCGTAGAAAAGGAGGTCACAAAGCTCCTTGATGCGGGATTTATCCGCGAAGTGCAATACCCCACATGGTTAGCCAACCCGGTTCTTGTTCCCAAGCCCAACGGAGACTGGCGCATGTGCATCGACTTCACCGATTTGAACGATGCTTGTCCTAAGGATTGCTACCCGCTCCCTCGCATAGATCAGTTGGTCGATCAAACTGCCGGGTACGCATATCTAAGCTCATTAGACGCCAACTCCGGATATCATCAAATCCCTATGGCTCAGGAAGATAAGGAGAAGATCGCTTTCCTCACTCCTAAAGCCACATACTGCTATACAGCGATGCCATTTGGGCTAAAGAACGCGGGAGCCACATTTCAACGAATGGCAAACAAGATCTTCGAAGATCAAATAGGGAGAAATATGGAGGCATACGTTGATGACATACTGGTGAAGAGCGCGAATTTTCATGACCACCTGCCGGATTTAAAAGAAGTCTTTGACGTGATGAAAAGATACCGCATGAAGCTAAACCCCCGGAAATGCATGTTCGCATTTCAGACAGGCAAATTTTTAGGCTACGTGGTCAGCCAGAAAGGCATCTAGCCTAATCCTTCTAAGGTTAAAGCCATACACGACATGATATCGCCAAGAACCATTAAGGAAGTACAAAGGCTAACGGGGCGTGTTATCGCCCTAGGGCGATTCATCTCCAAGCAAGGAGAAAAGTGCCTCCCCTTTTTCAAAGTCATACGCCGGAAGGCCACGTTTGGGTGGACCCCAGAATGTGAGCAAGCGTTCGTCGACTTGAAGGATTATTTATCATCTGATTTATTGTTGACAAGGCCCGAGGCAGGCGATACCTTATATTTGTACTTGGGCGCTGCGGACGAAGTGGTTAGTGCTGTCCTCGTTCGCGACGATAACCACTCTCATCGCCCGGTCTATTTTGAAAGTCACGTTTTGAAAGATGCAGAGTTGCGATACGCCCGGATTGAAAAAATAGCGTTCGCCCTTATACAGGCCGCTCGCAAAATGAACCGATACTTCCAGTCTTATCCCATCATTGTGCTCACAGACCAGCCCTTGAAAAGGATATTCCGAAAGCCTGAATCTTCAGGAAGAATGCTGATCTGGGCATTAGAACTTGAACAGTATGGGTTGAGGTATCAATCCCGACCGTCCGTAAAAGCCCAGGTTCTGGCTGATTTCATAGCGGAATGTACCTTCACAGAGGACCCTCTGATTGGCGTACCTAAAGCGGAATGGGACGATATGGATCTCCCATTCCTGGAAACGTATACGGACCTTTGGATCATTCATGTGGATGGAGCCAAAAATCAAGAACTGGCGGGGGCAGGAATCTTCATAAATGGGCCGCATGATATGCAGATACGATATGCCATTCGAATTTTACAGCCCTTATCCAATAACGCGGCCGAAAATAAGGCGCTGTTAGCCGGACTCAGAATAGGGAGAGAATTTTCTTCCAAAGGAAGGCGCGATACCGGCCAAACAGGAGACCTGCGTCTAAAAATTTGCGGTGATTCCAAATTAATAATCGACCAGGTCTCAGGGCACTCTCAGGCCCGAGAACCCATCATGGTGCAATACCTCGCTAAGGTAACGCGAGAGCTAGTGAAAATAAAGAAAGAAGGCATGCAAGTCAGCTTCGAGCACGTTCCCCGAGAGGAAAACGCTGAAGCCGATTATCTTGCCAAGCTGGCCGCGAACCCGGAAGCATCTATACCTAAAGGTGTATATTACCGAGAGCTATCGGTGCCGTCCTTCACGGAAGAGCAAGCCACCTTATGTGTGGACGAGCTTGAGAATGACTGGCGAGTTCCAGTGATTAAGTATTTGAAACATGAAGAGCTGCCTGAAGATAACGCTGAAAAGATGAAAGTGCTGAAACAGGCTGCTCACTGCACGTACTATGATGGGGATCTGATTCAGAGATGTTTTTCCCACCCAGCCGCCAAATGCATAACTGAATAAGAGGGTCTTCACACCCTACGAGAAATCCATGAAGGGATATGCGGAATGCATGTGTCAAGCGGCACCATGGCGGCACAAGTTTTCAGATCCGGATTCTACTGGCCCACCATACGGAGGGATTGCCACAATTATGTGCAAACTTGCCCCAAATGTCAGGAGTTTGCTAAAATTCCTCGACGTCCAGCCACGGAAATATCTGAAATCATCGCCCCTTGTCCTTTCGCCAAATGGGGGATTGACATCCTAGGCCCATTTCCAAAGGCAAGGTCCCAACTGAAATTTGTGATAGTAGTTGTGGACTATTTTACGAGGTGGGCGGAAGCTGAAGCGGTTGCCACAATCACGGCAGAAAAGACATGGCGTTTTTTCAAACACCAAGTCGTCATGAGATTCGGGGTGCCTCGTATCCTTGTCAGCGATAACGGAACCCAGTTCACCAGCCAATTCTTCAAAGACCAATGCTCGGAATTTGGGATTGAGTAGCGATTTTCCTCCGTGGCTCACCCGTAAACCAATGGGCAGGCGAAAGTGACTAATCGGAGCATCCTCAGCGGTATCAAGAAAAACCTAGAGGGGTCTAAGAAGAAGTGGGCTGACGAGCTACCATACGTGATGTGGGCATACCGCATGATAGTAAAAGCCAGCACTGGAGAAACGCCTTTCGCGTTGGCCTTCAGGACCGAAGCCGTTACGCTAGTAGAAATTGGAACCATGAGCCTACTGGTGGCTCACTTTCGAGAGGAACTGAATGAGGAAAGGTTACGCGCTAACCTGGACGCGTTACTAGAAGTCCGAGAGGAAATCCTTCTGAAAACGCAACACTATAAACGAAAAATGGCCCGTTATCATAATAGGCGTGTCAAAGAGCGATTGCTGAAGGACGGTGACCTGGTGCTCAGAGACAAGCGGGCAACTGGGCAACGTATGGAAAAACTCAGTCCTAACTGGGAGGGACCATATCGTGTCACCCACGTTGTCGGGAAAGGAGCCTACCGTCTAGAGACACTTAATGGTACACCCTTATCCAACTCTTGGAATATCGCTCGTTTGAAATTATATTATCCTTGAATCTAATTTTATCTGCACTATTTGGATTATGACAACCCTAACCGTGGCTAACGCTCGATATGAGAGTTTTCGTGGGTTTGTGGTTGCTCTTGTGCAGATAAAAAGGGGGGGTACCTTGGGAGTGAAAAGTCCTATCCTTGTGATGGTCGGTCTTGATCAGATGACCCACTAAGTGAGGGCACGACCCAGCGTACCTTTGATTAGCGTCGGATTGAAAGATCCTTGACGCCCCCGGGGGTGAAAAGTCCTATCCTTGTGATGACCGATCTTGATCAGATGGCTCACTAAGTGAGGGCACTGCCCGGTGTCTTTGGGAGTGAAAAGTTCTTTTCTTGTACTAACCGTTCTCGTGGAGACGGTTCATCAAGATAAGACACGCCCCAAAGAGATAGTAACTCCGTTCTAGAAACAAGAATCCTATCTTAACGGTCGGGCTGTCGCAGCCGGGCCATTAAGTAAGGACACGGTTCTAAACGAGAGGGCAACGCCTAAAAGTGAAAAATCCCTAGCCTTGTGATAGCCGTCCCGATCCGACAACTCACGAGATGAGGCACTTTTGAGGCCGAACGAGAAAGAAGGGAAACGTGAAAAATCGCGAAATTCCAGCTAGTAACCGGATGAGTAATCCCTGGCGAAGTATAGAGCTGATGGTGAACGCGATTCCTTCAGTTTCCGCGATAAAGCCCTATGACGGTAGCAGAAAAGCTCCTACGGGTAATTACTATTCCTCGTAACACGTTTTGTTACTGATGATTTACAATTAGAAATGTGCAGAATACTTTTGGAGCAGCGGAAGGAGTGGTGGTCACGATATCGTTAGACTTATCAAAAGGCCAACCCGACATAAATCTTACTCATTTCAGTGGAGGTACTAAGGGTCTGCTCGAGAAAGTAACGCACTATGATGATAAGGCGATCTCCACGCCAAAAGAAGTCTCGCAATAAGACAACTAAAAAGGAAGAATACCGATAAGAGATTGTTTGGATATATCAAAGGCACCTTAAGGATTTACAAAGTCCCGGTATTCAAAATGATTATGCCGTAAAGACAAAAAACAAAAACCAAGCGACACTTGGTCGCTAGAAAGGAACGGCAAAGTTTCTCGACACATCAGCCCTCGGGGTTTCTTCGTTTCCAACCTGCTGCCTTGGTCTGGCTATAGCCTGCTTCGTTAAGATGGGCAGAATTCTATAGAAAAGCCCTCAAAACATCTTCGCCCTTATATGCGTCCACCCCGTGGATCTCCTCGAAACATTTAACCAGAATACTGGCAGTCTGCTCAGCATGCCACCAGCTCATATCGGCTAACTCTTCCGCTTGGGCCGCTTTCTCCTTTTCTAAAGATGACCTCTCATTTTCCAAAGCGGTAACCTTGGCCTTCTCCGCCGTCAAAGCTTTGTCCAGAGCGGAGTGCTATCTCTGCAGATCCTGACGATCCAGCAATATCTTGGAACGCTCCTCCAGCAACTTTTTCTTCTCATTCCGCTCCTAGGACAGCTCCGCCGAGACAGAGCGGAGGGACGCAGTCTGATGCTTCACCTCCTCAGCCCAGTAATGGAATTTCATCATACCGGAGAAAAGGCCAGAGCGAAGGAAGTTCGCCTTATCATCATCGGACTTGGAAAGAAAAGCCTCCTGTTCCGCAGCTGACGCCAAAATTTGAGAAGCCAACATGGCCAAAACCTCATCCGAACCGTCACCCCCGATAGCTGTCAAACCATGGGTACGGAAGTCATATAACCCGACTTGATGGGTCACTTCGCCAACCCCATTCAGCGGACAAAGATCCGCCACAAAATTGAAAGTGGTTCCGCCGGCACCATAGCGTTGCTGCCAAGGAACGCTCGAGGGAACGAAGGCCAGAGGGGCGGGAGCACGAACCTGTGAAGAAGAACTTCCCGGGGCCAGGAAGGCACCATGAGGCTGGTAGCCCGAAAGATCCTGCAAGGCCTCTTGATAGCCCAAGTGAGATGTATATTGGTGCACAGGCCCGCCGAAGGAACTAGGCGAAGCCCCGAAAGGGTCCGCAGCGCCCAGGTTCTCCAAAACTTCAGAAGAATGCCCCCCCGGAGGAACCATCGTAGAGTCAAGAGCATTGGCAGATCCACTTTCTCCCACGGCGATATTAGAAGATAAGTTTTCGCTCTCACCTTCTAGCCGTGGCCTTTTCTTAGAACCGGTCAGTACGTGGTTCAGATTCATATCGCCTGGAGGAGGAGCGGAGGCAGTAACCACAACAGTCTCCTACAAGGAGTACAAATTGAAAGACAAAAAAGGAGAAATCAAATGATGGCAGATATCGATGTATAATATATCGCAACCAAAAGACACTTACGGTAACAGTATTAGGAGGAGGTGCCTCTGAAGAACCCGCAGCGTCGGGAGAAGGAGTAAGGGTGGCAATGCTTCGTGTTCTTTTCTTCTTTTTTCCTTTGGCAATGACCTTAGGAGCCTGGGAAGACAGAGGCTGAATGAAAGGAGCAACAACGGTCACGACGGGGACACCTATAGGGATGTCAGTATTCCCCTCGCCGACTGAGGAAGAGGATACTTGGGCAAGATTCGCAGAAGTAGCCGGCAACTCAGAAGGATTATCGGTGGCCTCTGAAGTGGCTCTCTCCCTTTCTTCTCTGTCTTGAGCCCTTCTCAAACGCCTTCTCACACTCTCGGGTTTATAACGGGGATCTGTCGCTGCAAAATCACAGAATAACGTCAGCGTTAGTATCGGCGACAAAAAGAAAGAAGTAACGCGACACTCACGTTTAACACAAGCTCGAATGTCCATTCTACAGGCCACTTGATGAATGTGAACGTTGATTTCCAATTGGAGCAATTTGTCTAACCATCCTTGTTCGCGAGAGGGAAGGGTCCCTGGCCGGCTCCAAACGCTATCCTGGACGTCTTGGTTAAACCCAGAGCGCCACTCGGGACCAGGAACGTCAGGAAGATCCACTACAAAGAACTCCTTCTTCCAAGCATCAACGGAAGACTCGATATGGAGAAGTTTCCAGGTAAAGGACTTGAGAGAATCATCGTCAAAGCGGGGCGATATAGTTATCACACCCCGACATTTCATCAATTTGAAAAGAGATCTAAGCAATAAAAGAGAAGGGGAAGTGATCCCCTTATATCTACAGAGTTCCAAAAAAGCATAAACACAACAATATGCATTTGGGGCTAACTGGGCAGGATTGAAATTGCCGGCAATAAGCAAATCCTTGACAAAAGAATCGATAGGGAGCCGGAAACCATAGCGATACATTTGGGCATATAAGACCCTACGGTTGCCCGTCAGAACGCTGTTTAAAGGTACTGACCCGGGGGCAACGATGGCTTTGTAACCATCAGGAATAACGGCACTATGAGCGGCCAAGTGCTCCTGGAGAGCGGCCTCAGTGGTAACAACACTGACCGTGGTATCAATCTTCCTCTCATCGACGGATTTCGACTCAGAACGACGAGTCTTTGCCATGGCAGAAGCAAGGAAATAGAAATGAAGAAGACGAGGGAAAGGGAAGAAAATACCTTTAGAAGGAAAGCGCTTCGAAAGCCTTGAATGGAGAAGAGAAGAACAAGACGGCCAAAAAGAAGGTGAGAAGTGCGGTGAAAAGAGGGAAGGAAAGAAATAAAGATGGTTTATAACCCTAGTAATTAAAGGAAATGACAGATGCTACAGTCGTTGTGTTGAAGCGTCATGAGGGACAAAGCAATGAGTACAATTCTAGAAAAGCGCTACAAACGCTTCGATTTTGTTAAAATTCCTAAACACGCTAGTGTGAAGCGGTAGAAGAAACGGACACGTGTGTCTGCACCATCACGACTTTTCCCGCGCACTAATGGAAGGGTCGCGAGCATTAAATGCTCTGAAAATTAGATGTGATTTTTGGAGAAAAAGTAAAAGCGATATCACAAGAAAGATAGGGTCAAGTCTGACACGTCAACCGTCTACTCAATAAGGGAAATAGCACAAATCGATGTTGACTAAAAAAGTAGCCCTCAAGACAAGGCGAGAAAAGCGAAATAAAACAAGACATCACCCAAATAGCAAAGTACAGATATCGCAGCCCGATAGGGCGTTATTACAAAACATGGAAAACGAATAAGAAAGTCCTTTAACTGATCACTCATGAGTCATCGGGTGTCTTGCCGTTATCATTCCCTTGCTCCCCCCCCAGAAGAAGGAAAATCTCCTTCACCTTCACCTAGTTCCTTCATTCTTCGGAAAGCGTAATCGGCCAGTATGGATGAATCAACGGCACCCCGGCTGCAAAGATCCATGAATCCTGCGATACAGACCTCGATAGCCTTGTTCTCCCACCAGGCTATCCTCGAGGGAACCTTGGCCAAGTCGGCGTCACGAGATGACAACTCCTCGCGGAGGAGGACGTTCCTTTTGTCAGCCACCACCAGTTTCGCCTCTAATAGCTCTGCTTTCGCCTTCCCCTTTGATTTTTCTCGCGAAAGCTCGGCACGACAATCGTCCAACTCCGCCCGGGTTCGCTCTTGAAGCTGCGATAGCTCCGTCGTCTTCGCCAAAGCAGCGTTTAATTGTTCCTTCAAATCAGGAGAAGGCCGAGCTTTGTCACGCTGGTCTTCGAGAAATTAATGTAGTCCACGAAAGCTAGCCAGCATGTCGTTCATGAGGAGTGATTGTCGTGTCTTGGAAGTATGCCGTAAAAACTCTTCTTTGTCCCTGAGAGAAGTAAACATTTGTCCCACTATCGGACCCACAGGCTCTTCCCGCGATAACGGATCCGATATCCCTAAAGCACGAAACCCGTTGGTACCAAAAGAGGACAAATCCAGCTGGTATCCGGTGGGGCCTTGAGGACTTTGAGAAGAGAGGTTGGCGACATAAGGAGGAGAGAAACTCTTCATGGAACCACCAACGCCCGAAATCGAAGACAGAAACAAAAGATGAGGATTCCGTGGGAGAGAATCAAGAGGAACACTTGAATGTGAGGCCGGTAAGGTCACCTCGGGAATGAAGGAACCTATCGGAGAAGTAGGACAGCCCAACGACAAAGGAGAAGCCACTGCTGCCGAGGTCTCATTGTTTTCAGAAGGAATGGTAGAAGGCACTTCGACAACTTTCGCCACTTGTGAAGTTCTCGCGACATGAGAAGCGTTAACCTTCTCGGTGGGGACCGCGTTAACTTCCTTTGAGGGAGAAACTGGTGGGTTAGTTTTCTCTTTGCGGACCCTCTTTATGAGACGTTCCATCTCTTCAGCTATCTCTTCGCTATCATCCTCGGTGGATTCCGCAGCGTTTTCACTCTTCCTCGACCTAAGTTTCATCCGTTGGGCAAGGGTAGCGTGACGCAACTCAGGACCAGTGTCCATGCTTTCGCTATCGCTGTCGATTTTTTCAATCACAGGGTCTTTCGGAGCTATTCCCTTACCGCGAGGTGGAAGCCAATTTTCAAGAAAACGGGAAGGTCGAGTGGATGCCCTGCGAGTCACGACGGTCTTATTCCTCCTTCTCCCAGGCGGAATAGGTGGGCGACGAGAATTTTCAAGCGGAGGGGAAGGAGGCAAAGACTGAAGAGGCACTACATCCAAGGGGGCGTCACCTTCCTCAGAAGAACTACTCTCAGGGTTACCTATCAACAGAACATATTAGCATAACAAGAAAATCGAAGCGATAAAGTGGGAAAAGGAAACTCACCCACAACGCACTCTCGCAAGGGCCTGAACCGAGCAAACTCCCGAATGCGGAAAGACCCTTCTATTTCTAACAAGGCACTAACGTTAGAAACATCCTGGCTCGACAGCACGTCCGGTTTTTTCCAAGCGGCACTATTGATCTCTTGATTGAAACCTCCGCGCCAGAGCCGTGATGGCAAACGGAGGGTGAAAAAGCCAGTCTTCCAGTCGTCTACGTTTTCCTCAAAACCTCGAAAGTTCCACCAGAAAAATTGCACAATGACATCATCCCATCTTGGGATAATATCTACCAGGCAGTTGCGGCAATTCAAGGTAAAAAACGTGTGAAACAGGTCAAGTGATGGAACAAATATACATTTCATCTCACACGAACGAAGAAAAGCGTAAATACCGCACCAAGAAGGCGGAGTAATTTGGACAGGGTTGAGATCATAATGATTTAGCAGTTTCAACAAAGAAGTGTGGAGTGGAAAACGGAATCCGTAAGTGAACATCTTGAAATAAACCAACCGGAACGTTCCCCACATGGCGTCAGGCAGCCGAGTATCCTTCAAAGAGACAAAAGGGTGATAGCCCGTGGGAAAAGTAATACCATTCTCCTCTAACTCAGCCCTCAAAACCTCATTACAATTGAAAATACTGCGAGCTTTCCTAGCTTCGGGATCTAAAGGATTTTCGACAGTTGCAGACATAAGGGACTGGAAAAGTAAATCTACGGCGATAGAAGAGTAAATACCTGGAACAAAAAGCCAGTGAGCCGATCGTCAGCACCAGCGAGCGGTTGCAGTAAACCCTCTCGAGAAGAAAGAAACGCAGATGAGAGAGAAAATGTGCAGAAACTCGGAGTATTAGTAAAAGCAATAAAAGAGAGGGACGATTTCCTTATAAAGAAGAAGACCTAAGAAAAAACAGCCTGTAAAAATGAAACACGTGCAGAGCAGAAAGAGACACGTGGATAGTCATTTATGCCTTCTGAAAGAAGACAGTTTACCGATTAGAAGTTGAAAGCAGTTATTCGTAGCGAAAGGCACGCCTCCGCGACAACCCGAGGTACTCAAAAAGGAAAAGAAAGCGATGAGGAGCGAAAGAAAAATAAAGCATCATTTTATTATGACAACGCCGTACGACATCTACAAAGAGACGGGCTATGCCCCACTATTCGCCGTCAGACCAGGAAACGCTGTAGCAGTAAACCACATCATCTTTGTCATCGCCACCCCAGAGTGATGAATCCCCGTCGGAAGGAGGAAAAGGCTCATTGACCCTCTCACCAACAATAGTAGTCGACCCGGTTGACTCCTCCTTAACGCTTGGTGATACTATCACAACGGCTGAACGAGCGGAGGGAGCCCACGGAGGCGACTCACTCGGAAGAGGAGACGGTTTTTTCTCCTTCTGAGCCAGAGAAGCAAGAGAGTCGAAAAATGACCTGGATGCCTTCGCAGCCTCTTTCCTCCGCCTCTTGCGACCCCGCCGGCGGACGGGCGGTCTCCAAGGGGGTGATGGAGGGGGATTATCTGAGTCAGGAGAAGTCGGGGGAGTTGGCGGAGAGTCCCTCGTGGCCGTATCTAGAAGGTAGGAATCGGCCATGAGATGTGCAGATTATCTGTTGAGAAGAAAAATGAACAAGAAGGAAATGAATAAGAATGAAAGAAGAAAGGCCCCATTAAATAGCCAGGAAAAAGGGAAAAAGACTCTTCGATCATCCAACCCAACCCTTGAGGATAGACATGTGTACGTCCTGAAGTGCAAGTATGGATTTGCAGTCACGCCTGTTGGAATCTCGCGCAAATTAAGACTAACCGCAATTTCCTCCAATCAGTTGTCACAATGATGACGGCGTGGAGTTAAGGCAGAGCGGCCAAAAAGAAAACCGCTCAGTAGCAGGACCGTTTTCAGTTGGGCTAAGAATATCCCCAGACGAAAAAAGACAAAGATACGGTAAAGACGAAGAACAGTGGCAGGTATCACGATAAAGCAGTTTATTTATTATGGCCTAGTGGCCAGAGATATACAACGGGAAAAAGAAAAGAAAGGCTCGAAAGGAGCCGCTACGATTACGCGTCAGAACCAGCGTCCTCGGGGAGTTCAGGAAGATCTCTCAAGGAGTCCATGACCAGGATCAGATCATGGGATGTGGCTCTCATCCCCTTAAGACAGCACCCTAGCATATCCTTTCGCTGCTGCAGCATGGCAAGCACCACTTGAATCCGAGCGACAGAGGCCGCCAATTTCGACACACTCACTAGGGGGTTGAAATCCTCCAGGGACATAGCTCCCAACCTGGAATGGAGTGGGGTCAGCATCCCTTGCAGCTCCAGAATGTCTTCCGAAGTCTTGATCAGCATATTCTCCAGAAACCCTATGTCACCATCATTGAGGTTCTTGAGAGTGTGGCCTTTGGAGAGGAGAATTTTTTTTGTCAAGTGATCCATTGTGAAAGCAAAAAAGAAAAGATGAGCATAAATGAAGGGAGCTTCCAGATTTATAGGAAGGTCCCATGGAAGAAAAATCCGCAAAGATAAGCCGCCCCGTTACTCTTAGAGAGCGATAAGACCCGCTAATACGCTGCCTTGAGTGAAAATGGAATCCCACCGCAGAAGGAGAGATAGCCCTTGGTGAACACTCGGGCTAGTTTTCAGTTGGGCTTCTGATAACAATTGGAACGCTCCTGACGGCGTTATTGCGGCTATGACATCTGTCCTGAACGAACTTCTACAAACCTCCTTGGGACACCTACTTAACGCCTGGACCGGAAGAAGTTTCCTAGGATGGTCGACTTCAGCGGAGGGGGATCTCACGCATCTTTACATGCACGGCGCCATCCCATCCTAGGAGATCTACAAGTTATCGCTCCCGATAACCTCATATGAGTATCGCCCATGATGACGCCCCATATGTCACTCTTAAGCGTTATCGCCAGACTTCCCTATCCTATCGCTGTCAGGTATCGCCTAATTCAGCCTATAAATACCCCCATAATTCTAAACAAAAGGTAAGATCGAGATCATCTTAGAGAACCTCTGCTACATTGAAACCCTGAACTGACTTAAGCATCGGAGTGTCTACGCCGGAGTCCCCCTCCGGCGCTCTGCAGGTACATCCGACGCCGATAGCCTCCCTTCCGACCAGCTGTAGCCGCCGTTCCGATCAGACAAGGTCTTGAATCTTATCATGGGGTGATGTAGGTTTAGTTGGAAAAATAAATTAAAAGGGGAAGAAAGCGCAAAGTCCAATGTCATCTTACTGTTATCCCATGTCTGATGATTCATGTACCCTGGATTTTATGCAAATCTAACTAGCACCTAGTTTAGCATTTACACTCATGAAAGAAACGGTGCGTGGAGGTCCAAGATACTCACAGGGATATGTTTTGCGATTGCTTACATCTAAACATGTCGTGGATATAAGAGTCGACAGACAAGATCATGCATGTTTATATAATCTTTAAAGAACGCTTAAGTCATCCGTGACGTGTTAAAATGATGAACATGCTTGATCTAAGAACTGTTAAAACGTAGGTTTTTCAAGCCAAGCAATATATATTTTTAGTTTAGTTTAGTTTTTTCTTGTGTTTGTTTTTGTTAATTATTTTATTTTTTGGCAAAAACTATGAATTTTGGTAGACATGACGCACATACTCTTGCAACAACATAAATTGCGGGAATTCTAAAATCGTGGAAACGTAAATTGCAAAAACGGAAATTGCAAAAATGTAAAAGGACAACTTCCCTGAAAAATGAGCTTGGACATTTTTCGACACCTTCTTTTGGTCGTCACTTCACTTGCTTGCCCCCAAGTTTACAAGTCTCGTTGCACCTGAAATGTAAAATCACGGAAACACGAATTACAAAAACGTAAATTGAGGAAAGGGAAACTGTAAACGTAAAGGACAACTTCCTTGAAAAATGAGCTTGGACATTTTTCAATGCATTCTTTTGGTTGTAACTTCATTTGCTTGCCCCCAAGTTTACAAGTCTCGTTGCACTTCCTTGAAAAATGAGCTTTGACATTTTTCAATGCCTTCCTTTGGTTGTAACTTCATTCGCTTACCCCCAAGTTTACAAGTCTCGTTGCACCTGAAATGAAGAGATAAGAAGTTCGTAGGGAAAAGGTACACCAAGATGTTGAATTTAAAAAAAAAATAGAAATATCGAAAAGAACACGTGGGTCGCCTCCCCGGGAGCGCCCTTGTTTAAAGTCGTAGGCTCGACTATGGTGAAGCTTCCTTTTACGCATGTGATCAGGATTGACAGAAGTAGGGGTGTGAACTGCTTCGCCCAAGTTTGGTTATCGACATCTCTGACAGTTCCATCATAGCATCTTGAAGAATAGCCATTAAGTTCTTGAATAGCGTTCTAGATGAGAATGGCCTCTCCATCATCCTTGCTCGTGCGTATGGAGAAAAACTCATCATGTTGAAACATGTGTGAGCGCACACACCTATCATTGTACCTATAAAACTTAGCATTGGGTTAATGGGGTTAGTCAACGCGCGGTTCTTGTGACCCTAACTACTCCTAGGTCCGGCTGACACCACACTTCCCTTAAAAGATTTGCTACGTAAGTTTTTCAAAAGGTTCTCATCATTCATTTCATTTTTTTTTGTTGTTGTTTTTTTTTATCTTTTTAACCGAAAGGGAACGCAAGTTCCTATAAAAGACAATAAGACATGAATATATATTTTTTGTTGTTGTGTTGTTTTTTTTTTATCTTTTTAACCGAAGGGGAACGCAAGTTCCTATAAAAGACAACAAGACATGAATATATATTTTTTGTTGTTGTGTTGTTTTTTTTTTTATCTTTTTAACCGAAGGGGAACGCATGTTCCTATAAAAGACAACAAGACATGAATATATACTTTTTGTTGTTATGTTGTTTTTTGTTTTTTTTATCTTTTTAACCGAAGGGGAACGCATGTTCCTATAAAAGACAACAAAACATGCATTTATATTTACAAGTGGACATCAAGAAGCGTGATGGTGGTCCAATTACGCAGAGGGCCCCCTAGACTTCTTCACGAAAATGGTCGAGCCCTATATCATCCTTCCGCTACCTAGAGCATGATTTGGAATAGGGTTGATGGTGGTGTTAGGCCCTCGGGTTAACCCTTCAAAAGATATCTGGCCGCTCCTAAGCAAATGACCAATCTTTGCTTTAAAGGCACGACAATTATCTACTGTGTGGCCCTGAACTCCGGCATGGTACTCACACCTAGCATTGGAATCATACCACTTTGGGTAGGGAGGTTGTTGAGGTTGGGCTGGGATTGGCGTAATCTGCCCGGCCGTCAAAAGATGCTTGTAGATTTCTCCCAAAGGAACGGGAAGGGGCGGCAGTGGCTCCTGATTCCAGCGGTTGCTTTGGTTATTCTGGTTGTTTAGATTCTTTGGTGGGTTATAGGGTGCTGGTTGTAGTATTTGTGGTAGAGGTGACAGGAAAGGTTGATCGTAACTATGTTGGGGAGAAACCAAACTAACATCCTTCCCCGTGGGAGGGGCTTTCTTGGGCGCTACTTCGGGCGCGGAAACTGTGATTTTTCCGGACTTAATTCCTTACTCGACTCTTTCCGCGATTAAGACCATGTCGGAGAAGTTGTTCGATGGGTTGGAGATGAGGTAGGTGTAATAAGAGACCTTGAAGGTGTTTACAAAGATGGCTATGAGCTCTTTGTCGTTTAAAGATGGAGAAATTCTAGCCGCTAGCTCCCTCCATCTTTGGGCGTATGCTTTTACTGATTCGTCCATTTTTTTTCTCTAGGTTTTGAAGGTCGGAGCGGTCCGGTGCTACCTCCATGTTGAATTTATATTGTTTGAAGAAAGCATCCGATAGATCCCTCCAAGTCTTGATCTTGGCTCTGTCTAGGCCCATGTACCAAGTTAATGCATTCTTGGCTAAGCTTTCCCTGAACAGATGGATCAACAGAGGTTCATTATGTATCATATCTGCCATTTTGTTACAATAGGCCTTGAGGTGAGTCTTTGGACACTCGACCCCAGTGTATTTTTCGAAATCTGGAACCTTATATTTTGGAGGCATTACGATTCCTGGGACCATGCACATGTCGGTGGGACCAATGGGGTCAAAGGGGTCGGTTCCTTCAATGGTTCTGAGCCTTTCTTCTAGCAGGCTCAATCTATCGATGTTTGGTCTCTCCGTAAAGATCGTGTTAGAACCAAGGGGTTCCTGTGTGCCTAGTGGTTGCGCTGGGTTGGTAAACGGTGGTTGGGTCCTCGTAGGATTGGGGTTTGTGATCTGAGTGTAGTGGCTTTGGGGAGGGCGGAATCCTGGGACTTCTTGACGGATCAGATTTTGCCCGGGGTCTAAAGCGAGGTTACCTAAGGTATGTTGTAAGTTAGAAATATTCTCTCCCCTAGTGTTAGGGTTGGTGTAGGTGTCGGCAGATGCCCTAAAGGGATCATTCCTGTTGCTACCAGAATTTTGACTTACGTCGTAACTTTTTCATTTTATTGCATGTCATATTAATAACCCGTTTACGTCAAATTTCAATCAATTTTTGATCAAGGACTATTTGTTTTAATATTTCACGTCATTTCATGTCTTTTAAATTTTTCGTATTTTTCTCGTATTTTCGACTAAAACTGTATTTTTCGGTTTTCGTCAACGTATTTACGTATTTTTATGTTTATCATATTTAATAACTCATCTAGGTCAAGTTCTTGTCGATTCTTGGTCCTAGGCTAGTTTGTTTAATATTCCAAGTCATTTCTTGTCTTTTTAGTTTCTCGTATTTTTAACTGTCTTCATTCGAACTTTTCTCAGTCTCGAGTAAGTTTTCTCGGACCAAGGCTCGAACGCACTATTTCTTTGTTTGATAATTACGTGCTAATTTTCTCTTTCACACCACCGCATCCAATTTCGTTCAATTTACGTCGTAAGAACATTTATTTTGCGCACGAACGTATTGACACTTTCGAACGAGAAAATAAACACGTCACCTCAACTTTCGCGTTTATTCACTGTATATTAGTTTTCTTGCCTTATTTTTCTACACATAGTTGTACCCTCGGCTCGGATTTATTTTCATTTTCGAGCGATTTCGCTCGTACAAAAAATATCCCGTTCGTGCCCAAAAATAGGATAAATGCCACATAAATGCCATTTAATTCAATCCTATCCTCCAGCACCGCTCTAGCTCAATTGGATCAGCCCAACCTCCCCTATGATCATTCTTGGCCACAAGAAACCCTAGCTAGCTCACTATATCAAGCTAGAGCATCATCATCACCCTCCCAAAATATCTCCCGGTCAACCCCGACCACACACACAACCGACTTCATTCAAATTTCCTCCCCTATAAATAGTTTGCTTCTATCACCAAGAAAAGGGCACCAAAATCTTCATCTTAATCCCCCTTTCTTGCACTACCTTCTTGGATCAAATCTCTCCCGGAAAGGTAAGCTACCTCTCTCTCTCTAAGCTTCTTTAATTTTTGTTTTTCATTATAATGCATGAATAAACTATAAAAACTTGCATAATATGCTTAGTTTTCATGATATGTATGCTTCCCTTGCTCCAATTTGGATGCACAATGCTTTGAGTAATTAATGGACACATATGCATATTAATTAGCTCACTTTTTCCATGCAAAATTGAGGTTGTTTTGGACTTTTTTTTTTTGCTGTTTTTGTTGCCATGATTTAATGCTTTAGTAGTGTAAAGATTGCAACCATTTTGGGTAAGAATGGTGGAGGACTGAAAATTGCATAAATGGCCATGGTGGCCGGCTGGGAAATGAAGAAGAAAGGAAGAAAAGGGGTTAGGTGGGAAAAAGGGAGAGAAGAAAGGTGGTGGGCTTGGCTTGGCCAAGCCCATTCTTGTTTTTAATTAAATTTTGGGCTTGGATTAATTCCAAGCCCATTTTTTAATACCCAAAAATCCAAATGTGGGGCCCATTTGATTATCGTTAATTCGTATGGAACATTCGTATGCTTTTCAATGCCATGTTTAAGTCGCATGAAATATTCGTATGCTTTTAATGCCATATTTTATGTAAGAGAAATGCTATACAAGGCGAAATGAACGTCCCGACTCGCGTCCCGAATGACGTGGAAGTGCCCGTCATCTCCTAATTACAAAATTGCCACCGCTTGATTATTTATAAGTTTATGTAATTACGAAATTGTCCCACCCTCCTGTTCCTTTAGTTTCCAGTTTATTTATTTCTTTGTTTTGTAGGTACATAATTTGGTAAATCAAATTACTTGCATTTCTTAGTTAATTGTTGGTTAATCTGTTGTCAAATAATTTGAATTTGTTCTCTAGATTAATTACATGCTTTCAATTTCGTGAATCTATAAACAGATTGTCCGAATTTTAAGTTTTAAATTAATTAATTAAATTACCATATTTTTCAAATTAAATTCTGTGCGTTGATCAATTCAATAATTGGTTCGCATAGTTGAATTTCTATAATTAATCTGGAGTTGAATGTCAAATTATTTATTTAACAGCAGAAATTCAGATTATGCACATCTCTCACAAAAAAGAAAATCGATACACAAAGACAGCTGCTTCTCGGTTTCAGCTGCGCGATCTTTTCTCTTGACCAAAATGGAGGCGATTGGCTTGGATTTTCAACTCGGTCAAAACATAAAAAATGTCCGTAACACCTTGAAGTATATCCCTACAAAATTTTAGAATTATCCGAGTAGTATAGACCGGCAAAACCGCGATGGACTCCCAGACCTGTCTCTGGCAGTATACCGTCTGGCCTCTAGCGGTATACCGCTAGCTTCGGCCCAAAGCCCTTTCGAAATCATTTCTTCCCCAAATTGTTCAGCCGCACGCTCTTTTGTTTTGACCAACATCAACGTGATTTACTCAGATTTTTAACTCGCCCAAAACACGAAAGATGTTGGCGACAAGCTAAAGTGTATCCCTACCAAATTTCAGATTCTTTCGGGCCACACATCTCCCGCAAATAATTTAGACGCAAAGACAACTGCTCCTTCGAGGCCTCAGCTTCACAATCTTTTGTTTTGGCCAAAATGGATATGACTTACTTAGATTTTCCACTCGGCCAAAACATAAAAGATATTAATAACAGGCGGAAGAATATCTCCACCAAATTTCAGATTTTTTCGAGCAATAAATCTCTCAAGAAAAAAATTAGAATTCCACAGATGCTCCTTCTCGATCTCAGCTGCGCGATCTTTTCTCTTGACCAAAATGGAGGCGATTGGCTTGGATTTGCAACTCGGGCAAAACATACAAGATGTCCGTAACACCTTGAAGTATATGCCTACAAAATTTCAGAATTTTTAGAGTAGCATAGACCAGCACAATCGTGATAGACTCCCAAACCTATCTCTGGCGGTATACCGCCTGACCCCTAGCGGTATACCGCTAGTTTCGGCCAAAAGTCCCCTTAAAATCATTTTTCCCTCAACCTCCAAATATCCACTCAGCTGCGCAATCTTTTGTTTCAGCCAATATCAACATGATTTACTCGGAATTTCCACTCGGCCAAAACATGAAATATGTTCCCAACATATTGAAGTTCACCCATACCAAATTTTTGAAAATTCTGGGCAGCCGATCTCTTTCAAAAAAATTCTACACTCAAGGACAGCTGCCCAGCTCGGTCGCAGCTGCGCGTTCTTCTGTTTTGGATGATATCAACACAAACGGCTAGGAATTTCCACTTGGCCAGAACACGAAGGACGTTCGTAACACCTTAAAGAATGTCTATACCAAAAATGGGATTTTTCTGAGCGGTGTGTCACTCAAAAATAATTCGGACATGAGGAGGACAGTTTTCTCAGACTCCGCCGTGTGATCTTTTGTCTCGGCCAATATGAATGCATTCGGCTCCGAATTTCCATTCGACCAACACACGAAAGATGTTCGTAACACATTGAAGTATGTGCCTACCAAATTTCAGAATATTTGGAGCAGTGCACCTCAGCCAAAAGCAAGGCCCACGAAAGGCTATCTCTGGCGGCATGCCGCCAGGCCCCTAGCGCCATGCCGCTAGCTTCGGCTCCAGACCCTTTCAAATCCCTTTTCTCAAATATTGCCCTGCTGCGCGCTCGTTTGTTTTGGCTGATATCGATACGATGGACTGAGAATTTCCCTTCGACCAAAACATGAAAAATGTTCACAACACATTTAAGTATGCCCACACCAAAGTTCGGAGCATTTGGGGTGACACATCTCTCAGAAATTATTTAGGCATGAGGATAGCCACTCTACTCGGTCCCAGCTGCGCGTTCTTTTGTTTTGGCCAATATCAATACAATCGGCTCAGAATTCCCTCTTGGCCAAAACCCGAAAGATGTTCATGACACCTTGACGAATTTCCATGCCAAAAATGGGATTTTTTCAAGCAGCGCGTCGCTCACAACAAAATTCGGACATAAGGAGCACAGTTTTCTCGGACTCCGCCGTACGATCTTTTATCTCGGCCAATATGAACGCATTCGGCTCAGAATTTCCGTTCGGCCAAAACATGAAAGATGTTCGTAACACATTGAAGTATGTGTCTACAAAAGTTCAGAATTTTTGGAGCAGTGCACCTCAGCCAAAAAGCAAGGCCCACGAAAGGCCCTCTCTGGCGGCATGCCGCCAGGCCCCTAGTGCCATGCCGCTAGCTTCGGCTCTAGACACTTTCAAATCCCTTTTCTCAAATATTGTCCTGCTGCGCGCTCGTTTGTTTTGGCTGATATCAATACGATGGGCTCAGAATTTCCGTTCGACCAAAACACGAAAAATGTTCACAGCACATTTAAGTATGCCCACACCAAAGTTCAGAGCATTTGGGGTGACACATCTCTCTGAAATTATTTAGGCATGAGGATAGCCACTCTACTCGGTCCCAGCTGCGCGTTCTTTTGTTTTGGCCAATATCAATACAATCGGCTCAGAATTCCAGCTTGACCAAAACACAAAAGCTGTTCATGACACCTTGAAGAATTTCCACGCCAAAAATGGGATTTTTTTCAAGCAGCGCGTCGCTCACAAATAATTCGGACATAAGGAGGACAGTTTTCTCGGACTCCGCCGTGCGATCTTTTGTCTCGGCCAATATGAACGCATGCGGCTCAGAATTTCCGTTCGGCCAAAACACGAAAGATGTTCGTAACACATTGGAGTATGTCCCTACCAAATTTCAGAATTTTTGGGGCAGTGCACCACAGCCAAAAGCAAGGCCCACGAAAGGACATCTCTGGCGGCATGCCGCCAGGCCCCTAGCGCCATGCCACTAGCTTCGGCTCCAGACCCTTTCAAATCCCTTTTCTCAAATATTGCCCTGCTGCGCGTTCGTTTGTTTTGGCTGATATCGATACGATGGGTTCAGAATTTCCCTTCGACCAAAACATGAAAAATGTTCACAACACATTTGAGTATGCCCACACCAAAGTTCAGAGCATTTGGGGTGACACATCTCTCAGAAATTATTTAGGCATGAGGATAGCCACTCTACTCGGTCCCAGCTGCGCGTTCTTTTGTTTTGGCCAATATCAATACAATCGGCTCAGAATTCCCTCTTAGCCAAAACCCGAAAGATGTTCATGACACCTTGAAGAATTTCCATGCCAAAAATGGGATTTTTTCAAGCTGCGCGTCGCTCACAAAAAATTCGGACATAAGGACGACAGTTTTCTCGGACTCCGCCGTACGATCTTTTGTCTCGGCCAATATGAATGCATTCGGCTCAGAATTTCCATTCGACCAAAACATGAAAGATGTTAGTAAGACATTGAAGTATGTGTCTACAAAATTTCAGAATTTTTGGAGCAGTGCACGTCAGCGAAAAAGCAAGGCCCACGAAAGGCCCTCTCTGGCGGAATGCCGCCAGGCCCCTAGCGCCATGCCGCTAGCTTCGGCTCCAGACACTTTCAAATCCCTTTTCTCAAATATTGTCCTGATGCGCGCTCGTTTGTTTTGGCTGATATCAATACGATGGGCTCAGAATTTCCTTTCGACCAAAACACGAAAAATGTTCACAGCACATTTAAGTATGCCCACACCAAAGTTCAGAGCATTTGGGGTGATACATCTCTCAGAAATTATTTAGGCATGAGGATAGCCACTCTACTCGGTCCCAGCTGCGCGTTCTTTTGTTTTGGCCAATATCAATACAATCGGCTTAGAATTCCAGCTTGACCAAAACACAAAAGCTGTTCATGACACCTTGAAGAATTTCCACACCAAAAATGGGATTTTTTTCAAGCAGCGCGTTGCTCACAAATAATTCGGACATAAGGAGGACAGTTTTCTCGGACTCCGCCGTGTGATCTTTTGTCTCGGCCAATATGAACGCATGCGGCTCAGAATTTCCGTTCGGCCAAAACACGAAAGATGTTCGTAACACATTGGAGTATGTCCCTACCAAATTTCAGAATTTTTGGAGCAGTGCACCTCAGCCAAAAGCAAGGCCCACGAAAGGCCATCTCTGGCGGCATGCCGCCAGGCCCCTAGCGCCATGCCGCTAGCTTCGGCTCCAGACCCTTTCAAATCCCTTTTCTCAAATATTGCCCTGCTGCGCGCTCGTTTGTTTTGGCTGATATCGATACGATGGGCTCATAATTTCCTTTCGACCAAAACACGAAAGATGTTCACAACACATTTAAGTATTCCCACACCAAATTTCAGAGCATTCAGTGTGACACAGCTCTTGGAAATAATTTAGGCGTAAGGATAGCTACTATACTCGGTCTCAGCTGCGCGTGCTTTTGCTTTGGCTAATATCAACACAATCTGCTAGGAATTTCCATTTGGCCAAAACACTAAAGATGTTAATAACACCTTGAGGAATTTCTATACCAAAAATGGGATTTTTCCAAGCAGCACGTCGCTCGCAAATAATTTGGACGCAAGGAGGACAGTTTTCTGGGGCTCAGCCGTGCAATCTTTTGTCTTGGCCAATATGAATGCGTTCAACTCAGAATTTCCGCTTGGTCAAAAGACAAAAGATGTTGACATCGGGGTGAAGTATGCTTGTACCAAAGATCAAATTTTTCTAAGTAACAGATCCCTAAAAAAACAGGTTAGAGATTTTCCGAGCAAGCTAAACTCTAAGCCACTCATGTCGATTTACCTCAAGGGTTTCGTTGGTAGCACCCAAGATCATGCTATGTCGTTGGAATGAATGAAAGCTCCCTTCGCATCTCCACCGGAAACGCTAACCCGAGATGCGTCGTCTTTTTTATTCCCCCCCGAAAGTATCAAGTGAAAGAGTGGCCGGAAGATTGATCAAAGCAGCGTGGAAGCCTCGAGGTTGCACATAATACGTACATTATCGCTTATACTTATTTCTTTTCACTTGTCTTCTTTTCAGGATAACGATAGCTCCTCGAAAGAAAGCTACTCCATCAATGCTCCCTGTAACTAGACTTCCAGCACTGAAAATGGCCGAACAAAATAAAGCAGAAGAGATATTGGCTGCTAAAGTAGCAGAACTAGAGGAACAAGTTAGGGTTACTACAGAAAGGGCCGCTCAGGCCGAAAAAGAGCGAGATGAAGCAATCTCTGAGTACCCACCTGGCTTCGACCCTAAACAGATGATAGGACCTACTTCATCCGCCATCGCTGGATCTTCAATTCCCCAATCCTTCCTTAGTCCCGGAGGTCAATGGAAATGGACGGATCCTTTTGTTGCGCCTATCACCACAAATCCTGTAGTTAACACAGGTGGAGAAACTGCTACAACCCTACAACATTCTTTCGTTAACCTCTCCTTAGACCTTGGTCAAAATCCAATTCCTCAGGAATCCTAGAGCTTTCTCCTATCTCAGGGCCGCTCTACTCAAATCATGATTCCCAACCCCACGAGAATTCAGCCTCCTTATGTCAATCCCGTGC
Source organism: Viola odorata (assembly GCA_963691705.1). NCBI lineage: Eukaryota > Viridiplantae > Streptophyta > Magnoliopsida > Malpighiales > Violaceae > Viola > Viola odorata. The sequence continues at coordinate 48,490,990 of OY829544.1, forward strand.
AGCCACCCTTCGCGCCACCACCCTACCATGCGCCCATTGCCAATATATCTCCGCAATACCCCGCGCCATTTTCACCTTACCCATATCCCACCCCACAAATACCGCAACCCACACAACCTAGACCATACAACCCACCAAAGAACCCTAGTAACCCAGCTGCTCAAGTTAATCGTTGGAGTCGGGAACCATTACCGCCTCTTCCTCTCCCCGCGGGAGAAATTTACAAGCATCTCCTAAGAGCAGGACAAATTGTGCCAATTCATCCCCAACCAAGGCTACCTCCTTACCCCAAGTGGTATGACCCCAATGTAAAATGTGAATACCATGCGGGAGCTCCCGGTCACACTATGGATAATTGCTACGCCTTCAAAATAAAGGTACAACAATTAGTCAAAGGTGGGTGGGTCTCCTTCGAAAGATTGGCAAAAAGGCCTAACACCACCACTAACCCTCTCCCAAACCATGCCCAGGGGAGCAGAGGGGTGAGCGCCCTCTCTGTAGAAAAAGTTAAAGATCCATTCCCTCTCATCTTGGAGTTGCCTCGAGAAAGACTCTTCGCCGCACTAGTCAAAAGTAATTACCTACCACACTCTCAAGGAGGTGGGGGCACTTGTCTATTTTGCCAACAGGCAAACAGTCACGAAATCCAAGATTGCAAATTCTTCATGGAAAAATTGAAACAACTCATGAATTTCGGGGTGATCCAAGCTGAAAAGAGCACCAGCGGAATAAAGGAAATCGGCACCATTAAGGATGGACCTCCCACCCCATATACCTTCAAATGTGTAGCTCAAGCCGAGGCACCCGTTGCAACGCCACTCAACCTAGTCTTCAAGTTCGCTCAGAACACTCCTAGCCAAGGCTTGCACACAGTCCCATTCGACTACGGGTACACGGTCTTCAAGACTCCTCCTTTCGCTACATCGACAACCGAAACCTTTAACATTGGGGGTATGACTCACATCGGGAGTTGCTACATTTTCGGAAGAGGTTGAGAAACAAAGGCTAGCCAAAGGTAAAGACCCATTGATTCCCGAAGAGGTAGAGGAAAAGACACAAGGACTAAAAGGACCCGTAACCGAAGGCGATGCAGTCGAAATCATCAACTCGGATTCAACCGCGGTCGGCATAGCCCCGGATTTCCATGTCTGCACACTCGGATAAGAAGCATCGTCTTAAGACTCGGCCATTTTCGTGAAAAAGTCTGGAGGACCCGTGCGCAGTTGGACCGCCATCACGCTTCTTGATGTCCACTTGTAAATATAAATACATGTTTTGTTTTATAGGAACTTGCGTTCCCCTTCGGTTAAAAAGATTATAAAAAAAAACAAAAAAAAATTATAAATATATATTCTTGTCTTGTTGACTTTTATAGGAACTTGCGTTCCCCTTTGATTAAAAGATAAAAAAAAACACCAAAAAATAAGAACCTTTTTGCAAAAAAAATCGTAGCAAATCGGTTGAGTTTCAAATAACAAAAAGGAAGTGTGGTGTCGGCCACACCTAGGAGTAGCTAGGGTCACAAGAGTCGCGCTTTGACTAACCCCATATAGGTACAATGATGGGTGTGTGTGTCCACACATGCTTCAACAGGTGAGTTTTCTCTCCATACACGCGAGCAAGGGTGATGAAGAGGTCATTCTCATCTAGAACACTATTCAAAAACTTAATGGCTATTCTTCGAGATGCTATGATGGAGCCGTCAGAAATGTTGATAACAAAACTTGGGCGAAACAGTTCATACCCCTACTTCCGTCAATCTTGATCACATGCGTAAAAGAAGCTGCGCCATAGTCGAGCCTACGACTCTAAACAAGGGCGCTTTGTGGGAGGCAACCCACATGTTCTTCTCAATATTTCTATTTTTCGTGAATTTTAAAATCAACATCTTGGGATACCTTCTCCCTATGAATTTATTAGTTAATCATCTTTTACATTTCAGGTGCAATGAGACTTGCAAACTTGGGGGCAAGCGAGTGAAGTGACGACCAAAGGAAGGCGTTAAAAAATGTCAAAGCTCATTTTTCAAGGAAGTTGTCCTTTACGTTTTTACAATTTCCCCTTCCGCAATTTACGTTCCCGTAATTTATGTTTCCGCAATTTTACATTTCAGGTGCAACAAGACTTGTAAACTTGGGGGCAAGCAAGTGAAGTGACGACCAAAAGAAGGTGTCGAAAAATATCCAAGCTCATTTTTCAGGGAAGTTGTCCTTTTACATTTTTGCAATTTCCGTTTCCGCAATTTCCGTTTTTGCAATTTACGTTTCCACGATTTTAGAATTCCCGCAATTTATGTTGTTGCAAGAGTGTGTGCGTCATGTCTACTAAAATTCATAGTTTTTGCCAAAAATAAAATAATAACAAAAAAAACATAAAAAAAATAACTAAAATAAATAGATATTGCTTGGCTTGAAAATCTCACATTTTTGAACATTTCTAAATCAAGCACATTCATCGTTTTTAACTTGTGCGTTCATTAGAAATTATACAAACATACATGATCTTGTTTGTTAACTCTTATATCCATGACATGTTTAGATGTAAACAAACACGAACATATCCCTGTGAGTATTTTGAGCCTTCACGCCTTATTTTCCTTCATGAGTGTAAATGCTAAACTAGGTGCTAGTTAGATTTGCATAATATCCAGGGTACATGAACAATCAGACATGGGATAGCGGTAAGATGACATTGGACTTTGTTTTTGCTCTTCTTCCCCATTTTTTCTATTTTTCAACCTTTTTCCCTTAAATACATACTTGTACACCATGTATAACTCTATCAAACACCCAAAAGCCTCCTAAACCAAATGAGTAGTGCTCGATTGGGACCGCTAAACTGGGGTACACATCAAGCAAGGGAATGACAATGGAGCCCTTAGAGGATCGCTAACAAATCAACGTCGAAAGAAGGCCAAATAAAACAAGACTTGGAGGTCTCTGCAAAAAACAGAGAGGATGACAAACCAAAAAACAAAAAAACAAACAAACAAAAACAAAAAAACAAAAAAAAAAAAAAAAAAAAAAACCAAAACACCATAATAATAAATATAAATAAAAGTGTCGAAAAAACACAATCAACAAAACAACAACCGAAGCAAGTACATACAAAGAAAAGAGCAGGTCAAAACATCAAATTGATCTCAAAAAGAAAAAAATTCATTTCCTGCGAATGTTGAAGAGCTTGGGCATGATGCCCTCAAAACAATCCAGAAGGAACATCTACAGTACAAGATTCAAGAATTTGAGCACTTTGCTTTCACCACAATCAAGTCGTCAAACATCGTTCACCGCAATTTGTCCTCATCGCAATCAGTCGTCGAGCACAAACTCGTTAAAACCTTTTCGCTAAAAAAAAAGCACAATACCTTTCTACAAATTCCTCTTTTTCCTCCCTCGCAAAGTCCTTTCGATTATTAGCAAACCCATGCATGTGCATCTTCATTAGAAGTTTATTCACTCGGATTGACATTACAAATTTAATTTTTATGCTATGTTTATTGCATTTTTAGGAGTGTAAACACGTAGCCTTGTTTTCTGAGAGTGAGCGCAAACACTAACATCCGGTGAGGGTTGCTTACGTTTACATGTCATGGGAAAGTCTTGTTCTTGAGGTCATTATTTTCTGAACAAGACGCAGACGTTATTTAGACTTGAATCAATCATGTTTTATAACGAAAATTGAACGCATCTTTCAAAAAAAAAAAAATAATTAAACACTTGAATTTATTTCCTCTTAAACAAAGAGGTCATTTTCATTCCAAACACTTGGGGGCAAGCCATAGGATAAATGTAGGAATATGCGATATTTCTCACATTATCAATTGCTCTCTCTTTTTCTATCTATTGTTGCTTTGTGTTTGCTTCCTTCCTATTTACAGGATACAGATACACTTTGATGGAGTCACGCCAACCTTGGGTCTTCAATGAAGGAATCGTTGTAAAGCCCTCACCTTGGATTTTTATTAAAATCCAATCAACAAACGAATGGAGAACGTTACCACTCCTCAACCATGGGTCTTCGATGAAGGAATCATTGTAAAGCCCTCACCTTGGATTTTCATTAAAATCCAATCAACAAACGAATGGAGAACGTTACCACTCCCAAGTCAAATTTATGTGGCGGATCACGCTCCCTCACATTCAAATCAACTTCAGTTCACACGTCACCACCAATTTCATTAAAGCAAGGTCCAAATCAAGTGTGAAGAGTGGAATGGCCGTCCAAGACAACCACCACAATTCACATTAAGCCATCAGAATGCTCAAGCAAAGGTACGTTGCCCTGAACCAAAGGTACGTCCCAAACTCTCATTTACCTTTTTGTCAAAACGTATGAAGTACGAGTGCTACCCTCACTTTATGTAATCCTACATTTCTGCAAAATCTCCTCCTTGAGTGACTACATTTATGCAAAACCTCCTCCTTGAGCGACTACCTTTCTGCCAACCAAAATCTCCTCCTTGAGCGACTACATTTATGCAAAACCTCCTCCTTGAGCGACTACCTTTCTGCCAACCAAAATCTCCTCCTTGAGCGACTACATTTATGCAAAACCTCCTCCTTGAGTGACTACCTTTCTGCCAACAAAAATCTCCTCCTTGAGCGACTACATTTATGCAAAACCTCCTCCTTGAGCGACTACCTTTCTGCTAACCAAAATCTCCTCCTTGAGCGACTACATTTATGCAAAATCTCCTCCTTGAGCGACTACCTTTCTGCCAACCAAAATCTCCTCCTTGAGCGACTACATTTATGCATAATCTCCTCCATGAGCGACTACCTTTCTGCCAATCAAAATCTCCTCCTTGAGCGACTACATTTCTGCATAAATCTCCTCCTTGAGCGACCATGTCTTTACATAATTCTACATTTCTGCATAATTATTACTTGAAACAATTACCTTTCAATTCATGCATAATCTCACACCTCAACCAGTTATGATGTAATTCAAAACATGGTAAAAAACCGGGGCAACCGTCTTTACTGCTAATCAAAAATTTCAGTTACACTGTATTTTTGATCAGACAGTAAAGAGGGGGCAACTGTTGCTACCCGAATTTTGACTTACGTCGTAACTTTTTCATTTTATTGCATGTCACATTAATAGCCCGTTTACGTCAAATTTCAATCGATTTTTAATCAAAGACTATTTGTTTTAATATTTCACGTCATTTCATGTCTTTTAAATTTTTCGTATTTTTCTCGTATTTTCGACTGAAACCGTATTTTTCGGTTTTCGTCAACGTATTTACGTATTATTATGTTTATCACATTTAATAACTCGTCTAGGTCAAGTTCTTGTCGATTCTTGGTCCTAGGCTAGTTTGTTTAATATTCCGAGTCATTTCTTGTCTTTTTAGTTTCTCGTATTTTTAACTATCTTCATTCGAACTTTTCTCAGTCTCGAGTAAGTTTTCTCAGACCAAGGCTCGAACGCATTATTTCTTTGTTTGATAATTACGTGCTAATTTTCTCTTTCACACCACCGCGTCCAATTTCGTTCAATTTACGTCGTAAGGACATTTATTTTGCGCACGAACGTATTGACACTTCCGAACGAGAAAATAAACACGTCACCTCAACTTTCGCGTTTATTCACTGTATATTAGTTTTCTTGCCTTATTTTTCTACACATAGTTGTACCCTCGGCTCGGATTTATTTTCATTTTCGAGCGATTTCGCTCGTACAAAAAATATCCCGTTCGTCCCCAAAAATAGGATAAATGCCACATAAATGCCATTTAATTCAATCCTATCCTCCAGCACCGCTCCAGCTCAATTGGATCAGCCCAACCTCCCCTATGATCATTCTTGGCCACAAGAAACCCTAGCTAGCTTACTATTGTTAGCCCAAGGGGTATTCGAACCTATTTTGATGATGTAATAACACACAAATTAATTAGTCTCTAATTCAATTTTAAGTGAGAATGTATTTTCAGTTTGCGATCAAGACTTAAAGAAAGCAACAATTCATCAAATCGCAAGCGTGAAGATCAAGTGTTTTTGAGCTTATTCTTGTAAGTATGATTTTATTCAAACACTTGATTTATGTTCAAGTACCTCAAGAATTTAGGGTCAAAAGGTTTTGAGTCAAAACAAGTTTTGAAAAACGTTTTAAGTATTTCGGATCAGTGTTTAAACGTGAATCACGGTTAGGGTGAACGTAATCACGTTAAGGAATTTCTTCTTAACGTGATCACGGTTGTCCTTAACGTGATCACGGTTAAGGTGTGTCAAAATCGAACTTCATTCCAGTAGGTAACGTGAATCACGGTTAAGGGTTAAACGTGAATCACGGCGAGATACTTTTCTCTTACCGTGATCACGGTTAGTCTTAAACGTGATCACGTTTGTCTCGAGTCCAAAACACCTTTTTACATCCGAGAGTAGCGTGAATCGCGTTAAGGGGTTTAACGTGATCACGGTTGAGCAACCGTGATCACGGTTAGACCTAAACGTGAATCACGTTGGTCTGTAACGGCTAGTTTTTCAAAAGCTGAAGGAGCTCGTCCTTACCGTGATCACGGTAGAGCCTAACCGTGATCACGTTAAGACTCTGACAAGTTCCAACAGCTATTTTGTCCACTTAAAACGGCTCAATTTGTGTCCATACCCTTTTGTCCGGGCTTTGCTCTATCAAAGCCTATAAATACTCATCCTAGATGAGTTGAACTAAGTGTTGAACAAGAGAGAAACCATAAGAAACCTTCATACACAAATTTACAAGCTTACACAAATCAGATTTTTACAAAGCAAGTGTTCTCAAAACGATTTATATCCTTCTTGCTTCATCTTGTCAAGCTTGTCTTTGGGTTTCTTCTTGAGGTAACTTTGAATATTTATTGGTGTTGGTTTGGAATCATATATTTATATCTTTGTACACCAATTGCTTGTTGCATTTTGATACAAACTCTTGTGAAGGTTTGAAAAGTGTACCAAACACTTTTGGGTTTAAGGGTAGTGTTCTCATCCCTTGAAAGAGAATTTAGGTTAGTAGTGAGCCTTGGAAAACTATTGTAGGTTTGTGGTTGAGCCCTTGAAAAGCCATAGGTTATAGTTGTGCCTATAAAAACTATTGTAAGGTTGTTGGTTAGCCCCGGAAAACCAAATTGTAAGGTTGGAGCTAAACCCGTGAAAAGCTCAAGTGAATAGCAAGGATTGCATTCAGAAATCCTAAGAGGAGGACTCTTAGGTAGTGGAGTACAATTCAGTTGTGAATTGGAACCACTATACATCTTGTGTATTGCTTTCCTTCCCTTCTCTTGTGTGCAGAAAAGTTTGAAGTTTGTATAAGAGTTTTATAAGGGACTATTCACCCCCCCTCTAGTCCATACATTGATTTATCAATTGGTAGCGGAGCAAGGTCACTTGGATCAAGGTTTAACTACCTCAAGTGCAAGATTAGATATGGCAAACGAGGGTGCTGTGCGCAACAATTCATTATATCTTGACAGCAACAATTTCTGACATTGGAAGAGAAGGTTGAGAACCTTTCTTGGTGTTCAAGACAATGCATCGCTTGCTCTCTTCACCGGGACTGTTCGTGAATTCATAATTTCGGATTCAAGACAGAAGCAGTGGAGAAGTACATGTGAACACTCTTCCGAACTCAAAAGACAAGGAAATTGTGGAGCATATCAAAGGAGTTCTTCACCAACTTCCACCTCATCCAATGAATTGTGTCCTATGGCTCATGGGGAAAGCGATGATGAGGTTAGTAATTCTTCTAGTGATGAACGTGACTATGATGATTTGCAAGATGCTTTTAATGAACTTGCTGAACATTTTAGTAAAGTGAATAAGAAGAATGCTAGGCTTGCTAAAGAACTAGAGAGCATTAAAACTGAAATTAGTAAGTTGGAAAAATCGAATAAATGCTTAATTGATGAGAATAATTTTTTGACTAATGATAATGCTGATTTGAAAAATGCTTTGGCTAAAACTAGGGATGAGAATTGTGAATTAGAAGAGTTAAACAAAGGTTTAACCATGGAGAATAGATTGCTTGATAATGCGAAAGGAAAGGCCTTAGATAAAAACTCTACTTGTAATGATTGTGCAAAATCTACCCAAGAAGTAGTAGAGTTAAAAGATAAGATCAAGCATCTTGAGATCACTCTAGATAAGTTTGTCAAGAGTAAGAAGAGTCACCATGATTGCATAAATGATCTCAAGAAAGGAGGTGACATGAGAGGTATTGGCTTTGAATATTCTTCATGTAAAAATAATTTCAAAAATTCTTTTGTTAAAGCTAATTCTTCTAATTATCATGCTAGTTCTTCATATTGCCATGGTAGTTCTTCAAATTGGCATGATAATTCCTCAAATTATTTTCACAAGCCTTTGCATGATAAGCCTAAATATAAATGTAGCTTTTGCAATAAATTTGGACATTTATCTTATTTTTGCTACATTCGAAAAGGGCTTGCTAATACAAGACATGTTTGGGTACCTAAAGGTACTGTTGATAATGAATATGGACCCAAAAAGGTTTGGGTTCCAAGGACTAACTAGTTTGTCTTGTAGGAATGCCGGAAACCCAATGAAACGAAATGGTATTTGGATAGCGGGTGCTCACGGCATATGACGGGTGACAAGTCAAAATTCACCCATTTGGAGAAGAAAGATAAAGGAGGTGTAACATTTGGCGATAACCAAAAATGCAAGGTTTTGGGCATCGGTAAAGTTGGTCATTCTCCTTCTATTGAAAATGTGTTGTTTGTTCAAGGCTTAAAATTCAATCTCCTTAGCATAAGTCAATTATGTGATAGAGATTTATTTGTGATTTTTACTTCTACACATTGTGAGGTTAGAAATGTACACACACAATCACTTGTTTTTATTGGTAATAGAGTTGGAAATATTTACATGATTGATTTGAATGATATTTCTAATGATCATACTTGTTTAAGTGCTTTAGTAGATAATTCTTCAATATGGCATAGGAGACTTGTACATGTAGGAATGGACCATATTGCAAAGCTATCTAGGAAGGAGCTAGTACGAGGATTACCTAAATTGAAGTACGAGATGAAAGGATTGTGTGATGCGTGTCAATATGGGAAGCAAATCAAGAGCTCATTCAAATCCATCAAGACCGTATCAACTTCAAGACCACTTCAACTTCTTCACCTTGACCTTTTTGGACCAATAAGGACAGCTAGCTTGGGTGGTAAGAAGTACTGTTTTGTTGTTGTGGATGATTATTCTAGATTTACTTGGGTCTTGTTTTTAACTCATAAGCATGATGCATGTGATAACTTCAAAAGACTTTGCTTTAAAATTCAAAATGAAAAGGGTTTCAAAATTTCCAAAATAAGAAGTGATCATGGTGGTGAATTTGAAAATGGCATGTTTCAAGATTTTTGCAATGAAAATGGTATTGATCATAATTTTTCATGTCCTCGCACTCCTCAACAAAATGGGGTAGTTGAAAGGAAAAATAGATCTTTGCAAGAAGCGGCTAGGACACTTTTAAATGAACATTCTTTGCCAAAATATTTTTGGGTCGAAGCCGTTAGTACCGCATGCTACATTTTAAATCGTGTTTTAATTCGTCCTCTTTTAAACAAGACTTGTTATGAATTATGGCATGATAGAAAACCCACCTTGGCACATCTTAGAGTCTTTGGTTGCAAATGTTTTATCTTAAACATCAAAGACAATTTGGGAAAATTTGATGCAAAGTCGGATGAAGGTATCTTTCTTGGTTATTCTACTTCTAGCAAAGCTTATAGAGTTTATAATAAGAGAACTCTAGTTGTAGAAGAATCCATGCATATTGCATTTGATGAATCTAATCCTTTTGAAAGTGTGCAAAAGATAGCTAGTGATGTTGGTGATGATTTTGGGAGTCTTCAAGTTCATCCTCCTATGACGATTCTTGATGATCCAAAGGAAGACACACCATCTCTAGAAAATTCAGAAGCTCAAGAGGAGAAAGAGATGGGAGTAGAGGTCCTTGATAATGCAAATGATGAAGTCAACCAAAGTGATTAAGGCCCCTCAACTTCTAGACCTTGGAAAATGATGAATGCCCATCCACAAGATCAAATCATAGGTAATCTAAATCGTAGAGGTATGACTACTCGCTCTTCTTTTAGAAATATATGTGATCATCAAGCCTTTGTGTCTCAATTTGAGCCTAAAAAGTTTGATGAGGCTTCGCATGATGAATCTTGGATTGCCATGCATGAGGAACTAAATCAATTTGAGCGTAATAATGTTTGGAAATTAGTTCCTAGGCCTAGCAACCACACTATCATTGGAACCAAGTGGGTTTTTCGAAACAAACTTGATGAATCGGGAAATGTCATTAGGAATAAAGCGAGATTGGTAGCCCAAGGGTATAACCAACAAGAAGGTATTGATTTTGATGAAACATTTGCCCCGGTTGCTAGACTTGAAGCCATTTGCATGTTGTTAGCATTTGCATGTTTTAAAAATATGAGTCTTTTTCAAATGGATGTGAAAAGTGCATTTTTAAATGGTTTCATCATGGAAGAAGTGTATGTTAAGCAACCTCCCGGTTTTGAAGATCATAAATTTCCTAACCATGTGTTTAAATTGGAAAAGGCTTTATATGGTCTTAAACAAGCTCCAAGAGCTTGGTACGATCGTTTAAGCCAATTTTTGTTGAAAAATGGTTTTAAAATGGGAAAAATTGATTCTACACTCTTCACTAAACATGATGGAAAACATATGATAATTGTGCAAATATATGTCGATGATATCATTTTTGGTGCCACTAATGTTTCTTTGTGCAAGGATTTTGAAAAATGTATGCATAGCGAATTTGAGATGAGCATGATGGGAGAATTGACATTCTTCCTTGGACTTCAAATCCGACAATCTCAAGAAGGCATTTTTATCAACCAAGCAAAGTACGTCAAGGATCTCCTCACAAAATATGGATATGACAACATCAAGGATAGTCTTATTCCCCTAAGTCCTACCACCAACCTAGACAAAGATGAAAATGGTAAAGATGTAGACATTACTCTTTATCGAGGTATGATTGGTAGCCTTTTATATTTAACAGCAAGTAGACCGGATATAATGTTTAGTGTTTGTCTATTTGCTCGTTATCAATCTTGTCCTAAAGAGTCTCATTTAGGTGCATTGAAAAGAATTTTCAGATATTTGAAAGGCACATCTAAATTAGGACTATGGTATCCAAAAGGATGTAGCATTGCTCTAGTTGGCTATTCCGATTCTGATTTTGCAGGTTGTAGAATTGATAGCAAGAGCACTAGTGGCACATGTCATTTCTTAGGACAAGCTTTGGTTTCTTGGTCAAGTAAGAAGCAAAACTCAGTTGCAACTTCCACTACGGAAGCTGAATATGTTGCATGTGGTTCTTGTGTAGCATAAATTTTATGGATGAAGCAAACTTTAGAAGATTTTGATCTAAAGTTTAGTGACATTCCTATTTATTGTGATAGTACAAGTGCACTAAAATTGGTCAAGAATTCTATTTGTCATTCACGGACTAAGCATATTGATGTGAGACATCATTTTATCCGTGATCATTTAGCAAAAGGGGATATTTCACTACACTTTGTTGGTACTAATGATCAGCTTGCAGATATTTTTACTAAGCCTCTAGCAAAAGATCGTTTTGTGGAGCTAAGACATGAGATCGGCATTTGTTATCCATTTTGAATAGATCTCCATTCGGTATTCCTTAATCTCTATCTTTTATGACTATTTGTTTGTGATATGCTTGTTAATTCATCTTGATCTTGTGTACCTATGCTTACTTCCTTATTTCTTATGAATTTGTTCTACCTTTGTTGACAAAGGGGGAAGAAATTTAGGAGGAGCATGGTATTAAGTGTGGGATATGAGAAAGTGGGATGTTTAAGAATGCATGTTCACTTAATTGATAGCACTTTATTTGTGATATTTTGATTGTGTTGTGTGGTTTATTTTATTGGCACTCTAATTCTTTCACATTCCTTTTGTGCCATCTATTTTTGCTTGCTCTTTTAATTCTCCTACGTGTTTATCACTTGGTTATTCTCCTTGTTTGGTTTGATTCCTCCCTTCTTTTTGTGCCTCCTTTTTGTTGATGACAAAGGGGGAGAAATATGTGGGGAGTAGTGTACTGTTATGGGGGAGAATAAGGTAAGAGGGAGAAATGTGCTATTGGTATGTGCTTTGACTGATTGTTGATTGATTGGTAGCAATTTGATCTTTTTGATCTTATGGGAATTGGTAGCAATTTGATTGTTTTGGTGATTTGATTGGCAGCACATATTTGGTAACGAAGCTTTGAGCAAGCTTGTTTTTCTTTGTCATGCTTCTTGTGCAACTAACGCTTTATGTAGGGGGAGCATTAATGCTCTTGATGCATTGCATATAAGGGGAGTCTTCATGACAAAGATATAGGGGGAGTTCTTTCTCAAACTCACCTTTTTTGCATTTCTACTTAAAATTTGTGCTTATTTTGTTTTGGTTAATTTGTGGTTGTCATCATCAAAAAGGGGGAGATTGTTAGCCCAAGGGGTATTCGAACCTATTTTGATGATGTAATAACACACAAATTAATTAGTCTCTAATTCAATTTTAAGTGAGAATGTATTTTCAGTTTGCGATCAAGACTTAAAGAAAGCAACAATTCATCAAATCGCAAGCGTGAAGATCAAGTGTTTTTGAGCTTATTCTTGTAAGTATGATTTTATTCAAACACTTGATTTATGTTCAAGTACCTCAAGAATTTAGGGTCAAAAGGTTTTGAGTCAAAACAAGTTTTGAAAAACGTTTTAAGTATTTCGGATCAGTGTTTAAACGTGAATCACGGTTAGGGTGAACGTAATCACGTTAAGGAATTTCTTCTTAACGTGATCACGGTTGTCCTTAACATGATCACGGTTAAGGTGTGTCAAAATCGAACTTCATTCCAGTAGGTAACGTGAATCACGGTTAAGGGTTAAACGTGAATCACGGCGAGATACTTTTCTCTTACCGTGATCACGGTTAGTCTTAAACGTGATCACGTTTGTCTTGAGTCCAAAACACCTTTTTACATCCGAGAGTAGCGTGAATCACGTTAAGGGGTTTAACGTGATCACGGTTGAGCAACCGTGATCACGGTTAGACCTAAACGTGAATCACGTCGGTCTGTAACGGCTAGTTTTTCAAAAGCTGAAGGAGCTCGTCCTTACCGTGATCACGGTAGAGCCTAACCGTGATCACGTTAAGACTCTGACAAGTTCCAACAACTATTTTGTCCACTTAAAACGGCTCAATTTGTGTCCATACCCTTTTGTCCGGGCTTTGCTCTATCAAAGCCTATAAATACTCATCCTAGATGAGTTGAACTAAGTGTTGAACAAGAGAGAAACCATAAGAAACCTTAATACACAAATTTACAAGCTTACACAAATCAGATTTTTACAAAGCAAGTGTTCTCAAAACGATTTATATCCTTCTTGCTTCATCTTGTCAAGCTTGTCTTTGGGTTTCTTCTTGAGGTAACTTTGAATATTTATTGATGTTGGTTTGGAATCATATATTTATATCTTTGTACACCAATTGCTTGTTGCTTTTTGATACAAACTCTTGTGAAGGTTTGAAAAGTGTACCAAACACTTTTGGGTTTAAGGGTAGTGTTCTCATCCCTTGAAAGAGAATTTAGGTTGGTAGTGAGCCTTGGAAAACTATTGTAGGTTTGTGGTTGAGCCCTTGAAAAGCCATAGGTTATAGTTGTGCCTAGAAAAACTATTGTAAGGTTGTTGGTTAGCCCCGGAAAACCAAATTGTAAGGTTGGAGCTGAACCCGTGAAAAGCTCAAGTGAATAGCAAGGATTGCATTCAGAAATCCTAAGAGGAGGACTCTTAGGTAGTGGAGTACAATTCAGTTGTGAATTGGAACCACTATACATCTTGTGTATTGCTTTCCTTCCCTTCTCTTGTGTGCAGAAAAGTTTGAAGTTTGTATAAGAGTTTTATAAGGGACTATTCACCCCCCCTCTAGTCCATACATTGATTTATCAACTATATCAAGCTAGAGCATCATCATCACCCTCCCAAAATATCTCCCGGCCAACCCCGACCACACACACAACCGACTTCATTCAAATTTCCTCCCCTATAAATAGCTTGCTTCTATCACCAAGAAAAGGGCACCAAAATCTTCATCTTAATCCCCCTTTCTTGTACTACCTTCTTGGATCAAATCTCTCCCGGAAAGGTAAGCTACCTCTCTCTCTCTAAGCTTCTTTAATTTTCGTTTTTCATTATAATGAATGAATAAACTGTAAAAACTTGCATAATATGCTTAGTTTTCATGATATGTATGATTCCCTTGCTCCAATTTGGATGCACAATGCTTTGAGTAATTAATGGACACATATGCATATTAATTAGCTCATTTTTTCCATGCAAAATTGAGGCTGTTTTGGACTTGTTTTTTTTGCTGTTTTTGTTGCCATGATTTAATGCTTTAGTAGTGTAAAGATTGCAACCATTTTGGGTAAGAATGGTGGAGGAATGAAGATTGCATAAATGGCCATGGTGGCCGGCTGGGAAATGAAGAGGAAAGGAAGAAGAAAAGGGGTTAGGAGGGAAAAAGGGAGAGAAAAAAGGTGGTGGGCTTGGCTTGGCCAAGCCCATTCTTGTTTTTAATTAAATTTTGGGCTTGGATTAATTCCAAGCCCATTTTTTAATACCCAAAAATCCAAATGTGGGGCCCATTTGATTATCGTTAATTCGTATGGAACATTCGTATGCTTTTCAATGCCATGTTTAAGTCGCATGAAATATTCGTATGCTTTTAATGCCATATTTTATTTAATTAAGTTGTGTACTTGTTTAAATTAAAATTTGGGCTTGGCCATTTTTTAATGCCCAATTTCCGAAGTGGGACCCACTTATTTTTCGTTAAATTACGTAGAATGTTCGTATACTTGTTCAACTTGTTAAATTACATGAAATATTCGTATACTTGTATAACATGCTAAATTGCATGAAATATTCGCATGCTTTTATTTTCGTGTGTAAAGGATATTAAAATGCTCGTATGCTATTGTCATGTTTTAAATACCGTATGAATTGTTTTTATGTTCGTGTGCCATTTTCGTATTTTATTTATCATAAAAAAAACTATTCGTATGCTTGTATGTTATAAATATTTTGTTTATGTGTTTATACCATGTTGTATTTTAATTAAATATTTGTATGATTAAATAATTTATTTATGCCATGTTGTATTTAATTAAATGTTTACATGATTTAAATATTTTATTTATGCCATGTTTTATTTAATCAAATGCTTGCATGATTAAATAATTTATTTTATGCCATGTTGTATTTAATTAAATATTTACATGATTTAAATATTTTATTTATGTCATGTTTTATTTAATTAAGTGCTTGCATGATTTAAATAATTTGTTTATAACATGTTCTATTTAATTAAATGCTTGCATGATTTAAATAATTTATTTATGCCATGTTCTATTTTTATTATTTGCTTGCATGATATAAGTGATATGTTGAGTGCCATGCCATGTCTTATTTAGTTAAATGTTTGCATACCATGAATGATTTGTTTATTTGCTATGCCATGTTTTTTTGTTTAATTTAATATTGCATGCTATGAATAAATTAATTATTAGTTGTGTCATGCTTAAAGTGTTACAAATTACTCATATGAAATAAATGAATTAATTGATTACTCATTTGCCATGTCTAATTAATTATTCACTTGTCTCCTATGTCTTGTTAACTATTTATTTGTTTGGCACGAAATAAATTGCCTAGTTTGTTTGCCATGTTTTATTTGATTAATTGCTTGCCATGTTTTATTTAATTGATTACTTACTTTTTCGTAAATTAATTAAATGTTTGCATGCGCTCTTTATTATTTATTATTTTCAAAAGCATTGCTAACACTCTCATTTTGCAAGGAAGATCAAGATCACGCAACGCAAGTACGTCTTTCTTCTAAGTCTCTTTTATTTATTTAATGTCTTTTGCAAATATTATTTTCATGTATATTATCTAAAAAGGCTAAAAAAACTTATAATTGTATGCATGATAAAATCAACTCACATGCTTACATGTTTAAATCACTTGCTTTAGACCATGAAATTAATTGCTATATATTGATATGTAAGCATGGTGGCTTCAAATCCCACACGGTTATTTGCATTCACGAAAACGTACTATGTTAGTATTATCCATGTTAGGATCACTTATTAATTAATTAATTAATCATGCATGGCTCGATGAAAAGGGGGAACGTCCGCTCTAGCATAACGAGCAAACGGTAACCCCGTCCTTCGTGTCCTGATCGGAAATAACATGTCCCAACGAAATATGCTAAGATGTAACGTTACCTTTGAGGGCCAAATCGTGCCAAAATGTTAAATAATCGGAAAGTATCCCAATTCGGTAAGCGGACTTTGTTAGCACGATTCGATCATTGGCCTATGTAAATGATCGGAAAGTGACTTAAGTTCGTGGGAAGAGGAGGTTGACATGCTTCGATTATTTATTTTCGTGTCAAAAATATTAAACATAACAAACACCTCTCACTTTATAACCGATAACCTTTTTAAGGGTCTGACTTGGGTGCCTAACACCTTCCCAAGTCCACAATATGACCTTGAACCTTCGTTCTATGGTTTAGACCAATTGTGCCTTAGTCTTTATTTTTTATGCCATGACGCTTAGGTTCCCTAAACCTTAGAAATTAGGGTGGCGACTTCATTGTATTATGCGAAGCATCCATTTATGCTTAGCATCCGTCCCAAACCTTAAACTCGTTTTTCCAAACGAAAAAGGGGGTGCGACAATTCCACTTCCACTGACCCCCAGGAATAGTAAATGCTTGGGGTCCTGAAGGTCCGGAGAGGGGATGGGTAAATGCTTGGGGTCCTGAAGGCACGTAAACGACGGACGAGGAAGGTCCCATCATTTGGTTTGAATCGAAGCCGGGTGGTATTTCAGTGGCCTCATCTCGTTCTTTTTCGGCCCGAGCGGCCCTTTCCATGGCAATTTTGACCTGTTCTTCTAGTTCGGCTATCCTAGCGGCTACCCTTTCGTCGATTTTAGCTTGTTCGGCCATCTTTCTCGCTTGTAGTCTTGTTAGCGGAAGGTTGGGCGAAGCGACTCGCTTGCGAGGAGCTATCGTCAATCTGAAAAAAAGTAAGAGAGAGAAAAAAACATAGTGGTAAGTATAAAGGTTTTACATATGTATGACGTGCAAACGCGAGGCCCCCATGTTGCTTTGATCAATCTCCCAGCTACTCTCTTGCTTGATACTTTTAGGGGACGCGAGAAACGGGTGTATCTTGGGTTGGTTCTCTAGGGGGAGACGTGAGAGAAGCTTTCATTTATCCTAGTGATGCTACGTGGTCTTGGATGTTACTAGCAAAACTCCTTAAGTGGCCTGGAATGAGTAGCTAAGGTCATCTCTAAAGGGTTTTTCGAGGGGTCTGTTGGTTTAGAGAACTTCCATCCTTGGTACGGGCATACTTCAACCCGAAGTCAACATCCTTCGTGTTTTGACTATGCGAAAATTCTGAGCCCATCGTATCGATATCAGCCAAAATAAACGAGCGCAAAGCAAGGCAATATTTGAGAAAAGGGATTTGAAAGGGTCCGGAGCCGAGGCTAGCGGCATGGCGCTAGGGGCCTGGCGGCATGCCGCCAGAGATGGCCTTTCGTGGGCCTTGCCTTTGGCTGAGTTTCACTGCTCAAAAAATTCTGTAATTTGGTAGGCACATACTTCAATGTGTTACGAACATCTTTTGTGTTTCGACCGAACGGAAATTCTGAGCCGAATGCGTTCATATTGGCCGAGACAAAAGATCATACGACGGAGTCCGAAAAAACTGCCCTCCTTATGTCCGATTTTTTTATGAGCGACGCACTGCTTGAAAAAATCCCATTTTTCGCATGGAAGTTCTTCAAGGTATTATGAACATCTTTCGTGTTTTGGCCAAGCGGTAATTCTGAGCCGATTATATTGATATTGGCCAAAACAAAAGAGCGCGCAGCTGGGACCGAGTAGAGTGGCTATCCTCATGCCTAAATAATTTCTGAGAGATGTGTCACCCCAAATGCTCTGAAATTTGGTGTGGGCATACTTAAATGTGTTGTGAACATTTTTCATGTTTTGGTCGAACGGAAATTCTGAGCCCATCATATCGATATCAGCCAAAACAAACGAGCGCATAGCAGGGCAATATTTGAGAAAAGGGATTTGAAAGGGTCCGGAGCCGAAGCTAGCGGCATGGCGCTAGGGGCCTGGCGGTATGCCGCCAGAGATGGCCTTTCGTGGGCCTTTCTTTTGGCTGAGGGGCACTGCTCCAAAAATTCTAAAATTTGGTAGGCACATACTTCAATGTGTTACGAACATCTTTCCTGTTTCGGCCGAATGGAAATTCTGAGCCTAATGCGTTCATATGGGCCGAGACAAACGATCTTACGGCGGAGTCCGAGAAAATTGTCCTCCTTATGTTCGAATTTTTTGTGAGCGACGCACTGCTTGAAAAAATCCAATTTTTCTCATGGAAATTCATCAAGGTATTATGAACATCTTTCGTGTTTTGGCCAAGTGGGAATTCTGAGCCGATTGTACTGATATTGGCCAAAACAAAAGAGCGCGCAGCTGGGACCGAGTAGAGTGGCTATCCTCATGCCTAAATAATATCTAAGAGATGTGTCACCCCAAATGCTCTGAAATTTGGTGTGGACATACTTCAATGTGTTGTGAACATTTTTTGTGTTTTGGTCGAAGGGAAAGTTGTTAGCCCAAAGGGTACTCGAACCTGTTTTGATAATGTAACGACTCATAAATTAATTAGATAGCTAATTGGATTTTAAGTGTGAATGTGTGTAGTTTGCGAAGAACGAATATTAGAAGCAACGAATTCAAGGAATCGCAAGCTCAAGATCAAGTGTTATTTAGGATCGAATTTATATGTAAGTATGAATTATTTTAACACTTGGTTTGTGTTCAAATACCTCAGAGTTTAAGTGTCAAAAGGTTTTGTGTCAAACAAGTTTTGAAAAAGGTTTTAAGTGTTTTGAATCAGGTGCTAAACGTGAATCACGTTTAGGGTGAAACGTAATCACGGTGAGATATTTTTCTCTTACCGTGATCACAGTTAATCCTTAACGTGATCACGGTTAGCCATGTCAAAAACGATTTCAATTCCAGAAGATAACGTGAATCACGGTTAAGGGTTAAACGTGAATCACGGTGAGATATTTTCTCTTACCGTGATCACGGTTGGTCTTAAACGTGATCACGTTTGTCTCGAGTCCAAAACACCATTTTACATCCGAGAGTAGCGTGAATCACGTTAAGGGGTTTAACGTGATCACGGTTAGACCTAAACGTGAATCACGTCAGTCTAACGGCTAGTTTTTTCAAACGGCTTGAGGAGCTCGTCCTTACCGTGATCACGTTAGTCCCTAACCGTGATCACGTTAAGAAGCAGACAAGTTCCAACAGTCATTTTGTCCACTTAAAACGGTCATTTTTGTTCCCATCCACTCTTGTCCGACCTTCCCTCTGCCAAACACTATATATACTCATCCTAGATGAGTTAGATAGTAATGTTGAACATTTAGAACAACAAGAGAACATTTGAGAAAGCTCATTCATACAAATTCCATTTTACAAACTCCAAAAATCTAAACACTCTTTACACAAGCTGTCCTCAACGATTTCAATCTTGTCTTGTGTCATTTTGGGAGTTCTTTTGAAGCTTTCTTTCTGAGGTAATTTGTTCATTTATTGGTGTTGAATTTAATCATACAATTATTCATTTTGTGTACACCAATTGTTTGTTGCATATTGAGATAATATCTTTGTTAAGGTTTGAAAAGTGTACCTAACACTTTTGGGTTTAAGGGTAGTGTTCTCATCCCTTGAAAGAGAACTTAGGTTGTGGTTGAGCCCTTGAAAAACCATAGGTTATAGTTGTGCCTTGAAAAACTATTGTTAGGTTGTTGGTGAGCCTTGGAAAACTATTGTAAGGTTGTTGGTTAGCCTCGGAAAACCAATTGTAAGGTTGTTGAGCTGAACCCGTGAAAAGCTCTAGTGAATAGCAAAGGTTTGCATTCGAAAATCCTAAGAGGAGGACTCTTAGGTAGTGGAGTACAATTCGTGTGAATTGGAACCACTATACATCTTTGTGTATTGCTATTCTTCTCTTCCCTATTTGTGCAGAAAGTTTGAAGTTTTTAGAAGGGACTATTCACCCCCCCTCTAGTCCATTCATTGATTAATCATCAATTGGTAGCAGAGCAAGGTTACTTGGAACAAGGTTCAGCAACCTCATGTGAAAGATTCAGATGGATAGAGGAAGTATTGCCAGTACTTCAGATAGAGGAGCTTTTAATCAACCACCTTACCTAGATGGCAACAACTATCTTCATTGGAAGATTAAGATGAAGACCTTCCTTACGTCTCTCAACTGTGAATTGTGGGATTGTGTCGAGAAAGGTTTTGTGGCTCCAACTGAACCTTCTGGTATAGATGGAACTACAAGGATTCTTGACTTTGAGCGTTGGTCTAATGCACAGAAGACAAGGAAAACCATGGAAGCTAAAGCCATGTATGCACTTCAAGTCTCCATTTCTTTTGGTGAGTTCAATCGCATCAGTTCTTGCAAAACAGCAAAGCAGATTTGGGAAACGTTGGAGATGGCGCATGAGGGTATAGCCCAAGTTCGTGATCTTCGTTTGGACCAACTCAAGACTGAGTATGAGCTTTTCAAGATGATGCAAGGAGAGTCTATCTATGATCTCAGCACAAGATTGCAAAATCTGTGCAGTGCCATGGATAATCTCGGATTGACTCAAAGCGATTCAGAAATGGTGAGAAAACTTCTAAGCATTCTTCCAAGCAAGTGGGTAGCAATCAAAACCACAATCAAGCAAAAGGAAGTGAAGCCATCATACACTCAACTTGTGAGCTCTCTTACAGCTTTTGAGCATGAGTTGGGTTTGTACAATTTGGAAGAGGCAAATGTCAAGGAAAAGAAGAGCATTGCCCTTGCGAGCAAAATGACTGAAGAAGATGAAGACACTCTTGCCTTCTTCACAAGAAAACTCCATAAGCATTGGAAGACTAAGAAGAACAAATATCAAGGTGAGTCTTCTAACCATTCAAAGTTTAATTCTAATGCTGATATTGTGTCCTTTGAGTGTGACAAACCAGGACATATTAAGAGTGAATGTCCTAGGCTTGAAAAGAAAAAGAGATATGAAAAGCATAGCTCAAAGTACAAGAAAGAGGGGAAGAAGCATCACAAGAGAGCTTTTAAAGCTACATCCACATGGAGTGATGATGATGCAACCTCAAGCAGCATTTCTTTGGAATCCTCATCCGGAGATGAAGTAGCAAATCTGTGCCTTATGGCTCAAGATGATGATGAGGTAAGTTCTAGTAACTCTTCTTGTGATGAACGTGATTATGATGAATTACAAGAAGTGTTTAATGAACTAGCAACTCGTTTTGATAATGCCACTAAGAAAAATGCTAGTCTTGTTAAGGAACTTGAAAGCCTTAAGAATGACATTAGCAAACTAGAAGAGCTTAACAAGGATTTGACTAATAAGAATAAAATGCTTGACATTTCTTGTGGTAAGCTTAAGGAAGAAAATGGCAAATGTGAGCTTTGTAAGAATTCTTCTAAGGATATTTTTATTTTAGAAGAAAAGATTAAAACGCTTGAGAACACATTAGCTAATTATGTGCGTAGCAATCATAGTCATTATCAATGCATGAATGATCAAAAGAAAAAAAGTAACATGCATGGCATTGGTTTTAAATCTTCCACAAGCATGAAAAATGGTAAAACCACTTTTGTCAACGCAAACTCTTCTAATGATCATGCTAGTTCATCTAGAAGTCAAACCAAGTCCTCACATGCTAAACCGATTTACAAATGTAGCTATTGCAAGAAATTCGGTCATCTATCTTATTTTTGCTACATTCGTAGAGGATATGTTGGTTGGAAACAAATTTGGGTACCAAAGGGTACACATGCAAATGAGGAAGGACCCAAACGTGGTTGGGTTCCTAGAGCTAACTGATTTGTTTTGTAGTTGTGCCGAAAACCCAGTGCAGATTAAAGATGATATTTTTAGGGTGTTCGTGGCACATATCGGGTGATGAATCGAAGCTCACCCTTGTGGTAATTTTGGAGATGTTTTGTTTCAATTATATTGTGATTATTTACTAATTGTATTTGATCACTTGATTAATTGTTTCAGGGCTGAGAATCATGATTTGTTTTGTTTTAAATGATCTTTAAATGGTTTTAATCATTTTTGGTTTGAAAATTTGATTTTGGACTTGAAAAATTGGGAAATTCGGATTTCAGATCAGTAGCTAATGTGATTCACGTTAGGGGCTTAACGTGATTCACGGCAAGCAATTTTTGCTTACCGTGATCACGGTAAGACCTAACCATGATCACGGTTAGGCACTGGGAATTTAAAACACGCGTTTCTCCTTCTTTTTCCAAAATCAAGTTTTCTTCTCTCTCTTCAAACCCGAAAATCCCCATCTCCCTACTCGATTTTTCATCGATTTTTCACTCAAATCTACTCCGATTTATATCAAACTTTGCCAAATCATTACCCATACACCTCTAAACAAAACCCATTTGTTGATTTTGGATTTAATCCGCAAAATCAAGTTTTTCCTATATTTCCCCAATCCGAAACCCTAACTCTCTAAATTTGGATTTTTACTATTTGTCTTCGATTTCTTCTGTTTGTAATGGCTAAAGGAACTTCCTCCAAGCGTCCTAGAGCTACTACACCAAAGAAAAGACGACTCAAGAGTGTAACCGGAGCTGCTGCGACGACTTCTTCCGTGGAAACTGACTATGCAGCTTTGGCAGCAGTGGATCCTCAATTCTACGTGCCTCATACTGCATTTGACTCCAGGTTTTTCGTTAATGAGGATGCATTTGAAAAGGGATTTGAAAGGGTCCGGAGCCGAAGCAGGCGGCTTGGTGCTAGGGGCCTGGCGGCATGCCTCCAGAGATGGCTTTCGTGGGCCTTGCTTTTGGATGAGGGGCACTGCTCAAAAAATTCTGAAATTCGGTAGACACATACTTCAATGCGTTACGAACATCTTTCGTGTTTCGGCCGAACGGAAATTCTGAGCCGAATGCGTTCATGTTGGCCCAGACAAAAGATCGTACGGCGGAGTCCGAGAAAACTGGCCTCCTTATGTCCGAATTTTTTGAGCGCGCAGCAGGGCAATATTTGAGAAAAGGGATTTGAAAGGGTCCGGAGCCGAAGCTAGCGGCTTGGTGCTAGGGGCCTGGCGGCATGCCTCCAGAGATGGCTTTCGTGGGCCTTGCTTTTGGATGAGGGGCACTGCTCAAAAAATTCTGAAATTCGGTAGACACATACTTCAATGCGTTACGAACATCTTTCGTGTTTCGGCCGAACGGAAATTCTGAGCCGAATGCGTTCATGTTGGCCCAGACAAAAGATCGTACGGCGGAGTCCGAGAAAACTGGCCTCCTTATGTCCGAATTTTTTGTGAATGACGCACTGCTTTAAAAAATCCCATTTTTCGCATGGACATTTTTCAAGGTATTATGAACATCTTTCGTGTTTTGGCCAAGCGGGAATTCTGAGCCGATTGTATTGATATTGGCCAAAACAAAAGAGCGCGCAGCTGGGACCGAGTAGAGTGGCTATCCTCATGTCTAAATAATTTCTGAGAGATGTGTCACCCCAAATGCTCTGAAATTTGGTGTGGACATACTTCAATGTGTTTTGAACATTTTTCGTGTTTTGGTCCAAGGGAAATTCTGAGCCCATCGTATCGATATCAGCCAAAACAAATGAGCGCGCAGCAGGGCAATATTTGAGAAAAGGGATTTGAAAGGGTCCGGAGCCGAAGCTAGCGGCTTGGTGCTAGGGGCCTGGCGGCATGCCTCCAGAGATGGCTTTCGTGGGCCTTGCTTTTGGATGAGGGGCACTGCTCAAAAAATTCTGAAATTTGGTAGACACATACTTCAATGTGTTACGAACATCTTTTGTGTTTCGGCCGAACGGAAATTCTGAGCCGAATGGGTTCATGTTGGCCCAGACAAAAGATCGTACGGCGGAGTCCGAGAAAACTGGCCTCCTTATGTCCGAATTTTTTGTGAATGACGCACTGCTTTAAAAAATCCCATTTTTCGCATGGACATTTTTCAAGGTATTATGAACATCTTTTGTGTTTTGGCCAAGCGGGAATTCTGAGCCGATTGTATTGATATTGGCCAAAACAAAAGAGCGCGCAGCTGGGACCGAGTAGAGTGGCTATCCTCATGTCTAAATAATTGCTGAGAGATGTGTCACCCCAAATGCTCTGAAATTTGGTGTGGACATACTTCAATGTGTTTTGAACATTTTTCGTGTTTTGGTCCAAGGGAAATTCTGAGCCCATCGTATCGATATCAGCCAAAACAAATGAGCGCGCAGCAGGGCAATATTTGAGAAAAGGGATTTGAAAGGGTCCGGAGCCGAAGCTAGCGGCTTGGTGCTAGGGGCCTGGCGGCATGCCTCCAGAGATGGCTTTCGTGGGCCTTGCTTTTGGATGAGGGGCACTGCTCAAAAAATTCTGAAATTTGGTAGACACATACTTCAATGTGTTACGAACATCTTTTGTGTTTCGGCCGAACGGAAATTCTGAGCCGAATGGGTTCATGTTGGCCCAGACAAAAGATCGTACGGCGGAGTCCGAGAAAACTGGCCTCCTTATGTCCGAATTTTTTGTGAATGACGCACTGCTTTAAAAAATCCCATTTTTCGCATGGACATTTTTCAAGGTATTATGAACATCTTTCGTGTTTTGGCCAAGCGGGAATTCTGAGCCGATTGTATTGATATTGGCCAAAACAAAAGAGCGCGCAGCTGGGACCGAGTAGAGTGGCTATCCTCATGTCTAAATAATTGCTGAGAGATGTGTCACCCCAAATGCTCTGAAATTTGGTGTGGACATACTTCAATGTGTTTTGAACATTTTTCGTGCTTTGGTCCAAGGGAAATTCTGAGCCCATCGTATCGATATCAGCCAAAACAAATGAGCGCGCAGCAGGGCAATATTTGAGAAAAGGGATTTGAAAGGGTCCGGAGCCGAAGCTAGCGGCTTGGTGCTAGGGGCCTGGCGGCATGCCTCCAGAGATGGCTTTCGTGGGCCTTGCTTTTGGATGAGGGGCACTGCTCAAAAAATTCTGAAATTCGGTAGACACATACTTCAATGCGTTACGAACATCTTTCGTGTTTCGGCCGAACGGAAATTCTGAGCCGAATGGGTTCATGTTGGCCCAGACAAAAGATCGTACGGCGGAGTCCGAGAAAACTGGCCTCCTTATGTCCGAATTTTTTGTGAATGACGCACTGCTTTAAAAAATCCCATTTTTCGCATGGACATTTTTCAAGGTATTATGAACATCTTTCGTGTTTTGGCCAAGCGGGAATTCTGAGCCGATTGTATTGATATTGGCCAAAACAAAAGAGCGCGCAGCTGGGACCGAGTAGAGTGGCTATCCTCATGTCTAAATAATTTCTGAGAGATGTGTCACCCCAAATGCTCTGAAATTTGGTGTGGCATACTTCAATGTGTTGTGAACATTTTTCGTGTTTTGGTCCAAGGGAAATTCTGAGCCCATCGTATCGATATCAGCCAAAACAAATGAGCGCGCAGCAGGGCAATATTTGAGAAAAGGGATTTGAAAGGGTCCGGAGCCGAAGCTAGCGGCTTGGTGCTAGGGGCCTGGCGGCATGCCTCCAGAGATGGCTTTCGTGGGCCTTGCTTTTGGATGAGGGGCACTGCTCAAAAAATTCTGAAATTCGGTAGACACATACTTCAATGCGTTACGAACATCTTTCGTGTTTCGGCCGAACGGAAATTCTGAGCCGAATGGGTTCATGTTGGCCCAGACAAAAGATCGTACGGCGGAGTCCGAGAAAACTGGCCTCCTTATGTCCGAATTTTTTGTGAATGACGCACTGCTTTAAAAAATCCCATTTTTCGCATGGACATTTTTCAAGGTATTATGAACATCTTTCGTGTTTTGGCCAAGCGGGAATTCTGAGCCGATTGTATTGATATTGGCCAAAACAAAAGAGCGCGCAGCTGGGACCGAGTAGAGTGGCTATCCTCATGTCTAAATAATTTCTGAGAGATGTGTCACCCCAAATGCTCTGAAATTTGGTGTGGACATACTTCAATGTGTTTTGAACATTTTTCGTGTTTTGGTCCAAGGGAAATTCTGAGCCCATCGTATCGATATCAGCCAAAACAAATGAGCGCGCAGCAGGGCAATATTTGAGAAAAGGGATTTGAAAGGGTCCGGAGCCGAAGCTAGCGGCTTGGTGCTAGGGGCCTGGCGGCATGCCTCCAGAGATGGCTTTCGTGGGCCTTGCTTTTGGATGAGGGGCACTGCTCAAAAAATTCTGAAATTTGGTAGACACATACTTCAATGTGTTACGAACATCTTTTGTGTTTCGGCCGAACGGAAATTCTGAGCCGAATGGGTTCATGTTGGCCCAGACAAAAGATCGTACGGCGGAGTCCGAGAAAACTGGCCTCCTTATGTCCGAATTTTTTGTGAATGACGCACTGCTTTAAAAAATCCCATTTTTCGCATGGACATTTTTCAAGGTATTATGAACATCTTTCGTGTTTTGGCCAAGCGGGAATTCTGAGCCGATTGTATTGATATTGGCCAAAACAAAAGAGCGCGCAGCTGGGACCGAGTAGAGTGGCTATCCTCATGTCTAAATAATTTCTGAGAGATGTGTCACCCCAAATGCTCTGAAATTTGGTGTGGCATACTTCAATGTGTTGTGAACATTTTTCGTGTTTTGGTCCAAGGGAAATTCTGAGCCCATCGTATCGATATCAGCCAAAACAAATGAGCGCGCAGCAGGGCAATATTTGAGAAAAGGGATTTGAAAGGGTCCGGAGCCGAAGCTAGCGGCTTGGTGCTAGGGGCCTGGCGGCATGCCTCCAGAGATGGCTTTCGTGGGCCTTGCTTTTGGATGAGGGGCACTGCTCAAAAAATTCTGAAATTCGGTAGACACATACTTCAATGCGTTACGAACATCTTTCGTGTTTCAGCCGAACGGAAATTCTGAGCCGAATGCGTTCATGTTGGCCCAGACAAAAGATCGTACGGCGGAGTCCGAGAAAACTGGCCTCCTTATGTCCGAATTTTTTGTGAATGACGCACTGCTTTAAAAAATCCCATTTTTCGCATGGACATTTTTCAAGGTATTATGAACATCTTTCGTGTTTTGGCCAAGCGGGAATTCTGAGCCGATTGTATTGATATTGGCCAAAACAAAAGAGCGCGCAGCTGGGACCGAGTAGAGTGGCTATCCTCATGTCTAAATAATTTCTGAGAGATGTGTCACCCCAAATGCTCTGAAATTTGGTGTGGACATACTTCAATGTGTTTTGAACATTTTTCGTGTTTTGGTCCAAGGGAAATTCTGAGCCCATCGTATCGATATCAGCCAAAACAAATGAGCGCGCAGCAGGGCAATATTTGAGAAAAGGGATTTGAAAGGGTCCGGAGCCGAAGCTAGCGGCTTGGTGCTAGGGGCCTGGCGGCATGCCTCCAGAGATGGCTTTCGTGGGCCTTGCTTTTGGATGAGGGGCACTGCTCAAAAAATTCTGAAATTTGGTAGACACATACTTCAATGTGTTACGAACATCTTTTGTGTTTCGGCCGAACGGAAATTCTGAGCCGAATGGGTTCATGTTGGCCCAGACAAAAGATCGTACGGCGGAGTCCGAGAAAACTGGCCTCCTTATGTCCGAATTTTTTGTGAATGACGCACTGCTTTAAAAAATCCCATTTTTCGCATGGACATTTTTCAAGGTATTATGAACATCTTTCGTGTTTTGGCCAAGCGGGAATTCTGAGCCGATTGTATTGATATTGGCCAAAACAAAAGAGCGCGCAGCTGGGACCGAGTAGAGTGGCTATCCTCATGTCTAAATAATTGCTGAGAGATGTGTCACCCCAAATGCTCTGAAATTTGGTGTGGACATACTTCAATGTGTTTTGAACATTTTTCGTGTTTTGGTCCAAGGGAAATTCTGAGCCCATCGTATCGATATCAGCCAAAACAAATGAGCGCGCAGCAGGGCAATATTTGAGAAAAGGGATTTGAAAGGGTCCGGAGCCGAAGCTAGCGGCTTGGTGCTAGGGGCCTGGCGGCATGCCTCCAGAGATGGCTTTCGTGGGCCTTGCTTTTGGATGAGGGGCACTGCTCAAAAAATTCTGAAATTTGGTAGACACATACTTCAATGTGTTACGAACATCTTTTGTGTTTCGGCCGAACGGAAATTCTGAGCCGAATGGGTTCATGTTGGCCCAGACAAAAGATCGTACGGCGGAGTCCGAGAAAACTGGCCTCCTTATGTCCGAATTTTTTGTGAATGACGCACTGCTTTAAAAAATCCCATTTTTCGCATGGACATTTTTCAAGGTATTATGAACATCTTTCGTGTTTTGGCCAAGCGGGAATTCTGAGCCGATTGTATTGATATTGGCCAAAACAAAAGAGCGCGCAGCTGGGACCGAGTAGAGTGGCTATCCTCATGTCTAAATAATTGCTGAGAGATGTGTCACCCCAAATGCTCTGAAATTTGGTGTGGACATACTTCAATGTGTTTTGAACATTTTTCGTGCTTTGGTCCAAGGGAAATTCTGAGCCCATCGTATCGATATCAGCCAAAACAAATGAGCGCGCAGCAGGGCAATATTTGAGAAAAGGGATTTGAAAGGGTCCGGAGCCGAAGCTAGCGGCTTGGTGCTAGGGGCCTGGCGGCATGCCTCCAGAGATGGCTTTCGTGGGCCTTGCTTTTGGATGAGGGGCACTGCTCAAAAAATTCTGAAATTCGGTAGACACATACTTCAATGCGTTACGAACATCTTTCGTGTTTCGGCCGAACGGAAATTCTGAGCCGAATGGGTTCATGTTGGCCCAGACAAAAGATCGTACGGCGGAGTCCGAGAAAACTGGCCTCCTTATGTCCGAATTTTTTGTGAATGACGCACTGCTTTAAAAAATCCCATTTTTCGCATGGACATTTTTCAAGGTATTATGAACATCTTTCGTGTTTTGGCCAAGCGGGAATTCTGAGCCGATTGTATTGATATTGGCCAAAACAAAAGAGCGCGCAGCTGGGACCGAGTAGAGTGGCTATCCTCATGTCTAAATAATTTCTGAGAGATGTGTCACCCCAAATGCTCTGAAATTTGGTGTGGCATACTTCAATGTGTTGTGAACATTTTTCGTGTTTTGGTCCAAGGGAAATTCTGAGCCCATCGTATCGATATCAGCCAAAACAAATGAGCGCGCAGCAGGGCAATATTTGAGAAAAGGGATTTGAAAGGGTCCGGAGCCGAAGCTAGCGGCTTGGTGCTAGGGGCCTGGCGGCATGCCTCCAGAGATGGCTTTCGTGGGCCTTGCTTTTGGATGAGGGGCACTGCTCAAAAAATTCTGAAATTCGGTAGACACATACTTCAATGCGTTACGAACATCTTTCGTGTTTCGGCCGAACGGAAATTCTGAGCCGAATGGGTTCATGTTGGCCCAGACAAAAGATCGTACGGCGGAGTCCGAGAAAACTGGCCTCCTTATGTCCGAATTTTTTGTGAATGACGCACTGCTTTAAAAAATCCCATTTTTCGCATGGACATTTTTCAAGGTATTATGAACATCTTTCGTGTTTTGGCCAAGCGGGAATTCTGAGCCGATTGTATTGATATTGGCCAAAACAAAAGAGCGCGCAGCTGGGACCGAGTAGAGTGGCTATCCTCATGTCTAAATAATTTCTGAGAGATGTGTCACCCCAAATGCTCTGAAATTTGGTGTGGACATACTTCAATGTGTTTTGAACATTTTTCGTGTTTTGGTCCAAGGGAAATTCTGAGCCCATCGTATCGATATCAGCCAAAACAAATGAGCGCGCAGCAGGGCAATATTTGAGAAAAGGGATTTGAAAGGGTCCGGAGCCGAAGCTAGCGGCTTGGTGCTAGGGGCCTGGCGGCATGCCTCCAGAGATGGCTTTCGTGGGCCTTGCTTTTGGATGAGGGGCACTGCTCAAAAAATTCTGAAATTTGGTAGACACATACTTCAATGTGTTACGAACATCTTTTGTGTTTCGGCCGAACGGAAATTCTGAGCCGAATGGGTTCATGTTGGCCCAGACAAAAGATCGTACGGCGGAGTCCGAGAAAACTGGCCTCCTTATGTCCGAATTTTTTGTGAATGACGCACTGCTTTAAAAAATCCCATTTTTCGCATGGACATTTTTCAAGGTATTATGAACATCTTTCGTGTTTTGGCCAAGCGGGAATTCTGAGCCGATTGTATTGATATTGGCCAAAACAAAAGAGCGCGCAGCTGGGACCGAGTAGAGTGGCTATCCTCATGTCTAAATAATTTCTGAGAGATGTGTCACCCCAAATGCTCTGAAATTTGGTGTGGACATACTTCAATGTGTTTTGAACATTTTTCGTGTTTTGGTCCAAGGGAAATTCTGAGCCCATCGTATCGATATCAGCCAAAACAAATGAGCGCGCAGCAGGGCAATATTTGAGAAAAGGGATTTGAAAGGGTCCGGAGCCGAAGCTAGCGGCTTGGTGCTAGGGGCCTGGCGGCATGCCTCCAGAGATGGCTTTCGTGGGCCTTGCTTTTGGATGAGGGGCACTGCTCAAAAAATTCTGAAATTTGGTAGACACATACTTCAATGTGTTACGAACATCTTTTGTGTTTCGGCCGAACGGAAAGTCTGAGCCGAATGGGTTCATGTTGGCCCAGACAAAAGATCGTACGGCGGAGTCCGAGAAAACTGGCCTCCTTATGTCCGAATTTTTTGTGAATGACGCACTGCTTTAAAAAATCCCATTTTTCGCATGGACATTTTTCAAGGTATTATGAACATCTTTCGTGTTTTGGCCAAGCGGGAATTCTGAGCCGATTGTATTGATATTGGCCAAAACAAAAGAGCGCGCAGCTGGGACCGAGTAGAGTGGCTATCCTCATGTCTAAATAATTGCTGAGAGATGTGTCACCCCAAATGCTCTGAAATTTGGTGTGGACATACTTCAATGTGTTTTGAACATTTTTCGTGTTTTGGTCCAAGGGAAATTCTGAGCCCATCGTATCGATATCAGCCAAAACAAATGAGCGCGCAGCAGGGCAATATTTGAGAAAAGGGATTTGAAAGGGTCCGGAGCCGAAGCTAGCGGCTTGGTGCTAGGGGCCTGGCGGCATGCCTCCAGAGATGGCTTTCGTGGGCCTTGCTTTTGGATGAGGGGCACTGCTCAAAAAATTCTGAAATTTGGTAGACACATACTTCAATGTGTTACGAACATCTTTTGTGTTTCGGCCGAACGGAAATTCTGAGCCGAATGGGTTCATGTTGGCCCAGACAAAAGATCGTACGGCGGAGTCCGAGAAAACTGGCCTCCTTATGTCCGAATTTTTTGTGAATGACGCACTGCTTTAAAAAATCCCATTTTTCGCATGGACATTTTTCAAGGTATTATGAACATCTTTCGTGTTTTGGCCAAGCGGGAATTCTGAGCCGATTGTATTGATATTGGCCAAAACAAAAGAGCGCGCAGCTGGGACCGAGTAGAGTGGCTATCCTCATGTCTAAATAATTGCTGAGAGATGTGTCACCCCAAATGCTCTGAAATTTGGTGTGGACATACTTCAATGTGTTTTGAACATTTTTCGTGTTTTGGTCCAAGGGAAATTCTGAGCCCATCGTATCGATATCAGCCAAAACAAATGAGCGCGCAGCAGGGCAATATTTGAGAAAAGGGATTTGAAAGGGTCCGGAGCCGAAGCTAGCGGCTTGGTGCTAGGGGCCTGGCGGCATGCCTCCAGAGATGGCTTTCGTGGGCCTTGCTTTTGGATGAGGGGCACTGCTCAAAAAATTCTGAAATTCGGTAGACACATACTTCAATGCGTTACGAACATCTTTCGTGTTTCGGCCGAACGGAAATTCTGAGCCGAATGGGTTCATGTTGGCCCAGACAAAAGATCGTACGGCGGAGTCCGAGAAAACTGGCCTCCTTATGTCCGAATTTTTTGTGAATGACGCACTGCTTTAAAAAATCCCATTTTTCGCATGGACATTTTTCAAGGTATTATGAACATCTTTCGTGTTTTGGCCAAGCGGGAATTCTGAGCCGATTGTATTGATATTGGCCAAAACAAAAGAGCGCGCAGCTGGGACCGAGTAGAGTGGCTATCCTCATGTCTAAATAATTTCTGAGAGATGTGTCACCCCAAATGCTCTGAAATTTGGTGTGGCATACTTCAATGTGTTGTGAACATTTTTCGTGTTTTGGTCCAAGGGAAATTCTGAGCCCATCGTATCGATATCAGCCAAAACAAATGAGCGCGCAGCAGGGCAATATTTGAGAAAAGGGATTTGAAAGGGTCCGGAGCCGAAGCTAGCGGCTTGGTGCTAGGGGCCTGGCGGCATGCCTCCAGAGATGGCTTTCGTGGGCCTTGCTTTTGGATGAGGGGCACTGCTCAAAAAATTCTGAAATTCGGTAGACACATACTTCAATGCGTTACGAACATCTTTCGTGTTTCGGCCGAACGGAAATTCTGAGCCGAATGGGTTCATGTTGGCCCAGACAAAAGATCGTACGGCGGAGTCCGAGAAAACTGGCCTCCTTATGTCCGAATTTTTTGTGAATGACGCACTGCTTTAAAAAATCACATTTTTCGCATGGACATTTTTCAAGGTATTATGAACATCTTTCGTGTTTTGGCCAAGCGGGAATTCTGAGCCGATTGTATTGATATTGGCCAAAACAAAAGAGCGCGCAGCTGGGACCGAGTAGAGTGGCTATCCTCATGTCTAAATAATTTCTGAGAGATGTGTCACCCCAAATGCTCTGAAATTTGGTGTGGACATACTTCAATGTGTTTTGAACATTTTTCGTGTTTTGGTCCAAGGGAAATTCTGAGCCCATCGTATCGATATCAGCCAAAACAAATGAGCGCGCAGCAGGGCAATATTTGAGAAAAGGGATTTGAAAGGGTCCGGAGCCGAAGCTAGCGGCTTGGTGCTAGGGGCCTGGCGGCATGCCTCCAGAGATGGCTTTCGTGGGCCTTGCTTTTGGATGAGGGGCACTGCTCAAAAAATTCTGAAATTTGGTAGACACATACTTCAATGTGTTACGAACATCTTTTGTGTTTCGGCCGAACGGAAATTCTGAGCCGAATGGGTTCATGTTGGCCCAGACAAAAGATCGTACGGCGGAGTCCGAGAAAACTGGCCTCCTTATGTCCGAATTTTTTGTGAATGACGCACTGCTTTAAAAAATCCCATTTTTCGCATGGACATTTTTCAAGGTATTATGAACATCTTTCGTGTTTTGGCCAAGCGGGAATTCTGAGCCGATTGTATTGATATTGGCCAAAACAAAAGAGCGCGCAGCTGGGACCGAGTAGAGTGGCTATCCTCATGTCTAAATAATTGCTGAGAGATGTGTCACCCCAAATGCTCTGAAATTTGGTGTGGACATACTTCAATGTGTTTTGAACATTTTTCGTGTTTTGGTCCAAGGGAAATTCTGAGCCCATCGTATCGATATCAGCCAAAACAAATGAGCGCGCAGCAGGGCAATATTTGAGAAAAGGGATTTGAAAGGGTCCGGAGCCGAAGCTAGCGGCTTGGTGCTAGGGGCCTGGCGGCATGCCTCCAGAGATGGCTTTCGTGGGCCTTGCTTTTGGATGAGGGGCACTGCTCAAAAAATTCTGAAATTCGGTAGACACATACTTCAATGCGTTACGAACATCTTTCGTGTTTCGGCCGAACGGAAATTCTGAGCCGAATGGGTTCATGTTGGCCCAGACAAAAGATCGTACGGCGGAGTCCGAGAAAACTGGCCTCCTTATGTCCGAATTTTTTGTGAATGACGCACTGCTTTAAAAAATCCCATTTTTCGCATGGACATTTTTCAAGGTATTATGAACATCTTTCGTGTTTTGGCCAAGCGGGAATTCTGAGCCGATTGTATTGATATTGGCCAAAACAAAAGAGCGCGCAGCTGGGACCGAGTAGAGTGGCTATCCTCATGTCTAAATAATTTCTGAGAGATGTGTCACCCCAAATGCTCTGAAATTTGGTGTGGCATACTTCAATGTGTTGTGAACATTTTTCGTGTTTTGGTCCAAGGGAAATTCTGAGCCCATCGTATCGATATCAGCCAAAACAAATGAGCGCGCAGCAGGGCAATATTTGAGAAAAGGGATTTGAAAGGGTCCGGAGCCGAAGCTAGCGGCTTGGTGCTAGGGGCCTGGCGGCATGCCTCCAGAGATGGCTTTCGTGGGCCTTGCTTTTGGATGAGGGGCACTGCTCAAAAAATTCTGAAATTCGGTAGACACATACTTCAATGCGTTACGAACATCTTTCGTGTTTCGGCCGAACGGAAATTCTGAGCCGAATGGGTTCATGTTGGCCAAGACAAAAGATCGTACGGCGGAGTCCGAGAAAACTGGCCTCCTTATGTCCGAATTTTTTGTGAATGACGCACTGCTTTAAAAAATCACATTTTTCGCATGGACATTTTTCAAGGTATTATGAACATCTTTCGTGTTTTGGCCAAGCGGGAATTCTGAGCCGATTGTATTGATATTGGCCAAAACAAAAGAGCGCGCAGCTGGGACCGAGTAGAGTGGCTATCCTCATGTCTAAATAATTTCTGAGAGATGTGTCACCCCAAATGCTCTGAAATTTGGTGTGGACATACTTCAATGTGTTTTGAACATTTTTCGTGTTTTGGTCCAAGGGAAATTCTGAGCCCATCGTATCGATATCAGCCAAAACAAATGAGCGCGCAGCAGGGCAATATTTGAGAAAAGGGATTTGAAAGGGTCCGGAGCCGAAGCTAGCGGCTTGGTGCTAGGGGCCTGGCGGCATGCCTCCAGAGATGGCTTTCGTGGGCCTTGCTTTTGGATGAGGGGCACTGCTCAAAAAATTCTGAAATTTGGTAGACACATACTTCAATGTGTTACGAACATCTTTTGTGTTTCGGCCGAACGGAAATTCTGAGCCGAATGGGTTCATGTTGGCCCAGACAAAAGATCGTACGGCGGAGTCCGAGAAAACTGGCCTCCTTATGTCCGAATTTTTTGTGAATGACGCACTGCTTTAAAAAATCCCATTTTTCGCATGGACATTTTTCAAGGTATTATGAACATCTTTCGTGTTTTGGCCAAGCGGGAATTCTGAGCCGATTGTATTGATATTGGCCAAAACAAAAGAGCGCGCAGCTGGGACCGAGTAGAGTGGCTATCCTCATGTCTAAATAATTGCTGAGAGATGTGTCACCCCAAATGCTCTGAAATTTGGTGTGGACATACTTCAATGTGTTTTGAACATTTTTCGTGTTTTGGTCCAAGGGAAATTCTGAGCCCATCGTATCGATATCAGCCAAAACAAATGAGCGCGCAGCAGGGCAATATTTGAGAAAAGGGATTTGAAAGGGTCCGGAGCTGAAGCTAGCGGCTTGGTGCTAGGGGCCTGGCGGCATGCCTCCAGAGATGGCTTTCGTGGGCCTTGCTTTTGGATGAGGGGCACTGCTCAAAAAATTCTGAAATTCGGTAGACACATACTTCAATGCGTTACGAACATCTTTCGTGTTTCGGCCGAACGGAAATTCTGAGCCGAATGGGTTCATGTTGGCCCAGACAAAAGATCGTACGGCGGAGTCCGAGAAAACTGGCCTCCTTATGTCCGAATTTTTTGTGAATGACGCACTGCTTTAAAAAATCCCATTTTTCGCATGGACATTTTTCAAGGTATTATGAACATCTTTCGTGTTTTGGCCAAGCGGGAATTCTGAGCCGATTGTATTGATATTGGCCAAAACAAAAGAGCGCGCAGCTGGGACCGAGTAGAGTGGCTATCCTCATGTCTAAATAATTTCTGAGAGATGTGTCACCCCAAATGCTCTGAAATTTGGTGTGGCATACTTCAATGTGTTGTGAACATTTTTCGTGTTTTGGTCCAAGGGAAATTCTGAGCCCATCGTATCGATATCAGCCAAAACAAATGAGCGCGCAGCAGGGCAATATTTGAGAAAAGGGATTTGAAAGGGTCCGGAGCCGAAGCTAGCGGCTTGGTGCTAGGGGCCTGGCGGCATGCCTCCAGAGATGGCTTTCGTGGGCCTTGCTTTTGGATGAGGGGCACTGCTCAAAAAATTCTGAAATTCGGTAGACACATACTTCAATGCGTTACGAACATCTTTCGTGTTTCGGCCGAACGGAAATTCTGAGCCGAATGGGTTCATGTTGGCCCAGACAAAAGATCGTACGGCGGAGTCCGAGAAAACTGGCCTCCTTATGTCCGAATTTTTTGTGAATGACGCACTGCTTTAAAAAATCACATTTTTCGCATGGACATTTTTCAAGGTATTATGAACATCTTTCGTGTTTTGGCCAAGCGGGAATTCTGAGCCGATTGTATTGATATTGGCCAAAACAAAAGAGCGCGCAGCTGGGACCGAGTAGAGTGGCTATCCTCATGTCTAAATAATTTCTGAGAGATGTGTCACCCCAAATGCTCTGAAATTTGGTGTGGACATACTTCAATGTGTTTTGAACATTTTTCGTGTTTTGGTCCAAGGGAAATTCTGAGCCCATCGTATCGATATCAGCCAAAACAAATGAGCGCGCAGCAGGGCAATATTTGAGAAAAGGGATTTGAAAGGGTCCGGAGCCGAAGCTAGCGGCTTGGTGCTAGGGGCCTGGCGGCATGCCTCCAGAGATGGCTTTCGTGGGCCTTGCTTTTGGATGAGGGGCACTGCTCAAAAAATTCTGAAATTTGGTAGACACATACTTCAATGTGTTACGAACATCTTTTGTGTTTCGGCCGAACGGAAATTCTGAGCCGAATGGGTTCATGTTGGCCCAGACAAAAGATCGTACGGCGGAGTCCGAGAAAACTGGCCTCCTTATGTCCGAATTTTTTGTGAATGACGCACTGCTTTAAAAAATCCCATTTTTCGCATGGACATTTTTCAAGGTATTATGAACATCTTTCGTGTTTTGGCCAAGCGGGAATTCTGAGCCGATTGTATTGATATTGGCCAAAACAAAAGAGCGCGCAGCTGGGACCGAGTAGAGTGGCTATCCTCATGTCTAAATAATTGCTGAGAGATGTGTCACCCCAAATGCTCTGAAATTTGGTGTGGACATACTTCAATGTGTTTTGAACATTTTTCGTGTTTTGGTCCAAGGGAAATTCTGAGCCCATCGTATCGATATCAGCCAAAACAAATGAGCGCGCAGCAGGGCAATATTTGAGAAAAGGGATTTGAAAGGGTCCGGAGCCGAAGCTAGCGGCTTGGTGCTAGGGGCCTGGCGGCATGCCTCCAGAGATGGCTTTCGTGGGCCTTGCTTTTGGATGAGGGGCACTGCTCAAAAAATTCTGAAATTTGGTAGACACATACTTCAATGTGTTACGAACATCTTTTGTGTTTCGGCCGAACGGAAATTCTGAGCCGAATGGGTTCATGTTGGCCCAGACAAAAGATCGTACGGCGGAGTCCGAGAAAACTGGCCTCCTTATGTCCGAATTTTTTGTGAATGACGCACTGCTTTAAAAAATCCCATTTTTCGCATGGACATTTTTCAAGGTATTATGAACATCTTTCGTGTTTTGGCCAAGCGGGAATTCTGAGCCGATTGTATTGATATTGGCCAAAACAAAAGAGCGCGCAGCTGGGACCGAGTAGAGTGGCTATCCTCATGTCTAAATAATTGCTGAGAGATGTGTCACCCCAAATGCTCTGAAATTTGGTGTGGACATACTTCAATGTGTTTTGAACATTTTTCGTGTTTTGGTCCAAGGGAAATTCTGAGCCCATCGTATCGATATCAGCCAAAACAAATGAGCGCGCAGCAGGGCAATATTTGAGAAAAGGGATTTGAAAGGGTCCGGAGCCGAAGCTAGCGGCTTGGTGCTAGGGGCCTGATGGCATGCCGCCAGAGATGGCCTTTCGTGGGCCTTGCTTTTGGATGAGGGACACTGCTCAAAAAATTCTGAAATTTGGTAGACACATACTTCAATGTGTTACGAACATCTTTTGTGTTTCGGCCGAACGGAAATTCTGAGCCGAATGGGTTCATGTTGGCCCAGACAAAAGATCGTACGGCGGAGTCCGAGAAAACTGGCCTCCTTATGTCCGAATTTTTTGTGAATGACGCACTGCTTAAAAAAATCCCATTTTTCGCATGGACATTTTTCAAGGTATTATGAACATCTTTCGTGTTTTGGCCAAGCGGGAATTCTGAGCCGATTGTATTGATATTGGCCAAAACAAAAGAGCGCGCAGCTGGGACCGAGTAGAGTGGCTATCCTCATGTCTAAATAATTTCTGAGAGATGTGTCACCCCAAATGCTCTGAAATTTGGTGTGGACATACTGTTAGCCCAAGGGGTATTCGAACCTATTTTGATGATGTATAACACACAAATTAATTAGTCTACTAATTCAATTTTAAGTAAGAATGTATTTTTAGTTTGCGATCAAGACTTTAAGAAAGCAACAATTCTTCAAATCGCAAGCGTGAAGATCAAGTGTTTTTGAGCTTATTCTTGTAAGTATGATTTCACTCTAACACTTGATTTATGTTCTAGTACCTCAAGAATTTAGTGTCAAAAGGTTTTGGGTCAAAATAAGTTTTGAAAAACGTTTTAAGTATTTCGGATCAGATGTTTAAACGTGAATCACGTTTAGGGTTAAACGTGATCACGGTGAGAGATTTTCTCTAACCGTGATCACGGTTGGTCCAACCGTGATCACGTTTGTCTCGTGTCAAAACACCATTTTTCATCCGAGGGTAGCGTGAATCACGTTAAGGGTGTTAACGTGATCACGGTTACGCAACCGTGATCACGGTAAGACCTAACCGTGAATCACGTCAGTATGTAACGGCTAGTTTTTCAAAAGCTGAAGGAGCTCGTCCTAACCGTGAATCACGGTTGTTCCTAACCGTGATCACGGTTAGAAGCAGACAAGTTCCAACAGCTATTTTGTCCACTTAAAACGGCTCAATTTGTGTCCATACCCTCTTGTCCGATTCTTCCTCTATCAAAGACTATAAATACTCATCCTAGATGAGTAGAACAAAAAAAAAGAACAAGAGAAAAACTTAAGAAACCTTCAAACACATTTTTACATTTTACAAGCTCACTCAAATCAGATTTTCACAAAGCAAGTGTCCTAAAAACGATTTTATCCATCTTGCTTCATCTTGTCAAGCTTGTCTTCTGGGTTCTTCTTGAGGTAACTTTGAATATTTATTGGTGTTGGTTTGGAATCATATATTCATATATTTTGTACACAAATTTGTTTGTTGCATTTTGATACAATTCCATTGTTAAGGTTTGAAAAGTGTACCTAACACTTTTGGGTTAAGGGTAGTGTTCTCATCCCATTGAAAGAGAACTTAGGTTTGTGGTTGAGCCCTTGAAAAGCCATAGGTTATAGTTGTGCCTTGAAAAACTAGTGTAAGGTTGTTGGTGAGCCCCGGAAAACCAAATTGTAAGGTTGTTGAGCTGAACCCGTAAAAGCTCTAGTGAATAGCAAGGATTGCATTCAGAAATCCTAAGAGGAGGACTCTTAGGTAGTGGAGTACAATTCAGTTGTGAATTGGAACCACTATACATCTTGTGTTGTGCTTTCCTTCCTTCCTTGTGTGCAGAAAATTTGAAGATTAAAAAAGGATTTAATAGGGACTATTCACCCCCCCCCCCCCCCCCCTCTAGTCCATATATTGATTTATCAATTGGTAGCGGAGCGAGGTCACTTGGAATAAGGTTTAACAACCTCAAGTGCAAGAATTAGATATGGCAAAAGAGGGTGCTGTGCGCAACAATTCACTATATCTTGACAGCAACAATTTCCGACATTGGAAGAGAAGGTTGAGAACCTTTCTTGGTGTTCAAGACAACGCATCTCTTGCTCTCTTCACCGGTACTGTTCGTGAGTTCGTAAATTCGGATTCAAGACAGAAGCAGTGGAGAAGTACATGTGAACACTCTTCCGAGCTCAAAAGACAAGGAAATTGTGGAGCATATCAAAGGAGTTCTTCACCAACTTCCACCTCATCCAGCGAATGCAAAGATATGTGTCTTATGGCTCATGGGGAAAGCGATGATGAGGTTAGTAATTCTTCTAGTGATGAACGTGACTATGATGATTTGCAAGAAGCTTTTAATGAACTTGCTGAACATTTTAGTAAAGCTAATAAGAAGAATACTAGACTTGCTAAAGAACTAGAGAGCATTAAGAATGATATTAGCAAGCTAGAAAAGTCTAATAAATATTTGATTGATGAGAATAAGTTTTTGACAAATGATAATGCTGATTTGAAAGGTGCTTTGGCTAAAACTAGGGATGAGAATTGTGAATTAGAAGAGTTAAACAAAGGTTTAACAATGGAGAATAAATTGCTTGATAATGCTAAAGGAAAGGCCATAGATAAAAACTCTACTTGTGATGATTGTGCAAAATCTACCAAAGAAGTAATAGAGTTAAAAGATAAGATCAAGCATCTTGAGATCACTCTAGATAAGTTTGTCAAGAGTAAGAAAAGTCACCATGATTGTATAAATGATCTCAAGAGAGAAGGTGACATGAGAGGCATTGGCTTTAAACATTCTTCATGTGGAAAGAATTTAAAAAATTCCTTTGTTAAAGCTAGTTCTTCCAATTATCATGCTAGCTCTTCTTATTGCCATGGTAGCTCTTCAAAATGGCATGATAATTCATCAAATTTTGTTCACAAACATTCACATGATAAGCCTAGATATAAATGTAGCTTTTGCAACAAATTTGGACACTTATCCTATTTTTGCTACATTAGAAGGGGGCTTGTGAACACAAGACATGTTTGGGTACCTAAAGGTACATTTGAAAATGAATATGGACCCAAAAAGTTTTGGGTTCCAAGGACTAACTAATTTGTCTTGTAGGAATGCCGGAAACCCAATGAAACGAAATGGTATTTGGATAGCGGGTGTTCACGGCATATGACGGGTGACAAGTCAAAATTCACCCATTTGGAGAAGAAAGACAAAGGAGGAGTGACGTTTGGCGATAACCAAAAATGCAAGGTTTTGGGCATCGGTAAAGTTGGTCATTCTCCTTCTATTGAAAATGTGTTATTTGTTCAAGAACTGAAATTTAATCTCTTAAGTATAAGTCAATTATGTGATAGAGATTTATTTGTGGTTTTTACTTCTACACATTGTGAGGTTAGAAATACACACACACAATCACTTGTTTTCATTGGTAATAGAGTTGGAAATATTTACATGATTGATTTGAATGACATTTCCAATGATCATACTTGTTTAAGTGCTTTAGTAGATAATTCTTCAATATGTCATAGGAGACTTGTGCATGTAGGAATGGACCATATTGCAAAGCTATCTAGGAAGGAGCTTGTTCGAGGATTACCTAAATTGAAGTATGAGATGAAAGGATTGTGCGATGCGTGTCAATATGGAAAGCAAATCAAGAGCTCATTCAAATCCATAAAGACCGTGTCAACTTCAAGACCACTTCAACTTCTTCACCTTGATCTTTTTGGACCAATAAGGACAACTAGCTTGGGTGGTAAGAAGTATTGTTTTGTTATTGTGGATGATTATTCTAGATTTACTTGGGTTTTGTTTTTAACTCATAAGCATGATGCATGTGATAACTTCAAAAGACTTTGCTATAAAATTCAAAATGAAAAAGGTTTCAAGATTTCCAATATAAGAAGTGATCACGGTGGTGAATTTGAAAATGGCATGTTTCAAGATTTTTGCAATGAAAATGGTATTGATCATAATTTTTCATGTCCTCGCACTCCTCAACAAAATGGAGTAGTTGAGAGGAAAAATAGATCTTTGCAAGAAGCGGCTAGGACACTTTTAAACGAACACTCTTTACCAAAATATTTTTGGGCCGAAGCCGTTAGTACCGCATGCTACATTTTAAATCGTGTCTTAATTCGTCCTCTTTTAAACAAGACGTGTTATGAATTATGGCATGATAGAAAACCCACCATTGCACATCTTAGAGTCTTTGGTTGCAAATGTTTTATCTTAAACATCAAAGACAATTTGGGAAAGTTTGATGCAAAGTCGGATGAAGGTATCTTTTTAGGTTATTCTACTTCTAGCAAAGCTTATAGAGTTTATAATAAAAGAACTCTAGTTGTAGAAGAATCCATGCACATTGCATTTGATGAATCTAATCCTTTTGAAAGTGTGCAAAAGATTGCTAGTGATGTTGTTGATGATTTTGGAAGTCTTCAAGTTCATCCTCCTATGTCGATTCTTGATGATCAAAAGGATGACACTCCATCTCTAGAAAATCCAGAAACTCAAGAGGAAAAAGAATCTAGAGGAGAGGTCCTTGAAAATGCAAATGATGAAGTCATTCAAAGTGATCAAGGCCCCTCAACTTCTAGACCTTGGAAAATGATGAATGCCCATTCACAAGAGCAAATCATAGGTAATCTAAATCGTAGAGGTATGTCTACTCGCTCTTCTTTTAGAAACATATGTGATCATCAAGCCTTTGTGTCTCAATTTGAGCCTAAAAAGTTTGATGAGGCTTCGCATGATGATTGTTGGATGATTGCCATGCAAGAGGAACTTAATCAATTTGAGCGTAATAGTGTTTGGAAATTAGTTCCTAGGCCTAGCAACCATACTATCATTGGAACCAAGTGGGTTTTTCGAAACAAACTTGATGAATCGGGAAATGTTATTAGGAATAAAGCTAGATTGGTAGCCCAAGGATATAACCAACCAGAAGGTATTGATTTTGATGAAACTTTTGCCCCGGTTGCTAGACTTGAAGCCATTCGCATGTTGTTAGCATTTGCATGTTTTAAAAATATGAGTCTATTTCAAATGGATGTTAAAAGTGCATTTTTAAATGGTTTCATTATGGAAGAAGTGTATGTTAAGCAACCTCCCGGTTTTGAAGATCATAAATTTCCTAACCATGTGTTTAAATTGGAAAAAGCTTTATACGGTCTTAAACAAGCCCCTAGAGCTTGGTATGATCGTTTAAGTCAATTTTTATTGAAAAATGGTTTTAAAATGGGAACTATTGATTCTACACTCTTCACTAAACATGATGGAAAACATATGATTATTGTGCAAATTTATGTCGATGATATTATTTTTGGTGCCACTAATGTTTCTTTGTGCAAGGATTTTGAAAAATGTATGCATAGCGAATTTGAGATGAGCATGATGGGAGAATTGACATTCTTCCTTGGACTTCAAATCCGACAATCTCAAGAAGGCATTTTTATCAACCAAGCAAAGTACGTCAAGGATCTCCTCACGAAGTATGGATATGACAACATCAAGGAGAGTCCAATTCCCCTAAGTCCTACCACAAATCTAGACAAAGATGAAAATGGTAAAGATGTAGACATTACTCTTTATCGAGGTATGATTGGTAGTCTTTTATATTTAACAGCAAGTAGACCGGATATTATGTTTAGTGTTTGTCTATTTGCTCGTTATCAATCTTGTCCTAAAGAGTCTCATTTAGGTGCATTGAAAAGAATTTTCAGATATTTGAAAGGCACATCTAAATTAGGACTTTGGTATCCAAAAGGATGTAGCATTGCTCTAGTTGGCTATTCCGATTCTGATTTTGCAGGTTGTAGAATTGATAGGAAAAGCACTAGTGGTACATGTCATTTCTTAGGACAAGCGTTGGTTTCTTGGTCAAGTAAGAAGCAAAACTCGGTTGCTACTTCCACTACGGAAGCTGAATATGTTGCATGTGGTTCTTGTGTAGCACAAGTTTTATGGATGAAGCAAACTTTAGAAGATTTTGATCTAAAGTTTAGTGACATTCCT
Organism: Viola odorata; assembly: GCA_963691705.1. Classification (NCBI taxonomy): domain Eukaryota; kingdom Viridiplantae; phylum Streptophyta; class Magnoliopsida; order Malpighiales; family Violaceae; genus Viola; species Viola odorata. The sequence continues at coordinate 48,534,920 of OY829544.1, forward strand.
ATTTATTGTGATAGTACAAGTGCATTAAAATTGGTCAAGAATCCTATTTGTCATTCACGGACTAAGCATATAGATGTGAGACATCATTTTATCCGTGATCATCTAGCAAAAGGGGATATTTCATTACACTTTGTTGGTACTAATGATCAGCTTGCAGATATTTTTACTAAACCTCTAGCAAAAGATCGGTTCGTGGAGCTAAGACATGAGATCGGCATTTGTTATCCATATTGAATAGATCTCCATTCGGTATTCCTATACACTCCATCTTTAATGTCTATTTGTTTGTTTATTATTTGAACTACTCTTGATTGCTTGTACTTACTTACTTGTTTCTTATGAATTTGTTTTACCTTTGTTGACAAAGGGGGAATGAATTTAGGGGGAGCATGGTATTAAGTGTGGGATATGAAAGAGTGGGATGTTTAAGTATGTATGGTTTGCCTATTTGTGGATATATATATTTTATAAATTGGTAGTTTATTTGAGTTCATAAATTGGCATTTGTTGGCACTCTAATTCTATCTTATACCTTTTGTGCCATCTGTTTGTGCTTGCTTTTTATTTCTCCTATTTGGATTGTTTTTTTTCTTTTCTCTTTTTGTTGATGACAAAGGGGGAGAAGTATATATAGAAAGGGAGAAGTCTCTATGGGGAGAATAAGGAAAAGGGAGAAGTATGTGTTATTGGTAGTGCAGTTTATGGCTATTGGTAGCAACATTGATATCAAAGCGTTGAGCAAGCTTTATTTTTTCTTTGTCATGCTTCTTGTACAACTAACGTTATATGTAGGGGGAGCATAAATGCTCTTGATGCATTTCAATAAGGGGAGCTTTCAAGACAAAGATTTAGGGGGAGTTCTTTCTCAAACTCACCTCTTTTACATCTCTACTTAAAATTTGTGCTTATTTTGTTTTGGTTAATTTGTGGTTGTCATCATCAAAAAGGGGGAGATTGTTAGCCCAAGGGGTATTCGAACCTATTTTGATGATGTATAACACACAAATTAATTAGTCTACTAATTCAATTTTAAGTAAGAATGTATTTTTAGTTTGCGATCAAGACTTTAAGAAAGCAACAATTCATCAAATCGCAAGCGTGAAGATCAAGTGTTTTTGAGCTTATTCTTGTAAGTATGATTTCACTCTAACACTTGATTTATGTTCTAGTACCTCAAGAATTTAGTGTCAAAAGGTTTTGGGTCAAAATAAGTTTTGAAAAACGTTTTAAGTATTTCGGATCAGATGTTTAAACGTGAATCACGTTTAGGGTTAAACGTGATCACGGTGAGAGATTTTCTCTAACCGTGATCACGGTTGGTCCTAACCGTGATCACGTTTGTCTCGTGTCAAAACACCATTTTTCATCCGAGGGTAGCGTGAATCACGTTAAGGGTGTTAACGTGATCACGGTTACGCAACCGTGATCACGGTAAGACCTAACCGTGAATCACGTCAGTATGTAACGGCTAGTTTTTCAAAAGCTGAAGGAGCTCGTCCTAACCGTGAATCACGGTTGTTCCTAACCGTGATCACTGTTAGAAGCAGACAAGTTCCAACAGCTATTTTGTCCACTTAAAACGGCTCAATTTATGTCCATACCCTCTTGTCCGATTCTTCCTCTATCAAAGACTATAAATACTCATCCTAGATGAGTAGAACAAAAAAAAAGAACAAGAGAAAAACTTAAGAAACCTTCAAACACATTTTTACATTTTACAAGCTCACTCAAATCAGATTTTCACAAAGCAAGTGTTCTAAAAACGATTTTATCCATCTTGCTTCATCTTGTCAAGCTTGTCTTCTGGGTTCTTCTTGAGGTAACTTTGAATATTTATTGGTGTTGGTTTGGAATCATATATTCATATATTTTGTACACAAATTTGTTTGTTGCATTTTGATACAATTCCATTGTTAAGGTTTGAAAAGTGTACCTAACACTTTTGGGTTAAGGGTAGTGTTCTCATCCCATTGAAAGAGAACTTAGGTTTGTGGTTGAGCCCTTGAAAAGCCATAGGTTATAGTTGTGCCTTGAAAAACTAGTGTAAGGTTGTTGGTGAGCCCCGGAAAACCAAATTGTAAGGTTGTTGAGCTGAACCCGTAAAAGCTCTAGTGAATAGCAAGGATTGCATTCAGAAATCCTAAGAGGAGGACTCTTAGGTAGTGGAGTACAATTCAGTTGTGAATTGGAACCACTATACATCTTGTGTTGTGCTTTCCTTCCTTCCCTTGTGTGCAGAAAATTTGAAGATTAAAAAAGGATTTAATAGGGACTATTCACCCCCCCCCCCCCCCCCCCCCCTCTAGTCCATATATTGATTTATCACATACTTCAATGTGTTGTGAACATTTTTCGTGTTTTGGTCCAAGGGAAATTCTGAGCCCATCGTATCGATATCAGCCAAAACAAATGAGCGCGCAGCAGGGCAATATTTGAGAAAAGGGATTTGAAAGGGTCCGGAGCCGAAGCTAGCGGGTTGGTGCTAGGGGCCTGATGGCATGCCGCCAGAGATGGCCTTTCGTAGGCCTTGCTTTTGGATGAGGGGCACTGTTCAAAAAATTCTGAAATTTGGTAGACACATACTTCAATGTGTTACGAACATCTTTCATGTTTCGGCCGAATGGAAATTCTGAGCCGAATGGGTTCATGTTGGCCCAAACAAAAGATCGTACGGCGGAGTCCGAGAAAACTGCCCTCCTTATGTCCGAATTTTTTGTGAACGACGCACTGCTTTAAAAAATCCCATTTTTCGCATGGAAATTTTTCAAGGTATTATGAACATCTTTCGTGTTTTGGCGAAGCGGGAATTCTGAGCCGATTGTATTGATATTGGCCAAAACAAAAGAGCGCGCAGCTGGGACCGAGTAGAGTGGCTATCCTCATGTCTAAATAATTTCTGAGAGATGTGTCACCCCAAATGCTCTGAAATTTGGTGTGGATATACTTCAATGTGTTGTGAACATTTTTCGTGTTTTGGTCGAAGGGAAATTCTGACCCATCGTATCGATATCAGCCAAAACAAATGAGCGCGCAGCCGGGCAATATTTGAGAAAAGGGATTTGAAAGGGTCCGGAGCCGAAGCTAGCGGCTTGGTGCTAGGGGCCTGGCGGCATGCCGCCAGAGATGGCCTTTCGTGGGCCTTGCTTTTGGATGAGGGGCACTGTTCAAAAAATTCTGAAATTTGGTAGACACATACTTCAATGTGTTACGAACATCTTTCGTGTTTCGGCCGAATGGAAATTCTAAGCCGAATGGGTTCATGTTGGCCCAGACAAAAGATCGTACGGCGGAGTCTGAGAAAACTGCCCTCCTTATGTACGAATTTGTTGTGAGCGACGCACTGCTTTAAAAAATCCCATTTTTTGAATGGAAATTTTCAAGGTATTATGAACATCTTTCGTGTTTTGGCCAAGCGGGAATTCTGAGCTGATTGTATTGATATTGGCCAAAACAAAAGATCGCGCAGCTGGGACCGAGTAGAGTGGCTATCCTCATGTCTAAATAATTTCTGAGAGATGTGTCACCCCAAATGCTCTGAAATTTGGTGTGGACATACTTCAATGTGTTGTGAACATTTTTTGTGTTTTGGTCGAAGGGAAATTCTGACCCATCGTATCGATATCAGCCAAAACAAATGAGCGCGCAGCAGGGCAATATTTGAGAAAAGGGATTTGAAAGGGTCCGGAGCCGAAGCTAGCGGCTTGGTGCTAGGGGCCTGGCGGCATGCCGCCAGAGATGGCTTTCATGGGCCTTGCTTTTGGAAGAGGGGCACTCCTCAAAAAATTCTGAAATTCGGTAGACACATACTTCAATGTGTTACGAACATCTTTCGTGTTTCGGCCGAACGGAAATTCTGAGCCGAATGGGTTCATATTGGCCCAGACAAAAGATCGTACGGCGGAGTCCGAGAAAACTGCCCTCCTTATGTCTGATTTTTTTGTGAACGACGCACTGCTTTAAAAAATACCATTTTTCGCATGGAAATTTTTCAAGGTATTATGAACATCTTTCGTGTTTTGGCCAAGCGGTAATTCTGAGCCGATTGTATTGATATTGGCCAAAACAAAAGAGCGCGCAGCTGGGACAGAGTAGAGTGGCTATCCTCATGTCTAAATAATTTCTGAGAGATGTGTCACCCCAAATGCTCTGAAATTTGGTGTGGATATACTTCAATGTGTTGTGAACATTTTTCGTGTTTTGGTCGAAGGGAAATTCTGACCCATCGTATCGATATCAGCCAAAACAAATGAGCGCGCAGCCGGGCAATATTTGAGAAAAGGGATTTGAAAGGGTCCGGAGCCGAAGCTAGCGGCTTGGTGCTAGGGGCCTGGCGGCATGCCGCCAGAGATGGCCTTTCGTGGGCCTTGCTTTTGGATGAGGGGCACTGTTCAAAAAATTCTGAAATTTGGTAGACACATACTTCAATGTGTTACGAACATCTTTCGTGTTTCGGCCGAATGGAAATTCTGAGCCGAATGGGTTCATGTTGGCCCAGACAAAAGATCGTACGGCGGAGTCCGAGAAAACTGCCCTCCTTATGTACGAATTTGTTGTGAGCGACGCACTGCTTTAAAAAATCCCATTTTTCGAATGGAAATTTTCAAGGTATTATGAACATCTTTCGTGTTTTGGCCAAGCGGGAATTCTGAGCCGATTGTATTGATATTGGCCAAAACAAAAGAGCGCGCAGCTGGGACAGAGTAGAGTGGCTATCCTCATGTCTAAATAATTTCTGAGAGATGTGTCACCCCAAATGCTCTGAAATTTGGTGTGGATATACTTCAATGTGTTGTGAACATTTTTCGTGTTTTGGTCGAAGGGAAATTCTGACCCATCGTATCGATATCAGCCAAAACAAATGAGCGCGCAGCCGGGCAATATTTGAGAAAAGGGATTTGAAAGGGTCCGGAGCCGAAGCTAGCGGCTTGGTGCTAGGGGCCTGGCGGCATGCCGCCAGAGATGGCCTTTCGTGGGCCTTGCTTTTGGATGAGGGGCACTGTTCAAAAAATTCTGAAATTTGGTAGACACATACTTCAATGTGTTACGAACATCTTTCGTGTTTCGGCCGAATGGAAATTCTGAGCCGAATGGGTTCATGTTGGCCCAGACAAAAGATCGTACGGCGGAGTCCGAGAAAACTGCCCTCCTTATGTACGAATTTGTTGTGAGCGACGCACTGCTTTAAAAAATCCCATTTTTCGAATGGAAATTTTCAAGGTATTATGAACATCTTTCGTGTTTTGGCCAAGCGGGAATTTTGAGCCGATTGTATTGATATTGGCCAAAACAAAAGAGCGTGCAGCTGGGACCGAGTAGAGTGGCTATCCTCATGCCTAAATAATTTCTCAGAGATGTGTCTCCCCAAATGCTCTGAAATTTGGTGTGGACATACTTCAATGTGTTGTGAACATTTTTCGTGTATTGGTCCAAGGGAAATTCTGAGCCCATCGTATCGATATCAGCCAGAACAAATGAGCGCGCAGCAGGGCAATATTTGAGAAAAGGGATTTGAAAGGGTCTGGAGCCGAAGCTAGCGGGTTGGTGCTAGGGGCCTGATGGCATGCCGCCAGAGATGGCCTTTTGTGGGCCTTGCTTTTGGATGAGGGACACTGCTCAAAAAATTCTGAAATTTGGTAGACACATACTTCAATGTGTTACGAACATCTTTTGTGTTTCGGCCGAACGGAAATTCTGAGCCGAATGGGTTCATGTTGGCCCAGACAAAAGATCGTACGGCGGAGTCCGAGAAAACTGCCCTCCTTATGTCCGATTTTTTTGTGAACGACGCACTGCTTTAAAAAATCCCATTTTTCGCATGGAAATTTTTCAAGGTATTATGAACATCTTTCGTGTTTTGGCCAAGCGGGAATTCTGAGCCGATTGTATTGATATTGGCCAAAACAAAAGAGCGCGCAGCTGGGACCGAGTAGAGTGGCTATCCTCATGTCTAAATAATTTCTGAGAGATGTGTCACCCCAAATGCTCTGAAATTTGGTGTGGACATACTTCAATGTGTTGTGAACATTTTTTGTGTTTTGGTCGAAGGGAAATTCTGACCCATCGTATCGATATCAGCCAAAACAAATGAGCGCGCAGCAGGGCAATATTTGAGAAAAGGGATTTGAAAGGGTCCGGAGCCGAAGCTAGCGGCTTGGTGCTAGGGGCCTGGCGGCATGCCGCCAGAGATGGCTTTCATGGGCCTTGCTTTTGGAAGAGGGGCACTCCTCAAAAAATTCTGAAATTCGGTAGACACATACTTCAATGTGTTACGAACATCTTTCGTGTTTCGGCCGAACGGAAATTCTGAGCCGAATGGGTTCATATTGGCCCAGACAAAAGATCGTACGGCGGAGTCCGAGAAAACTGCCCTCCTTATGTCCGATTTTTTTGTGAACGACGCACTGCTTTAAAAAATCCCATTTTTCGCATGGAAATTTTCCAAGGTATTATGAACATCTTTCGTGTTTTGGCCAAGCGGGAATTCTGAGCCGATTGTATTGATATTGGCCAAAACAAAAGAGCGCGCAGCTGGGACAGAGTAGAGTGGCTATCCTCATGTCTAAATAATTTCTGAGAGATGTGTCACCCCAAATGCTCTGAAATTTGGTGTGGATATACTTCAATGTGTTGTGAACATTTTTCGTGTTTTGGTCGAAGGGAAATTCTGACCCATCGTATCGATATCAGCCAAAACAAATGAGCGCGCAGCCGGGCAATATTTGAGAAAAGGGATTTGAAAGGGTCCGGAGCCGAAGCTAGCGGCTTGGTGCTAGGGGCCTGGCGGCATGCCGCCAGAGATGGCCTTTCGTGGGCCTTGCTTTTGGATGAGGGGCACTGTTCAAAAAATTCTGAAATTTGGTAGACACATACTTCAATGTGTTACGAACATCTTTCGTGTTTCGGCCGAATGGAAATTCTGAGCCGAATGGGTCATGTTGGCCCAGACAAAAGATCGTACGGCGGAGTCCGAGAAAACTGCCCTCCTTATGTACGAATTTGTTGTGAGCGACGCACTGCTTTAAAAAATCCCATTTTTCGAATGGAAATTTTCAAGGTATTATGAACATCTTTCGTGTTTTGGCCAAGCGGGAATTCTGAGCCGATTGTATTGATATTGGCCAAAACAAAAGAGCGTGCAGCTGGGACCGAGTAGAGTGGCTATCCTCATGCCTAAATAATTTCTCAGAGATGTGTCTCCCCAAATGCTCTGAAATTTGGTGTGGACATACTTCAATGTGTTGTGAACATTTTTCGTGTATTGGTCCAAGGGAAATTCTGAGCCCATCGTATCGATATCAGCCAGAACAAATGAGCGCGCAGCAGGGCAATATTTGAGAAAAGGGATTTGAAAGGGTCTGGAGCCGAAGCTAGCGGGTTGGTGCTAGGGGCCTGATGGCATGCCGCCAGAGATGGCCTTTTGTGGGCCTTGCTTTTGGATGAGGGACACTGCTCAAAAAATTCTGAAATTTGGTAGACACATACTTCAATGTGTTACGAACATCTTTTGTGTTTCGGCCGAACGGAAATTCTGAGCCGAATGGGTTCATGTTGGCCCAGACAAAAGATCGTACGGCGGAGTCCGAGAAAACTGCCCTCCTTATGTCCGATTTTTTTGTGAACGACGCACTGCTTTAAAAAATCCCATTTTTCGCATGGAAATTTTTCAAGGTATTATGAACATCTTTCGTGTTTTGGTCAAGCGGGAATTCTGAGCCGATTGTATTGATATTGGCCAAAACAAAAGAGCGCGCAGCTGGGACCGAGTAGAGTGGCTATCCTCATGTCTAAATAATTTCTGAGAGATGTGTCACCCCAAATGCTCTGAAATTTGGTGTGGACATACTTCAATGTGTTGTGAACATTTTTTGTGTTTTGGTCGAAGGGAAATTCTGACCCATCGTATCGATATCAGCCAAAACAAATGAGCGCGTAGCAGGGCAATATTTGAGAAATGGGATTTGAAAGGGTCCGGAGCCGAAGCTAGCGGCTTGGTGCTAGGGGCCTGGCGGCATGCCGCCAGAGATGGCTTTCATGGGCCTTGCTTTTGGAAGAGGGGCACTCCTCAAAAAATTCTGAAATTCGGTAGACACATACTTCAATGTGTTACGAACATCTTTCGTGTTTCGGCCGAACGGAAATTCTGAGCCGAATGGGTTCATATTGGCCCAGACAAAAGATCGTACGGCGGAGTCCGAGAAAACTGCCCTCCTTATGTCCGATTTTTTTGTGAACGACGCACTGCTTTAAAAAATCCCATTTTTCGCATGGAAATTTTTCAAGGTATTATGAACATCTTTCGTGTTTTGGCCAAGCGGGAATTCTGAGCCGATTGTATTGATATTGGCCAAAACAAAAGAGCGCGCAGCTGGGACAGAGTAGAGTGGCTATCCTCATGTCTAAATAATTTCTGAGAGATGTGTCACCCCAAATGCTCTGAAATTTGTTGTGGATATACTTCAATGTGTTGTGAACATTTTTCGTGTTTTGGTCGAAGGGAAATTCTGACCCATCGTATCGATATCAGCCAAAACAAATGAGCGCGCAGCCGGGCAATATTTGAGAAAAGGGATTTGAAAGGGTCCGGAGCCGAAGCTAGTGGCTTGGTGCTAGGGGCCTGGCGGCATGCCGCCAGAGATGGCTTTCATGGGCCTTGCTTTTGGAAGAGGGGCACTCCTCAAAAAATTCTGAAATTCGGTAGACACATACTTCAATGTGTTACGAACATCTTTCGTGTTTCGGCCGAACGGAAATTCTGAGCCGAATGGGTTCATATTGGCCCAGACAAAAGATCGTACGGCGGAGTCCGAGAAAACTGCCCTCCTTATGTCCGATTTTTTTGTGAACGACGCACTGCTTTAAAAAATCCCATTTTTCGCATGGAAATTTTTCAAGGTATTATGAACATCTTTCGTGTTTTGGCCAAGCGGGAATTCTGAGCCGATTGTATTGATATTGGCCAAAACAAAAGAGCGCGCAGCTGGGACAGAGTAGAGTGGCTATCCTCATGTCTAAATAATTTCTGAGAGATGTGTCACCCCAAATGCTCTGAAATTTGGTGTGGATATACTTCAATGTGTTGTGAACATTTTTCGTGTTTTGGTCGAAGGGAAATTCTGACCCATCGTATCGATATCAGCCAAAACAAATGAGCGCGCAGCCGGGCAATATTTGAGAAAAGGGATTTGAAAGGGTCCGGAGCCGAAGCTAGCGGCTTGGTGCTAGGGGCCTGGCGGCATGCCGCCAGAGATGGCCTTTCGTGGGCCTTGCTTTTGGATGAGGGGCACTGTTCAAAAAATTCTGAAATTTGGTAGACACATACTTCAATGTGTTACGAACATCTTTCGTGTTTCGGCCGAATGGAAATTCTGAGCCGAATGGGTTCATGTTGGCCCAGACAAAAGATCGTACGGCGGAGTCCGAGAAAACTGCCCTCCTTATGTACGAATTTGTTGTGAGCGACGCACTGCTTTAAAAAATCCCATTTTTCGAATGGAAATTTTCAAGGTATTATGAACATCTTTCGTGTTTTGGCCAAGCGGGAATTCTGAGCCGATTGTATTGATATTGGCCAAAACAAAAGAGCGCGCAGCTGGGACCGAGTAGAGTGGCTATCCTCATGTCTAAATAATTTCTGAGAGATGTGTCACCCCAAATGCTCTGAAATTTGGTGTGGACATACTTCAATGTGTTGTGAACATTTTTTGTGTTTTGGTCGAAGGGAAATTCTGACCCATCGTATCGATATCAGCCAAAACAAATGAGCGCGTAGCAGGGCAATATTTGAGAAATGGGATTTGAAAGGGTCCGGAGCCGAAGCTAGCGGCTTGGTGCTAGGGGCCTGGCGGCATGCCGCCAGAGATGGCTTTCATGGGCCTTGCTTTTGGAAGAGGGGCACTCCTCAAAAAATTCTGAAATTCGGTAGACACATACTTCAATGTGTTACGAACATCTTTCGTGTTTCGGCCGAACGGAAATTCTGAGCCGAATGGGTTCATATTGGCCCAGACAAAAGATCGTACGGCGGAGTCCGAGAAAACTGCCCTCCTTATGTCCGATTTTTTTGTGAACGACGCACTGCTTTAAAAAATCCCATTTTTCGCATGGAAATTTTTCAAGGTATTATGAACATCTTTCGTGTTTTGGCCAAGCGGGAATTCTGAGCCGATTGTATTGATATTGGCCAAAACAAAAGAGCGCGCAGCTGGGACAGAGTAGAGTGGCTATCCTCATGTCTAAATAATTTCTGAGAGATGTGTCACCCCAAATGCTCTGAAATTTGGTGTGGATATACTTCAATGTGTTGTGAACATTTTTCGTGTTTTGGTCGAAGGGAAATTCTGACCCATCGTATCGATATCAGCCAAAACAAATGAGCGCGCAGCCGGGCAATATTTGAGAAAAGGGATTTGAAAGGGTCCGGAGCCGAAGCTAGCGGCTTGGTGCTAGGGGCCTGGCGGCATGCCGCCAGAGATGGCCTTTCGTGGGCCTTGCTTTTGGATGAGGGGCACTGTTCAAAAAATTCTGAAATTTGGTAGACACATACTTCAATGTGTTACGAACATCTTTCGTGTTTCGGCCGAACGGAAATTCTGAGCCGAATGGGTTCATATTGGCCCAGACAAAAGATCGTACGGCGGAGTCCGAGAAAACTGCCCTCCTTATGTCCGATTTTTTTGTGAACGACGCACTGCTTTAAAAAATCCCATTTTTCGCATGGAAATTTTTCAAGGTATTATGAACATCTTTCGTGTTTTGGCCAAGCGGGAATTCTGAGCCGATTGTATTGATATTGGCCAAAACAAAAGAGCGCGCAGCTGGGACAGAGTAGAGTGGCTATCCTCATGTCTAAATAATTTCTGAGAGATGTGTCACCCCAAATGCTCTGAAATTTGGTGTGGATATACTTCAATGTGTTGTGAACATTTTTCGTGTTTTGGTCGAAGGGAAATTCTGACCCATCGTATCGATATCAGCCAAAACAAATGAGCGCGCAGCAGGGCAATATTTGAGAAAAGGGATTTGAAAGGGTCCGGAGCCGAAGCTAGCGGCTTGGTGCTAGGGGCCTGGCGGCATGCCGCCAGAGATGGCTTTCATGGGCCTTGCTTTTGGAAGAGGGGCACTCCTCAAAAAATTCTGAAATTCGGTAGACACATACTTCAATGTGTTACGAACATCTTTCGTGTTTCGGCCGAACGGAAATTCTGAGCCGAATGGGTTCATATTGGCCCAGACAAAAGATCGTACGGCGGAGTCCGAGAAAACTGCCCTCCTTATGTCCGATTTTTTTGTGAACGACGCACTGCTTTAAAAAATCCCATTTTTCGCATGGAAATTTTTCAAGGTATTATGAACATCTTTCGTGTTTTGGCCAAGCGGGAATTCTGAGCCGATTGTATTGATATTGGCCAAAACAAAAGAGCGCGCAGCTGGGACAGAGTAGAGTGGCTATCCTCATGTCTAAATAATTTCTGAGAGATGTGTCACCCCAAATGCTCTGAAATTTGGTGTGGATATACTTCAATGTGTTGTGAACATTTTTCGTGTTTTGGTCGAAGGGAAATTCTGACCCATCGTATCGATATCAGCCAAAACAAATGAGCGCGCAGCCGGGCAATATTTGAGAAAAGGGATTTGAAAGGGTCCGGAGCCGAAGCTAGCGGCTTGGTGCTAGGGGCCTGGCGGCATGCCGCCAGAGATGGCCTTTCGTGGGCCTTGCTTTTGGATGAGGGGCACTGTTCAAAAAATTCTGAAATTTGGTAGACACATACTTCAATGTGTTACGAACATCTTTCGTGTTTCGGCCGAACGGAAATTCTGAGCCGAATGGGTTCATGTTGGCCCAGACAAAAGATCGTACGGCGGAGTCCGAGAAAACTGCCCTCCTTATGTACGAATTTGTTGTGAGCGACGCACTGCTTTAAAAAATCCCATTTTTCGAAAGGAAATTTTCAAGGTATTATGAACATCTTTCGTGTTTTGGCCAAGCGGGAATTCTGAGCCGATTGTATTGATATTGGCCAAAACAAAAGAGCGCGCAGCTGGGACAGAGTAGAGTGGCTATCCTCATGTCTAAATAATTTCTGAGAGATGTGTCACCCCAAATGCTCTGAAATTTGGTGTGGATATACTTCAATGTGTTGTGAACATTTTTCGTGTTTTGGTCGAAGGGAAATTCTGACCCATCGTATCGATATCAGCCAAAACAAATGAGCGCGCAGCCGGGCAATATTTGAGAAAAGGGATTTGAAAGGGTCCGGAGCCGAAGCTAGCGGCTTGGTGCTAGGGGCCTGGCGGCATGCCGCCAGAGATGGCCTTTCGTGGGCCTTGCTTTTGGATGAGGGGCACTGTTCAAAAAATTCTGAAATTTGGTAGACACATACTTCAATGTGTTACGAACATCTTTCGTGTTTCGGCCGAATGGAAATTCTGAGCCGAATGGGTTCATGTTGGCCCAGACAAAAGATCGTACGGCGGAGTCCGAGAAAACTGCCCTCCTTATGTACGAATTTGTTGTGAGCGACGCACTGCTTTAAAAAATCCCATTTTTCGAATGGAAATTTTCAAGGTATTATGAACATCTTTCGTGTTTTGGCCAAGCGGGAATTCTGAGCCGATTGTATTGATATTGGCCAAAACAAAAGAGCGCGCAGCTGGGACAGAGTAGAGTGGCTATCCTCATGTCTAAATAATTTCTGAGAGATGTGTCACCCCAAATGCTCTGAAATTTGGTGTGGATATACTTCAATGTGTTGTGAACATTTTTCGTGTTTTGGTCGAAGGGAAATTCTGATCCATCGTATCGATATCAGCCAAAACAAATGAGCGCGCAGCCGGGCAATATTTGAGAAAAGGGATTTGAAAGGGTCCGGAGCCGAAGCTAGCGGCTTGGTGCTAGGGGCCTGGCGGCATGCCGCCAGAGATGGCCTTTCGTGGGCCTTGCTTTTGGATGAGGGGCACTGTTCAAAAAATTCTGAAATTTGGTAGACACATACTTCAATGTGTTACGAACATCTTTCGTGTTTCGGCCGAATGGAAATTCTGAGCCGAATGGGTTCATGTTGGCCCAGACAAAAGATCGTACGGCGGAGTCCGAGAAAACTGCCCTCCTTATGTACGAATTTGTTGTGAGCGACGCACTGCTTTAAAAAATCCCATTTTTCGAATGGAAATTTTCAAGGTATTATGAACATCTTTCGTGTTTTGGCCAAGCGGGAATTCTGAGCCGATTGTATTGATATTGGCCAAAACAAAAGAGCGCGCAGCTGGGACAGAGTAGAGTGGCTATCCTCATGTCTAAATAATTTCTGAGAGATGTGTCACCCCAAATGCTCTGAAATTTGGTGTGGATATACTTCAATGTGTTGTGAACATTTTTCGTGTTTTGGTCGAAGGGAAATTCTGACCCATCGTATCGATATCAGCCAAAACAAATGAGCGCGCAGCCGGGCAATATTTGAGAAAAGGGATTTGAAAGGGTCCGGAGCCGAAGCTAGCGGCTTGGTGCTAGGGGCCTGGCGGCATGCCGCCAGAGATGGCCTTTCGTGGGCCTTGCTTTTGGATGAGGGGCACTGTTCAAAAAATTCTGAAATTTGGTAGACACATACTTCAATGTGTTACGAACATCTTTCGTGTTTCGGCCGAATGGAAATTCTGAGCCGAATGGGTTCATGTTGGCCCAGACAAAAGATCGTACGGCGGAGTCCGAGAAAACTGCCCTCCTTATGTACGAATTTGTTGTGAGCGACGCACTGCTTTAAAAAATCCCATTTTTCGAATGGAAATTTTCAAGGTATTATGAACATCTTTCGTGTTTTGGCCAAGCGGGAATTCTGAGCCGATTGTATTGATATTGGCCAAAACAAAAGAGCGCGCAGCTGGGACAGAGTAGAGTGGCTATCCTCATGTCTAAATAATTTCTGAGAGATGTGTCACCCCAAATGCTCTGAAATTTGGTGTGGATATAATTCAATGTGTTGTGAACATTTTTCGTGTTTTGGTCGAAGGGAAATTCTGACCCATCGTATCGATATCAGCCAAAACAAATGAGCGCGCAGCCGGGCAATATTTGAGAAAAGGGATTTGAAAGGGTCCGGAGCCGAAGCTAGCGGCTTGGTGCTAGGGGCCTGGCGGCATGCCGCCAGAGATGGCTTTCTTGGGCCTTGCTTTTGGAAGAGGGGCACTCCTCAAAAAATTCTGAAATTCGGTAGACACATACTTCAATGTGTTACGAACATCTTTCGTGTTTCGGCCGAACGGAAATTCTGAGCCGAATGGGTTCATATTGGCCCAGACAAAAGATCGTACGGCGGAGTCCGAGAAAACTGCCCTCCTTATGTCCGATTTTTTTGTGAACGACGCACTGCTTTGAAAAATCCCATTTTTCGCATGGAAAATTTTCAAGGTATTATGAACATCTTTCGTGTTTTGGCCAAGCGGGAATTCTGAGCCGATTGTATTGATATTGGCCAAAAAAAAGAGCGCGCAGCTGGGACCGAGTAGAGTAACTATCCTCATGTCTAAATAATTTCTGAGAGATGTGTCACCCGAAATGCTCTGAAATTTGGTGTGGACATACTTCAATGTGTTGTGAACATTTTTCGTGTTTTGGTCGAAGGGAAATTCTGACCCATCGTATCGATATCAGCCAAAACAAATGAGCGCGCAGCCGGGCAATATTTGAGAAAAGGGATTTGAAAGGGTCCGGAGCCGAAGCTAGCGGCTTGGTGCTAGGGGCCTGGCGGCATGCCGCCAGAGATGGCCTTTCGTGGGCCTTGCTTTTGGATGAGGGGCACTGTTCAAAAAATTCTGAAATTTGGTAGACACATACTTCAATGTGTTACGAACATCTTTCGTGTTTCGGCCGAATGGAAATTCTGAGCCGAATGGGTTCATGTTGGCCCAGACAAAAGATCGTACGGCGGAGTCCGAGAAAACTGCCCTCCTTATGTACGAATTTGTTGTGAGCGACGCACTGCTTTAAAAAATCCCATTTTTCGAATGGAAATTTTCAAGGTATTATGAACATCTTTCGTGTTTTGGCCAAGCGGGAATTCTGAGCCGATTGTATTGATATTGGCCAAAACAAAAGAGCGCGCAGCTGGGACCGAGTAGAGTGGCTATCCTCATGCCTAAATAATTTCTGAGAGATGTGTCCCCCAAATGCTCTGAAATTGGGTGTGGACATACTTCAATGTGTTGTGAACATTTTTCGTGTTTTGGTCCAAGGGAAATTCTGAGCCCATCGTATCGATATCGGCCAAAACAAATGAGCGCACAGTAGGGCAATATTTGAGAAAAGGGATTTGAAAGGGTCCGGAGCCGAAGCTAGCGGCTTGGTGCTAGGGGCCTGGCGGCATGCCGCCAGAGATGGCCTTTCGTGGGCCTTGCTTTTGGATAAGGGGCACTGCTCAAAAAATTCTGAAATTTGGTAGACACATACTTCAATGTGTTACGAACATCTTTTGTGTTTCGGCCGAACGGATATTCTGAGCCGAATGGGTTCATGTTGGCCCAGAAAAAAGATCGCACGGCGGAGTCCGAGAAAACTGCCCTCCTTATGTCCGAATTTTTTGTGAGCGGCGCACTGCTTTAAAAAATCCCATTTTTCGCATGGAAATGTTTCAAGGTATTATGAACATCTTTCGTGTTTTGGCCAAGCGGGAATTCTGAGCCGATTGTATTGATATTGGCCAAAACAAAAGAGCGTGCAGCTGGGACCGAGTAGAGTGGCTATCCTCATGCCTAAATAATTTCTGAGAGATGTGTCACCCCAAATGCGCTGAAATTGGGTGTGGACATACTTCAATGTGTTGTGAACATTTTTCGTGTTTTGGTCCAAGGGAAATTCTGAGCCGATCGTATCGATATCAGCCAAAACAAATGAGCGCACAGTTGGGCAATATTCGAGAAAAGGGATTGGAAAGGGTCCGGAGCCGAAGCTAGCGGCTTGGTGCTAGGGGCCTGGCGGCATGCCGCCAGAGATGGCCTTTGGTGGGCCTTGCTTTTGGATGAGGGGCACTGCTCAAAAAATTCTGAAATTTGGTAGACACATACTTCAATGTGTTACGAACATCTTTTGTGTTTCGGCCGAACGGAAATTCTGAGCCGAATGGGTTCATGTTGGCCCAGACAAAAGATCGTACGGCGGAGTCCGAGAAAACTGCCCTCCTTATGTCCGAATTTTTTGTCAGCGACGCACTGCTTTAAAAAATCCCATTTTTCGCATGGAAATTTTTCAAGGTACTATGAACATCTTTCGTGTTTTGGCCAAGCGGGAATTCTGAGCCGATTGTATTGATATTGGCCAAAACAAAAGAGCGTGCAGCTGGGACCGAGTAGAGTGGCTATCCTCATGCCTAAACAATTTCTGAGAGATGTGTCACCCCAAATGCGCTGAAATTGGGTGTGGACATACTTCAATGTGTTGTGAACATTTTTCGTGTTTTGGTCCAAGGGAAATTCTGAGCCCATCATATCGATATCAGCCAAAACAAATGAGCGCACAGCAGGGCAATATTTGAGAAAAGGGATTTGAAAGGGTCCGGAGCCGAAGCTAGCGGCTTGGTGCTAGGGGCCTGGCGGCATGCCGCCAGAGATGGCCTTTGGTGGGCCTTGCTTTTGGATGAGGGGCACTGCTCAAAAAATTCTGAAATTTGGTAGACACATACTTCAATGTGTTACGAACATCTTTTGTGTTTCGGCCGAATGGAAATTCTGAGCCGAATGGGTTCATGTTGGCCCAGACAAAAGATCGTACGGCGGAGTCCGAGAAAACTGCCCTCCTTATGTCCGAATTTTTTGTCAGCGACGCACTGCTTTAAAAAATCCCATTTTTCGCATGGAAATTTTTCAAGGTATTATGAACATCTTTCGTGTTTTGGCCAAGCGGGAATTCTGAGCCGATTATATTGATATTGGCCAAAACAAAAGAGCGCGCAGCTGGGACCGAGTAGAGTGGCTATCCTCATGCCTAAATAATTTCTGAGAGATGTTTCACCCCAAATGCTTTGAAATTGGGTGTCGACATACTTCAATGTGTTGTGAACATTTTTCGTGTTTTGGTCCAAGGGAAATTCTGAGCCCATCGTATCGATATCAGCCAAAACAAATGAGCGCACAGCAGGGCAATATTTGAGAAAAGGGATTTGAAAGGGTCCGGAGCCGAAGCTAGCGGCTTGGTGCTAGGGGCCTGGCGGCATGCCGCCAGAGATGGCCTTTCGTGGGCCTTGCTTTTGGATAAGGGGCACTGCTCAAAAAATTCTGAAATTTGGTAGACACATACTTCAATGTGTTACGAACATCTTTTGTGTTTCGGCCGAACGGATATTCTGAGCCGAATGGGTTCATGTTGGCCCAGAAAAAAGATCGCACGGCGGAGTCCGAGAAAACTGCCCTCCTTATGTCCGAATTTTTTGTGAGCGGCGCACTGCTTTAAAAAATCCCATTTTTCGTATGGAAATGTTTCAAGGTATTATGAACATCTTTCGTGTTTTGGCCAAGCTGGAATTCTGAGCCGATTGTATTGATATTGGCTAAAACAAAAGAGCGTGCAGCTGGGACCGACTAGAGTGGCTATCCTCATGCATAAATAATTTCTGAGAGATGTGTCACCCCAAATACGCTGAAATTGGGTGTGGACATACTTCAATGTGTTGTGAACATTTTTCGTGTTTTGGTCCAAGGGAAATTCTGAGCCGATCGTATCGATATCAGCCAAAACAAATGAGCGCACAGTTGGGCAATATTCGAGAAAAGGGATTTGAAAGGGTCCGGAGCCGAAGTTAGCGGCTTGGTGCTAGGGGCCTGGCGGCATGCCGCCAGAGATGGCCTTTCGTGGGCCTTGCTTTTGGATGAGGGGCACTGCTCAAAAAATTCTGAAATTTGGTAGACACATACTTCAATGTGTTACGAACATCTTTTGTGTTTCGGCCGAACGGAAATTCTGAGCCAAATGGGTTCATGTTGGCCCAGACAAAAGATCGTACGGCGGAGTCCGAGAAAACTGCCCTCCTTATGTCCGAATTTTTTGTCAGCGACGCACTGCTTTAAAAAATCCCATTTTTCGCATGGAAATTTTTCAAGGTACTATGAACATCTTTCGTGTTTTGGCCAAGCGGGAATTCTGAGCCGATTGTATTGATATTGGCCAAAACAAAAGAGCGTGCAGCTGGGACCGAGTAGAGTGGCTATCCTCATGCCTAAATAATTTCTGAGAGATGTGTCACCCCAAATGCGCTGAAATTGGGTGTGGACATACTTCAATGTGTTGTGAACATTTTTCGTTTTTTGGTCCAAGGGAAATTCTGAGCCCATCGTATCGATATCAGCCAAAACAAATGAGCGCACAGTAGGGCAATATTCGAGAAAAGGGATTTGAAAGGGTCTGGAGCCGAAGCTAGCGGCTTGGTGCTAGGGGCCTGGCGGCATGCCGCCAGAGATGGCCATTGGTGGGCCTTGCTTTTGGATGAGGGGCACTGCTCAAAAAATTCTGAAATTTGGTAGACACATACTTCAATGTGTTACGAACATCTTTTGTGTTTCGGCCGAACGGAAATTCTGAGCCGAATGGGTTCATGTTGGCCCAGACAAAAGATCGTACGGCGGAGTCCGAGAAAACTGCCCTCCTTATGTCCGAATTTTTTGTCAGCGACGCACTGCTTTAAAAAATCCCATTTTTCGCATGGAAATTTTTCAAGGTATTATGAACATCTTTCGTGTTTTGGCCAAGCGGGAATTCTGAGCCGATTATATTGATATTGGCCAAAACAAAAGAGCGCGCAGCTGGGACCGAGTAGAGTGGCTATCCTCAGGCCTAAATAATTTCTGAGAGATGTTTCACCCCAAATGCTTTGAAATTGGGTGTCGACATACTTCAATGTGTTGTGAACATTTTTCGTGTTTTGGTTCAAGGGAAATTCTGAGCCCATCGTATCGATATCAGCCAAAACAAATGAGCGCACAGCAGGGCAATATTTGAGAAAAGGGATTTGAAAGGGTCCGGAGCCGAAGCTAGCGGCTTGGTGCTAGGGGCCTGGCGGCATGCCACCAGAGATGGCCTTTCGTGGGCCTTGCTTTTGGATAAGGGGCACTGCTCAAAAAATTCTGAAATTTGGTAGACACATACTTCAATGTGTTACGAACATCTTTTGTGTTTCGGCCGAACGGATATTCTGAGCCGAATGGGTTCATGTTGGCCCAGAAAAAAGATCGCACGGCGGAGTCCGAGAAAACTGCCCTCCTTATGTCCGAATTTTTTGTGAGCGGCGCACTGCTTTAAAATATCCCATTTTTCGCATGGAAATGTTTCAAGGTATTATGAACATCTTTCGTGTTTTGGCCAAGCGGGAATTCTGAGCCGATTGTATTGATATTGGCCAAAACAAAAGAGCGTGCAGCTGGGACCGACTAGAGTGGCTATCCTCATGCCTAAATAATTTCTGAGAGATGTGTCACCCCAAATACGCTGAAATTGGGTGTGGACATACTTCAATGTGTTGTGAACATTTTTCGTGTTTTGGTCCAAGGGAAATTCTGAGCCGATCGTATCGATATCAGCCAAAACAAATGAGCGCACAGTTGGGCAATATTCGAGAAAAGGGATTTGAAAGGGTCCGGAGCCGAAGCTAGCGGCTTGGTGCTAGGGGCCTGGCGGCATGCCGCCAGAGATGGCCTTTGGTGGGCCTTGCTTTTGGATGAGGGGCACTGCTCAAAAAAATCTGAAATTTGGTAGACACATACTTCAATGTGTTACGAACATCTTTTGTGTTTCGGCCGAACGGAAATTCTGAGCCGAATGGGTTCATGTTGGCCCAGACAAAAGATCGTACGGCGGAGTCCGAGAAAACTGCCCTCCTTATGTCCGAATTGTTTGTCAGCGACGCACTGCTTTAAAAAATCCCATTTTTCGCATGGAAATTTTTCAAGGTATTATGAACATCTTTCGTGTTTTGGCCAAGCGGGAATTCTGAGCCGATTATATTGATATTTGCCAAAACAAAAGAGCGCGCAGCTGGGACCGAGTAGAGTGGCTATCCTCATGCCTAAATAATTTCTGAGAGATGTTTCACCCCAAATTCTTTGAAATTGGGTGTGGACATACTTAAATGTGTTGTGAACATTTTTCGTGTTTTGGTCCAAGGGAAATTCTGAGCCCATCGTATCGATATCAGCCAAAACAAATGAGCGCACAGCAGGGCAATATTTGAGAAAAGGGATTTGAAAGGGTCCGGAGCCGAAGCTAGCGGCTTGGTGCTAGGGGCCTGGCGGCATGCCGCCAGAGATGGCCTTTCGTGGGCCTTGCTTTTGGATAAGGGGCACTGCTCAAAAAATTCTGAAATTTGGTAGACACATACTTCAATGTGTTACGAACATCTTTTGTGTTTCGGCCGAACGGATATTCTGAGCCGAATGGGTTCATGTTGGCCCAGAAAAAAGATCGCACGGCGGAGTCCGAGAAAACTGCCCTCCTTATGTCCGAATTTTTTGTGAGCGGCGCACTCCTTTAAAAAATCCCATTTTTCGCATGGAAATGTTTCAAGGTATTATGAACATCTTTCGTGTTTTGGCCAAGCGGGAATTCTGAGCCGATTGTATTGATATTGGCCAAAACAAAAGAGCGTGCAGCTGGGACCGACTAGAGTGGCTATCCTCATGCCTAAATAATTTCTGAGAGATGTGTCACCCCAAATACGCTGAAATTGGGTGTGGACATACTTCAATGTGTTGTGAACATTTTTCGTGTTTTGGTCCAAGGGAAATTCTGAGCCGATCGTATCGATATCAGCCAAAACAAATGAGCGCACAGTTGGGCAATATTCGAGAAAAGGGATTTGAAAGGGTCCGGAGCCGAAGCTAGCGGCTTGGTGCTAGGGGCCTGGCGGCATGCCGCCAGAGATGGCCTTTGGTGGGCCTTGCTTTTGGATGAGGGGCACTGCTCAAAAAAATCTGAAATTTGGTAGACACATACTTCAATGTGTTACGAACATCTTTTGTGTTTCGGCCGAACGGAAATTCTGAGCCGAATGGGTTCATGTTGGCCCAGACAAAAGATCGTACGGCGGAGTCCGAGAAAACTGCCCTCCTTATGTCCGAATTTTTTGTGAGCGGCGCACTGCTTTAAAAAATCCCATTTTTCGCATGGAAATGTTTCAAGGTATTATGAACATCTTTCGTGTTTTGGCCAAGCGGGAATTCTGAGCCGATTGTATTGATATTGGCCAAAACAAAAGAGCGTGCAGCTGGGACCGACTAGAGTGGCTATCCTCATGCCTAAATAATTTCTGAGAGATGTGTCACCCCAAATACGCTGAAATTGGGTGTGGACATACTTCAATGTGTTGTGAACATTTTTCGTGTTTTGGTCCAAGGGAAATTCTGAGCCGATCGTATCGATATCAGCCAAAACAAATGAGCGCACAGTTGGGCAATATTCGAGAAAAGGGATTTGAAAGGGTCCGGAGCCGAAGCTAGCGGCTTGGTGCTAGGGGCCTGGCGGCATGCCGCCAGAGATGGCCTTTGGTGGGCCTTGCTTTTGGATGAGGGGCACTGCTCAAAAAAATCTGAAATTTGGTAGACACATACTTCAATGTGTTACGAACATCTTTTGTGTTTCGGCCGAACGGATATTCTGAGCCAAATGGGTTCATGTTGGCCCAGACAAAAGATCGTACGACGGAGTCCGAGAAAACTGCCCTCCTTATGACCGAATTTTTTGTGAGCGACGCACTGCTTTAAAAAATCCCATTTTTCGCATGGAAAGTTTTCAAGGTATTATGAACATCTTTCGTGTTTTGGCAAAGCGGGAATTCTGAGCCGATTGTATTGATATAGGCCAAAGCAAAAGAGTGCGCAGCTGGGACCGAGTAGAGTGGCTATCCTCATGCCTAAATAATTTCTGAGGGATGTGTCACCCCAAATGCACTGAAATTTGGTGTGGACATACTTCAATGTGTTGTGAACATTTTTCGTGCTTTGGTCCAAGGGAAATTCTTAGCCCATCGTATCGATATCAGCCAAAAAAAATGAGCGCACAGCAGGGCAATATTTGAGAAAAGGGATTTGAAAGGGTCCGGAGCCGGAGCTAGCGGCTTGGTGCTAGGGGCCTGGCGGCATGCCGCCAGAGATGGCCTTTCGTGGGCCTTGCTTTTGGATAAGGGGCACTGCTCAAAAAATTCTGAAATTTGGTAGACACATACTTCAATGTGTTACGAACATCTTTTGTGTTTCGGCCGAACGGATATTCTGAGCCGAATGGGTTCATGTTGGCCCAGAAAAAAGATCGCACGGCGGAGTCCGAGAAAACTGCCCTCCTTATGTCCGAATTTTTTGTGAGCGGCGCACTGCTTTAAAAAATCCCATTTTTCGTATGGAAATGTTTCAAGGTATTATGAACATCTTTCGTGTTTTGGCCAAGCTGGAATTCTGAGCCGATTGTATTGATATTGGCTAAAACAAAAGAGCGTGCAGCTGGGACCGACTAGAGTGGCTATCCTCATGCATAAATAATTTCTGAGAGATGTGTCACCCCAAATGCGCTGAAATTGGGTGTGGACATACTTCAATGTGTTGTGAACATTTTTCGTGTTTTGGTCCAAGGGAAATTCTGAGCCGATCGTATCGATATCAGCCAAAACAAATGAGCGCACAGTTGGGCAATATTCGAGAAAAGGGATTTGAAAGGGTCCGGAGCCGAAGTTAGCGGCTTGGTGCTAGGGGCCTGGCGGCATGCCGCCAGAGATGGCCTTTCGTGGGCCTTGCTTTTGGATGAGGGGCACTGCTCAAAAAATTCTGAAATTTGGTAGACACATACTTCAATGTGTTACGAACATCTTTTGTGTTTCGGCCGAACGGAAATTCTGAGCCAAATGGGTTCATGTTGGCCCAGACAAAAGATCGTACGGCGGAGTCCGAGAAAACTGCCCTCCTTATGTCCGAATTTTTTGTCAGCGACGCACTGCTTTAAAAAATCCCATTTTTCGCATGGAAATTTTTCAAGGTACTATGAACATCTTTCGTGTTTTGGCCAAGCGGGAATTCTGAGCCGATTGTATTGATATTGGCCAAAACAAAAGAGCGTGCAGCTGGGACCGAGTAGAGTGGCTATCCTCATGCCTAAATAATTTCTGAGAGATGTGTCACCCCAAATGCGCTGAAATTGGGTGTGGACATACTTCAATGTGTTGTGAACATTTTTCGTTTTTTGGTCCAAGGGAAATTCTGAGCCCATCGTATCGATATCAGCCAAAACAAATGAGCGCACAGTAGGGCAATATTCGAGAAAAGGGATTTGAAAGGGTCTGGAGCCGAAGCTAGCGGCTTGGTGCTAGGGGCCTGGCGGCATGCCGCCAGAGATGGCCATTGGTGGGCCTTGCTTTTGGATGAGGGGCACTGCTCAAAAAATTCTGAAATTTGGTAGACACATACTTCAATGTGTTACGAACATCTTTTGTGTTTCGGCCGAACGGAAATTCTGAGCCGAATGGGTTCATGTTGGCCCAGACAAAAGATCGTACGGCGGAGTCCGAGAAAACTGCCCTCCTTATGTCCGAATTTTTTGTCAGCGACGCACTGCTTTAAAAAA
Source organism: Viola odorata (assembly GCA_963691705.1). Classification (NCBI taxonomy): domain Eukaryota; kingdom Viridiplantae; phylum Streptophyta; class Magnoliopsida; order Malpighiales; family Violaceae; genus Viola; species Viola odorata. Next base: position 48,558,498 of record OY829544.1, read on the forward strand.
TCCCATTTTTCGCATGGAAATTTTTCAAGGTATTATGAACATCTTTCGTGTTTTGGCCAAGCGGGAATTCTGAGCCGATTATATTGATATTGGCCAAAACAAAAGAGCGCGCAGCTGGGACCGAGTAGAGTGGCTATCCTCAGGCCTAAATAATTTCTGAGAGATGTTTCACCCCAAATGCTTTGAAATTGGGTGTCGACATACTTCAATGTGTTGTGAACATTTTTCGTGTTTTGGTTCAAGGGAAATTCTGAGCCCATCGTATCGATATCAGCCAAAACAAATGAGCGCACAGCAGGGCAATATTTGAGAAAAGGGATTTGAAAGGGTCCGGAGCCGAAGCTAGCGGCTTGGTGCTAGGGGCCTGGCGGCATGCCACCAGAGATGGCCTTTCGTGGGCCTTGCTTTTGGATAAGGGGCACTGCTCAAAAAATTCTGAAATTTGGTAGACACATACTTCAATGTGTTACGAACATCTTTTGTGTTTCGGCCGAACGGATATTCTGAGCCGAATGGGTTCATGTTGGCCCAGAAAAAAGATCGCACGGCGGAGTCCGAGAAAACTGCCCTCCTTATGTCCGAATTTTTTGTGAGCGGCGCACTGCTTTAAAATATCCCATTTTTCGCATGGAAATGTTTCAAGGTATTATGAACATCTTTCGTGTTTTGGCCAAGCGGGAATTCTGAGCCGATTGTATTGATATTGGCCAAAACAAAAGAGCGTGCAGCTGGGACCGACTAGAGTGGCTATCCTCATGCCTAAATAATTTCTGAGAGATGTGTCACCCCAAATACGCTGAAATTGGGTGTGGACATACTTCAATGTGTTGTGAACATTTTTCGTGTTTTGGTCCAAGGGAAATTCTGAGCCGATCGTATCGATATCAGCCAAAACAAATGAGCGCACAGTTGGGCAATATTCGAGAAAAGGGATTTGAAAGGGTCCGGAGCCGAAGCTAGCGGCTTGGTGCTAGGGGCCTGGCGGCATGCCGCCAGAGATGGCCTTTGGTGGGCCTTGCTTTTGGATGAGGGGCACTGCTCAAAAAAATCTGAAATTTGGTAGACACATACTTCAATGTGTTACGAACATCTTTTGTGTTTCGGCCGAACGGAAATTCTGAGCCGAATGGGTTCATGTTGGCCCAGACAAAAGATCGTACGGCGGAGTCCGAGAAAACTGCCCTCCTTATGTCCGAATTGTTTGTCAGCGACGCACTGCTTTAAAAAATCCCATTTTTCGCATGGAAATTTTTCAAGGTATTATGAACATCTTTCGTGTTTTGGCCAAGCGGGAATTCTGAGCCGATTATATTGATATTTGCCAAAACAAAAGAGCGCGCAGCTGGGACCGAGTAGAGTGGCTATCCTCATGCCTAAATAATTTCTGAGAGATGTTTCACCCCAAATTCTTTGAAATTGGGTGTGGACATACTTAAATGTGTTGTGAACATTTTTCGTGTTTTGGTCCAAGGGAAATTCTGAGCCCATCGTATCGATATCAGCCAAAACAAATGAGCGCACAGCAGGGCAATATTTGAGAAAAGGGATTTGAAAGGGTCCGGAGCCGAAGCTAGCGGCTTGGTGCTAGGGGCCTGGCGGCATGCCGCCAGAGATGGCCTTTCGTGGGCCTTGCTTTTGGATAAGGGGCACTGCTCAAAAAATTCTGAAATTTGGTAGACACATACTTCAATGTGTTACGAACATCTTTTGTGTTTCGGCCGAACGGATATTCTGAGCCGAATGGGTTCATGTTGGCCCAGAAAAAAGATCGCACGGCGGAGTCCGAGAAAACTGCCCTCCTTATGTCCGAATTTTTTGTGAGCGGCGCACTGCTTTAAAAAATCCCATTTTTCGCATGGAAATGTTTCAAGGTATTATGAACATCTTTCGTGTTTTGGCCAAGCGGGAATTCTGAGCCGATTGTATTGATATTGGCCAAAACAAAAGAGCGTGCAGCTGGGACCGACTAGAGTGGCTATCCTCATGCCTAAATAATTTCTGAGAGATGTGTCACCCCAAATACGCTGAAATTGGGTGTGGACATACTTCAATGTGTTGTGAACATTTTTCGTGTTTTGGTCCAAGGGAAATTCTGAGCCGATCGTATCGATATCAGCCAAAACAAATGAGCGCACAGTTGGGCAATATTCGAGAAAAGGGATTTGAAAGGGTCCGGAGCCGAAGCTAGCGGCTTGGTGCTAGGGGCCTGGCGGCATGCCGCCAGAGATGGCCTTTGGTGGGCCTTGCTTTTGGATGAGGGGCACTGCTCAAAAAAATCTGAAATTTGGTAGACACATACTTCAATGTGTTACGAACATCTTTTGTGTTTCGGCCGAACGGAAATTCTGAGCCGAATGGGTTCATGTTGGCCCAGACAAAAGATCGTACGGCGGAGTCCGAGAAAACTGCCCTCCTTATGTCCGAATTTTTTGTGAGCGGCGCACTGCTTTAAAAAATCCCATTTTTCGCATGGAAATGTTTCAAGGTATTATGAACATCTTTCGTGTTTTGGCCAAGCGGGAATTCTGAGCCGATTGTATTGATATTGGCCAAAACAAAAGAGCGTGCAGCTGGGACCGACTAGAGTGGCTATCCTCATGCCTAAATAATTTCTGAGAGATGTGTCACCCCAAATATGCTGAAATTGGGTGTGGACATACTTCAATGTGTTGTGAACATTTTTCGTGTTTTGGTCCAAGGGAAATTCTGAGCCGATCGTATCGATATCAGCCAAAACAAATGAGCGCACAGTTGGGCAATATTCGAGAAAAGGGATTTGAAAGGGTCCGGAGCCGAAGCTAGCGGCTTGGTGCTAGGGGCCTGGCGGCATGCCGCCAGAGATGGCCTTTGGTGGGCCTTGCTTTTGGATGAGGGGCACTGCTCAAAAAAATCTGAAATTTGGTAGACACATACTTCAATGTGTTACGAACATCTTTTGTGTTTCGGCCGAACGGATATTCTGAGCCAAATGGGTTCATGTTGGCCCAGACAAAAGATCGTACGACGGAGTCCGAGAAAACTGCCCTCCTTATGACCGAATTTTTTGTGAGCGACGCACTGCTTTAAAAAATCCCATTTTTCGCATGGAAAGTTTTCAAGGTATTATGAACATCTTTCGTGTTTTGGCAAAGCGGGAATTCTGAGCCGATTGTATTGATATAGGCCAAAGCAAAAGAGTGCGCAGCTGGGACCGAGTAGAGTGGCTATCCTCATGCCTAAATAATTTCTGAGGGATGTGTCACCCCAAATGCACTGAAATTTGGTGTGGACATACTTCAATGTGTTGTGAACATTTTTCGTGCTTTGGTCCAAGGGAAATTCTTAGCCCATCGTATCGATATCAGCCAAAAAAAATGAGCGCACAGCAGGGCAATATTTGAGAAAAGGGATTTGAAAGGGTCCGGAGCCGGAGCTAGCGGCTTGGTGCTAGGGGCCTGGCGGCATGCCGCCAGAGCTGGCCTTTCGTGGGCCTTGCTTTTGGATGAGGGGCACTGCTCAAAAAATTCTGAAATTTGGTAGACACATACTTCAATGTGTTACGAACATCTTTTGTGTTTCGGCCGAACGGATATTCTGAGCCGAATGGGTTCATGTTGGCCCAGAAAAAAGATCGCACGGCGGAGTCCGAGAAAACTGCCCTCCTTATGTCCGAATTTTTTGTGAGCGGCGCACTACTTTAAAAAATCCCATTTTTCGCATGGAAATGTTTCAAGGTATTATGAACATCTTTCGTGTTTTGGCCAAGCGGGAATTCTGAGCCGATTGTATTGATATTGGCCAAAACAAAAGAGCGTGCAGCTGGGACCGAGTAGAGTGGCTATCCTCATGCCTAAATAATTTCTGAGAGATGTGTCACCCCAAATGCGCTGAAATTTGGTGTGGACATACTTCAATGTGTTGTGAACATTTTTCGTGTTTTGGTCGAAGGGAAATTCTTAGCCCATCGTATCGATATCAGCCAAAACAAATGAGCGCGCAGCAGGGCAATATTTGAGAAAAGGGATTTGAAAGGGTCCGGAGCCGAAGCTAGCGGCTTGGTGCTAGGGGCCTGGCGGCATGCCGCCAGAGATGGCCTTTCGTGGGCCTTGCTTTTGGATGAGGGGCACTGCTCATAAAATTCTGAAATTCGGTAGACACATACTTCAATGTGTTACTAACATCTTTCGTGTTTCGGCCGAATGGGTTCATGTTGGCCCAGACAAAAGATCGTACGGCGGAGTCCGAGAAAACTGCCCTCCTTATGTCTGAATTTTTTGTGAGCGACGCACTACTTTAAAAAATCCCATTTTTCGCATGGAAATTTTTCAAGGTATTATGAACATCTTTCGTGTTTTGGCCAAGCGGGAATTCTGAGCCGATTGTATTGATATTGGCCAAAACAAAAGAGCGTGCAGCTGGGACCGAGTAGAGTGGCTATCCTCATGCCTAAATAATTTCTGAGAGATGTGTCACCCCAAATGCGCTGAAATTTGGTGTGGACATACTTCAATGTGTTGTGAACATTTTTCGTGTTTTGGTCCAAGGGAAATTCTGAGCCGATCGTATCGATATCAGCCAAAACAAATGAGCGCACAGTTGGGCAATATTCGAGAAAAGGGATTTGAAAGGGTCCGGAGCCGAAGCTAGCGGCTTGGTGCTAGGGGCCTGGCGGCATGCCGCCAGAGATGGCCTTTGGTGGGCCTTGCTTTTGGATGAGGGGCACTGCTCAAAAAATTCTGAAATTCGGTAGACACATACTTCAATGTGTTACGAACATCTTTCGTGTTTCGGCCGAACGGAAATTCTGAGCCGAATGGGTTCATATTGGCCCAGACAAAAGATCGTACGGCGGAGTCCGAGAAAACTGCCCTCCTTATGTCCGATTTTTTTGTGAACGACGCACTGCTTTAAAAAATCCCATTTTTCGCATGGAAAATTTTCAAGGTATTATGAACATCTTTCGTGTTTTGGCCAAGCGGGAATTCTGAGCCGATTGTATTGATATTGGCCAAAAAAAAGAGCGCGCAGCTGGGACCGAGTAGAGTGGCTATCCTCATGTCTAAATAATTTCTGAGAGATGTGTCACCCCAAATGCTCTGAAATTTAGTGTGGACATACTTCAATGTGTTGTGAACATTTTTCATGTTTTGGTCGAAGGGAAATTCTTAGCCCATCGTATCGATATCAGCCAAAACAAATGAGCGCGCAGCAGGGCAATATTTGAGAAAAGGGATTTGAAAGGGTCCGGAGCCGAAGCTAGCGGCTTGGTGCTAGGGGCCTGGCGGCATGCCGCCAGAGATGGCCTTTCGTGGGCCTTGCTTTTGGATGAGGGGCACTGCTCATAAAATTCTGAAATTCGGTAGACACATACTTCAATGTGTTACTAACATCTTTCGTGTTTCGGCCGAATGGGTTCATGTTGGCCCAGACAAAAGATCGTACGGCGGAGTCCGAGAAAACTGCCCTCCTTATGTCTGAATTTTTTGTGAGCGACGCACTACTTTAAAAAATCCCATTTTTCGCATGGAAATTTTTCAAGGTATTATGAACATCTTTCGTGTTTTGGCCAAGCGGGAATTCTGAGCCGATTGTATTGATATTGGCCAAAACAAAAGAGCGTGCAGCTGGGACCGAGTAGAGTGGCTATCCTCATGCCTAAATAATTTCTGAGAGATGTGTCACCCCAAATGCGCTGAAATTTGGTGTGGACATACTTCAATGTGTTGTGAACATTTTTCGTGTTTTGGTCCAAGGGAAATTCTGAGCCGATCGTATCGATATCAGCCAAAACAAATGAGCGCACAGTTGGGCAATATTCGAGAAAAGGGATTTGAAAGGGTCCGGAGCCGAAGCTAGCGGCTTGGTGCTAGGGGCCTGGCGGCATGCCGCCAGAGATGGCCTTTGGTGGGCCTTGCTTTTGGATGAGGGGCACTGCTCAAAAAATTCTGAAATTCGGTAGACACATACTTCAATGTGTTACGAACATCTTTCGTGTTTCGGCCGAACGGAAATTCTGAGCCGAATGGGTTCATATTGGCCCAGACAAAAGATCGTACGGCGGAGTCCGAGAAAACTGCCCTCCTTATGTCCGATTTTTTTGTGAACGACGCACTGCTTTAAAAAATCCCATTTTTCGCATGGAAAATTTTCAAGGTATTATGAACATCTTTCGTGTTTTGGCCAAGCAGGAATTCTGAGCCGATTGTATTGATATTGGCCAAAAAAAAGAGCGCGCAGCTGGGACCGAGTAGAGTGGCTATCCTCATGTCTAAATAATTTCTGAGAGATGTGTCACCCCAAATGCTCTGAAATTTAGTGTGGACATACTTCAATGTGTTGTGAACATTTTTCATGTTTTGGTCGAAGGGAAATTCTTAGCCCATCGTATCGATATCAGCCAAAACAAATGAGCGCGCAGCAGGGCAATATTTGAGAAAAGGGATTTGAAAGGGTCCGGAGCCGAAGCTAGCGGCTTGGTGCTAGGGGCCTGGCGGCATGCCGCCAGAGATGGCCTTTCGTGGGCCTTGCTTTTGGATGAGGGGCACTGCTCATAAAATTCTGAAATTCGGTAGACACATACTTCAATGTGTTACTAACATCTTTCGTGTTTCGGCCGAATGGGTTCATGTTGGCCCAGACAAAAGATCGTACGGCGGAGTCCGAGAAAACTGCCCTCCTTATGTCTGAATTTTTTGTGAGCGACGCACTACTTTAAAAAATCCCATTTTTCGCATGGAAATTTTTCAAGGTATTATGAACATCTTTCGTGTTTTGGCCAAGCGGGAATTCTGAGCCGATTGTATTGATATTGGCCAAAACAAAAGAGCGCGCAGCTGGAAATTGTTTTCAAGAGATCGGCTGCCCAGAATTTTCTAAAATTTTGATTGCGTGAACTTCAATATGTTGGGAACATCTTTCATGTTTTGGCCGAGTGGAAATTCCGAGTAAATCATGTTGATATTGGCCGAAAAAAAAGATTGCGCAGCTGAGTGGATATTTGGAGGTTGAGGGAAAAATGATTTTAGGGGGACTTTGGGCCGAAGCTAGCGGTATACCGCTAGGGGCCAGGCGGTATACCGCCAGAGATAGGTTTGGGAGTCCATCGCAACTTTTTCTGGTCTACGCTACTCGGAAAATTCTGAAATTTTGTAGGGATATACTTCATTGTGTCATGGACATTTGTTATGTTTTGACCGAGTTGAAAATCCAAGTAAATAATCTCCATTTTGGTCAAGACAAAAGATCGCGCAGCTGAAACCGAGAAGCAGCTGTCTTTGCGCTTCGAATTTTTTCGTGAGAGATGCACTGTTCCGAAAATTATGAAATCTGGTAAGGGTGGAGGGTTATGTGTTGCGAACGTTTTTTGTGTTTTGGTTGAGTAAAAATTTGGATCCAACCACATTCGTATTGGCCGAGACAAAAGATTACGCAGCTGAAGCTAAGAAAGTGCTAACTTCCCTTGCGTTCCGAATATTTTTGTGAAACGATTGGCTGCCCAGAACTTTATGAAATTTTGTATGGTTGAATTTTGGCCTATTTTAAACATCTTTCATGTTTTGGTCTAGTGGAAATTCGGTGCAAATCATCTTCATTTTGGCCAAGACAAAAGATTGTGCAACTGAGGCCGAGAAATGGAGTTGTCTTTGTGTTCTGAATTCGTTTGGTGAAAATGGGCTGTTCCAAAAATTATGAAATTTGGTAGGGGGGGACTTCTATGTGTGATGAACATCTTTCCTATTTTGGCCAAGTGGTAATTCCTAGCCAATCGCGTTCATATTGGCCAAGATAAAAGAGTGTGCAGCTGAACCCAAAACAACTACTTCTTGCATTCTGAAATTTTTTTTTCTGAGCGTGTTTTTTTTCAAGGTCAATCAATCGTGTGTTTTTTTTTTTTGGTGGGCTTTATATATGGTTTATTTTGGGGGGAAGGTTGATTTGATTGTAGGCGTTGGTCGTTCGATGTTTTTTTTTTTGATGTGTGAGAGAGAAAAACGCATTTCGTAATTATCCGAATAACTACGAATTTTGTCATTGATATTTTTTTCGTCCAAAAGGGGTTGCCACCATTACAAGTTGATTTAACTATCTAGATTTATCTAAAGGCTAGTAGATAAAGCCTAGGAACATTGTTACATGGGGTAAAAAATAATCTAAGCAACAGATGCTTGATTCTGAAGGTGTCAAACTTGGAAGTCGGGATCCGTTTGCTCATAAAAAATGTTCTAATGACGCAATCTCTCCTTTTTGCATCACCACTTCCTCTATCCCAATCTTGGCCGCAACATCGGAAATCGGATTTCAACATATCCCCTCGTGCAACTTGGTTCCCAAAACTTCTTCCCCCAAAAAGTATCAAGTGAAAGTAGCGCAGGCACTGTCATTTGAACAAGCAGGATGGGTCTTGGGAAAAATAAAACAGAGCTCCAGTGTTAGTAATTTGCACAAAATATGTTACTAGGTTCTTTACATGCATTACTAGATTAGTGCGAAAGGAAAAAAAACGTAGAAAACGTGGTAAACCAAGCCACGACAAAACAAGTATGATGCACGTGATGGGGCTTTTGGCGTCGACTAAAGTTCTAACGGCCTGAAGGTTCCCAACGATACCATAGAATGGTCCAAAAAGTGTCGTAAAGCGACCGCCTATTCCTTCCCACGAACTCAGGCCACTTTCCAACCATTTACATAGGCAAATGATTGAATCATGTCGGCTGAATCCGCTTACCAGAATGGAGGCCAACCGTCCGGCTAGCTTTAAGGGTTCGAGCGGGTTGGGTTTCGAGAACATTACCCAGGACTCGTGTCCCAGGGTGTCCTTACTCCCCATCCTAAACTTATTTGGTAAGGCGACCCTTGGGTGTAGGGCCTATGCATGCAATGCGTATGAAAGTTGATCAAAGCAATAACAAATAGTCACGAAAACAGTTTATTAAATAAAGAAAATAAAAAAAACAAACACCTTTAAGAAAACCGGCTTCGACCCTACTAGTCCCCAGTGAAGTCGCCAAACTGTCGCACCCCCTTTTTTCGTTGAAAACGAGTTTAAGGTTCGCGGCGGATGCTAAGCATAAATGGATGCTTCGCATAATACAATGAAGTCGCCACCCTATTTTCTAAGGTTTAGGGAACCTAATGTCATGGCATAAAATAAAAAAACTAAGGCACAATTGGTCTAAACCATTGAACAAAGGTTCGAGGTCGTATTGTGGACTTGGGAAGGTGTTAGGCACCCAAGTCACACCCTTAAAAAGGTTACCGGTTATAAAGCGAGAGGTGTTTGTTATGTTTAATATTTTTAACACGAAAATAAATAATCGAAGCATGTCAACCTCCTCTTCCCACGAACTTAAGTCACTTTCCGATCATTTACATAGGCCAATGATCGAATCGTGCCAACAAAGTCCGCTTACCGAATTGGGACACTTTCCGATTATTTAACATTTTGGCACGATTTGGCCCTCAAAGGTAACGTTACATCTTAGCATATTTTGTTGGGACATGTTATTTCCGATTGGGACACGAAGGACGGGGTTACCGTTTGTTCGTTATGCTAGAGCGGGCGTTCCCCTTTTCATCGAGCCATGCTGTTAGCCCAAAGGGTATTCGAACCTGTTTTGATAATGTAACGACTCATAAATTAATTAGATAGCTAATTGGATTTTAAGTGTGAATGTGTGTAGTTTGCGAAGAACATTTAATTGAAGCAACGAATTCAAGGAATCGCAAGCTCAAGATCAAGTGTTGTTTAGGATCGAATTTATATGTAAGTATGAATTATTTTAACACTTGATTTGTGTTCAAATACCTCAGAGTTTAAGGGTCAAAAGGTTTTGTGTCAAACAAGTTTTGAAAAAGATTTTAAGTGTTTTGTATCAGGTGCTAAACGTGAATCACGTTTAGGGTGAAACGTAATCACGGTGAGATATTTTCTCTTACCGTGATCACGGTTAATCCTTAACGTGATCACGGTTAGCCATGTCAAAAACGATTTCAATTCCAGAAGATAGCGTGAATCACGGTTAAGGGTTAAACGTGAATCACGGTGAGATATTTTCTCTTACCGTGATCACGGTTGGTCTTAAACGTGATCACGTTTATCTCGTGTCCAAAACACCATTTTACATCCGAAGGTAACGTGAATCACGTTAAGGGGTTTAACGTGATCACGGTTAAGCAACCGTGATCACGGTTAGACCTAAACGTGAATCACGTCAGTCTAACGACTAGTTTTTTCAAAAGACTTGAGGAGCTCGTCCTAACCGTGATCACGTTAGTCCCTAACCGTGATCACGTTTAGAAGCAGACAAGTTCCAAGAGTCACTTTGTCCACTTAAAACGGTCCTTTTTGTTCCCATACTCTCTTGTCCGGCCTTCCCTCTGCCAAACACTATATATACTCATCTTAGATGAGTTAGATAGTAATGATGAACAATCAAACATAGAGAGAAATTTTGAGAAAGCCTATTCATACAAAATTCCATTTTTACAAACTCCAAAAGTCAAAACACTCATACACAAGCTGTCTTTAAAAGTTCAATCTTATCTTGTGTCTTTTTGGGAGTTCTTTTGAAGCTTTCTTTCTGAGGTAATTTGTTCATTTTATTGGTGTTGAATTAATTATACATTTATTCATTTTGTGTACACCAATTGTTTGTTGCATATTGAGATATATTTCTTGTTAAGGTTTGAAAAGTGTACCTAACACTTTTGGGTTTAAGGGTAGTGTTCTCATCCCTTGAAAAGAGAACTTAGGTTGTGGTTGAGCCCTTGAAAAACCATAGGTTATAGTTGTGCCTTGAAAAACTATTAATAGGTTGTTAGTGAGCCTTTGAAAACTATTGTAAGGTTGTTGGTTAGCCCCGGAAAACCAAAGTGTAAGGTTGTGAGCTGAACCCGTGAAAAGCTCTAGTGAATAGCAAAGGTTTGCATTCGAAAATCCTAAGAGGAGGACTCTTAGGTAGTGGAGTACAATTCGTGTGAATTGGAACCACTATACATCTTTGTGTATTGCTATTCTCTCATCTCTATTATGCAGAAAATTGTGAAGTTTTAATTGGGACTATTCACCCCCCCCCCCCCCCTCTAATCCATTCATTGACTAATCATCAATTGGTAGCGGAGCAAGGTCACTTGGAACAAGGTTCAGCAACCTCAAGTGAACGATTCTAATGGATAGAGGAAGTATTGCCAGCACTTCAGATAGAGGAGCTTTCAATCAACCACCTTACCTAGATGGCAACAACTATCTTCATTGGAAGATTAAGATGAAGACCTTCCTTACGTCTCTCAACTGTGAATTGTGGGATTGTGTCGAGAAAGGTTTTGTGGCTCCAACTGAACCAGCTGGAACAGATGGGACTACAAGGATTCTTGACTTTGAGAGATGGACTAATGCACAGAAGACAAGGAAAACTTTGGAAGCTAAAGCCATGTATGCACTTCAAGTTTCTATTTCTTTTGGTGAGTTCAATCGCATCAGCTCTTGCAAAACAGCAAAGCAGATTTGGGACACTTTGGAGATGGCGCATGAGGGTACTGCCCAAGTTCGTGATCTTCGATTGGACCAACTCAAGACTGAGTATGAGCTATTCAAGATGATGCAAGGAGAGTCTATCTATGATCTCAGCACAAGATTGCAAAATCTGTGCAGCTCCATGGATAACCTCGGATTGACTCAAAGTGATTCGAAAATGGTGAGGAAACTTTTGAGCATTCTTCCAAGCAAGTGGGTAGCAATCAAGACCACAATCAAGCAAAAGGAAGTGAAGCCATCATTGATAACAATTGGATTGCTCCTGACGGCAATATTGTAGCTACGGCATCTATCCTTGACGAGTTTCTATACGCTTCCCTGAAAAACCAACCTATCGCCCGGGCCGGCGGACGTTTCCTAGGATGGTCGACTTCAGCGGGGGGGGATCTCATGCATCTTTACGCGCACGGCGTCATCCCATCCTAGGGGAACGGAGAGGATGTCGCTCCTGATAGGCCTTACGTGATTATCGCCCACGATGGCTTACCTATTATCGCTGGAAGCGATATCTTCGGATGATGCTTATCGCTGCACCCTTATCGCTGTCAGGTATCGCCAACTTCGGCCTATAAATACCCCCATCTTTCCAAACAGAAGGTAAGATCGAGATCATCTTGGAGAACCTCTACCATTCTAAAAACCCGAACTGACTTAAGCATCGGAGTGTCTACGCCGGAGTCCCCCTCCGGCGCTTTACAGGTACCTCCGACGCCGATCGCTTCCCCTCCGACTAGCTGTAGCAACCGTTTCCGACCCGAAGAGATCTCGGATCTTATCAAATGGTGCTCTCGTTGAGAGCTTTGGTGTATTAAGTGAGCGTCCTTAATAGCCAAGCTCTGTTTAGTTGGGAGATCGGAACGGTTATGACAGCCAGATCGGAGCCAGACCGGTCTACATTTTCCAATATTCCTTTCTCAACTCGCAGGCGGTTATTTCCTTTTGCTACTGCTGACCTCTCTATGACGACACAATCGACTATCTCGGGACCTCTGGACCTCTCGGTCGGGATCGCCGGAGGATCTATCTCCTCACAGACGGTCATTTCTTCATCACAGACGGTGGGATCTGATCTTTATACTCCTCTTTTGGAAGGGTCTGTGCTTAACAATGAAAATCCCTTTGCTATGGAAATAGCGGCCCTTCGTTCCCGCTTGGAATATTTGACTGAAATGGCCACTAGAGTCACGCCTGGTGCTTCTGGATCTAGCGTTCCTCCTCGCGTCATGTTCACACCATCTATTGTTGCTGATCGACCTTTGCCCCCGTTGTTTCCAGAGAACCCCCAAGTGCCTTTATCCGCAGGAAATCCCCCGGTTGGTCACGTACAGCTCACTCAAGGAGGAGTAGAGGCTTATGTACCACAAATGCCGCAAAGACTTCTTCTGCAGGAAGACAGGCAGCTTGAGGCGTTGAGGAACCGTTGGGCCGGACGGAGGGAAGGAACAAACAGGAGTTTATCTCCCGTATACAGTGAAAGATCCAGTAGCAGAAGATATCGAAGTCGTTCTCCCAGGAGTCGCAGTCGGTCTCCCAGGCGACATCATATACCTGAACCAAGGGAAGGAGGGCGACAAGGAGACATATCTCCCCCACGTCATGCGCGTGAGATTCTTGATGATACCTCAGGTCACCCTTTCAGTCGTCGTATAAGACGTCACAGGGTCAGCAGGCGAGTGAAGCTTCCCGCTGATACTTATGATGGTACTAAAGATCCTATTTCGCACATCAACAAAGTGAAGGATTTCGTCCAGTTTCAAACCCACAGTGATGCGGCTTTATGTCAGATATTTGTTATGACCTTATCGGGAGTTGCTCGTCTTTGGTTTGAAGGTCTTCCTGGCGGATCCATTAGTAACTTCGCACAGTTGGAATCCAAATTTCGGAGCAGATTTAGTACAGCAATTCCAATTCGGAAATCTGCCGCAGCGTTATTTGACATACAGCGGAAGCCCCAAGAGACATTGAAAGAATTCCTCAGCCGATTCGATCTGGAAATGTCATTAACGCCGGGCGTTACCATTGATTTCGCCATAGAAGCTCTGAAAAGAAACTGCCATTATGGAAAACTGAAAGATGCATTGATGGTGGATCCTCCAATATCCTTGGACGCACTAAGACTTAAAGCCCATAATTATGCGAAAATGGAAGAAGAAGAAAATAGAAATAGAACATTTAATATGCCGCCTGGGGCACCTCACATCCCTGCCGCTCCCGCAAATCCTCTGGTTGACGATCATTACACTGATGATTACGCTCGACGGAAAGATTACACCCCAAAGACCTACGATAAGCAAAAAGGAAATTCCTCGAAAGGAAAACAAGGTAGTTCCCCTCATCAGCGTCAAGGGAACGCTAACAAAAATCGGGCGTATGATCCGGATTTTCCCTCCTTGAATGTACCAAGAGCGGAGATCTTGGCGATAGCGGAACAGCGAGATCTTCCTATCCGTTATCCTGCACCCACGAAACCTGGAGTGCTTTTAGGCAGAAGAGAAAACGCTTACTGTAAATTCCATAAAGCCAGAGGACATTCCACAGAGGCTTGCAGAGAATTAAAGTGGGCGATAGAACGCTTGGTAGAGGAAGGATATCTGGGAGAATTTGCGACTCAAGTAAGGGAAGATGCCCGAAACAATCCGATAAGAAGAGCGGCAGACGAACGACCAAGGCCCCCTCCAGTCCCACAGCCGGATAACGCTCCCAAAGGAAAGGGTGTGGAAACCTTCGCGATAGATGGCGACGACATCCCCATAATCAATATCATAGCGGGAGGGATCCCCTACGCAGATGAATCAAAACAGTCGATGGTGGCGAAAGGGGAAAAGCGTAAGCGAGACGGCATGACAAAGAAAGGTGGAGCGATAGACATACTTGATCGCATGATCTTATCCTTTTCAGAAGAGGATGAAAAAGGTGTTATCTACCCCCATAATGACGCCTTGGTAGTCACACCTGTCATCGCCAGTCATGGTATAAGAAGGACTCTTATGGACAACGGGAGTGCCGTGAACCTTTTTTCGCTGGAAGCTTACAACCTCATGAAACGCCCCCACGATGAGTTAACGCCTAGTAAGAGACCCATAGTCGGAGTGGATGGGACCCCTATCCCTGTTACGGGAGTAATCACCTTACCCGTATACTTCCGAGAAGACACTTACAAACGGTCAGAGAATTTGTTGTTCCTTGTTGTGGATCTGAATCTGCCCTATAACGTCATACTCGGACGGCCTTTCCTCAATCGCTTTGGAGCGGCGATATCACAAAAACATCTAAAGATGAAATACCCCTCCTGGGACGGAGTGGTATCGATAAAAGGTGATCAGAAACTGGCGGCAGAATGTTATTCGCTCATGACCCAGACAAGCTGCGATAGATACGTGTGTATAGCGGCAGACCCCTACGAGCAGGATGATGAAAAGCGCGCTCAACCCCTTGACAAGATGGTACCCGTATCAGTGATAGGCAAAGAGGGAGCCAGCTTCCTGGTCAGCGATAAGCTCAGCCCAGCGGAAAATCTTCAACTGGCACGGCTGTTGAACAAATGCCAAGGAAATTTCGCATGGAAGCCCGCCGATATGCCAGGTATATCACGAGAAATAGCCGAGCACAGGATTAACGTTGACCCTGACGTCAAGCCAGTTCAGCAAAAACGACGGGCGTTCTCCACCGAAAAAGCGTCGGCTGTGGAAAAGGAGGTTGTAAAGCTCCTTGACGCGGGTTTCATTCGCGAAGTACAGTATCCCACTTGGTTAGCCAACCCGGTTCTTGTTCCTAAACCCAATGGAGACTGGCGTATATGCATTGACTTCACCGACTTGAACGACGCTTGTCCTAAGGATTGCTACCCGCTTCCTCGCATAGATCAGTTGGTTGATCAAACCGCTGGATACGCATATCTAAGCTCATTGGACGCCAATTCCGGATATCATCAAATCCCTATGGCCCTAGAGGATGAGGAGAAGACCGCCTTCCTTACTCCTAAAGCCACGTATTGCTACACAGCGATGCCATTTGGACTAAAGAACGCGGGGGCCACGTTTCAGCGAATGGCAAATAAGATTTTTGAGGAACAAATAGGGAGAAATGTGGAAGCATATGTTGACGACATACTGGTGAAGAGTGCGAATTTTCATGATCACCTGCAGGATCTAAAGGAAGTTTTTGATGTGATGAAAAGGTATCGCATGAAGCTAAACCCCCGGAAGTGCATGTTTGCATTCCAGACGGGTAAGTTCTTGGGCTACGTAGTTAGCCAGAAAGGTATCCAGCCTAATCCTTCCAAGGTTAAAGCTATACATGATATGATATCGCCGAGAACCGTTAAGGAAGTGCAAAGGCTAACGGGGCGCGTTATCGCTCTGGGACGATTCGTCTCCAAGCAAGGAGAAAAGTGCCTCCCTTTTTTCAAAGTCATACGACGGAAAGCCACGTTTGGGTGGACCCCAGAATGTGAGCAAGCATTTGTGGACTTAAAGGACTATTTATCATCTGATTTATTATTGACAAGGCCCGAGTCCGGCGATACCCTATACTTATACTTGAGCGCGGCGGACGAAGTGGTCAGCGCCGTCCTTGTTCATGACGATAACCACACTCATCGCCCAGTTTACTTCGTGAGTCATGTCTTAAAGGACGCGGAACTGCGATATGCTCGTATTGAGAAAATAGCGTTCGCCCTTATACAAGCCGCCCGCAAGATGGACCGATACTTCCAGTCTTATCCTATCGTTGTACTTACAGACCAACCCTTGAAGAGGATATTTCGAAAGCCTGAATCTTCAGGAAGAATGCTGATCTGGGCCCTAGAACTCGAACAATATGGTTTGAGGTACCAGTCCCGGCCATCCGTAAAGGCTCGGGTCCTTGCTGATTTTATAGCAGAGTGTACTTTCACAGAGGACCCTTTGAGTGGTGTACCTGAAGCGGAATGGAACGATATGGATCTCCCATTCCCAGAAACATATACGGATCTTTGGATCGTTCATGTGGACGGAACCAAAAACCAAGAACTGGCGGGGGCCGGAGTCTTCATAAACGGGTCGCACGATATGCATATACGGTATGCTATTCGAATCTTGCAGCCTTTGTCCAATAACGCAGCCGAATATGAGGCGTTGCTAGCTGGACTCAGAATAGGAAGAGAGTTTTCTTCAAAGGGAAGGCGCGATACCGGCCAAACAGGAGATCTGCGTCTAAAAATTTGTGGAGACTCCAAACTGATAATTGACCAGGTCTCAGGACACTCTCAGGCTCGAGAACCTATTATGGTGCAATACCTCTCTAAGGTAACGCGAGAACTAGTGGAAATAAAGAAAGAGGGCATGCAAGTCAGCTTCGAGCACGTTCCCCGAGAGGAAAACGCTGAAGCCGATTACCTTGCCAAGCTGGCCGCGAATCCTGAAGCATCCATACCTAAAGATGTGTATTATCGTGAGCTATCGGTGCCGTCCTTCATGGAGGAACAAGCCTCTTTGTGTGTGAATGAGCTCGAGAATGATTGGCGGATTCCAGTAATAAAATACCTGATGCACGAAGAGCTGCCTGACGGTAACGCTGAAAAGATGAAAGTGTTAAGACAGGCTGCTCGTTGCACGTACTATAACGGGGATCTAATTCGAAGATGTTTTTCTCACCCCGGCGCCAAATGTATAACCGAACAAGAGGACCTTCACACCTTACGCGAAATCCACGAAGGGATATGCGGAATGCACGCGTCAGGCGGCACCATGGCGGCACAAGTTTTCAGATCAGGATTCTACTGGCCCACCATACGAAGGGATTGCCACAATTATGTACAAGCTTGCCCCAAATGTCAGGAATTTGCTAAAATTCCTCGACGTCCGGCCACGGAAATATCGGAAATCATCGCCCCTTGCCCTTTTGCCAAATGGGGGATTGACATCCTGGGTCCATTTCCAAAGGCAAGGTCCCAACTGAAATTTGTGATAGTGGCTGTGGACTATTTTACAAAGTGGGCGGAAGCTGAAGCGGTTGCCACAATCACGGCAGAAAAAACATGGCGTTTTTTCAAACATCAAGTTATCATGAGATTCGAGGTGCCTCGTATCCTTGTCAGCGATAACGGGACCCAGTTCACCAGCCAATTCTTCAAAGACCAATGTTCAGAATTCGGGATTGAGCAGAGATTCTCTTCCGTGGCTCACCCACAAACCAACGGACAGGCAGAGGTAACTAATAGGAGCATCCTCAGCGGTATTAAGAAAAACATAGAGGGGTCTAAGAAGAAGTGGGCTGATGAATTGCCATACGTGATGTGGGCATACCGCATGACCGAAAAAGTTAGCACTGGAGAAACGCCTTTCGCGTTGGCTTTTGGAACTGAAGCCGTTACGCTAGTGGAAATTGGGGCCATGAGCCTACGGGTGGCTCACTTTCGTGAGGAGCGAAATGAGGAACGGTTACGTGCTAACCTGGACGCGTTACCAGAGGTTCGAGAAGAAGTCCTACTGAAAACGCAACACTACAAAAGAAAAATGGCCCGTTATCATAACAGGCAGGTCAAAGAGCGATTGTTGAAAAACGGTGACCTGGTGCTCCGAGACAGGCGAGCAACCGGACAACGTATGGGAAAGCTTAGTCCTAACTGGGAAGGACCGTATCGCGTAACCCACGTTGTCGGAAGAGGGGCCTATCGCCTGGAGACACTTGACGGTACGCCCGTATCCAACTCCTGGAATATCGCTCATTTGAAGTTATATTATCCTAGAGTTTAATTTTATCTGCACTATTTGGATTATAACGACCCTAACCGTGGCTAACGCTCAATAGGAGAGTTTTCGTGGGTTTGTGGTTGCTTTTGTGCAGATAAAAAGGGGGGTACCTTGGGAGTGAAAAGTCCTATCCTTGTGATGGTCGGTCTTGATCAGATGGCCCACTAAGTGAGGGCACGACCCCAGTGTATCCTTGATTAGCGTCGGATTGAAAGATCCTTGACGCCCCCGGGGGTGAAAAGTCCTATCCTTGTGATGACCGATCTTGATCAGATGGCTCACTAAGTGAGGGCACTGCCCGGTATCTTTGGGAGTGAAAAGTTCTTTAATGATAACCGATCTCGTGGAGACGGTACATCAAAACAAGACACGCCCCAAAGAGTTAGAAACTCTGTTTAGAAACAAGAATCCTATCTTAACGGTCGGGCTGGTGCAGCTAAACCATTAAGTAAGGACACGGTTCTAAACGAGAGGACAACGCCTATAAAAGTGAAAATTCCCTAGCCTTGTGATAGCCGTCCAGATCCGACAGCTCACGAGATGAGGCACTTAGAAAGGCCGAACGAGAGATAAGGGAAACGTGAAGGATCGCGTAATTCCAGCTAGTAACCGGATGAGTAATCCCTGGCGAAGTATAGAGCCGAGGGACAACGCGATTCGAAACGGGTTCCGTGATAAAGCCCAATGATGGCAGCAAACAGGCTCCTACGGGTAATCACTGTCTCTCAAATCTCGTTTTGTTATTGACGATCTACAATTAGAAATGTGCAGAATACTTCTGAGCAGCGGAAGGAGCGGTGGTTATGATACCGATAGGCTTATCGAAAGGCCAAACCGACATAGATCTTGGTCATCTTGGTATAAATACCAAGGATCTGCTCAAGAAAGTAAACGCACCGTGAGGATAAGGCAACCTCAGTGACGAGAGAAGTCTCGCGATGAGAAAAATAAAAGAGGAACACCGATAAAGGGATTGTCTAGAAATATTAAAGGCATCTCAAGGATTTACAAAGATTCACTGTTCAAAATATTTATGCTGCAAAGGCAAAAGACAAAAGCCAAGCGATATTTGATCGCTGGAGGGAACGGCAAAATATCGCGACACATCAGCTCTCGGGGTCTTTTCGTTTCCAGCCCGCTGCCTTGGCTTGGCGATAGCCTGCCTCGTTGATATGGGCAGAACTTTGTAGAAAGGCTTTCGCGACATCTTCGCCCTTGTACGCATCCACCCCATGAATTTCTTCGAAACACTTAACTAGAACACGGGCGGTCTGTTCAGCATGCCACCAGCCCATATCGACTGACTCTTCCGCCAAAGCTGCCTTCTCCTTTTCTAAAGAGGACTTCTCACTCTCCAAAGCAGTCACTTTGGCCTGTTCCTCTGACAAAGCCGTTTCCAGAGCGGAATGTTGTTTCTGTAACTCGTGGTGAGCCAGCAGTATCTTGGACCGATCTGCCAACACCTTTTTCTTTTCATCTTGCTCCTTGGACAGCTCCGCCGAAACAGAACGGAGGGAAACAGTCCGATGCTTCACCTCCTCCGCCCAGTAGTGAAATTTCATCATATTGGAGAAAAGGCTAGCACGGAAAGAGTTCACTTGGTCATCTTCCGCCAGGGAAAGGAAAGCTTCCCGTTCTGCAGATGAGGCCAGAATTTGAGAAGCCAGCAGCGCAGAAACCTCATCTGAACCATCGCCCCCGATGGCTGCCAAACCACGGGTACGGAAGTCGAACAACTCAACCTGATGGGTCACTTCGCCGAGCCCGTTTAATGGACAAAGATCCGCCGCAAAATTGAAAGAGGTTTCGGCTTCATTATAGCGTTGCCGCCAAGGAACGCTAGAGGGAACGAAAGCCAGAGGACCAGGGGCGCGAACCTGTGAAGAAGAACTGCCCGGGGGCAGGAAGGTACCATGAGGCTGATAGCCCGAAAGGTCCTGCAAGACGTCTTGATAGCCTAAAGAAGAGGAATAATGATGCACAGGCCCACCAAAGGAACTGGGCGTAGCACCAAAGGGGTCCGCACCTCCTAGGTCCCCCAAAACTTCCGCGGAATGTCCACCTGGAGGAACCACTGCGGAATTAGGAACGTTAACGGAACCACCTTCCCCCGCGATGTTAGAGGAGGGTATGTTCTCATCCTTGCCTTCTATCCGGGCCCTCTTCGCGGAACCCCTCAGCACATAAGAGAGATTCATATCGCCTGAAGGAGCGGAAGCAGTAACTACAACGGCCTCCTGCAAGGACTACAAATTGAGAAAAAAGGAAAATAGATCAAATGACGAAAGATATTGAGGCACAACACGCTTACGGTAGCGGTGTTGAGGGAAGGTAGTGCCTCAGAAGAACCCGCAGCGTCGGGAGAAGGAGTAAGAGTGGCGATACTCCGTGTTCTTTTCTTCTTTTTTCCTCTGGCAATGGCCTTAGGAGCCTGAGAAGACGAGGGAGCAGCAACGGTCACGATGGGAACACCTTCAGGGATGTCGGTATCCCCTTCGCCAACTGAGGAGGAGGATACTTGAGCGAGATTCGCGGAAGTAGCCGGAAGCTCAGAAGGATTATCAGTGGCCTCTGAATCGAGCTTTTCCCTTTCTTCTCTATTATGAGCTTTCCTTAAGCGTCTTCTTACGCTTTCCGGTTTATAATCAGGATCCGTCGCTGCAAAATCACAAAATAACGTCAGCGTTAGTATCAGTGATGAAAGGGAAAGGTAGCGTGATACTCACGTCTAACGCACTCCTGAATGGCCATTCTGCAGGCCGTGAGTCGAATATGAACGCTGATCTCCAGTTGGAGTAAGGTGTTTAACCATCCTTGTTCACGAGCGGGAAGTGTCCCTGGTCGACTCCAAACGCCATCTTGGACGTCCTGATTGAACCCAGAACGCCACTCGGGACCAGGAGCGTCAGGAAAATTTATCAGAAAGAACTCCTTTTTCCAAGCCTCAACAGAAGACTCAATATGGAGCAACTTCCAAGTAAAAGACTTGAGAGAATCATCGTCAAAGCGAGGCGATATGGTTATCACACCCCGGCACTTCATCAATTTAAAAAGGGATCTAAGCAGCAAAAGAGAAGGGGAAGTGATCCCCTTATATCTACAGAGTTCCAAAAAAGCATAAACACAGCAATATGCATTTGGGGCTAACTGGGCAGGATTGAAATTGCCAGCAATAAGCAAACCCTTGACGAAAGAATCGATAGGGAGCCGAAAACCGTAGCGAAACATCTGGGCATATAACACCCTTTGATTGCCGGTCAGAACGTTGTTTAAACGAACTGACCTAGGGGCAACAACAGCTTGGCAACCGTCAGGAATAACGGCACCGTGAGTAGCCAAATGCTCCTGGAGAATGGCCTCCGTGGTAATAACACTGACCGTGGTATCCATTTTCTTCTCATCGATGGATTTTGACTCAGAACGGCGAGTCTTTGCCATGGCAGGACTAAGGAAATAGAAATGAAGAAGACGAGGGAAAGGAAGGGAAGTACCTTTGAAAGGAAAGAACTTTGAAAGCCTTGAATGGAGGTGAGAAGGGCAAGACGGCCGAGAGATAATATGAAAAAGTGGAGTGAAAAAGAAAAGGGAAGAAATAAAGAGGGTTTATAACCCTAGCAATTAAAAGGAAACGACGGATGCTGCAGTCGTTGTGTCGAAGCGGCATGAGGGATAAGACTCAAGCAATGAGTACGACTCTAGAAGAAGCGCGACAAGCGCTTCGATCTTGTTAAAATTTCTAAACACGCTAAGGTGGAGAGGCAGAAGAAACGAACACGTGTGTCTGCACCATCATGACTTTTCCCGCGCACCGACGGAAGGGTCGCGAGCATTAAATGCTCTGGAAAGTAGATGTGACTTTTTGATAAAAAGCAAAAGCGATATCACAAGAAAGGAAATGATACAAATCGGCGTTGAATAAAAGAACAGTTCTCAAGACAGTACAAGAGAGCGAAATAAAATAAGATATCGCCCGAAGAGCAAGGTACCGATATCGCCGCGAGATAGGACGTTATTACAAGACATGGAAAACAAATAGCAATGTTCTTCAATGGATCAATTAAGAGTCATCGCATGCCTCGCCGTCATCATTCCCTTGCTTTTCCCCAGAAGAAGGAAAACCCCTTTCGCCTTCACTAAGATCTTTAATTTTTTGGGAAGCGTAATCGGCCAGCATGGATGAATCGACGGCGCCTCGGATATGGAGATCCACAAATCCTGCGATACAAACCTCGATGGTCTTATTCTTCCACCAGGCTATCCTCGAAGGAACTTTGGCCAAATCGGCATCACGAGATGACAACTCTTCACGAAGGAAGACGTTCTTTTTATCAGCCACCACCAGTTCCGCCTCCATTAGCTCTGCTCTCGCTTTCCCCTTCGACTTCTCCCGAGAAAGTTCAGCGCGACAATCCTCCAACTCCGCCCGAGTTCGTTCTTGCAACTGCGATAGCTCCTTCGCCTTCGCCAAGGCCGCGTCTAATTGATCCTGCAAATCCGAAGAGGGTCGAGTTTTGTTACGCTGGTCTTCAAGAAAATAATGAAATTTCCAAAAGCTAGCCAGCATGTCGTTCATGAGGTGTGATTGTCGTGTCTCGGGAGCATGCTGTAAAAACTCTTCCCTGTCCTTGGAAGAAGTAAACATCTGTCCCACTATGGGACCCACGGGCTCTTCTCGCGATAACGGATTCGATATTCCTAAGGCACGAAGCCCGTCAGTGCCGAAAGAGGACAAATCCAGCTGATATCCAGTGGGGCCCTGGGACCTCTGAGGAGAAAGGTTGGCGATATAAGGAGGGGAACAACTTTTTGCGCAATCACCAACGCCCGAAATTGAAGACAGAAACAAAAGGGGAGGCTTCCGTGGGAGAAGTTCAGGAGGAACGCTTAAATTCGAAACCGGTAGGGTTGCCTCTGGGATAAAAGAACCTATCGGGGAAGCAGGATGGCCCGATGACAAAGGAGAGGTCGCGGCTGCTGAGGTCTCATTGTTTTCGATAGAAACGGCGGAAGGTACCCTGATAGCTTTGATATTTTTCACCACTTGCGAAGTACTCGCGGCATGAGAAGCGTTAATATTCTCGGGGGGGACCGCGTTAACTCCCTTCAAAGGGGGAACTGGGGGGTTAGTTTTCTCTGTGCGAACCTTCTTTACGAGATGCTCCGTCTCTTCTGCAATTTCTTCGCTATCGTCCTCAGCCGATTCCGCCGTGTCATCATTCCTCCGCGACCTAAGTTTCATCCTTTGAGCAATAGTAGGATGACGTAATTCAGGACCAGTGTCCATGCTCTCGCTATCGCTGTCGATTTTCTCAAACACAGGATCGCCTTGAGCTACCCTCTTGCCACGGGACGGAAGCCAATTTTCAAGGAAACAAGAAGGTCGAGTGGAGGCTCTGCGAGTTGTGACGGTTTTAGTCCTTTCCCTTCCAGGCGGAATGGGTGGGCGGCGGGAATTTTCAGGCGGAGGAGAAGGAGGCAGCGACTGGAGAGGTGTCACGTTCAAAGGGGCGTCACTTTCCCCAGAATAACTACTCTCAGCGTTACCTGCCAACAAAACATATTAGCAAATTAAGAAGATTGAAGCGATAAAGAAGAAAAAGGAAACTCACCCACAACGCACTCTGACAAGGGCCTGAACCGAGCAAACTCCCGGATACGGAAAGACCCTTCTATTTCTAACAAGGCGCTAACGTTGGAAACATCCTGGCTTGACAGCGCTTCCGGTCTTTTCCAAACGCCACTATTGATTTTTCGATTGAAACCCCCGCGCCAGAGTCGTGACGGCAAACGAAGGGTGAAAAAGCCAGACTTCCAGTCATCTACGTGTTCCTCTAAACCTTGAAAGTTCCGCCAGAACAGTTGCACAATGACATCATCCCATCTGGGGGTAATATCTACCAGGCAGTCGCGACAACTCAAGACAAAGAACGTGCGGAATAGATCAAGCGATGGAGCAAATATACGCTTCATCTCGCATGAACGAAGGAAAGCGTAAATACCACACCAAGAGGGTGGAGTAATCTGGACGGGATTAAGGTCGTAATGATCTAGCAGTTTCAACAGAGAAGTATGGAGTGGGAAACGGAATCCGTAAGTAAACATCTTGAAATAAACTAACCGGAATGTTCCCCACATGGCGTCAGGCAGCCGAGTGTCCTTCAAAGAGACAAAAGGGCGATAGCCCGTGGGAAAAGTAATACCACTCTCCTCTAATTCAACCCTCAAAACCTCATTACAATTGAATATGCTGCGAGTTCTCCTAGCTTCAGGATCTATGGGGTTTTCAACAGTTGAAGACATAAGGGACAGGGAAAGTAAATCTACGGCGGTAGAAGGAGTAAATACCTGGAGCAAAAAGCCAGTGAGCCGGTCGCCGGCACCAGTGAGCGGTCGCAGTAAAACCTCTCGAAGAAAAGAAGTGCAGAAGAGAGAGAAAATGTGCAGAAACTCAAAATATTTGCAAAAGCAGTAAAAGAGAGAGATGATTTCCTTATAAAGGAAAGCCTAAAGAAGAGACAGCCTGTAAAAATGAAACACGCACAGAACAGAAAAAGACACGTGGATAGTCATTTGTGCCTTCCGAAAGAAGACAGTTACCGATTAGAAGTTGAAGGCAGTTACCCGTAGCGAAAGGGACGCTTCCGCGATAACCCGGAACGCTCAGAAAGAAACAATAAGTAAGCGATGAGAAGCGAAAAGGAAGTAAAACCATCGTTCATTATTATGAGGAAGGCCATACGGCATCTACAAAAAGAAGGATTAGGCCCTACTCTTCACCGTCGGACCAAGTAATGCCGTAGCAATAGACTACGTCCTCTACGTCATCGCCACCCCAGAAGGGTGAATCCACAACAGTAGGGGGAGAAGACTCACCGACCCTCTTTCTAGCGGCAGTAGTCGACCCGGTTGTTTTCTCCTTAACGCTTGGCGATACTGCATCAACGGCTGAACCAGCAGAAGGAACCCACGGAGGCGAATCACTCAAAAGAGGAAACGATTTTTTCTCCTCCCTAGCCAGAGAAGCCAGAGAGTCGAAAAATGACTTAGAGGCCTTGGCAGCCTCCTTCCTTCGTTGTTCAACTTCCTTCCTCCGCCTCTTACGACCTCGCCGGCGGACAACCGGCCTCCAAGGAGGCGATGGGGGAGGATTATCTGTGTCAGGGGTAGTCGGAGGAGATGGCGGTGAATTCCCCGAAGCCGTACCTAGCAAATAAGAATCAGCCATGAGACTCGCAGAGGATCTATAACGAAGAAAAATAAAGGAGAAAGAAATGGATAAGAATGAAGGAGGAAAAGCCTCATTAAATAGCCGGGAAAAGAAGAAACGAGACTCTTCGATCCTCCAACACGACTCTTGAAGATTGGCACGTGTACAGTCTGAAGTGCAAATGTAGATTTGCAGTCATGCCTGTTGAAATCTCGCGCAAATCAAGAATAATGCTAATATCTACTGATCAGTTGTTATAATGAGGACGGCGCGGAGTTAAGGCAGAACGATCAACCGAAAAACCGCCCAATGGCAAGACAGTTTTCAGTTGGGCTAAGAATATTCCTTGGAACATGACAAAGAGCGCAGTAAAGAAGAAGAACAGTTACAAGGCGGACTGATTGAAACGATTTATTTATTATGGCCTACCGGCCGAAAGATACAATTACAAGGCAAGAGGAAAAGAAAAAGGCCCAAAGGGAGCCACCATTATCAGGTGTCAGAACCAGTATCCTCGGGCACCTCAGGAAGGTCCCTCAAGGAATCCATGACCAGGACAAGATCATGGGAAGTGGCCCTCATCCCCTTCAGGCAGCACCCCAACATGTCCTTACGCTGCTGCAGCATGGCGATTACTACCTGAATCCGAGCGATGGAGGCGGACAGCTTTGATACGCTCTCCAAAGGACTGAAGTCCTCCAGGGAAATGGCCCCCAGCCGGGAATAAAGCGGAGTCAGCATTCCTTGCAGCTCCAGAATATCCTCAGAAGTCTTGACCAGCATGTTCTCCAGGAAACTGACGTCACCGTCGTTGAGGTTCCTGAGTGAATGACCCTTGGAGAGAAGAAAATTCTTAGTCAAATGATCCATGATGCTAGCTGATAAAGATGAGGAGAACGTGGGTGGAGAAAGCTCTCCGATTTATAGGCTCCAGTGAAGGGAGGCCTTGGGAAAAGAAATTGAGGTCCTCAAAAGACGAGCCACCCCGATAACCTCGAGGATTGATAAGCGTAGAACGAAAGGGACGGGTGACGTTCACGATACAGATACTGGAAGGAGTACGAGGCAGAGTCTGAAAAACGTTGAGAGGCACGGTGTCACTGGTAGCCCTGACGCTAAAACCATAAGGTTACCGGTATCCACAGTGTAAGGCCGCGTTGATGTCGCAGGTGGCCCTGGATGCGTAAAACCGCGATGACATCACAGGCGTCTGGTGGTATGAAGCCGCGCTAATCATAAGGTAGCTAATGGTATAAAGCCACGCTGATACCGCTGTTTTCTCGAGCGTAAAAGAAAAATTGGGCTCGTGTAACCTCGAACCTCTGTAAGTATAAAGTTTGCTAACTTCTATATAAGTTTCTATCTCCTCTGTGTCTTTGCAGAACACTTGGAGGGACGATAGACCCGAAATATATGCCAGCCCATGGTACGGCCTGGTTGAATATACACGACGATATCGCAAGCGACCTATTGACGGTCCTTCCATGACTCGAACAAAGCTGAGACTTCATAAGTCCTATTGAAAGGCCAAATGGGCCAGTATCGCTGAATAAAAGTAAAGCCTTCAGAATCACGAGCGCCCCAGCGGCCTCCTAGTAGAATTCTTAATGTCTCGAGGAGACAGGTCTTTTTGACAAGAAACAAGGACGAACTTGACCGAGTTAGTGGAAAGTTGTGGATCTAAGCCCTCGTTCCGCATTGGGATTGATCAGCCTTTGAACAATAAAGAAAGCTCAAGCCCTTGGAAATATCGCCTCATGACAGAGCAAACCCCTATCTAAAGATATCAGACATGGATAGCCCTTGGTGAACACTCGGGCTAGTTTTCAGTTGGGCTTATGATAACAATTGGATTGCTCCTGACGGCAATATTGTAGCTACGGCATCTATCCTTGACGAGTTTCTATACGCTTCCCTGAAAAACCAACCTATCGCCCGGGCCGGCGGACGTTTCCTAGGATGGTCGACTTCAACGGGGGGGGGATCTCATGCATCTTTACGCGCACGGCGTCATCCCATCCTAGGGGAACGGAGAGGATGTCGCTCCTGATAGGCCGTACGTGATTATCGCCCGCGATGGCTTACCTATTATCGCTGGAAGCGATATCTTCGGACGATGCTTATCGCTGCACCCTTATCGCTGTCAGGTATCGCCAACTTCGGCCTATAAATACCCCCATCTTTCCAAATAGAAGGTAAGATCGAGATCATCTTGGAGAACCTCTACCATTCTAAAAACCCAAACTGACTTAAGCATCGGAGTGTCTACGCCGGAGTCCCCCTCCGGCGCTTTGCAGGTACCTCCGACGCCGATCGCTTCCCCTCCGACTAGCTGTAGCAACCGTTTCCGACCCGAAGAGATCTCGGATCTTATCAATCATACACTCAACTTGTGAGTTCTCTTACAGCTTTTGAGCATGAGTTGGGTTTGTACAATTTGGAAGAGGCAAATGTCAAGGAAAAGAAGAGCATTGCCTTTGCGAGCAAAATGACTGAAGAAGATGAAGACACTCTTGCCTTCTTCACAAGAAAATTCCATAAGCATTGGAAATCCAAGAAGAACCAAATATCAAGGTGAGTCTTCTAACCATTCCAAGTTAAATTCTAATGCTGTGTGCTTTGAGTGTGACAAACCAGGACACATTAAGAGTGAGTGTCCTAGGCTTGAAAAGAAAAAGAGATATGAAAAGCATAGCTCAAAGTACAAGAAGGAGGGAAAGAAGCATCATAAGAGAGCATTTAAAGCTACATCCACATGGAGTGATGATGATGCAACCTCCAGCAGTATTTCTTTGGAATCCTCATCCGGAGATGAAGTAGCAAACTTGTGCCTTATGGCTCAAGATGATGATGAGGTAAGTTCTAGCAACTCTTCTTGTGATGAACGTGATTATGATGAATTGCAAGAAGTGTTTAATGAACTAGCAACTCGTTTTGATAATGCTAATAAGAAAAATGCTAGTCTTGTTAAGGAACTTGAAAGCCTTAAGATGGATATTAGCAAACTAGAAGAGCTTAATAAAGAGTTGACTAATAAGAATAAATTGCTTGAGATTTCTTGTGGTAAGCTTAAGGAAGAAAATGGCAAATGTGAGCTTTGTAAGAATTCTTCTAAGGAGATCTTTATTTTAGAAGAAAAGATTAAAACGCTTGAGAACACATTAGCTAAATATGTGCGTAGCAACCATAGCCATTATCAATGCATGAATGATCAAAAGAATCTTGGTAATATGCATGGCATTGGTTTTAATTCTTCCACAAGCATGAACAAGGCTAAAACCACTTTTGTCAAAGCAAATGCTTGTAATGATCATGCTAGTTCATCTAGAAGTCAAACCAAGTCCTCACATGCTAAACCTATTTATAAATGTAGCTATTGCAAGAAATTTGGTCATCTATCTTATTTTTGCTACATTCGTAGACGATATGTTGGTTGGAAACAAATTTGGGTACCAAAGGGTACTTGTGCAAATGAGGAAGGACCCAAACGTGGTTGGGTTCCTAGAGCTAATTGATTTGTTTTGTAGTTGTGCCGAAAACCCAGTGCAAATTAAAGATGATATTTATCGGGTGTTCGTGGCACATATCGGGTGATGAATCGAAGCTCACCCTTGTGGTAATTTTGGAGATGTTTTGTTTCAATTATTTTGTGATTATTTACTTAGTGTATTTGATCACTTGATTAATTGTTTCAGGGCTGAGAATCATGTTTTGTTTTGTTTTAAATGGTTTTTAGATGGTCTTAATCGTTTTCGGTTTGAAAATTTGTTTTTGGACTTGAAAAATTGGGAAATTCGGATTTCAGATCAGTACCTAACGTGATTCACGTTTAGGGTCTTAACGTGATTCACGGCAAGCAATTTTTGCTTAACGTGATCACGGTAAGACCTAACCGTGATCACGGTTAGGCACTGGGAATTAAAACACGCGTTTTTCCTTCTTCTTCCCAAAAATTCAGTTTTCTTCTCTCTCTTCAAACCCGAAAATCTCCATCTCCCTACTCGATTTTTCGCTGATTTCTCACTCAAATCTACTCCGATTTATATCAAACTTTGACAAATCATTACACATACATCTTTAAACAAAACCCATTTGTCGATTTTGAAATCCATCCACAAAATCCCGTGTTCCCCAAAATTTCCCCAATCCGAAACCCTAACTTCTAAATTCGGATTTTTGCTGTTTGTCTTCGATTTCTTCTGTTTGTAATGGCTAAAGGATCTTCCTCCAAGCGTCCTAGAGCTACTACACCAAATAAAAGACATCAAAGGATGCAACCAGAGCTGTCGCGCCTTCTTCTTCCGCGGAAACTGATTTTGAAGCTTTGGCAGCAGCGGACCCTCAATTCTATTGGCCTCCTACTGCATTTGACTCCAGGTTTTTTGTTAGTGAGGATGCTTTTGAAAATTATCATAATATTCTCAAGAAGGGTCAAATGATCAAGCCACACTTGTTTAATTTCAAGAATTTTATTAAGTGTGATATGCCTATGCTTGTGAATGCTCAAGGTTGGTCTGGAATGGTTGCTAGGTCTAGATTTTATAGTCCTGTGCTTGTCAAGACCTTTTATGCTAATTTGCAGTATAATCGAGCTATTAAATTTGCTGACCATTGTGTGATTACTTCTCGAATCTTTGGGAAAGATATTCGAGTTGATTTGGAGTTGATGTGCCGTATTTTGGGTGTTCCTAATGAGGGAATGTGTTTTTACAAGTCTCGGGGAACTATTGATCATCCTGATTTTTCAACTTTTGAGCAATGGAAAACAGTCGCTCCTACTGAACTCGTTCGTAAGCCGGTTCCTCTCAAGGCCTTGGATCCTTTGTGTTTTCTGCTTTACCACCTAGTGTCTAAGATCGTTCTTCCTAGGGTGGGTGATTTGAGCACGATTCCGGGTATAGAGGTTTGGATTCTGTTTTGCTTGCTGAAGCAAAAGAAGCTCAATCTTGGTTTTTTGGTGCTTAATCACATGGCTAAGGATCGCCTTAAAGGTCATGGGTCTATTGTTCATCTTCCGTATCCGCATCTAGTCATGGACATTTTGGAGGCTCATGACATTCGCATCCCGTATTGTGATGAGTTCACGAAAGCTTGTGTGGTGTATGATATGACACACATCACTTCTAGATGGAAGCTTCGTTTAGAAAATGGTTGACTTGCCTATGGATTTATTAAGGGTGCAGGCAAGCGTTTTGAGGTGGCTAGGGATCTCTCTTCTCTTGATGATGGTGCTAGTGCATCCTAACCTCCGGTTGAAGATGCTGAAATGGAAGAGGAAGAAGAGATAGGAGCTGAAGCTGATGGTGATGATGAAGAAGCTGCTGATGAAGAGTATGTGGATTTTACATCTTTAAGGGAGCAGGTGCTTGACCTCTCCTCGGACGTGGCTGATCTTCAGACTTCGATGAACCACCTTGGGATCCGATTCACGCAGCTCGATGAAAGGCTAGTAGCAAGAGATGCGAGGAATGAAGAGATGTTTCAAGCTATCTTGGCTCATCTTCCACCTCCTCCACCACAGTGATTTGTAGTCACTTTTGTTGGTTAGCGTTTTCTGTTTTCAAACTCTTTTGGTATATTAAGTAACTGACTTTATTTGGTTATTTTGGATGTTTGGTTATGGTTTGTAGTGTGCTTTGTTGGCACTCTATGTGATGATAACTGGATTGTCTTTATATTCTAGTTGCTTATTTGCCTTGTTTGTTTGCTTGCCTCTTTTAATTCTCCTACTTGTGTTATTAATTGATATTCTCCTATGTGTTTGGATGTTATATTCTCCTTTGATTGGTTTGGTTCCTTCTTTCTTTTTGTGCCTCCTTTTTGTTGATGACAAAGGGGGAGAAGTGGTAAGCAAAGGAGGAGAAGTATATTGCCTTTGAGCTTTGATGACAAAGGGGGAGAAGTTTATATAGGAGAGATATATGTTTATAGCTTTGTATGCTATGGGGGAGAATTTGTTAATTTGAGAAGTGCTATTGGTATGTGATTTGATTATTTGGTGATATCATTGGTAGCGCATTTTGGCAAGCTTGTTTGTTTTGGGTAGCTTCAATTGGTAGCGCAATTTGATCTCTCATTGATCTATATCAATTGGGAGCAATTTGTTTTATTGGCTTGCGTTTATTGATAGCTACTTTGGTAACGAAGTTGTGTGCAAGCTTGGTTGGAATTGATAGCAAATCTGCTTTTATTAATTGGTAGCTTGTTTATTCTTTGTCATGCTTCTTTGTGCAATCTAACGTTTTATGTAGGGGGAGCATTAATGCTCTTTATGCATTTCGTATAAGGGAAGCTTTTATGGCAAAGATATAGGGGGGGTATTTTCTAAAACTCACCTATTTCACATTTCAACTTAAAATTATGTGCTAATTATGTTTTAGTTAATTTATGGTTGTCATCATCAAAAAGGGGGAGATTGTTAGCCCAAAGGGTATTCGAACCTGTTTTGATAATGTAACGACTCATAAATTAATTAGATTGCTAATTGGATTTTAAGTGTGAATGTGTGTAGTTTGCGAAGAACGTTTAATTGAAGCAACGAATTCAAGGAATCGCAAGCTCAAGATCAAGTGTTGTTTAGGATCGAATTTATATGTAAGTATGAATTATTTTAACACTTGATTTGTGTTCAAATACCTCAGAGTTTAAGGGTCAAAAGGTTTTGTGTCAAACAAGTTTTGAAAAAGATTTTAAGTGTTTTGTATCAGGTGCTAAACGTGAATCACGTTTAGGGTGAAACGTAATCACGGTGAGATATTTTCTCTTACCGTGATCACGGTTAATCCTTAACGTGATCACGGTTAGCCATGTCAAAAACGATTTCAATTCCAGAAGATAGCGTGAATCACGGTTAAGGGTTAAACGTGAATCACGGTGAGATATTTTCTCTTACCGTGATCACGGTTGGTCTTAAACGTGATCACGTTTATCTCGTGTCCAAAACACCATTTTACATCCGAAGGTAACGTGAATCACGTTAAGGGGTTTAACGTGATCACGGTTAAGCAACCGTGATCACGGTTAGACCTAAACGTGAATCACGTCAGTCTAACGGCTAGTTTTTTCAAAAGACTTGAGGAGCTCGTCCTAACCGTGATCACGTTAGTCCCTAACCGTGATCACGTTTAGAAGCAGACAAGTTCCAACAGTCACTTTGTCCACTTAAAACGGTCCTTTTTGTTCCCATACTCTCTTGTCCGGCCTTCCCTCTGCCAAACACTATATATACTCATCTTAGATGAGTTAGATAGTAATGATGAACAATCAAACATAGAGAGAAATTTTGAGAAAGCCTATTCATACAAAATTCCATTTTTACAAACTCCAAAAGTCAAAACACTCATACACAAGCTGTCTTTAAAAGTTCAATCTTATCTTGTGTCTTTTTGGGAGTTCTTTTGAAGCTTTCTTTCTGAGGTAATTTGTTCATTTTATTGGTGTTGAATTAATCATACATTTATTCATTTTGTGTACACCAATTGTTTGTTGCATATTGAGATATATTTCTTGTTAAGGTTTGAAAAGTGTACCTAACACTTTTGGGTTTAAGGGTAGTGTTCTCATCCCTTGAAAAGAGAACTTAGGTTGTGGTTGAGCCCTTGAAAAACCATAGGTTATAGTTGTGCCTTGAAAAACTATTAATAGGTTTTTAGTGAGCCTTGGAAAACTATTGTAAGGTTGTTGGTTAGCCCCGGAAAACCAAAGTGTAAGGTTGTGAGCTGAACCCGTGAAAAGCTCTAGTGAATAGCAAAGGTTTGCATTCGAAAATCCTAAGAGGAGGACTCTTAGGTAGTGGAGTACAATTCGTGTGAATTGGAACCACTATACATCTTTGTGTATTGCTATTCTCTCATCTCTATTGTGCAGAAAATTGTGAAGTTTTAATTGGGACTATTCACCCCCCCCCCCTCTAGTCCATTCATTGACTAATCATCACATGCATGATTAATTAATTAATTACTACGTGATCCTAACATGGGCAATACTAACATCGTACGTTTTCATGAATGTCAATAATTGTGTGGGATTTGAAACCACCATACTCACAAATCAATATATAGCAATCCTTTCAAAAAAAAATATATAGCAATTAATTTCATGGTATAAAGCGAGTGATCTAAACATATAAGCATGTGAGTTTATTTTATCATGCATACGATTATAAGCTTTTTGTCATTTTTAAATAACATTTATACGAATAATATTTACGAAAAGACATCGAATAAATAAAAAGAGACTTAGAGAGCTTACTTGCGTTGCGTGCTCTTGATCTTCCTTGCAAAGTGAGAATGTTAGTAACGTTTTCGGAAATAATGAATAAAGAAAAGCGCATGCAATACTTGCTTGAATTGACGAAAAATAAATGAACATGATAAACACGTAGCGATTTATTTTGCATGAGCACATATATAATTAAAACATGGCATAATCATTATTATCATACAAATTCAATTAACATGGCATAATTATTATTATCATGCAAATTTAATTAACATGGCATAATTATTATTATCATACAAATTTAATTAACATGGCATAATTATTGTCATACAAATTTTAATTAACATGGCATAATCATTATTATCATGCAAATTAAATTAACATGGCATAATTATTATTATCATGCAATAATTTAATCAAACATGGCATAAACAAATTAATCACAACATATATTCAATTAAATAAACATGGCATAAACAAATTAATTACAACATGCCTTTAATTAAATAAACGTGGCATAAACAAATTAATCACAACATGTATTCAATTAAATAAACATGGCATAAACAAATTAATTACATCATGCCTTTAATTAAATAAACATGGCATAAACAAATTAATCACAACATGTATTCAATTAAATAAACATGGCATAAACAAATTAATCACAACATGTATTCAATTAAATAAACATGGCATAAACAAATTAACAATTCGTTTATAACATGCAAGCAATTTAATTAAACACACAAGCGTACGAATACTTCATACTATTTAAATAAAGCATTTAAACACATGAACATTTTAATATCATTTAAACACGAAAATAAATAGCATACGAGTATTTCAATTATTTTGAGCACGTTATATAAGCATACGAACATTTTTTTATCATTTAAACATATTATATAAGCATACAAACATATTACATAATTTTTGACGAAAAATAAAATGAACGGGTCCCACGTTGGAAATTTGGACATTAAAAAATGAGTTTGGCCAAATTTTAATTTAAAACAAAATTGGGCCTAAGCCCATCACCTTTTCTTTCTCATTTTTCTTTCCCGCTCACCTCTTCTTCTTCTTCTTCTTCTTCTTCAACCCGCCAACCACCATGGCCAAAATCAAGTTCTAACACTTCAATAATTCTAACCCAAAATGGCCCCAATAATTCCCTCACCAAAACAGTAAATTAAAGCCCCAAAAACAGCAAGCAAAATGACTCAAAAACAGTAGCAATTTCTTATGGAAAGATTGAGTTATTTAATATGCACATATGGCTATTAATTAGCTAAAGCACTATACAATTAAATTGAGGCAAGGAGAGCATTACTAACATGAAAACTAAGTATATGAAGCAAGTTTTATCAATTTATACATGCATTATAAACAAAAACGAAATTTAAAGAAACTAGAGAGAGAAGTAGTTTACTTGTCCGGGAGAGCAAATTTCCAAGAAGATAGTGCAAGAAAATGGAGATTAAGAGGAGGATTTGGTGCCCTTTTCTTGGTGATAGAAGCAAGCTATTTATAGGGGAAAGGGAGAGTTGGAGTCGGTTTGCAACTTGTGGTTGCAAACCATCGGGATGAAATATCAAGAAATATCAAGAGTGATGATGAGCTTCTAGGCTAGAATCTATGAGCTAGGGAGAGTTTCTTGTAGCCAAGAGTGATTATAGGGGGCTTGGTGATGATCAAAGGGGAGTCGGCCGGTGAGTTGGCAGATGAGAATGAATTAAATGGTATTTATGTAACATTTATCCTATTTTCGGGTACGAACGGGATATTTTTGTATGAGCAAAATTGCTCGAAAATAAAAATAAACCCGAGCCGAGGGTACAACTATGTGCAGAAAAATAAGGCAAGAAAACTAATACACAGTGAAGAAATGCGAAAGTTGATTTAACGCATTTATTTTCTCGTTCGGAAGTGTCAAAACGTTCGTGCGCAAAATAAATGTCCTTACGACGTAAATTGAACGAAATTGAATGCGGTGGTGTGAAAGAGAAAATTAGTACATAATTATCAAACAAAGAACTAGCGCGTTCGAACCTTGGTCCGAGAAAACTTACTCGAGACTGAGAAAAGTTCG
This sequence comes from Viola odorata, assembly GCA_963691705.1. Lineage (NCBI taxonomy): Eukaryota > Viridiplantae > Streptophyta > Magnoliopsida > Malpighiales > Violaceae > Viola > Viola odorata. The sequence continues at coordinate 48,594,260 of OY829544.1, forward strand.
AATGAAGACAGTTAAAAAAACGAAAAAATTAAAAAGGCACGAAAGGACACGAAATATTAAACAAACTAGCCTAGGACCAAGAATCGACAGAAATTTGTTCTAGACGAGCTATTAAACGTGATAAGCGTAAAATTATGTAAAATGTGCAAAAAAGTGGTCAAAAATCGGGTAGCAACAGATAGAAATATTAATTTTAAATATATTTTAAGTCCTTTATGCATTTTATTTTTTATTTTTAACAAAATAAATTCATTAGTATTTTGCTATATATAGGCTTCAACCGTGAAATAACTGACAAGTTAAAAGTTATAATTATACATAAAATATATTAAATGAATATTTATTGTATACTTAAAGTGCTTAGAACGTTAAAATTAAATTAACTTTGCGATATAATATCATTACAATCACTCATTATGGATATTAATATTATGGTTATAATAAAAAATTGATAAGCCCTAAACCCAATCCTAAATCCTAATAATTTTGTTGATATTATGGATATAATAAAAAATTGATAAACCAATTTAATTTAGTAAGTTGCACTGCTACTACATTTGATTCTAATAAATTGATAAACCAATTTAATTTAATTTAATATATTGCAATCCAATTGACAAGTTAACGAGTAGAAAAAAAAACTTACATTATCAATTGGATTCGTAAAAAAAAATTAATTATATATTATATATTTAATTAATTATATATTAAAATATTATATATATATATATATTGTGGGTATTTAGTGCGGGTATTGGAGCGGGTAAGCACTATCCATACCCACATCCAAACCCGCACTTTGCGGGTGCTGGTATATCCATACCCGCAAAATATCCATACTGTGCGGGTAATATCCACCCACAATTGCGGGTATTGGGCGGATATCCATATCCGCGGGTGGAATTGCCATCCCTATGTCCCGGAACCACGCCCACCTGCCAATGGCTTGTTGCAATACTTACACTTTGCTTTCATCTTATTACCAACCACCACCTCTGTAAAATGTTCCCATACAGTACTTCTTTGTCTTTTTTTTCCTGATTTCAAATTGGAGTCGTCTTCTTCTTCTTCTAGTGTTGTTTGTTGTGTGGATGATTGATTTGGATCAATTGGATTGGAACTTGATATGGGTATAGGTGTACCAATACTAGAAACTGGAAGTTTCGGACTTGTCTCCACTGTTGTACCACTACGTGAAACCGGAGTATAGGGACTTGTTTCCACTGTAGGCTCACTTTCATGATTTTCCATTATATCTACAAACAAAAAATCGCAATGTAAAATTTATACCTTCGTTCTCTGAAAAGAACAAAATCACGCTTATTTCTCTGAAAAAGAACAATTACTTACCGGAGGAAGAAGAAGGCTGAGAGATCCGCTGGCAGTGGAGGGAACGATTAGGGGAGGCCTGTGGCTGGTGTCGTTTTTGATCCAAATCCTAAACCCTAAAATTTAAGTTGATATTATGGATATAATAAAATTTTGATAAACTAATTTAATTTAATAAGTTGCGTGCTACTGCATTTGGTTCTAATAAATTGATAAACCAAATATTATATATTAAAATATAAGTTGCTTGCTACTGCATTATATATTAAAATATTATATTAAATTAATTTTTTAGACTTCGCATTTATATTAAATATTTTTCTGATAGTATGGAAAATGAAAGAATGTGATTTTCTACTATGAAATATTCACATCATAATATTAAATTACAATTAACAAAAAAATTACAAAAACAAAATTATTTAAATAATTTATTAATTAAAATGCTAAAATATAAAATAAAAAGATGATTTAGTGAAGAAAAAAAAGATTAAATAGAGAAACTATCTTCCTATGAAATTATTCTTGAGAACATTTACTGCGTATTCTTTTGTCTTTTATATATTTTTAGAATTTATCATTCTTTGCGTAAAATGGTAAGGATAAAATCTTTTCCCCGGTTGATTACCAACAACAAGTTGCTCACTATGTTCAAAAAGAGGTTATGGGTCATCAATCTATGTAATGTAATGATTGAGCTACAATGTGAAAAATATCATTAAAAGCATGAAATTGGAAAACGATCACAGAGAGTAAATATTTCTAACAAACGATTGGGAAGACCTATTCACGTGCATAAGAAATTGTCCTATTATTATTGTAAGTATATTTATTATAATTTAATTTTACCATTAGTAATGAAACATATGTCAGATAATTTTTAAAAATATTATTAACTCAATATTACATCCTCATTATAAATATATTTGTTGATCTATTTTTAAATGAAATTATTTCAAATATTAATATACTATTTTAAAATAATATTACTTATTCAAGTTAATAACTGGTAATATTTATACTTTTTCTAACATAAATTATAAGTTAAAATAAAGAAAAATGCTTATGAGAATAATTGAAAATATTATTATTATATTATCAAAATAAAGTACATTAATTATATTTTTAAGAAAAAATATTATATATTTTACATAAAATACTTTCTATTAATTTTAATATTTTAATAATAATTTGAAGGTAGAAAATGATTTACTTTTTCAGAAAAAAAAGTTTTTTTGAAGTTAAAAAAATGACAAAACAACTACAAGTGACAAATAAAATAATAATTTTATAACTTTTCCTAAAATTAATTTAGTGGTAAATTTTTATTAATGAGTTTGAACAATATAAAAAGGTTAAGTTAGAGAAAGTAAAAGGAAATACTGATTTTTTTTTTATAATCTAATCATTTATAGTTATACATTTTTCACTGATATTTATAAGTTTTTTTGTAAATTTTTACCATTAATATTTATTTTTAACCACTTAGAATATTTATATTATAACTTTTAGACTATTATAAGGTCTATAATATAAGTCTTAAAACTATAGTGTTCAAAGTGAAATATTTTAGAAATTATAAAAAAAATGTAATTTACCCTAAAATATGTGCTAGGTAAAGTAATAAGATTTTTTTTTAAATAAATTGGTTATATTATTAGTTATCGTTATAATATTATGGATCGAACACTTGACATACGTTATAAAGATGACATGCACTAAAAAGTTTATTTACAACCTTATTTACAAATAACATAACAAGTTTAATTACAACCTCATATGCAAATAATAAGAAAAGTTGAAAATACTAGTATAAAAAATTAGAAAAATAATACATTCTATAATATATTTAATTTTATTAATAGATAGAAATATTAATTTTAAATATATTTTAAGTCCTTTATGCATTTTATTTTTTATTTTTAACAAAAAAAATTCATTAGTATTTTGCTATATATAGGCTTCAACCGTGAAATAACTGACAAGTTAAAAGTTATAATTATACATAAAATATATTAAATGAATATTTATTGTATACTTAAAGTGCTTAGAACGTTAAAATTAAATTAACTTTGCGATATAATATAATTACAATCACTCATTATGGATATTAATATTATAGTTATAATAAAAAATTGATAAGCCCTAAACCCAATCCTAAATCCTAATATTTCCGTTGATATTATGGATATAATAAAAAATTGATAAACCAATTTAATTTAATTTAATATATTGCAATCCAATTGACAAGTTAACGAGTAGAAAACAAAACTTACATTATCAATTTGATTCGTAAAAAAAATTTAATTATATATTATATATTTAATTAATTATATATTAAAATATTATATATAAATATATATATATATTGTGGGTATTTAGTGCGGGTATTGGAGCGGGTAAGCACTATCCATACCCACATCCAAACCCGCACTTTGCGGGTGCGGGTATATCCATACCCACAAAATATCCATACTGTGCGGATAATATCCACCCACAATTGCGGGTATTGGGCAGATATCCATATCCGCGGGCGGAATTGCCATCCCTATGTCCCGGAACCACGCCCACCCGCCAATGGCTTGTTGCAATACTTACACTTTGCTTTCATCTTATTACCAACCACCACCTCTGTAAAATGTTCCCATACACTACTTCTTTGTCTTTTTTTTCCTGATTTCAAATTGGAGTCGTCTTCTTCTTCTTCTAGTGTTGTTTGTTGTGTGGATGATTGATTTGGATCAATTGGATTGGAACTTGATGTGGGTATAGGTGTACCAATACTAGAAACTAGAAGATTGGGACTTGTCTCCACTGTTGTACCACTACGTGAAACCGGAGTATAGGGACTTGTTTCCACTGTAGGCTCACTTTCATGATTTTCCATTATATCTACAAACAAAAAATCGCAATGTAAAATTTATACCTTCGTTCTCTGAAAAGAACAAAATCACACTTATTTCTCTGAAAAGAACAATTACTTACCGGAGGAAGAAGAAGGCTGAGAGATCCGCTGGCAGTGGAGGGAACGATTAGGGGAGGCCTGTGGCTGGTGTCGTTTTTGATCCAAATCCTAAACCCTAATATTTAAGTTGATATTATGGATATAATAAAAATTTGATAAACTAATTTAATTTAATAAGTTGCGTGCTACTGCATTTGGTTCTAATAAATTGATAAACCAAATATTATATATTAAAATATAAGTTGCTTGCTACTGCATTATATATTAAAATATTATATTAAATTAATTTTTTAGACTTCGCATTTATATTAAATATTTTTCTGATAGTATGGAAAATGAAAGAATGTGATTTTCTACTATGAAATATTCACATCATAATATTAAATTACAATTAACAAAAAAAATTACAAAAACAAAATAATTTAAATAATTTATTAATTAAAATGCTAAAATATAAAATAAAAAGATGATTTAGTGAAGAAAAAAAAGATTAAATAGAGAAACTATCTTCCTATGAAATTATTCTTGAGAACATTTACTGCGTATTCTTTTGTCTTTTATATATTTTTAGAATTTATCATTCTTTGCGTAAAATGGCAAGGATAAAATCTTTTCCCCGGTTGATTACCAACAACAAGTTGCTCACTATGTTCAAAAAGAGGTTATGGGTCATCAATCTATGTAATGTAATGATTGAGCTACAATGTGAAAAATATCATTAAAAGCATGAAATTGGAAAACGATCACAGAGAGTAAATATTTCTAACAAACGATTGGGAAGACCTATTCACGTGCATAAGAAATTGTCCTATTATTATTGTAAGTATATTTATTATAATTTAATTTTACCATTAGTAATGAAACATATGTCAGATAATTTTTAAAAATATTATTAACTCAATATTACATCCTCATTATAAATATATTTGTTGATCTATTTTTAAATGAAATTATTTCAAATATTAATATACTATTTTAAAATAATATTACTTATTCGAGTTAATAATTGGTAATATTTATACTTCTTCTAACATAAATTATAAGTTAAAATAAAGAAAAATGCTTATGAGAATAATTGAAAATATTATTATTATATTATCAAAATAAAGTACATTAATTATATTTTTAAGAAAAAATATTATATATTTTACATAAAATACTTTCTATTAATTTTAATATTTTAATAATAATTTGATGGTAGAAAATGATTTACTTTTTCAGAAAAAAAAGTTTTTTTGAAGTTAAAAAAATGACAAAACAACTACAAGTGACAAATAAAATAATAATTTTATAACTTTTCCTAAAATTAATTTAGTGGTAATTTTTTATTAATGAGTTTGAACAATATAAAAAGGTTAAGTTAGAGAAAGTAAAAGGAAATACTGATTTTTTTTTATAATCTAATCATTTATAGTTATACATTTTTCACTGATATTTATAAGTTTTTTTGTAAATTTTTACCATTAATATTTATTTTTAACAACTTAGAATATTTATATTATAACTTTTAGACTATTATAGGGTCTATAATATAAGTCTTAAAACTATAGTGTTCAAAGTGAAATATTTTAGAAATTATAAAAAAAATGTAATTTACCCTAAAATATGTGCTAGGTAAAGTAATAAGATTTTTTTTTAAATAAATTGGTTATATTATTAGTTATCGTTATAATATTATGGATCGAACACTTGACATACGTTATAAAGATGACATGCACTAAAAAGTTTATTTACAACCTTATTTACAAATAACATAACAAGTTTAATTATAACCTCATATGCAAATAATAAGAAAAGTTGAAAATACTAGTATAAAAAATTAGAAAAATAATACATTCTATAATATATTTAATTTCATTAATAGATAGAAATATTAATTTAAATATATTTTAAGTCCTTTATGCATTTTATTTTTTATTCTTAACAAAAAAAATTCATTAGTATTTTGCTATATATAGGCTTCAACCGTGAAATAACTGACAAGTTAAAAGTTATAATTATACATAAAATATATTAAATGAATATTTATTGTATACTTAAAGTGCTTAGAACGTTAAAATTAAATTAACTTTGCGATATAATATCATTACAATCACTCATTATGGATATTAATATTATGGTTATAATAAAAAATTGATAAGCCCTAAACCCAATCCTAAATCCTAATATTTCCGTTGATATTATAGATATAATAAAAAATTGATAAACCAATTTAATTTAGTAAGTTATACTGCTACTGCATTTGATTCTAATAAATTGATAAACCAATTTAATTTAATTTAATATATTGCAATCCAATTGACAAGTTAACGAGTGGAAAAATTATCAATTGGATTCGTAAAAAAAATTTAATTATATATTATATATTTAATTAATTATATATTAAAATATTATATATATATATATATATATATATATTGTGGGTATTTAGTGCGGGTATTGGAGCGGGTAAGCACTATCCATACCCACATCCAAACCCGCACTTTGCGGGTGCGGGTATATCCATACCCACAAAATATCCATACTGTGCGGATAATATCCACCCACAATTGCGGGTATTGGGCGGATATCCATATCCGCGGGTGGAATTGCCATCCCTATGTCCCGGAACCACGCCCACCCGCCAATGGCTTGTTGCAATACTTACACTTTGCTTTTATCTTATTACCAACCACCACCTCTGTAAAATGTTCCCATACACTACTTCTTTGTCTTTTTTTTCCTGATTTCAAATTGGAGTCGTCTTCTTCTTCTTCTAGTGTTGTTTGTTGTGTGGATGATTGATTTGGATCAATTGGATTGGAACTTGATATGGGTACAGGTGTACCAATACTAGAAACTGGAAGATTGGGACTTGTCTCCACTGTTGTACCACTACGTGAAACCGGAGTATAGGGACTTGTTTCCACTGTAGGCTCACTTTCATGATTTTCCATTATATCTACAAAAAAAAAATCGCAATGTAAAATTTATACCTTCGTTCTCTGAAAAGAACAAAATCACGCTTATTTCTCTGAAAAGAACAATTACTTACCGGAGGAAGAAGAAGGCTGAGAGATCCGCTGGCAGTGGAGGGAACGATTAGGGGAGGCCTGTGGCTGGTGTCGTTTTTGATCCAAATCCTAAACCCTAATATTTAAGTTGATATTATGGATATAATAAAAATTTGATAAACTAATTTAATTTAATAAGTTGTGTGCGGTTCTAATAAATTGATAAACCAAATATTATATATTAAAATATAAGTTGCGTGCTACTGCATTATATATTAAAATATTATATTAAATTAATTTTTTAGACTTCGCATTTATATTAAATATTTTTCTGATAGTATGGAAAATGAAAGAATGTGATTTTCTACTATGAAATATTCACATCATAATATTAAATTACAATTAACAAAAAAAATTACAAAAACAAAATTATTTAAATAATTTATTAATTAAAATGCTAAAATATAAAATAAAAAGATGATTTAGTGAAGAAAAAAAAGATTAAATAGAGAAACTATCTTCCTATGAAATTATTCTTGAGAACATTTACGGCATATTTTTTTGTCTTTTATATATTTTTAGAATTTATCATTGTTTGCGTAAAATGACAAGGATAAAATCTTTTGCCCGGTTGATTACCAAAAACAAGTTGCTCACTATGTTCAGAAAGAGGTTATGGGTCATCAATCTATGTAATGTAATGATTGAGCTACAATGTGAAAAATATCATTAAAAGCATGAAATTGGAAAACGATCACAAAGAGTAAATATTTCTAACAAACGATTGGGAAGACCTATTCATGTGCATAAAAAATTGGCCTATTATTATTGTAAGTATATTTATTATAATTTAATTTTACCATTAGTAATGAAACATATGTCAGATAATTTTTTAAAATATTATTAATTCAATATTACATCCTCATTATAAATATATTTGTTGATCTATTTTTAAATGAAATTATTTCAAATATTAATATACTATTTTAAAATAATATTACTTATTCGAGTTAATAACTGGTAATATTTATACTTTTTCTAACATAAATTATAAGTTAAAATAAAGAAAAATGCTTATGAGAATAATTGAAAATATTATTATTATATTATCAAAATAAAGTACATTAATTATATTTTTAAGAAAAAATATTATATATTTTACGTAAAATATTTTCTATTAATTTTAATATTTTAATAATAATTTGAAGGTAGAAAATAATTTACTTTTTCAGAAAAAAAGTTTTTTTGAAGTTAAAAAAATGACAAAACAACTACAAGTGACAAATAAAATAATAATTTTATAACTTTTCCTAAAATTAATTTAGTGGTAAATTTTTATTAATGAGTTTGAACAATATAAAAAGGTTAAGTTAGAGAAAGTAAAAAGAAATACTGATTTTTTTTTTATAATCTAATCATTTATAGTTATACATTTTTCACTGATATTTATAAGTTTTTTTGTAAATTTTTACCATTAATATTTATTTTTAACCACTTAGAATATTTATATTATAACTTTTAGACTAATATAGGGTCTATAATATAAGTCTTAAAAGTATAGTGTTCAAAGTGAAATATTTTAGAAATTATAAAAAAAATGTAATTTACCCTAAAATATATGCTAGGTAAAGTAATAAGATTTTTTTTAAAATAAATTGGTTATATTATTAGTTATCGTTATAATATTATGGATCGAACACTTGACATACGTTATAAAGATGACATGCACTAAAACGTTTATTTACAACCTTATTTACAAATAACATAACAAGTTTAATTACAACCTCATATGCAAATAATAAGAAAAGTTGAAAATATTAGTATAAAAAATTAGAAAAATAATACATTCTATAATAAATTTAATTTCATTAATAGATAGAAATATTAATTTTAAATATATTTTAAGTCCTTTATGCATTTTATTTTTTATTCTTAACAAAAAAAATTCATTAGTATTTTGCTATATATAGGCTTCAACCGTGAAATAACTGACAAGTTAAAAGTTATAATTATACATAAAATATATTAAATGAATATTTATTGTATACTTAAAGTGCTTAGAACGTTAAAATTAAATTAACTTTGCGATATAATATCATTACAATCACTCATTATGGATATTAATATTATGGTTATAATAAAAAATTGATAAGCCCTAAACCCAATCCTAAATCCTAATATTTCCGTTGATATTATAGATATAATAAAAAATTGATAAACCAATTTAATTTAGTAAGTTATACTGCTACTGCATTTGATTCTAATAAATTGATAAACCAATTTAATTTAATTTAATATATTGCAATCCAATTGACAAGTTAACGAGTGGAAAAATTATCAATTGGATTCGTAAAAAAAATTTAATTATATATTATATATTTAATTAATTATATATTAAAATATTATATATATATATATATATATATATATATATATATATATATATATATATATATATATATATATATATATATATTGTGGGTATTTAGTGCGGGTATTGGAGCGGGTAAGCACTATCCATACCCACATCCAAACTCGCACTTTGCGGGTGCGGGTATATCCATACCCACAAAATATCCATACTGTGCGGATAATATCCACCCACAATTGCGGGTATTGGGCGGATATCCATATCCGCGGGCGGAATTGCCATCCCTATGTCCCGGAACCACGCCCACCCGCCAATGGCTTGTTGCAATACTTACACTTTGCTTTCATCTTATTACCAACCACCACCTCTGTAAAATGTTCCCATACACTACTTCTTTGTCTTTTTTTTCCTGATTTCAAATTGGAGTCGTCTTCTTCTTCTTCTAGTGTTGTTTGTTGTGTGGATGATTGATTTGGATCAATTGGATTGGAACTTGATATGGGTACAGGTGTACCAATACTAGAAACTGGAAGATTGGGACTTGTCTCCACTGTTGTACCACTACGTGAAACCGGAGTATAGGGACTTGTTTCCACTGTAGGCTCACTTTCATGATTTTCCATTATATCTACAAAAAAAAAATCGCAATGTAAAATTTATACCTTCGTTCTCTGAAAAGAACAAAATCACGCTTATTTCTCTGAAAAGAACAATTACTTACCGGAGGAAGAAGAAGGCTGAGAGATCCGCTGGCAGTGGAGGGAACGATTAGGGGAGGCCTGTGGCTGGTGTCGTTTTTGATCCAAATCCTAAACCCTAATATTTAAGTTGATATTATGGATATAATAAAAATTTGATAAACTAATTTAATTTAATAAGTTGTGTGCGGTTCTAATAAATTGATAAACCAAATATTATATATTAAAATATAAGTTGCGTGCTACTGCATTATATATTAAAATATTATATTAAATTAATTTTTTAGACTTCGCATTTATATTAAATATTTTTCTGATAGTATGGAAAATGAAAGAATGTGATTTTCTACTATGAAATATTCACATCATAATATTAAATTACAATTAACAAAAAAAATTACAAAAACAAAATTATTTAAATAATTTATTAATTAAAATGCTAAAATATAAAATAAAAAGATGATTTAGTGAAGAAAAAAAAGATTAAATAGAGAAACTATCTTCCTATGAAATTATTCTTGAGAACATTTACGGCATATTTTTTTGTCTTTTATATATTTTTAGAATTTATCATTGTTTGCGTAAAATGACAAGGATAAAATCTTTTGCCCGGTTGATTACCAAAAACAAGTTGCTCACTATGTTCAGAAAGAGGTTATGGGTCATCAATCTATGTAATGTAATGATTGAGCTACAATGTGAAAAATATCATTAAAAGCATGAAATTGGAAAACGATCACAAAGAGTAAATATTTCTAACAAACGATTGGGAAGACCTATTCATGTGCATAAAAAATTGGCCTATTATTATTGTAAGTATATTTATTATAATTTAATTTTACCATTAGTAATGAAACATATGTCAGATAATTTTTTAAAATATTATTAATTCAATATTACATCCTCATTATAAATATATTTGTTGATCTATTTTTAAATGAAATTATTTCAAATATTAATATACTATTTTAAAATAATATTACTTATTCGAGTTAATAACTGGTAATATTTATACTTTTTCTAACATAAATTATAAGTTAAAATAAAGAAAAATGCTTATGAGAATAATTGAAAATATTATTATTATATTATCAAAATAAAGTACATTAATTATATTTTTAAGAAAAAATATTATATATTTTACGTAAAATATTTTCTATTAATTTTAATATTTTAATAATAATTTGAAGGTAGAAAATAATTTACTTTTTCAGAAAAAAAGTTTTTTTGAAGTTAAAAAAATGACAAAACAACTACAAGTGACAAATAAAATAATAATTTTATAACTTTTCCTAAAATTAATTTAGTGGTAAATTTTTATTAATGAGTTTGAACAATATAAAAAGGTTAAGTTAGAGAAAGTAAAAAGAAATACTGATTTTTTTTTTATAATCTAATCATTTATAGTTATACATTTTTCACTGATATTTATAAGTTTTTTTGTAAATTTTTACCATTAATATTTATTTTTAACCACTTAGAATATTTATATTATAACTTTTAGACTAATATAGGGTCTATAATATAAGTCTTAAAAGTATAGTGTTCAAAGTGAAATATTTTAGAAATTATAAAAAAAATGTAATTTACCCTAAAATATATGCTAGGTAAAGTAATAAGATTTTTTTTAAAATAAATTGGTTATATTATTAGTTATCGTTATAATATTATGGATCGAACACTTGACATACGTTATAAAGATGACATGCACTAAAACGTTTATTTACAACCTTATTTACAAATAACATAACAAGTTTAATTACAACCTCATATGCAAATAATAAGAAAAGTTGAAAATATTAGTATAAAAAATTAGAAAAATAATACATTCTATAATAAATTTAATTTCATTAATAGATAGAAATATTAATTTTAAATATATTTTAAGTCCTTTATGCATTTTATTTTTTATTCTTAACAAAAAAAATTCATTAGTATTTTGCTATATATAGGCTTCAACCGTGAAATAACTGACAAGTTAAAAGTTATAATTATACATAAAATATATTAAATGAATATTTATTGTATACTTAAAGTGCTTAGAACGTTAAAATTAAATTAACTTTGCGATATAATATCATTACAATCACTCATTATGGATATTAATATTATGGTTATAATAAAAAATTGATAAGCCCTAAACCCAATCCTAAATCCTAATATTTCCGTTGATATTATAGATATAATAAAAAATTGATAAACCAATTTAATTTAGTAAGTTATACTGCTACTGCATTTGATTCTAATAAATTGATAAACCAATTTAATTTAATTTAATATATTGCAATCCAATTGACAAGTTAACGAGTGGAAAAATTATCAATTGGATTCGTAAAAAAAATTTAATTATATATTATATATTTAATTAATTATATATTAAAATATTATATATATATATATATATATTGTGGGTATTTAGTGCGGGTATTGGAGCGGGTAAGCACTATCCATACCCACATCCAAACTCGCACTTTGCGGGTGCGGGTATATCCATACCCACAAAATATCCATACTGTGCGGATAATATCCACCCACAATTGCGGGTATTGGGCGGATATCCATATCCGCGGGCGGAATTGCCATCCCTATGTCCCGGAACCACGCCCACCCGCCAATGGCTTGTTGCAATACTTACACTTTGCTTTCATCTTATTACCAACCACCACCTCTGTAAAATGTTCCCATACACTACTTCTTTGTCTTTTTTTTCCTGATTTCAAATTGGAGTCGTCTTCTTCTTCTTCTAGTGTTGTTTGTTGTGTGGATGATTGATTTGGATCAATTGGATTGGAACTTGATATGGGTACAGGTGTACCAATACTAGAAACTGGAAGATTGGGACTTGTCTCCACTGTTGTACCACTACGTGAAACCGGAGTATAGGGACTTGTTTCCACTGTAGGCTCACTTTCATGATTTTCCATTATATCTACAAAAAAAAAATCGCAATGTAAAATTTATACCTTCGTTCTCTGAAAAGAACAAAATCACGCTTATTTCTCTGAAAAGAACAATTACTTACCGGAGGAAGAAGAAGGCTGAGAGATCCGCTGGCAGTGGAGGGAACGATTAGGGGAGGCCTGTGGCTGGTGTCGTTTTTGATCCAAATCCTAAACCCTAATATTTAAGTTGATATTATGGATATAATAAAAATTTGATAAACTAATTTAATTTAATAAGTTGTGTGCGGTTCTAATAAATTGATAAACCAAATATTATATATTAAAATATAAGTTGCGTGCTACTGCATTATATATTAAAATATTATATTAAATTAATTTTTTAGACTTCGCATTTATATTAAATATTTTTCTGATAGTATGGAAAATGAAAGAATGTGATTTTCTACTATGAAATATTCACATCATAATATTAAATTACAATTAACAAAAAAAATTACAAAAACAAAATTATTTAAATAATTTATTAATTAAAATGCTAAAATATAAAATAAAAAGATGATTTAGTGAAGAAAAAAAAGATTAAATAGAGAAACTATCTTCCTATGAAATTATTCTTGAGAACATTTACGGCATATTTTTTTGTCTTTTATATATTTTTAGAATTTATCATTGTTTGCGTAAAATGACAAGGATAAAATCTTTTGCCCGGTTGATTACCAAAAACAAGTTGCTCACTATGTTCAGAAAGAGGTTATGGGTCATCAATCTATGTAATGTAATGATTGAGCTACAATGTGAAAAATATCATTAAAAGCATGAAATTGGAAAACGATCACAAAGAGTAAATATTTCTAACAAACGATTGGGAAGACCTATTCATGTGCATAAAAAATTGGCCTATTATTATTGTAAGTATATTTATTATAATTTAATTTTACCATTAGTAATGAAACATATGTCAGATAATTTTTTAAAATATTATTAATTCAATATTACATCCTCATTATAAATATATTTGTTGATCTATTTTTAAATGAAATTATTTCAAATATTAATATACTATTTTAAAATAATATTACTTATTCGAGTTAATAACTGGTAATATTTATACTTTTTCTAACATAAATTATAAGTTAAAATAAAGAAAAATGCTTATGAGAATAATTGAAAATATTATTATTATATTATCAAAATAAAGTACATTAATTATATTTTTAAGAAAAAATATTATATATTTTACGTAAAATATTTTCTATTAATTTTAATATTTTAATAATAATTTGAAGGTAGAAAATAATTTACTTTTTCAGAAAAAAAGTTTTTTTGAAGTTAAAAAAATGACAAAACAACTACAAGTGACAAATAAAATAATAATTTTATAACTTTTCCTAAAATTAATTTAGTGGTAAATTTTTATTAATGAGTTTGAACAATATAAAAAGGTTAAGTTAGAGAAAGTAAAAAGAAATACTGATTTTTTTTTTATAATCTAATCATTTATAGTTATACATTTTTCACTGATATTTATAAGTTTTTTTGTAAATTTTTACCATTAATATTTATTTTTAACCACTTAGAATATTTATATTATAACTTTTAGACTAATATAGGGTCTATAATATAAGTCTTAAAAGTATAGTGTTCAAAGTGAAATATTTTAGAAATTATAAAAAAAATGTAATTTACCCTAAAATATATGCTAGGTAAAGTAATAAGATTTTTTTTAAAATAAATTGGTTATATTATTAGTTATCGTTATAATATTATGGATCGAACACTTGACATACGTTATAAAGATGACATGCACTAAAACGTTTATTTACAACCTTATTTACAAATAACATAACAAGTTTAATTACAACCTCATATGCAAATAATAAGAAAAGTTGAAAATATTAGTATAAAAAATTAGAAAAATAATACATTCTATAATAAATTTAATTTCATTAATAGATAGAAATATTAATTTTAAATATATTTTAAGTCCTTTATGCATTTTATTTTTTATTCTTAACAAAAAAAATTCATTAGTATTTTGCTATATATAGGCTTCAACCGTGAAATAACTGACAAGTTAAAAGTTATAATTATACATAAAATATATTAAATGAATATTTATTGTATACTTAAAGTGCTTAGAACGTTAAAATTAAATTAACTTTGCGATATAATATCATTACAATCACTCATTATGGATATTAATATTATGGTTATAATAAAAAATTGATAAGCCCTAAACCCAATCCTAAATCCTAATATTTCCGTTGATATTATAGATATAATAAAAAATTGATAAACCAATTTAATTTAGTAAGTTATACTGCTACTGCATTTGATTCTAATAAATTGATAAACCAATTTAATTTAATTTAATATATTGCAATCCAATTGACAAGTTAACGAGTGGAAAAATTATCAATTGGATTCGTAAAAAAAATTAATTATATATTATATATTTAATTAATTATATATTAAAATATTATATATATATATATATATATATATATATATATATATATATTGTGGGTATTTAGTGCGGGTATTGGAGCGGGTAAGCACTATCCATACCCACATCCAAACTCGCACTTTGCGGGTGCGGGTATATCCATACCCACAAAATATCCATACTGTGCGGATAATATCCACCCACAATTGCGGGTATTGGGCGGATATCCATATCCGCGGGCGGAATTGCCATCCCTATGTCCCGGAACCACGCCCACCCGCCAATGGCTTGTTGCAATACTTACACTTTGCTTTCATCTTATTACCAACCACCACCTCTGTAAAATGTTCCCATACACTACTTCTTTGTCTTTTTTTTCCTGATTTCAAATTGGAGTCGTCTTCTTCTTCTTCTAGTGTTGTTTGTTGTGTGGATGATTGATTTGGATCAATTGGATTGGAACTTGATATGGGTACAGGTGTACCAATACTAGAAACTGGAAGATTGGGACTTGTCTCCACTGTTGTACCACTACGTGAAACCGGAGTATAGGGACTTGTTTCCACTGTAGGCTCACTTTCATGATTTTCCATTATATCTACAAAAAAAAAATCGCAATGTAAAATTTATACCTTCGTTCTCTGAAAAGAACAAAATCACGCTTATTTCTCTGAAAAGAACAATTACTTACCGGAGGAAGAAGAAGGCTGAGAGATCCGCTGGCAGTGGAGGGAACGATTAGGGGAGGCCTGTGGCTGGTGTCGTTTTTGATCCAAATCCTAAACCCTAATATTTAAGTTGATATTATGGATATAATAAAAATTTGATAAACTAATTTAATTTAATAAGTTGTGTGCGGTTCTAATAAATTGATAAACCAAATATTATATATTAAAATATAAGTTGCGTGCTACTGCATTATATATTAAAATATTATATTAAATTAATTTTTTAGACTTCGCATTTATATTAAATATTTTTCTGATAGTATGGAAAATGAAAGAATGTGATTTTCTACTATGAAATATTCACATCATAATATTAAATTACAATTAACAAAAAAAATTACAAAAACAAAATTATTTAAATAATTTATTAATTAAAATGCTAAAATATAAAATAAAAAGATGATTTAGTGAAGAAAAAAAAGATTAAATAGAGAAACTATCTTCCTATGAAATTATTCTTGAGAACATTTACGGCATATTTTTTTGTCTTTTATATATTTTTAGAATTTATCATTGTTTGCGTAAAATGACAAGGATAAAATCTTTTGCCCGGTTGATTACCAAAAACAAGTTGCTCACTATGTTCAGAAAGAGGTTATGGGTCATCAATCTATGTAATGTAATGATTGAGCTACAATGTGAAAAATATCATTAAAAGCATGAAATTGGAAAACGATCACAAAGAGTAAATATTTCTAACAAACGATTGGGAAGACCTATTCACGTGCATAAAAAATTGGCCTATTATTATTGTAAGTATATTTATTATAATTTAATTTTACCATTAGTAATGAAACATATGTCAGATAATTTTTTAAAATATTATTAATTCAATATTACATCCTCATTATAAATATATTTGTTGATCTATTTTTAAATGAAATTATTTCAAATATTAATATACTATTTTAAAATAATATTACTTATTCGAGTTAATAACTGGTAATATTTATACTTTTTCTAACATAAATTATAAGTTAAAATAAAGAAAAATGCTTATGAGAATAATTGAAAATATTATTATTATATTATCAAAATAAAGTACATTAATTATATTTTTAAGAAAAAATATTATATATTTTACGTAAAATATTTTCTATTAATTTTAATATTTTAATAATAATTTGAAGGTAGAAAATAATTTACTTTTTCGGAAAAAAAGTTTTTTTGAAGTTAAAAAAATGACAAAACAACTACAAGTGACAAATAAAATAATAATTTTATAACTTTTCCTAAAATTAATTTAGTGGTAAATTTTTATTAATGAGTTTGAACAATATAAAAAGGTTAAGTTAGAGAAAGTAAAAAGAAATACTGATTTTTTTTTTATAATCTAATCATTTATAGTTATACATTTTTCACTGATATTTATAAGTTTTTTTGTAAATTTTTACCATTAATATTTATTTTTAACCACTTAGAATATTTATATTATAACTTTTAGACTATTATAGGGTCTATAATATAAGTCTTAAAAGTATAGTGTTCAAAGTGAAATATTTTAGAAATTATAAAAAAAATGTAATTTACCCTAAAATATATGCTAGGTAAAGTAATAAGATTTTTTTTAAAATAAATTGGTTATATTATTAGTTATCGTTATAATATTATGGATCGAACACTTGACATACGTTATAAAGATGACATGCACTAAAACGTTTATTTACAACCTTATTTACAAATAACATAACAAGTTTAATTACAACCTCGTTGTCGCACCGTCGCGAGCGAAATTTGGGACGTGAAATGAAATTCACACATAACAATGAAGTCGCCACCCTATTTTTCTAAGGTTTAGGGAAACCTAAAAAAAGGTCCGAAAAAGAAGAAAATAAAATAAAAACTAAGGCACAAATAAAAAGGGTCTAAACCCGAGAACGATGGTTCGGGGTCGTATTATGGACTCGGGAAGGTGTTAGGCACCCGAATCTCATCCTTAAAAAGGTTACCGGTTCTAAAAAGAGGTGTTTAAAAATCATGTTGAAAACAAGTAATTTGGGCCCTCAGGGGGGAGTCGTCGCTTTAGTTTTTAAGTTGATTGGATTGATTTTATCCTAATTATTGTTGAGTTGTTAAAAAGAAAATAAACATTTTATCCTCTAAAAGGTAAAAGGGTTGGTTGCATACCTATTCCGATTATATTTAATCAAGTTCAAAATTAATCAGATTACATGCAAGATTGATTAGGTGAAATTACTAACGTTTTATTAATCTTCACCAAAGCGACGACCTAGTGAACATCAACGAATCACTGTGATCAGGGGTGAGTCACTATCATTATAGACGAATCACTATCATCATCGGGCCAATGCACGTGATTAATCCTATTTACTAGGTGGTTCTAAGCATGTATAGACTAGCAAAGTACCATTTTCATTAATGCGAGAAAACACGTTGAAAAGAGAAAAAACCGAGGAGTGGGGTCGAAGCCGCGCACATAACACATTCGTCAAGATCGCATAAATAAAAATACAATCGTGGGGTCGAAGCCGCACACGAATACATTCATTAAAGTAAATTCGTGGGGTCGAAGCCGCACACGAAACAAGCATAATTTAAATGATCATTCAACATTAAAGATTTAATCGCATTTCAGGAGGGGATCTCTAAAGATAAGAGGGATTAAAAAATATGGAGGTATTTTCTACGAGTTGGGCTTAAGGCCCATTTATTATTTTTCCGCTTTCGAATGATTATTCTCTTTGGTTATTTACTATCCAATAATTTTTAAAGGATCCTAAGTTATTGGAAAAGATTTAAATCCTATGTTTATTTACTACTTTGTTTGGTTTTCTTTGATTGATTTTATTCGCTTTGATTTGTGGGGGATTTATTGAAGGTTTGGGGATTTTAGTAATTAATAATCATGCAATTGGATTAAAGCGTGATGTTTAATACTAATCCTATTCAAATTTCATGCATTTAATAAAATGAACGTTGAGTAATTACTAAGCCTAATTCGTTCAGGCAAGGGTCGATTTGAGGGAAATTATTAAAGGGAGTTATTGATGAAAATTAATTCTCATGCAATCAAATTGATTTTAATACTAACAATTCTAAATAATCATACATACAAATATAAACAAAAAGCATTGAATAAATAAAAGGGTGAGAGAAGTGTACTTGAAGGCGAATATCAATTAATTCTAACCTACAAAACCGAGGTTAGTAGCACAAGCAATAATAAATAATTTAGCAATTCAAATAAATGAGGAGTGAGCTTTAAAGCTCGAGTTTGGAAAATCGTCACCGATATTGAAGTCAGCGAAGCATCCGATACCTTCTCGTTTCTTCCGCATGTACCTGAAAAGGACGCCGGGGGGTTCCCCGGCGTATACACTCCGACGATCAAGTCAGTCGAAAGTCATTACGAATGCATAATAAAATATAATGTTGATGCACATAAATATATCCACATTTGATGTGCATAATGCATAAAACACATTCATAAGCATAAATAAAATCTATTCGTGGAGTCAAAGCTGCACACGAGCGAGCATAAAATTAAATCGTATTCGTGGGGCATAATCATCATGTAAACAAATTAATTAGAATTCTAACGATTCTAAATAACATGCATACGAATAAATAATAAATTAAGTTAACAATTCTAATAAAGAAGAAATGAGCTTTAAAGTTCAAGTTCAGAAATTTGTCACCGATATCAACGATGGTGAAATATCCGCTCGGAACAGTAATTGTAAATTCGATACCTGCAAGAATACGAAGAAAAAGTTAATACCGATTTTAACTAAAAGGGGCTTGGGCCGTAGCCCATTTCTTTTTATTTTTCTCTTCATGGGCCGCAGCCCATTTTCCCTTTTTTTTGGTTGGGCCGCAGCCCATTTTTATTTTCTTTCTTTGGTTGGGCCGAAGCCCAACCCCTCTTATTCCTTCTCCCTCATTCTTAACCCATTTCTTCTCCTCTTTCATTTTTTTAGGGCTGCACGCAGCCACCTCCTTCTTTCTCTCATCTCTTTTTTCTTCAATTTAGGGCTGCTACTGCCCTCTCTTCTCCCTCTCCCTCAATCTCTTTCTCTTTTATTCGCTACCTCCGGCCAAGGAGCAGCGGTTGCTGCGGCGTGGCGCGGCTGTTTGGGTTGCGTTTAGGGGCTGGTCTGATGTTGGTTTGAGGTTGTTTTGAGGTAGATTTCGGGGCTGTCTTTGAGGTAT
The DNA here is from genome assembly GCA_963691705.1 of Viola odorata. Taxonomy (NCBI): domain Eukaryota; kingdom Viridiplantae; phylum Streptophyta; class Magnoliopsida; order Malpighiales; family Violaceae; genus Viola; species Viola odorata. The sequence continues at coordinate 48,614,866 of OY829544.1, forward strand.
ATTTCGAGGCTGTTTTTGGGCTGTTTTGGTACTGGTTCGGGGCTGGTTTGGGTGCTGATTTGGTACTGATTCGGGGCGGGTTTGGGTGCTGTTTTGGGGCTGGTCTGATGTTGATTTGGGGGCTGTTTTGGTGCTGATTTGGGTCTGGTTTGGGGCTATTCCGGGGCTGTTTTGATGCTGGTTTGGGGGCTATTTTGGTGCTGATTTGGGTCTGGTTTGGGGGCTATTCCGGGGCTGGTCTGGTGTTTGATTTGGGTGCTGTTTTGGGAGATTTTTGGAGCTGGTTTGATGTTGTTCTGGGTCTGGTTTTTGTGTGTATGTTGGGAATGATTTTTGGGTGATCTTGGGGCTGTTTTTTTTTGGGTCTGTTTGGGTCTGTTTTTGGGGCTGATTTGGTGGTGGTTCTTGGTCAGATTTGGGGCTGATTTGGTGGTGGTTCTTGGTCAGATTTGGGGCTGATTTAGGGTGGCAGAGGTGGCTGTTTTGGGGCTGTCCCTGTGGCAAATTCAGTGCTGGTTTGGGTTAGTTTGGTTGGGTTTAATTTGGTGTATGGGTTCGATTTGGCAAAGGATTGAAATTAATTTGGTTTTGGATTCAGCGGGGGGTTTTATTTGGATTTTTGGCAGAGAGATGGATTTTTGAAGTTGGCAGGGATTGGATTTAATTTTCAGGGGGATGGAATTTGGATTTGGCAGAGGTGGCTGTGTTTTGAATTTGTGATGGCTCCCTCTCCCTCAATTGAAATCAGGTGGTGCGTTTATAATGGGATCCAATTGGATCCGTTGGAAAGAAAATGGTGTCCGTTGGTGATTTTGAAAAAGGAATGGAGTGTGTTGGCTTTATTTTGAAAATGGAGGTGAAAAGTGTGCACGAAAAAATATTTAATTTGTTCGAACCAACGGTCCGAAAAATCTCGTTTGAAATCGATAAAAACTCGAACAGAAAAATAATAAAAATACGAATAAAGTGAAATAAAATAAAATGACACGAATAATAATAATTAATAAAAACGTGGAAATTTTGTGATAAAATAGTGATGATTTAAATTATTCGTGTCAAAAATCGGGTAGCAACAGTTGCCCCCTCTTTACTGTCTCATCAAAAATAAAGCACAACTGAAATTTTTGATGAGCAGTAAAGACGGTTGCCCCAGTGCCACAAATGTTTTGGACGCAAAATGACATGTGAGGACATAAAAGAAATGGCTCCACTTGGATACCATGATGCAGAAATGTAATTTGCAAAAAAAGGTGATCTTACCTCCACTCGGACGTTTTGCAGAAATATAAATTGCTGAAATGTAAATTTACCTCCACTCGGATGTTCGAAATTGGGCTCCCTTCGGATGTTGATGCTGAAATTTAAATTGCTTAAATGTAAATGTACCTCAATTAGGATGTTGACGTGGGAATTTAAATTGCACGAAAATAAATTCAGCTCCACTCGGACGCTGATGGCTCCACTCAGATGCCTTGCAGGAATGTAAAATGCGGCTTCACTCGGACGTCTCCCCTCGAATACCGCGATGCATAAACGTAAATCCAGCTCTACTCAGACGCTGGTGGCTCCACTCGGATGCCTTGCAAATTCAGTTCCACTTGGACACTGATGACTCCACTCGGATGTCTTGAAATAACGGCTCTACTCAGATGCCGACAACTCCACTCGGATGTTGGACAATTCAGCTCTACTCAGACGCTGATGGCTCCACTCGGATGCCTAAAAAACTCAGTTCCACTCGGTACACTGATGACTCTACTCGGATGCCTAAAACTCAGTTCCACTCGGACACTGATGACTCCACTCGGATGTCTTACAGAAAGTAAATGCGGATTCACTCGGACGTCTCCCCTCGAATTCCGCGATGCATAAATGTAAATCCAGCCCTACTCAGACGCTGGTGGCTCCACTCGGATGCCTCGCAAATGTAGCTCCACTCGGACACTGACGCTAATGCTGTTGGGATGATTAAAATCATGACTGGCTTTCCACAATCACAGATAATTTTCTTTTAACGTGGTTCGGACCTTCTTCCTACTTCCACAATCACAGATAATTTCTTTTAACGTGGTTCGGACTTTCTTCCTACTTCCACAATCACAGATAATTTCTTTTAACGTGGTTCAGACTTTCTTCCTACCTCCACAATCACAAATAATTTCTTTTAACGTGGTTCGGACTTCCTTCCTACTTCCACAATCACAGATAATTTCTTTTAACGTGGTTCGGACTTCCTTCCTACTTCCACAATCACAGATGATTTCTTTTAACGTGGTTCGGACTTCCTTCCTACTTCCACAATCACAGATAATTTCTTTTAACGTGGTTCGGACTTTCTTCCTACTTCCACAATCACAGATAAATTCTTTTACGTGGTTCGGACTTTCTTCCTACCTCCACAATCACAAATAATTTCTTTTAACGTGGTTCGGACTTCCTTCCTACTTCCACAATCACAGATAAATTCTTTTACGTGGTTCGGACTTTCTTCCTACCTCCACAATCACAAATAATTTCTTTTAACGTGGTTCGGACTTCCTTCCTACTTCCACAATCACAGATAATTTCTTTTAACGTGGTTCGGACTTCCTTCCTACTTCCACAATCACAGATAAATTCTTTTACGTGGTTCGGACTTTCTTCCTACCTCCACAATCACAAATAATTTCTTTTAACGTGGCTCGGACTTCCTTCCTACTTCCACAATCACAGATAATTTCTTTTAACGTGGTTCGGACTTCCTTCCTACTTCCACAATCACAGATGATTTCTTTTAACGTGGTTCGGACTTCCTTCCTACTTCCACAATCACAGATGATTTCTTTTAACGTGGTTCGGACTTCCTTCCTACTTCCACAATCACAGATGATTTCTTTTAACGTGGTTCGGACTTTCTTCCTACTTCCACAATTACAGATGATTTCTTTTAACGTGGTTCGGACTTCCTTCCTACTTCCACAATCACAGATAATTTCTTTTAACGTGGTTCGGACTTTCTTCCTACTTCCACAATCACAGATAATGCCACATGATTTTGATTTTTTTTTTTTTTTTTTTTTTTTTTGAAAGGTGGGGTCTGAACCGCCACACGATTTTTTGATTTTCGAAAGGTGGGGTTCGAACCGCCACACGATTTTGATTTTTTTGAAAGGTGGGGTTCGAACCGCCACACGATTTTGATTTTTTTTTTTTTAAAGGTGGGGTTTGAACCGCCACATGATTTTGATTTTTTTTTTTAAAGGTGGGGTTTGAACCGCCACATGATTTTTTGAAAGGTGGGGTCTGAAACGCCATATGATTTTTTGGAACGTGGGGTTTGAACCGCCACACGAATTTTTGAAAGGTGGGGTTTGAACCGCCACAAGATTTTTTGTAAGGTGGGGTTTGAACCGCCACATGATTTTTTGAAAGGTGGGGTTTGAACCGCCACATGATTTTTTGAAAGGTGGGGTTTGAACCGCCACATGATTTTTGGAATGTGGGGTTTTGAACCGCCACATGATTTTTCTTAAAATGTGGGGTTTGAACCGCCACACGATTTTTTTGAAAGATCATCCCCATTCATGTTGATAAGCATTAAAGCCATTTCCCGAGAATGTGTGCTTGATCACATAAGGACCTTCATACTTGGGAGCCCATTTTTCTAGATCTTCCTCCAGATGAGGAAAGACCTTCTTCACTATTCACTCCTCGGCTCTGAACTCGCGAGGTCGCTCTTTCTTTTTATAAGCATTAGCCATCCTCATGGTTGTCAATTATATCTCCAAGATGAGATTCAACTGTTCATACTTCTGTTTCGCTCAATCGGATTTTTCCTGATTCAGCCAAGACTCTGGGAGAGGGAATTTCCACCTTGGGTGGAAACACTGCTTCCATGTTGTAAGTTAGGGAATAAAGAGTTGCCCCCCATTGAAGTATGAATAGTAATATGATAAGCGTGTAAAGGAGCACGTCGTGTTAATCCTTACAAATGATCACCATCTTTTGGATAATCTTCTTCAAGTTATGGATTAGCTTCACTATGTCATTCATCTTGTGACGGCCAGGTGAGGAGTTTTGATGTCGTCGGCTTGGACTGACGTTTCATCGAAATGCGATGCTCAAATATATTATGGTAGCGACCCGACGTATCTTTATACGATCGTACGAACACATCCATTTACTCTTTAAAGAGTGAAATCAACTTCTCCTGGAGTTTGAGACCATTCCAATCTCGACTGTTTCCTAATGTTCATTGCTTGCCCCCAAGTTCATCTCTTGATGGGTGTTTCTGCGAATCTTCTACTAATGGGGCTGACCTGTGTGGAGCCTCAATATCATCCTCCTTTGTGGTGATAATCTCCTTTGAGAGAGACTTCCAGGAAACATAGTGGTGGTCTAATTTACCTGTCGGCTTTCTAGACCTTTTCAATGAGCTTCGGAATATCGAAATTGTATTGACCCAAGTAGATCTCTAGTTGATGATTCTGTTATATTACTTTCAGACACGAGTCTATTCCTCCAGCGGATTCTCCCTTGGCTTGCTTTGTTTCTCAACTTCTTTGGAGATATAGCACCTCCCGTTCTGGGTCATGCCCCCCAATTTTAGCAATGGTGGAAGAAGGAAGATGAAAGATGGAAGATCCCATAATTGACAGCCTTCCCTAGCTTTTAACAAGGCTAGAGTCCCCGCCCCTTACGTTTCTTCCAAAAATCCAAAATCCAACCTGGATGCCAACTATTCCACCTTCTGTAAGGAAAATCGCACAATCTTGGATTCTATGCTTACTTGCCCCCAGGCAAAATAAACAATCCTCTCAAATTACCCTCTGAATGTCGCAGATATCTTCCTTTGACTAGCGCAAAGAAAAGCTCTTCTCCCCAACGCTTAAAGGAAAGGGATCATCAATCTCCTTGACTGAAACAATATTCACTCCTTCACCTAAGGAATGATTCGGAAGAGGGTTGATTGTTGTGTTAAGTCCTTTGTTTAATCCTTCGAAGAGAATCCATCCGCACTTGATCAAGTGACGAACCTGTGCCTTGAAAGATGGAACAATTCTTTAGAGTGCGACTTCGAGTACCCGCATGGTATGCACATGTAACATTTAGGATTGAACCCCTTCGGAAGATAAGCTTGGAAAGGTCGGATTAGAGTTGGTATGATCTAATCGGCTGCTTAGAAGATGCTCGTAGATTTTTGGAAGAGGTAGTAGTGGCTCGATAGTTTTGGTTATCTTGGTTTTTTTGTGTTCTTTGGTGGGTTATATGGTCTTATTTGTGTTGGTTGTTGCAGCATTTGTAGTGGGTATGATGGGAAAAGTGGAAACGTTTCTTGGTTCCGACGATAGTTTTGGTGATTTTGATTGGGATTTTTTTTTTTTTTTTTTTTGGTTCTTTGGGTCATATAGTCTTTTGGTTAATCCTTCGAAGGAGGTCCATCCACATTTGATCAAGTGATGAAAAGGCGAAATAGTACTCTAAAGTTCCTTGTCCAATTGTGCCAATTACAGATTAGGGCATAGAGGGACTCGTAATAGTAGATAGAAAAGTGGGCCCCGTTGTATGAACAAAAGCCTGGCGGATAATCAAGTGTCATCTTGTTCCATTCTTTTTCAGCTTATAGTACTCGCTCTGTAGCAGTTCGGAGTTGCTCCTCTAGCTCTGCTATCCTCATGACTAGTTCTGTCCTTTTCCGTGTTTGAAGAGCTTTCGGGGGAATAGTTCTATCTTCAACCTTCCTGAAAATAAAGAAAACAGATAGATGTAAGTATGGGCATAAGCAAAAATGTATGCATGCGTGCATCTGACTTAAGGTCCAACTATCCTAATTTGTTTCTAAATTCAATTTAATTCATGATAGATTGATTATCTTCGAAAATTAGCCAAGTGTTTGCTATATGATATTTCCAAGTTGGGCAACTGAGTGCCTTGGAAGAAGGTTTTATTCAAATCTAGTCCTTATAGAGGCAGCTTGAACTCCATCTCTATGAAAGGAAAAATGATATCGCATCATTTTTCTAAAATCCTAGGTTTTGATCATGTATTCATTGCAAAAACTTAGACCCAAAATTTTATATGAACGATGCATGATATGCATATTAATAGGAGTAAAGGGTGAGTTTAATAAAAGGAATAATAAGGACGGAATTTAATACCTTGAAAGGATATAAATTAAAATCGCATAAAGGAGAATAATGGAAATAACGAAGCAAGTTGGAAAATATACATGTGATATACCATGGCAACAATGAAGCAAATTGGCACATATACATGCGATATATCATGGCAATAATGAGGCAAATTGGAACATATACATGCAATCGTGATGCACGTGCTGGGGTAATTTCAACTACTTCTAACTGGCTGAAAGGCTCCCGAACGATACCAAAAAGTGGTCCCTCAGTAAACGGATACATGATTGCCGACCGAACCATCAAAAGCTCGTAGCGCTCATCCATTTAGGGGTTCGAATCCGAGTTTGGCGTTGGTGAAAACTACCCAGGACACGTGCCCCAGGGCCTCACTACTAACCTCCTAATCTCATTTGGAACGGGCCCGGCGGCAGGGCATTATGCGTGAAATGCACGTGAGAATACAACAGTTGATATCAAAGTGAGTAAACAAGTAATAACAATAAACACCTCAAGCAAATAATTCCGGCTTCGACCCTACAGTCCCCAGTGAAGTCGCCAAACTGTCGCACCGTCGCGAGCGAAATTTGGGACGTGAAATGAAATTCACACATAACAATGAAGTCGCCACCCTATTTTTCTAAGGTTTAGGGAAACCTAAAAAAAGGTCCGAAAAAGAAGAAAATAAAATAAAAACTAAGGCACAAATAAAAAGGGTCTAAACCCGAGAACGATGGTTCGGGGTCGTATTATGGACTCGGGAAGGTGTTAGGCACCCGAATCTCATCCTTAAAAAGGTTACCGGTTCTAAAAAGAGGTGTTTAAAAATCATGTTGAAAACAAGTAATTTGGGCCCTCAGGGGGGAGTCGTCGCTTTAGTTTTTAAGTTGATTGGATTGATTTTATCCTAATTATTGTTGAGTTGTTAAAAAGAAAATAAACATTTTATCCTCTAAAAGGTAAAAGGGTTGGTTGCATACCTATTCCGATTATATTTAATCAAGTTCAAAATTAATCAGATTACATGCAAGATTGATTAGGTGAAATTACTAACGTTTTATTAATCTTCACCAAAGCGACGACCTAGTGAACATCAACGAATCACTGTGATCAGGGGTGAGTCACTATCATTATAGACGAATCACTATCATCATCGGGCCAATGCACGTGATTAATCCTATTTACTAGGTGGTTCTAAGCATGTATAGACTAGCAAAGTACCATTTTCATGAATGCGAGAAAACACGTTGAAAAGAGAAAAAACCGAGGAGTGGGGTCGAAGCCGCGCACATAACACATTCGTCAAGATCGCATAAATAAAAATACAATCGTGGGGTCGAAGCCGCACAGGAATACATTCATTAAAGTAAATTCGTGGGGTCGAAGCCGCACACGAAACAAGCATAATTTAAATGATCATTCAACATTAAAGATTTAATCGCATTTCAGGAGGGGATCTCTAAAGATAAGAGGGATTAAAAAATATGGAGGTATTTTCTACGAGTTGGGCTTAAGGCCCATTTATTATTTTTCCGCTTTCGAATGATTATTCTCTTTGGTGATTTACTATCCAATAATTTTTAGAGGATCCTAAGTTATTGGAAAAGATTTAAATCCTATGTTTATTTACTACTTTGTTTGGTTTTCTTTGATTGATTTTATTCGCTTTGATTTGTGGGGGATTTATTGAAGGTTTGGGGATTTTAGTAATTAATAATCATGCAATTGGATTAAAGCGTGATGTTTAATACTAATCCTATTCAAATTTCATGCATTTAATAAAATGAACGTTGAGTAATTACTAAGCCTAATTCGTTCAGGCAAGGGTCGATTTGAGGGAAATTATTAAAGGGAGTTATTGATGAAAATTAATTCTCATGCAATCAAATTGATTTTAATACTAACAATTCTAAATAATCATACATACAAATATAAACAAAAAGCATTGAATAAATAAAAGGGTGAGAGAAGTGTACTTGAAGGCGAATATCAATTAATTCTAACCTACAAAACCGAGGTTAGTAGCACAAGCAATAATAAATAATTTAGCAATTCAAATAAATGAGGAGTGAGCTTTAAAGCTCGAGTTTGGAAAATCGTCACCGATATTGAAGTCAGCGAAGCATCCGATACCTTCTCGTTTCTTCCGCATGTACCTGAAAAGGACGCCGGGGGGTTCCCCGGCGTATACACTCCGACGATCAAGTCAGTCGAAAGTCATTACGAATGCATAATAAAATATAATGTTGATGCACATAAATATATCCACATTTGATGTGCATAATGCATAAAACACATTCATAAGCATAAATAAAATCTATTCGTGGAGTCAAAGCTGCACACGAGCGAGCATAAAATTAAATCGTATTCGTGGGGCATAATCATCATGTAAACAAATTAATTAGAATTCTAACGATTCTAAATAACATGCATACGAATAAATAATAAATTAAGTTAACAATTCTAATAAAGAAGAAATGAGCTTTAAAGTTCAAGTTCAGAAATTTGTCACCGATATCAACGATGGTGAAATATCCGCTCGGAACAGTAATTGTAAATTCGATACCTGCAAGAATACGAAGAAAAAGTTAATACCGATTTTAACTAAAAGGGGCTTGGGCCGTAGCCCATTTCTTTTTATTTTTCTCTTCATGGGCCGCAGCCCATTTTCCTTTTTTTTTGGTTGGGCCGCAGCCCATTTTTATTTTCTTTCTTTGGTTGGGCCGAAGCCCAACCCCTCTTATTCCTTCTCCCTCATTCTTAACCCATTTCTTCTCCTCTTTCATTTTTTTAGGGCTGCACGCAGCCACCTCCTTCTTTCTCTCATCTCTTTTTTCTTCAATTTAGGGCTGCTACTGCCCTCTCTTCTCCCTCTCCCTCAATCTCTTTCTCTTTTATTCGCTACCTCCGGCCAAGGAGCAGCGGTTGCTGCGGCGTGGCGCGGCTGTTTGGGTTGCGTTTAGGGGCTGGTCTGATGTTGGTTTGAGGTTGTTTTGAGGTAGATTTCGGGGCTGTCTTTGAGGTATATTTCGAGGCTGTTTTTGGGCTGTTTTGGTACTGGTTCGGGGCTGGTTTGGGTGCTGATTTGGTACTGATTCGGGGCGGGTTTGGGTGCTGTTTTGGGGCTGGTCTGATGTTGATTTGGGGGCTGTTTTGGTGCTGATTTGGGTCTGGTTTGGGGCTATTCCGGGGCTGTTTTGATGCTGGTTTGGGGGCTATTTTGGTGCTGATTTGGGTCTGGTTTGGGGGCTATTCCGGGGCTGGTCTGGTGTTTGATTTGGGTGCTGTTTTGGGAGATTTTTGGAGCTGGTTTGATGTTGTTCTGGGTCTGGTTTTTGTGTGTATGTTGGGAATGATTTTTGGGTGATCTTGGGGCTGTTTTTTTTTGGGTCTGTTTGGGTCTGTTTTTGGGGCTGATTTGGTGGTGGTTCTTGGTCAGATTTGGGGCTGATTTGGTGGTGGTTCTTGGTCAGATTTGGGGCTGATTTAGGGTGGCAGAGGTGGCTGTTTTGGGGCTGTCCCTGTGGCAAATTCAGTGCTGGTTTGGGTTAGTTTGGTTGGGTTTAATTTGGTGTATGGGTTCGATTTGGCAAAGGATTGAAATTAATTTGGTTTTGGATTCAGCGGGGGGTTTTATTTGGATTTTTGGCAGAGAGATGGATTTTTGAAGTTGGCAGGGATTGGATTTAATTTTCAGGGGGATGGAATTTGGATTTGGCAGAGGTGGCTGTTTTTGAATTTGTGATGGCTCCCTCTCCCTCAATTGAAATCAGGTGGTGCGTTTATAATGGGATCCAATTGGATCCGTTGGAAAGAAAATGGTGTCCGTTGGTGATTTTGAAAAAGGAATGGAGTGTGTTGGCTTTATTTTGAAAATGGAGGTGAAAAGTGTGCACGAAAAAATATTTAATTTGTTCGAACCAACGGTCCGAAAAATCTCGTTTGAAATCGATAAAAACTCGAACAGAAAAATAATAAAAATACGAATAAAGTGAAATAAAATAAAATGACACGAATAATAATAATTAATAAAAACGTGGAAATTTTGTGATAAAATAGTGATGATTTAAATTATTCGTGTCAAAAATCGGGTAGCAACACTCGTATGCAAATAATAAGAAAAGTTGAAAATATTAGTATAAAAAATTAGAAAAATAATACATTCTATAATAAATTTAATTTCATTAATAGATAGAAATATTAATTTTAAATATATTTTAAGTCCTTTATGCATTTTATTTTTTATTCTTAACAAAAAAAATTCATTAGTATTTTGCTATATATAGGCTTCAACCGTGAAATAACTGACAAGTTAAAAGTTATAATTATACATAAAATATATTAAATGAATATTTATTGTATACTTAAAGTGCTTAGAACGTTAAAATTAAATTAACTTTGCGATATAATATCATTACAATCACTCATTATGGATATTAATATTATGGTTATAATAAAAAATTGATAAGCCCTAAACCCAATCCTAAATCCTAATATTTCCGTTGATATTATAGATATAATAAAAAATTGATAAACCAATTTAATTTAGTAAGTTATACTGCTACTGCATTTGATTCTAATAAATTGATAAACCAATTTAATTTAATTTAATATATTGCAATCCAATTGACAAGTTAACGAGTGGAAAAATTATCAATTGGATTCGTAAAACAAATTTAATTATATATTATATATTTAATTAATTATATATTAAAATATTATATATATATATTGTGGGTATTTAGTGCGGGTATTGGAGCGGGTAAGCACTATCCATACCCACATCCAAACCCGCACTTTGCGGGTGCGGGTATATCCATACCCACAAAATATCCATACTGTGCGGATAATATCCACCCACAATTGCGGGTATTGGGCGGATATCCATATCCGCGGGCGGAATTGCCATCCCTATGTCCCGGAACCACGCCCACCCGCCAATGGCTTGTTGCAATACTTACACTTTGCTTTCATCTTATTACCAACCACCACCTCTGTAAAATGTTCCCATACACTACTTCTTTGTCTTTTTTTTCCTGATTTCAAATTGGAGTCGTCTTCTTCTTCTTCTAGTGTTGTTTGTTGTGTGGATGATTGATTTGGATCAATTGGATTGGAACTTGATATGGGTACAGGTGTACCAATACTAGAAACTGGAAGATTGGGACTTGTCTCCACTGTTGTACCACTACGTGAAACCGGAGTATAGGGACTTGTTTCCACTGTAGGCTCACTTTCATGATTTTCCATTATATCTACAAAAAAAAAATCGCAATGTAAAATTTATACCTTCGTTCTCTGAAAAGAACAAAATCACGCTTATTTCTCTGAAAAGAACAATTACTTACCGGAGGAAGAAGAAGGCTGAGAGATCCGCTGGCAGTGGAGGGAACGATTAGGGGAGGCCTGTGGCTGGTGTCGTTTTTGATCCAAATCCTAAACCCTAATATTTAAGTTGATATTATGGATATAATAAAAATTTGATAAACTAATTTAATTTAATAAGTTGTGTGCTACTGCATTTGGTTCTAATAAATTGATAAACCAAATATTATATATTAAAATATAAGTTGCGTGCTACTGCATTATATATTAAAATATTATATTAAATTAATTTTTTAGACTTCGCATTTATATTAAATATTTTTCTGATAGTATGGAAAATGAAAGAATGTGATTTTCTACTATGAAATATTCACATCATAATATTAAATTACAATTAACAAAAAAAATTACAAAAACAAAATTATTTAAATAATTTATTAATTAAAATGCTAAAATATAAAATAAAAAGATGATTTAGTGAAGAAAAAAAAGATTAAATAGAGAAACTATCTTCCTATGAAATTATTCTTGAGAACATTTACGGTATATTTTTTTGTCTTTTATATATTTTTAGAATTTATCATTGTTTGCGTAAAATGACAAGGATAAAATCTTTTGCCCGGTTGATTACCAAAAACAAGTTGCTCACTATGTTCAGAAAGAGGTTATGGGTCATCAATCTATGTAATGTAATGATTGAGCTACAATGTGAAAAATATCATTAAAAGCATGAAATTGGAAAACGATCACAAAGAGTAAATATTTCTAACAAACGATTGGGAAGACCTATTCACGTGCATAAAAAATTGGCCTATTATTATTGTAAGTATATTTATTATAATTTAATTTTACCATTAGTAATGAAACATATGTCAGATAATTTTTTAAAATATTATTAATTCAATATTACATCCTCATTATAAATATATTTGTTGATCTATTTTTAAATGAAATTATTTCAAATATTAATATACTATTTTAAAATAATATTACTTATTCGAGTTAATAACTGGTAATATTTATACTTTTTCTAACATAAATTATAAGTTAAAATAAAGAAAAATGCTTATGAGAATAATTGAAAATATTATTATTATATTATCAAAATAAAGTACATTAATTATATTTTTAAGAAAAAATATTATATATTTTACGTAAAATATTTTCTATTAATTTTAATATTTTAATAATAATTTGAAGGTAGAAAATAATTTACTTTTTCGGAAAAAAAGTTTTTTTGAAGTTAAAAAAATGACAAAACAACTACAAGTGACAAATAAAATAATAATTTTATAACTTTTCCTAAAATTAATTTAGTGGTAAATTTTTATTAATGAGTTTGAACAATATAAAAAGGTTAAGTTAGAGAAAGTAAAAAGAAATACTGATTTTTTTTTTTATAATCTAATCATTTATAGTTATACATTTTTCACTGATATTTATAAGTTTTTTTGTAAATTTTTACCATTAATATTTATTTTTAACCACTTAGAATATTTATATTATAACTTTTAGACTATTATAGGGTCTATAATATAAGTCTTAAAAGTATAGTGTTCAAAGTGAAATATTTTAGAAATTATAAAAAAAATGTAATTTACCCTAAAATATATGCTAGGTAAAGTAATAAGATTTTTTTTAAAATAAATTGGTTATATTATTAGTTATCGTTATAATATTATGGATCGAACACTTGACATACGTTATAAAGATGACATGCACTAAAACGTTTATTTACAACCTTATTTACAAATAACATAACAAGTTTAATTACAACCTCGTATGCAAATAATAAGAAAAGTTGAAAATATTAGTATAAAAAATTAGAAAAATAATACATTCTATAATATATTTAATTTCATTAATAGATAGAAATATTAATTTTAAATATATTTTAAGTCCTTTATGCATTTTATTTTTTATTCTTAACAAAAAAAAATTCATTAGTATTTTGCTATATATAGGCTTCAACCGTGAAATAACTGACAAGTTAAAAGTTATAATTATACATAAAATATATTAAATGAATATTTATTGTATACTTAAAGTGCTTAGAACGTTAAAATTAAATTAACTTTGCGATATAATATCATTACAATCACTCATTATGGATATTAATATTATGGTTATAATAAAAAATTGATAAGCCCTAAACCCAATCCTAAATCCTAATATTTCCGTTGATATTATAGATATAATAAAAAATTGATAAACCAATTTAATTTAGTAAGTTATACTGCTACTGCATTTGATTCTAATAAATTGATAAACCAATTTAATTTAATTTAATATATTGCAATCCAATTGACAAGTTAACGAGTGGAAAAATTATCAATTGGATTCGTAAAAAAAAATTAATTATATATTATATATTTAATTAATTATATATTAAAATATTATATATATATATTGTGGGTATTTAGTGCGGGTATTGGAGCGGGTAAGCACTATCCATACCCACATCCAAACCCGCACTTTGCGGGTGCGGGTATATCCATACCCACAAAATATCCATACTGTGCGGATAATATCCACCCACAATTGCAGGTATTGGGCGGATATCCATATCCGCGGGCGGAATTGCCATCCCTATGTCCCGGAACCACGCCCACCCGCCAATGGCTTGTTGCAATACTTACACTTTGCTTTCATCTTATTACCAACCACCACCTCTGTAAAATGTTCCCATACACTACTTCTTTGTCTTTTTTTTCCTGATTTCAAATTGGAGTCGTCTTCTTCTTCTTCTAGTGTTGTTTGTTGTGTGGATGATTGATTTGGATCAATTGGATTGGAACTTGATATGGGTACAGGTGTACCAATACTAGAAACTGGAAGATTGGGACTTGTCTCCACTGTTGTACCACTACGTGAAACCGGAGTATAGGGACTTGTTTCCACTGTAGGCTCACTTTCATGATTTTCCATTATATCTACAAAAAAAAAATCGCAATGTAAAATTTATACCTTCGTTCTCTGAAAAGAACAAAATCACGCTTATTTCTCTGAAAAGAACAATTACTTACCGGAGGAAGAAGAAGGCTGAGAGATCCGCTGGCAGTGGAGGGAACGATTAGGGGAGGCCTGTGGCTGGTGTCGTTTTTGATCCAAATCCTAAACCCTAATATTTAAGTTGATATTATGGATATAATAAAAATTTGATAAACTAATTTAATTTAATAAGTTGTGTGCTACTGCATTTGGTTCTAATAAATTGATAAACCAAATATTATATATTAAAATATAAGTTGCGTGCTACTGCATTATATATTAAAATATTATATTAAATTAATTTTTTAGACTTCGCATTTATATTAAATATTTTTCTGATAGTATGGAAAATGAAAGAATGTGATTTTCTACTATGAAATATTCACATCATAATATTAAATTACAATTAACAAAAAAAATTACAAAAACAAAATTATTTAAATAATTTATTAATTAAAATGCTAAAATATAAAATAAAAAGATGATTTAGTGAAGAAAAAAAAGATTAAATAGAGAAACTATCTTCCTATGAAATTATTCTTGAGAACATTTACGGCATATTTTTTTGTCTTTTATATATTTTTAGAATTTATCATTGTTTGCGTAAAATGACAAGGATAAAATCTTTTGCCCGGTTGATTACCAAAAACAAGTTGCTCACTATGTTCAGAAAGAGGTTATGGGTCATCAATCTATGTAATGTAATGATTGAGCTACAATGTGAAAAATATCATTAAAAGCATGAAATTGGAAAACGATCACAAAGAGTAAATATTTCTAACAAACGATTGGGAAGACCTATTCACGTGCATAAAAAATTGGCCTATTATTATTGTAAGTATATTTATTATAATTTAATTTTACCATTAGTAATGAAACATATGTCAGATAATTTTTTAAAATATTATTAATTCAATATTACATCCTCATTATAAATATATTTGTTGATCTATTTTTAAATGAAATTATTTCAAATATTAATATACTATTTTAAAATAATATTACTTATTCGAGTTAATAACTGGTAATATTTATACTTTTTCTAACATAAATTATAAGTTAAAATAAAGAAAAATGCTTATGAGAATAATTGAAAATATTATTATTATATTATCAAAATAAAGTACATTAATTATATTTTTAAGAAAAAATATTATATATTTTACGTAAAATATTTTCTATTAATTTTAATATTTTAATAATAATTTGAAGGTAGAAAATAATTTACTTTTTCGGAAAAAAAGTTTTTTTGAAGTTAAAAAAATGACAAAACAACTACAAGTGACAAATAAAATAATAATTTTATAACTTTTCCTAAAATTAATTTAGTGGTAAATTTTTATTAATGAGTTTGAACAATATAAAAAGGTTAAGTTAGAGAAAGTAAAAAGAAATACTGATTTTTTTTTTATAATCTAATCATTTATAGTTATACATTTTTCACTGATATTTATAAGTTTTTTTGTAAATTTTTACCATTAATATTTATTTTTAACCACTTAGAATATTTATATTATAACTTTTAGACTATTATAGGGTCTATAATATAAGTCTTAAAAGTATAGTGTTCAAAGTGAAATATTTTAGAAATTATAAAAAAAATGTAATTTACCCTAAAATATATGCTAGGTAAAGTAATAAGATTTTTTTTAAAATAAATTGGTTATATTATTAGTTATCGTTATAATATTATGGATCGAACACTTGACATACGTTATAAAGATGACATGCACTAAAACGTTTATTTACAACCTTATTTACAAATAACATAACAAGTTTAATTACAACCTCGTATGCAAATAATAAGAAAAGTTGAAAATATTAGTATAAAAAATTAGAAAAATAATACATTCTATAATATATTTAATTTCATTAATAGATAGAAATATTAATTTTAAATATATTTTAAGTCCTTTATGCATTTTATTTTTTATTCTTAACAAAAAAAAATTCATTAGTATTTTGCTATATATAGGCTTCAACCGTGAAATAACTGACAAGTTAAAAGTTATAATTATACATAAAATATATTAAATGAATATTTATTGTATACTTAAAGTGCTTAGAACGTTAAAATTAAATTAACTTTGCGATATAATATCATTACAATCACTCATTATGGATATTAATATTATGGTTATAATAAAAAATTGATAAGCCCTAAACCCAATCCTAAATCCTAATATTTCCGTTGATATTATAGATATAATAAAAAATTGATAAACCAATTTAATTTAGTAAGTTATACTGCTACTGCATTTGATTCTAATAAATTGATAAACCAATTTAATTTAATTTAATATATTGCAATCCAATTGACAAGTTAACGAGTGGAAAAATTATCAATTGGATTCGTAAAAAAAATTTAATTATATATTATATATTTAATTAATTATATATTAAAATATTATATATATATATATATATATATATATATATATATATATATATTGTGGGTATTTAGTGCGGGTATTGGAGCGGGTAAGCACTATCCATACCCACATCCAAACCCGCACTTTGCGGGTGCGGGTATATCCATACCCACAAAATATCCATACTGTGCGGATAATATCCACCCACAATTGCAGGTATTGGGCGGATATCCATATCCGCGGGCGGAATTGCCATCCCTATGTCCCGGAACCACGCCCACCCGCCAATGGCTTGTTGCAATACTTACACTTTGCTTTCATCTTATTACCAACCACCACCTCTGTAAAATGTTCCCATACACTACTTCTTTGTCTTTTTTTTCCTGATTTCAAATTGGAGTCGTCTTCTTCTTCTTCTAGTGTTGTTTGTTGTGTGGATGATTGATTTGGATCAATTGGATTGGAACTTGATATGGGTACAGGTGTACCAATACTAGAAACTGGAAGATTGGGACTTGTCTCCACTGTTGTACCACTACGTGAAACCGGAGTATAGGGACTTGTTTCCACTGTAGGCTCACTTTCATGATTTTCCATTATATCTACAAAAAAAAAATCGCAATGTAAAATTTATACCTTCGTTCTCTGAAAAGAACAAAATCACGCTTATTTCTCTGAAAAGAACAATTACTTACCGGAGGAAGAAGAAGGCTGAGAGATCCGCTGGCAGTGGAGGGAACGATTAGGGGAGGCCTGTGGCTGGTGTCGTTTTTGATCCAAATCCTAAACCCTAATATTTAAGTTGATATTATGGATATAATAAAAATTTGATAAACTAATTTAATTTAATAAGTTGTGTGCTACTGCATTTGGTTCTAATAAATTGATAAACCAAATATTATATATTAAAATATAAGTTGCGTGCTACTGCATTATATATTAAAATATTATATTAAATTAATTTTTTAGACTTCGCATTTATATTAAATATTTTTCTGATAGTATGGAAAATGAAAGAATGTGATTTTCTACTATGAAATATTCACATCATAATATTAAATTACAATTAACAAAAAAAATTACAAAAACAAAATTATTTAAATAATTTATTAATTAAAATGCTAAAATATAAAATAAAAAGATGATTTAGTGAAGAAAAAAAAGATTAAATAGAGAAACTATCTTCCTATGAAATTATTCTTGAGAACATTTACGGCATATTTTTTTGTCTTTTATATATTTTTAGAATTTATCATTGTTTGCGTAAAATGACAAGGATAAAATCTTTTGCCGGTTGATTACCAAAAACAAGTTGCTCACTATGTTCAGAAAGAGGTTATGGGTCATCAATCTATGTAATGTAATGATTGAGCTACAATGTGAAAAATATCATTAAAAGCATGAAATTGGAAAACGATCACAAAGAGTAAATATTTCTAACAAACGATTGGGAAGACCTATTCACGTGCATAAAAAATTGGCCTATTATTATTGTAAGTATATTTATTATAATTTAATTTTACCATTAGTAATGAAACATATGTCAGATAATTTTTTAAAATATTATTAATTCAATATTACATCCTCATTATAAATATATTTGTTGATCTATTTTTAAATGAAATTATTTCAAATATTAATATACTATTTTAAAATAATATTACTTATTCGAGTTAATAACTGGTAATATTTATACTTTTTCTAACATAAATTATAAGTTAAAATAAAGAAAAATGCTTATGAGAATAATTGAAAATATTATTATTATATTATCAAAATAAAGTACATTAATTATATTTTTAAGAAAAAATATTATATATTTTACGTAAAATATTTTCTATTAATTTTAATATTTTAATAATAATTTGAAGGTAGAAAATAATTTACTTTTTCGGAAAAAAAGTTTTTTTGAAGTTAAAAAAATGACAAAACAACTACAAGTGACAAATAAAATAATAATTTTATAACTTTTCCTAAAATTAATTTAGTGGTAAATTTTTATTAATGAGTTTGAACAATATAAAAAGGTTAAGTTAGAGAAAGTAAAAAGAAATACTGATTTTTTTTTTATAATCTAATCATTTATAGTTATACATTTTTCACTGATATTTATAAGTTTTTTTGTAAATTTTTACCATTAATATTTATTTTTAACCACTTAGAATATTTATATTATAACTTTTAGACTATTATAGGGTCTATAATATAAGTCTTAAAAGTATAGTGTTCAAAGTGAAATATTTTAGAAATTATAAAAAAAATGTAATTTACCCTAAAATATATGCTAGGTAAAGTAATAAGATTTTTTTTAAAATAAATTGGTTATATTATTAGTTATCGTTATAATATTATGGATCGAACACTTGACATACGTTATAAAGATGACATGCACTAAAACGTTTATTTACAACCTTATTTACAAATAACATAACAAGTTTAATTACAACCTCGTATGCAAATAATAAGAAAAGTTGAAAATATTAGTATAAAAAATTAGAAAAATAATACATTCTATAATATATTTAATTTCATTAATAGATAGAAATATTAATTTTAAATATATTTTAAGTCCTTTATGCATTTTATTTTTTATTCTTAACAAAAAAAAATTCATTAGTATTTTGCTATATATAGGCTTCAACCGTGAAATAACTGACAAGTTAAAAGTTATAATTATACATAAAATATATTAAATGAATATTTATTGTATACTTAAAGTGCTTAGAACGTTAAAATTAAATTAACTTTGCGATATAATATCATTACAATCACTCATTATGGATATTAATATTATGGTTATAATAAAAAATTGATAAGCCCTAAACCCAATCCTAAATCCTAATATTTCCGTTGATATTATAGATATAATAAAAAATTGATAAACCAATTTAATTTAGTAAGTTATACTGCTACTGCATTTGATTCTAATAAATTGATAAACCAATTTAATTTAATTTAATATATTGCAATCCAATTGACAAGTTAACGAGTGGAAAAATTATCAATTGGATTCGTAAAAAAAATTTAATTATATATTATATATTTAATTAATTATATATTAAAATATTATATATATATATATATATATATATATATATATATATATATTGTGGGTATTTAGTGCGGGTATTGGAGCGGGTAAGCACTATCCATACCCACATCCAAACCCGCACTTTGCGGGTGCGGGTATATCCATACCCACAAAATATCCATACTGTGCGGATAATATCCACCCACAATTGCAGGTATTGGGCGGATATCCATATCCGCGGGCGGAATTGCCATCCCTATGTCCCGGAACCACGCCCACCCGCCAATGGCTTGTTGCAATACTTACACTTTGCTTTCATCTTATTACCAACCACCACCTCTGTAAAATGTTCCCATACACTACTTCTTTGTCTTTTTTTTCCTGATTTCAAATTGGAGTCGTCTTCTTCTTCTTCTAGTGTTGTTTGTTGTGTGGATGATTGATTTGGATCAATTGGATTGGAACTTGATATGGGTACAGGTGTACCAATACTAGAAACTGGAAGATTGGGACTTGTCTCCACTGTTGTACCACTACGTGAAACCGGAGTATAGGGACTTGTTTCCACTGTAGGCTCACTTTCATGATTTTCCATTATATCTACAAAAAAAAAATCGCAATGTAAAATTTATACCTTCGTTCTCTGAAAAGAACAAAATCACGCTTATTTCTCTGAAAAGAACAATTACTTACCGGAGGAAGAAGAAGGCTGAGAGATCCGCTGGCAGTGGAGGGAACGATTAGGGGAGGCCTGTGGCTGGTGTCGTTTTTGATCCAAATCCTAAACCCTAATATTTAAGTTGATATTATGGATATAATAAAAATTTGATAAACTAATTTAATTTAATAAGTTGTGTGCTACTGCATTTGGTTCTAATAAATTGATAAACCAAATATTATATATTAAAATATAAGTTGCGTGCTACTGCATTATATATTAAAATATTATATTAAATTAATTTTTTAGACTTCGCATTTATATTAAATATTTTTCTGATAGTATGGAAAATGAAAGAATGTGATTTTCTACTATGAAATATTCACATCATAATATTAAATTACAATTAACAAAAAAAATTACAAAAACAAAATTATTTAAATAATTTATTAATTAAAATGCTAAAATATAAAATAAAAAGATGATTTAGTGAAGAAAAAAAAGATTAAATAGAGAAACTATCTTCCTATGAAATTATTCTTGAGAACATTTACGGCATATTTTTTTGTCTTTTATATATTTTTAGAATTTATCATTGTTTGCGTAAAATGACAAGGATAAAATCTTTTGCCCGGTTGATTACCAAAAACAAGTTGCTCACTATGTTCAGAAAGAGGTTATGGGTCATCAATCTATGTAATGTAATGATTGAGCTACAATGTGAAAAATATCATTAAAAGCATGAAATTGGAAAACGATCACAAAGAGTAAATATTTCTAACAAACGATTGGGAAGACCTATTCACGTGCATAAAAAATTGGCCTATTATTATTGTAAGTATATTTATTATAATTTAATTTTACCATTAGTAATGAAACATATGTCAGATAATTTTTTAAAATATTATTAATTCAATATTACATCCTCATTATAAATATATTTGTTGATCTATTTTTAAATGAAATTATTTCAAATATTAATATACTATTTTAAAATAATATTACTTATTCGAGTTAATAACTGGTAATATTTATACTTTTTCTAACATAAATTATAAGTTAAAATAAAGAAAAATGCTTATGAGAATAATTGAAAATATTATTATTATATTATCAAAATAAAGTACATTAATTATATTTTTAAGAAAAAATATTATATATTTTACGTAAAATATTTTCTATTAATTTTAATATTTTAATAATAATTTGAAGGTAGAAAATAATTTACTTTTTCGGAAAAAAAGTTTTTTTGAAGTTAAAAAAATGACAAAACAACTACAAGTGACAAATAAAATAATAATTTTATAACTTTTCCTAAAATTAATTTAGTGGTAAATTTTTATTAATGAGTTTGAACAATATAAAAAGGTTAAGTTAGAGAAAGTAAAAAGAAATACTGATTTTTTTTTTATAATCTAATCATTTATAGTTATACATTTTTCACTGATATTTATAAGTTTTTTTGTAAATTTTTACCATTAATATTTATTTTTAACCACTTAGAATATTTATATTATAACTTTTAGACTATTATAGGGTCTATAATATAAGTCTTAAAAGTATAGTGTTCAAAGTGAAATATTTTAGAAATTATAAAAAAAATGTAATTTACCCTAAAATATATGCTAGGTAAAGTAATAAGATTTTTTTAAAAATAAATTGGTTATATTATTAGTTATCGTTATAATATTATGGATCGAACACTTGACATACGTTATAAAGATGACATGCACTAAAACGTTTATTTACAACCTTATTTACAAATAACATAACAAGTTTAATTACAACCTCGTATGCAAATAATAAGAAAAGTTGAAAATATTAGTATAAAAAATTAGAAAAATAATACATTCTATAATATATTTAATTTCATTAATAGATAGAAATATTAATTTTAAATATATTTTAAGTCCTTTATGCATTTTATTTTTTATTCTTAACAAAAAAAAATTCATTAGTATTTTGCTATATATAGGCTTCAACCGTGAAATAACTGACAAGTTAAAAGTTATAATTATACATAAAATATATTAAATGAATATTTATTGTATACTTAAAGTGCTTAGAACGTTAAAATTAAATTAACTTTGCGATATAATATCATTACAATCACTCATTATGGATATTAATATTATGGTTATAATAAAAAATTGATAAGCCCTAAACCCAATCCTAAATCCTAATATTTCCGTTGATATTATAGATATAATAAAAAATTGATAAACCAATTTAATTTAGTAAGTTATACTGCTACTGCATTTGATTCTAATAAATTGATAAACCAATTTAATTTAATTTAATATATTGCAATCCAATTGACAAGTTAACGAGTGGAAAAATTATCAATTGGATTCGTAAAAAAAAATTAATTATATATTATATATTTAATTAATTATATATTAAAATATTATATATATATATTGTGGGTATTTAGTGCGGGTATTGGAGCGGGTAAGCACTATCCATACCCACATCCAAACCCGCACTTTGCGGGTGCGGGTATATCCATACCCACAAAATATCCATACTGTGCGGATAATATCCACCCACAATTGCGGGTATTGGGCGGATATCCATATCCGCGGGCGGAATTGCCATCCCTATGTCCCGGAACCACGCCCACCCGCCAATGGCTTGTTGCAATACTTACACTTTGCTTTCATCTTATTACCAACCACCACCTCTGTAAAATGTTCCCATACACTACTTCTTTGTCTTTTTTTTCCTGATTTCAAATTGGAGTCGTCTTCTTCTTCTTCTAGTGTTGTTTGTTGTGTGGATGATTGATTTGGATCAATTGGATTGGAACTTGATATGGGTACAGGTGTACCAATACTAGAAACTGGAAGATTGGGACTTGTCTCCACTGTTGTACCACTACGTGAAACCGGAGTATAGGGACTTGTTTCCACTGTAGGCTCACTTTCATGATTTTCCATTATATCTACAAAAAAAAAATCGCAATGTAAAATTTATACCTTCGTTCTCTGAAAAGAACAAAATCACGCTTATTTCTCTGAAAAGAACAATTACTTGCCGGAGGAAGAAGAAGGCTGAGAGATCCGCTGGCAGTGGAGGGAACGATTAGGGGAGGCCTGTGGCTGGTGTCGTTTTTGATCCAAATCCTAAACCCTAATATTTAAGTTGATATTATGGATATAATAAAAATTTGATAAACTAATTTAATTTAATAAGTTGTGTGCTACTGCATTTGGTTCTAATAAATTGATAAACCAAATATTATATATTAAAATATAAGTTGCGTGCTACTGCATTATATATTAAAATATTATATTAAATTAATTTTTTAGACTTCGCATTTATATTAAATATTTTTCTGATAGTATGGAAAATGAAAGAATGTGATTTTCTACTATGAAATATTCACATCATAATATTAAATTACAATTAACAAAAAAAATTACAAAAACAAAATTATTTAAATAATTTATTAATTAAAATGCTAAAATATAAAATAAAAAGATGATTTAGTGAAGAAAAAAAAGATTAAATAGAGAAACTATCTTCCTATGAAATTATTCTTGAGAACATTTACGGCATATTTTTTTGTCTTTTATATATTTTTAGAATTTATCATTGTTTGCGTAAAATGACAAGGATAAAATCTTTTGCCCGGTTGATTACCAAAAATAAGTTGCTCACTATGTTCAGAAAGAGGTTATGGGTCATCAATCTATGTAATGTAATGATTGAGCTACAATGTGAAAAATATCATTAAAAGCATGAAATTGGAGAACGATCACAAAGAGTAAATATTTCTAACAAACGATTGGGAAGACCTATTCACGTGCATAAGAAATTGGCCTATTATTATTGTAAGTATATTTATTATAATTTAATTTTACCATTAGTAATGAAACATATGTCAGATAATTTTTTAAAATATTATTAATTCAATATTACATCCTCATTATAAATATATTTGTTGATCTATTTTTAAATGAAATTATTTCAAATATTAATATACTATTTTAAAATAATATTACTTATTCGAGTTAATAACTGGTAATATTTATACTTTTTCTAACATAAATTATAAGTTAAAATAAAGAAAAATGCTTATGAGAATAATTGAAAATATTATTATTATATTATCAAAATAAAGTACATTAATTATATTTTTAAGAAAAAATATTATATATTTTACGTAAAATATTTTCTATTAATTTTAATATTTTAATAATAATTTGAAGGTAGAAAATAATTTACTTTTTCGGAAAAAAAGTTTTTTTGAAGTTAAAAAAATGACAAAACAACTACAAGTGACAAATAAAATAATAATTTTATAACTTTTCCTAAAATTAATTTAGTGGTAAATTTTTATTAATGAGTTTGAACAATATAAAAAGGTTAAGTTAGAGAAAGTAAAAAGAAATACTGATTTTTTTTTTATAATCTAATCATTTATAGTTATACATTTTTCACTGATATTTATAAGTTTTTTTGTAAATTTTCTCCATTAATATTTATTTTTAACCACTTAGAATATTTATATTATAACTTTTAGACTATTATAGGGTCTATAATATAAGTCTTAAAAGTATAGTGTTCAAAGTGAAATATTTTAGAAATTATAAAAAAAATGTAATTTACCCTAAAATATATGCTAGGTAAAGTAATAAGATTTTTTTTAAAATAAATTGGTTATATTATTAGTTATCGTTATAATATTATGGATCGAACACTTGACATACGTTATAAAGATGACATGCACTAAAACGTTTATTTACAACCTTATTTACAAATAACATAACAAGTTTAATTACAACCTCGTATGCAAATAATAAGAAAAGTTGAAAATATTAGTATAAAAAATTAGAAAAATAATACATTCTATAATATATTTAATTTCATTAATAGATAGAAATATTAATTTTAAATATATTTTAAGTCCTTTATGCATTTTATTTTTTATTCTTAACAAAAAAAATTCATTAGTATTTTGCTATATATAGGCTTCAACCGTGAAATAACTGACAAGTTAAAAGTTATAATTATACATAAAATATATTAAATGAATATTTATTGTATACTTAAAGTGCTTAGAACGTTAAAATTAAATTAACTTTGCGATATAATATCATTACAATCACTCATTATGGATATTAATATTATGGTTATAATAAAAAATTGATAAGCCCTAAACCCAATCCTAAATCCTAATATTTCCGTTGATATTATAGATATAATAAAAAATTGATAAACCAATTTAATTTAGTAAGTTATACTGCTACTGCATTTGATTCTAATAAATTGATAAACCAATTTAATTTAATTTAATATATTGCAATCCAATTGACAAGTTAACGAGTGGAAAAATTATCAATTGGATTCGTAAAAAAAATTTAATTATATATTATATATTTAATTAATTATATATTAAAATATTATATATATATATATATATATATTGTGGGTATTTAGTGCGGGTATTGGAGCGGGTAAGCACTATCCATACCCACATCCAAACCCGCACTTTGCGGGTGCGGGTATATCCATACCCACAAAATATCCATACTGTGCGGATAATATCCACCCACAATTGCGGGTATTGGGCGGATATCCATATCCGCGGGCGGAATTGCCATCCCTATGTCCCGGAACCACGCCCACCCGCCAATGGCTTGTTGCAATACTTACACTTTGCTTTCATCTTATTACCAACCACCACCTCTGTAAAATGTTCCCATACACTACTTCTTTGTCTTTTTTTTCCTGATTTCAAATTGGAGTCGTCTTCTTCTTCTTCTAGTGTTGTTTGTTGTGTGGATGATTGATTTGGATCAATTGGATTGGAACTTGATATGGGTACAGGTGTACCAATACTAGAAACTGGAAGATTGGGACTTGTCTCCACTGTTGTACCACTACGTGAAACCGGAGTATAGGGACTTGTTTCCACTGTAGGCTCACTTTCATGATTTTCCATTATATCTACAAAAAAAAAATCGCAATGTAAAATTTATACCTTCGTTCTCTGAAAAGAACAAAATCACGCTTATTTCTCTGAAAAGAACAATTACTTGCCGGAGGAAGAAGAAGGCTGAGAGATCCGCTGGCAGTGGAGGGAACGATTAGGGGAGGCCTGTGGCTGGTGTCGTTTTTGATCCAAATCCTAAACCCTAATATTTAAGTTGATATTATGGATATAATAAAAATTTGATAAACTAATTTAATTTAATAAGTTGTGTGCTACTGCATTTGGTTCTAATAAATTGATAAACCAAATATTATATATTAAAATATAAGTTGCGTGCTACTGCATTATATATTAAAATATTATATTAAATTAATTTTTTAGACTTCGCATTTATATTAAATATTTTTCTGATAGTATGGAAAATGAAAGAATGTGATTTTCTACTATGAAATATTCACATCATAATATTAAATTACAATTAACAAAAAAAATTACAAAAACAAAATTATTTAAATAATTTATTAATTAAAATGCTAAAATATAAAATAAAAAGATGATTTAGTGAAGAAAAAAAAGATTAAATAGAGAAACTATCTTCCTATGAAATTATTCTTGAGAACATTTACGGCATATTTTTTTGTCTTTTATATATTTTTAGAATTTATCATTGTTTGCGTAAAATGACAAGGATAAAATCTTTTGCCCGGTTGATTACCAAAAACAAGTTGCTCACTATGTTTAGAAAGAGGTTATGGGTCATCAATCTATGTAATGTAATGATTGAGCTACAATGTGAAAAATATCATTAAAAGCATGAAATTGGAAAACGATCACAAAGAGTAAATATTTCTAACAAACGATTGGGAAGACCTATTCACGTGCATAAGAAATTGGCCTATTATTATTGTAAGTATATTTATTATAATTTAATTTTACCATTAGTAATGAAACATATGTCAGATAATTTTTTAAAATATTATTAATTCAATATTACATCCTCATTATAAATATATTTGTTGATCTATTTTTAAATGAAATTATTTCAAATATTAATATACTATTTTAAAATAATATTACTTATTCGAGTTAATAACTGGTAATATTTATACTTTTTCTAACATAAATTATAAGTTAAAATAAAGAAAAATGCTTATGAGAATAATTGAAAATATTATTATTATATTATCAAAATAAAGTACATTAATTATATTTTTAAGAAAAAATATTATATATTTTACGTAAAATATTTTCTATTAATTTTAATATTTTAATAATAATTTGAAGGTAGAAAATAATTTACTTTTTCGGAAAAAAAGTTTTTTTGAAGTTAAAAAAATGACAAAACAACTACAAGTGACAAATAAAATAATAATTTTATAACTTTTCCTAAAATTAATTTAGTGGTAAATTTTTATTAATGAGTTTGAACAATATAAAAAGGTTAAGTTAGAGAAAGTAAAAAGAAATACTGATTTTTTTTTTATAATCTAATCATTTATAGTTATACATTTTTCACTGATATTTATAAGTTTTTTTGTAAATTTTTACCATTAATATTTATTTTTAACCACTTAGAATATTTATATTATAACTTTTAGACTATTATAGGGTCTATAATATAAGTCTTAAAAGTATAGTGTTCAAAGTGAAATATTTTAGAAATTATAAAAAAAATGTAATTTACCCTAAAATATATGCTAGGTAAAGTAATAAGATTTTTTTTAAAATAAATTGGTTATATTATTAGTTATCGTTATAATATTATGGATCGAACACTTGACATACGTTATAAAGATGACATGCACTAAAACGTTTATTTACAACCTTATTTACAAATAACATAACAAGTTTAATTACAACCTCGTATGCAAATAATAAGAAAAGTTGAAAATATTAGTATAAAAAATTAGAAAAATAATACATTCTATAATATATTTAATTTCATTAATAGATAGAAATATTAATTTTAAATATATTTTAAGTCCTTTATGCATTTTATTTTTTATTCTTAACAAAAAAAATTCATTAGTATTTTGCTATATATAGGCTTCAACCGTGAAATAACTGACAAGTTAAAAGTTATAATTATACATAAAATATATTAAATGAATATTTATTGTATACTTAAAGTGCTTAGAACGTTAAAATTAAATTAACTTTGCGATATAATATCATTACAATCACTCATTATGGATATTAATATTATGGTTATAATAAAAAATTGATAAGCCCTAAACCCAATCCTAAATCCTAATATTTCCGTTGATATTATGGATATAATAAAAAATTGATAAACCAATTTAATTTAGTAAGTTGCACTGCTACTCCATTTGATTCTAATAAATTGATAAACCAATTTAATTTAATTTAATATATTGCAATCCAATTGACAAGTTAATGAGTAGAAAAAAAAACTTACATTATCAATTGGATTCGTAAAAAAAAATTAATTATATATTATATATTTAATTAATTATATATTAAAATATTATATATATATATATATATATATTTTGTGGGTATTTAGTGCGGGTAAGCACTATCCATACCCACATCCAAACCCGCACTTTGCGTGTGCGGGTATATCCATACTCGCAAAATGTCCATACTGTGCGGGTAATATCCACCCACAATTATAGGTATTGGGCGGATATCTATATCCGCGGGCGGAATTGCTATCCCTAAGTTCTGAGTTCTCAATTGTGGTTGTTTATAAACAGTAGTTAAAATTTGCATTTTGTGCTCGAAGAATAAGATTAATTTAACTTCTACATTCAATTTTGGCTTAATTTGTACAATGTGAACCCTTTTTTTCGCATAATTTTTACAATATAAACCCCGATCAGAATCAAGTATGCTAGGAAATTATATAACATGAGATTTTTTTTTTTTTTTTCTTTTATCGAAATAAAATTTTCTATTAAAAAATATTGGTTTGAGATACTTTATTAGCTGATTTTGGCAGAATAAAATTTGAAGATTTTACCAAAAATAGTTTTGATTATTAAATCTGCTGTGACAAATTAAGAAAACAACTTCAAACAAGCCTAGAGTAGAGTTTAAAGAATAAATTTTAAAAAAATTAAACTAAAAAAGAAGCAATCTCAAACAAGCGGTAGGATAAAAATAACAAAATGAATTTTTTCCTTTGCTAAAAAATGAAATTTTCCTTTGCTCATTATACGCAATCAAAAAATAACAAAATGAATCTTTTTCGGCAATCTTGATTTGAGATCAAGAGCTTCTTCTCTTGTCTTAGGCACCCCTCGCCTTCTCTCCTCGGTCAAAGGATACTTCAAGTAACGTAAGAGATAAGGAGTGACAATGATCTTGTCAAGAACAGCAGTGTTTTCAACTAAATAGGTTATAAGATTAACGTTGATAATCTGTCCCTCGAGTTCAATCACTTTGAGGCATTGATGAAGAGTTGTGGCAGGTCCTAATCCCATTTCTCCCATGGGCTTATCAAAAGGTGATTTATATGACTATCGTCGGTAACACAAGCATCATGCAGCAACAACAACAAAAAAGACTTAGATTACAGAAACTTAAAAAAAAAAAAACAAAACACGAAATTGAAATTTAAGACATGTCATCACCTACAGTTTAAGTGTGGACAAGGACGGTGACATCATGATTAAGGATATCAAACCTTCCGTGCTCTCTCCAGACCGTCCGTCCAGTTCTACTGTTAAATGTTTAAGCTTGGTTAGTTCTTGAGTGACTTTCAATGACTTGAACTTTTCCTGCAAAACAAACACGAAATAGAATTTGAACTAGAATTTGCATTAAATTACTAAACAATAATACCGATTGTCAACTAATTCAACTCACCCCTGAAAAACTCAGTTGAAGAGTCTCTATTTGCGAGAGACAGTTTGAGAAGTGAGTAAAAACAGGAGGCAATGGTGCCGTACGTTTCCCACCGACTGTAAGATTGATGAGATGAGGAGCACTTCCGATTTGAACATCCATACCCAATCCAACATATCTCAGAGATACAAGATTCGGAGCCTGAATCTTGATATCGGTGACGACATTACAATCAATGTCCAAGAACTTGAGCCGAAGAGGGGTTGATGATGATGGAGCCGTCACAATTCTTACATGTTTTAGATATGCTTCAGACCTCACACTCAAGCTTTCAAGAAATTCACAATTGAGAATGAAGTGGTGGAGGATTTCCTCACTTATTAGTACGTCATTTAGGCACAAAGATTTTAAGTGTTTGATGTTAGACAAGCCTTGAGGAGTCTTGATATAGTTGTAGCAGTCGTTCGAAATCATATAAGCCTTGTCTGTTCGATATCCTCCATATTGCGTCAAATCTAATTCCAACTTTTGCACATTCTTTCGAATCGCAAATAGAATCCAACTATCGATGTCCTGCGCATGTACTTTATCCAAATCATATTTCACCCTAAACTCTTTAATGGTTGGAGCTTTGTGAGATTTTATAACTCTATGAACGGCTTCTACATACCTAGCTCTCTCCACTTCTGTCCTAAAACGGATTTGAAGGATCTGGATGTTCATCTTTGGACCATCAAGGTCCAACACATCCAAATACTTCCATACCCGACTCAAACTCTTACCTAATATGCTTGTTCTTGCTGCCTCACGTATATTTAACAGTGCCAAAATCCTACCGAGTATGTCATCAGGCAGGTCACCTAAGAAAATATCCTCAGGTGGGTTCTACAAGCATAGTAGATAAGAAAACATTAAGAATTGTTGCAAACAAATCAAAATAAATCAGATCAAAACATCAAGAGCTTTGGGTTTACCTTATCAGCCAAATTTTGTTTCGACATGTTCCAATACTGCAACGAAACTTGGACAAGTATTGCAAGTAAGGGCTTTTTATATACAAGGGAATAGGAAGTCTAGTTAGTTTAGGACTAGGAGAAGGTTTTGTTTCTTTGTTTGGAATTACGAGTTTGTTTTTGTGTTCTTCTTTTATTCAAATTCAGAAATTATACTGTTTTAAATTTCTAGATGATTGAGATTAAATCCAATTTTTCTTCTCTTTTCTTTTTTGACTTTCATTGGAGTATAAATCCAATTGAGATTAAATTTGCCACCAACACCGGGGGTATCAACTGGAGAAAACTAGCAAAACAACAGACAATAACACCATTTTTGTTCATTTTCAGTTCCACATAAACATGCTAAAGTTAATAATCATCATACCAAAGCAAATCAATTCAATTGATGAATAAAAAGCACCTGATATAATACTTCACTTGGTAGCTTATTTTTTATGATTTCACTGCACACGAAATAAATAAATAAATGGATTTACCAAAAAATATACATAATCAGAAAATAAATCAAAGGCAGAGTGACTTACAATGGTGAGGAGGTAGTGGTGGACCGCAGCAAGATCGAACAAGAAGCAAGAAGATTTACAAAATCCGAAAATTTTGGGGGTTAGGTTTTGAATCGGGGATTTCGGATTTCTAAATGTAAATTTGGGTGTTTTTTTTGGAGTGAAATTGAAAGTTGGGTTTTATTTAGAGAAGGATTAGGAGTTAAAGTTTTAATTTTGAAAGGATTTGGAGGTGATTAGAGTGGTTTAATGGAAGAAATTGGGTTGAGGGAGAGGGAGAGGGTTAGATTTAGAGATCCGACATTTGTTTTTTTTTTTTTTACTACTGACATTAAAAAAAATATTAAAAAGTTTGGGAGCCCCCCTGGTCCCTTCGTGGCTCCGCCACTGAGTACAATGTTTGTGTCCACTACACTAACTCAGCAACCAGTCACTGAGTCACATTATCCATATCCAGCAAACGAACCCATCAAACAGCTCCCATGTTTTTCCTAAATTAGCGGACTCCAACAATGAAAATTTTCAAAACTTGATTTCACTTTTCTAGTAATCCATCCTAGAAGCAAAAAAACGCAACAAGGTAACAGCACAAAAATCCAAGGGCTACAATTTAGAAACAGTAATTATTATGAATGGAAATGCAAGTCTGAAACCCTAGATTGCATCAAAATTGACAGCGAACGCGAATAAACCCTAGTTTTTTACTACTGACATATATCAAAGTGGTAACCAAGGATGCCTCCGATTCCACCAAACCCTCTGCAAAACTGCGAGACGTCTCCAATGATGAACCCCAAACACTATGTCATTAAGGTGGTAACGAAGGATGTCATTAAAGAGCTTCTATGTCTCTTTTAGAAGTCAAGCACACAACAGCACAAATTGGAAAAGACTATACACTCATTACCCACAAGTTTATAAACCTCTGTTTCTACTTATCTTTTTCCTTTCCTTTTCTTTTTCTTTCAAGTGATAAATCATGAAATGTTTGGGTATACATTCCACATATCATGCTTGCAAATCTATGTACAATGCATAAGAAATGGAACATACATGCTATTTTATTGGATTTGTAACCTAAAACTCCACTAACTCATCGACCCCATGATTCACCAAGAGGTGACAAGCGACCTGGGCACAACATGAAACTTAAAATCTTAGCATTTACATAGTACAAAATTTATAAAGGTCACTAAAGAAAGGCGACACTAG
The DNA here is from genome assembly GCA_963691705.1 of Viola odorata. Classification (NCBI taxonomy): domain Eukaryota; kingdom Viridiplantae; phylum Streptophyta; class Magnoliopsida; order Malpighiales; family Violaceae; genus Viola; species Viola odorata. The sequence continues at coordinate 48,647,841 of OY829544.1, forward strand.
TAATGAGTGTTCGAAAGATCCTACGTGTTTGATGTCTATATAGTGAACAAAAAAAAAAGCATTTCACTTAACTTGCGATAAGATGATCCGCTTTGACGTATGAAGAGTACATCTACAAGCTGCCTATAGGCAATGCTCACTCTCACAATTTAATTGCACCTTGCCTATCTGGAGGAGCAACACACTGCCACAAAGACCGATATGCAGGAATGTTGGCAGCCTCCACTCCAAGTGCAGAGAGAGTGCGTCCATACTCCTGGTAAAATTACATAGAGGTTAATCTTGACTTTCTCACATATTAGAGCTAAAACTGTCCATCTATTGGGGAGTGAGTGTGAGTGGCATTGTGGTGTGATGGAGTGAGATTGAGAGGAAGGGGACAGTGCACACACCTGTATGTCAAGGAATAATTGCATGCATATCTTGTCAGTGTCAGAAGCGCTGTGGTCTGAGACATCTGAGCTTGCTCCAGCTCTTCTCTGGGCACCCTGTCTTATTCTTTGTAGTGAAGATTCTGTTTTCCTAGCCTGGGTATATTTACCAAAACACATTACGGACAAGAATTGAAAAATCGAAACTCCAATTAGGTTTAAGAGGACGCTGGATACTAACCACACTGATGAGCTCAGAAGCTAATTCATAATAACGAACAGTAATCTCAGTGGCGGCACCAAGTACCAATTCATGCCTTGTTTCTTTGGTCAAATACTTCAGTGCTCGCTCCCCTTCTACAAACATCTGCAAGCAGTGAGGTAATGCAAAGAATGATTCATTGAAAATCTATTTCAATATATCTCACACTTCTTATAGGTCTGTAGAAATGAGGAAATAGCCAAAACAAGTACTGCCAGGTACATTTGTGATGCTTGACAACAACTTTTTGGGGGGGGGGAGGGGACAAAAGAGTATAAGTAGATAACATTAGGATCTGCTGTCCAAATTGTTCAATGAGTCTTGAAATTTGTGAATACAAACATTACAAATAGGTAACACTACAATCTGCTGTCCAAATTGTTAAAGAGTCTTGAAAGTTGTGAATACAAACATCATAAATAGGTAACAGAATCTGCTGTCCAAATTGTTCAATGAGTCATGAAATTTGTGAATACAAACATTATAACTAGATAACACTACAATCTCCTATTCTTCACGTGACAAAATAAATTGCTCAATGAGTCCTGGAATGGAGATGCTAGGTTCTCATAAACATATAATAACTAAACTGTGTGTGGGGTGGGGGAGGGGAGGGGAGGGGAGGTGGGAACAGGAATAAGGGGTTGTGGGGGCATGGTGGTCACACATACTGCAACATGTATTATACCCCTCTTTTGTAGAACAAAGTTCATGCAGTACTCACAAAACTAAACTATGGGAGGTGGGCAATGAGCAGCTGAATTTAGTACTAATAAACCAGAACATCTATTAAAAGTTATTGCAAGAGTTACAAGTGAAGTATATTGTACCTTTAAGGGGCGTAGTACCCCTGAAACATAAGGGGAATGTCGGACAGGAAGCGGTTTATTAGTCATCCTGTAAGTCGCAGTTATTCCCTTTACCTGTCTCAAATCCTGCAACACTTCATGCAAGAAAACTTGTGAATAAATAACATCCAAGACCTGATCTATTACAATTCCATACGACCAGCTATCAAGAAATGATAAGAACAAGAAAAATAAGTATTCTTTTTCATGGAGTGTGTTAAAGTTTTCATTGCTTGGTGATCCTTGCTGGAAAGATGGGTAAGCTGCAAAAAATTGTTTGGAGGGAGGGGGGCTCTTTCATATGCTATTTCATGACCCATATGGTTACCCCAAAATAAGGTGTCATTTAAGTCGAAAATGTTTGATGTGGATGCTGTTCAGCATGCAATGTAAGTCGCAATTATTCCCTTTACCTGTCTCAAATCCTGCAACATTTCGTGCAAGAAAACTTGTGAATAAATAATATTCAAGACCTGATCTATTACAATTCCATATGATCAGCTATCAAGAAATGATAAGAACAAGAAAAATAAGTATTCTTTTTCATGGTGTCTGTTAAAGTTTTCATTGCTTGTTGATCCTTGCTGGAAAGAGGGGTAAGCTGCAAAAAATTGTTAGGAGGGAGGGGGGCTCTTTTGTATGCTATTTCATGACCCATATGGTTACCCGAAAATAAGGTATCATTTAAGTCGAAAATGTTTGATGTGGATGCTGTTCAGAATGCAATGTTATCAAAGATGGGTAATAGCTGAGAATTCATTGACTCGTTTGTTTATTCAATCATAGACTTGAAGGCCTCAGCATTACGTATCAAATCATGGGGATATGCTATGCAGCCAGTGGTGTATGGCATTTTCCTACTTGTACTGTACTGGGCTTATTTGTGGAGAGGTGTAGGTCACTAGCTTCTAATTACTGCATCTTTCTTTAATTCTTTAGTAAATCAATCAGATAATCAGATGAGCTGATGAAAAAACAAAAATGTGCATCTTTGCCCCACCACAAAATCATTCTCAAATTACAGCTTACCTCAACAGCCTTATCAACCAAGGTCTTGATTATTGTATTTATAGCCATGGGTGCCAATTCTTTTAGTGAATTTCCGCTGTGTAAGATGCTCTGTTTTACTAGGCCAAGAGTATCACAGGAACATGGAGAGAGAACTTGTAGAACATGCTCAAGGTAGCCTCCACAAACCTCTGGGACTACAAAATTTATATCATGAATGATCTGCAAGTTAAAGATTAATTTCAGCCACATTCAATAAACTTGATCTGCAGATACATACATTACAGGGATATTAGGTGATAATCTCTCGCTCGCTTGTCTTTCTCCTATTCTTTTTTCCCCTTTCTTTTTACATTTGTTATCATCAGGTCACCTTTTCTTTTCTGGTTCTTTAAAATTTGGCTTACAAAGTGAGATAATCCAGACCTTTGACTCCAATGTATTTCACTAAACATGGTTCACCAAAGGCATACATTATTATATTGAAATGATAATCTACCAATTCAAAGTAAGATGAGAGCAGGCAAACAATGAGTATGCTACATACATAAATAAAATCATCAGGGACAGCTGAGACAGCCCATTCACAACCAGCTTTGGAGCCTGCATTACCCATGCTCCTAGCAGCCAGACCAGATGACAACCAATTTGAGAATCTATCATACTTTCATAAAGAAGCAGTCAATATTGTGATTGAAAAAGAACGTGTAGTAAACACATTGGCAACTTGCTGACTGACTTTACAAGTAACATTTTCAGGTAAAACAAACCTGTAAACGAGCTGTAAGGATAAACGAAGAAACTTGTCTGAAGATGAAAGGATGAGAACATCATCCCTCCAGCAAGATCTCATGCTTTCCAAAAGAATAACAGTTTGCTGTAGCATTAAGTGAGGATTTCCATGATCAGAAGCTGAGTTTTGAACTGGGACAAGACTGGTAGCAGCAAGGGCATAATCCAGAGCCCCAGCTATTTCCTGAAATCTGAATAATCAGAAGCATAAGAGTGGCTTCCTCATGGAAATCTATTGTAGTACGCCAATGACATTTAAACGGTTCCATGAGAACTTCAGTCCGTACCTTAAAGAGAAGTAAACCCCAACATTCCATTGTTTCATGAACTCAATATATACAGCTTCTGAACGGAATTTAGTGACAGCGGATCTGGATGGACAATAACCTTGCCTGACAATTGGACATCATAACCATAATGAAAAACATATATCCTAATAAATCACCCTTCTAGGGGTCCTAAGCCAAAAGGGTGCAAGATAACAAAGAACCAAGAAGAAAGATAGTGTACACTACCTTCAAGATGAGCCAAAAATTCAAGGCTTGATTTGTAACTAATCAAGAATTCTGTTGGTCTTCCAGGGGAAAAAGCGCCTGGCTTTCCCTTTTGAATTGCAGAAAGAACCTCTTTAAGGATTGAGTTGGCCAGGTCAAATCCATGCAAACCAGAATTTTCTAGGGGGAAGGAAAGCATAAAAGCAATAGATAACATATGAACAGTAATAAGGAAAAAATAGCATATGTGCAGGAGCATTTCCATACAATTTTGAAGCAATTTTAAATACATAACAGTATATGGGGGGGGGGGGGGGGGGGGGGGGGGGGGGGGGGGAGCAGATATATATGACAAATTGAGAGTTACCATTGTCAATTTGTCATATAGGTTTATGACTTCACTTTTTTTTATAGTCGTCATAGATCTCAGAAAGGACTGATAAAACCAGTCCTGGACTTTAGCTACCGCAATTCAAAAGAATAACAGCATATATGATTTATTGGCCATACGACTTTAGGTTAGGACCCCTAGAAGGGTGATTTATTATTGGTGCTTATCCAGAAGGATCCAAAAGAAAGTCAGCAATCATTAAAATAAGATTCATATAGGTCAGGCAAGTTGGCCATCCATACGACTTGAGGTTAGGATCAGAAAAACAATGCGAGAATTAAAGGACCAATGGCTCAACTCCGGGAACAGAATAAAGCTGCATCATGATTTGGTACCAACTCAAACAAATTAAATGAACTACTGCAGGAATAATAGCAGTAAGATTGGCCAATAGGAATACCAGTAGAAGCAATTTCCTAAAGGAATTTACAATCTTTCTCAATAAATTGTTTGATTTGTTGATAATCATTTTCAAGTCCATCTCCAGACACTCCAGAAACCATTACTGATGGTCCATGTGGAATGATTTTCTGAACTAATGGAGCCACAACATTCATCCGAAAAATTTCTTCAGCGCTCTTGGTATTATCAATGGCAGCACATGCGCGCAAGCAATTGTAAATAGCATATTCATCCCGGTGCTCTAATCCATCTACAAAACAATGTCCCAAACTTGCATCCAGTAAAAGGCTTGCACTTTGAATCCTCTTCTCCATGTTGGCAATGAAAGGAAGGTCCTGTACTAGCATAACAGAAAAAAGAGATGAGCACATATGTATGGCTCTTAGGAAAGTCATATCTAGGCTCAATGATCGCCCACACACACAGGATCTACATGAAGTTACTGCAATAATCTTAACTAGCAATCAAGTGTGATTAAACAGACCTTCGCATGAGCCATGTAGAACTTTAGCCGATTCATTTCGCTTGCAATTCTCTCTAAAAGCATGCTTTGAGTTTCTCGGGCATTAGTTCCAGTTTCAGTAGGTTGTAATGCAGTGCCATTCTTTTCAGCTATATCTCCATTTGACCAATCAGTAGGCACACTTGGTAACTCCTTTATAAGTTTCTCGACCTGAACCCATCAAAGAAAGAAGTCACTACAACAAACGCAAAAACACACATAAGCAGTCAATAAAACAACAGATATAACCATGAAACAAAACTTTAGCTCCAATGTTGCAGTTCCACTAAACTAAAGCTGATCAAATCTTGGAAAAATTAATTTCAAAGACTCATCATCAATCACTAAAACTTTCAACACCATAACCAGTGATACATTTGATCCTTCTACTATCCTTAGTTCACCTCAATCAAGACTTCTATCTCAACCAATCCCTTAACTTTAAGATCCATATTCCTACTCTATCCAAACAATCCTTCAAAAATCTATCTTACTGTTGTCTAAGATCTACTCTCTCCTTTTATTAATTGTCGTTTACTATTTGGACGCACGCATATATATTAAGAAGACTGGATGACTCATTATTTGAGACAATTTTATAGAATTTTTTTGAATCAAATAGCGAGTCATCCGACATTCTAAATATATCTGCTCAAATAATAAACGACGGTTAATTTCAAACGGAGGTAGTACTAAATTATTCATTTTATCAAAAGTAGACGTTGGGAATAAACCTGCATCATTCTTAGTAGATAGACCGGTAATTAGGAATAAAACACCAAACCTTCGAAACAACATGAAATGTGTCAAGCAACAGCTCCAACACTTCTCTAGTCGCAGCAGCTTCAGATCTCTGTGTCAATCCATTTTTCAACGAGAAGAGTGAACCTTCAACGCTTCCTCTAAAACCTTCGATTTTTTCTCTTAACTCCAAAAGCGGAGCCCGCATGCGTACAACAGCAGAGTCCACATCAACAAGCTTAGTGCTCAGATTCACGAAATCTGTATAGTTGCGATTGATTACGTCGATGAGCTCGTGGTTAAGGGAGGATAGGTAAGCTTGGAGCTCTGAACAGAGCGTGTCAAAAGGTACGAAGGTCCGGAGCTCCGAAATGTGAGTGTGGGAGTCGAATGTAGAAGAGAGAAAGAGCTTCGGTTTGAACCAGAGAGGATGCTCACCAAGCGGTTCGGAGAAGAAGTCCGTCGTCAGTGACCCAGTGGCGGATCCAGCCTGGCCAGGGTGGGCTGACGCCCCCTGGCCCAATTAAAAAAAAAAATATTTTATTGAATGAAAATATTAATTTACTAAGCAATATTAAACATCAATGCTAGGATGGCCAATTGGTCTAAAGCACCCTGATCTTTTTAAGAGGGATTTTTTTTTTTACTCTTATAGCCCACTCCAAATTCCTAACCCAACCCACCCCAAATTAGAAAATTGAACCCCAATCGAATGTAAAATTCATTCAGTTCGAGCTGATTTGGGGTTCATCTAACTCAACCCACCCCAATCGAATGTAGTTTGAGCTTCATACAAAAGGTTAGATGCTCTTCGAGAGAAGCAAAAAAATCATGTGGTCGAAAGATATCAAAAAATGAAAACTCATAGAAAACAATTGTAAATAGTACGTATATTGTATGAATTCTAATGTATAATTAATTTTTTTTATATTATCTTCTTATTTATCTTTTTGTTAAGTTGATCATTTAAATTATTTGTTATTTAGTGACGGATACAAATACTCTTAAACATTTTTTCAATTTTTCGTTCAACTCGTTTGTCTTCCCTTTAAAATACTAAAAAAAAAAATTATTCGGGGGCGCTGCCCCCGAACCCCCACCCCCCTAGAAATAAATCTTGGATCGCCGCGGCAGTGGCGGGGACGGGATCGAATCCGAGAGCATTTTGGAAAGAAGGGGGAGGAGTTTATAAACAAATGGGAACTAAAGTGCCAGAATAAAAGAGAGGAAGTTTAACTAGGGAAAGAAAAATAAAGGAGAGGAAAGGAAATTGTAGAGAAATTCCCTTGTATGACTGCATTTTTTATAAAAAAAATTACATGAAGGCCCCCTGTACTTTAAAAAAAACAGACTCCTCCCCTTAACTTTAAAAATTCAAATACTGTCCCTGAATTCAAAGTCAATTGCAAAACCCAGTCCCTCCGTTAGTTAACCCTAACGTCCGTCCTTTTTAACTTTTTTTTGCCGGTTGTACCGGTTGCAACCCCTCACTCCTTTCATTTTTTTTTCTTTTCTTTCTTCTCTCTCTTTCATTTTTCTTTTTCTTTCTTATTTCTTATTTCTTTTTTTAAGGGTTCTTATTTCTTTCTTTCCTTGCATTTAATTCACTATCATCTTTATTCTTTTTTCTGGAAAAATAAACTTTCCAAGTCTTTTTTTCTTTTTCTTTTTTTCTTTCTTATTTCTTAGTTCTTTCTTTCCCTGCATTCAATTCACTCTTATCCTCTGCAAAATCAAACCACCAAACCAATTAATTAATTTTAATTCTAATTTCACACCCAATCTTCCTCCCTTCAATTTCAATTTCAAAATCTCAAATTTCCCAAATCTAATTTCCCAATCTCTTTCAAATCTTTGCAACCCAGCAGCCACACCGCCGGCATCACCCGCACTCGATCCCCTCCTTCATAATCCGGCAACTCAATCACAACCACTGCAAAAATTAATTTCAAATCCCAATTGCCAAAACCCAGAAAAAAATGCATCTAAACCACAAAATAAAAATTGCAGAGTATAATAAAAATAAAAAATTAATCAATTAACCCACATCTAAACCACAAAATAAAAAATGCAGAGGATAAAAAAAATAAAAAAATAATCAATTAACCCACATCTAAACCACAAAATGAAAAACACAATCAGATCTGACCATGAAAAGTTTAATTTCTTGCAGATCTACCAAGAAAATGAATCTGCAGCAAAATGAAGAAGATGAAGAAATGGAGGAGGAGGAAGAAAACCATCACCCCCACCGCTACGTCATCGCCAAGCGCAACCACAACCGGCGTTGTTCCCCCCCCCCCCCCTCTCCCTCACTCCCGATCTGCGATCCAATCACCCATCCCCGATCCAAACCAAATTAAAAAAAAATAAAGGAGAAGAAATAAAAGGAACAGAGAAGGGAATAGAAGAGAAAGGAGAGTGCAAAGCAGAGAATAGAAAGAGGAAAAGAAATAAAAAATATAAAAACAAAGAAGTTTTGGGCTACAACCCAAGGAAAGGAAAAAAAAGAAAAATGGAAGAAAAAGAAAGGAAAGAAAAAAAGATGAGAGGAAGAAGACAGAGAGTGAGGAAGAAGATGAAAGAAATAAAGAAAGAAAAAATTGTCAAATAAAGATGATGGTGATTTAAATGCAAGGAAAGAAAGAAATAAGAAAGAAGAAAGAAAAAGAAAAACGAAAGAAAGAGAAGAAAAGAAAAGAAAGGAGTGAGGGGTTGCAACCGGTACAACCGGCAAAAAAAGGTTAAAATGGGCGGACGTCAAGGTTGACTGACAGAGGGACTGGGCTTTGCAATTGACTTTGAGTTCAGGGGGAAGTATTTGAATTTTTAAAGTTGAGGGGAGGAGTCTTTTTTTTTTTTAAAGTACAGGGGGGTCTTCATGCAAAAAACTCTTTTTTATATACAAGGGAAAAGGAAGGAAATTTTAATATTTGCGTATGGCAACATGGATGAAAAGGAAAGGAAATTTAGTTATTCTTACCACTTTACCCTTATTGTCAATTCAGATTATTCTAACTAAATTTTTCATTTTTACCTTATGATTCATTTTTTTTATTTAATAATGTTTATGCATGTGCGCCTACATCAATCAGATCTTCTTTTTTTGGGCTATAAACGAATCAATATTATCTTCTAATTTATTCTCTCCTTCTTCTCCTCTTCTCTGCTTCTTTCTAACATTTACCAATTTGTGCAAAACAGTGAGCTTCATGAAGGGTAGTAGCATTATCACGTAAGAAACACATCAACAATCATCCAAAAATGAAGATAAGACAAAACTTAAGGCAACATTCATTCTAATAATGTTTAGTAGATAGAATCTACAAATTGTCTCAAAAGATAACATAGAGCTACAATATCCACTGTTAAAATCCAGCTAACAGAATAAAAAGAACAACAAAACTTGAGAAACAGACTCGAAGCACGGAATTGGGCAATGACTTCAATTTGATGTACCAAACATTTGGTGCATCAAATAATCCTTGCGCTCTGATACTGGACATCCAAAAAAATTCCTTACCCTTGTAGCATCTTCTGTGAGAAAGTCATAGGCTTTATAGCGAATATGAGCCTCAACTCCAATTCTCAGCAGCTCTTCATACACTTCTTCCTCCGAATAAACACGCACCCGTATTTTTTTTGCAATTTCATTCCCTTTTTCAAGTTGTTTAGCAACACTTTCAAGAGCAACGCTCACTTCTGAATAATCCTTTTGACTGGTCTTTCACTTTCACTTTTGCTTATTTAGAGATATCACCGAGTGACTTTCGGTATTAACTTGTGGAGTGGGAGTTAGATTTGGAGTCACTAGTTCACTTTCATGTACATTGAAATCATCAAAATTCTCTAGAGAAAATTCTTGGCTAGCAACTCCATGATCAAATGTCTTCAATATTATTCTTCATTGTCGGAGTACCATCCTTCATTTTTGCCCAACGACTTGCTTTCTCCTTCGCAGTCTCAGCATAATCGCTTGTTGCTCTATCTTTCTCATAAAGCGAAAGTAACTTATCGTAGTGAAGAATTTCAGCATTCATGAACTTCTTTGCATGAGGATGTGCCTGTAAAAGAATAAAATGAGAAGAGGCAAATATATTAAACAATTTCCTATAAATGTTATGCTAAAAATGTCATATTAAAATTTAAATGTGCTTTTACCTCGATTAATTTTTCCCAAACCTCAGGCTCTGCATCAAACTTTTTGGTTATAGGACTCCAAGAAAAACCACTTGTATGCTTGAAAATATCATAAAATTGTGTGAATATTTTTTTGATATACTTGATGCGATTTTTCACCTTTTCCTTGTCAACTTCAAGAACTCCTATTTTTTCACGAACTTCTTTAAATACATCATTCAACCCTTGCGTAGTAAAAACACCATCAATTTTTGCACCATTTCTGTCTTCGTACACAAGAGCGTCAATTAAAACTTCATCCATGCATTTTGTCCACCGCATAAAGTCACTTTTTCCGACATCCTTCTCTTGTATTGCCATTATGTCTATTGCAAAACATGTACAAAAAATCATATATAAGGGACCTATCTATATGGAAGTGTGCATTGTAATGGGAGTTGACATATAACTTAGTTTGTAGAACAAGTTTAACACTGCATTGTTATAACTTAGTTTGTAGAACAACTTATGAATTTTAGAAAGTAACAACTACCAAAAGAAGCCCGGAAGTAAACTATTCAATGAGTGCTAAGATTCATATAAAATAAAAGCCAATTACTGATAAATATTTCATTGCAACAACTCACAATAATCAGTTTCATTGCGTGTGTGTGTGTAACTCAGTAAGGCCTGCAACATAGATTGACCGGTGTGACTTCCAGTCTCTACTTGTATAATTGGTACTGCCAAAAATTCCAAGTTTGAGATTGGTCCTAAGGCATAATCAGTTATAACCAAAAAGAAATCATGTACAACTCACCTAATGTTTGATCAGATTTAATCTTCTTTAGCCACTGTTACTTCTATTCTAATATTTCAAAAAATAGCCATATGACCCATGTTCTTTCTATATACCTCACATAAAATAGGGTCTAATTACATGAGGATACAATACCCACATCCCATTGACCAAATAAGAATGGTCATTGTTTGGTGCAACATGAAACAATATCTACCCAGCAACCATCAAGGTGCAGGATCAACTCTTCAAATCAACACCTTCTAATAAAATTTAATTAAGATTTATTATTTCTCTTGTTATTGTTGTCATCACATGGACTTTTTGACTAGCTAGTTCAAATTTTGGATTGAAAAACCTTCCTTAGTTGCTAGGGTGATGCTAATGCAGCAGAGCTTTTGCAATTCACAAATTTATTTCACGTACAGTATGAGAGAATTTCCCACTCAAATAGATTAAAAAGAACAAAAATTACAGAGAGCCAAAAACAGAGAAGGAAATACCTAGATTTGAAAGATGTCTGCAAGAAACGTACACAGGTTAGAAGAGCAGTAAGATAGGTAGAGTGAGTTGACAGAGGTGGATACCGTAGACCAGAGATGGAAAAAGAAGCAACGGTTGTTCAATATGGAAGAAAATAAACCTAACGAGGATAATATTGGAATATTTTTTTATTTCCCTTTAGCCTATGTATGGGAAGAAGGATTAGGATGGAAACAAAAGGAAGGGGATGGAAATTTTTAAAATTTCCCTTGTATGGGGAAAAAAAGACAAGGGAATGAAAGAGAATGGAAGGGAATACAGAGTAAATAATTTATAAAAATTTCCTTCAGGGCCTACAAAATATTTCCTCCCATATATGGGAGGAAAAGGAAGTAAGAGTTAAAAATTTGCATTTTGTACTCTGAACAATGATACTGAGGGTCTTTTTTAAGGGAAAATATAATTGGATTAAATCAAATCTACAAGTACAAAAGACGCAATCGCCTCGGGGCATTCCCCTATCCATACATTTCCTAAACTGAAAATCAAAGCCAATTGGCCTAACTCATGTGCTAGGATATTCGTGGATCGTTTTGTATGCTTAAAGGAGCAATTATCGAAAGTAGAAGCTAGGCTAGCCACCTCTTCCAGTACTAATCCCGCATAGCTCAATGGGAAATCTCCATTAGTCAGGGCGATGACATTCTGCAAGCAGTTAGACTCAACTATAATCTTGTTATACCCTCATTGGCGAGCCTGTGTTATAGCATCTCTCATCGCCAGAGCCTCCGCTGTTTGCGCCTCAGTTCTATGCGGAAGGTAAATTGCTCCTGAGAATATCATTTCACCCCTTGCATCTCGAGCTATAAATCCCAAGCCAATGCTCGCAGTCCCTACCGTTGCATCTGTGTCGCACCCCCTTTTCGTTAAAAATGAGTAAAAGTTCAGGACGGATGCGGAGCATAGACGGATGCCTCGCATAATGCAAATGAAGTCGCCACCCTATTTATTTTCTAGGTTTAGGGAACCTAATGTCATGGCATAAAAACAAAAACTAAGGCACAATATGGTATAAACCAAAGAAAGAAGGTTCGAGGTCGTATTATGGAGCGCGGAGGAGACGCGGTGGTCGGAGCCGTAGTCGGCGTCGTGGGAGAGGTTAGAGAGTAAGGCGGACATACGGTGGGAGCGATAAAGGTTGACTCTGATTGCGGATATGCGGGAGAGCAAGGAGGGTAATTTTGTAATAGGATAATTAATAATTTAAAAGCTGATTGAATTCCTCAACAATCTCACCCATTTGTGCAAGAATTCTTACCTTCTTTAATTTTTTAGATTCAGTTCATTGTGAATTGAATTCTTTTTTCAAACATCATAACAATCACAAAATTTGTCATGATTTAAGTTACAATGAACTGAATTCATGTGTGATTTCTATACCAAACACCCCCTAATATTTTGTACGGGAAGTAAAGTGCATGAAGAAATGTGTCAGCTTGGGAAATCATTAGTCCGGACATGTGTCAGCTTGTGAGGGAGGTTCTCAGTACGGGGAGATTTCCGAGGGGAGCCAACTCTTCCTTTCTCACTCTCATCCCGAAAGTGTCTTCTGCCAAGCGGTTTAGTGAATTCTGCCCGATTCGTCTTGTTAGTAGCCTGTATAAGATTATTTCCAAGGTTCTTGCTAATCGCCTGAGTAATGTGAGTAGCTCTATCATTAGTGAAGGTGAGTATGACTTCATCAAAGGGAGGCAGACTCTTGACTGCGTGTTAACCGTGAATGAAGTAACTAGTTATTTGCAAGCGTCGAAGCAACATGGGTTTCTTTTTAAACTGGATTTTGAGAAGGCGTATGATTCGGTAGACTGAGGGTATCTGGATGATGTTATGACCCACATGGGGTTTAGTAGTAAGTGGCGGGGATGGATCCATCAATGCTTAAGCACTGCTAGAGTTTCAGTCTTAATTAATGGGTCTCCGTCGGGGGAATTTAGGGTGGGGCGTGGGTTGCGTCAGGGCTGCTCGATGTCCCCATTCTTATTTAACATTGTAGCGGAAGGGATGAGCAGACTGATCAGAAGAGCGCAGAGTTGTGGTCTGTTGTGGGGGGTGGGGAAAGAGGAGCTTGGTTGGCGGATTACCTACCTTCAGTTCGCGGACGACACACTCATTTTTGTGAACAACGACGAAGAGGAGGTCCAGTGTGTTAAGGGAATATTGCGTTGGTTCGACGCATACTCAGGGCTGAAAGTTAATTACCACAAGAGCACCTTAGTGGGAATTAATGTCTTCAAATCGTCGGGTGATGCTATGGCCCATCGGGCAGGCTGTAAATTTGAGTCGTTGCCTTTTAGATACTTGGGTTCATTTGTTGGCATGAATCCCAGGAGAATTTCTAGTTGGGATTTTCTAGTGCAATCTATGAGGAAGAAGCTGGCAAATTGGAAGGGTGTGCTGCTGTCGGTAGGGGGGAGAATTACCCTTATTAAAGCGACATTAGCGAGTATTTTGGCGTATAATATATCCCTGCTTCGAATGCCTAGAGCTGTCATATCCAAATGTGAGAAAATCATGTGGAGATTCTTATGGAGCGGTGATGATCAGAAAAGAGGGCTGCCAAAAGTTAGGTAGGATGTTGTGAAGAGACCCCTCGACTTAGGAGCTTTGGGTATAGGTTGCCTGAAGTCCAGGAACGAAGCGTTAATGTTAAAATGGGTGTGGAATTTATTTCAAGGGGAGAACAAATATTGGGCTGAGATTGTCCGCAAGGAATACAAGTTCAAGACGCTGGGTGATCTCTGGCGGGGGGAGTTGATACGATCCCAGGATGTATCATGCATGGTGCATCGCATGCTTGCAATAAGCATATGGACAAGCATATCTTGAAGAAACAGTGGTTAGTGTCATTGACTCTAAGCTTAGTGTCAACGACTCTAGTGACTGTTTTGAAGGGCTCTCTTAGACAAAGGTTGGCGTCGTTGACTCTAATGACTCTATGCCTTAGCGTCAACGACTCTAGTGACTGCAAATTTGGACCTTCCATTATTTATTTAGCTATTTTCATTAATTAATTAAATTAGTCTGAATTTATTTTAATTAATTAATTAGGAGTTCTATTAAGGGAAGGTTTCCCATTGTAAGGATTTAGGGTTTCTCCTTTTTAAAGGAGCCACCTTCTTCATTATTTAGTTTTTAAGTTATTTTTCAATCAATTAAACAGAGAGGATTTTCTCAATTGTTCACGTGTGAACCTTGTTGCTTCTTAAGTCTGAACGCTTAAGTCGAATTGCAAGTAAAAGACCGAGAGTTCAAACCACTATTGTTTCGTTTCATCCTAGGTTGGTATTCACAAGTTGAATACAGGGTTAGGGATTCGAGTCAAGAACCTTTCTTGCTTGATTTGGGTTGGCTAGTACAGGTTATTAGTAGGGTCAAACGCTCAAGAGAGTTAATTATTCCGCATTTTGAAAATCCAATCCTTCGAACTAGATCAGAAAGTACTCGTTACGTATCCTACGCAACTAGGATCGTATCAGTTGGTAGCGGAGTTTAAGGCGTTCAAGGTTTGGTATCTATCCTTTAATTATTTCATTTTCCTTGTTGAGATTGATTCTTCTTCTTCCCGATCTATAATCAATCTCCTTGCGTCCCGTTATGTTAGTTATTTGTGTGTCAAGTTGATCTAGGGTTCTAGATCTTGTTCTTGTTAAACAAATCATTGTGCAATTTGTGTCATTAAATTAATTTATTTCTTTCCACAAAAGAGTCACAAAATACCAAAAAGAGTCTTTATTTAATTGTTATTCGTTCTTAGAGTAAAAAAAAAACAGAAGAAAAGAGTCGAAAAATAAAAAAATAAAAAAATCTAAACAGAACGAAAAAGAAAATACAAAATACTACAGAGTATTGTGAAGCTATTGCAAAAAGAATCATTGGATTTGGTGGTCAGAGTTGAGAGATAACAAGTTTACAAGTTGCGACCCTAATTTCACAAATTTAGTCCCAAAAAAAAAAAAGAAGAGATTTTGTGATTTACTTGAGTCTTCCTGAAATTTTGAGCCTTCTTTGATTCTTATACATCTATATATCTTCTACTCCAGCCTAAAAAGTATTTAGTTGATTGATCTTTGCAACTAATTTGTTTGTTGAGCATCTAAATTCCTTTTTGAAGCTAGTTGTCTTTGCGTGTCCTTTATGGAAGCCTTTCTTGAAACTCTTGAGTCACTAACTTTGCGTTGAACAATTGCAGGAAATTTGTGAGTGATTTGTGAGATTATTAGAGAGATTAAACACGAGAGTAAATACGTGAGGGAGTGCTAGTTTTTAGGACATTTTACGCTTGTTTCTTTAGTGTTGTGAATTTCAAGAATCACAAGATGTCTTACACGCGATGGTCTGAGAGGCGAAGTTATGAGGGGTATGCCTATGAGAGGCAGGACAGAATGGATGAAAGGCGACCTAGATTTGAGAACAGAGATGATGTCAATCTAGGAAAAACAAAGATGAAATTTCCGCCTTTTGAAGGAACGGAATGCCCTGATGAATACTTAGAATGGGAGAAGAGAGTTCACTATATTTTCCACTACCACAATTATTCCGAAGAAAAAATGGTGAAGTTGGCATCACTTGAATTCAGTGGGTACGCCACTCATTGGTGGGACCAATTGAATAAAGCAAGGGAGAGAGTTCTAGCCGGTCCGGTTTCAACTTGGGAAGATATGAGGATACTAATGAGACAACGATTCCTACCCGCCCACTTTCAAGGAGAGTTTCGCCAACGACCGCAAGTTTTACCTCAAGGGAGTAGAAGTGTTGGTGAGTATTATGATGAGATGAAATATTCTTCTTCTTACCCTAGTGTTGTGCCAAGCAAGTCGTCGGTGTGGAATGAGCCGACTTGGACGAAGCAAGAAAAGAAGGGGAGACCGATCCCACCGGTGCTTCCTTATGATTATGGAATCACGAGTGCAATTTCAAAGTCACCTAAGGAGAGTCCGAGCAGTGGAGAGTCTTCTACAACCGTCAAGGACAAGGAAGGCCCCAACACATGTTTAGCGAGAGCTGTTCCTTCTTCAACTCGTGTACGAACGCGAGATATTTTGTACCATACATGCATAGGCCGAGGACACACTTCTAGCCAATGTCCAAACAATAGAGTGATCATTGAGGACAATGGTGAGGTGATGCTGGACGAGATTGATAACCTTAAGGATTCTCTCGAGCAGTTGAAAGTACTAGTGAAGTCTTATCCCAAGTATGAGATCACTAGGGAAATTGAGAAAAAAAAAGGAGAGTTGAGTGAAAATAAAGAGAGAAATAATGAGGAAAATAGCCCCCATGAAAAGAGTGAGCATGGGAAGAGGGATAATGAACAAAACAGCCCCCATGAAAAGAGTGAGCATGGGAAAAGAGATAGTGAGGAAAACAGCTTGCATGAAAAGAGTGAGCATGCGTTAGTTGGCATTGAGAGATCAAAAGGAGAGGAAAAAGAAAAGAAATTGAGTGATTATGCCATAGGGAGAGAAGTGAGAAACACACTTTGTGTGTACAAAAACTGTTTTGGCGCAAGCCACCAAGAGCTGAATTTTTTGCCATTGCGCCTTGATTCTTCTAACCCTAATGAATTCGTTTCTTGTCCTATTTATTATTCTTCTCTAGTGCAGGTAGATAAGAGTTCAATTCAAAAGAAGAAAACCCTTCTCCAATCGCCAACTCGAAAGATTGCACAACAAGACAATTCGGTAAACGGTGTGGTAAACGCTCACCGCCAAGGTATTGTGTGTCTCTCTTTCTCTAATGCAAAATCAAGTGAATTTTCACATGTATTTACATTTTATAACCATTCTCCTATGTGTGAGATTCATGATATATTTGTGCTTAAGTCTACAGAGCTTGAAGGAGCTCTTTTCAGACACAATCGCTTATATAGGTCGCATGATCTTTTGCGAAATTTTTATGAGCATGATGTGTTTAATGGTTGTTTGATGAGCTGTTGTGATTTAATTGATATTACTGATTTAATTTATAGGAATGATATGTCTTCACATGATGTTCCTTTGAGTCTTATTGGTAGTATTGATAAAAAGTCACTTAGTGGAAAATTGCTTGAGATTACTCCTAAGTTTAATCCTTATGCTAATGATTCTAATTTTTGTGAAGTCTATAATGATTATTTATTTGACACAAAATCTATGTTTTGTATGTATAAAGGAGATCATGACAAGCGCTTGTTTTGGGTGTGTAGATCGTTACACAATTTGACTGTGTGTTAGTCCTATCACAATAGGTTGATGCGTCATCATGGAATAACTATTACTAGCATGTTCTTTAAGGATGTTGTACTTTCACATGTTGTTCCTTGGAGTGTTGTTGGTAATTGTAGGGAGGAGTCACTTAGCGACTCATTGAGAAAATTGTGGAGGAAGTCGAGCACGAAGAGGCTAAATTGGACACCTTGTCAACCAGAGTTGGGAGTTTCTAACCGCATGGATAAAAGAACGTTTGGTTCTGTATGACATGTCTTGGTTTGTAAGTATATGTTTGCATGGGAAGAATGTCTTCCTTTTATTTTATTGTCTTACTACCCGTCTACGCATATCACTATTTTTGGTTTGTTGAAACTCATGTGTCGTTTGGTTCATATGATATCATTCGATTTGATATTGCTGCCTTTGAAAGTGTTACTTAGCATAGGTGGCAGTAGAAAAATCAAGGTGATGTGGATAGCCCATGGACAAGCCAAGCGTTATGGTGTGCGCTTGCATGCCACGATGACATTTATGAGGAACCATGGAAGGAGTCGCGAGTCCTTCAAGATACACACTTGGGTTTGGCAGTGCTTACACCGGAAACGGTCTCTAACCCAAGTACCAGCAGACATGGCCACTTGGGGCAATGGTCCTACACATATTCAATGACATCGCAACCAAGTTGAACATAAAGGGTTGGTATGGTTTAATTTGTGATTATTTTGATGTTACTAACTTAAGGTATTGTCCTGCAGGTTTAAGTTCGGATTCGAGGACGAATCCTTTCCAAGGGGGAGAGAATGATGTGAATCCTAGTGCATCAGACGGAATACTCTTGCCACCTAACGTACCAACAATTCGCGCGAGGAATAAGAAGTTGCAAAAGAAGTCATCACAGTTCATCTATAGAGAATTAGAATGCGAGGAAGTCCCAGATCTTGTGAGCTGTTTCAAGTGCCCACAAATTGTGTGTGTTGCGGATTACACCCGTTGGCAACCAAGGAAGCGCAAGAGATGGCGAGCGTTCATGGAGCATGGAATTGCAGTTGTAGAACTTTCTTGGGCAGAGAGCATTGAACAAGATTCGAGGGCGAATCTTTCCGAAGAGGGAGGGAATGATACGATCCCAGGATGTATCATGCATGGTGCATCGCATGCTTACAATAAGCATATGGACAAGCATATCTTGAAGAAACAGTGGTTAGCGTCATTGACTCTAAGCTTAGTGTCAACGACTCTAGTGACTGTTTTGAAGGGCTCTCCTAGACAGAGGTTGGCGTCGTTGACGCTAATGACTCTATGCCTTAGCTTCAACGACTCTAGTGACTGCAAATTCGGACCTTCCATTATTTATTTAGCTATTTTCATTAATTAATTAAATTAGTCTTGTTGCTACCCGATTTTTGACCACTTTTTTTCCACATTTTTACATAATTTTACGCTTATCGCGTTTAATAGCTCGTCTAGATCAAATTTCTGTTGATTCTTGGTCCTAGGCTAGTTTGTTTAATATTTCGTGTCATTTCGTGCCTTTTTTTTGTACTTTTAACTGTCTTTTCGCGAGCTTTTCTCGGTCTCGAGTAAGTTTTCTCGGAACGAGGCTCGAACGCACTATTTCTTTGTTTGATAATTACGTGCTAATTTTCTCTTTCACACCACCGTGTTCAGTTTCGTTCAATTTTTGTGGTAAGGACATTTATTTTGCGCGCAAACGTTTTGACACTTCCGAAAGAGAAAATAAATACGTTAACTCAACTTTCGCATTTCTTCATTGTATATTAATTTTCTTGCCTTATTTTTCTACACATAGTTGTACCCTCGGATCGGATTTATTTTCACTTTCGTACGATTTCGCTCGTACCAAAATATCCCGTTCGTGCCAAAAAATGGGATAAACTCTACATAAATGCATGTAAATCCTCCACCTCTTCGTTCTCACCCTCTAGCTCGTTTAAGATCAGCACCAAGTCCCCTGTGATCACTCTTGGCCACAAGAAACTCTCCCTAGCTCATAGATTCTAGCCTAGAAGCTCATCATCACTCTTGATATTTCTTGATATTTCATCCCGTTGGTTTGCAACCACAAGTTACAAACCGACTCCAACTCTTCCTTTCCCCTATAAATAGCAAGCTTCAAGCAACAAGAAAAGGGCACCAAATCCTCCTCGTAATCTCCATTTCTTGCACTACCTTCTTGGATAAAAATCTCTCCCGGAACAAGTAAGCTCTCTCTCTCTAGCTTGTCTTCAATTTTCATTTTTGTCTTTTAAGCATGAATAAATGGCTAGAACTTGTTTGATATGCTTAGTTTTCATGTTATTTATGCTCTCCTTGCTTCAATTTAATTGCATAATGCTTTAGCTAATTAATAGCCATATATGCATGTTTAAGCTCTCTCTCTCTAAACTCTCTTTAATTTTCATTTTTGCTTGTAATGCATGAATAAATTGCTCAAACTTGGTTCAAATGCTTAGTTTTCATGCCAATTTCATTTCCCTTGCCTCAATTTAATGACATGTTGCCTTGAGTAATTAATGGTCATAATGCATGTTAATTAGCTAGTTATTCCATGTTGAAAAATGCCACTGTTCTTGTCTAAATTTCTTGCTATTTTTGTCGCCTTGATCTACCACTTTGATAACATAATGATTGGGACTGTTTTGGGTAAAATCCATGGGTGGGTTTAAACTTGGTCTTTGGCCATGGTACTGGTGCAGTAGAGAAAGAAAGAAAGGAAGAAGAAGAAAGGAGAAGATGGGTTGGGGAAAAGGAAAAATGCAAAGGTGATGGGCTTGATTTCATCCCAAGCCCATCTTGAATAAATGAGTGTTGGGCTTGATTTAATCCCAAGCCCAGCCACTGTTTTGGACAAGCGATGGGCCCGGCCCATTTAAAATTTCGTATCTATACAATTCAATTTCTCGTATGGTTTTCGTATGCTTATAAATTGTTCATTTATTTAAATGTTAATGTCGCATGAATTGTTTGCATGTTCGTATGCGATATGTTTATTTTATTTTTCATGTTTTAAATATCGTATGAATTGTTCACATGTTCGTATGCTTTTAATGCCATATTTTATTTAATTAAGTTGTGTACTTGTTTAAATTAAAATTTGGGCTTGGCTTGTGCCAAGCCGATTTTTTAATGTCCAAAAATCCCTTATGGGGCCCACTTATTTTCGTATAGGCCATGTATAATTCTCATGCGCCATGTATAATTTCCGTATATGCCATGAACAATTTTCATACTAATATGTCATATTCGTATGCTTGTATACATGATTTAAATAATTTATTTATGCCATGTTTTATTCAATTAAATGCTTACATGATTTAAATAATTTATTTACATCATGTTGTATTTAATTAAATGTTTACATGATTTAAATATTTTATTTATACCATGCTTTATTTAAGTAAATGCTTACATGATTTAAATAATTTGCTTAGGTCATGTTTTATTTAATTAAATGCTTGCATGATTTAAATAATTTGTTTATAACATGTTCTATTTAATTAAATGTTTGCATGTTTTAAATGATTTGTTTATTCGCTATGCCATGTTTTATTTAATTAATTATTTACTTTTTCGTAAATTAATTAAATGTTTGCATGCGCTTTTCTTGTTTATTTATTTTCAAAAACATCGCTAATGCTTTCAAATCGCAAGGTTGATCAAGAGCACGCAACGCAAGTACGCTTTCTAGTCCTTTTTCTTTATTCAACGCCTTTCCGCAAATATTGCTTGTATGTATGATATTTAAAATTGCTAAAAAATCATAATTGTATGCATGATTAAAATCAACTCACATGCTTACATGTTTAAATCACTTGCTTTAGACCATGAAATTAATTGCTATATATTGATATGTGAGCATGGTGGCTTCAAATCCCACACAATTATTGGGATTCACGAAAGCGTACAATGTTAGCATTGCCCATGTTAGGATCACGTAGTAATTAATTAATCAATCATGCATGGCTCGATGAAAAGGGGGAACGTCCGCTCTAGCATAACGAACAAACGGTAACCCCGTCCTTCGTGTCCTGATCGGAAATAACATGTCCCAACGAAATATGCTAAGATGTAACGTCACCTTTAAGGGCCAAATCGTGCCAAAAATGTTAGATAATCGGAAAGTATCCCAAGTCGGTAAGCGGACTCTGTTGACATGATCCAATCATTGGCCTATGTAAATGATTGGAAAGTGACTTCAGTTCGTGGGAAGAATTGGTTGATATGCTTCGATTATTTATTTTCGTGTCAAAAATATTAAACATAACAAACACCTCTCACTTTATAACCAGTAACCTTTTAAGGATGTGACTTGGGTGCCTAACACCTTCCCAAGTCCATAAAACGACCTCGAACCTTCGTTCTTTGGTTTAGACCAATTGTGCCTTAGTTTTTTTATTTTTATGCCATGACGCTTAGGTTCCCTAAACCTTAGAAATTAGGGTGGTGACTTCATTGTATTATGCGAAGCATCCATTTATGCTTAGCATCCGTCCCGAACCTTAAACTCATTTTTCAAACGAAAAAGGGGGTGCGACAAGTCTGAATTTATTTTAATTAATTAATTAGGAGTTCTATTAAGGGAAGGTTTCCCATTGTAAGGATTTAGGGTTTCTCCTTTTTAAAGGAGCCACCTTCTTCATTATTTAGTTTTTAAGTTATTTTTCAATCAATTAAATAGAGAGGATTTTCTCAATTGTTCACGTGTGAACCTTGTTGCTTCTTAAGTCTGAACGCTTAAGTCGAATTGCAAGTAAAAGATCGAGAGTTCAAACCACTATTGTTTCATTTCATCCTAGGTTGGTATTCACAAGTTGAATACAGGGTTAGGGATTCGACCTCGAACCTTCGTTCTTTGGTTTAGACCAATTGTGCCTTAGTTTTTTTATTTTTATGCCATGACGCTTAGGTTCCCTAAACCTTAGAAATTAGGGTGGCGACTTCATTGTATTATGCGAAGCATCCATTTATGCTTAGCATCCGTCCCGAACCTTAAACTCGTTTTTCAAACGAAAAAGGGGGTGCAACAGTTTGGCGACTTCACTGGGGACTAGTAGGGTCGAAGCCGATTTTTTTTAAGGTGTTTGTTTTTTTTATTTACTTGCTTTGAATAAACTGTTTTCGTGACTATTTGTTATTGCTTTGATCAACTGTCATACGCATTGCATGCATAGGCCCTACACCTAAGGGTCGCCTTACCAAATAAGTTTAGGACGGGGAGTAAGGACACCCTGGGACACGAGTCCTGGGTAATGTTCTCGAAACCCAACCCGCTCGAACCCTTAAAGCTAGCCGGACGGTTGGCCTCCATTCTGGTAAGCGGATTCAGCCGACATGATTCAATCATTTGCCTATGTAAATGGTTGAAAAGTGGCCTGAGTTCGTGGGAAGGAATAGGCGGTCGCTTTACGACACTTTTTGGACCATTCTATGGTATCGTCGGGGACCTTCAGGCCGTTAGAACTTTAGTCAATGTCAAAAGCCCCCATCACGTGCATCATACTTGTTTTGTCGTGGCTTGGTTTACCACGTTTTCTACGTTTTTTCTCTTTCTCACTAATCTAGCAATGCATGTAAAGAACCTAGCAACATATTTTGTGTAAGTTGCTAATGCAGGGACTCTGTTTCATGTTCTTTCCCCAAGACCCATCCTGCTTGTTCAAATGACAGTGCCAGCGCTACTTTCACTTGATACTTTTTGGGGGAAGAAGTTTTGGGAACCAAGTTGCACGAGGGGATATGTTGAAATCCGATTTCCGATGTTGCGACCAAGATTGGGATAGAGGAAGTGGTGATGCAAAAAGGAGAGATTGCGTCATTAGAACATTTTTTATGAGCAAACGGATCCCGACTTCCAAGATTGACACCTTCAGAATCAAGCATCTGTTGCTTAGATTATTTTTTACCCCATGTAACAATGTTCCTAGACTTTATCTACTAGCCTTTAGATAAATCTAGATAGTTAAATCAACTTGTAATGGTTGCAACCCCTTTTGGATGAAAAAAATATCAATGACAAAATTCGTAGTTATTCGGATAATTACGAAATGCGTTTTTCTCTCTCACACATCCAAAAAAAAAACATCGAACGGCCAACGCCTACAATCAAATAAACCTTCCCCCCAAAATAAACCATATATAAAGCCCACCAAAAAAAAACACACGATTGATTGACCGTGAAAAAAAAACACGCTCACAAAGTTTTTTTTTTTCAGAATGCAAGAAGTAGTTGTTTTGGGTTCAGCTGCACACTCGTTTATCTTGGCCAATATGAACACGATTGTCTAGGAATTCCCACTTGGCCAAAATACGAAAGATGTTCATCACACATAGAAGTACCCCTCTACCAAATTTCATAATTTTCGGAACAACCCATTTTCGCCAAACGAATTCAGAACACAAAGACAACTCCATTTCTCGGCCTCAGCTGCGCAATCTTTTGTCTTGGCCAAAATGAAGATGATTTGCACCGAATTTCCACTAGACCAACACATGAAAGATGTTGAAAATAGGCCAAAATGCAACCATACAAAATTTCATAAAGTTCTGGGTAGCCAATCTTTTCACAAAAAAATTCGGAACGCAAGGGAAGTTAGCACTTTCTCGACCTCAGCTGCGTAATCTTTTGTCTCGGCCAATACGAATGCGGTTGGCTCTAAATTTTTACTCAACCAAAACATGAAAAACGTTCGTAACACATAAGCCTCCACCCTTACCAAATTTCATAATTTTTGGAACAACGCATCTCTCACGAAAAAAATTCGAAGCGAAAAGACAGTTGCTTCTCGGTTTCAGCTACGTGATCTTTTGTCTTAACCAAAATGGAGATGATTTACTTGGATTTTCAACTCGGTCATAACATAAAAAATGTCCATGACACATTGAAGTATATCCTACAAAATTTCAGAATTTTTCGAGTAGCGTAGACCGGAAAAAGTCGCGATGGACTCCCAAACCTGTCTCTGGCGGTATACCGCCTGGCCCCTAGCGGTATACCGCTAGCTTCGGCCCAAAGTCCCTTTAAAATCATTTTCCCTCAACCTCCAAATATCCACTCCGCTGCGCAATCTTTTGTTTCGACCAATATCAACATAATTTACTCGGACTTTCCACTCGGCCAAAACATGAAAGATGTTCCCAACATATTGAAGTTCATCCATGCCAAATGTTAGAAAGTTCTGGACCGCCAATCTCTTGTATAAAATTCTAAACTCGAGGACAGCTGCCCTGCTCGGCCGCAGATGCGCGTTCTTTTGTTTTGGTCAATATCAACATGAATGGCTAGGAATTTCCACTTGGCCAGAACACGAAGACCGTTCGTGACACCTTGAAGAATGTCCATACCAAAAATGGGATTTTTCTGACCAGCGTATCGCTCAAAAATAATTCGGACATAAGGATGACAGTTTTCTCGGTCTCAGCCGTGCGATCTTTTGTCTCGGCCAATATGAATGCGTTCAGCTCAGAATTTCCGTTTGGCCGAAACACGAAAGATGTTCATAACACCTTGACGTATGTCCCTACCAAATTTCAGAATTTTTGGAGCAGTGCACCTAGGCCAAAAGCGAGGCCCACGAAAGGCCATTTCTGGCGGCATGCCGCCTGGCCCCTAGCGGCATGTCGCTAGCTTCAGCTCCAGACCCCTTCAAATCCCTTTTCTCAAATATTGCCCTGCCGCGTGCTCTTTTGTTTTGGCCAATATCGATACAATGGGCTCAGAATTTCCGTTCGACCAAAACACGAAAGATGTTCACAACACGTTGAAGTATGCCCACACAAAATTTCAGAGCATTCGGGGCTACACATCTCTCGCAAATAATTTAGGAGTGAGGATGGCTGCTCTACTCGGTCTCAGCTGCACGTTCTTTTGTTTTGGCCAATATCAACACAATCGGCTAGGAATTTCCACTTGGCCAAAACACGAAAGATATTAATAACACCTTGAAGAATGTTCATACCAAAAATGGGATTTTTCTGAGCAGCGTATCGCTCAAAAATAATTTGGACATAAGGAGGACAGTTTTCTCGGTCTCAGCCGTGCGATCTTTTGTCTCGGCCAATATGAATGCGTTCGGCTCAGAATTTCCGTTCGGCCGAAACACGAAAGATGTTAGTAACACATTGAAGTATGTTCCTACCAAATTTCAGAATTTTTGGAGCAGTTCACCTAGGCCAAAAGCGAGGCCCACGAAAGGCCATTTCTGGCAGCATGCCGCCTGGCCCCTAGCGGCATGTCGCTAGGTTCGGCTCCAGACCCCTTCAAATCCCTTTTCTCAAATATTGCCCTGCCGCGTGCTCTTTTGTTTTGGCCAATATCGATACAATGGGCTCATAATTTCCGTTCTACCAAAACACGAAAGATGTTCACAACACGTTGAAGTATGCCCACGCAAAATTTCAGAGCATTCGGGGCTACACATCTCTCGCAAATAATTTAGGCGTGAGGATGGCTGCTCTACTCGGTCTCAGCTGCGCGTTCTTTTGTTTTGGCCAATATTAACATAATCGGCTAGGAATTTCCACTGGGACAAAACACAAAAGATGTTCATAACACGTTGGAACTTTCCCATACCAAATATGGGATTTTTCCGAGCAGTACATCGCTCGTAAACAATTCGGACATAAGGAGGACAGTTTTCTCGGTCTCAGCCGTGTGATCTTTTGTCTCGGCCAATATGAATGCGTTCGGCTCAGAATTTCCGTTCGGACAAAACACAAAAGACATTAATAACACATTGAAGATTTCCCATGCCAAAAATGGGATTTTTCTGAGCAGCACATCGCTCAAAAATAATTTGGACGTAAGAAGGACGATTTTCTCGGTCTCAGCCGCGCGACCTTTTACCTGGGCTAATATGGATACGATGGGCTCAAAATTTCCACTCGTCCAAAACGCGAAAGATGTTGATAACGGATTGAAGTATTCTCACGCCAAAAATCAGATTTTTGGGGGCTACGGGTCTCTCGCAAACAATTTGGAGATTTTCTGAGCATGATGACTTTAACTACTTACTCCGGGTCGCTTTAAGGGTTTTCATTGGTAGCATCCAAGATCACGTTACGTCATTGGAATAAACAAAAGCTTCCTTCGTATCTTCACCAAGGAAGCCGATTCAAGACGTGTCGTCACTCCAAGTCACCCTAAAAGTGTGGAGTGAAATTGTAGCGGGAAGAGTGAACAAGCAGCGTAGATGCCTCAGGAATGCATCGCCCATACTCACTTTTTTTTCTTTTCACTTGTCTTTTTCAGGTTAACAATGGCTCCCATGACGGAGACATGAAAGAAAGCTGTACACCCGTAGTCGAGCCTACGACTTTAAACAAGGGCGCTTCGTGGGAAACAACCCACGCATTCTTTTCGACATCCCTGTTTTTCGTTAATTTTAAATTTAAACATCTTGGGATGTCTTTTCCATGTGAATTCACAATTTAATTCCCTCTTCATTTCAGGTACAATGAGGCTTATAAACCTGGGGGCAAGCAAGTGAAGTAACGACCAAAAGAAGGTGTCGAAAAATGTCCAAGCTCATTTTTCAGGGAAGTTGTCCTTTTACATTTTTGCAATTTCCGTTTCCGCAATTTCTATTTTTGCAATTTACGTTTCCACGATTTTAGAATTCCCGCAATTTATGTTGTTACAAGAGTGTGTGCGTCATGTCTACTAAAATTCATAGTTTTTGCCAAAAATAAAATAATAAAAAAAAACACACAAAAAAAAACTAAACTAAAATAAATATATGTTGCTTGGCTTGAAAATCCTACGTTTTAACATTTCTTAGATCAAGCATGTTCATCATTTTATCACGTCACGAATAACTCGAGCGTTCTTTAGAAGTTATATAAACATGCATGATTTTGTCTGTCAACTCTTATATCCACGACATGTTTAGATGTAAGCAATCGCAAAACATATCCCTGTGAGTATTTTGGGCCTTCATGCCTTATTTCCTTCATAAGTGTAAATGCTAAACTAGGTGCTAGTTAGATTTGCATAATATCCAGGGTACATGAACAATCAGATATGGGATAACAATAAGATGACATTGGACTTTGCGTTCTCCACCCCTCTTAATTTATTTTTCCAACTAAAACTACATCACCCTGCATTCCTTTTGCCACCTTAAAAAACCCTTCAAAAAAAAGAGAGAAGCTCTTCGCAAATAAATAAACGCTCAACTAGAATGACCGACCAAGGCACCACGAGCATGTTAAAGATTATTACAACGGATCAACAAGACGACAAGAAAACCCCCCCAAGGGAGACGACCCGCGCTAATACGCGGAAGAGTAAAGGAAATCAATCAGAAGGCCTTTGCCCGAAAGAACCGAAACAAAGGAAATCGCATCTACTTCACTTGCTATTAATACCTACAAGAGAAAAAAAGGGAAAAGAAAAGGAAGAAAGAAAAGAAAAAAAAAGAGGGAAAAAATAAATTAAAAAAAAAGGGAGAGAAAAGAAAATGAAAAAAGGACAAAAGGAAAAACGAAAAGAGAGGAAAGAAATACAAAGAAAATGTGTCTCAAGAACCACCAACTCAATAAAACGGAAGCAAGTGCATCGAGATCGATCAAAGATGACCATGAGAAAGAATGTCCCAACAAAAGAAGAAGAACTCTTGTACGTTGCTCTTCTCCACCATCAAATCACCAAAACATCTTTCACCATAATTTGCCCTCATCACAATCAGTCAATGAGCGCAAAGTTAAACAAAAAACCAACAACACCACAAACTTTCCCTTTCCATAAAATCTCTCACTTCTTATCTCTTGCAAAGTCCTCTAGATTCTTAAAAGGCCCATGCATGTGCATCTTCATTTGAAGTCTATTCACTCGGATTGACATTGCAAATTTAATTTTTGTGCTATGTTTATTGCATTTTTAGGAGTGTAAACACATAACCTAGTTTTCTGAACGTGAGCGCAAACACTAATATCTAGTGAGGATTGCTTACAACTGCATGTCGTGGGAAAGTCTTGTTCTTGAGGTCGTTATTTCCTGAACAAGACGCAGACGTTATCTAGACTTGAGTCAATCATGTTTGTATAACGAAAACTGAACGAACATTTTTATCAAAAAATAAATGCTTGAATTCATTTTCTTAAACAAAGAAATCATCTTCAAAAAAACTTGGGGGCAAGCCATGGGTTAAATGTAGGAATATTTGATATTTCTCACATTATCAATTGATCTTTCCTTTTTCTATCTATTACGACTTCGTGTTTGTTTCCTTCCCATTTGCAGGATACAGATACACTTTGATGGAATCACGCCAACTTTGGGTCTTCGATAAAGAAATCGTTGTAAAAACCCTCGTCGTCTTGGATTTTTGGCAAAATCTAATCAACAATACCACTCCCAAACAACTTCGTGCGGCGGATCACGCTCCCTCACGGTCCACTCGACAACGCAGCGGCTTTCAACCACTCGACAAACGCATTGGTTTTCAACCACTCAACAACGTATTGGCTTTCAACCACTCGACAAACGCATTGGCTTTCAACCACTCGACAACGCATTGGCTTTCAACCACTCGACAAACGCACTGGCTTTCAACCACTTGACAACGCATTGGCTTTCAACCACTCGACAAACGCATTGGCTTTCAACCACTCGACAAACGCATTGGCTTTCAACCACTCGACAGCGCATTGGCTTTCAACCACTCGACAAACGCATTGGCTTTCAACCACTCGACAACGCATTGGCTTTCAACCACTCGACAAACGCACTGGCTTTCAACCACTCGACAACGCATTGGCTTTCAACCACTCGACAAACGCAGCGGCTTTCAACCACTCGACAACGCATTGGCTTTCAACCATTCGACAACGCAGCGGCTTTCAACCACTCGACAACGCATTGGCTTTCAACCACTCGACAACGCATTGGCTTTCAACCACTCGACAACGCAGCGGCTTTCAACCACTCGACAACGCATTGGCTTTCAACCACTCGACAACGCAGCGGCTTTCAACCACTCGACAACGCATTTGCTTTCAACCACTCGACAAACGCAGAGGCTTTCAACCACTCGACAACGCATTTGCTTTCAACTACTTGACAAACGCAGCGACTTTCAACCACTCGACAAACGCAGCGGCTTTCAACCACTCGACAAACGCAGCGGCTTTCAACCACTCGGCAACGCATTGGCTTTCAACCACTCAACAACGTAGCGGCTTCCAACCACTCGCCATCTTCCTCACTTTTTGTAACGCTTCCCTCAATATCCGACCAAAGGTACGTTCCTTTGAACCAAAGGTGCGCCCCAACTCTCATTTACAAAAATTCTATCTTTAAATTCATGAATAATTACTACTCCTCCTTGAGCGACTACTTTTCCGCATACTACATCTAAATACTCCTCCTTGAGCGACTACTTTCCTGTCTTACATTCCGGTCTATCTAAAATACTCCTCCTTGAGCGACTACTTTTCCGCATACTATATCTAAATACTCCTCCTTGAGCGACTACTTTCCTGTCTTACATTCCTGTCTATCTAAATACTCCTCCTTGAGCGACTACTTTTCCACATACTATATCTAAATACTCCTCCTTGAGCGACTACTTTCCTGTCTTACATTCCTATCTATCTAAATACTCCTCCTTGAGTGACTACTTTCCTGTCTTACGTTCCAGTTTATCTAAATACTCCTCCTTGAGCGACTACTTTTCCGCATACTCCATCTAAACCTCCTCCTTGAGCGACTACATTTATGCACAATCTCCTTCTTGAGCGACTACCTTTTCGCCAACCAAAACCTCCTCCTTGAGCGACTACATTTATGCACAATCTCCTCCTTGAGCGACTACCTTTTTGCCAACCGAAATCTCCTCCTTGAGCGACCTCGTTTACATTTTTGCAATGCCTTTCACAAAACCGTGATAGCACTTAGGGGCAACTGTCTTTACTGCTAATCAAAAATTTTAGTTACACTGTATTTTTGATCAGACAGTAAAGAGGGGGCAACTGTTGCTACCCGATTTTTGACCACTTTTTTTTCACATTTTTACATAATTTTACGCTTATCACGTTTAATAGCTCGTCTAGATCAAATTTCTGTCGATTCTTGGTCCTAGGCTAGTTTGTTTAATATTTCGTGTCATTTCGTGCCTTTTTATTTTTTTCTCGTACTTTTAACTGTCTTTTCGCGAGCTTTTCTCGGTCTCGAGTAAGTTTTCTCGGAACGAGGATCGAACACACTATTTTTTGTTTGATAATTACGTGCTAATTTTCTCTTTCACACCACCGCGTTCAGTTTCATTCAATTTTTGTCGTAAGGACATTTATTTTGCGCGCAAACGTTTTGACACTTCCGAAAGAGAAAATAAATACGTTAACTCAACTTTCGCATTTCTTCACTGTATATTAATTTTCTTGCCTTATTTTTCTACACATAGTTGTACCCTCGGATCGGATTTATTTTCACTTTCGTATGATTTCGCTCGTACCAAAATATCCCGTTCGTGCCAAAAAATGGGATAAACTCTACATAAATGCATGTAAATCCTCCACCTCTTCGTTCTCACCCTCCAACTCGTTTAAGATCAGCACCAAGTCCCCTATGATCACTCTTGGCCACAAGAAACTCTCCCTAGCTCATAGATTCTAGCCTAGAAGCTCATCATCACTCTTGATATTTCTTGATATTTCATCCCGTTGGTTTGCAACCACAAGTTACAAACCGACTCCAACTCTTCCTTTCCCCTATAAATAGCAAGCTTCAAGCAACAAGAAAAGGGCACCAAATCCTCCTTTTAATCTCCATTTCTTGCACTACCTTCTTGGATAAAAATCTCTCCCGGAACAAGTAAGCTCTCTCTCTCTAGCTTGTCTTCAATTTTCGTTTTTGTCTTTTAAGCATGAATAAATGGCTAGAACTTGTTTGATATGCTTAGTTTTCATGTTATTTATGCTCTCCTTGCTTCAATTTAATGGCATAATGCTTTAGCTAATTAATAGCCATATATGCATGTTTAAGCTCTCTCTCTCTAAACTCTCTTTAATTTTCATTTTTGCTTGTAATGCATGAATAAATTGCTCAAACTTGGTTCGAATGCTTAGTTTTCATGCCAATTTCATTTCCCTTGCCTCAATTTAATGACATGTTGCCTTGAGTAATTAATGGTCATAATGCATGTTAATTAGTTATTCCATGTTGAAAAATGCCACTGTTCTTGTCTAAATTTCTTGCTATTTTTGTCGCCTTGATCTGCTGCTTTGATAACATAATGATTGGGACTGTTTTGGGTAAAATCCATGGGTGGGTTTAAACTTGGTCTTTGGCCATGGTACTGGTGCAGTAGAGAAAGAAAGAAAGGAAGAAGAAGAAAGGAGAAGATAGGTTGGGGGAAAGGAAAAATGCAAAGGTGATGGGCTTGATTTCATCCCAAGCCCATCTTGAATAAATGAGTGCTGGGCTTGATTTAATCCCAAGCCCAGCCGCTGTTTTGGACAAGCAATGGGCCCGGCCCATTTAAAATTTCGTATCTATACAATTCAATTTCTCGTATGGTTTTCGTATGCTTATAAATTGTTCATTTATTTAAATGTTAATGTCGCATGAATTGTTTGCATGTTCGTATACGATATGTTTATTTTATTTTTCATGTTTTAAATATCGTATGAATTGTTCACATGTTCGTATGCTTTTAATGCCATATTTTATTTAATTAAGTTGTGTACTTGTTTAAATTAAAATTTGGGCTTGGCTTGTGCCAAGCCGATTTTTTAATGTCAAAAAATCCCTTGTGGGGCCCACTTATTTTCGTATAGGCCATGTATAATTCTCATGCGCCATGTATAATTTTCGTATATGCCATGAACAATTTTCATACTAATATGTCATATTCGTATGCTTGTATACATGATTTAAATAATTTATTTATGCCATGTTTTATTCAATTAAATGCTTACATGATTTAAATAATTTATTTACGTCATGTTGTATTTAATTAAATGTTTACATGATTTAAATATTTTATTTATACCATGCTTTATTTAAGTAAATGCTTACATGATTTAAATAATTTGCTTAGGTCATGTTTTATTTAATTAAATGCTTGCATGATTTAAATAATTTGTTTATAACATGTTCTATTTAATTAAATGTTTGCATGTTTTAAATGATTTGTTTATTCGCTATGCCATGTTTTATTTAATTAATTATTTACTTTTTCGTAAATTAATTAAATGTTTGCATGCGCTTTTCTTGTTTATTTATTTTCGAAAACATCGCTAATGCTTTCAAATCGCAAGGTTGATCAAGAGCACGCAACGCAAGTACGCTTTCTAGTCCTTTTTCTTTATTCAACGCCTTTCCGCAAATATTGCTTGTATGTATGATATTTAAAATTGCTAAAAAATCATAATTGTATGCATGATTAAAATCAACTCACATGCTTACATGTTTAAATCACTTGCTTTAGACCATGAAATTAATTGCTATATATTGATATGTGAGCATGGTGGCTTCAAATCCCACACAATTATTGGGATTCACGAAAGCGTACAATGTTAGTATTGCCCATGTTAGGATCACGTAGTAATTAATTAATCAATCATGCATGGCTCGATGAAAAGGGGGAACGTCCGCTCTAGCATAACGAACAAACGGTAACCCCGTCCTTCGTGTCCCGATCGGAAATAACATGTCCCAACGAAATATGCTAAGATGTAACGTCACCTTTAAGGGCCAAATCGTGCCAAAAATGTTAGATAATCGGAAAGTATCCCAAGTCGGTAAGCGGACTCTGTTGACATGATCCAATCATTGGGCTATGTAAATGATTGGAAAGTGACTTTAGTTCGTGGGAAGAATTGGTTGATATGCTTCGATTATTTATTTTCGTGTCAAAAATATTAAACATAACAAACACCTCTCACTTTATAACCGGTAACCTTTTAAGGATGTGACTTGGGTGCCTAACACCTTCCCAAGTCCATAAAATGACCTCGAACCTTCGTTCTTTGGTTTAGACCAATTGTGCCTTAGTTTTTTTATTTTTATGCCATGACGCTTAGGTTCCCTAAACCTTAGAAATTAGGGTGGCGACTTCATTGTATTATGCGAAGCATCCATTTATGCTTAGCATCCGTCCCGAACCTTAAACTCATTTTTCAAACGAAAAAGGGGGTGCGACAAGTCTGAATTTATTTTAATTAATTAATTAGGAGTTCTATTAAGGGAAGGTTTCCCATTGTAAGGATTTAGGGTTTCTCCTTTTTAAAGGAGCCACCTTCTTCATTATTTAGTTTTTAAGTTATTTTTCAATCAATTAAATAGAGAGGATTTTCTCAATTGTTCACGTGTGAACCTTGTTGCTTCTTAAGTCTGAACGCTTAAGTCGAATTGCAAGTAAAAGATCGAGAGTTCAAACCACTATTGTTTTGTTTCATCCTAGGTTGGTATTCACAAGTTGAATACAGGGATTCGAGTCAAGAACCTTTCTTGCTTGATTTGGGTTGGCTAGTACAAGTTATTAGCAGGGCCAAACGCTCAAGAGAGTTAATTATTCCGCATTCTGAAAATCCAATCCTTCGAACTAGATCAGAAAGTACTCGTTGCGTAGTTACGTATCCTACGCAACTAGGATCGTATCAGGAGTCCAAGAGGTACTCGAGAGGGTGGGGTGATATTGTGTCTGTGTGCCAGAGGGGAGGGGAATTATTTGATTTCTGGGCTGCAAGCATGAAAGCAAAGCTTGGCAGTGGTTCGGACTTCAAATTCTGGTGGGACCCTTGGGTCATCCAAACCCACTCATGAGCAGGTATCCTCGTCTTTATTCCCTGTCCTTGAACCAGCTGGGTGTTGTGAACGAATTCGGGGTTTGGGAAGGGAATTGTTGGGTTTGGAAATGGGATTGGAGGAGGGGGTTGTTCGAATGGGAAGTCGAGGAGCTGAATGATATGATAGAGCAGCTGCCTAGGCCTTGTGTCGGTCATGAGCGAGATAGGTTGGTTTGGAATTTAGAGCCAACTGGGTAGTACATTGTCCGCTCGATGTGTCGAGGGCTTGAGCTCCATCGGTTCAGTGACCGGAGGAATGAGTTACTGCACTCCTGCTGGGGCAAACTAGCCCCTTACCGTGTAGAGTTTACGGTCTGGTTGGCGCTGCAAGACAAGCTTGCGACGAGAGGTTTCCTTCGCAAGAGGAGTTTGTTGGCTGTGGAAGATAGTCACTGTCCTCTGTGCTCTGAAATGGAGGAAAGTGCAGACCACTTAATCCTTCAGTGCAAAGTAGCGGGGAAAATCTAGAGTTTTTTCATGAAATGGGCGGGCATTTCTTGGGTGGTTCCTAGGACTTTGGTTGATCTCTGGACCTGTTGGGGTGAGCTGATTGGTCCCCTGTTGATGAAGAAGAGATCCATGTGGAGATTATTGCCGTATGCCATCCTTGGGGCATTTGGAATCAGCACAACGGGGTCATTTTTAATCGTCAAATTTTCTGCGAATTCCGTACGTTGAACTCCACCTTCACTACTTGGCAATAGTGGCTTCTTGGTCAAGATTCTACCTTCCCCTACACGTCGATGCAGATGCTTATCTCTTCTTCTTAGTTTCATGTGTGGGGCGGGACAGTCAGGGGGTAGCTTGGAGTGTTTCCTTGTTAGTTTTGTCTCATTTTGCTGTAGTTTTTTGAGTCTGTTGCTGTAAGTGGCATGCACTGCGTTTGGTTTCTTTCCTGGGCTGCTTGAGGGCCAGGCTGTTGTTCTTGTCATGTGCTTCATGACACTTTTTCCTTAATAATATATCAGCTTATTAAAAAAAAAGTGCATGAAGAAAAAAAGGGAAAATTTAGCTAGGGAAAGGAAAGGAGAGGAGAGGAAGTAAATTTTTAGAGAAATTCCTCTCTATGTTGCATCTTTTATATACAAAAAAAAGGAAGGAAATTTAATTATTTTTACCACTTTACTCTTATAACAAATTACTCTCCTCTCCTTTCTTTCCCTTTCTAACAAAATGATTTTCGTTGTGATTTTTATTAGTTATATTATTATTTCTATTAAAATTGTTGGGTTTTTTTTTTCCTTTCTCATGTACCTGCCATCACAAATTAAGAACAATAGTCATGCAACATATTGATAAATTACACTGTCATTACACAGATTGATTCGCATCATTATGTACCTTTCCTCCACAAGTAATACAGACAAGGAAGTGAATAGGGAGGCAGAGAGAGAGAGAAGGAAGTGAATACCAAGCTATTGCAGTTGATGCAACGACTTGATTGGTTTGGGGCTTTTCAAAATGGAAACTGCAAACTTAAAATCTCAGAGCTAAGGAATCAGAGAGAGAGAGAGAGAGAGAGAGAGAGAGAGATGAAATTCAAGTACGGTTGCTTGGGTCTTTTAAAATTTCTGTTAATTTTTCGAAATCAAAGAGGGTATTGAATGAAAAAGAAAGAGGGTATTTAAGGGATAATATGTCCTTTCTCTAATTTCCTTCATTTTTTTATGAGCCCAGAGGGAAATTTTTACAATTTATTCCCTGTATTCCCTTGCTTTCCCTTTTGATTCTCTTCCTCTTTTTTTCCCATACAAGGAAAAATTTAAAAAATTCCTTTCCCTTCTTTTCCTTTCCTTTCCACTCTAATTCTTCTTTCATACTAATTGAGTGCTAAAATGACTATTATTCATCATCTTTTTCTATTGTTTTGGATGATGATATTACTGATTTCGGGTGTTTTATCTTCCTTCTTACAAAATTAGAACCACAGAGTTGAATTGAAGAAAAGAAATGAAAAAGTCCTATCTAGAGCAAAAAGATGGTGAACCAGTCTCTTTCCCAGACCTGGAAAAGAGGCATCCAGACTTGCTTCACCAGACCCAGGACAGCTCAGCGAGACCGAAGACAAAAAGATAGGCTTGGGCCAATTATTGAGGACGCGTGCTGAGCTTTGGCCTCCAGAAGGATTCAGTTGGAGAGACAAGCTGCTGTCAATCCTCTAAATTGAGTGGAACTCCTATTTTAATTTTAAAAACAAATCCATTTTATCCTTATCTAATTTTAAGGTATTTGAACAATTAGGTTATTTGAGGGGAAGTGGACAACAGAGGTAGCTCCTCTTTCTTCCTTGTTTTTCTCTTCTTCCATTCTTGTCACTGCGCAACTATTGAGTTTTATTATTTCTTTTAAACTTTAATTAATTTTATGCAATTTTGTCTTGAGATTTAATTATGTTGTGTTCTAGCTAATTTATTTAATTCCTGGTAGAATCT
The DNA here is from genome assembly GCA_963691705.1 of Viola odorata. Taxonomy (NCBI): domain Eukaryota; kingdom Viridiplantae; phylum Streptophyta; class Magnoliopsida; order Malpighiales; family Violaceae; genus Viola; species Viola odorata. The sequence continues at coordinate 48,684,542 of OY829544.1, forward strand.
TACTTATAGGAGTAGAGTGTCTCTCTCCTAGGTTTATGAAAGGTCTCTCCCTGCGTGTTCATCAATCACTTAATTAAATTCTATAGAGTGTCTCTTAGAGTTGGTAAGGCGATTAGGAATTTCCAATAGAGTGTCTCTTTGGTAATTTTGAGTATGAGGAGAATAGGAAATCTAGAGTGTCTCTAATTTCTATAGCCTTTCTACGAAAATCGGTTTTGAAAATGCTTGCGTCAATGATCAATTGAATGAATCATGGTTTGAATGGAGTCTTTACCAGGAATTGCTTGTCACCTGAATTCACTTCTTTAATTTGTTTGGTTAATTGCAACAAAAATCTCTTTTATTGGTATTTACCACGGTTACGAATATTGTTCATTGAATAGGAATTAATTTAGTCGTGAAATCTCTGTAAAACGATCTCTTTTTACCACTTGCTGCAGTTTAATTTATATTTGTGCATGGTGAATTGTAGTATTTATTTTTGTAGGTTTTGGCAACCATCACATACATAGGCTAATTTAACTTCTACATTCAATTTTGGCTTAATTTGTACAATGTGAACCCTTTCTTCGCATAATTTTTACAATGTAAACCCCGATCAGTAGGGGTGTAAGAAAACCAAACCGAATTAGAAACCGAACTGGAATGAATTTTTTTGGCCCGAACTGTAACTTTCCGGTTCGGTTCGGGTCTTTCAAATACAAAACCCGTAAAACGAACCGTAGAACCGTTTGAACCGGAACTTTATATATATATATATATATGTGTATATATATATGCGTGCGTCAAAACTTTAGCTTTGCTTAAGTGGTTAAACATTTCACTTGCCTTCAAAAGGGAAGGGGTTCGAATCCCCTTTCCTCTCAAATTTCTTTCTTTTTTTCCTTCATTGGCTGGGTTGCTTAAAGTAAAATAATAGTCATGTCATTAGTCAACTATATGTATAAATTAAGACCATTGATTATTAATGATACGATATATACTACTAATATTTTCATTAATCTTTACTCTAATACATAATTATTAAGGTATATCGCGGATATATGTTTATTGTCCAATATTTTACTCAATAAAAAGAGAAATATATTGTTGTAAGAAAGAATGATGTCAATAGTCATAAAAAATATAATTACTAATTAGATGACAACTAAAATAATAAATTTGCATAATGGTTAATGGACATTTATGATTTAGATTTATGGTATATATATTTAAATATCATTATTTACTTGAGTTAATTGTTTAGAGGTTTAGGATTTAAATTTAAATTGTATTAATGTGTTACGCAATACATGAATATAACTAATTAACTATTTATAACTATTTAACTATTTTATTGTTCAAGGATATTTTTGAAGCTCTAAATGCAAGTGATCTAATTTTATCTTCGTATGAAGTATGATTGTACTTGAAATTTTTTCATGTGTATATGTTAGGCTCGATATGAAGCACGATATTTCTTGACTAGATAATTGTTAAACATATTCATTACATTTCAATATATTAATACTTATTATTTATTAATATTTAATCACTTTAAATTTTTATATGTTTTGTATCTTAAAATTTAAATATTTATCATACTAAAATATCTTTATAATATTAGGCTATCATTTATAAATTGGTGAATCAAAGCATTATTAAAAAAAAAATCAAAACTCTGTGTTTAACAACTAAACGACGTCGTTTTTAGCAAACACCAAAATGGTGTCTTTGATGGTTGCCGAAACCAACAAAAATAAATACTACAGTTAACCATGTAACAATTAATTTAAACTGTAGCAAGTGGTAAAAAGAGATCGTTCCGGAGAGACTTCATGACTAAATTAATTCCTATTCAATGACCAAAATTCGTAACCGTGGTAAATACCAATAAAGGAGTTGTTGAATTGCAATTAATTAAACAAATAAAAGAAACAAAAACAGTAAACAGATGAAGATTGATTAAACTCAAGCGACAAGCAATTTCCGGTAAAGACTCTAATCAAATCATGATTCATTCAATTGATCATCGACGCAAGTATTTTCAAAACAAATTTTCGTAGAAAGGCTATAGAAATCAGAGACACTCTAGACTTCCTACTCTCCTCCTACTCAAAATTACCAAAGAGACTCTATTGGAAATTCCTAATCGCCTTAACAATTCTAAGAGACACTCTATAGAATTTGATTAAGTGATTGATGAACACGCAAGGAGAGACCTTTCACAAACCTAGGAGAGAGACACTCTACTCCTATAAGTAAGATTCTACTCTTTTTCTAATCAACTCGCAAATCAATTAGTTGCCTTCAGATTCGTGATAACGATGTAAACTCCAAAGCTACTAAGAAAGACTATAACTAAACATGTTTAATTCTAAATTGATCAGGTTTAAAACAAACACGAATAGTTTTGGCCGTAAATCAAAGAGAGTAGAAATATGACAATTGGAATCTAATAAAAACAGATTTGTTCTCACAAAGGAAGAATCATGGCTCAATAGCCTTTACCAGGAATCAAATAAATTAGCTAGAACAAGACATAATTAAATCACAAGAGAAATAAACATAAAATGGAATTAATTAATTAAAGAGTAAAAGGAGAAGAAAGGAAACTACATCGTCAATGGCAGGAAACAAAATTGAGGAAGAAGAGATGCCGACCTCACTGCCAAGCTATTCCCTTAAAAAGATAAATCCAATCCTTATCTCCTAAAAACTAGATTTATTCTAAATTGAAAATCAAAAAGATTGTTTTGATATCTCCTGATTGAAATAGAAGTGCTAAAGCTGTTACAAGAGTTTAACAGCAGCAACAACGCTTCTGTTTCAAGCTCAAGATGCGTGACATGTCTTTCATTTGGCAGCCCAAGCCCATGTTGTGTGCGTTTTATGATTCCAAGCCCATATGGCTGATTTCCATAGACATTTTTCATAGTTGATCCCTGAATCCATGATCTGTAAAATGGGATTAAAGCATCACTAGCAGCAGCAATAACCATCCAAATAAGCTGGATTGAAAGCATAAAAATCAGCATGAATGCATTCAACCAAAATCCCCCACACTAGCCTAATGCTTGCCCTCAAGCATCAAAAGAAAACAAATCAAAACAAAACAAAACAGAACTGACACCAAGACCTCCAGAGTTCTTCTTTTGGTTGTTTACCCCACCACTGAAATTACCTAGACACTTCCCTAACCGACCCAAGGCTAGACTAACAAGGACAAATCAATACCCTAAACATACCCCATCCAAATAGTATCAAGACATCTCGCAAGATTTTAGTTTATAATGTATAAGGGACAAAGATCACTACAGATTTGAGTCCCACCGAAGTGCAATTCTATCCAAATGTGCATATAGACACAGTGCCATTTAAATCACTTATCAGCAGATATTCTTTTTTTTTTTTTTTTTTTTTGCCCTTTGTATTTTTACAGGCATATTTCATAGCAGACCTTGTTCTTTTTGGGCACTTAGAACTTCCACCTTTGCTATATTTTGCTCTTATGACATTCCAACACTTTCTTAATGCCACACATTCAATCAGATAGAACTAAACACTCTAATGTTTGTTAAGGTTCTAGCTAGACGTCCTTTCGACCATGTGGATAATTAATGTTTGGGTTGCATTAGGTTATATGCCCCTTAGGCATTGATCAGGTTATGTTCATTCACTTCCCTGTTACTAGAGCATTGTTTCGCCTAGACAAGTATCTACATGTAGTTTCAGTAGTGGACTAAACAACCTAAGTTAAAAACTGGGGTTCTGGTGTACACTCAAACAAGACTGACTCAAAACATGCATAAAAATAAGAAATAAAATTCATGCAATCATCAGACCAGACAACGCAAACAGACTCAAAACTAACGCAAACAAACAAACAAAACAGTCATGATCAACATAAAAATTCCCCCCCCCCCCCCCCCCCCCCACACACACACACACATACTAGACGACACTTTGTCCTCAAAGTGTGAGAAAGGGAAAATAGACAAATGGAAAATAAACTAAAACTGACTCAAGAAAGAAAAATAAAAAGAATGGATAGATGGAACCTTGGGGAGGGGAGGGGGGTCAATCTGCCAGCTTGTTGATCAGCTGCATGGTCAACGCATTCGTATGCTGCTGCTCCTCAAGGATTTTTTTCTTCAGTGTTTCATGTTGCTCCTCGAGCAACCTTGTCATCCTGCTACCCTGAGCGTCCTGCTCTTCCGGTTCAGCCTCCAGCTCTGGTGAAACGGATCTAAACGTCGGATCTGAGGCTGTCTCATCACCGGAGTCATTCGAAGAGTGGGTAGAGGGCTCCGGCGAAATGGGTTTGTCTAGCCTTTCGTCTCCTCTCCTAGTCTGTCGTGGCTACTGCAGCGACGGTGGCATCGGGTCTTGGGTTTCGTGGCGGGTTTGGTTGCCGGTTTGGTGCTGCGTTTGCTGTTTTCGCTGGCTCCTCTTGTTAGCACTATGGTTGTTGTTTGGATTTGAGGGTGGGTTGGGGGGGGCTAGGGTTTTGAAGTGATGAAGAAGATGATTGAATTTGGTGTGTGATTTGGTCGGGTAAGAGATTGAAGAGATGTAGTGTTTGAGGAATAATTTAGTTAATGGGCTTAAGTGGTTTGTTCAAGCCCGCTAAGGCTCTTTGGGCTAGAACTTCACTTAAGCCACAATAAACTCTTCAAATGTGCACATATCCTCCATTATTTCCCTTTGCTCTCATTCTCCTGCCAAGAAACACATTCAAAACACCATCATTTTCCAAAACAAATCCTTGACAGGGAAGCAAAATAACAATGAAAATAAAATAAAATAAAAATAACATGGGTTGCCTCCCATGAAGCGTCCCTCTTTATAGTCTCGGACTAGACATTTTTCTTGTTCAGGCTCCAGTAGGTAGGTTGTGGATTGCGTCACTGGTATTAGCTATCCTCTATTCAATGACCTCCTTGTATTCCTTCATATTTTTCACACGCACTTCTTCCTCCATTCCCAATAGCTTGCTGGAATTAATCTCTGGAAGACTCTTTCTCAGACTTGGGAAAGAGTACTTCGGGTAGTCTGACAAATTTTTCAGCTCCAACTCTGTGTCCTGCAAAACTGAAGGGAGAAGTGTGTTATTAGTGGTTGGCAAATCCGGAATCTTAGGAATATTGATATCAGAAAGAAAATCAGAATGATCAAGCTCAAAAACAGTTTCTTTAATTTCTCCTCTGATTTCAAAAGTTTCCTCCATCTCAAGTATTTTTGGCTTGTCAATGTCTCTGCTAAGAACACAATTCAAGGGGTTAGTAGTAATTAATTCATGAATATTATCGGCATCAGGATCAATAATATCTATGCAATTAACACTATGGATGTCATCAGGAAATCGTATGACATCATACATATTAAAAGTAATGATCTCACCATAAAACTCTAAAGTTAAGCATCCACTAAACACATAAATCTTCGCCCTAGCTGTTCTAAAAAAGGGTCTTCCTAACAAAATTTCAGTAGATTTACTCGTGTGATCATTTTCCATATCCACAACATAAAAATCAGCAGGGAATATAAAATCATCCACTTGAACCAAAACATCTTTTATAACTCCAACGGGGTAAATAATCGACCTATCAGCTAGTTGAATAACAAGTCTAGTGTCTTTTAATTCCCCGATGTTAAGAGATTTAAAAAGGGTTAGTGATATGACATTTATCCCCGCACCTAGATCACACAGCGCCTTTTCAATGGTCTGATCTCCAATCTTGCAAGGTATGAGGAAGGTGCCACCATCCCTGCACTTGTTAGGTAATTTCTTTTGAAAAACTGCAGACACATTCTCATTCAAGTTTATCCTCTCCACATCTGCAAGTTTCTTTTTATTAGTACATAAATCTTTAAGAAACTTAGCATATTTTGGTACTTGAGCAATCATATCAAGCAAAGGAATATTAATTGCTACTTTTCGAAAAATGTCAAGAATAGCTTTTTCGTCCCTTACCTTCTTGGTCTTTTCAGACCTGTCTGGAAAGGGAGGAAGTATTACCTGCTGTTCCTTCTTTACCTGTGGCTGTGGAATGGGATCGATCTTGGCTGGGTTTTCAATTGCGACTTCAGCTTCTGGTTCAAAATCTGCAGGTGGTGGGATTGCTTCTAGCCTCTTTCCCAAGTCGTCTTTTCCCGAAATTTCTACTCCATTTCTCATTGTCATGGAACTGACATTATGCCTCAGGTTATCAACCGTGGTGGATGGTAACCGTCCTCCCTGCTCTTGTTTACTGAGTTTCATCTCCCCCAACTCCCTTTGTAAGGTAGCAATACTGGCTTGGGTTGATTGGGCGAGATTTTCAATGCTAGCTTGAGTAGCTTGCATAAAGTGTTTAAGCATATCCTCCATTGGGACTCCAGTGAGTTGTAGGGGCTGTTGTGGGGCTGGAAGTTGTGGAACATTAGGCCTAGGGACGAAGTTTTGTAGGTTCATGGGTGGTGGTCGTTGCGGTTGAGCTTGGTATTGATTATTTAGGAATTGAACCGTGGTGTTGGAGCTTGTGTTTTCTCTCCAACCAAGATTGTTATTGTACTGAGTTTGGTTGTAATTGGGCTTGTGGGGTGGATACCTCCCATATTGTTGTTGATATTGCATTGCCGAATTAACTTCCTCGGGTGTACCCGTGATCAAAATGCAATGATCATTGTGGTGCCCTTGCTGGCCGCATACACCACACATGATGGATTGCTGAACTTGTTGTACCTGTACCTGTGGTTGTCCTGCGTAGAAAGTATCAAAACGATTAGAAAGTTCATCTAATTTTTGTTCAATTGCGGACACATTACCAGTTGGCGTTTCTCTTTCACTTGACTCGTTGTGGAAGCTATTTTCAGCCAAAGTTTCAATCAATTGGTTAGCTCTCGTGAGAGTGCAATCTTGTAGCGCGCCTCCAGCAGCTCCATCCACCATTAATTTGTCCCTCACGCACAAACCGTCATAGAAATATTGCACCGAATTCAGTCAGAAACTCCATGGTTTGGGCAGATTTCTTGTAGGTCCCTGAACCTTTGGTAGTATTCCCCAAAACTCTCATTAGGGGCCTGTTTGATGGGCACAATGTTCTTCCTAGCATTTCCTGCCTTGGTAGAAGACCAATATTTGTTGAGAAAGGTACTCAACATCTGCTGCCATGTGTTTATGGAGTTGTGTGGTAGGCTAAGGAACCAATTCCTAGCCTTGTCCTCTAGGGTCCATGGAAAAGCTCGGAGTTTAGCTCGGTTGATATCCACTCGAGGGGGCTTGTGAGTGTCACATTCCCAGTGGAGATACTGCAAGTGTTTGAAGGGATTCTCACTAGGCAAACCGTAGAACTTCTTTAAGTTATGGATCATGTTTGGTTTTAGATTCCAATCATGTTCTATGGGCGAGTATTGGACACAAAAGTGTGTGTCCGGTGGTGGTCCTTCATTGTTGCGCTGCCTAAAGGTTTGCTCAGGGGGTGGAGGTGGTGGTGGCAGCTGGTTGCCTCCAGGAGGTCCATATCTGGTTCAAAAAGTGGGTTTTCTCTAACTACGGCAGATGAGCTCTCTCCTAGGTCTGGGAAAAAGTCAGGTTGTGGAGTCTGGGAAGAACTGTCTTCCGATTCTATTTCTGCAGAAACATCTCTCTGTCTTTCCGCCCGCTATTTTCTGTACTACATTTCTGTTCTTGTTAACTCTGGGTTGTATAGAAGTAATGGCGATTCGGAGGACCTGGTCATAAAACAAGGAAATTAAATTAGTACCGATTGAAATCCCCGGCAACGGCGCCAAAATTTGATGGTTGCCGAAACCAACAAAAATAAATACTACAGTTAACCATGCAACAATTAATTTAAACTGTAGCAAGTGGTAAAAAGAGATTGTTCCGCAGAGACTTCATGACTAAATTAATTCCTGTTCAATGACCAAAATTCGTAACCGTGGTAAATACCAATAAAAGAGTTGTTGAATTGCTATTAATTAAACAAATAAAAGAAACAAAAATAGTAAACATATGAAGATTGATTAAACTCAAGCGACAAGCAATTCCCGGTAAAGACTCTAATCAAATCATGATTTATTCAATTGATCATCGACGCAAGTATTTTCAAAACCAATTTTCGTAGAAAGGCTATAGAAATCAGAGACACTCTAGACTTCCTACTCTCCTCCTACTCAAAATTACCAAAGAGACACTCTATTGGAAATTCCTAATCGCCTTAACAATTCTAAGAGACACTCTATAGAATTTAATTAAGTGATTGATGAACACGCAAGGAGAGACCTTTCTCAAACCTAGGAGAGAGACACTCTACTCCTATAAGTAAGATTCTAATCTTTTTCTAATCAACTCGCAAATCAATTAGTTGCCTTCAGATTTGTGATAACGATGTAGACTCCAAAGCTACCAAGAAAGACTACAACTAAACATGCTTAATTCTAAATTGATCAGGTTTAAAACAAACACGAATAGTTTTGACCGTAAATCAAAGAGAGTAGAACTACGACAATTGGAATTTAATAAAAACAGATTTGATCTCACAAAGGAAGAATCATGGCTCAATAGCCTTTACCAGGAATCAAATAAATTAGCTAGAACAAGACATAATTAAATCGCAAGAGAAATAAACATAAAATGGAATTAATTAATTAAAGAGTAAAAGGAGAAGAAAGGAAACTACAGCGTCAATGGCAAGAAACAAAATTGAGGAAGAAGAGATGCTGACCTTACTGCCAAGTTGTTCCCTTAAAAGGATAAATCCAATCCTTATCTCCTAAAAACTAGATTTATTCTAAATTGAAAATCGAAAAGATTGTTTTGATATCTCCTGATTGAAATAGAAGTGCTAAAGCTATTACAAGAGTTTAACAGCAGCAGCAGCGCTTCTGTTTCAAGCTCAAGAAGCGTTACATGTCTTTCATTTGGCAGCCCAAGCCCATATTGCGTGCGTTTTATGATTCCAAGCCCATATGGCTGATTTCCATAGACATTTTTCATAGTTGATCCCTGAATCCATGATCTGCAAAAATGGAATTAAACCGTTACTAGCAGCAGCAATAACCATCCAAATAAGCTGGATTGAACGCATAAAAATCAGCATGAATGCATTCAATCAGTCGTTTTTCCCAAAGACTAAAATGGCGTCGTTTTTCCCAAAAACTGAAACGGCGTCGTTTTTATTAAACACAAAACGACGTCGTTTTGTCAAACAACTAAAACGGCGTGTTTAACCACTAAACGACGTCATTTTGAAAAATAAAATAAAAAATTAGGAACCGAACCGAGCCGGACCATCCGGTTCGGTCTGGTTCTGGCACAACCAGAACCAGAAATTTTCAGTCCGGTTCTAGAATCACCAGAATCGGAAATTTCCGTTTCGGTCCAGTTATACCCTAAAACCGGACCGAACCGGCCTGGTTACACCCCTACCGATCATAATCAAGTATGCTAGGGAATTACTCTCTCCTATCATAATTAACTGTCATTTATTGTTTGGGCACACATGTTAAGGAGGCCGGATGACTCACTATTTGACCCAAAAAAAAATCGTACTTTTTTTCGAATGTACGTTAATCCTAAACGTACGTCCGAGAAAAAGTAAGTCTCAAATAGTGAGTCATCCGGCCTCTTTAATATGCGTGCCCAAATAGTAAAAGACAGTTAAAAAAACTATGAGGGAGTATATAACATGAGATTTTTTTTTTTCTTTCCTTTATCGGAATAAAATTTTCTATTAAGAAATATTGGTTTGAGATACCTTATTAACTGATTTTGGCGGAATAAAATTTGAAGATTTTACTAAAAACAGTTTTGACTATTAAATCAGCTATAACAAAAAATAAAATACATTAGAAAAAAAATCTCAAACAAGCCCCGAGTAGAGTTTAAAGAATAAATTTTTAAAAAATTAAACTAAAAAAGAAGCAATTTCAAACAAGCGACGGTAGGATAAAAATAACAAAATGAAATTTTTCCTTTGTTAAAAAATGAAATTTTCCTTTGCTCATTATACACAATCAAAAAATATCAAAATAAATCTTTTTCGGCAATCTTGATTTGAGATCAAGAGCTTCTTCTCTTGTCTTACGGATTTGAAGGATCTGGATGTTCATCTTTGGACCATCAAGGTCCAACACATCCAAATATTTCCATACCCGACTCAAACTCTTACCTAATATGCTTGTTCTTGCTGCCTCACGTATATTTAACAGTGCCAAAATCCTACCTAAGAAAATCTCGTCAAGTGGGTTCTACAAGCATAGTAGATAAGAAAACATCAAGAATTGTTGCAAACAAATCAAAATAAATCAGATCAAAACATCAAGAGCTTTGGGTTTACCTTATCAGCCAAATTTTGTTTCGACATGTTCCAACGCTGCAACGAAACTTGGACAAGTATTGCAAGTAAGGGATTTTTATATACAATGGAATAGGAGGAACTCTAGTTAGTTTAGGAGTAGGAGAAGGTTTTGTTTCTTTTTGTTTGGAATTAGGAGTTTGGTCTGGTTCTAGAATCACCAGAACCGGAAATTTTCGTTTCGGTCTGATTCTACCCCAAAACCGAATTGAACCGGCCCGATTACACCCCTACCGATCAGAATCAAATATGCTAGGAAATTACTCTCTCCTATCATAATTAACTGTCGTTTACTATTTGGGCACGCATATTAACGAGATCGGATGACTCACTCTCTCCTATCATATAACATGAGATTTTTTTTCTCTTTTCTTTATCGAAATAAGATTTTTCATTAAGAAATAATGGTTTGAGATACCTTATTAGCCGATTTTGGCGGAATAAAATTTGAAGATTTTACCAAAAACAGTTTTGACTATTAAGTCAACTGTGACAGAAAATAAAATATATTGGAAAACAACCTCAAACAAACCAGAGTAGAGTTTAAAGAAAAATTTAAAAAAAATTAAACTAAAAAAAGAAGCAATCTCAAACAAGAGTAGGATAAAATAACAAAATGATTTTTTTCCTTTGCTAAAGAATGAAATTTTCCTTTGCTCATTATACACAATCAAAAAATAACAAAATGAATCTTTTTCGGCAATCTTGATTTGAGAACAAGAGCTTCTTCTCGTCTTACGCACCTCTCGCTCTCTCTCCTCGGTCAAAGGATACTTCAAGTGACATAAGAGTCAAGAACAGCAGTGTTTTCAACTAAATAGGTTATAAGATTAACGTTGATAATCTGTCCCTCAAGTTCAATCACTTTGAGGCATTGATGAAGAGTTGTGGCAGGTCCTCATCCCATTTCTCCCATGGGCTTATCAAAAGGTGATTTATATGACTATCGTCGGTAACACAAGCATCATGCAGCAACAACAACAAAAAAGACTTAGATTACAGAAACTTTTTTTAAAAAAAACACGAAATTGAAATTTAAGACATGTCATCACCTCCAGTTTAAGTGTGGACAAGGACGGTGACATCATGATTAAGGATATCAAACCTTCCGTGCTCTCTCCAGACCGTCCGTTCAGTTCTACTGTTAAATGTTTAAGCTTGGTTAGTTCTTGAGTGACTTTCAATGACTTGAACTTTTCCTGCAAAAGAAACACGAAATAGAATTTGAACTAGAATTTGCATTAAATTACTATACAATAATACCGATTGTCAACTAATTCAACTCACCCCTGAAAAACTTAGTTGAAGAGTCTCTATTTGCGAGAGACAGTTTGAGAAGTGAGTAAAAACAGGAGGCAATGGTGCCGTATATATCCCACCGACTGTAAGATTGATGAGATGAGGAGCATTGCCGATTTGAACATCCATACCCAATCCAACATATCTCAGAGATACAAGATTCGGAGCCTGGATCTTGATATCGGTGACACCATCACAATCAATGTCCAAGAACTTGAGCCAAAGAGGGGTTGATGATGATGGAGCCGTCACAATTCTTACATGTTTTAGATATGTTGCCTCACACTCAAGTTTTCAAGAAATTCACAATTGAGAATGAAGTGGTGGAGGACTTTATCACTTATTAGTACGTCATTTAGGCACAAAGATTTTAAGTGTTTGATGTTAGACGAGCCTTGAGGAGTCTTGATATAGTTGTAGCAGTCGTCCGAAATCCTAGAAGCCCGATATCTTGCTAATAGCGTCAAATCTAATTCCAACTATTGCACATTCTTTCGAATCGCAAATAGAATCCAACTATCAATGTCCTGCGCATGTACTTTATCCAAATCATATTTCACCCTAAAGTTGGAGCTTTGTGAGATTTTATAACTCTATGAACGGCTTCTACATACCTAGCTCTCTCCACTCCTGTCCTAAAACGGATATCGAGGTTCCCGATGTTCATCTTGATAAATCAATAACCGGCCTAGAGGGGGGGTGAATAGGCCCTTTAAAAATTCTGCACAAGATAAGAGAAGAATAGCAAACACAAGATGTATAGTGGTTCCAATTCACAACCGAATTGTACTCCACTACCTAAGAGTCCTCCCCTTAGGATTTTCGAATGCAGACCTTGCTATTCCTTTGAGCTTTTCTTGGTTCAGCTCTCAACCTTACAACCTATGGTTTTTCCGGGCTCAACCACAACCTAACATGTAGTTTTCAATGGCTCAACTACAACCTATGGTTTTTCCAGGGCTCAACCACAAACCTAAGTTCTCTTTCAATGGGATGAGAACACTACCCTTTACCCAAAAGTGTTAGGTACACTTTTCAAACCTTCACAATTAATTGAATATAATTGCAACAAGTAAATTGGTGTACAAAAAGATGTAAATGTATGATTGCAAATCAACACCAATTAAATGAACAATTTACCTCAAGAAGAAAGCCAAAGAAACTCGAAATCCAATGCAAGAATATTTGAAATCCTTGAAGAGAAGCTTGCATATGAGAAAGTTGATTTTGAGAGTTTGTAAATGTGATTTTGTGTTTTTTTGAAGTATGTAAGAGCTTTCTTGTATCTTGTATAACTCATCTTAGATGAGTATTTATAGTATCAAAAGATTTGTGACCGTTTATAGCCGTTGGAGCCAAAAACTATCTGTTTGCTACAGTGAAAAACTATTCATTGCTACAGTAAAAAAACTATCCGTTGCTACAGTGAATCTATCCGTTGCTACGGTGAAACTATCCGTTCCCGGTGCTACAGTGAGTTATCCGTTGCTACAGTGAAATTCTCCGTTGCTACAGCGAAATCAAAAACTCTTTTTCCAAAAATTGTTTTTCGTGTAAAAAATCTTTTGACACTTTTCTTGAGGTATTATCGAACATAAATCAAGTGCTAATTAGAATCATACTTACACGTTTAATGCTCTAATATACACTTGATTCTTCGAGCTTGCGATAATTGATTTGTTGCTTCTTTTGTTGTCTCGTCGCAAACTACAAATACTTTAACTTAAAATTGCGTTAATATATTAATTAATTTGTGTGTCCTTAATTCATCAAAACAAGATTTAATGAGCACTTGGGCCAACACATCTTTGGACCATCAAAGTCCAACACATCCAAATATTTCCATACTGTCGCACCGTCGCGAGCGAAATTCGGGACGCAAAGAAATTCACATAACAATGAAGTCGCCACCCTAATTTTTCTAAGGTTTAGGGAAACCTAAAAAAGGTCCGAAAAAGAAGAAAATAAAATAAAAACTAAGGCACAAATAAAAAGGGTCTAAACCCGAGAACGATGGTTCGGGGTCGTATTATGGACTCGGGAAGGTGTTAGGCACCCGAATCTCATCCTAAAAAGGTTACCGGTTCTAAAAAGAGGTGTTTTAAAATCATGTTAAAAACAAGTAATTTGGGGCCCTCAGGGGGGATCGTCGCTTTAATTCTTTAGTTGGTTCGGTTGATTTTATCCTAATTATTGTCGAGTTGTTAAAAAGAAAATAAACATTTTATCCTCTAAAAAAGAAAAAGGTCGGTTTGCATACCTATTCCGGTTATATTTAATCGAGTTCAAAAATTATTACATGCAAGATTGATTAAGTGAAATTACTACCATTTTATTATTAATCTTTACTAAAGCGACGACCCTAGTAAATCATAGACGAATCACGGCGATCGAAATCACTATCATCACAGATGAGTTACTACATCATCGGGCAAATGCATATGATTAATCCTATTTACTAGGTGATTCTAAGCATGCATAGACTAACAAAGTACCATTTATATGAATGCGAGAAAACACGTTGAAAAGAGAAAAACTGGGAAGTGGGGTCGAAGCCGCGCACATAACACATTCGTCAAAGATAACATTAATACATCCATGAGCATAAAGTAAATATCAAGGGATTACTAAATTTAAACGATCACGCAACATTAAAGATTTAAATCTCATTTTAGAAGGTAACTCTAATGATAAGGGGGATTAAATATGGAGGTATTTTCTACGAGTTGGGCTTAGGGCCCATTTACTATCTTTCCGCTTTCAAATGATTATTTTCTTTGGTGATTTACTATCCAATAATTTTAGAGGGAACCTGAGTTATTGGAAAAGATTTAAATCCTATTGTTTTGATTACTACTTTGTTTATTTTTCTTTGATTGATTTTATTCGTTTTGATTTGTGGGGAATTAATAAAGAGTGTGAATTTTAGTAATTAATAATCATGCAATTAAATTAATGCGTGATGTTTAATTACTAGTCCTATTTTTATTTCATGCATTTAACAAAATAAAAGTTGAGTATTTACTAATCCTAATTCGTTCAAGCAAGGGTCGAGTAAGTGAAACTATTAAAAGGAGTTGTTGATATAAATTAATTTTCATGCAAATAGGCTTATTTAAATTTTAGCAATTCTAAATAATCATGCATTCGATCATATAATAAATAAAATAACTAACAAAAATCTCCTCGAGCGGGTACCTGCATCACCGATTAGTTAGTAGCACGAGTAATAAAAAATAAAGAAGCAAATAAATAAATATTTACAAACACTTCTAATGGGCCGGCCCATCACCCAAAATTAAAAAATACAAAAACCAAGCCTCACTTTCTTTTCTCTACACCAGCCGGCCCAAACCAAACCCATATGAGAAATTTAAAACCCATCCCAATACCCTAACAAAAACATTTATCATCTCCTTCCTCTTTCTCTAGCCGCCGGCGGCTAAGCTAAACATCACATCTCTTTCTTTGTCTGCCGCCGGCGGCTTCTTCTCCAATTCTCTTCGCTCCCTGTAAATCAATACAAATGGAGTAGCAATCTAACAAACAATTCAAACAAAAAGAGAAGAAGATACCGCGATGAAGAGAGGCGATTTCGGCGGTGAGGTGGATTTAGGCTGTTTTTGGGTGAATTTGAGGGCTGATTTGGGTAACTTTGAAGTGGGTTTAGGGCTGATTTTGGGGTTATTTGAAGTGGGTTTAGGGGCTGGATTTCGTGGTGATTTGAAGTGGATTTAGGGGCTGTTTTGGGTGATTTTAGGGGCTGTTTTTGGGTCAGTTTGGGTGCAGATTTCGGGTCTGGTTTGGGGCTGTTTTCGGGGCTGATTGGGTGCTGTTTTTGGGTCAGTTTGGGTGCAGATTTCGGGTCTGGTTTGGGGCTGTTTTCGGGGCTGATTGGGTGCTGTTTTGTGGTCTGATTGGGTGCTGTTTTGAAGTGGTTTTGAGGGCTGATTTGGTGTTGATTTGGGGGCTGATTTGAAGTGGTTTTGAGGCGGTTCAGAGATTGAATGAGGGGAGAGGGTGAGAAAAATGGGCTTTAATTTGCAGGAATTGGAATTGAGATTAGTTGATTTCTTGCAGGGACTGAGATTGGCTGATTTGTGCGGGGGGTTGAAACTGGCAGAGAAGCTTCCTTTTTTGATTAATTTGGTAGAGGGTTTGATTTATATAGGGTAAGGTAAGGGAGATCGGTGCATTAATTCAATTCCTGGACACGAGGTAACGGGTAGGAGCGGAGACGATCTTTGACTGTCAGAGATCTTTGAAAAATGAAGGGGTGTATCCGATTTCGTTTGAAAAATGGGAGATGTGAGCAGAGTGTGTCTGATTTCGTTTGAAAAAAGGAGGAAGGGAGGTGATTCGGCGATTATGGGTATTTATATTATTTAGTTCGAGCTAATGGTCCGATAAATCGATAAAAGCTCGAATAAAAATACGAACAAAAAATAAAATATAATACCAGGATACGAAAAATAAATAATGGTAATAATAATAATGATAATAATAATAATAATACTTGACAATATAATTAACAATAATTATGGACGATAAAAATAAAAATGTGGGTATGTTATGATATGGTAATGATTACTTATGTTAAAAATCGGGTAGCAACAGTTGCCCCCTCTTTAATGTCTTATCAAAAATAAAGTGCAACTAAATTTTTGATGAGCATTAAAGATGGTTGCCCTACCACCACAAAAATGAACATGTCATAGCAAGACATAAATTTTAAAAGCGAAAGAAAGAAAATGGCTCCACTCGGACACCATGATGCATAAATTAAATTGCTTAAATGTAAAGTTACCTCCACTCGGATGGCTTGCGGAAATTAAATTGCTTAAATGTAAAGTTACCTCCACTCGGATGGCTTGCAGAAATTAAATTGCTTAAATGTAAAGTTACCTCCACTCGGATGACTTGCGGAAATTAAATTTGCTTAAATGTAAAGTTACCTCCACTCGGATGGCTTGCGGAAATTAAATTTAGCTCCACTCGGATGCTGATGGTCCCACTCGGACACCTTGCAGAAAGTAAGATGCGGCTACACTCGGACGTCTCCACTCGAATTCCGCGATGCATAAATGTAAATCCAGCTCTACTCAGATGCTGATGGCTCTACTCAGATGCCTTCCAAATCCCTCTCCTCTCGGATGCTGATGACTCCACTCGGATGTCTTTCGAAAGTAAACTTAACTCTGCAAAACAAAGGTTAAATTCCTGCAAAACTAGCATTGATTAGTGAAATAAGGCTGAAGGCAGCCTTTAAAATTCGAACTATTCCCCTTGACCGTTGGTACGATGCTTCCTTTTTGGTCGCTTTAAAGGTTAAGATGAGAATTTTAAATATGCAAGTTTTTTTGAGAAAAATGCTCATTTTATTAATTCAGAATGAATATTAGATGTCTTGTCATGACGAAACCCTATGTCTTTTGATCGAAGAGAAGCGTAGTCTGTAAATCTCTATGCGAAGTACATCTTGACAGATTCAGCATTTACTAGTCTCGGCAAATCATCTTCATCCATGTTAGTAAGCCTTAAAGCGTTCCCAGAGAATGCGTGTTTAACCATATATGGACCTTCATACTTAGGGGCTCACTTCCCTCGACCGTCCTCCTGATAAGGAAGAATCTTCTTCAATACTAAGTCTCTAGCTTTGAACTCGCGAGGTCACACTTTCTTGTTATAAGTGGTAGCCATCCTCTTTTGATACAGTTGAGCATGACACATGGCTGTCAGTCGTTTCTCTGAGATTAGGTTCAACTGTTCATACCTTACTCTCGCCCAATCAGACTCTTCCACTTCTGATTCTGCCAAGATTCTAAGAGAAGGAATTTCTACCTCGAGCGGAATCACTGCTTCCATGCCATAGACTAAAGAATAAGGAGTTGCCCCCGTAGAAGTACGAATTGCTATCCAATAAGCGTGCAAAGCAAAAGGAAGCATGTCATGCCAATCCTTGCAGGTGACCACCATCTTCTGAATAATCTTCTTCAGGTTCTTGTTTGCTGCTTCGACTGCGCCATTCATCTTTGGACGGTAAGGCGAAGAGTTTTAGTGTCATCATCATTAGTTTGGATTCTCGTTTCATCTGAGTACGGTATTTGACTATATTAGGGTAACATCCGACGTATCTTTATACGATCATATGACCACATCCGTGTATTCTTTGTGGAGCGAAATCAACTTCTCTTATAGAGTTCAAGGTTCTTTGCAATCTCGGGTATCTTTCGATCTCACTGCTTGCCCCCCCCAAGTTCGTCTTTCCTAACTCCTCCTAGTGAGGTATTATTCTCTTTTCCGAAATCTCAATCTCATCCTCCATTGCGGCAATTTTCATTATTCTTTTTGTTTAAGACACAAGGTATATCATGGCAACCCAAACTAATATTTATCCTGGAAATAAATAGAGCGGAAAAAGTAAAAGATATTTGGAATAAAAACTGCATAATTATGGAAAAAGGGAGCAAAAGCTCTACAAAAGAGTTTGTCCATTTAGGGAACATTAAAACATGCATACGTTAGAAAAAAAGGAAATTATGGAGAGACATCAGGAAGCATGGTAGCGGTCCAATTGCACACTAGCTCCCCAGACTTCTTCACGGAAATGGATGAACTGTGAGATGGTTCTTTTTCCAAGAGCGCAAATATGCAAGGCCGAAACTGCATTGACCTGAGTAAAGTTCTAGTTGATGATCCTTAGGGATTCTGTTGTACGATCCCCTAACACATGTTTATTCACCTCTTGCACCTCCTTAGTCACTTTCTCATGAACCACCAGACTCTTTCCCTTGGCCTGCCTTTGCTTCTCAACTTCATCGGAAATATCGCACCCGTCACTCCGGGTCATGCCCCCAATATTAGCACTTTCCTTCATTACTTGCCTTGCTAGCATAGGAAGACCCTCTTTGATAACATCGACCTCTTTTGCCCCCCCGGTTTTCTCCTCAGCCCGAATGACCCCAGAAGCTATCAATTGCTCCATATTCTCCAAGAAAACTGCATAATCCTGGATTTCGTATTTTCTCACCTCGGGGCTAAACAGACAACTATTAGCTTCAGAATGCTGCGGATGCCCCCCTTGGGTTGGCGCAAAGAAAAACTCTATTCGGGGTAACCCCACTACTGAAGGGGAACGATCACTAGTTTCTCCAACCATAACAACATTCGCTTGTCCACCACCGAGGGCATGATTTGGACGGGGATTGGTGGTAGTCTCAAGCCCTTTGGCTAACTCCTCAAAAGAAATCCACCCACACTTAATCAGATGATTAACTTTCCCCTTAAAGGCAGTACAGTTCTCTAAAGTGTGCCCCACAGCTCCAGCATGATACAGGCATCTAGCTTTTGAATCATACCATTTTGGGTAAGGAGGTTGGAGAGGTTGGACCGGAGTTGGCGCAATCCGCCCAGTTGCTAGAAGATACTCGTAGATTTCCTCTAAAGGGACTGGGAGAGGTGGCAATGGCGCCTGGTTTTGATGATAGCTTTGCTGATTTTTATTGCTCGGGTTTTTTGGGTGGTTATATTGTCTTGGTTGTGGTGGTATTTGAAGTGGGGATGGTGAGACAAGTGAAAATGACTCATGGTTTTTTTGCTTCTTTGGTGGGTTAGAGGGTCGTTTGGTTAATTCTTGGAAGGAGATCCCTCCGCACTTGATCAAGTGATTAATCTTTCTCTTAAAGGCATTACAGTCCTCTAAAATGTGCCCTGGGACTCCCGAATGGTACGCACATGTGACATTAGGATCAAATCTTGTCGGGTAAGGAGTTCGGAGTGGTCGAGCCGGAATGGGTACAATCTGCCCAATTGTCAGAAGATGCTCATAGATTTCTTCTAAAGGGACCGGAATAGGCAGTAATGGCTCCTTGTTCCGACAATAGTTTTGGTTATCTTGGTTATTTGGATGTGGGTCATGTAATCTGGTTTGTGTGGGTTGGGATGATGGATAAGGTGGAGATAATGGAGGAGTAACATTAGCAGCAGGCATTGATGAGGAAGGGAAAAAGGTAGGTTGATATAGCGATGGTGAAGGATATGGTGGTGGTGAGGAAAAAGGTGGAGGTGGGGGGAATGGTTTCCGATGAATTGGTTGGACAACACCTTTCTCCTCTGTTATAACTAACTTTCCTAACATGATTCCCTGCTCACCCTTGTCAGCTTGTATTCCCTTTTCTGTAGCAGCCTGAAATCGTTCTTTTAATTCCATTATCCTTTCTCTCAATGTCTTAACTGCTTTAAGATGCTCAGCCATTTTTCGTGTTTGAAGTCTGGTAGCGTGGAGCTTTTGGGGAATAGTTCGTTTCTTGGGATTTATCTTAACTTTTTCTGAAAACAAAGAGAAAAATAGATGTAAGTTTTCAGGAATAATAATAATAATTATTATTATAATAATAATAACAGGCAGAAATGCTATCTCAAGGACTCCACTCCGCTTATTCAATTTTTCGGCTCCTCCTTGATCTTTCACTTGATACTTTTGAGATTCGGATGGAAAGGAACATAAAGCCATTATACCGACGAGGTTGACGAAAGGAAGCTTCGATTCATTCCCGAGACAAGGGAAAAAATACTAAAGGAAGCTTCTATTCATTCACGAGGGAAGAGGGCAGCTTCTATTCATTCCTGACAACATATATTGACGATTCCTTGATCAAGATGGAAGATGGAAGATCTCGTAATTGACAGCCTTTCCTAACCTTTTAACAAGGCTAGGGTCCCCGCCCCTTACGTTTCTTTTCCAAAATCCAAACTCAATCTTGGATCATGAATAATCTTCTTTATCGGTCTCTAGCTGTCAAGTCTGTTTTGCAAGAGAAGAGCTTCAATTCATTCTCGAAATCACAAAGGGAAATTTCTATTCATTCCAAGAAATCCAAAGTAAAACACCTCCAAGTACTTGCTCCCATTAAAACAATACAACCGCAACATTAAAATAAATCAACATCTTGAGGCTTAACTGCTGGTGGAATTTTCTCCCATCTGCTCCATCAAGGCAACCTTCTTCTTCTGCACCTTCGCTTCAACTTCTAAAACCACTACTCGGGCTCGCAAGACTTGATTCTCTCCATCTATGCTGGTTTTCTCTTTGATGCGATCAGTCAAAATCTCAATCATTGCATTTTTCTCTCGGACCAAAGCGCTTGAAATCTCCCTTTTGTTGACCTCTCCTTTCAATCTCCTTCTAAAGTTTTCATTGGCTATTCTTTGGTTTCTAAGGTTTATTCGTACGTTCTCACTATCACGCCTCTCCAATCCACGTATTTTAAGCTCCAAATCCATCTTGTCAATCGACAGATTATCCCTCTCTTTTATCACCAGATCTCGTTCTTCTTTCACTACTAGCAATTGCTCCATCAACTGGGCATAAGCCACATAACTAACCTTTGCATTGGCATGGCATTCACCTTCTTCTTCCATAGGCTTCCTGTTTTCCGGAAGGGGCAAAACATTTCCATTAATCCTGTTCCTCCGCCATTCTGAGTATTCCTTTGTTAGCCGAGTAGGGATAGTATGTCCCTCAAGGAAAAATGGAGCACGCCATTCATTCACATACTGACGTAGAGTGTCCGTCTCTTCTGAGTGTGGTGGACTCGAGCTTGGCATACCAAAAGTGGCGGGGACAATTTGCATAATGCAAAATTGGCCAAGGACAAGAGCTGGGCAATAGGGCACACATCCTCTCGCTCCGATCAATGGGACCCACAATAGATCCCCACAACTCACAATTGGATTAGCAGCTCGCAACCATTTGGCATGTTGATTAAAGTCATTTTTAGAAAGGTTCAAGAACCTAGCAACCCATGTGTCCTTGTCTTCCATTTTCCACTTATTCACCGCTACGTCTTGACTTATTCCCAAAATAACCTTCTCCAACGGATTCGAGCCTAAGTAGCCTTGGGAGAACAAAGATTGATCTGGTGTCTGTTTGAAATGGCTGATGAACCACACTGTTAAAAGTTGAGTGCAACAAGTTAACTTCCCTCTTCCAATCCTCTTACAAAGGTCTAAGGAGTGGAATGTTTCTGCTAGAATAGCTGTTGTAGGGTTGATATTATTCGTCTCCATTTCATGGAAGATGTTGGCCGCCTCAAAGTCGATACTATTTTTCATCTTCGGGAATAAAACAAGCCCCACCACGGCGAAAGCTAGAATCCTTAAGCGCTTCTCTCCCTGAGATAAATAAAATTGTTTCTCGATATCCGACCAGCACCAGATATACTTTCCTTCCCTCAAACGAGTAGTAACTCCTAACAACTTATCTAATCTCAGTTTGACATCAGTGGGCTCAAAACGGACATTCTGGTATATGGATGATATCGGAGGGATGAAGCATAATAGGGCGGCGTATTCCTCCAGAGTAGGAATCAAATCTATCCTTTGGTCAAAAGAAAAGCATCGATAATAAGGGTCCCAAAACACCAAAGCCGCTCGGATACAGCCCCAATCAATCTTCACATCTAACAGTGTCAGAAGTTTCCCGTATTTGCTTTTAAATTGCACTTCTTCATCCTTAGTCAACTTATTCCTCAACTCCTTAATTCCAGTTATATCAAATTCTGTTGTTTCCACCTTAACCTTGGTTGTGACATTAGGAACAAAACTTTTTCCCAACATGTCTCCTCGCCTGGATTGATCGTTGCAGCTCAACTTCCCAAAAGTATCAAGTGAAAGCATCATGGGTGTCGCCATTGAGTGAACAATTGGGATGGGTCCTGTTTGAAAAAACAAAGTTCATGTATCAGTAGATAAAAATATATAAAGCAAAGGATGAGTTAATAACAACGATAAAAACAAATAAATAAATGAATCATTTTGGAAAATATACATGTGATATATCATGGCAATGATGCATCAAATTGGAACATATACATGCAATCATGATGCACGTGCTGGGGTAATTTCGACTACTTCTAGCTGGCTGAAAGGCTCCCGAACGATACCAAAAAGTGGTCCCTCAGTAAACGGATACATGATTGCCGACCGAACCATCAAAAGCTCGTAGCGCTCATCCATTTAGGGGTTCGAATCCGAGTTTGGCGTTGGTGAAAACTACCCAGGACACGTGCCCCAGGGCCTCACTACTAACCTCCTAATCCTATTTGGAACAGGCCCGGCAATAGGGCATTATGCGTGATGCGAATGAAAAGACAAAAATTGATATCAAAGCGAGTAAACAAAAATAACAACAATAAACACCTCAGGCAAATAATTCCGGTTTCGACCCTAAGTCCCCAGTGAAGTCGCCAAACTGTCGCACCGTCGCGAGCGAAATTCGGGACGCAAAGAAATTCACATAACAATGAAGTCGCCACCCTATTTTTCTAAGGTTTAGGGAAACCTAAAAAAGGTCCGAAAAAGAAGAAAATAAAATAAAAACTAAGGCACAAATAAAAAGGGTCTAAACCCGAGAACGATGGTTCGGGGTCGTATTATGGACTCGGGAAGGTGTTAGGCACCCGAATCTCATCCTAAAAAGGTTACCGGTTCTAAAAAGAGGTGTTTTAAAATCATGTTAAAAACAAGTAATTTGGGGCCCTCAGGGGGGATCGTCGCTTTAATTCTTTAGTTGATTCGGTTGATTTTATCCTAATTATTGTCGAGTTGTTAAAAAGAAAATAAACATTTTATCCTCTAAAAAAGAAAAAGGTCGGTTTGCATACCTATTCCGGTTATATTTAATCGAGTTCAAAAATTATTACATGCAAGATTGATTAAGTGAAATTACTACCATTTTATTATTAATCTTTACTAAAGCGACGACCCTAGTAAATCATAGACGAATCACGGCGATCGAAATCACTATCATCACAGATGAGTTACTACATCATCGGGCAAATGCATATGATTAATCCTATTTACTAGGTGATTCTAAGCATGCATAGACTAACAAAGTACCATTTATATGAATGCGAGAAAACACGTTGAAAAGAGAAAAACTGGGAAGTGGGGTCGAAGCCGCGCACATAACACATTCGTCAAAGATAACATTAATACATCCATGAGCATAAAGTAAATATCAAGGGATTACTAAATTTAAACGATCACGCAACATTAAAGATTTAAATCTCATTTTAGAAGGTAACTCTAATGATAAGGGGATTAAATATGGAGGTATTTTCTACGAGTTGGGCTTAGGGCCCATTTACTATCTTTCCGCTTTCAAATGATTATTTTCTTTGGTGATTTACTATCCAATAATTTTAGAGGGAACCTGAGTTATTGGAAAAGATTTAAATCCTATTGTTTTGATTACTACTTTGTTTATTTTTCTTTGATTGATTTTATTCGTTTTGATTTGTGGGGAATTAATAAAGAGTGTGAATTTTAGTAATTAATAATCATGCAATTAAATTAATGCGTGATGTTTAATTACTAGTCCTATTTTTATTTCATGCATTTAACAAAATAAAAGTTGAGTATTTACTAATCCTAATTCGTTCAAGCAAGGGTCGAGTAAGTGAAACTATTAAAAGGAGCTGTTGATATAAATTAATTTTCATGCAAATAGGCTTATTTAAATTTTAGCAATTCTAAATAATCATGCATTCGATCATATAATAAATAAAATAACTAACAAAAATCTCCTCGAGCGGGTACCTGCATCACCGATTAGTTAGTAGCACGAGTAATAAAAAATAAAGAAGCAAATAAATAAATATTTACAAACACTTCTAATGGGCCGGCCCATCACCCAAAATTAAAAAATACAAAAACCAAGCCTCACTTTCTTTTCTCTACACCAGCCGGCCCAAACCAAACCCATATGAGAAATTTAAAACCCATCCCAATACCCTAACAAAAACATTTATCATCTCCTTCCTCTTTCTCTAGCCGCCGGCGGCTAAGCTAAACATCACATCTCTTTCTTTGTCTGCCGCCGGCGGCTTCTTCTCCAATTCTCTTCGCTCCCTGTAAATCAATACAAATGGAGTAGCAATCTAACAAACAATTCAAACAAAAAGAGAAGAAGATACCGCGATGAAGAGAGGCGATTTCGGCGGTGAGGTGGATTTAGGCTGTTTTTGGGTGAATTTGAGGGCTGATTTGGGTAACTTTGAAGTGGGTTTAGGGCTGATTTTGGGGTTATTTGAAGTGGGTTTAGGGGCTGGATTTCGTGGTGATTTGAAGTGGATTTAGGGGCTGTTTTGGGTGATTTTAGGGGCTGTTTTTGGGTCAGTTTGGGTGCAGATTTCGGGTCTGGTTTGGGGCTGTTTTCGGGGCTGATTGGGTGCTGTTTTTGGGTCAGTTTGGGTGCAGATTTCGGGTCTGGTTTGGGGCTGTTTTCGGGGCTGATTGGGTGCTGTTTTGTGGTCTGATTGGGTGCTGTTTTGAAGTGGTTTTGAGGGCTGATTTGGTGTTGATTTGGGGGCTGATTTGAAGTGGTTTTGAGGCGGTTCAGAGATTGAATGAGGGGAGAGGGTGAGAAAAATGGGCTTTAATTTGCAGGAATTGGAATTGAGATTAGTTGATTTCTTGCAGGGACTGAGATTGGCTGATTTGTGCGGGGGGTTGAAACTGGCAGAGAAGCTTCCTTTTTTGATTAATTTGGTAGAGGGTTTGATTTATATAGGGTAAGGTAAGGGAGATCGGTGCATTAATTCAATTCCTGGACACGAGGTAATGGGTAGGAGCGGAGACGATCTTTGACTGTCAGAGATCTTTGAAAAATGAAGGGGTGTATCCGATTTCGTTTGAAAAATGGGAGATGTGAGCAGAGTGTGTCTGATTTCGTTTGAAAAAAGGAGGAAGGGAGGTGATTCGGCGATTATGGGTATTTATATTATTTAGTTCGAGCTAATGGTCCGATAAATCGATAAAAGCTCGAATAAAAATACGAACAAAAAATAAAATATAATACCAGGATACGAAAAATAAATAATGGTAATAATAATAATGATAATAATAATAATAATACTTGACAATATAATTAACAATAATTATGGACGATAAAAATAAAAATGTGGGTATGTTATGATATGGTAATGATTACTTATGTTAAAAATCGGGTAGCAACACATACCCGACTCAAACTCTTACATAATATGCTTGTTCTTGCTGCCTCACGTATATTTAACAGTGCCAAAATCCTACCGAGTATATCATCAGGCAGGTGACCTAAGAAAATCTCGTTAGCTGGGTTCTACAAGCATAGTAGATAAGAAAACATCAAGAATTGTTGCAAACAAATCAAAATAAATCAGATCAAAACATCAAGAGCTTTGGGTTTACCTTATCAGCCAAATTTTGTTTCGACATGTTCCAATACTGCAATGAAATTTTGATACGTTCCTGGTGTGTGGAAACGTTTGTTGTTGATCTTGCTCAAGGAATCCTCTTCGAACGGCAAACGTCTCAATTAGATTTCTAACCCAACCTGTAGTTAGAATCCCAATTCGGAATCAACTAAAATCTCTAACTCAAGATTTCTAAGTTTCTAAACCAACGTGTTTAGAGCCTTAGAACTAAATAGTACGACTGAATTTCAGTCAGCCAAACTTAAAAGTTTTTTGTTAAAATCAAAAAGGAGATACCTCGTGTTTTTATCAAAATCAATCTTTGTTTTATTCGGCTGCATGAGTATATATAATAAAATAAACAACCTAATTAACCTAAACCTAAAGTTGATGGAAACAAATCCACTACGACTTAGATTCAAAGACACGGACAGAATTATAAAGACGGACGCACTCGGTAAACAAAATTAAAGACCAGACGAGCGACATGGATTTGGACGAAAGCCCAACCCATTGTTGTCATTTAACTAATTAAAGTACCAGGCGGCAACAGAACTAAGACCAAACTTGGACTTTGTACCAAATTAATTACTAAAACCCACTAATTAAATAGCAACTGATTCATGAGAGTAAATTAAATAAAATAAAAACTCGATCTTAATTAAATTACTTCAATCTTTTTTATGTTAACCTCCATCTCTTTCATTTTCTTGGTTGTCTAAAATTATATGAAATAAAATAAATAATTTTAGGACACTTAAACAAGATCCATAACTCTCTCCATCAAATCTTTTTTTCCAAGCCTTACTCGATTCTTGCCACTTAGGAGTATCTTGGAAATAATCATGAGAATTAAATACACCAATAAACAACTGCAATTCACTATCCGTTGCTACAGTGAGTCTATCCGTTGCTACAGTGAAACTATCCGTTGCTACAGTAAGTCTATCCGTTGCTACGGTGAAACTATTCATTCCCGTCGCTACAGTAGACGTCCCGTCGCTACAGTGAGTTTATCCGTTGCTACAGTGAAACTCTCCGTTGCTACAGTGGAATCAAAAAAACTCTTTTCTGAAAATTGTTTTTCGTGTAAAAAATCTTTTGACACTTTTCTTGAGGTATTATCGAACATAAATCAAGTGCT
The DNA here is from genome assembly GCA_963691705.1 of Viola odorata. Taxonomy (NCBI): domain Eukaryota; kingdom Viridiplantae; phylum Streptophyta; class Magnoliopsida; order Malpighiales; family Violaceae; genus Viola; species Viola odorata. The sequence continues at coordinate 48,711,544 of OY829544.1, forward strand.
AATTAGAATCATACTTACACGTTTAATGCTCTAATATACACTTGATTCTTCGAGCTTGCGATAATTGATTTGTTGCTTCTTTTGTTGTCTCGTCGCAAACTACAAATACTTTAACTTAAAATTGCGTTAGTATATTAATTAATTTGTGTGTACTTAATTCATCAAAACAAGATTTAATGAGCCCTTGGGCCAACAATCTCCCCCTTTTTGATGATGACAACCGCAAATTAATTTAAGACAATATGAACATGCAATTTTAAATTAAAGAACAAAGGAGAAGAATTACTCCCCCTATATCTTTGCCGAAATGCTCCCCCTATCGATATGCTACCAAATTGATCATATCAATTTGATTATGGAGCCTCAATGCTCCCCTTACATAAAAGCGTTAGTACACATGGAGCATAGCAAAGGATCAAAATTGCTCCCTCATATTTTCTCCCCCACATATACATTTTCTCCCCCTTTGTCATTAACAAAAAGGGAAAACAACATCAAAATGTTTCTACCAATTAATTAAGGCAAGGAAAATATTTAAGGAGCAAGCATAATGTAAATATTACTTCATAAAAGTAATAGTGCAACAATTATCAAATCCAATAATTATTACAAACCATAAATGCAAATAAGTTTAGAAGTAGAAATGGATAAATAAAAATGCAAAGATTTTTTTTTATTATTATTATTTTTTTTTTAAATTAATGGCAACACAATTTGAAAAATTGAAAATTTGATTTTTGAAGTGTTTCTGCCGAAGGTTTCATTGTCTGCCTCATGGGTGAGTTCATGCCCATGACCCTGCAATTTTATAGAAGAACGAAAGGTTCATGGTCACCCTCATGGGTGAGCTCATGCCCATATGACGTTCTTACCCAACAAATTTGAAAAACGAAATAGTTCATGGGTAGCATCATGGTTTAATACAACAAACCATCAACTCAACTATGAGACCAATTTTTCAGCAATTTGAGTTTCAAAATGCATTTTTCTTTAATCAAAACTTCCAAAAAATATTCTTATACAATTAATCAAAGCCTAAAAATCAATTTCAACCCATTTCTCAATGATCAACCATAAATAAATGCGAAAAAGCATAAATAACTATATATATGCATAAATAATTTAGAATCATTTCTCTTAAAAATTTCACATACATAAAACATTGTCGCACCGTCGCGAGCGAAATTTGGGACGTGAAATGAAATTCACACATAACAATGAAGTCGCCACCCTATTTTTCTAAGGTTTAGGGAAACCTAAAAAAAGGTCCGAAAAAGAAGAAAATAAAATAAAAACTAAGGCACAAATAAAAAGGGTCTAAACCCGAGAACGATGGTTCGGGGTCGTATTATGGACTCGGGAAGGTGTTAGGCACCCGAATCTCATCCTTAAAAAGGTTACCGGTTCTAAAAAGAGGTGTTTAAAAATCATGTTGAAAACAAGTAATTTGGGCCCTCAGGGGGGAGTCGTCGCTTTAGTTTTTAAGTTGGTTCGGTTGATTTTATCCTAGTTATTGTCGAGTTGTTAAAAAGAAAATAAACATTTTATCCTCTAAAAAAGAAAAAGGTCGGTTTGCATACCTATTCCGGTTATATTTAATCGAGTTCAAAAATTAGTCAGATTACATGCAAGATTGATTAAGTGAAATTACTACCATTTTATTATTAATCTTTACTAAAGCGACGACCCTAGTAAATCATAGACGAATCACGGCGATCGAAATCACTATCATCACAGATGAGTTACTACATCATCGGGCAAATGCATATGATTAATCCTATTTACTAGGTGATTCTAAGCATGCATAGACTAGCAAAGTACCGTTTTATGAATGCGAGAAAACACGTTGAAAAGAAAAAAACTGGGAAGTGGGGTCGAAGCCGCGCACATAACACATTCGTCAAGATAGCATTAATTAAAATACATTCGTGGGGTCGAAGCCGCGCACGAAACACATTCATCAAGATAAATTCGTGGGGACGAAGCCGCACACGAAACAAACATAATTTAAATGATCATTCAACATTAAAGATTTAATCGCATTTTTTGAGGGGATCTCTAAAGATAAGAGGGATTAAAATATGGAGGTATTTTCTACGAGTTGGGCTTAAGGCCCATTTACTATCTTTTCGCTTTCAAATGAGTATTCTCTTTGGTGATTTACTATCCAATAATTTTAGAGGAGCCTAAGTTATTGGAAAAGATTTAAATCCTGTGTTTATTTACTAGTTTGTTTAGTTTTCTTTGATTGATTTTATTCGTTTTGATTTGTGGGGATTTATTGAAGATTTGGGGATTTTAGTAATTAATAATCATGCAATTAAATTAAAGCGTGATGTTTATTACTAATCCTATTCAAATTTCATGCATTTAATAAAATAAACGTTGAGTAATTACTAAGCCTAGTTCATTCAAGCAAGGGTCGATTTGAGTGAAATTATTAAAGGGAAAGTTATTAATAAAAATTAATTCTCATACAATCAAATTGATTTTAATATTAACAATTTTAAATAATCATGCATACAAATATATACAAAAAGCATCGAATAAATAAAAGGGTTGAGGAAAGTGTACTTGAGAGCAAATACCGATTAATTCTAACCTACAAAATCGAGGTTAGTAGCACAAGCAATAAATAATTTAGCAATTCTAATAAATCGGGAGTGAGCTCTAAAGCTTGAGTTTGGAAAATCGTCACCAATATTGAAGTCGGCGAAGCATCCGATGCCTTCTTGTTCCTTCTGCATATACCTGAAAAGGACGCCGGGGGGTTTCCCCGGCGTATACACTCCGACGACCAAGTCAGTCGAAAGTCATTACGAATGCATAATAAAATATACTACTGATGCACATAAATATATCCATATTTTGATGTGCATAATGCATAAAACACATTCATAAGCATAAATAAAAATCTATTCGTGGAGTCAAAGCCGCACACGAACGAGCATAAAATTAAAGCATATTCGTTGATATAATCATCATGCAAACAGATTAATTCGAATTCTAACGATTCTAAATAATCATGCATGCAATTGAATAACAAATTAAATCAACAATTCTAACAAATGAGTAGTGAGCTCTAAAGCTGGAGTTTAGAAAACTGTCACCAATATCGAAGATGGTGGAATATTCGATCAGACCGGTAATAGTGGACTCGGTACCTGCAAAAAAACGAAGAAATAGTTAGTACGCGATTTTAATTAAACGGGCTTGGGCCGCAGCCCATTTTCTTTTATTTTTCTCCATGGGCCGCAGCCCATTTCCTCCTCACTCTTGGGCCGGCCCACTCTATTCTTTTCTTTTATTTTTTTCTTTTCCCTTTCTTTTCTTTCTTTTCCTTTTTTTTTATTCCTTCCCTTTCTATTTTTTCAACGAGACAAACTCTCTCTCTTTTCTCCTTTTTCTTTCCTTTTTCATTCCTTTCTTTTTCTTTCTTTTCCTCACTCAAACGGCATCAACTCTTCTCCTTTCTTTCCAATTATTTCTTTGGTCATTCCTTCTTCATTCTTTTCTCATTTTAGAGCTGCTGCCGCAACCCTTTCTTCCTTATTTCTGTTTTTATTATTCCTTTTTTTCTTTTGGTCGAGGATGGTAGCGTGGCGCGGCGGTTTGTTGGGTGCAGCTGCAATCGGGTGAGCAGCGGAGAGCGGGATAACGGCCGGCGTTGGGTGAGGTGAGTTTGCTGGATTTGAGCAGTGATGAGTTGTTGATTCTGGTTGGATTTGATTTCGGTTTGAATTAATTCGGGTAGAATTAATTGCGATGAATTGGTTTCTTTGTGGTTAATTTGAGGCGGGTTTAGGGGCTGTTTTGCTGTCGGTTTGAGACTGATTTGGGTGTTGATTTGAGGCTGATTTCGGCTGATTTTGGGGCTGGTTTGGGGCTGATTTTGACGGAGGTTCGGGGCTGATTTGGTACTGGTTTGGTGGCTAGTTTCAGGGCAGATTTGGGGCTGTTTTCAGGGCAGATTTGGGGGCTATTTTCAGGGCAGATTTGGGGCTGGTTTGGGGCTGATTTTGACGGAGGTTCGGGGCTGATTTGGTACTGGTTTGGTGGCTGGTTTCAGGGCAGATTTGGGGCTCTTTTCAGGGCAGATTTGGGGCTGGTTTGGTGGCTGGTTTCAGGGCAGATTTGGGGATTCAGATTTGGAATTAATTCGGCCGAGGGATGGATTTGGCAGGGGATTGAATTTTGATTTGTGATGGCCGCCTCCTCCCGATTGAAATGGCATGGTGTGCTTATAATGGATCCAATTGATCCGTTGTATTTTTTGAAAGAAAATGGAGAAGGTGTCCGTTGGTGTCTTTGAAAAAAAGGATGAGTGTGTTGGCTTTATTTTGAAAATGGAGGAGATGAGTCGTTGTGTGTGCACGGGAAAAAGTATTTATTTTTGTTCGAACCAACGGTCCGAAAAATCTCGTTTAAAATCGATAAAAACTCGAACGAAAAAAATAATAAAAATACGAATAAAGCGAAATGATATAAAATGACACGAATAATAATAATTAGTAAAAACGTGGAAATGTCATGATAAATAGTGATGATTTAAATTACTCGTGTCAAAAATCGGGTAGCAACAGTTGCCCCCGCTTTACTGTCTTATCAAAAATAAAGTGTAATTAAAATTTTTGATGAGCAGTAAAGAAGGTTGCCCCAGTGCCACGAATGTTTTAGATGTAAAATGATGTGAGGACATAAAAGAAAATGGCTCCATTTGGATACCATGATGCAGAAATGTAAATAGCGAAAATGTGATCTTACCTCCACTCGGACGTCTTGCAGAAATATAAATTGCGTAAATGTAAACGTACCTCAATTTGGATGTTGGCGCGGGAATTTAAATTGCACGAAAAAAATTTCAGCTCCAATCGGACGCTGATGGCTCCACTCGGATGCCTTGCAGGAATGTAAAATGCGGCTTCACTCGGACGTCTCCCCTCGAATACCGCAATGCATAAACATAAATCCAGCTCTACTCAGACGCTGGTGGCTCCACTCGGATGCCTTGCAAACTTCAGTTCCACTCGGACACTGATGACTCCACTCGGACGTCTTAAAATAACGGCTCTACTCAGATACCGACAACTCCACTCGGACGTTGGACAATTCAGCTCTACTCAGACGCTGATGGCTCCACTCGGATGCCTAAAAATTCAGTTCCACTCGGTACACTGATGACTCCATTCGGATGCCTAAAACTCAATTCCACTCGGTACACTGAGGACTCCACTCGGATGCCTAAAACTCAGTTCCACTCGGACACTGATGACTCCATTCGGATGCCTAAAACTCAGTTCCACTCGGTACACTGATGACTCCACTCGGATACCTAAAACTCAGTTCCACTCGGACACTGACGACTCCACTCGGATGTCTTACAGAAAGTAAAATGCGGATTCACTCGGACGTCTCCCCTCGAATTCCGCGATGCATAAATGTAAATCCAGCCCTACTCAGACGCTGGTGGCTCCACTCGGATGCCTAAAAATTTCAGTTCCACTCGGACACTGATGACTCCACTTGGATGTTGATAATCATGACTGATTCTGCAAAACAAAGGTTAAATTTCTCTTGCCAGTATCATCATTTACATATTGAAGAGAGGGGGTTTGAACCACCGCATGATTTTTGAAAGGTGAGGTTTGAACCACCACACGATTTTTTTTTTTTTTTTTTTTTTTTTTTAAAGGTGGGTTTTGAATCGCCACACGATTTTTGAAAGGTGGGGTCTGAACCGCCACAAGATTGAAGAGTGGGGGTTTGAACCGCCGCACAATTTTTGAAGAGTGGGGTTTTGAACCGCCATACGATTTTTTTTTGAAAGGTGGGGTCTGAACCGCCACATGATTTTTTGAAAGGTGGGGTTTGAACCGCCACATTTTTTGAAAGGTAGGGTTTGAACCGCCACATGATTTTTACAAGGTGGGGTTTTAACCGCCACATGATTCTTTGAAAGGTGGGGTTTGAACCGCCACATGATTTTTTGAAATGTGGGGTTTGAACCGCCACATGATTTTTGAAAGGTGGGGTTTGAACCGCCACACCATTTTTTTGTAAGGTGGGGTTTAAACCGCCACATGATTTTTTGAAAGGTGGGGTTTGAACCGCCACACGATTTTTTGTAAGGTGGGGTTTGAACCGCCACACGATTTTTTTTGTAAGGTGGGGTTTGAACCGCCACACGATTTTTTGAAAGGTGGGGTTTGAACCGCCACATGATTTTTTGAAAGATGGGGTTTGAACCGCCACACGATTTTTACAACGTGGGGTTTGAACCGCCACGACTTTTTTGAAAGGTGGGGTTTGAACCGCCACTTGATTCGATTTTTGAAAGGTGGGGTTTTTGAACCTCCACAAGATTTGATTTTTTGAAAGGTGGGGTTTAAACCGCCACACAATTTTTGCAACGTGGGGTTTTAAACCGCCATATGATTTTTGAAAGGTGGGGTTTGAACCGCCACTTCATTCGATTTTTGAAAGGTGGGGTTTGAACCGCCACATGATTTTTTGAAAGGTGGGGTTTGAACCGCCACACGATTTTTGAAATGTGGGGTTTGAATCGCCACACGATTTTTGAAATGTGGGGTTTGAACCGCCACACGATTTTTTTGATAGATCATCCCCATTCATGTTGGTAAGCATTAAAGCCATTTTTCGAGAATGTGTGCTTGATCACATAAGGACCTTCATACTTGGGGGCCCACTTTTCCAGATCGTCCTCCTGATGAGGAAAGACCCTTTTCACTAGTCCCTCCTCTGCTTTGAACTTGCGAGGTCGCATTTAAGCATTAGCCATCTTCATGGCTGTCAATCATATTTCTGATATCAGATTCAACTGTTCATACTTCTCTTTCGCCCAATCGGATTCTTCCTGATTCAGCCAAGACTCCGAGAGAAGGAATTTCCACCTTGAGTGGAATCACTGCTTCCATGTTGTAAACTAGGGGATAAAGAGTTGCCCCCCATTGAAGTACGAATAGCAATATGATAAGCGTGCAAAGGAAAAGGAAGCACGTCGTGTCAATCCTTACAAATGATCACCATCTTCTGGATAATCTTCTTCAAGTTATTGATTAACTTCACTATGTCATTCATCTTGTGACGGCCATGTGAGGAGTTTCGATGTCGTCGGCTTGGACTCACATTTCATCGGAATGCGATGCTCAAATATAGGGTAACGACCCGACGTATCTTTATACGATCATTCGAGCACATCCATTTAATCATTGAGGAATGAAATCAACTTCCTAGAGTTCGAGATCATTCCAATCTCGACTATTTTCTGATGTTCTTGCCCCCAAGTTTATCTCTTTAAACTTCTCCTGACGAGGGACTTACTAAATGGGCTGATTTGTATGGAGCCTCAACATCATCTTCCTTCGGGGCGATAATCTCTTTTGGGAGAGACTTTTAGGAAACATTGTGGTGGTCTAATTTACCTGTTGACTTTCTAGACCTTTTCAATGAGCTTCGGAATGTCGAAGTTGTATTGACCCAAGTAGATCTCTAGTTGATGATCTTTGGGGATTCTGTTATACTATTTTCAGACACGGGTCTATTCCTCTTTTGTAATAAAGAACCAGCGGACTCTCTCTTGGCTTGCTTTGTTTCTCAACTTCTTTGGAGATATAACATCTCCCGTCCTGGGTCATGCCCCCCCAATTTTAACAATGGTGGAAGAAGGAAGATGGAAGATGGAAGATCCCGTAATTGACAGCCTTCCCTAACTTTTAACAAGGCTAGAGTCCCCGCCCCTTACGTTTCTTTCCAAAATCCAAAATCCAACCTGGATGCCTAAAGATTCTATTAACTATTCCACCTTCTGTAAGAAGATCGCACAATCTTGGATTCTATGCTTACTTGCCCCCCAGGCAAAATAAACAATCCTCTCAAATTACCCTCTGAATGTCGCAGATATCTTCCTTTGACTATCATCTATTCCACCTTCTGTAAGAAGATCGCACAATCTTGGATTCTATGCTTACTTGCCCCCAGGCAAAATAAACAATCCTCTCAAATTACCCTCTGAATGTTGCAGATATCTTCCTTTGACTAGCGCAAAGCTTTTCTCGTGGTACCCCCAACGCTTAAAGGAAAGGGATCATCAATCTTCTTGACTGAAACAATATTCACTCCTTCATCACCTAAGGAACGATTCGGAGGAGGGTTGATTGTTGTGTTAAGTCCTTTGTTTAATCCTTCGAAGAGGATCCATCCGCACTTGATCAAGTGACGAACCTGTGCCTTGAAAGATGGAACAATTCTTTAGAGTGTGACTCCGAGTTCCCGCATGGTATGCATATGTAACATTAGGATCGAACCCCTTCGGGAGATAAGCTTGGAAAGGTCGGATTGGAGTTGGTATGATCTAATCGGCTGCTTAGAAGATGCTCGTAGATTTTTGGAAGAGGTAGTAGTGGCTCGATAGTTTTGGTTATCTTGGTTTTTTTTGTGTTCTTTGGTGGGTTATATGGTCTTATTTGTATGTGTTGTGATATTTGTAGTGGGGATGATGGGAAAAGTGGAAACGTTTCTTGGTTCCGACGATAGTTTTGGTGATTTTGATTGGGAATTATTATTATTATTTTTTGGTTCTTTGGGGGGGGTCATATGGTCTTTTGGTGAATCTTTCGAAGGAGGCCCATCCACATTTGATCAAGTGACGAACATGTGCTTTAAAGGCGGAATAATACTCTAGAGTGTAATCCGGAGTTCCTTGTCCAATTGCGCCAATTACAGATTAGGGCATAGAGGGACTCGTGATAGTAGGCCCCGTTGTATGAATGGAAGAGGCGGATAATCAAGTGTCATCTTGTCCCATTCTTTTTGCTTGTAGTGCTCGTTCTGTAGCAGTTTGGAGTTGTTCTATCTTTAACCTTCCTTGAAAGGATTAAAATCGCATAATGGAGAGTAATGGAAATAACGAAGCAAGTTGTAAAATACATCATGGCAATGGTGAAGCAAATTGGAACATATACATGTGATATATCATGGCAATAATGCATCAAATTGGAACATATACATGCAATCATGATGCACATGCTGGGGTAATTTCAACTACTTCTAACTGGCTGAAAGGGCTCCCGGACGATACCATAGAAGTGGTCCCTCAGTAAATGGATACGTGATTGCCGACCGAACCATCAAAAGCTCGTAGCGCTCATCCATTTAGGGGTTCTAGTCCGAGTTTGGCGTTGGTGAAAACTACCCAGGACACGTGCCCTAGGGCCTCACTACTAACCTCCTAATCTTATTTGGAATAGGCCCGGCGGCAGGGCATTATGCGTGAATGCGTATGAGAATACAACAGTTGATATCAAAGCGAATAAATAAATAACAAGAATAAACACCTCAAACAAATAATTCCGGCTTCGATCCCAAGTCCCCAGCGGAGTCGCCAAACTGTCGCACCGTCGCGAGCGAAATTTGGGACGTGAAATGAAATTCACACATAACAATGAAGTCGCCACCCTATTTTTCTAAGGTTTAGGGAAACCTAAAAAAAGGTCCGAAAAAGAAGAAAATAAAATAAAAACTAAGGCACAAATAAAAAGGGTCTAAACCCGAGAACGATGGTTCGGGGTCGTATTATGGACTCGGGAAGGTGTTAGGCACCCGAATCTCATCCTTAAAAAGGTTACCGGTTCTAAAAAGAGGTGTTTAAAAATCATGTTGAAAACAAGTAATTTGGGCCCTCAGGGGGGAGTCGTCGCTTTAGTTTTTAAGTTGGTTCGGTTGATTTTATCCTAGTTATTGTCGAGTTGTTAAAAAGAAAATAAACATTTTATCCTCTAAAAAAGAAAAAGGTCGGTTTGCATACCTATTCCGGTTATATTTAATCGAGTTCAAAAATTAGTCAGATTACATGCAAGATTGATTAAGTGAAATTACTACCATTTTATTATTAATCTTTACTAAAGCGACGACCCTAGTAAATCATAGACGAATCACGGCGATCGAAATCACTATCATCACAGATGAGTTACTACATCATCGGGCAAATGCATATGATTAATCCTATTTACTAGGTGATTCTAAGCATGCATAGACTAGCAAAGTACCGTTTTATGAATGCGAGAAAACACGTTGAAAAGAAAAAAACTGGGAAGTGGGGTCGAAGCCGCGCACATAACACATTCGTCAAGATAGCATTAATTAAAATACATTCGTGGGGTCGAAGCCGCGCACGAAACACATTCATCAAGATAAATTCGTGGGGACGAAGCCGCACACGAAACAAACATAATTTAAATGATCATTCAACATTAAAGATTTAATCGCATTTTTTGAGGGGATCTCTAAAGATAAGAGGGATTAAAATATGGAGGTATTTTCTACGAGTTGGGCTTAAGGCCCATTTACTATCTTTTCGCTTTCAAATGAGTATTCTCTTTAGTGATTTACTATCCAATAATTTTAGAGGAGCCTAAGTTATTGGAAAAGATTTAAATCCTGTGTTTATTTACTAGTTTGTTTAGTTTTCTTTGATTGATTTTATTCGTTTTGATTTGTGGGGATTTATTGAAGATTTGGGGATTTTAGTAATTAATAATCATGCAATTAAATTAAAGCGTGATGTTTATTACTAATCCTATTCAAATTTCATGCATTTAATAAAATAAACGTTGAGTAATTACTAAGCCTAGTTCATTCAAGCAAGGGTCGATTTGAGTGAAATTATTAAAGGGAAAGTTATTAATAAAAATTAATTCTCATGCAATCAAATTGATTTTAATATTAACAATTTTAAATAATCATGCATACAAATATATACAAAAAGCATCGAATAAATAAAAGGGTTGAGGAAAGTGTACTTGAGAGCAAATACCGATTAATTCTAACCTACAAAATCGAGGTTAGTAGCACAAGCAATAAATAATTTAGCAATTCTAATAAATCGGGAGTGAGCTCTAAAGCTTGAGTTTGGAAAACCGTCACCAATATTGAAGTCGGCGAAGCATCCGATGCCTTCTTGTTCCTTCTGCATATACCTGAAAAGGACGCCGGGGGGTTTCCCCGGCGTATACACTCCGACGACCAAGTCAGTCGAAAGTCATTACGAATGCATAATAAAATATACTACTGATGCACATAAATATATCCATATTTTGATGTGCATAATGCATAAAACACATTCATAAGCATAAATAAAAATCTATTCGTGGAGTCAAAGCCGCACACGAACGAGCATAAAATTAAAGCATATTCGTTGATATAATCATCATGCAAACAGATTAATTCGAATTCTAACGATTCTAAATAATCATGCATGCAATTGAATAACAAATTAAATCAACAATTCTAACAAATGAGTAGTGAGCTCTAAAGCTGGAGTTTAGAAAACTGTCACCAATATCGAAGATGGTGGAATATTCGATCAGGCCGGTAATAGTGGACTCGGTACCTGCAAAAAAACGAAGAAATAGTTAGTACGCGATTTTAATTAAACGGGCTTGGGCCGCAGCCCATTTTCTTTTATTTTTCTCCATGGGCCGCAGCCCATTTCCTCCTCACTCTTGGGCCGGCCCACTCTATTCTTTTCTTTTATTTTTTTCTTTTCCCTTTCTTTTCTTTCTTTTCCTTTTTTTTATTCCTTCCCTTTCTATTTTTTCAACGAGACAAACTCTCTCTCTTTTCTCCTTTTTCTTTCCTTTTTCATTCCTTTCTTTTTCTTTCTTTTCCTCACTCAAACGGCATCAACTCTTCTCCTTTCTTTCCAATTATTTCTTTGGTCATTCCTTCTTCATTCTTTTCTCATTTTAGAGCTGCTGCCGCAACCCTTTCTTCCTTATTTCTGTTTTTATTATTCCTTTTTTTCTTTTGGTCGAGGATGGTAGCGTGGCGCGGCGGTTTGTTGGGTGCAGCTGCAATCGGGTGAGCAGCGGAGAGCGGGATAACGGCCGGCGTTGGGTGAGGTGAGTTTGCTGGATTTGAGCAGTGATGAGTTGTTGATTCTGGTTGGATTTGATTTCGGTTTGAATTAATTCGGGTAGAATTAATTGCGATGAATTGGTTTCTTTGTGGTTAATTTGAGGCGGGTTTAGGGGCTGTTTTGCTGTCGGTTTGAGACTGATTTGGGTGTTGATTTGAGGCTGATTTCGGCTGATTTTGGGGCTGGTTTGGGGCTGATTTTGACGGAGGTTCGGGGCTGATTTGGTACTGGTTTGGTGGCTAGTTTCAGGGCAGATTTGGGGCTGTTTTCAGGGCAGATTTGGGGGCTATTTTCAGGGCAGATTTGGGGCTGGTTTGGGGCTGATTTTGACGGAGGTTCGGGGCTGATTTGGTACTGGTTTGGTGGCTGGTTTCAGGGCAGATTTGGGGCTCTTTTCAGGGCAGATTTGGGGCTGGTTTGGTGGCTGGTTTCAGGGCAGATTTGGGGATTCAGATTTGGAATTAATTCGGCCGAGGGATGGATTTGGCAGGGGATTGAATTTTGATTTGTGATGGCCGCCTCCTCCCGATTGAAATGGCATGGTGTGCTTATAATGGATCCAATTGATCCGTTGTATTTTTTGAAAGAAAATGGAGAAGGTGTCCGTTGGTGTCTTTGAAAAAAAGGATGAGTGTGTTGGCTTTATTTTGAAAATGGAGGAGATGAGTCGTTGTGTGTGCACGGGAAAAAGTATTTATTTTTGTTCGAACCAACGGTCCGAAAAATCTCGTTTAAAATCGATAAAAACTCGAACGAAAAAAATAATAAAAATACGAATAAAGCGAAATGATATAAAATGACACGAATAATAATAATTAGTAAAAACGTGGAAATGTCATGATAAATAGTGATGATTTAAATTACTCGTGTCAAAAATCGGGTAGCAACAAACATAAAGAATATTTAGAACATGGATAATATTCAAAATACAAGCATAATATAAATTAAAATTCCTTCAAAAGGAATAGTACAACACTTATTCAACCAAAAACATTACAAAGCATAAGTGCAAATAGGTTCAAAAATAGAAATTTTAGTAGGGAATACAAATGTTGTACGGATGTGATTAAATAGGACATTGAGGAGAAGGGCAATGACACTTAGGGCAAACGAACAAATCAACATTCTTTGGACAATTTTGCATGATGAGAAAGGGAAAAACAAAGAGAGAAATCATCAATGCCAAAATTGCCAATATCATCCTTATCTCAAACGAAAGCATTTTGAAGATTCGAAGGAATTGAAGGATAGACTCTCGGTTTAGGAAATTTTGGATATCTCTAGAGGTGTAATCAAAGAACAATTTAAACAAAAAATTGACGGCTTAAGGTCTGTGAATTACAGCTCGAGGATATGCAATGTCGTTGACTATTATGCCTAACGCATGCAAACGAAGAGATCAAATAAAATTTAGTAGGATTTGGTCAAGATTTATGCGATTTCAAAGAGAAAATCTTCCAAAGAATACTCTAATCATTTGACTCATGTTCGTATATCCAAAAATATCACATCAACTAGATTTCCTCAATGATCAATCACATGAACAAAAGCATACATGCATAGAAAAAATAGTTCTAACTAAACACGTATATGCACAAACAAACAAAACAATTTACGGCAATTTATAGCACATATGATTGTGGATTTTAATAACTAACATAATCATTTAAAACACGTATATCATCAAATAAATATTGACATAAAAATAAGAGTTCAAGGAATACCGATTGCGATTTTTCAACATGTCTAGTTCTTGCTATTTCAACCCAATACCTTCAATGTTTGCAATCGAGCCAAGCCCATCAAAATCAATGAGGCTTGAGGTGGTAATTCCCTTGGGCCACCATTCAAGCTAAATTCCTACAAGAACAATTCTTTCTAGCCAAATTTATGAGAATATGTACTTGAACAAATAATTAATGTTAGCGATAAAATCAATCATATATATATAATATTTATTGCCAAAATTACCAAAAGGGTGAGCTTCGATTCATCACCCGACTTGTGCCACGAATACCCTAAATATATTTCTTTTATCCGCATTGGGTTTCCGGCACTACTACAAAACAAATTAGTTCAACTTTGGTACCCAAACACCTTTGGGTCCTTCCATGTTAGCAAATGTACCCTTAGGTACCCAAACTTGTCTTGCATTCCCAAGACCTCTTCGAATGTAGCAAAAATACGATAAGTGACCAAATCTCTTGCAATAGCTACATTTATAAATGGGTTTGGCATGTGAGAACTTTGTTTGAACTCTTAATGAACTAGCATGATCATTAGAAGAGTTTGCTTTGACAAAAACAGTCCTACCATTGTTCATGCTTGTGGAAGATTTAAAGCCAATGCCATGCATATCACCATTTTTCTTTTGATCATTCATACATTTATAATGGCTATGACTACTTTGCATATATATAGCTAATGTGTTTTCAAGAGTTCTAATCTTTTCATTTAACACAAAAACCTCTTTAGTGAATTTCTCACAAGATTCACAAATGGTTCCCTTGTTCTTATCTTCTTTACTAGAGAGCACATTTGTTAAAGAAATATTCTCCTCTTTAGATTCAGACAAAGCAAATTTCAAATCATGATTATCATTAGTTAAAAATTCATTTAAGGATTTTAACTCGCTAATCTCATTTTTTATACTATCAAGTTCTTTAGCAAGTTTAGAATTCTTTTTAGTAGCATTTTTAAAATGTTCAGCAAGTTCATTAAAAGCTTCTTGCAAATCATCATAATCGCATTCATCACTAGAAGAATTGCTAGAACTTACCTCATCATCGCTTTGAGCCATGAGGCACAAGTTTGCTACTGCATCTTCGGATGAGGATTCCGAAGGATCACTACTTGAAGTTTCATCCTCATCACTCCAAGTGGAGGTTGCTTTGAATGCTCTCCGATGATACTTCTTTCCCTCCTTTGAACCGTGTTTCTCATATCTCTTCTTCTTTTCAAGTCTAGGACATTCACTTTTAATATGTCCTGGTTTGTCACACTCAAAGCACACAACATCAGTATTAGACTTGAATTTAGAAGAGTTAGAATGCTTACATTTACATTTTTTCTTTCTTGAATCCTTTTTCAAGAATTCATGAAATTTTCTCATGAAGTAGGTAAGGCACTTATCGTCTTGAGTGCCAAGGAAGACTCTCATCTTTCTCTTCCAAAATTGAAAATTGTTGCCATCAATAAGTAGTTGTTGGTTGAGTGCAACACCCTCTTTAGCCATCTTTAATCTTGCACTTGAGGTGGTTAAACCTTGTTCCAAGTGACCTTGCTCCGCTACCAATTGATAAAACAATAATCCCGGCCTAGAGGGGGGGTGAATAGGCAATAAAAAATCGCACACAAAATGTAAGGAAAAATAGCAAAAACACAAGGAGTTATAGTGGTTCCAATTCACAATCCGAATTGTACTCCACTACCTAAGAGCTTCACCCTTAGGATTTTCTAATGCAAACACCTTTGCTATTACCTTGAGCTTTTACGGGTTCAGCTCACAACCTTACACCGTAGTTTTTGCGGGCTCAACTACAACCTTACACTTTAGTTTTTTCGGGCTCAACCACAACCGTTATACAATCCTCTTTCAAGGTAAGGATTGAAAAACCTTCACAATTGAATTAATAATATTTGCAACAAAGAATTGGTGTACAAATAATAAATGTATGATTCAAAATAACACCAATAAATGAACAATATTACCTCAAGAAGAAAGCGATCCAAACTCAAATTGAAAGACGCAAGAATGGTTGAAAACCGATAAATGAAACTTGCGTTATAAAACTTTGATTGAGAGAGTTTGTAAATGTAATTTGTATATGTGGAACTTGTAAATCTTTCTTCTTCTTTGTAACTCATCTTAGATGAGTCTTTATAGTGTCAAAAGAGTAGAGGCTCATCCAAGCAGGAAGGAGCCAAAAACTAGCCGTTTGCTACAGTAACAAAAATATATCCGTTTGCTACAGTGAAAAACTATCTGTTGCTACAGTGAGTCTATCCGTTGCTACAGTGAAACTATCCGTTGCTACAGTAAGTCTATCCGTTGCTACGGTGAAACTATTCATTCCCGTCACTACAGTGAGTTTATCCGTTGCTACAGTGAAACTCTCCGTTGCTACAGTGGAATCAAAAAAACTCTTTTTCTGAAAATTGTTTTTCGTGTAAAAAATCTTTTGACACTTTTCTTGAGGTATTATCGAACATAAATCAAGTGCTAATTAGAATCATACTTACACGTTTAATGCTCTAATATACATTTGATTCTTCGAGCTTGCGATAATTGATTTGTTGCTTCTTTTGTTGTCTCGTCGCAAACTACAAATACTTTAACTTAAAATTGCGTTAGTATATTAATTAATTTGTGTGTACTTAATTCATCAAAACAAGATTTAATGAGCCCTTGGGCCAACAGGACTGGGAGTTAGAATTTGATTAGCATCAAGAGATAGATTTTAAGTGTTTGATGTTAGACAAGCCTTGAGGAGTCTTGATTTTAAGTTTATTCTGTTTGAAAAAACCAACAGCAGGAATCAATTCAAATAGATCTTGAGTCAGCTTATGAGATACAACCTCACTGGCCAAACATTTCCAATGAGTAGACTCATTTTGTTCTCAGCCATTTCATACCCATAAAACTTGGATATGGCAACTACCCCTTTTCACTCACTTCACTCCATGTCCTAACATTAACATTTCCACCCACCATAACCACTCACCACCATCTTTCACCCACCACCGCCACCTCTGATGGGTGTCGAATCCATCAAAAATAAATACAACTTAACACTTGTGTATAGTGGTAAGAGATTCGATCCTCAGGGACGGTTAGTCTAACTTCAGTTTTCTTATAAAGACAACAAAAATAATAACAGAGGGGGAATTGTTGATAGTTCAATTTGAAATATATATAAATATATATATATATATATAAATATATATATATATAAATATATATTAATTAAAAGGTGAAAAATACAATCGCTAGATAACAAGTGATGAGTTCTGAAACAGTAAATTAAAAATTCCTGGTAGAGATTTTATAAGGTCATAATTCAATATTATTGATCATTGATGCAAATATATTTAAAATCATTTTTTTTGTAGAAAAGCTATAGAAATCAGGTTCACTTAGATTTTCTACTCTCCTCCAGTATCAAGTCACTTAAAGACACTCTCTATTAAGGACCCTAATCTTCCAGCAACCCTAAGGTTCACTTATAGGATTTAACTAGTCGATTGATAAAAACAGGGAGAGACTTCTCTAAGTTTAGAGATCGGTTCACTTGTCCCTATAAACCTAATTATTCTCTTTCTATAATTTCAAATAGCAAGTATTATACCTGTAATCCATTAGTTGTTTACCGTGTTCTTTTAACAATGTAGACCCAAAGTTATTAGAACTAACTGTAATTATCTAGATTAAAATTTAGGGTGATCAAACCTAAACATAACAAGGATAAATTGGCATTAATTTAGAAAGAGAATAAAAACAAAGATAATTTTTATAAAAAGCAATTAGATCTCACAATAACACAAATTATAAACCTTTTAATCTCTACCAAGAACGAAAGAGTTAGCTAGAATACATAATAAAAATAACAATCAAAATATTAAATATAAAACTTAATTAAAATAAAAATAACAAAGGGGGAACGAAATAACCGATAGAAGTAGGCTCGAGATTAGAATAAATCTCGCATCTTCCTCCTCGCGAATTTCGCTCTAAACACTCATTTATTTTTATTGCATACACACAATATTTTCTCTCCTTTTGCCGCCCTCTCTCTCACTCTTTATGCTTTGCTCTTGCAAGATGGGATGGGATGATCCTTTGACGTTGGTTTGCATGGCTATTTATAGCTTTACAAAAGCTAGAGCTGGAGCACATTTTCTCCTTTTCGTTTTCTTTATTTCTCCACTTGCACAACACTTAATTTTTTTAATTCTACTTTTCTCTCCACCATGCAATTGGACTCTTTTCTTTTATTTCTTTTTTTCTCCACTTTGATAATGCAGTCGCGCAACGCTTCACTCTTATTTTTCATTTTATTTGTTTATTTTCCACCACTCGGCAATTGCCTCGTCCACCATGCCACCTTTCTTTGTTTTCCTAGACCATGCTGCACAGCAATTTCAAGTGCACAATTCTTTCTTTACTTAATTTTGAGTGCTCCATTTTGATTGCAATTTGTCGAACGGTAGATTTCGACTACATCTCGAAATTATTCTGACTTTTTTCTTCTTTTGATCCTTTAAGTATATTTCTAGAAAAAAGAGAAAATAGACTCGAATTAGTAGTATCATTACCTTGATTATGACAAAAAATAATAATAAATTTATACAAAATAAGCAATCAATCAAATCCCCTACACTTAACCGATGCTTGTCCCCAAGCATTAACTAAGAACAAAATACACTCTTTGCATTAAAATCAATCCCTAGACTAGATCCAAGTAAATAGTTCAAAAGCCAACTCGATCAAGCAATGCTCAAAAACTATCAACACTACAAAAGGTATAAATGTCCACATAGTGAAATAAGCATGTTGTACGTCTAAGAAATAAGACACTAGGACTACTGACTCCTCTGCCCAAGACTCAATCCAAATGCAGCTACGACACACAAAAATACACAAGCAGTCATGCAACAATAATAAAAATACATGCAACAAAATTAAAGAACACCACCAGCTTTTCCTCTTTCCCTTCTGCACATTTTCCTTCTTTTAGGCCTTCGGCCTCTTATACCTCCTTTATTTTATTTCTTTTTCTTTTTCTTTTTCTTTTTCTTTTCTATTTTTCCTTTTCTTTTCTTCCCTCTTTTTCTTTTTCTAATTTTTTTTTAAATAGGCCTTCAGCCTCTTATACCCTGATACGATCCTAGTTGCGTAGGATGCGTAACGAGTAATTCCCGATCTAGTTCTAGACTTGGATTTCGATGCGGAAGAATGATAACTCAATACGACTGTTTAACCCTGCTAATATCCGTGCATTAGCCAACCTAAACTTATCGAATGAGGTTCTTGAAACAATCTCTAACCCTGCTAATATCCTGTATTAGCCAAACTAGAGCTACGATTCAATGGAGTGGATGTTCGGGTTTTACTTGCTATCCTAATCGAGTATCCGGACTCAAAGAGGGACAAGGTTCGCGAAGAACAATTGAGAAAACTCTCTGGTTTTTTTTTTAATTTCAATATAACGTCCATAATAATGAAGAGGGTGGCTCTTTTAAATAGGAGAAAACCCTAAATCCTTACAATAGGAAACCTTATCCTAATAGAACTTCTAATTAAGTAATTAAAATAAATCTAAACTAATTTAGCTAATTAATAAGGAAACTAATTAAATAAATCCATAACTAATAAAGCATAGAAATCGCCAAATCAGGAAAAACCATAATAAATCCATAATTCCCTTTTTGGCGCAATCTGGAACTGCCAGGACGTGATTACATCGAGTGTGTGGCGTGATCACATCAGCTGGAGCTCGATGCTACTGGTCTTGACGTAATTACGCCGGGATAGGGCGTAATCACGTCCATTCTGCATAGGGAAATCTCAACGAGCATAACTTTTGATCCATCCGTCTGATTGATCTGAAACGTGTCTCAAAGGGAAGCTAACATCTTGAAGTTTACATCAAGACTCTGTTCTGGCAAATCGGACTCCATTTGCTTGTTCATCTGCTTGTTACGAACATACGATGTGCCATGCATGATACATCCTGGGATCGTATCATTCCCTCCTTCTTCGGAAAGATTCGTCCTCGAATCTTGATCAACATAATTTGTCCAAGAAATCCCAGCAATTCCACACTCAATGTACACTCTCCATCTCTTGCGCTTTCTTGGTTGCCAAAGTGTATAATCCACAACACACACATTTTGTGACGCCTTGAACGAGTATTCTCTATGGCTCGCTTCATAAACCTGTTGTAGCCCTTCTTGGAACGGATTGGCCCAAGCGAGCTCCTCTACAAATGTGCATAAGGCTCCCTTGGATAAGACCCTTATAATTCTTGGTTCGGTCTCCACATGAACCTTGCCGTTGTTCACAGTAAAAGCTTGCTGCTTGTATTGCTCTCTTTCCCTTCTCTCCCTCTTCAAAACGATTCGTCCTCGAATCGTCCACAAAGCAAGAGAAAAAAAACACAACCTCCATGGAAAATACGTTGATACGAGCAATACTATATGGCACAACCTTCACTGGTACTTTCAACTGTTCGAGAGAATCCTTAAGGGTATCAATCTCGTCCGGAGTCACCTCACCATTGTCCTCAATGATCACTTTATTGTTAGGACATTGGCTAGAAGTGTGTCCTCGACCTGTGCATGTATGGCATAAAATTTCTCGCGTTCGCACACGAGTTGAAGATGGAACATCTCTTGCCAAACATGTGTTGGGGTCGTCTCTCTGCTTGCGCTCGCCACTGCATAGCTCTGGTGGTGGCCTATGCACACCATAACGCAATGACCCTTGTGCATCATAGTACTCATCATAGTACCTCTGTTGTGATCCTTGCGCTTCATAGTGTTGCTCTTGCCAGTGGGCGGGTAGGAATCGTTGCCTCATGAATATCTTCATATCATTCCAAGTTGAGATTGGGTCGATTCTAAGGCTTCGCATTTGATAATTCAAATCATTCCACCAATGAGTAGCGTCTCCAAAGAACCCAACCGATGCCATCTTTACTTTCTCCTCCTCCGAGTAGTTGTGATAAACAAAGATCGATTGAATCTTCCTTTCCCACGCTAGATATGTATCCGGGTTATTTGTTCCTCCAAAGGAAGGGATTTTCATCCTTGTTTTTCCTAGATTGGCATCATCTCTGTTCTCAAATCTAGGTCGCCTTTCACCCATTCTGTCTCGCCTCATATAGGCATCATCTTCATACCACTGCTTCTCACGCCACTCATGCCAACGCGCCTGATACTCTCGACTTCTCAACATGACTCTTAATAAAAATAAAAATAAACAAAGACACTTTGGGGGACTATTTTTTTTTATGACTCTTTTGACACTTTTTGGGAACTGATTTCTGTGACCCTATTTGACACTTTGGGGACTGATTTTTTTGTGACTCTTTTTTCGTAAATAAAAGATTCAAACAAACCGCACTTCCAATTTGTTTTTACAAAGACACAAAACTAGATCTAGAAAATTGTTTTCTAAATCGACGCGACTCCAAACGGAAATAGCATGACACAAAACGAAAAGATAACTTGAAAAGTAAAGATAGATGGATAGATACCAAACGGTAGAACGCCTTTGCTCCGCTGCCAACTGATACGATCCTAGTTGCGTAGGATGCGTAACGAGTAATTCCCGATCTAGTTCTAGGCTTGGATTTCGATGCGGAAGAATGATAACTCAATACGACTGTTTAACCCTGCTAATATCCGTGTATTAGCCAACCTAAACTTATCGAATGAGGTTCTTGAAACGATCTCTAACCCTGCTAATATCCTGTATTAGCCAAACTAGAGCTACTATTCAATGGAGTGGATATTCGGGTTTTACTTGCTATCCTAATCGAGTATCCGGACTCAAAGAGGGACAAGGTTTGCGAAGAACAATTGAGAAAACTCTCTGGTTTTTTTTTTCTTTTCAATATAACGTCCATAATAATGAAGAGGGTGGCTCCTTTAAATAGGAGAAAACCCTAAATCCTTACAATAGGAAACCTTCTCCTAATAGAACTTCTAATTAAGTAATTAAAATAAATCTAAACTAATTTAGCTAATTAATAAGGAAACTAATTAAATAAATCCATAACTAATAAAGCATAGAAATCACCAAATCAGGAAAAACCATAATAAATCCATAATTCCCTTTTTGGCACAATCTGTAACTGCCAGGACGTGATTACATCAAGTGTGTGGCGTGATCACATCAGCTGGAGCTCGATGCTACTGGTTTTGACGTAATTACGCCGGGATAGGGCGTAATCACGTCCGACGAGCATAACTTTTGATCCATCCGTCCGATGTGTCCCAAAGGGAAGCTAACATCTTGAAGTTTACATCAAGACTCTATTCTCTCAAATCGGACTCCATTTGCTTGTTCATCTGCTTGTTACGAACATACGATGTGCCATGCATGATACATCCTGGGATCGTATAACTGGTGGTACAGTCAAGGGGGCTCGTTTGAAGAGCCCATGGGGAGGGAAAGCTTGCAGGCGCTCTGGCAGAAGTACAAGGTTGACATTGCATTCTATGGCCACGTCCACAACTACGAACGAACATGCCCCGTTTATCAGGTACACCAAATTTCAATATGCAAAAAAGCAAATGTCTGAACAGACATGGACGTACATATCGATTTTTAAACGTTATGTTCGTGCGGATTTTTGTAGAGCAAATGCATGAATGGGGAGAAATATCACCATCAAGGCAGCTTGGGAGGAACAATCCATGTTTTTGCCGGCGGTGGAGGAGCAGCATTGTCAGATTTCAGTGGAGTGTCACCTAACTGGAGCATTTACAGAGAACGGTACCACGGATTCGTGAAGATGACAGCATTTAACCATTCTTATCTGCTGTTTGAGTACAAGAGGAGTACGGACGGATTGGTGCCCGATTCCTTCACCATTTCCAGAGACTACAAGGATATCTTGGCCTGCGAGACTGATTCTTGTGCTCCAAAAACCATGGCATCTTGAACCACATCCACGTAAAGAAACGTAGATTTCCACATTCTAGAGTAGGATCATTCTTTGTTACACAGTGGAGTCACTAGAAATAGATTCTTTCTGATAATAATAAAAAGTTTTCTTTAAATTTAATTTCGTGGCGCTGTATTTTAACTAAAACATTTTTAAAAGTTATGTTTATGAGTTTCATTACTGAACAAAATTTGACAAATAAGGGTTATTGAACTATTATTCAAAACTCAAAAGCACGATCAAGTGAAAAGAAAATGGCTACATGATGGCCCTTTTTTCCATTTAAATCTACGTTTCTTTTTCTGGTCAGTTACATAAGAGGGTTGCTGCGACTGCATATGACTTACACCCAAGACCAAATCAGTACACATTGTAGAAAGGTTGCACAGCCACCCACCTCCGCATGTCGCAAAAAAAAAAAAAACAATCCACCATTCTCAAGCATAAAGCACCAAAGCATTATCATGCCGAAATAGATACATAAGAATGAACTCTCCATCCACCGTCATTAAAATCACCATCAACCAGCCATCTCAACGTCAGGAGGATTGTTTTGTAGATCTGATGAGGAAACAGATGCGAGCAGATCCTCAAGTTTCAAAGGATTATGCCGAACAGAATACTGAAAAATAACCTGCAAGGTTGTCACAGAAATATGCAACTCCTCATCATAAAACATTGGAAGTGTAATTGCAATAACACAAATCAAAACTAGTATACAACAAAATAAAAAATTAGTTTGCAGTATTTGAGTCATAAGATAATCTACTTCAAGCGACGCAAAGCAACACCCCCATGCTGCGATAACATCTGGGTAGTAACTAGTAAGTAACAATCTTTCAATGTAAACAAGCCACCAAGTAGATCTATTTACTTCCCCATACTCGTAATATAGTAGTAATCAAAATATAAACGTCCAAAGAGATTCTATTAAAAGAAAACAATAAAAATAGCTGGTGCATTCAGAAGAGGTATAGAAGAAAGGAAGCTGCTTGTGAGTTAGTTTTCAAACTAAGCACCCAACACAGCAATGGGGGTTCAGTTCAAAAAATTAAAGTAAAAACGAGAAAGCAAACCAAATTAAGAGCCCAACAAAGCGATGCCTGCCAGCCTACTAACAGGAGTTTATCAAGAGACCTAGTGTCCTTTTCAACCAAAATAACCAGTAAACTAAGATAAAAAAAAGGAAAATTCATTATAAAGCTTGAATGTAAATGTTTCTGCTACCTTCGAGTAACTATCTGCAAAAGCACGTGCTCGATTGACCTTGCCCAGATAATGTAGGTCAGCCTTTTCAAGTTTCCCATCCACAAAACTTAACCCTCCATCAGTAATTGCAAAACGTAGAAGATTTTCAGAGCACAACCCTGACTGGAGGATCGGAGAAGACAAAATTATAAATAATTAGGAATTATTGTATTATTAGCAACAAAAATATTTAAAACCATCCAAGAGGTATTAGCATGAACCAAACCTGTTGGACAAAGCTTGAATCCAAGCAACCAAATACCACAGGAGGATCATCTGAGGTAATGATTTTTCCATCATCTTGTAGTTCCAAAACTACCTGACATGCCAAAAATATAGGTAACAGTGAATTGCAAATCACAAGATCAATAGAAGGAACCAAACTAAAAACAAAAAGATCATATTATGCAGGTGTCAAAGGTAAAAGTTAAATCATGGTGCAATTGGCATGTAGGTCAAAATACCTGCTGTTGGCTTGGCACCTGTCCCTTACTGCCTGTGTCAATGACATACTGACTGCAGTTCTGATCCTTCCACACTAATGCTAGAGGTGTATTTCCTGTTTGATAATGTGCGTGCCTTGGAAAGAATCAGTGTGTGACTATCATACACAATTGAAGTGACTAAAAGGAAATTATTATTTCAAAGAGGATAAGATACAAGAGCAATTAGAAAAAATTTTAGATGGATACGGTCATCCAATTAGTTATCTATCACATTGTTTGTTGTATGACAATGGGCAAGACAAGGAAATAATAGGTATAAACCATCTTTAACGTAAGGTGCCACTTCTGTATATGCAGAATGTAGGTCACTCTGGTCACAGTTGTACATAGGGACCATGCTGAATCTATACTTATGATAAAACGACGGAGCATCACAAGCCCCAGTCTCCCCGAGCTTGGAGTTCAACCAAAAAAAACGAAACTCAGCAGTGCATTCGTAAAGGGAGTAACCTCGCCAACAAACCATGTCAACCACATAGTACGTTTGATCTGCCTGCAATTGATAACTACCCAATGTTAAAGACCAACAGGAAAACAGTTTTCATGGTACGTAGCAAACCATTTGAAACTTTTACTGTACCTCATGAAATATGCAGTCCAGTATAGAATATGACTGAGCAGGCCCAGATACATGTTTTGTCCTTGCTCCATTTGGTGAAGCAGATGGAAACTGATGCAAAATAGAACCATTCCGTAGCCTACTTACAGTTGTTCCATTCGAAGAAACAACGAAACATCTTTTCCCAGAAGGCCTAGCAAACACATACCTAGAAAGAAAACTCAACTCAAAACAGCTCACTAAAAAGAACAAAACAATCAGACAACATAATCATAACAAAAAGGTAAGAAAAATTGCAACAGCTAAATGTTTCATTAGAACAGTACAATTCAAGTTTTAGTGCTAATTCTTCGCATTTCAAATATAAAGAAGAGAGAAATAGGGTGAAAAGTGATACCAGTCTTGGCTCAAACGATCAGGAACGTCGATCATCCATTCAGGAAGCATCAGCTGCTTCGCGAACCATTTGCGAGCTTCTGGTCCTTTGAGGTTTGAAGCCTGACTGATATCTAGCTCTTTAGATGAGGAATCGAATTCTTCTTGTCCCGGTACGGGTTCGAGTTCGATGACGGGTTCCTGGTGAGGTCGACGGGTTGGGATTGGAGAGAGAGGACGCTAGAAGCTAAGCAACGAGCTTGGTTTTGCGCGTCGAGACGACGCTGCGCTTGCCGCTGCAATGTCAGGTCCCTCCGCCTCTACTGGTCAGAGAGCGCCGGTCTTTTGAACGGCCGCCGTACATCGTGTGGTGCCATCACTTTAGTCTGCAACTCTTCCTGTATTTGCTTGTTTTTGAGTTTAATCAGCAAACTTTCGGCCGTCAATCATAAAAAGGCAATTGTTGTTTCATTTTCTGTTAAAATAAAGCTAGCAAGTATCCTTAAATTTCTATTTTTTTAGTCTATAAAATTATATATATATAAAGCTTTGATTGATCAATGGCCTGAGGGAGAAGAGATTATTAAACAGAAAACAGAAAGTAGGCATTTAGAAGATCTAATCAATGCACAGAAAGATTTAGTAAGTATTCATTTTGAAGAAATAAATTGGAAGTTCAAAAGAGTTAAGATAGTACAGAAACCCTATTGCAGACTTGCAGGAAAAATTGCAAGACATATAGGAGGAACAGGAACAGCAGGTCTATTCAAACTACAAGTAGATCTCAACACCACAGACATGCCATTTAAAAAGATTCTATCATTCTTTCATATGGGAATGGTAGACCAGATTACATTCCAACTAGAAGAAGAAGGAAGTATAGATAAATATCTAGAGGAATTTGGAGAAAGGTTCTTTCTTATTGCAGGAAACATGGCAATCAGGAAGAAAATAGAATGTTTCATTGACTCTACACTTCCTGTGGCGAGAGGCTTTGAAATTATTCCTGCAAAGAAGAGGATCTTCATCTTCTCAGCAGACAGAGAAGAAGAAAGTCTACACGATATCCATATGGGAATCTCACTATCTCCGTATGACTTTCAAGAAATTGAAAATACAGAAATTTACAGAGCTGCTCAAGATCCAATGGTCTTATACACACCAGAAAATTGGAGGAGCTATCATCTCTTAGGAGAAGGATACTTCATTCAAATTTACAGTACCAGAGAGTGGAGAATGTTTCTTCCACATTCAGGAGACGGACGCCTCCTAGATGAAGAACACATAACCAACCTAATAGCAGATCTTGAAGACCAAGAGATGACAGAAGCAGGAAACAATAGTGACAACACTATTCCAGACACGCACAGAGATCTCTAGAAGAATCAACAAAACGTAAGCAATGACGCAACAGATCAACAGACGTCAGCCATGACGACTACAGACACAGCTGTCTAAAAACAGCTGTCCACTAGCCGCCTGTCTTTTGGCAGGATGTAATTATTATAATCACTTTACTTTTTCTACTTTAAATTAGGATCGTTTCTTTTAAAAGTTCTTTTCTTTAGCTTGATTCCTTGTCGGCCACCTGTCTTGGCCCTTAGTATCAGTTTTTCTTTATAAGGGGACTCCCCCTTCATTTGTAACACACCAAAAAATTAATACAACGAGAGCATTTCCTTCAATCCCTATGTCTCACTAATTTCTCTCTCTAGTTTCTAGCCTTAACAGCCCCTTAGTTCCCAAGCACTAAACAGTAGCCCATATAAAAAAAAAAAAAAAAGAGTCAAACCGGTGACTGTATATCTTCAATACCAGGTTCATTTTCTGATGCTATACTGTATACTGATTCATTATCGGAATCTGTCTTAATATTTTCTATTTCGTATTCTCCTAGTTGTTCTATCTATATTTTTATGCTTGTTAGGACATCTATTTGCTAAATGTTGTGGATCCCCACAGATAAAACACGTGCAATTTCTATCTCTAGGTTTTTTAACATATCTATCTTTATTTTTCCAAGGTTTATCCTTTCTGTAAGACGTGCTTTTTCTAAGGAATTTCTTCTTTTTATCATAGTATCCATATGCCTGTGGTCTATACTTCCTTCTTCTTCTAGTTGGAATGTAATCTGGTCTACCATTCCCATATGAAAGAATGATAGAATCTTTTTAAATGGCATGTCTGTGGTGTTGAGATCTACTTGTAGTTTGAATAGACCTGCTGTTCCTGTTCCTCCTATATGTCTTGCAATTTTTCCTGCAAGTCTGCAATAGGGCTTCTGTACTATCTTAACTCCTTTGAACTTCCAATTTATTTCTTCAAAATGAATACTTACTAAATCTTTCTGTGCATTGATTAGATCTTCTAAATGCCTACTTTCTGTTTTCTGTTTAATAATCTCTTCTCCCTCAGGCCATTGATCAATCAAAGGCTTTAGGGTGAATTGTGCTGGCATATCTAATAACCTGGCTCTAAGTTGTAGAAAGCTTCTATTTTTTGGTTTATTATCTTTTATGAACTGATCTAGTTGTTGTAATTTTGTATTCAATCTGTTCATGGTGGTATTACTCTGTTGGAATTGCTTTTCTACTACTTGGGATTGCTTTTCAGCTTCCTCCTTTTTCTGTTCAAGGAAAGCTATCTGTTTGGCTGTTTGTTGTTGTATTTGAACCATCTGTTCTTCTAACTGTCTGTTCTTATTTTCTAATCTTGCTATAGTCTGACTCTGATTTTCTCGGGCTATTTCTGCATATGGCCTTACTGTTTCTGGTTCTATATAAAAGTTTGGGCCAAGTTGGGCCCTTGCCTCCTCTAAAGCCTCACTGAAACTGTGATAACCCACATAAATAGGGTTTTGACACATTATAAAGTTTTTGACTGTATTAAAGCTGTTAAATACTCCTGTTTTTAATCCCCTATATATCACGTAGTGTGAAAAAGACTTTTTCTGTATTTTGGGATTCTTTTCTGAGAAATACATGCTTAAGGCGTTTAAGCATTGTACCTTGAACTGTGTGGCTACTGGAACTGTCTGTATATGCCAGATGTTGTCTAACAAGCACTGTTGCTCTCTGTCTATGTTTAATCCTTCGAAGGGTTTAAACTTTTTGTTTCCCCCATCAGGAAATTCTGTGAGGTACATAGTACCAAATCTGATTTCATTCTGTGCTCTTCTCGTGGGAAGGTTTCTGTTTGTAAATGAAGTCTGTATGCTTGAGGATGATGATGATCCTCTTTCTGTGGCTGTGACAGGCATTGCTAAATTGTTTCTGTACATAATTGTTTGGTCTATCAGGGCCTTCTGTTCTTCTGTCTTTTGTTCTGTTTGTGCTCGGGGTTTTATCACCCGTTTCTTCATTTCTGCCTGTATCATTTAAAGAATTTTTCAATATTTCTAGATAATAAATCTGCTAGACTATTATTTTTTCCTTTAATATGTTCAAAGCAAATTTTGTAACCATTTTCTTGTATTAAATTCTGTAGGTTAACCCATCGGGTTCTATTTATCTTTTTGCTATTTTCGTTTTTTAGGAACTTGACTATGGCTTCACAATCTGTTCTAACTGTGAATTCATTCTGTAGATATATTTTAAACTTATCTAAGGCATTTATTAATGCTTGGATTTCATAGTCTAAACTAGTCCAATTTTGTCCTGTTTTAAAATTACCACTTGTATATGCAGCAATTCTTTCTGTTTCTTTATCTGAGTATTTACTGGGTTTGCAAAGCATTACTGCTCCCCAACCTTCTTTACTACCATCACATTCTATAATAATATAATCTGTTGTTAAGGGTAGTTCTAATGGCTTTATCTTCTTAACTTGTTCTTTAATCTTTTTTACTAATTCTATATCTTCTTTATTAAAATTTCTTTGACCATTTTTTGTTGTTTTACTATATAATGGTCCTACTAATTTACTTAAATTTTGAATAAATTTTCTAGCGTAGTTTAATATCCCTAAGAAAGCTTGTATCTGTTTTAATCCTTCTAATTTATCCGGAAAGCTTAATATTTTTTCTGCTATATGTGGTTGTAATTCTATCTTACCATCTCCTAGTTCTAATCCTAAGAAAGATATCTTTTTCTTATATAATTCCATTTTTCTTTTACTTACTACTATACCATGCTTTTCTATTTCTTGGAAAATCTGCTTCAAATGATCTTCATGTTCTCTAATGGAATCACTAGCTACTAAGATGTCATCTATGTATACTAAACAGAACTCATATTTTAAGAATATTGAGTCCATATATCTTTGGAATACTGCTGGCGCATTTTTTAAGCCAAAAGAAAGAACATTCCATTCGAAATGTCCTTCTGGGCATGTAAACGCCGTCCACTGTTTAAACCATTCTTCTAATTTTAGCTAATTGTAGCCTGATTTTAAATCAAATTTACTAAAAATCTTTTTCTTTTGTATTAACATTATTAGGCTGTCTTTATTTGGAATATTGTATGCATCGTCTATTGTGTTGTCATTTAATCTTTTATAATTATAAACTATTCTAGCTTTTCCTCTTTTTATTTCACTATGATTTCTTACTATAAAGGTAATCTATGTGGGCTGGTTGATCTTTTTATTAATCCTTATTTTAACATTTCAGGAATCTGTTTCCTAAATTCTTCTTTGTCTAACGGGCTGTATTCTATATTTGCTGTTACTATCCTTATATCAGGATTTTTAATCTTCATTTTTACCTCATAGTTTATTCTGCTTTTGGTAATATCTTCTCCTATTAATCCTATCTTTTCTAATTTCTGTATTATATATATATATATATATATATATATATATATATATATACGCTTAATTAAAATCTCAAATTTGAATTTTGAAAACGAAAAAAATTATGATAATAAAGTCACATCTTTTTGGAAATCTAATCCGATAGTAGTCGAACCAGATTATCCGGATGTAAATACTTTAGTTTATTCGGTTGTTAAATTCTTCATAACCTTAACGCAAACATAAATATTAATAATTTTGCATAAATATAATAAAAATTATGTCAAAATATTAAGAGTAAAGTTCAAATCCATCTCGTTATTAAATTTAACTCTAGAATTCGTAATATTTTATATATGTACTATTTGGTCTACAATTGACTTTTTTTTTTGTTAAATTACAAGGAATTATAACTCAATTAGCGTCATAATTAATTATCATAATTTGGAATAATTTTTTTATCACTAGAAATAATAATTTTCTTGTGTGTAAACGTTAGGGATTGTATAATTATTTTATCACTAGAAATAATGATTATAAGATATAAAGAAATAACTTATAATAAAAGATTAGGAAAATCTTACGCCAGTTATTATTTATATGTGGGGTTTAAAATAAAAAAGATGTCAATAGTAACAATATAATCAAATAATCACAAATAGAAAATCGTAGAGATGCTAGAATTAATTTTGATAGATTTAAACTTCCCCAAATATTGAACTTTAAGAAATAATTAACTATAATTTAAAAAAGAAAACAAAAGGAAAGTTAAGGACGGTATATCTGTATCAATTTATTTTCGGAGTAATAATATTTAGTTTTCCTAGACGGTATATCAACTTACCATCTTAAAAAATATTTTTAATGCTATA
The DNA here is from genome assembly GCA_963691705.1 of Viola odorata. Lineage (NCBI taxonomy): Eukaryota > Viridiplantae > Streptophyta > Magnoliopsida > Malpighiales > Violaceae > Viola > Viola odorata. The sequence goes on from OY829544.1 coordinate 48,742,446, forward strand.
ATCTGTATTACTCGCAGCACTCTGGACATTTAAATTGATTTGTCAGCGATAGAAATAGCATTACATGAGTTCCAATGTTGCAAATTAGTATATTCCGAAGATAGCCGAACGCGTGGGCAAATGCCAAACGACAAACATACAATAACCTCTTGCTATCTGTTGATTCGTACAGTAATAATAACACTGGATAACACATACCCTTTGCTGGACTCCTATTGAAATTTGAAACACAGTAGGTGACAATGCCTACAAAACCATAACATCGCCAGACAAATCTAAGAGGCAAAAACAGAACCATAACATCGCCAGACAAATCTAAGATGCAAAAACAGAAGAAAAAAAGCCTCTAAATATATGCAACCAACAACAAGATTGTTCTGACAGAATTCATTTTTCCAAAGAGACTGTTCTATAGTAAAAATCTGTAAACATGGAAGCGCGTGCAAATAACAAAATAAGGGATGCAGCAAAATCTCAGGCAACACCAGTCACAAAAGACGCATCAACCTTGCCGCAGGCTTCCATAGTCCTCCGCCGAGTACCCTAGACTCTATGTAATCAATCAGCCGGCTAAAGGATGCATCCGATTCCACCCAACCCTCTGCAAAACTGCGATCCCTCTTGAGATTTGTTGGTGACAGTCTCAACAGTGAAGCCCATGAGCTTGCGCTTGCCCTCAAGAAACTTACTAAAGTGCATTTTCTCCATAACCTCCAACTCTGCACCTGTGAAAGGGTCTTCGAAGTTTTCCGGATCACCCTCTTGCTCCTTGTTGAGATTCTTTTCGACAATTTCATTTGTGACAGTGTTCTTAAGCACATAATGACTTATGTCTACGCTTTCCCAGACAAGGACAGTGTCAACAACACCGCTTTCAATAGCCTCCAATGTGTCATCTAAACCAAACACATACCTCTCACTGCCTTGGCTGATCCCCTCTAAGTACGTTCTAAGCAAGCGTTTTACCTTAACGAACTTCACATTAAGCCTAAGCAACATTTCTTCCGACAGCCCAATAGCCTCGTCAAACCCACTCTCCCCGCCATATGAAACATCAACTACCTTCAATATTTTGCCTTTCAAACGGGGGTCAAGGTCAATCTTGACACCAAAGATCAGCTGCTGCACGAAATTAGATGAACCAGCCAGTATCAACGCCGAAACATTGAGCTCTTGATGAAGAACTGCTTAGCAAGCTCTGCAGTCTTACAAAGATAATCCCGCCTTTCCCTATTAGCCATATCAGCTGAATGCATTTCTGGACCATGCTTCACCAAATACTCGTGCCATTTACCAGATGACTTCACAGCTTCCATCATTTCTCCCATCATTCCAGTATCATACCTTGGTAAATTAACGGTAAATTTGTGAAGCACCTCTCTCGTGTTTCCACTTAATGTCCCAAATAAGGTCCCTTTATAATCCATGACAATAAAACCAAGCTTGAAATCAGATTGAAAGTTGTTGGATTCTTGATCTGCCATCAGTAACGGTAAACCCTAGAAACCCTACAAAGATGAAACAATTAAATGACCAGTGAAGGAAAAGATATCCACAGCATTTCTCAACATCAGAGTTTACCATCCAACCTAAACGTAACATTTCCAAATTACTTCCTGCAAAAGGCACAAACAGGCTGCAAGCTTCTAACTATCTGCAAACATACAATAAGGTGAGCCTCTTGGCTCTTGCCTAACTCTTTCATATTATGAATTGCTATTTGTTTATAAGCCTCTACAAAGCCTAAGTACAAATATAATATGAGGAAAATAAACTCGAATGCACATAGAAAGTGGAAGGAAGGGAAGAGAATACCTGGACTGAAGTGAGGTTGAGAGCGGCGATGGAGGAGGAATGAAGGAGGAGGAATGAAGGAGAAGGAAAAGATTTTGCCCTAATTGAAACGTAAGATATAATATGATGAATATGAGCGAGTCAACAAGTCATTTGCCAACAAAATCAAGAAATGAAAGCCCATAGAATGAGGAAGGAAGGGAAGAGAATACCTGGACTGAAGTGAGGTTGAGAGCGGCGATGGAGGAGGAATGAAGGAGAAGGAAAAGATTTTGCCCTAATTGAAACGTAAGATATAATATGATGAATATGAGCGATCCTTCCAAAAAAAATGATGGAAGGAAAAGATTTTGCCCTAATTGAAATGTGTAAAAGGATTCGAACGCCTTATATTTTGAAAGGGAAACAAATTTTTAACCACGGAAGCAAAGTTGAATATAGATACTTATATTTGACGGTAACCTTTCATTTCTCTCCATTTTGTTTAGCGATTCTAACTGGAAAAGTTCAGTAGAAAAAAGTTCAGTCTGAAAAAGTCAGTTTCAAACTTTTGTAAAACGGAGTATGTTGTGTGGTAAATATTTGTTAAAAGTTATGTGGGTAAACCAGAAGTTGTTTTTGGTGTTTGGTAAAAACTGTTTTAAAACTATGGTTGGAATGTAAAATGACCATAAAGGGTATAAATTCATTTCAAGTGTTAGAATTAATTTTTTTAGTATTTTTATATATGTTTTTAATCAATTTATTTATAATCTAACATCTACCACCTAATATTTATCTAATATCATAAATAAATTAAACTTTTTTTAAGCATAAATAAATATAAATTTATTAATACCATTAAAATTTTGAGTTATTTGCTATATGATTAACATCATTTGCATATAAAACCCCAATCGGTTAATACCATACGTATGAAAGTCTAATAAAAAGTTAATTGGTGTCTTAAAAATTGAAAAAACTATAATTACTCCATAATTACTTCTCATATTAACCAATAAAAAAACTATTATTAATGGCTAATTACTCCAAATTTTCAAATGTTGGCTTAAAAAATATATTGAATGGCTTGTTAAAAACAAACTTTTATTCTAAATCAGTTACAAATGGAGTATTAGATAAGAGTTACCTATACTTATTTTTTGGTACCATTGTCCCACCAATATATATAAATTAACCGAATTGAAAAATCGAATACTCATTATATATAATACTTATTAATTCTTATATCAATAAACATTTTTTATTCTAATGACCAAAAAGTTAACTAATTAATAGTCGAGCTCAAATTTTTAATCAATTTATTTATAATGTAACATTTACCACCTAATATTTATCTAATATCATAAATAAATGAAACTTTTTTTAATCACAAATAAATATAAATTGATTAATACCATTAAAAATTTGAGTTATTTGCTATTAACATCATTTGCATATAAAACCCCATTAAAATAAATTATCTGGCATTCACTTCCAAGAAATAGTTGTAATCGATCCTTATTCCTTATTGGCCTAAAAACAACAAATTAAATTTATTTGTTTTTCTTCCTCGTGGTGTTTTCATGAAATGTGAAAGAATGTTATCTAAAATTAAATAATTTTTAAAAAATAAGAAATTCATTTTATTTTTAGAATTTTTGTAGGCAATACTTTTCATTTCACTAATACTTTCCAAAAAACATTTGTGCACTTCCTACGATTGCACATAATTTACAAAATAAGTCACTTATAAATCCTTGTTGTAAGATATTGACAAAAAAGAATTGGTATTTGGTGACCTAATGATCTTTTACATTTGCAAGAAGCATTAAGACAGTAGTTCATAGTTATTCAAAGATGTGCCAAGATCCTATACAAGTGCATTCTCACTTTAAACCAAGAAACTACATGGCTGGAAAAACTGAACCTTACAAGTCTTGTTGTGAGAGATAGATTGATTCAACTCTTAGTCAAAAACATTACTATATTAAACCATCAATTCTCATTTATCTGTCCACAATCTTCAATCACCACAGCTTGCTTAGTCGATCCACTTTCAGATCCCACATTCTCCATTTCCTTAACAACATTATAACCATCTACAACCTTACCGAACACAACATGCTTACCATCAAGCCATGAGGTCCTCTCAGTGCATATGAAGACCTGTGAACCATTACTGTTGGGTCCAGAGTTTGCCATAGACAGAATTCCAGGACCTGTATGCTTCAACTTAAAGTTCTCATCAGGAAACTTCTCACCATATATTGATTCTCCTCCCGTCCCATTCCCACGGGTGAAATCTCCACCCTGACACATAAAGCTTGGGATGATCCGATGGAAAGTGGAACCCTTGTAGTGTAGGGGCTTTCCAACTCTTCCAATCCCTTTCTCCCCGGTGCAGAGAGCACGGAAATTCTCGGCAGTTTTTGGAGTAGTATCAGCAAACAGTTCCATCACTATCCTTCCTGCTTTCATCTTACCAATAAGAATGTCGAAGAAAACTTTAGGGTTCGACATCTCAATCACCCAATTCAGATCCTGCAAATCAATAACTACTTAGCATTTGCCCAACTATTTTCATTATCAATATAATAAATACTAGGTCCTCCTTTCTACCTATAACCCCCACATTGCACAAACAAAAATAGGAAACTACATATTTATTGATCAATTCACAACCAAAATCTGCATGAACACACTGATAAAATTACAGAAATGTGACAAATGCAGAAAAAATAAATAAATCATGTAGCAACTTGTTCGAGGCCGTATTCAGAACAAACAATCTGATAGGCACGGAGAATTGCAATTACTATAGCCAACCTTCAATGCAAGATTCGCCATTTACGACGCGCTTGCTCTGCAAATTGACTTTTCATGATTCGCAAATAAGAACTATTACATCTGTATTGAATTCTGAAAAAAAATGATTAAATGAGAGAAAGAAATGTACATCCTACAGAGACCCTCATGCAAGGAAGTGAGACCTAGGATGAGGACTAGGTTCTTTGTTAAGGATGACAATAGATAAATAATTTGGTTGCAATTCCTGAGAAAGTCCCAACAAAACAAACAGTGAGCATGCAAACATAGAAGATAAAACAAGTATAAGCGGTCATTTCACCTAAATTTCCCACACCAAATTGAAGATTCTCCATCTTCTACCCCATTTTGCAAGCTCCAGTACATTATACTGGCAGCTAGTGTGAGGATCATCTTTTGGTTTACCTGCCACCATATCACAGCAACAATCAAATTAATCAACCACGTTTGTTCAACTAAAGAACCCATTGGTCAGGTTCTCAGTAGTTTAAGAAAAAAAAGGTATGTAACTAACAACTTGCATGAGCACCAGGAAGTCAAGGACCGTCCTAATTCCTGAGAACTAGATGCACACTGACATCTCTTCCTAACACCTCAATTTATGCAAGAAGAACATTCGTTCTCGAGGTCTGGCATAACTAAAACAGGTAACTAAGTTATTTTTGCTAGAACTAGTAATGGTGCTTTCTTCATGATTCATGGATATTTGTCAGCTAACAAAGTTACGGAATGAATAAGGCTAGCAGTCACTGACGATGAAATTTGAACTGTGTACACACTAAAAGTGTGAAGTACCTCCATTATGTCGTCAGGCAATAAGAAAATGGAACAGCCGAGTTTTCGTGCCACACTGATTATGTATGTAGCATTCAATCTTTTCTCCTCGTCTGCATCAAAATATGGCAGGGGTAAAATGTGTGAGCTCTAGATATACCTAAGAAACAATCACAAATAACTCATTACTCATCTGGAGAAAAACTAATGGCAGCGAGCACCAATCATACCACTTTCACCCAAAACTAAAATCCAGCAACAATCAATTAATCAAGCAATTAACCCAGCAACTATCAATTAAAATTCAGTAGCAATTAACCCGCAATTAACCCAACAACCCCACAACCTGTTCATCCTCTTCCTCCAACTGACGCCACCGTCGGCTACCACCTCCACCTCAGTCCATTCCGGCGATGAGAACACGGCCCGAGCTCAACCGAAAAGCTCGACCAGCAAGTAGATCGCCCCTCACCCGACTAGATCTATCACCTCACACCGTCTTCGCCACCGTCCTCGCCGCCGGAGAGTCCGTTAGTGATGTTTGGTCAAATTTTGAGAGGATTCGGAGAAGATTTGAGTGGTTTTCAAAGAAGAGAAAGATATTTTGGAAGTGTTGGTCGGGTTTGAGGAGAGAGAGAATTTTTGGATGAACTGAGGAAGAAGAAGAAAAAATGGACGCGTTGAAAGATATACCCAGAGGTATTTTTGGATTAAAGAAAGTTTCATTAATTGGAAACTCCGTTCCGTGTTTTGGTTTTAGCCACTGGAGCTGAGGAGGGCAGTGGCAAAAGGCCATTTTCTTTGGTTTTTTAAACCAACTTCTTCGGAAGTTGGTTTAAAAAAGGTGTTACCAAACACCTATTTTGGCTTTCTGGTTTGGTAAACCAACTTCCTGGTACCAAACTAGAATGTCAAATACCTGCTAACAGAGACTACACTTTTGTCGTTAACCCTTGGTATAAGAGAGGTTGAATAGAGTTTTTAAAAGTTAGGGGAGGTTTCTATTTTTCGCGTTAGTACGGGGGCTTTTTTTATTGTATGATATATCGAATTATCGACCGAACTAATATTAATGTTTGTAATTCCAATGTTCCAAGATTATATTTTTACTTATTTAGTATTTATTAAACTAATGTTTGTATGTAATTTGATATTACCGTAATACCGTACCGAAATTATTGAGAGTATTAGTTAATTAATTTTCCAATAAATATTGATCTAATTTTATTCGTATGAATTTAATTAGGAGTATTGATTAATTAAAACAATTAGAACATTGGAATCAATTTACCAGGATTAATTTTAGATAAATATCAATTATGAAGTATTTTTAGCACAATTTTCCATTTTGCAAAGCTAAAAAAAGGTGTATCTTTAGCCATATTTATTCTTAATTGTTTAGGATGTATGAAGTTATTTGTTTTAAATCGAGTTTTTATTTATTTCATAATGTAACTTTCGATAATAACATGATAAAAATGTTATTCATTACAATATTAAACATTGAATTTTACTCGTATGATTTTAATTAGGAGTATTGGTTAGTTAAATATTAATTATGAAGTATTTTTAGCACAATTTGTATCAATCTACGTAAGGGTAGATATGTCTAAAATAATATTGTTTTTTTTTTAGATTAATAATATAGATTTATTGAACTAAAGTAAAAAAAAAAAATTGGAAAATATTTACAAAACAGAGTGAAACAACTTTTGGAAAATTTTCCAAAAATTTTGCGTTGTGAAACAGAACCTAATGTTCTCACTTCTCACCACAAACGAAAAGATTTTTACATACTTATAACACGCTCGATACTCTGCTCAAACACTTACATAACAACCTCTATCGATACTAGCAGTTAGGGATGGCACCCGGATGCCCGCCCGTAACCATACCCGTTTGACCGGGTAATACCCGCTTTGACTGGGTATGGTTTAGGTACGGGTAATACCCGGATTGATAAATTCGGGTATAGCCGGGTATCATAGCCGGTGTATACCCGTTCGGGTATAACCTAATTTATCTCTTTTCTCCATCTTCCCCGCTCTCTCTTTCTCTCCCTCGCCCCAATCGTCTCTCCATCTCTGCATTTATCAATTCGGATTTCCTTCCTTCCTCCTTCCTCCTCGCGATCTCCAACTCGCGATCTCCAAGAGAAGCATAAACCCTACTACTCCTCTGAAACCCTCAAACCCTCCGTCTTCAGGCTAAAACCCCATCCCTCCTTCACCGTTGCCGCCATTAGCAACAACTCTACCCACACCAGGTATATTCTCATGCCATACCATTTTCTCTTATTTGCTTTCGTTACAAATTGACAATGCAGTAGAAGCTGTTCTTGCGTTTCCTTTTTGTTTGTCCATCTCTTTTGCATTCATTATCATTGGCAGCTTGTTTCCTATCTGTTCAGCTGATTGGGCCATTTTTGTTTTCGTCCAATTCTCTAAATTTTGCCAAAAATGTTGTTGGTTTGCCGTTGTCCAATTTTTATTTCTCCTGCTGACTTTAATTCCTCATCAGATATAAAGACCCTGTTTCTTATCCCCTTGGTAATGGTATCAATTCAGATGTATATTCTTGTCTAAGTGCTGCCTGTGAACGTTTTCTAGCCTTGTTGTCACAATCCATTAAAAGATTTGAGTTCACAATCCATTAAAAGAAGAAAGGGATGAGAACCTGCTTAAAACTAAAACTAAAGGAAGTGAGTCCATGCCACTACTTAGGGACGTAGAATTGGTATCGGGATGTTTAGGTTTATATCAAGAGAAGCAATGAGGCGTTGTTCCAGCAAGGTCGCCTCGTCCATAACCATGATGGAAGAAATTTCTCCCTTGGCCTTTTCCAATAGTTTTGTCTAGAGGTCTTCCACATTTGAGTTTTAAGGATTTGGTGAAGTCCCTATCTTTCATAGCGATGGGAAGAGGGTTTTGCATGTCCCTCTAGCCTAGTTGCAATTACTAACACATGGTGTTGTTTATCTAATGTAGCAGAGACAAAATTGATAAATTTCAGAATCAAGTGTGTAGAAGATGAAGGGGAAAACTTGTTAGGAACATGAGATTTGCTCATAGTATCACTCTTAGGAGAGCTGGTCTTTTACTGGTGTTCATATATTCTTGTCTAAGTGCTGCCTGACAACGTTTTCTAGCAGTTGTCCAGGATTTCCTCTGTCCTGTTTCTGCGAATACAAGACTCAGTATATAAAAATATTCATTTGCCAGTTCATCTCTGCACTAATCACTAGATTGCATTTTTATAAGTTGATGAATAAAAGTACTTTTGCTTAAACATGATAGAACTTGTATCCTTGAGCGTGAAGAGCTAAACCACTCTGCTCATAAAGTGCATGTATGAATGCAGGTGTGGGGTTCTATTTTGCCATAAATGTGGAGGACGATCCCATTTCGGTTCCTGCAAGCACAAGTCATGTTCAAATGCTTGCTTTTTGTTTGTTGTAATGCTCATCGTGGTCTTGATGTACGCCACTTTCCATCATCTAGTACATTTTTCTCCACCGCGAGATTCGTAGTACAGAATCGCAGAGACTTGCCTAATAGACTACATTCACCCTGTTCCGTTATCAGGATGTAGATGATCCTCTTTAACAGTTTCACTCTACTTTGGTGGCTGAGTTATCTGAAGGCCGTTGTTTTTCTTCTGTATTAGCTTTACTCTTAGCATGAGAACCTAATGTGGTTAGGGAAAGCAAGAGAAATTTAACTAGGGAAAAGAATTTCACAAATTCCATTCCATTTTTTTCTTTCCCTCATCCCATACTAAGCAATGAGAATTGAGATGCCACTTTCTGTTTATATTTGAATCCCTTTTCTCCAATGAAGTTCTGTAGAGTAGGTACTGTTTACATGCTGTGCTTAGAGCTTGTTTGTTTGAGAAACAGAAAGTATGATACATGGCTGGTTTTAAGGACAATGCTGTATTTGTGTGTTGATTATTTCAATTACAAGTCCCATCCAACTTTAGGTTTACTATATTTAATTAGTAAATAGGCATAGTATTTATCTAACAAATTATAAAGGAAAAAGCCATAAAAGTAACCCTGCGTTTATACTAAATGTCCGAAAAAACACTCTACATTTGCAATTAAGTAAAAAAGAACTTGTTAATTTTAACAGATCACACTCTATTTTAAAAATAGTCTTAAAATTTATTTGACTTTTCCAAAAAATGACTTTCAATTTCATTGACATGAAAACTAATTTATTAAAAAATTGATATGGAAATTTTTTCATCTCTCTTTAGACCAGATTGACGCGGATGTGGCATAACCTAAAGAAATTAAATAAAATTTTACAATCAGTGGAGAAACTATTACAATCAGAACCGTCATTATAATGTGACACTCGATTTGAATTCCAACTATACTTTTAATTAGGGATGGCAATGGGTACCCGTACCTGGATGCCCGCCCGTAACCATACCCGTTTGATCGGTAATACCCGCTTTGACTGGTAAAAAAACAAGCCAAAATAATAAAAAATAAGAAAAATGGTAAAAAAAAAGAGCCAAAATGAAAAAAAAGAGCAAAAATGGTAAAAAAATGATCCAAAATGAAAAAAAGAGCAAAAATGGTAAAAAACGAACCAAAACGGTAAAAAAACGAGCCAAAACGATAAAAAATGAGAAAAATGGTAAAAAAATGAGCCAAAATGAAAAAAAAGAGCAAAAATGGTCAAAAAACGAGCCAAAATGGTAAAAAAATGAGCCAAAATGAGAAAAAACGGTAAAAAAAATGAGCCAAAATGGTAAAAAACAATCAAAAATGGTAAAAAATGAACCAAAACGGTAAAAAAAACGAGCCAAAACTATAAAAAATGGTAAAAAAATGAGCCAAAATGAAAAAAAGAGCAAAAATGGTCAAAAAACGAGCCAAAATGGTAAAAAAAATGAGCCAAAATTGTAAAAAAAGCCAAAACGGTAAAAAAATGAGCCAAAACGATAAAAAATGAGAAAAAAAGTAAAAAAACGAGCCAAAACGGTAAAAAATGCAAGCCAAAACGATAAAAAATGAGAAAAAAAGTAAAAAAACGAGCCAAAACGATAAAAAATGAGAAAAAAGAAAAAAACGAGCCAAAATGGTAAAAAGAGCCAAAACGGTAAAAAAACGAGGCAAAACGATAAAAAATGAGAAAAAAAAGTAAAAAAACGAGCCAAAATGAAAAAAAGAATCAAAATGGTAAAAAACGAGCCAAAATGAGAAAAAACGGGCAAAAATAAAAAAACGAGCCAAAATGGTGAAAACGAACCTAAATAGTGAAATTTTCTTTAATTATAAAAAAATAAAATAATTTAATGAATTGAATATCCATTACATACCCAATTGGGTATTGGGTATATTGGGTATGAGTAATAATGGGTATGTTAAAGCGGGTATAAATTGGGTAGTTACCCATACCCGTCCATACCCGCTTTAACATACCCATACCCACCCATACCCGCCCAATTGCCATCCCTGCCAGTTGCCAAAGAAATTACATTCCCAGCCACTCCAAGATGGAATGTGCCTTTCAAAAAAAAAAAAGAAGATGGAATGTGACCAAATAATGATACAAACACAACAGTATGATTCTGGCTTGTGACCTATATACATGAATCAGAGAAAATTTCCCAAACCGAGCAAGAGATCCAACCATCTTCATGATATTCCAGTGGAAGAAATGTCCACTTTTACCAACTCCATTCCTTCTGAGGTAACAAGTGGTGCTGTATCACTTCTCTGCACACCAGCACCATCTCCGCCCATGCAAATAATGATTAAAGGAGGTGCATATTGCTTCCCTCTAGCAGCTCACGCAAGACTCTTCTCGTAAAGCTGAGCATAAACGCTCCTGGTCCGACGAACAACAATCAAACTCATGACCATTGCCACGAGACAGAGACCAGACATGATCCCACAAGTGAAGGAATAACATATGGAACCCACACAATTCAGTGACTCCTCGTCTGGAACATGGATCGGGAGCATAGGCCCCGCATGTAGCCGCCTAAGAGCAGCCTGCTGCTCGGCATAATAGTCATATATTCCGCTAGCAATAACACCAGAAAATACAAGAGAACCAGCAGGACTGGACAATGCAAGAAAATTGTACAAGGCACCAAAACTCTTCAACCCAAACAGCTCGGAGACGGCAGCAGGCACAATTGCCCAGTGAGCACCATAGCCAAGTCCTATCAGAATGCTCACCACATAAATCTCTCCAGGCCAGCCCATGGCATAGTAGAACAGGCCAATTGCCATGACAACCTGAACAACAGCCATTGCTACTGGTCTTGGGTAGGCAAATTCGCTGAAAAAAATAGCAGAGGTAGAAAGTAGGATTAATGATGTGCCAACATTAATTACAATATAGGTTACTAGATTATATTTTCAGGTGAGAATGCTCAACTGAATTGGTTACCTAATGATAACTTCTGAGAAGTAACCACCACCAATACGACCAAGAAAGTTCCAAATGCTGATCATAGATACAAATATAGTGTAATCGTTATACCCTAGAGACTGACACATCTGACCCAAATTATCTATAATAGTTAGACCAGATCCAGAAGCCAATACGAGGGAGAAGAAAATAAGCAAAAAATCTGCCTTTACTAGTGCCTGCATTAAGGTAAAGTCCTCTCCTCTACGTGGACCTTTTCTTCTCTTTACCCTCACAGCTCCATCAGCAGCTGCTTGGAGCAGTTTAGCTTGCAAACGAGCCATTCGTTTATGTCTTTCATAGGCTGGAAGTGATTCCTCTTCTGCAGGCTTCTCGTCTTCAACCTCACTAAGAATGAAACTTCCAAACTTCTGCAGCTCAGATTTACCCTCCTCTTCTTGATCTGGCACGGGAAGAAGAATTTCCTCTACTGGTGGACTTGGTACTGATCTAAGGGCCAACACAATAGGAATTACAATCGGAAGCAATACAAGAATGATCAAAATTAATACTAATACAGTGACCAACTTCCGATTCACATCAACTAGATCCTCAAGTAACAAGACCCCCAATAAATAAGCTGCTAGGATGAGGCAGATACTGTAGGTAAACATGAAGCTTGAATTATCAGATGACCTGACTTGTTTGTGACCACCTACAGGTCTTACAATAAACATTACAGAAAGAACAACAATTGAAGGCCCAACCGCAACCACAAAAATCAATGATGCTTGATCAGGTGAATTGATCATAGCGTAAACCTGAGCCAGAATTGCACCACTCAACCCAGCAAATCCCTTCAAAATCCCAACAACAGGACCCCGGCTTTTTGGGAAGTTTCGCACGCCTGAAACCAGAGCTGCGGTGTTGAAATAAGTCTCACCATTTGTGCCCACAAATATAGCTACACAAAACTGAAGACCGTAATTCTAGTTAGAATTTTGTAAGTGCAACAATTGACTCAACACAGTGGTCCCTTTACTAGTAATTATTTGGATCAAGGAAACACTTGCAGGGGATTGGTAACTAGCAAAAGGAAATTTTAGGGTACAAACAAGTAAAATATGATTAATGCAGTGGCAAGCAGATCAGTTCCTGAAAATTTGACTTTTAAAAAGTTTTTAAGACTCATTTCATCCAAAATTCGAGCATTATATTCATTGTTTCAATTAAGATGTATGATCAGATAACTCAATATGCCTTCCTAGTACTCCCAAAAACAAACATCAGTGCCCTTCTAGATCAATCAAAACTAACACCAAGCAGATAAAGAATATAATGAAAAGGGAAGCAAACCCTATTAGGTTATGGAAGTCAATGAAAAAGAAGTTAAAGCTTTCCTATCTCATCATGGTTTTGGATTTTGTAAAGTGGAAGAAGTAATAAAGATTCACAGGTTAATCGTCCAATTTGTACAAGTGGACAGTACATATTTACTTCTAGATTCATATAAGGTTCAGAAAAGGGTTCTCCAATTAGATCAAAGATCTCAACTTATCATCTTTGCCACTTTTTCTTGGAGACCCGATAGACCAATGTGTAACCTCAGCAGCTTAGACAGTTAGCCACGATCTGGATTCCTGTGCTTTGATAGGCTTGATTCATTCAATAATATTTTTAAACAGAATTCAATGCCACTAAATCTCAGTTACTAAAGATTCTAATATAAAGAGAGAACATCAGAACAACCAAATTTAAACCAGAACCAGACAGATTATTCCCAGCAAATAACCAATCAAACCCAACAATTGAACTTTCATGGAAAATCTACACGGAAAATGTTTAGGAACACAAAAAACAAGGCTTTTCTTTTCCAATCAAAGAAGATTAAAGCGAAGAACTTACCACCCAGATAGGCAAAGCAGGCAATTTTTTAGTGACAATCAACCAAACCAACCCATACCCAACAAAGTTCTGCACAACTCCAATAAGCAAAATTGCCCAAAAGGGCAATATCTCGCACAAAGTCCCAGCCACAAACCCAATAGCATCACCCAAGTCCTTAGCAACACCAAGTACAGCAACCTGCCTCTGGTTATACCCCATGGTGCTCTTAATCACGGGCGAAATACTCCCAAACAAGTACCCTAACCCTGCACAGGACATCACCCACATTGCACACACAAACACCAGCCACCTGTCATTCGCAAACACCTTAAATTTCTCCTTCCATCGCTGAATCATCTTCTACTCAACAAACTACCCCAAACCCAGTTGCCCAACAACACTATTGGTTTCAGTACAGAGTAGACGTGGATATTTACAACTGGGTACCTAAAAAGAAGAGACTTTTTTCTGCAGAAAGTTTTGGTCAATTGTGTCTTGTAGTACGGCGGCTATAAGTTGTTGGAGTTGGATGAATATTGAGCCATCGGTGGTTTTGTAGTAAGGTAGCTCCACCAGTCTGTTGTGTCGTGTAATCCATGAATATTGAATAATTGGGGAAGTGGACCCTCTGCTTCCTTGCACTTATCACCTCACCTCACCTCACCTCCCTTGCACTTATCACCTCACATCCCCTCTCATCTCATCAGTATCATGTATGGATTGGTGTGGCAGTGGCACTGTGGCTCAAGAAGATGCGTTTTGGCGTTTGAAGGGGACAGCGATACTCAAATAAGGACTAATTCTAAAGCCCTTGAATTTTTGTTTAAATTCAAACATTCCCTCAAACTAAAAAAGTAGTTGATTTAGTCTTCTAAATTATTATTTTTAAAGCAATGTAAACCTGACGTATTACAAAATAACAAGTAATATTTTTTAAAAAAAAGAGAGAAAAAAATCATATTTATTCACCAAACAACCATTTTTGCAATTAGTTTCCCCTCCGTGCGGTTTGCCTCTTCAAATTGTCTTGTAGTTAAGAGGTGGTTTTTTGCAAGACACTCCTTGTGTTGTGTGGTTCAATAAAACATGAAATTATCAACAAAAAAACAAACCATTTTTGCAAGACGAGAGGATTTTTGTTTTAAAATTGAATATTAATGATGTTTTTTTATACTCCATTTTCGATTAATTGACACTTTTCTACGAATTTTCTGGTTCATCTTCTCGTCATTTTATCTTTTCTGGAGTATATATTTTGTGGAAATGACAAATTAACCTTTCTATATCAACCCAATTTGATGATGGTGTGGTAATTTGAGTAGAAATTAGGAAAAAAATGAAATAATGTGGAATAAAATAAGATCAAATATCATTGTTTTAAATATTGTTACTATTTAAAAAAACAGTTATTAAAAAATGGAGGAAGTATTATACTAACGATTATTGTTCTTTTTGTGGGATAATTTGTACTACAACTCTAGAATTATTTGTCAAATGTACAAAATAATCTTATCTTTTTAAAAATTTGATTTCAATCCTTGAAACTTAAGGATCTTATTAAATGGTGCACATGTAATGTAAAATTGTAACTAAACAAAAAAAAATGGAAATGAGATTTTATATTTGTTAGACTGGAAAAAAATCTATAAACATGAGAACTAAATTAATCATTAAATTATTATTTTAGAGAAAAAAAAGTAAAAAAAAAGAACTACACACAATGAAATATAATATTTCATAAATTTAAGAGTTTAATTGAAAATCTTTTATGACCAATGAATTATATTTAAAAAAAAAATTGGTTATATTATTAATTATCATTATAATATTATCAATCAAATTCATGATCTACGTCATAAAAACGACATATACTAACCAATTAAAGTATAACCTCTAGTGTAACACGGAACCAAATTAAGCATTGAAATACTGTTTAACAAAGCAATTAGGTATAAAAAAAGGGAAAATACACTTTAGGGTCCACAACATTTTATAAAATATTCGATTGGGTCTCTAACGTATTCTGAAGTTTAATAAAATCTTTAATGTTTGTGTATAGAGCTCGATTGAGTCCTTTCGTGACAAAAATCCTACGTGGTACGAAATATTCCGTTAGTGTGTATTTTTTAATATTTTTCACCAAAAGATAAGGAGTCTTTAGGTTTTGTTTTTTTTGTTCATTTTCTTTTATTCTTTTATAGAGACACTTTTATTTATTTATTTATAACTTTTGTTATTTTAATATTTTTGTCCCCACTTTTTAGATAATATTAATAAAAAATAAAAAATAATAGAATGAGCTGCTATGTTGAATTTTTTTACACGATGAGGATTTTAACGAGCGAAATACATAACGTTAGGGATTTTATTGAACCAAAATATACGTTAAGGATTTAATCGAACTTTTAGCAAAACGTTAGAAAACTTGGGGTACATTTAAAAAAAATAATAATAAGAAGAAAGATTTTGTCCTCTAGCCCTATTTTGGTAGGGGACTAGTTTCTAAATACCCATTTCGTTATTTATACGGGAAAATACATCTTACGTCTTTAACGTTTTACAAAAAAATCGATTGAATCTCTAATATATTATGAGGTTCAATAAAATCCCTAATGTATAAGTATGATGTTCGATTGGATCTTTTCGTGACAAAAATTCCACGTGACACGAAATATTCTATTATTTAGTATTTTTAATCTCTAGCAGGTTTTTTTAATTATAAAGAAAATGTGTTCAGTTGCTTTTATTCTTGTATAAAGATACTTCTATTTTAATTTTTTAATTTTTTTGTTGTTTTAATATTTTGGGTCCCACTTATTAGATAATATTAATAAAAAAATTAAAGATAGTAGAATAAACTATTTTGTTGATTTTTTTACACCGTGGAGACCTTAACGAACAAAAAAATATAGCGTTGTAAATTTTATTGAACCTAAGAATACGTTTAGAGACTCAATCAAGTTTTTTGTAAAATGTTAAAGACCATGAGGTGCATTTTCCCTTATTTCTATACTAGTTGAATACTTGAGATGCGCGCGGATTATAATTTATTTCTTTTAACAATAAAATAAGTATTTTTTTAGCTTAATTTGTAAAATACTGTCTCATAGTGAATCAATGTAAAGTGTTCATTATTTTTTAGTACATGAAAGAATAGATTGTAAAGGAACAAAGAAGAATGCTGATAAAAGATAATTCTAATTTAAATTGCATTCAAGATTAAAAGGAGAAAGAAAAAAGAAAAATACAATTGATTATTATTATTATTGCAAAAGAAATGTGTGCGTCTCTTTTAATTTCTCTCGTTGGAAGATAAGCACAAATTAATTAGGATTTACAAGAGAAAACATAAGGCCTACACATGATTTGTTTTTTTTTAAATAAAAAAATAAGTTCAAGGACCTAAATAAACTGATCTTGTAAGATGGATCTTATTTGATCTTTGGTCAGAAAAGTTGATTTATAGAGTAGTCCTGTGCTCATCAAATCGTCAAATTCTTCATCTCCTCCTCAATCAAGATTGCAGATTTGTGGAATCCAAATTATCTAAGTAGAAAGAGACGAAGATGGATTTAATTATTTCTGTTGAATTCAAAGACCAAAATCCATCCTTCTCAAAAAAAAAAAAAAGACCAAAATCCATCACAGCTCCTTTTTTTTAAGGGGAAACTTTTTTATTTTCAAAAGTAATCCGAGTGGAGGAGACCTGCTTACTCCAATCTTCAAGAATAGTACCCAAGTGTGACAACCGTGATAGGTGTGATGAGGCAGTGAGTTAAAACCAGCTGCAAAGTTAGCCTCGCGATAAACAAGCGAGATCATGAAGTGCGCACACTCAGATAATTCATATTGAATCTAACGAACTAGAGCGACATAACTTCAAAAGGATCAGGCTGAATTCGAGTTAGAGGAAGAGAGAGATTCTTTCCCTATGATCATATCAACTACCAACTTACTCCACTGTCAAAATGTGGATTAAGCGAGCCTTAAACAAGTTGTGCACTTTCCTTTCACATCTCCTCTTCTACCTTTGGACTTCAAGCAATTTAACTGCATATTATGCATCGTACATGGCTGCCAAGCGTTAAACTGTATCATTAAACTCATTTCTTAATGCCCCAGATATGGAAAAGACTGAAATGGATCTCTGTGTATACTTCACCAGTACAGTGATGTTAAAATTTCAAGAAGTGGAAAAAGGCTAGTGTGAGTTAAGATAACCCTAAACCGACGTGATGCTCAGTCTGCTCTCAAAATGCTGGATCGGTAACTGATTATCATGTCACAGCAAGCAGATGGGTTCTTTTGACAAGACTCAACTAATTTGCAACATCCTCAAGTTTTAAAGGAAGGCGCTCGAAAGAAGGACTGAAATAATCTGAATTCATAAACCTAAATTTCTCTGATGATCGACTGTTGTCCATTATGCAGCGAAAGATAACGACATTGACACCAACAACAATGCGTTTCAATAGCAGTGATTATGTAATTGAAAAGAAAAAGGTGCTCAGCTGCTCGAGCTAATTTCCCTTTCGCCTACTCAATATATAGAACGTGAATCTAATTAATCCATGGAATCAAAACTTGGAGCGTACCAGCCTAACTCATCAATGATCATCTTCAACCTTTCTTCCTGTCCCTTTGAATCCCCAAATGCTGTAGTGAAAGGGTACACATAGGTTACTTTTGTGGCCATGGACCTAAAAGTAACCGCATATCCTTTCACCAAAAACTCAAGCACATCCCTCCCAAACCCTCCTCCATCAACTTCAGCTTGTAGATACCGGCCTGAATTCGCAACCGTTTATCAATAGTAAGCTTTCATAAAGATGGAAATCAGTCAATACACTTATCCGTAACGAGTCATAGTTCAAAACATGGCATTGTCATTTCCAATCTCCCACAACTATAGGTTCAAGGCTTTTCTCATATGAAGTTATGAACTAATCTAACAAGCAAAATAGTCCTAAACTGATTTATCACTGTGCAATAACATCAATCTATATGTTCTAACAATGCAGCTAATATATGTGTGCATAACCAATAACTAGTGAATTCAATAATCCAAATTACCATTTGGGGTGTCTTCAATGACTTGGATCTTGGCATTTTTTTGAGTTTTCAGGATTGATTCCTTCAATTTCTGCATACGGACAGTTGAAAACCAACCAATTATTCAACTCACACCAGTGTATATTTCAAGCACAGTGACAACTAATCTACATAATGTAGCAATTTAAGTACAAAACCAATCACTCTTTTAAAAAACCTGAATTGCAGTCTCTGTAGAATCCTCAGAAATCGTCCACGGGAAAGCAAATAGAGAAGATTTGGGATTTGTTGACACACACCCTGGATTTGAAGATGGGCATGGCCTAATTTTCCTGCAAAAAAAAAAAAAAAAACAAGAACCCATAATCAAGTTAATGGAAAAGCAAGAAAGAATGAGGGAAAACAGAAGAAAAAGAAACCCATTACTGCAAAATGAGCTTAGTAGAACCACACACCCATTTTCTAGTCCAACCTGCAAGTTCTTGGATTGAGAGAATGGGGTGGTGGGAGGGAGGAGAGGAGGAGGGGAGTTGAGAGAAGGGATAGCTGAGGAAGGTAAAGGAGAGCTTAAAGCTAGAGTGAGGGCTAAGGAGATGAGATTGGTGAAGAGAATGGGGTTTGGAGGAGTAATTTTTAAATTGAGTTTTGTGATATGGAGAGGAGGAAGAGAGGGTTTTAGGATTGGGGTTTTGGAGGTTGAAGAAGGATGAGGAAGAAGACGACTGATGCCACCAAAACCATGACCGATCAAACTCATGGTTTGTTAAGTTCGGCTGTCCTTAAACTCTGTCCAATATTTTGAAGCTGTCCCAATTCCCAGATGAGTCATGGACCTCATGACTCTCATCCCCTTTCTGGGCTGTACCAAAGGTCCAAAACAAACCATTTAAACTAAAAAAAACTCCAAAAAAAGAGCTATTATCATACTGTTATGTCCTTGTTTAAGTTTTGATGCGGTTACCACATCTTAGCAGTTAGTATATGCTTATGCTATTTGCTAGTTAATTATTGTCAGCAACTGTTATTGTATAGGTAACTACTTGTGTGTTATCTACAAGTGTAACCGTACATCAATTAATCTACAACCTACTGTGATCCAAATTAAGTGGCACAGTTTATTTCATCCTCTTCTTATTTCTTTCTTTGTTTTAACTACATGTATAATATTTTTTTTTATATATATGGGCAATAAAATAGTTTCTTTTGAGTTTGAGGAGAATATTGAATATTCTGATTCATTTAATTGGTTGGAGGACTAGAAAAATAATTATATAATATTTATAATGATCTACTGCCCTTGAATCTCGAAGTCGATATGTCCGAGTGGTTAAGGAGACAGACTTGAAATCTGTTGGGCTTCGCCCGCGCAGGTTCGAACCCTGCTGTCGACGTTTTCGTTTTTCTTTTCTTTTATTTATTTTTTAAATTTTAAATCTATTTTAGTTTTGCTCCGAAGCCTCCGATCTGATCACTAGGGCTCCTCCCCTTCTCTTGCTTATCTCCTCCGATCTTCATTACTCAAAAAAGAAGAAGAAAAAGCTTTGCTTTTTACTGTTGCCGAACAGCCGGAAGAAGCATTTGGAAGTTGAAATGGATGAGAAAACGACGCAGGAGTTAGCACATGAAGGCCAGAATCATTTGGAAGAAACTATCCAAGCAGCTTATCAAATCCTCTCTTCCATGAACGATGATCTCTGCAACCCTACTCTATGGTCAACCACCACCACCAACGCCGCCGCCGATACCTCTACGCCTCCTCCTCATTCCTCACCGAACGGCACCGTAACTGCCAATGGGGAAGCTTCCACTGTTTCCTCCGATTCCTCACATCACTTAGACAGTACCAGTACGGGCGGCGCTGGCGCTGGAGGTGGTGGGACTGGTAATGGAGCTCTTGATGAAGCTCGGTTCCGGTATAAGAATTCCGTGGCTGCTCTTCGTGAGGTCCTCGCCGCCATCCCAAATTCGCACAAGGTAAATTTTCAAAACCCATGTTCTTTGGCTGTCTGATTTACTTGCTTAGAGGTTAGAAGTTTAGAAAAATCTAAAAGTTAGGTTTTTAAATTGACCGTAAGCTGTTTATCGTGCTGGAACTTTGGTGTCTTTATTGGAATTTATGGTTTTGTGTTTGCAAAACTGAGATGCTGAGTTTTGAATTTCTGAGAATTGGAAAGAAAAGGACTTATGTGATTTGATGATAAAGGTATAATGTTGGACTTGTTATTATGCAGGGAAACTCAAATGCAAGAGGTTCATCGTCTCCAGGGGATCAAGCTGAGATTGAGAAGTTAGAAGAGCGAGCTTCCAACTTGAGAAAGGTGGGTGCCAGTGTAGTGCATTGTGTATTCATTTGCATTAATTTGGCCGATCATAATCATTTGAGTTATATATGTTGTGTCCTCACAGTTTGTTGGTTTCCGTTGGCTATCTAGGTTTTAGTCTATAATGCTGCGTCTTTCCTAAATGGAATTGCTTTAAGGACCCTCGTTATGCTTTGATTTTCTCTGAACTTGTATTTTTGTCTGATGTAGGAACTTGCAAATAAGAATGTATATCTCAAGCTGCTCATTGATCAATTACGGGAGCTGATTACTGACATATCTACATGGCAAAGTCCTTGTTCTGTCGGAAATTCATAAGAGATATTGTCACTGGAGCTAATCAAGACGTTCGTGTGAGGTGATCAATACTTGTTTTTTTTTTTTTTTTTTTGGTTAGGATTTTTTTACTTTAGTGAAAACTATTATGGTTTTCAGGCAGATGAATAGTTAATCTAAAGGATATCTACTTGTGGGATCATGGGATGGATTTTTAACATTGTAGATAAATCTCTGCCGGAATAGATCTTAGGATATGTAACTGTGATATTTCTGGTTGTAGCCACTATTTTTCTTTGATGATTATGTCAAGTGATGCCAGAAACGACCTCTAGTTTGTGGTGTCTAATTTTGTGAAGTTTAATCCCTGAGGGTTGAGTCTATGTAGTCAAGAATTTTCTTTATATACTGAAGCAAGTTTAAAGAAGCACAAGCCTCATACTGCTTATCTAATTGTCAAGTAACTAGTTTGGAATTCTTTCCATTTGGAATCCCACACTAGCTCTGCAGCATTCTTAACTTGTGATGGTGTGCATGTACTTGTAGCAGTAGCATGTTTGCTTATTACTTTCAGCTAGTTGTTCAAGTTTTAACCTTAGTTTTGGTGGCGTTACAATCTCTTGATACCAGTGGGACGCATTCGCTGTTGTCTGTCTGTAATGAATGAACGATTAAACCACATCGTTTTGAATGGATGGTGTAAACCACATCGTCAAAGTTCTTTTTCGTGTTTCCATTGTATGTTTGCTTTTGCATAGGAACCCAAAGCATAGGTCCTTACATCTCCTGTAATAATAGGTCCAGATGGTCTTAAGTTGCAGAGGTTGAGTTCAATAAGGATCGGTTGTCTACTCTAGGAATCGGATACTGTCGTTGGTTAAATAATTACAATGATTTTCTGCTAGTAGATCAGGCCATTACCATCATGACTTTTTTTACTTATTTTTATCCTTGCCTGCACATGGCAATTGAGCCCAAGGTTTCTGGCAACCTAAATCAGCAGAAGCTGCACAAGGCCCAAGGGCAGGTGACCTTCCTAGAAGTTAGAAGGTCTTTTGTTTCATTAGATACCATAATAGACAAGGACACTCGGACTCGAGGCCCGTAAAACAATTCACTCAACAACGTTTTGCAATGACTGAGCACATTCCTTTGTCGGTGTCATTAATGGCTTAAGAAAGAAGAATTCGTAGTAACTGATGCCAGAAAAAGTGTAGGGCATACCTTACAATTAGATTTGATTGGGTAAACTAGTGGCTGATATCTTCTTTTTTTGTCTATCCTTGTCTGCTGCCTACCTTCTACGTAGTATATAACACAAGCTACTAATGAAGAATGAGGTCCTATCTTACTTGTAAAACGTGTCTTTGTTTCATTTGCATTCAATGCCCAATAGAAGTCGGTGCAAATCCTGTTAAAAAGAAACTATTATATACTAATCTAGATATTCTATCTCAGCATGTTATTAGTTTATTAATTTGAGCGATTTATTTAAATACGCCGAAATCTATGTTCATGGTTGGCAAATAAAGAGAAACGAGACGCTCCCGCAAAACACTTTCCCTGATTATTTTATCACTTTCTTTATAATTTCACCAATTTTGTCCCTAATGAGATGAGACTTTTGACATCCAACATGTGAGGGGGAGAGAGAAGGACCCATCAGAAAAATAAAAAAAAGATGGAGGGATCTTAATTGTATGATCAAACTAATTGTGGACTGAAGGTCTTGTAGTGAGGGATGACCTCATATCTACAATGGCAGATTCATCTGCTCCTAAATTAATCGCCTCTTTGCTTGCTCTTATGAATCTTGTAACAGCACCTTTCACATACTCATTAGCTTCTCTCACATTCATTTTCTTGCCGATCTCGTCGCGAAAACTGCTCAAGAAATGGTCACCATTTAGAACTGTGGCTAGCTGCACCATCTCACTCTGGAATTCTGATATGCTACCATCTTCTTTAGCTCCTGTCTTCCTCATAGGAGCCACCTCTGGCAAAACCTCTGCAATAACAATTTATGAAGAAGCCATCAAATTGTAGTGTTTACTTTACTTCAATGTCCAAGTTAAAGTAAAAAGTTAAAGTAAACTGATGAGCTTGTAGCTCAGTGATACGTACGTGGGCAGTCAGTTTTCGGTGAGGTTAATTCCCCGACAACTCCTTCAAAGGTGCCAGCCCATGCATCCCTATGGGTCAAGAAGTTGGAAGGGAGATTGAAGATTTTCTTTATGGTGGCTGGGATTGATGAGTGCTCAAATTCTGAGTTTGGGGTTGGTCCTTTTGGCTTAGTCACCACTGGAAATATCAAAACAACAGAAAATTAGAAAATAAGCTTTAATATACAATAGAAAAATGCAAACTGAAATTCTTAAATCATACTCCCTGTAGACTACTTTAATTGACTTTTTAAAATAGTAACATTCAGTAAAGCAAATACTGAAAAGTCAAGTAAAGTGTAGTATACGGTAACATTCCGTAAAAAAATGACGATTATTGCGATCTGAAGGGAGTAGTATTTATCTACTAGTACTAATCAGCTATATCATATATCATACATCTAATTAGAGCGTAGACATTAGGTATTGACTCCTCAGTTGTTGAGCACCAACTTGGCAGCTCAAGTTGACTGTCATAAACCTTAACTAATACTAGTAATCATTTTGCTCCGCATAATTCTAATCAATACCAAACAAAATCACAAGCAGTGGATGGCACTAAGAAACTCAGAGCAGAGCAGATGCCATCACATATTTCAATAAAAACATTGGGATCTAAACAATTTACAGCTCACGGTATTCGAACGAGATTAATCTCTTCTCCAGAAAGGGGGCAAAAAGGACACTCAAAAAAACCGGAAAGAAAAAAGAACTAGCAGAGTCAAGAGCTTACCTGTGCCTTTCTTGATCCAAGGAGAGACCATGATTGTTGGGACACGAACTCCTAGCCTGTCAAACTTGAAGAAAGAAGGTGCGGGGCCTGAATTCCCATCTGGATTTGGGACATCAACATATGGAGTCTGGACATGATCATAAAACCCACCATGCTCATCATATGTAATCACTAACAGTGTTTCATTCCATTGAGGACTTGCTCTCAATGTTTCATACACCTCCTTAACAAGCCTCTGACCATTAGCAACATCATGAGATGGATGATCATCATTTGCAGGTGAGCCATTGAGATCAAAATACCTTGGCTCAATGACTGTCAATGGTGGTAACTTCCCATCTCTTGCATCTTTCTTGAACTTTGAACCAAAAGGATGGAACTTGAAAATGTACTTCAGTTTCCTTAAATTTCTATAGAACAAAGTTGAAGGGATGGTGTGGAAGTAAATCCCAAAGTTCTTACCATTCTCATGGAGTGAGTCAAAGATTGTTTTTTGAGGGTACCCTTCTGCTAATTGCTTCTTGACATGGCTCGTCGAGCCATGAGAAGTGGCAGAGTAGACGAATAATCTGTTGGGTTGCGTCGGGCCTGGGATCGAAGAGAACCATCTGTCAAAAACTGCGAATTCTTGCACTAGAGTGGAGTAAACAGGTACTGATTCTGGCCTAAACCCTTTCATGACAGTTTCTGATAAGTTTTTTTGTGACATCGTGAGTGCTTGCTCGACGAATCCAGACATGGTAGGAATGTTGCTGGTGCCGAAAACTTGATGCTCTACAGCTTCAAATGAATGGCCAGGATCTGGATCCACAAACTCCGCATCATCAGTGAAACAAATGGATTGTGTTGGTGTGTTGTTCTTGGTTGAGACAGGGTTGCATTCTTTTCCTGTCACACCATTGATTGATGGGTTGACAGATTTCTTCATCCATCCAAGCATGTGATCAAAAGATCTGTTCTCCATCACAAGAACTACAATGGTTTTGATGGGGTTTTGCTGCTGGGCTGTGACAAGAGATGAAAGAGTGAATAAACATAGCAAGATGGAAGAGGATGAAGGGTGTCTGGTGTTCAATCCTCTCATGGTTTGTTTCTTGATTTGGATTTGATTTTGGATTCTGTTTCTTTTCTTTTCTTTTTTCTTATAATCTGCAGCGAAGAAACTAGAAAGGAGGTCTTGTCTCTATTTACTATTTAGTGAGTGAGAGTGAAATTGTTTTTGGCGGTGTATCTACTTTTATTTTACAGTTGGCGCTGAATTACTGTATTGCGTATTTGTTCTTTCTTTCCTGGGATATTTTTTTGAGCCACAAATGAAGGGAGTTGTGGCACAGAACGGTGTGAATAAAGAAAGTTCTGGTTTCTTTCTTTTTCCTTTTTTTCTCTTTAATATTCTTGCTTTATGTAGTGCTTTCAAAAGGGGAAACAATAGAGAAAAAAAGAATGAAGATGATGTTTTTTTTTTTTTTTTATCATTCCGAATATCCTCGAGATTAGTTCCGTTCGAGTATCACCATCCTTTATGTAAAAAAGAAGAGTATTGATTATCCAAAGCATGGTCAAAAACAGCATTCCTTTTCTTAAGCGGATTTAGTTCCTGAGATTGTGGTTGTTTGCTGCTAAGATACTACTGCAGAAAACTTGCACCAGATTCTTGTTGGGAGTGAATTAAAGTGGTAAAGTGGTAATTATTTGTGGTGATTAGTGGAGTGGAGCCAGCTTTATAAGGAAAGGAAGTAGCAAGAATCCAAACAAGGGAAATTCCTTCCTGTCCTCAATTCTCTTTTTGGTTTCTTGTGAGAGCAGGCAGTCTTTTTGCTGGCTTCTTGGAATTCTATGGAGAAAAAATTTCTCCTTTTTTTTTTATTTAAAAAAATATCATTTTCATCATTTCTATTATATTAAGAAATCAAAATTAGTTTTAATTGAGTGTAGTTAATAAAATAATTAAAAGAAATTTACTAGAAATACATCAAAAATAGTAATCAATTATTACTTTAATTATTATAAAAATAAGTTGAGACTTGAGAACAAGTGGATATAAACTAAATACTTCCAACAATAAGTCCTTTTTTTAGTTGAAAAAATTATATCTCTACCAGTTAAACATGCTTTTAAATTAATTAACTGGATCAAGCATCCAATATATCATGTGCAAAAAAAACCATTCCAATTCGATTAAAATGAGAAGATTTTATCTTTTTATTAAAAAAAATGACGTAAAAGAGACTAGCGCTAATAACTCATTCTAGTACTATCGTGAAATAATTTTATTAATATATTACAGTTACTTTTTGATGGGAAATTCAACACAATAATAGCAATACGCAGCGGATAATAATTTCCCCAACTTGCTGGAATCTATGAGGAGCAATAACAAATTAATGGCAGCAACTAATTCATCACACACACACGAAGAGACAACGATTTTAATGTGGAAAACCTTCTCAATGCGAGAAGTAAAAACCACGGGCACAAGCCAGTCAATCAAGCTCCACTATGATCAAAATCAGGGTACAAGAGTGTCTCAAATCACTGCACAAATCGTGCTCAACAACTAGGCAAACAACCAACAAGAAGTATGAAACTAGAGAACCAAAGGAAGAACACAAAACTAGATTTCCAGCAGCTACTTGCGGGACTCTATTCCTCCTGCTCAAATATCGTCTCACCAATCCAACCGGTCAGATTGAATAATCGGATGTCGTGAACCTGCTGTCTAAATTTCAGCCCGATCCGACGGTGAACGAAGGCACAGCGATAAATCTCCCACGGCTGCGCAGAGATGAACGAATCTGTTTTCTCTCTTCTCCTCTCTCTTTTCTCTCTTTCTCTTGTTTCTGTTTTTGCTTGAATGAGCTGCTGCCTTCTTACCCTAATTTAGAGAATAAGATGAGGGACTAGTGGGCTTGCATATTGGGCTTCTCTCCACATATGTTGGGAGCCCAAACCCAACACTTTTTACTAATTATTAGTATTAAGAGCTAAGCTTGTACAGAGCATCGTCCAGTTCATGACCGCTTAACCTTAACGAGAGCTTACTTATAATCTTTGTATTCGAGTTGGGGGAGGGAATAATCAACCTCTTGTATTTATGGGTTTGGTTATTCGTTGGAAGGGTTGTTTTGTGTCGGTCGTGCGAGCGGTCGTCATGTCTGTTACTTTTAGCCCTATCCTTACTATTTTGTCCATTTAATGAAGTGATGCTTTTAATAATTGTCGTGCCTACGTGAAGTCCTTGTCGTACTTCTTGTTGCCTATGTGATTGCTTATTATTGTGCTTGTGATAACCTATATTCCTTGAGATGGCTCTTAACCTCTCTGCTCTTTTGTGGCGCAAGTCTAAGGTGTGTGTAAAAGGTTGGTTCCCGTAGCGAGAGTACATGAACACCGTACGAACACAATCCTTTTGGAAATAAAATGGTTGGTCCATGACAGTTGGTAGTGGAGCTATTTCGAGTTCTTTGAGATGACAAAGTCTTCGAAAGTCAAGTGCACTGAGTTAGAGAATCATGTGAAAGAAATTGAAGGATGGATGCAGGGTCAGAGGACTCTAGCCGCGAGCTTTTCACAGCAAGCAGTGACATTGGATCAGATACTCGCGAGGGATAAATGTATCGAGATGCTAGAGTCTCGTCTGAGCCAATACGACAAGTTGTTCAAAGGCGAGAACGCCAAAAATGCTTCCCCTATTGAAGAGAATGAGGGGTTTGTTAATTTTTTTGTTGAAAGGGTGCAACACATCGAAGCACTTAAAGCACAATTGACAAAGAGACTTTCATCTCTAGAAGGTCGTGCTCTAGAGGAAGAGGGTGATTGATAAGTTCCAAGCTCTTTTTAAGGAGTTGAAACTTTGATTAAGGAGCAAGGATCTAGCTTAAGTTGTCTTACAAATAATTAATGGAAATACTCGAAGATTTGACGTTGAAAATGGAGGAGGATACAACGGAAATAAGAACACAATGAAAGACAAGTAATTAACAAGGCAAACACAAGAAAGATGGATTGATACTTGGAGATGAAGTAGATTGGGACAACAATAAATACTTGAAATAACTTACACAAAGATTGAGTCTTGAATCTCACAAGATTCCAGTCACAAGAATACAAATACAAGGATTGAAAGTTTAACAATTTTACTTGCAAGATTTAAGGAACTTTCAACCTTAAATCACACAAATTGAGTTTATGGTGTTAAGGGGAGGAGTATTCTTTAACTCAGCTTTAACACTCAAAATAAACTAATTAAAGAAGTGAAGAAAAGAGCTAGTTATAACATTACACAAAATAAGCTAAAAAGCCTTCAAAAGTCCACGTACGCCCTCCAAGATGGTGTCTGGCGGTATGTCGCCTGGAGCCTAGCGGCATACCGCTAGCTTCGGCTTGAGACATATGCAAATGGTGGATTTCTGGCGGTATATCGCTATAAGCCTGATGGTATACTGCTAGCCTTGGCTTCAAACTCGCACAGAAGGAGAATTTCTAGCGGTATACTGCTACACACCTAGCGGTATACCGCTAGCTTCGGCCAGAAATTCCCTCAAGTGCTCCAAAATCAGTTCCACGGGGATTCTCGGCCTCCGGAATGATGGGTGACCATCATTAAAGTGCGGCCTTCATCTTGAATCACATCTTTGTTCATCTTGGCCTCAATCCATAGGGTGGTTTGCTTGGCCATGCTCCTTGTGATTGGCCTTCTTGGTGCCGAATCATCGGTAGGTATGGGTAGAATCGCATCATCTCCTCCTCCTTTGAAAGGATTTGTCCTCGAATCCATAACTTTTAGCTCGTCCTCTCCTGCACGGTATAAGGTCAAGTCATTAATGTGGAAAGAGTTACTAATGGACCCATACTCACTTGGTAAATCAAGGACATAAGAATTGTCATTGATTTGGTGTAGGATTTCGAAAGGTCCGTCGCCCCTGGGGTCAATTTCCCTTGCCGGTGTTGAGGAAATCTATCCTTGCGCCAATGCAACCAAACCTATTGACCAGGTTCGAAAGAAGTAGGTTGTTTGCCCTTGTTGCGTTTGGCGGCCACTTTTCCATTCGTTGACTCAATGTTTCTCTGCACTTGCTCGTACAACTTCTTGACCTTGTTGGCTTTGGTTTCTCCATCTACACACTTGATCACACTCAATGGCAAAGGTAAGAGATCAAGAGGGGTGAGGGGTTGAAACCCGTATACCACCTCAAATGGGAAAAAACCAATGGTAGAATGGTGTGCATGGTTGTATGCAAATTCAATGAAAGCAAGACTATTCTCCCAACTAGTGCCATGTTTGTCAACCATGACTCGAAGCAATTACCCTAAAGTTCCATTTACGACTTCCGTTTGACCATTCGTTTGAGGATGACAAGTAGTAGAGAATAAAAGTTTAGTGCCAAGCTTCGCCCATAATGTGCGCCAAAAATGGCTCAAAAATTTGGTGTCCCTATCACTCACGTTGCTCCTAGGCATGCCATACAAGCGTACCACATGTTGAAAGAATAAATGGGCAATGCGAGTGGCATCATGAATTTTTGCACATGGGATAAAATGAGCCATTTTAGAGAAGCGGTCAACAGCGACAAAGATGGAGTCATTACCATGACTAGACCTTGGTAGTCCTAAAATAAAATCCATTGACAAATCTACCCAAAGATGACTAGCTACGGGTAATGACATGTAGGATGCATGATGATGCATTAATTTGGATTTCGCTCTCCTACATATAAGTGCATCTATCAATGATTTTTGTCACATTGACTTTTATTTTTGGCCAAAAGAAATGTACCTTCAATGCATGTAATGTCTTTGTAATGCCAAAATGACCATTCAATCCGCCACAATGGGCTTCCAACATAAGCAATTCACGTATGCAAAGCCATTTATGTTTGAACAAGAATTTATCATGCTTCACAAAATGCAAATAAGGTCCTTTATCACATGCTACATATATGTCACACAACTCATCATCATGTTGATAAATATCTACTATGTGTGCAAAACAAAAAATCTTAGCATCGAGAGTTGAAATGAGGACATACCTCATTGAAAGAGCATCGACAACCACATTTTTCTTGCCTTGTTTGTATTTGATCGTATAAGAAAAGGCTTCGATGAACTCCATTCACTTAGCATGCCGCTTGTTGAGTTTGACTTGCCCTTGGAGGAACTTGAGACTTAGATGATCAGTATGGATGAAAAATTGTTTCGGGAGGAGGTAATGTTCCCATACCATCAATGATCATACAAACGCGTATAACTCACGATCATAGGTGGAGTAGTTCAATTGGGCACCATGGAGTTTTTTGCTAAAATAGGCGATGGGGAGCCCTTCTTGAGTGAGCACCGCCCCAATTCCAATCCTGCTTGCGTCACATTCAAGTTCAAAAGCTTTGTTGAAGTCGGGGAGTGCAAGAAAATTTGATCGTCACTCAAATGTAATAATATTTCCTGATGCCTAATTGCACAGTTAAAATGTGTAAAGGGCAAGACAGGGTCGAACCACAAAGATTGAGGGATAAAAACTCACTTTATACGTATGACAATAGCAAATGAAACCAAATGAAACGGTAACTTGGGGGGAGGGAGGGGGGGTTGTCGATTGATCTAAGTTAATCAATCATAGAGTTGGTAGCTAACAAAACAATTAATTAAAAGCATAAATCAAGGGCACGAAAGTAAATAATAATCAAGGGCAAGAGAATAAAGGAAGGTTGTAAATAAAGATATTAATTCAGATGAGATTGGATCTTAGCAAAGGGGCGTTCGCAGGTTGCATGCAGAGTTAGTTAATCATCGGCTCACAGATATTCCATCCTCATGCCATAGACATGCTATAGGTGCCACGTTTCCACGTAAACCCCCTACTTACCTTTGTAAGAGGAGTTACCCCCCGTTTCCACATATGAGGTAGCCTTGACGTTTCGCCGTCCCCCAGGCACGAATGCGGGGAGACAATACTCAAAACGCCCATAAAGCAGAGGTAAGACACATCTAGGGCGTGATACCTCTCAGCTTGTCAGACTCGTGGCAACGCCCTAGTCGACTGCTTGCCCTAGATGGACGAGATCACTCTATTGCGATGACTCCACCTAGGCGTCTACTTCTCCTAATAGCCTCACGTCAGTTAATACCATTAGGATGACAATAATCACAAAGAAATATCAGTAGTTGATCAGGCTCTTAACATTTCTAGATGAAAATAGCAAACAAACGAATATGATAGTAAGAATGTATTAAACACGTTTAGGCCTCTTAACTAATCCTTGCAACCCTTGAAACGCCCTTTACTAAGAAGATGAAAGCTTAGCTACTCATAATCAAACACAAACAACAGATAGGAATAACAAATAACATGAATATACTAAAGAGATAAAAAAGGGAAATGTATTAGAATAAACCGGTGTGGAAATCAATGCTTTCCTCCTCTTTTAAGTTGACGGTGCTGCTAATAAAATGGAAGAGCACAAATCCCTAAAATTAAAGTAAAGGTAAGAGTAGTGTAATGTCTGCCATCCTTACAAAAACCCTACAACCTTAGCTTAAATATCTTAACAACCCGCTAGGGAACAAAAACAGCTAAGGGGAGAGAGTGACAACACATGGCAGAGCATGCTCCTTTGGGAGGAATATTCTAGAATCTTTTGGAAGCTCCTGGTGCCTTCTAGAGACGCAAGGAATCCTGTGCGAATCTTTAGGAATCTTTCTCTCTGGCCTTGATTAAGAACTGGTGCAAAAGCATCATGGGCATTAGACTGCTCTCTGGTCTGGTTAGCGTCGGGGGCACGACGACACTTCGATCTTCTAGGCCTAGATCCTTCAAGGTTCCAAGAAATCCATCAAAACCGCATGTTTTCGTTCATTTCCTCCTTTTGGCACTGATCTGCAATAAAGATGGAAATAGAGGCAATTCAGCATTATCATGCCCAAGAAAAGGCAAAATATAAGGAGAAAAACATACCCAAGACATATACTATCAATAGGGCTACGCATGAGGCGTTCCTTAAGCTCCCGGAAGGCCTCCTCTTGTCGTGGACCCCACTTAAATGTCACATTCTTCTTGGTCAACTCATTAAGCGATGCGGCGATGGTGGAGAAATTGGGTACAAAACATCGATAGAAACTAGCGAGGCCATGGAAGGACTGAACCTCGCTTGCGTTCTTAGGTTGTGGTCATTCCTTGATGGCTTTCACCTTCTCCTCATCTACTTGGACTCCTCCTACACTCACAACAATGCCAAGAAAATGCACGCTATCTAAACAAAACTCACACTTAGTTAATTTTACATATAACTTATGAGCTCTAAGTGTGTGAAGTATGGTGCGCAAGTGTGTGACATGGGTCTCAATGGAAGGGCTATAGATAAGAATGTCATCAAAATAGACCACAATAAAATCTCCAATAAATTCACGGAAAACATGATTCATTAAATGCATGAAAGTACTTAGGGCATTAGAGAGACCGAATGGCAACCGTCCATTCGCACAAACCGTATTTTGTCTTGAAAGTGGTTTTCCATTCATCTCCCTCGTCCATACGAATTTGGTGATACCCACTCATTAGGTCTATCTTGGAATAGACTTTGCTCCCACTCAACTCATCCAACATATCATCAAGCCGTGGAATGGGATGACGATACCTTATGGTGATCTTGTTGATGACGCGACAATCTACACACATGCGCCATGTGCCAACTTTCTTTAGTACTAATGACATGGGTATGATAACGCGCTTGTCGAGGGCACGATCAAACAAATAATTACAACTTATCACATGCAACAAAATAGATTGAAGACAGTGGCAAGAGGATCGATCCACAAAGATTGGTGAAGACTTACACTAGACAAGGCCAGATTATAAAATAAAATAATAAAAGAAACAAAACAAAACTGAATTCAAGGGCTAGATGAAGAGAATTCGGGGTCTCAAATGTCACGTTCGAGGTCCTGAATGATTCAAGGTCTTGAATGGAAGCACGGAACAAAAACACGAAAAGTAACACTCGGGGGGTTTTACTTGGCTAAACGAGTTAGCCAAGATAGATTCGGGAGCTAACAATTTCTATCTAGGAAAGCAGTATTCGGGGTCTCGAATGTCACGTTCGGGGTCCCGAATGATAAAATAAGCAAAGTGGCAAATAAATCCAGAAATAATAAAACAGAGATGAAATAAACACAAATAATCAAATAGAGAAGGATTCTTAGCAAAGGTATTCTTGGGTTGCATTCGGGGGCTCGATCGTCATCAGCACAAGGATATTCTATTCAAGACATCATAGAAATGACATAGGGACCAGATTCCTCGGATATCCCCTACTTTTCTCTTAAGAGAAACTACCCCCCGTTTCCACATATGAGGTAGTCTTGACAGTTTGCCATCCCTCCAGGCACGAATGCGGGAGGACCATACTCAAACCGCCCATGAAGCTAAGAAAAGATAGATCTAGAGCTAAAAGTCCCTCAGTTTGTCAGGCTCGTGACCTCGCTCTAATCAATTACCCAGCCTATCTATTCGAGACCACTTCAGCGCAGTCAAGACTAAACAGATGCCTACTTGTTCCATGCAATTTTCCTTCCGTATTCATCACAAAGATGGCAGCATTCACACAAAATAACAATCAGCTGATCAGACCTCAAATTATATCATGTGAAGATGTAATTAAAACAGCAAGTAATTGAATATGGCATCAAGAACATATTAAGCACATTAAGGCCTCGAATATGCCCTTGCAACCCTTGAATAACCCTTGCTAAGAATTAAAGATTTAGCTACTCATGCTTGAAGATAAATAAATAATAATTAAAGAGAGCATAATAAAATAAAGAGATTAAGGGAAGAAGACTTGTTACTAAACGTTTGAAGCCCGACGGCAAGGAGGAAGATTGCTAACAAGAACTAGAGAGATAAACTAGAGAGAAGTCTAAGAGTGTTCTTCCTAAAAACTACATGATAATGGATGATCTAAGATGTTCCTTGGATGCTCCTTATATACTAGAGCTCCAAGCATAAAATATCTTCAGCCTAAAACTAGGGACAAAATGCATTAAATGAAAGCCTACTAAAATGGATCCATGCTCCCTAAAGTAAAAAGCTGAAAAAGCTGAAAGCTGATTTTCTTGGTCTTTGACTAGCTTTTGCAGGTCTGGAATGGGCTCAAGGTCTGGAATGGTCAGAGGGGTAGGTATTTTGTGATCAGTGCAGACTGTCGGTATTATTATAGTTACGGCATCTGCCGTGATCGGACTTCTACAAACCTCCCTGGGACATCTACGTATCGCCCCTGGACTGGAAGAGGTTTCCTAGGATGGTCCACTTCAGCGGAGGGGGTCTCGCGCATCTTTATATGCACGGCGCCATCCCGTCCTAGGGGACCCACAATGTTATCGCTCCAGACAACCTCATCCAGGTATCGCTCATGACGTCACCTCCCGATGTCGCTCGTGACGTCACTTCCAGACTTCGCCTGCACTATCGCTGTCAGGTATCGCCCCCCACGGCCTATAAGTACCCCTATATTTCCAAACATAAGGTAAGATCGAGATCACCTAGAAGAACCTCTGTTACTTTGAAAACCTGAACTGACTTAAGCATCAGAGTGTCTACGCCGGAGCCCCCCCCCCCCCCTCCGGCGCTTTGCAGGTACACCCGACGTCAAACGCAACCCCTCGAACCAGCTGAAGTAACCGTCATTCCGATCAGACCCGATCTCGAATTTTATCACTAGATCTGCAATAGTAATGAAAACAAGGGTAAATTAGCAAAATCATGCCTTAAATTGATGAAATAATGTAGGAAAAATCATGCATAAATACACGCTATCAAATATCCCCACACTGCCCAATGCTCGCCCTCGAGCATTCACAAAATTTAAAATAGTCCCAAAACTGAACAGACACACCAAACCATAGCACAGAGAATAAGCATGCTTGTCAAGATTCGGGACCTCGAATGAAAACAGACTCCGCCTAGATGAACCTGCATCAAATCAGAAGGGTAACGACCCCTGAGAAAGAACTTTTCCGCATTAGCCTATTAACCAGCAGTCCTCACATGGATCGGTGTTTGCACTCACGCTCGTGAACAAGGTTAGGTGTTTAAACACTCAAGTATGCAAAAAAACGTAGCACAAAACCAAGCTTGTATGTCAATCCGAGTACATTAGACACATGCATAGGCAATCTAGCAATCAAAAGACTCCGCATCGGGGGCAAGAAGGGGAAACAAAGAAAATAAATGATGAGAGAAAATAGAAAGAGTGGGAGAATGAAACATAATGAGAAGAAAAAGTGGAGAAGAGGGGGAGTAAAGAAGGGAAACGAGGAGGTGGTTAAACCAACTCAAACCTGGAATGCTCCCTTGGCAGAAGGAATCGAGATGGTGAGACAATGTTGCTGAGGGTGAAAGCTAGACTAGATTCTTCTTCTTCGAGGGGGATCTTTGTTTGCTCCATTCGGGACCTTGGCTTGGGACCTTGAATGGGTGTTGGCTGCTGACTTTCCTCTTCTTCTTTTTCGTGATCCGAACCTGCTCTCTTCTCTCTCGCTTTTATTATTTCTGTTTTTCTCATTTTTTTTTCTTTTCTCTTTTCTTTTCTCGAGAGAGAGAGCGCGAGACCTGGATTGTTTCGAGACCTTTGTTCTTCGGGGGCTGCTGGAATTTGGTTTCACTTCCCCACACTTGTGTTTTGCTGTGGATAGGGGGTGATTTCTTTCATTCTGCTCCGCCCTTGATTTTTTTGTTTTAGCTTTGAGGTCTCGAATCAGCGCCAGCATTCAGGGTCTTGAATTTTTGCGGGATCCCCACACTTTGCCTTTGTTGCTTCGTTTGTCTAGTCTAGCCCTCGAAAGTGCTTCCAACAACATCGCTCACCTGTCAAGAGAAAGATCAAAGAAAATTCAAATGGTTAGAATTGGAGGGGAAAGAAGGGATTCGGGGTTAAAAAGAGAGAAACAGAACAGGAAAGAATGAGAGGGAATAATTTGATGCGAAGACTTAATCTTTTTGCTGCTTTCCTATGTCTAAATGTGTCTATACCCATGGATATCATGCAAACCCAGCCAGTACTTAGTCATGCATTCACTCAAACAATAGATATAGGCATGAAGGCTCAAGTGCTCACAAAGTGTTAATTCGTGACTACTGGTGTCTAGGTCTTGAAGCAGATATAAGGCATAACAGGCAAAGAATGAAATATTCGGGACCTTGAATACAGACAACATTTTCATTCTATGTGCACAAGTCCGGTGTGTGTCCATTATTAGGATGTTTTAAAAAACTAGGCAGCAAAATAAAGATAAAAATCTAAAAAATTTAAAAACTAACAGAGAAATACTAGCAGTTCAAACCCCTCCCCACACTTAGGCATCGCATTGTCCTTAATGCGAGAAGGAGACAAAAAGATAGCAGTTCAAACTAAAGCATAAAGGAGAATTGTTCAACATAAAATAAAAGATAAGCCCATGCAGGGGCAAAGGGATAGATTGTTCGGGGTCTCGAATCGAGGATGGGGGAAGATTGCGCCAATGTTGGCTTCGGGGTCCCGAATCGGAAACAGGTGTCGGGGTCTCGAATCGGAAACAGGTGTCGGGGTCTCAAATGACGGATTCCACGTGGCGCGCTAGGAGAGGACGGGAAGTTCCTGAAAAAGCTGACACTCGACACCTGTACAAATCAGAGAAAAAGGTGAGATTTTTTTTTTTAATTTGATTTTTTGATTTTTTTGAATTTGAATTTGAAAAAAGGGGGGAAAGAAGGCAAAGCAAAAGGAATTAATGGGGTTTGAAAAAGGAGGGGACAAGAGAATTAAATGAGGAGGGAAGGAGACAAAAGTAATTAAAGCTACCGTAGGGAACATAAAAAGCTAAATTAAATGGGGAATTAATGGGGTTTGAAAAAGGAGGGGACAAGAGAATTAAATGAGGAGGGAAGGAGACAAAGCTAATTAAAACTACATAGGGAACATAAAAAGTGTGCATAAAGAATAAAAAAGCTAAGTTTGACTTGGAATTGAAAAATTGAAAAATTAAAAGGAAAGGAGGAAAGAGGGTTAGGAATCCCTGGGATTTCCCCACACTTGGCCTTGATTATAGTCGGGGCCTCGACTCTTCAAGTTTCCTTCAACCAATTCTACTAAATGCTTTCCATCCTCTTAGTTTGATGTGAATTATCGCATGGAGTGGATGGTCTTGTAGCAAAGCATCTTGCATGCGGCCATGATATGAGTCAAATATTAATTTGGGCTCCTGCAAAATTAAGAGGAAAAAATTGTTATGAGTGGAAGGTGATTCAAGAAAAGGATCAATATAATCAAAAAGTTTTAAAATCTCCCTTTCACCCATAACGACTTTAGATCGAGGGCATGATGAAAGGCTCGAGTCCTCAATTTTCTCCTCCTCAATCTCACTTAAACCCTCATCCTCAGTCTCCCTTGAATCCTCATTCACAATCTCTCCCGGCTGAAAAAATGGTTTCTGCCCCTGATTCTGCTTCGAGGCCTCGAAGCTCGTCACAAAAATCTAGCAGATTTTTGTTGCTCAAATTCGGGACCTCGATGTCTGTGTAGTCCATATTGGATCTTGACTCCAAAGGAGAGCATCCTGAATCCTCCAATTTTAGCTCATCCATAGGCATAAAAAGGTCCTCTATCCCATAAGACTCATCATCTTGGTCATGACGCTCATATGGTAACTCCCATAGGGTGGTGGTGGAGAAATTATCCTCTTCACTTAAATAGTCGTCACTATCTAAGTGCTGCAAATGTTGTTCTATAGGAGTGATAGGGTGATCCATCGTCTGATTGGGCAAGAGAGCTAAAAAATTTGGTTCGGGAGCTGGGGCAGCTTCGGGGTCTTGAATCCGATTCGGGACCTCGACTTCAATGTCCTCTTGACGCCACTGCTCCTTAAGCTCCTGCATTTCAAAAGTTATCTCTTTTATTTGATTTTCCAAGTTAGTTAACCACGCCTCATTTGATTCAGGAGCTGGGGTAGCGTCGAGGGCAAGATGATAAGGTAAGGATGTGAAGTTTTCTTCAATATACTCTTGGCGCCTCTACTCCCGAAAGGTCTCTTTAAATTGATTAACCATGCCAATTAATGCGGCCAGATTTTCTTGAGACAACCCTGTGTCTTAAGGAGGTTGTGGAGGCTGAAAATATTGATATCCAGGTCTAGAATGCACTCCATAGCTGAAATTTCCTTGATTCCAGCACGGGGGGTTAGGAGTAAAATGCTGAGGAAAAAAAGGTGAATGAGAATGAGAATTAAAATAAGACATTACAGAAAGAAATAAAATAAAACAAAAATCTGGACTTGTCTAGGGCAAGACTTAATACCAATCCCTGGCAACGACGCCACTTTGATAACGCGCTTGTCGAGGACACGATCAAACAAATAATTACAACTTATCACATGCAACAAAATAGATTGAAGACAGTGGCAAGACGATCGATCCACAGAGATTGGTGAAGAGTTACACTAGACAAGGCCAGATTATAAAATAAAATAATAAAAGAAACAAAACAAAACCGAATTCAAGGGCTGGATGAAGAGAATTCGGGGTCTCGAATGTCACGTTCGAGGTCCCGAATGATTCAAGGTCTTGAATGGAAGCACGGAACAAAAACACGAAAAGTAACACTCGGGGGGTTTTACTTGGCTAAACGAGTTAGCCAAGATAGATTCGGGAGCTAACAATTTCTATCTAGGAAAGCAGTATTCGGGGTCTCGAATGTCACGTTCGGGGTCCCGAATGATGAAATAAGCAAAGTGGCAAATAAATCCAGAAATAATAAAACAGAGATGAAATAAACACAAATAATCAAATAGAGAAGGATTCTTAGCAAAGGTATTCTTGGGTTGCATTCGGGGGCTCGATCGTCATCAGCACAAGGATATTCTATTCAAGACATCATAGAAATGACATAGGGACCAGATTCCTCGGATATCCCCTACTTTTCTCTTAAGAGAAACTACCCCCCGTTTCCACATATGAGGTAGTCTTGACAGTTTGCCATCCCTCTAGGCACGAATGCGGGAGGGCCATACTCAAACCGCCCATGAAGCTAAGAAAAGACAGATCTAGAGCTAAAAGTACCTCAGTTTGTCAGGCTCGTGACCTCGCTCTAATCAATTACCCAGCCTATCTATTCGAGACCACTTCAGCGCAGTCAAGACTAAACAGATGCTTACTTGTTCCATGCAATTTTCCTTCCGTATTCATCACAAAGATGGCATCATTCACACAAAATAACAATCAGTTGATCAGACCTCAAATTATATCATGTGAAGATGTAATTAAAACAGCAAGTAATTGAATATGGCATCAAGAACATATTAAGCACATTAAGGCCTCGAATCTGCCCTTGCAACCCTTGAATAACCCTTGCTAAGAATTAAAGATTTAGCTACTCATGCTTGAAGATAAATAAATAATAATTAAAGAGAGCATAATAAAATAAAGAGATTAAGGGAAGAAGACTTGTTACTAAACGTTTGAAGCCCGACGGCAAGGAGGAAGATTGCTAACAAGAACTAGAGAGATAAACTAGAGAGAAGTCTAAGAGTGTTCTTCCTAAAAACTACATGATAATAGATGATCTAAGATGTTCCTTGGATGCTCCTTATATACTAGAGCTCCAAGCAAAAAATATCTTCAGCCTAAAACTAGGGACAAAATGCATTAAATGAAAGCCTACTAAAATGGATCCATGCTCCCTAAAGCAAAAGGCTGAAAAAGCTGAAAGCTGATTTTCTTGGTCTTTGACTAGCTTTTGCAGGTCTGGAATAGGCTCAAGGTCTGGAATGGTCAGAGGGGTAGGTATTTTGTGATCAGTGCAGACTGTCGGAACAGTGTCATAGGAAGCACATGGAAGCTCTGGCAAGAGGACACGTGGAAATGCCATTCTTTGCCTTTCGGGGTCCCGAATGGAGAATCCGATTCGGGACCTTGAATGTTGTTTTGGACTCGGGACCTCGACTTTGGTCTTGAAGCTCAAATTCGCACAAAATGCTCAAAAAATGCATGTTTTTGCATAAACTCCCTTTTTAGGCCTAGATCTGCAATAGTAATGAAAACAAGGGTAAATTAGCAAAATCATGCCTTAAATTGATGAAATAATGGAGGAAAAATCATGCATAAATACACGCTATCAGGGTACGACACATGGTTACTTTTTTCATGGTTTGTTTTACACTCTCCGTTTAATTTCTTCTCTCCACCGCTCTCACTCAATTTCCTCAATATATGAAACTCGGCACTCGCCTTTTCCATTTTTCTTTAATCTTCTCGAACTTGGGATGGAGAAAGAGGTGGGATGCTAAATTTCTTACCATGGTGTGTAAGCTGAATTTTATTTGTGCGCTCATTGTGAATCACTTCTCTATCAAATTTCCATGGGCGGCCTATAAGGAGATGGCTAGCATCCATAGGCACAACATCACACAATCGTTCATCCTCATAGCCACCAATTTTAAAGTTCACAAGCACTTGTTCCTAGACCTTAACCTCTCCATAATCATTAAACCAATGGAGTGAGTAAGGTTTTGGATGCGGTGTAGTTGGTAAATTAAGCTTACTCACCAAAATATGACTCGCGACGTCTACTACACTTCCATTATCAATAATCATTGCAATAATTTTACCATTTACCTCACAACGGGAGTGAAAGAGGTTCTCCCTTTGTTCATCACATGCAACTTCCGATTTAGCTTGGACACTCAAACTTCTCCGTACAATTAAAGTCGTAGAGGGGGCCAGATCAATTTCCTCCTCATCCCTACTCCTTACCGACTTCCCTTCTTCACAACACTCTTCACTAGGGGTCTCTTCCCCTTCACTCTTGGTCTCATAGACTCTTTCCCGAATAATAATCACACGGTGGTTTGGACACTCGGATGAGATGTGTCATCATTCCCGACATTTGAAGCACTTAATGTTGGAAGGATGTTTCCTAGGTGGTGGATTTGTTATGGGGTTTTTGTGATGGGTTAGTAGGGCTAGGCTTGGTGGTTGGGGTGTATGGGGAGGCGTTTTGAGGTTCCTTTTGGTATGGTTTCCATGGTGGTTTGGAGGAGGAGGAGTATGTGTGGGAGGGGTTGGTGTTTCGGCTAGGGAATGGTTTTTTTTTGTGGCTTCATGCGCTTCTACCTTGAGGGCGTAGTGTATCATGGGTTGTAAGTGAGTAAAATCCAATAATTCAAGCTTATATTTAATCTTCTCACTCACACCATTCAAAAATTGAGCCATAGTTACCTCTTCGTCTTCACTTGTGTCGGTTTGAGTGAGGAGAGATTCAAGTTCGTTGTAGTAATCTCCCACGGACTTTGACCCTTGCTTGAGACCTTGCAATCGGTTTTGAAAGTCTCGTTTGTAGTATGAAGGCACAAACCTCTCCCTCATTACTTGTTTCATTTCCTCCCTGTCGCACCCCCACGAAAATTAAAAATTCGCGAGTATGCAACGAAATTTGGGACCTTACAATGCTCAGCGTAAACGGACACCTCGCAGCATGCAATGAAGTCGCCACCCTAATTTGGTTGCTAGGTTTAGGGAACCTTAATCGTCATGGCATAGGAAATATAATAAGTAAAAAAACTAAAGGCACAAAAAAGGGGTCTGGACCCCAGACAAAGGTTCGGGGTCGTATTATGGTCTCGGGAAGGTGTTAGGCACCCGAGTCACATCCGAAAATGGTTACCGGTTGATGAGAGAGGTGTTTAAAAGGTGTTTGATGAAAATGCGTTTTATTTTGAAAAAGGGGGCCCTCAGAGGAATCGTCACTTTAGTCTTTTTTATGATCGTGACGTTCAGGAATAATTAATCATTGAACGGGGTTACCGTTTGATCGTCTTTCGGACGGGGTTACCGTTTATCAAGACCGATTAATTATTCTTGACCGTAAAGTGATGGGACAGGATTTTCCGTAAGACTGAATGAGCGCCCTCTTATTTTATCATCGGGCCAATGCATGATTAATTAATTACTACGTGATCCTATCATGGGTTTCTAACAGAGTACAACTTTGAATGATTGATTTTGAAGTGGAAAAACTGATGTGGGATTGAAAGTCCCCATGTACATGCAGTCAATATATGCGAGAATTTAAAATCACATGAACATGGCATTTTAAGCAAGTTTTTAAACACGTTGTTCATGTGGGTTGATTTTAATTCTAACAGTTCTATATATCATGCGTATGATGGATATTTACGAAAAAGCATCGAATAAATAAAAAGGAATCGAAAGGCGTACTTTCGAGCGAAGCTTGAAATTAAAACCTACAAAATGAGAGTGTTAGTGATAGCTCGAGAAATAAATAAGCAATTTTATGAGTGCGAAAATTTAAGGTAGTTGACGATTCACAGGGGATTTAAAACAGTTGAGGATTTGCAGAAAATAAAACAATCGATATTTGCGGAAGAATTTCCAGCAGTATGATGAGTGCGGAAATTAAAACAATTGATATTTTACAGGAAATAAACAGTTTGATATTTGCAGAAGAATAAACAATTTGATATTTGTGGAAGATAAACAATTTGATATTTGCAGAAAATAAACAGTTGATATTGCGGAAGAATTTCCAGCAGTTTGCGAAAAATTAAAGCAGTTGATATTTGCAGAAGATTAAAGCAATTTCATATTTGCAGAAAATTAAGACAGTTGATATTTACAGAAAATTAAACAGATGATGTTGCGGAAGAATTTCCAGCAGTTTGTGAAAAATTAAAGCAGTTGATATTTGCGGAAAAATAAAGCAATTGATATTTTGCAGAAGATTAAACAATTGATATTTACAGAAAATTAAACAGTTGATTTTGCGGAAGAATTTCCAACACTTTGCGAAAAATTAAAGCAGTTGATA
Organism: Viola odorata; assembly: GCA_963691705.1. Taxonomy (NCBI): domain Eukaryota; kingdom Viridiplantae; phylum Streptophyta; class Magnoliopsida; order Malpighiales; family Violaceae; genus Viola; species Viola odorata. Next base: position 48,785,478 of record OY829544.1, read on the forward strand.
TTTGCAGAAAAATAAGCAATTGATATGTGCAGAAATTTAAACAATTGATATTTACAGAAAATTAAACAGTTGATTTTGCGGAAAATAATCATACGAAGCATACGAATTATTTTTATGGAAAAATGTGATCCGAAGTTTCGGAAAGAATTGAAAATGGGCTGGGCCCAATTGAAAAATGAAAAAACAATGGAAATGGGCTAGGAATAGTGCCTGGCCCATGAAGATTTAAATGGGAATGGGCCAAGCCCATTCCCGCGTGAACAGTGTCGTTTGGCCTGGCACTGTTCATCGTCACCTTCTTTGGTCGCCCGCGTACTGCCGGCGGCCACAGGTGGCCGATTTGAAAAATGTTCGTCTCCTCGACGACTTCTCGACCGTATAAACCCCGATTTTTAGTTTGACTCGTGCTAATTTTAATTTCGAAAAAATGACGAAACCGTTAATTATCGAAAACTATTTAATTTGCACAATCTAGCTAACGATTTTAAAAATTGAAGACGTGTATTTAATCTACATTATGTATGTGAATTAATGACACAAAGAAAAGCAATTTATCTCTTCAAAACGAATTTAAAGAAAAACTTGCACAGAAAACCGAAAATGAGCTAGAGAGAGAAAGCTCACGTTTCAAACTTTGAACTGGGCGATTGTCGCTCTAAATGAGCAAGCTGATCAGGAGGGAGAGAAGGCAAGGTTTTCTTGCCAATTTGGTGTCGTTTGAACGTTGGATGGGAGCTCCTATTTATAGCCACAAGTCGCGTGAAGAGAGAGAGCCAGGAGCTGCGCGTGGTGGCCGTTCTTCGTGCTGGCGGGGCTACGGTGTAGGTGATGACGAGGCTAGGGCTGCGTGATGATGGCTGAGGGGACGGGAAACGGTTTGAGTCGACGGGAGCAGGCTGCACAGTAGCCTGCTCCGCTGCTGTTCACGTCCATGGTGCATGTGCACCATGGACGTGAACAGCAGCGGAGTAGGCCACTGTGCAGCCTGCTCATGGCTTGGAAAATAGGCAACCGTTGATCTGGTTGACTATTTCTAGTTGACCAGATCAACGGTTGTGATCAACTTGAGTTTTAATTTATTTAAATGGCCTCGAACCGAGTCCTGTGAGTAATCGTTCAGATTTTTCGAACCGAAGGTACCTGCGCGTAGAGAAAAATGCGACGAGTCCAACTGTATACAACGAATAATGAAAATTTCTCGTTTGACGTGTTTATTTTCTCGTTCAAAAGTGTGAAACGAGGGAACGGAAAAATAAAAATGTTACGCCGAAAATTACACGAATCGCTGTAGACCGTTGCGACCAGAAAAAAAATCTAGCAACTAGTTGATGGAAAACATTTTTAAGTCGAACTATTGTCCGAGCAGACTTACTCGGGTCCAATAAAAGCTCGAATAAAAATAATAATAAAATAATAAAAATACTAAAAAATGCGCTAAAACCTAAAAAATCCTAAAATTCACGAAATGATTAAAAATGAAGAAAAAACTAGCAAACGACTGCCGGATAGTTAAAAATGTGATTTTTAAGGCTAAAAATAATATTGACAATAATAATAAAAATATGTGCCGAAAAATTAAAAATGCGATTTCGAAAGCTGACGATGCTAAAATGCAACGAAACACCTAAAAATGCTAGCGACAGTAAATTAACTGAAAATGACTGTAATTTAACTAAATAACAGAAATGCTAAAATTGATTAAAAATTGCGTCAAAATTCGGGTATCAACAGTTGCCCCCCTCTTTATTGTCTTATCGAAGGATTTGATAAGCGGTAAAGACAGTTGCCCCTATATATCCGAATTTTGGCGACACAACAGGTCTTACCTCAAGCTTACAGTGATGATGTCGCTTTGGGAGGAGGTAGTTGATTGATGTCACTCTGGGAGGAGGAGATTGATTGATGCTGTCACTGGGGATAAAAGGTGATTGCTTGATGCCGCCCTGGGAGGGGGAGATTGTCGTCGCTCTGGGAGGAGATAGGTTGTTGATCCTGCAAAGATATAAGCTTAGATCCATTCGGGTATCGAGCGAAACATAATTTGCAGAAAATGTAAATGACAACTATTCTACCAGAAATCGTAGGTAATTTTACGAAAACATAAATGACGGCTCCACTGGGGGGATAATCGCTTGACATGTGACTGACGTTGCTTCGGAAGGATAATGCGCGATTCGCAGAAGTATGAATGATTTGTCCTAATGATGTCACTCTAAGAGGAGGAAAATAATTATGCAGAAATGTAGAATTATGTGAAGGATGTCACTCTGGGAAGGGGAGAAATACCAAGGCTGAAAAAGGTAAAACTTCGCTATGCTATCACTCTTGTAGGAGAAGAAATGCTTGATGCTGAAAACTAAACTATGATGTCACTCTGGGAGGAGAAGAAGGCTAAGGCTGAAATGCAAATAACGTCCATTCCCGTAGGAGAAGACGTGAAATGCGGAAACTAAACTAAGGTCACTCTGGGAGGAGAAGATGCTATGCTGTCACTTTGGGAGGAGAAGATGCTAAGGCTGAAATGCAAATAACGTCAATTCCCGTAGGAGAAGAGGCGAAATGCGGAAACTAAACTAAGGTCACTCTGGGAGGAGAAGATGCTATGCTGGAAACCAAACTATGCTGTCACTCTGGGAGGAGGAGATGCTAAGGCTGGAATGCAAATAACGTCAATTCCCGTAGGAGAAGACGCGAAATGCGAAAACTAAACTAAGGTCACTCTGGGATGAGAAGATGCTAAGGTTGGAATGCAAATAACGTCAATTCCCATAGGAGAAGACGCGAAATGCGGAAACTAAACTAAGGTCACTCTGGGAGGAGAAGATGCTAAGGCTGGAATGCAAATAAAGTCAATTCCCGTAGGAGAAGACGCAAAATGCGGAAACTAAACTAAGGTCACTCTGGGAGGAGAAGATGCTATGCTGGAAACTAAACTATGTTGTCACTCTGGGAGGGGGAGATGCTAAGGCTGGAATGCAAATAACGTCAATTCCCGTAGGAGAAGAAAATGCTATGTTGTCACCAGTGGTGTTGATACGATCCTAGAATGCGTCTGCGTCCTGCTCAGGAGGTAACGACCCCAAGGACAAGATTTTCCCACGATTTGCAGCCGTAAGCAGTCCTCACCTGATATTAGTGTTTGCACTCACGCTCTGAAAGAAGGCTAAGTGTTTTACACTCATAAAGATGTAACTAAACATGATACATAATTTACAGTTCGCAATGTCAATCCGAGTGAATAGACTTCGAATGAAGATGCACATGCATGGGCGTTCTAATAATCGATGGGACTTTTACTGAAAAGAAGGAAAGGACATGAAAAGTCCGGAAAGGAGTTTGTTTTGGAAGAGATTGCTTTGCTGGGGAGTTGGAAGGCTTTTGATGAGTGATGCTTTCTTGATTGACCCTGATGAGGGCGAGGCGTGCAAGCTCTCTCGCTTTTTGCTGGGGATGCTTTCTAGACAGAGTGTGTGAGCTCTGGGATCCTGGCAGGGGATGCTTTTCGTTCGGCCAGGGGCCCTTTTCTTGAGTCTTCGTTGTGGAGTGTCGTCATTGTTCTTTGCGCGACTCACTACTTGAGTTGGCCTGGGGCCTTTTTCTTCTCGTGTCCTTACTAGGGATGCTTGCTTTGAGATTCCTCGAGTCGGCCTTGGGCTTCTTTTCCTCGAGTTCACTAGGGAAGGTTGCTGTGAGATTTCTCGAATTGGCCTTGGGCCTTTTTGGCTCGAGCTCACTGGGAAAATTTCTTCGAGATTTCTTGAATTGAGTTGTCCCCGGGCTGTGCTTGCTTCGGCTCTTCGATTGTTTGTATTCTTCGAAGGTCTCTGAGCATTTTCTTTCTTTTCTTTTCTTTTCCCTTTTTCCCCTCTCCTTTTTCTTTTTCTTTTTTTTCCTCTCCTTTTCTCTCTCTTTTTTCTTTTCTTTTTCTCTCTTTTCTTTTTCTCTCAAATTTTTTTTTATCCCTCCCCTTTTTGATTTGATTTGAAATGCAATAGAGCAGAGCAAGCACAGCCTTCGTCTTGATCTCTTCCCCTTTTGTCTTGAGGCCTCGGCCTTCGTCGTTGCTGCTTCTTCGGTGATAGTCCTTAATCGTCATGGCATAGGAAATATATTAAGTAAAAAAACTAAAGGCACAAAAAAGGGGTCTGGACCCCAGACAAAGGTTCGGGGTCGTATTATGGTCTCGGGAAGGTGTTAGGTACCCGAGTCACATCTGAAAACGGTTACCGGTTGATGACAGAGGTGTTTAAAAGGTGTTTGATGAAAATGCGTTTTATTTTGAAAAAGGGGGCCCTCAGAGGAATCGTCACTTTAGTCTTTTTTATGATCGTGACGTTCAGGAATAATTAATCGTTGAACGGGGTTACCGTTTGATCGTCTTTCGGACGGGGTTACCGTTTATCAAGACCGATTAATTATTCTTGACCGTAACGTGATAGGACAGGATTTTCCGTAAGACTGAATGAGCGCCCTCTTATTTTATCATCGGGCCAATGCATGATTAATTAATTACTACGTGATCCTATCATGGGTTGCTAACAGAGTACAGCTTTGAATGATTGATTTTGAAGTGGAAAAACTGATGTGGGATTGAAAGTCCCCATGTACATGCAGTCAATATATGCGAGAATTTAAAATCACATGAACATGGCATTTTAAGCAAGTCTTTAAACACGTTGTTCATGTGGGTTGATTTTAATTCTAACAGTTCTATATATCATGCGTATGATGGATATTTACGAAAAAAACATCGAATAAATAAAAAGGAATCGAAAGGCGTACTTTCTAGCGAAGCTTGAAATTAAAACCTACAAAATGAGAGTATTAGTGATAGCTCGAGAAATAAATAAGCAATTTTATGAGTGCGAAAATTTAAATGACAGTTGATTGGATACGAGAAATGATGGATTTCACGCATACGAAAATGAGATGCTGAGTTTGACAAACAAATGATAACAGTTGATTGTATGCGAAAAATGATAGATTTTACGCATACGAGTTTTTAGATGCTGTGTTGATTGCATGCGAAAAATGATGGATTTTACGCATACGAGAATTTAAATGCTGACGTGATTGCATGCGAAAAATGATTGATTTTACGCATACGAGAATTTAAATGCTACATTGATTGCATGCGAAAAATGATTGATTTTAAGCATGTGAGAATTTAAATGCTAACGTGATTGCATGCGAAAAATGATTGATTTTAAGCATGTGAGAATTTAAATGCTAACGTGATTGCATGCGAAAAATGATTGATTTTAAGCATACGAGAATTAAAATGCTAACGTGATTGCATGCGAAAAATGATTTATTTTAAGCATACGAGATTTAAATGATGATATGATTGCAAAAAAATTGAAGGTAGTTGACAATTCACAGGGGATTTAAAACAGTTGAGGATTTGCAGAAAATAAAACAATCGATATTTGCGGAAGAATTTCCAACAGTATGATGAGTGCGGAAATTAAAACAATTGATATTTTACAGGAAATAAACAGTTTGATATTTGCAGAAGAATAAACAATTTGATATTTGTGGAAGATAAACAATTTGATATTTGCAGAAAATAAACAGTTGATATTGCGGAAGAATTTCCAGCAGTTTGCGAAAAATTAAAGTAGTTGATATTTACAGAATATTAAAGCAATTTGATATTTGCAGAAAATTAAGACAGTTGATATTTACAGAAAATTAAACAGTTGATGTTGCGGAAGAATTTCCAGCAGTTTGCGAAAAATTAAAGCAGTTGACATTTGCGGAAAAATAAAGCAATTGATATTTTGCAGAAGATTAAACAATTGATATTTACAGAAAATTAAACAGTTGATTTTGCGGAAGAATTTCCAGCAGTTTGCGAAAAATTAAAGCAGTTGATATTTGCAGAAAAATAAGCAATTGATATGTGCAGAAATTTAAACAATTGATATTTACAGAAAATTAAACAGTTGATTTTGCGGAAAATAATCATACGAAGCATACGAATTATTTTTACGGAAAAACGTGATCCGAAGTTTCAGAAAGAATTGAAAATGGGCTGGGCCCAATTGAAAAATGAAAAAACAATGGAAATGGGCCAGGAATAGTGCTTGGCCCATGAAGATTTAAATGGGAATGGGCCAAGCCCATTCCCGCGTTAACAGTGCCGTTTGGCCTGGCACTGTTCATCGTCACCTTCTTTGGTCGCCAGCGTACTGCCTGCGCCCAAGCTTCGGCCACAGGTGGACGATTTGAAAAATGTTCGTACCGAAATGTTCGTCTCCTCGACGACTTCTCGACCGTACAAACCCCGATTTTTAGTTTGACTCGTGCTAATTTTAATTTCAAAAAAATGACGAAACCGTTAATTATCGAAAACTATTTAATTTGCACAATCTAGAGAACGATTTTAAAAATTGAAGACGTGTATTTAATCTACATCATGTATGTGAATTAATGACACAAAGAAAAGCAATTTATCTCTTCAAAACGAAGCCAAACGAATTTAAAGAAAAACTTGCACAGAAAACCGAAAATGAGCTAGAGAGAGAAAGCTCACGTTTCAAACTTTGAACTGGGCGATTGTCGCTCTAAATGAGCAAGCTGATGAGGAGGGAGAAAAGGCAAGGGTTTCTTGCCAATTTGGTGTCGTTTAAACGTTGGATGGGAGCTCCTATTTATAGCCACAAGTCGCGTGAAGAGAGAGAGCCAGGAGCTGCGCGTGGTGGCCGTTCTTCGTGCTGGCGGGGCTACGGCGTAGGTGATGACGAGGCTAGGGCTGCGTGATGATGGCTGAGGGGACGGGAAACGGTTTGAGTCGACGGGAGCAGGCTGCACAGTGGCCTGCTCCGCTGCTGTTCACGTCCATGGTGCATGTGCACCATGGCTTGGAAAATAGGCAACCGTTGATCTGGTTGACTATTTCTAGTTGACCAGATCAACGGTTGTGATCAACTTGAGTTTTAATTTATTTAAATGGCCTCGAGCCGAGTCCTGCGAGCAATCGTTCAGATTTTTCGAACCGAAGGTACCTGCGCGTAGAGAAAAATGCGACGAGTCCAACTGTATACAACGAATAATGAAAATTTCTCATTTGACGTGTTTATTTTCTCGTTCAAAAGTGTGAAACGCGGGATCGGAAAAATAAAAACGTTACGCCGAAAATTACACGAATCGTTGTAGACCGTTTCGACCAGAAAAAAATCTAGCAACTAGTTGATGGAAAACATTTTTCAGTCGAGCTATTGTCCGAGCAGACTTACTTGGGTCCAATAAAAGCTCGAATAAAAATAATAATAAAATAATAAAAATACTAAAAAATGCGCTAAAACCTAAAAAATCCTAAAATTCACGAGATGATCAAAAATGAAGAAAAGACTAGCAAATGACTGTCGGATAGTTAAAAATGTGATTTTTAAGGCTAAAAATAATATTGACAATAATAATAAAAATATGTGCCGAAAAATTAAAAATGCGATTTCGAAAGCTGACGATGCTAACGATGATGCTAAAATGCAACGAAACACCTAAAAATGCTAGCGACAGTAAATTAACTGAAAATGACTGTAATTTAACTAAATAACAGAAATGCTAAAATTGATTAAAAATGGCGTCAAAATTCGGGTATCAACACTCCCAAGTCCGAATTCCCCTTCCCCCTTGTCTCTCCATACACACCTTTTCCCACCAACTCACGACATACCCATCAAATTCTATAGCCGCAAGCTTCAACTTCTTCAATTTCGAGTATTGATGGCAACTAAAAATCCTTTGAATCTTGCCCTCCCATTTAATATACTCGGATGGATTTGTGGTACCCTCAAAGATGGGAATTTGGACCTTCATGCTACTCAAATTATCATCCAACCGCGGCCCTTGAGGCCTACCTCTTCTTCCACTATTCAAACATTCACGCTCATTAGCCTCCTCAAAATCCTCATTTTCCCCCTCATAGTATTGCTCATAGAATTCTTAATGGTGGAGAGGATCAGTGCGTGCGTGTAGGTGAGGAACTAGGGGTTGTCCGTCTATGGTAGTGGCATACTCGGCAATGGGGTAGTCCGAGAGTGGTTGCTTCATCCCAACGGTTAGCGGTATACCGCTAGTGATTGACGACATACCGCTAACAGCCGGATTAGTAGAGTTATGCGGGCCACGACCCTGTGGTGGCCTGGTGGCTGTGCTCTCCTAGACTCGATGGTACTGTCCTTTGATGCCCTTGGCGTGGAGGTGACGTATGTGTTGCACTTGCTCTTCGGTGATTGCAACACTTATTGAAACACCTTTCTTTCGGGGGCCCGTCATGAGTGTGTAAGGAGACCCAATTAAAAGCTTGACTCTTAAAAAAAAACAATCTGGAGGGAAAATGGGTCAGCTCACTTACACAAATATTTTTCTCACCTTACCTTTTGGTCCTCAAAGTTTGGGTTAATTTCAGCTAGGGGTTTAGTTGCAATTTTTCTTTCTTGCTTTTTGTTGTTGGGTCCCTGCTTGCAAGTTTTTGTTGAGGCAATTTGACATGTGAGGTGGTTTAGCTAGCATTTAATGGGAGATGGCTGGTTCTACCAGAAATGGAAAATTACAGCTAGCTTTTGAAGGAAGTTTTTTGGTATTGCACAAATGAGGTAATTTTTGGGTAAGGGAGAGTGGTAGGTGAGAAAAGCTGACTTTGTTTAGGTTTAAAAGGATTAAAATAAGAGGAAAACACTGAGTTTTTCTTGTGAGAAAGAACGTGAAGATCAAACTCAATAATTTTCAAAAGAAACAACTCAAGAACACTCAAGAACAACTTGAATGTTCTTGCTTGAAATTTTCGGATTTTGATCTTAAAACTTGGAAATCAATTGTGAAAAATTATGCATTTGACTCTAGACCCTTTTTAGATTTGGCACAATAAGTTTCAACCAAGATAGAAGAAGAAAATTTGGCTGAAAATGTAAGGAAAACTGACCTCTTGATGAACACCAAGAACACCAAGGTTAAAACCTTTGTATCTTTCAACTTTGGTGCTCAAATGGTCTGAAACAATCACCAAAACGTCCAGAAAATCAAGAGTATTGTTTTTGAAAGATGAAAGTGTGATTTCTTGATAAAAGTTTGAATCTTTTCGGATTTGAAAAAAAACCACACATTATAAGAACAACTCAAGACAGCTAAGCTTCGCTACCACTTGATAAGTTCCAAGATCTTTTTAAAGAGTTGAAAATTTGATTAAGGAGCAAGGATCTAGCTTAAGTTGTCTTACAAATAATGAATGAAAATATTCGAAGATTTGATGTTGAAAATGGAGGAGGATACAACGGAAATAAGATCACAATGAAAGACAAGTAATTAACAAGGCAAACACAAGAAAGATGGATTGATACTTGGAGATAAAGTAGATTGGGACAACAATAAATACTTGAAATAACTTACACAAAGATTGAGTTTTGAATCTCACAAGATTCCAGTCACAAGAACACAAATACAAGGATTGAAAGTTTAACAATTTTACTTGCAAGATTTAAGGAAGTTTCAACCTTAAATCACACAAGTTGAGTTTATGGTGTTAAGGGGAGGAGTATTCTCTAACTCAGCTTTAACGCTCAAAATAAACTAATTAAAGAAATGAAGAAAAGAGCTATTTATAGCATTACACAAAACAAGCTGAAAAGCCTTCAAAAGTCCACGTACGCCCTCCAAGATGGTGTCTAACGGTATGCCGCCTGGAGCCTCGGCTTGAGACATATGCAAATGGTGGATTTCTAGCGGTATACCACTACAAGCCTGGCGGTATACCGCTAGCCTCGACTTCAAACTAGCACAGAAGGAGAATTTTTGGCGGTATACCGCTACACGCCTGGCGGTATACCGCTAGCTTCGGCCAGAAATTCCCTCAAGTGCTTCGAAATCAGTTCCACTGGGATTCTCGGCCTCCGAAATGATGGGCAACCATCATTAAAGTGCGGCCTTCATCTTGCATCACATCTTTGCTCATCTTGGCCTCAATCCATAGGGTGGTTTGCTTGGCCATGCTCCTTGTGATTGGCCTTCTTAGTGCCGAATCATCGGTAGGTATGGGTAGGATAGCATCAGTGATGCCCCAAAAAATCTGGATGAACTGCTAGAGAAGGGAGATCTTAGAGAACTCAATAGGGAACTTGCCACCACTGGTACGAGAGTGGATGATTTGCAAGATAATCTAAAAGAGGCGTGGAACACGTTTCGCGAGATTGACGAAAAAGTAGAATCATTGAGTACCTCATTGGTGGAAGTACAGGGAAAACTCACTGAACTTGAGCAGAAAACCTTTCATAACCCCTCGGGAATAGGGATGGCAAAACTCAACAAGTGCAAAAATTTCCAACCGAAACCCTATAACAGAGTGAGAAGCGCGAAGGAAATTGACAATTTCCTGTTCAATGTTGAGAACTATTTCAATGTGTGCCAGGTGATCTCGGATGAATCGCGAATAATGATTGTTGTTATGCTGTTATCTGATGATGCCAAGGTGTGCTGGAGGACCCACTTAGAAATGTCCAGGACATGTGCTAACAATATTGTCACTTGGGAAGGGTTTAAGGCCGAGTTAAGGAAAACCTTTTGTCCCGAGGGTATGGAATATGCTACTTGTGTAAGCTTGCATGATGTCGTGCAAATGGGGTCAGTGTGAGAATTCGTGAACAAATAATCCACCTTAATGCTTGACATTAAGGAGATGTTTAAGGTAGAAGATTGTTCAACTTCACTCAGGGCCTAAAGCCTTACCTAGGAGCAAAGTTCGTCGACAAAACTGTAAGACCTTGAACGACGCAATCACTATCGCTAAAAGGGTGGAGGATAGATCGGATGTTGGAATAAAATAGAAGTTCGTAGAGTCGGGGGGTTCAGACCTAAACCAGAACAAGTTTGGCAAGAATGTCTCTGGAGCTGGTGAAAGCAAGTTTCTCGCCCAGAACTCAACAAACTTTCAAGGCCCAGATATGTTTGGAAACAAGGTGCCTTGACCTATTGCGTGCTTTATATATGAGGGACCCCACAAGGTTGTCGAGTTCCCTACTAAGTCTGCCTTGAGTGCTCTACAAACGGTTCAAGGAGCTATAAACTTGAAACCTGAAACAAAGGTTGTAGAGGGTGAGAATTCTTCTACAAAGAAGTTCTTGTCCGTGTTGAAGCAACATTTGGCCAAACAAGAGATGACAAAAGGTTTAATGTATCTCACGATTCAGATGGGGAGTTGGTCTATGGAAGCCCTTATTGATACAGGTGCCACAAATAACCTCCTCTTAGATACCTTTGCGAAGAAACTCCAAGTGGACATCATCCTGGATGGAGGAAAGCTAAAGGCTGTGAACTCTGAGGTAAAAGAAATAGAGGGTGCTGCGAAGAATGTTGACATTCGGATGGGCTCGTGTAAAGGAAAATCAAACTTTGTGGTGGCCGTTCTTGATGACTTTGATGTTGTCCTAGGATTACACTTTCTTGTCTTGGCCAAAGTTGTTCTTATTCCTTCGGCTCGTTACTTGTTGCTAATGGGTGAAGAACCTTTGGTCATCCCAGTTACAATAAGCCCAGCAAGGGAGAAGAAGTTGTTATCAGCAATGCAACTAAAACGTGGACTACCTTTGTGGCAATCGCTTCGTGCGTTGACGATGATGTAGGAGGAGAATGCTCGCCTTTGGTCAACAGGTTGTTGTCCCAATATGCAGATGTTATGCCTAACCAATTGCCCAAGAGTTTGCCTCCACGGAGAAACATTGACCACGAGATTGAGCTAATCCCAGGTGCAAAAGCCCCTACTAAGGCGGCCTATCGCATGGCCCCTCCCGAGTTGGTTGAATTGCGCAAACAATTGACATAATTACGGGACGCCGGGTTTATTAGACCAGCAAAGGCACCATATGGAGCTCCTATGCTTTTTTATAAGAAACACGACAAAGTCTCCGAATGTGTGTCGACTACCGAGCTTTGAATAAGGTGACAGTCAAAAATTGGTATTTGCTTCCTTTAACAGCCGATCTGTTTGACCAACTGAGTAGGGAAAAGTTCTTCACTAAGTTAGACCTGAGATCAGGATACTATTAAGTGAGAATCGTTGAAGGTGATGAATCTAAGACAACGTGCGTTACGAGATATGCCTCATTCGAGTACTTAGTGATGCCCTTTCGGGCTGACCAACGCTCCAACCACCTTTTGCACCTTGATGAATCAGGTTTTTTAGGATTACCTTGATAAGTTTGTGGTCGTTTATATCGATGATATTGTAATTTATTCAAAAAAACTATAGAGGAGCACTTGGAACATCTAAGACTCGTGTTTGAGAAACTAAAAGAGAATCAAATCTATGTGAAAAGGGAGAAATGTGCCTTTGCCCAAACCAAGATTAAGTTCTTAGGCCATGTTGTTGAGCAAGTCAGGATTCGCGTGGATATGAGTAAAGTGCAAGCCATTCAAAAATGGAGACCTTCGAGTAGACTAACAAAATTGCGGTCGTTCTTGGGCTTGGCTAACTATTACCGGTGATTTATCGAAGGATATGCCAAAAGGGTTAGCCCCCTTACAGACCTTCTTAAAAAGAGAAATACTTGGTCTTGGTTTATGGAGTGTGAAGAGTCGTTTCGTAATATCAAGCAAGGGATGATGGAAGAACCAGTGTTGGCACTCTCATACCCAACACAACCTTACGAAGTTCAAACGGATGCTTATGACTTTGCACTATGAGGGGTGTTGCTACAGAATCAACATCCTATAGCTTATGAGAGCAGGATGTTAAATGATGTGGAAAAGAGATACACTGTCTAGGAGAAAGAGTTGTTAGCCATTATCTACTGCCTCACTAAATGACATCACTACTGTTTGGGTTCCTAATTTATTGCGAAAATAGATAATAAAGCAACCAACCACTTTCTTACCCAACCTAAGTTGACGACCAAGCAAGCTAGACAGCAAGAGACCTTGGCAGAGTTCGATGTAAACTTTCAACACAAGTCGGGAAAGTCCAACCAAGTTGCGGATACATTACGCCGAAGAAGCGATTTAGCTTCATTGGGTATAATGGCTCAATCTAGTGTCAGCAGAGTGAACACCTCATTGAGAGATGAGATCAGGGAGCATATGAAGTCAGATGTGATCGCGCAAGCTCTGCTGAAACTTGTAAATAAGGGGAAAACTCGAAGGTTTTGGGTGGAAGATGATTTGTTAATGACAAAAGAGAAAGTAGTTTATGTGCTGAAAGGAGGAGACTTGAGGAGAAAATTACTACGTGAATGTCACGATACCTTGTGGGTAGGTGATTGGATCGTTAAATGTCTTAATTTCATCATCCTTTCCACCCTTTTTAGGATGATGATATTGCTAATTCCAGGCTTTTTCACTCCTTTCTTGTAGAACATGTTGCTGAGAAGCAATTCATCCATTTGGAGCAGAAAATGCCTGTTAAAGAGCTAAATCTGGTGGATTAGAGTTCAGAAGCAGTCCTTATCCTAGGCCTGGGACGCATCTGTCAGCTGTCTCTTCTAGAAGAATATTCCTGCGGAATCCTACTTCAGCTAGAAGTCTTATGACCGAAATCTCCTATTTATATTTCCTTGTTTAGGAGATTTAAACAATTATTATATTTTAGGATTTTATTTCCTTTTAGGTTTTTGAATTTTAAATCATTTGGGATTGTTATTAAGGCAACCGATTTGGGAAAAGAGGAGAGATCTCTTCTTCCCCGATTTTCTTCTTCTTCTTCCTAGAACAACAGCCATTAACGGAGCTTAAAACCTTTGTTTTCTTTCTTCCCTTTTAATTAGATAAATCTCATTTTATGCTTTCAATCTTTTCTATTTATTTATTATGATGATGCTAGGCTAAGTTTCTATTTCCTTGTAAGGGTTCATCGCCATGCTTATCTGATTGTGAGATCTAATCATAGTTATTAGATTCCAACTTGTATCCCTATTCGTTTTGATTGAATGTCATGTTATTCATATCTCTATTGAAGCCTGATCAACTACAATTAGGGTTTGAATAATTACAGTCTTCTCTTGATACTTTGGAGTCTACATTGTAGAGAGAGATACGAAGGCAACTACCTGATCGACGGATCAGAATAGAAAACGAATAGAGTCTGGTTTATAGGAGTAGACACTTCTCTCTCCCAGACCTGGGATAAGGTCTCTCATAGCGTATAATCAGCCCACTTTCTTAGACCTGATAGAGTAACCTCTTCAGGCCAGAAAGTAGGCCAAGGATTTTTAATAGGTGAAAACCTTTATTAATCTCATATAGGTAGAGAGTAGGAAATCTATGTGAAAACCTGGTCTCTATAGCCGCCTATAAGTTCGGTTTTGAAAATATTTGAATCGATGATCAATCAGTATAATGCATGACCTTAGTCGAATCCTTACTGGGAATTTATCACATCTGAACACACACAATTATTCTTTGTTTATTGCTTTCTGTTATTTCTATTCCTTTACTTTAATTGCGTCAAAACCCCCATTTATTAGTATTTACCACGGTTATAAGAATTGGTCATTTAGCGAGAATTAAATTAGTCCTGAAATCTCTGTGGAACGATCCTTTTACCACTTGCTATAGTTTTTAATCAAATTCGTGCATGGTAAATTGTACTTATTTATTTTTTACGGTTTCGGCAACTATCAAATTTTGGCGCCGTTGCCGGGGATTTCAGTGGTACTAATTTTAATTTCTTTATTTTATGACCAGGTCCTCTTGTTAGCAATTAAACAACCTAGAGATCACCAGAGGCAGAGGACGGAAAAAAAAGAAAAAAAAAATAGATCCAGAAAACAACTCGTCATCAAACGCAACATCAATAGCAAAGGGACTCTCTCCTAGACCTGGGAGAGAGCACATATGCACACAGATAACTACAGAGGTATTGTTATGTTCCCTAATTAATAAAATGAATGCCTTATCTTTTCGTGTCTCTTCTATTGCAGATCAAAGTTTCATATGGAGCGCCTAACTTCCAATCACATCCTTGGGCGGATGCCCACAACTACAATCAAGGATGGGAGTATCCCCCGAATTTCAACTGGACACCACAACAGCCACCACAATCACAACAGCCCCTACAGACCATTGGTGGTTCGATAGAAGAGACATTCAAACAGTTTATGCAAGCTACTCAAGCTAGCATTTCGACTCTCGTACAATCCACTCAGGCCATGCAGAAAGAGATAGGAGAACTGAAAGCTGAAGAAGAAAATGTCAATCCAGAAATATCATTCTTTCAACCGACACCCACAACTCTACACAATGTATCAGTCATGACGTTGAGACGTGGAGCAGAAATTTCAGACGGAACAGTCCTTACCCTAGGCTTGGGGAAGAAGCCATCAGCAGTGCTTGTCCCAGACCAGTTCGAACCAGAGGCAGAGGTAATTCCTGAAAAATCACCCAAGGTAAATCCTACCCCAAAACCAATATTGCCTAAGAAGGAACAGGTAATCCCTCTTCCCTTCCGTGACAGGTCTAAAAAAGGCAAGGTAAAGGGGAAAAAAGCTATTTTAGATTTATTTCGTAAAGCAACCGTTAATGTTCCTCTTCTTGACATGATTGCGTAAGTTCCAAAATATGCTAAATTTTTAAAAGAATTGTGCAATAACAAGAAAAATCTTGCAGGAGTAGAAAGAATCAATCTAAACGAAAACGTCTCTGTCGTTTTCCAGAAGAAATTGCTGAATAAGTGCAAGGATGGAGGAACGTTCGTAATCCCTTGTAAGATTAGGGAGCAGACTATTGAGAAGGCATTGTGTGACTTAGAGGCAGGGATAAATGTGTTGTCATTAACTCTTTTTAAAAGTCTTAATATTGGTGAATTGAAAGACACTAGAGTCATTATTCAATTAGCTGATAGGTCTATTATTTATCCTGTAGGGGTAATTGAAGATGTGTTAATTCAAGTAAACGACTTTGTATTTCCTGCAGATTTTTATGTGGTTGATATGGATAATGAACATACTTCTAAGTCAACTGAAATTTTGTTAGGTAGACCTTTCTTAAGGACTGCTAGGGCTAAGATAGATGTGTTTGGAGGGTGTTTGACTTTGGAATTCAGTGGCGAGATTATTACTTTTAATATGTATGATGCCATGCGATTTCCTGATGACATGCATAGTATTAATTGCATAGATATTATTGATCCTGATGCTGAGAATATTCATGAATTAATTGCTACTGACCCCTTGGATTGTGTTCTTAGCAGAAACATTGACAAGCCAAAAATACTTGAGATGGAGGAACGTTTTGAAATCAGTAAGGAGATTAAAGAAACTGTGTTTGAACTTGAAGTTTCTAATTCTTATGATAAACTTTCTGATGATGTTAAAGTACCAGGAACTTATAACGAATTTCTCCCTTCAGTTTTGCAGGCACCGAAGATTAAGCTGAAACCCTTATAAGGAGAATCGGAGGAAGAAAGGCATGTGAGGGTACAAAAGGAGTACGAAGAGGCTGTTGAATGGAGGATAGCCGACATTAAAAGGACTTCTCCGTCCATCTGTGGGGCAATGTGCAGCCCACAAACCATCTGAAACAAAGGAGAAAGTGTCTAGTCCAAGACATTAAATCAGGACGCTTCTTGGGAGGCAACCCAAGTCTTTTTATTAATTTCTTTTGATTAAATAAATTGTTGTCTATGAGAATTTCTTATGGAGTTTTGCTTTTATGTCAGGTATAGAGAAACAACAAGATGCCTCTGTCCCAGGTCAAACAGCCAGACCCCAGCATGACCGAGTTCCCAGACCGGGGGCAGAATTGGAGTTGATAAGAGAGATGATGAAGAAACATGAAGAGACAACCTGTTTGATGAATCCTAGAAGAACAGAAGCAGAGCACGACAATAAACAGGAGGTTGCTCGAGATGCTTGCAAACAACCCACCAGGCCCACCTCAACCTTGAACTTGCTCAGGTTCAATCGTTCCCTTTTCTTTTTATTTCATTTTTTTCTTTCTTAAGTCTGTTTAAATTTTTAATTTTTTTCCCATTTGTCTATTTTTCCTTTCTCACACTTTGAGGACAAAGTGTCCTCTAGTGTGGGGGAGGAGTTTTTAGCATTTTGATGATTGTTTTGCAAGTGAGTCTTTATGAGTCAGTTTTTCATGTTTTAATTAAGTCTTTTCTTTGAGTTTCCTGTTTAATTAGGTCTGATTTTGCATGATTTTATTTTTCTTTTTTATTGCATATTTTTAGATAGATTTTGTGACCCTTGTGTTTCACAAAGACCATGAATAATCAGTTTCGGAACATGCACTTCATCACATAGGAAACAAAAGATGCTTGATTTCATAGTTCCCTGTTTTATTACCAAGGCTAAGAAATTGGCATAACATTTCCAATACCTGTAAGGTGCATTTTCTTGGCATTCTTTAAACTCTATTTATTTGTATAGTGTCATAATGCTTACACTTTACGATTGAATTTTGCGAAAGGAAACATGTAGAACTGCTATTCTTTACCTTGTTGCTTTTGACACGGTGATTATCAATATAAGCCTGCCTCCCCTTGAATCATTTTTGGTTTAATAAAAAATGCTAATGCTCTGATATTCTTGCCTCATCAAGCAAGAATACACAGGGAACTACTGTAACTGAAAATCAGCAGCAAAAAAAAAAGAAAAAATTGGTAAACTTGTCTTGGTGCTCGTGCCTCATTCAAGAAAGAGTATCCAAGAAACTATACAAAGCTGATCGGAAATAAATTAAGAGGAAGAAAGAAAGGTGATTCAAGGGAAGGGTTGAGATATACAGGGGCTAAAAATCATAAATGCAGTCAACGTGAAGGGAGTAGTAAAAGGAAATGGGAATTGTTTTATTGTGTTTCTAATTGCGGGGTTTGATTGATAAGCGCTTGATTATGATACTATCCAAATGGAGTGAGTTTAGGGCCTTGGTTAGGCCTTGGTAATCTAGCATGAAGCTATGAACTGAAGTATCTGAGGATCCTATGTGATGAACTGGGTGTTCTGAAGTCGATACTGATTAGTCTTTGTTTGTCTGTCTTTTTATTTTTGCTTTGTTTTGTTTTGATGGGAATGCTTGAGGACAAGCATAGGTTAGTGTGGGGGATTTGATTGGATTGTTAAATGTCTTAATTTCATCATCCTTCCCACCCTTTTTAGGATGATGATACTGCTAATTCTACGCTTTTTCACTCCTTTCTTGTAGAACATGTTGCTGAGAAGCAATTCATCCATTTGGAGCAGAAAATGCCTATTAAAGAGCTAAATCTGGTGGATCAGAGTTTAGAAGCAGTCCTTATCCCAGGCCTGGGATAAGGCAAGTCTGATACGAGTGACTCAAGCCTGGGACACGTCTGTCAGCTGTCTCTTCTAGAAGAATACTCCTGCGGAATCCTACTTCAGCTAGAAGTCTTGTGACCGAAATCTCCTATTTCTATTTTCTTGTTTAGGAGATTTAAACAATTATTATATTTTAGGATTTTATTTCTTTTTAGGTTTTTGAATTTTAAATCATTTGGGATTGTTATTAAGGTAACCAATTTGGGAAAAGAGGAGAGATCTCTTCTTCCCCGATTTTCTTCTTCTTCTTCCTAGAACAGCAACCATTAACGGAGCTTAAAACCTCCATTTGCTTTCTTCCCTTTTAATTAATTAAATCTCATTTTATGCTTTCAATCTTTTCTATTTATTTATTATGATGATGCTAGGTTAAGTTTCTATTTCCTTGTAAGGATTCATCGCCATACTTATCTGATTATGAGATCTAATCGTAGTTATTAGATTCCAACTTGTATCCCTATCCGTTTTGATTGAATGTCATGTTATTCATATCTCTATTGAAGCCTGATCAACTACAATTAGGGTTTGAATAATTACAGTCTTCTTTTGATACTTTGGAGTCTACATTATAGAGAGAGATACGAAGGCAACTACCTGATCGACGGATCAGAATAGAAAATGAATAGAGTCTGGTTTATAGGAGTAGACACTTCTCTCTCCCAGACCTGGGATAAGGTCTCTCACAACGTATTAATCGGCCCACTTTCTTAGACCTGATAGAGTAACCTCTTCAGGCCAGAAAGTAGGCCAAGGATTTTTAATAGGTGAAAACCTTTATTAATCTCGTATAGGTAGAGAGTAGGAGAT